>JAWHQI010000002.1:0-1256250 GCA_033032865.1 Dactylorhiza incarnata
GCACTCACTGCGGGAAATATTTTGGTCACCCAATTTAATGACGGAGTCATCCGACCTTCTTGCACTACTAAATTTAAGCTCTATATACTCCGTCTTTGTCCCGCTCAACCTAAAACCCTTCTTTTCTAAAGTGTCTCGCCAAGATTCAAGTTTCGCGTTTACACCCTCGCGCGTCTCATCGACCAAAACAATATCATCTGCAAAAAATAAACACCAAGGTAGTGCTTGTTGGATATGTACGGTGAGCTCATCTAATATAAGGGTAAAGAGATAAGGGCTTAAAGCTGACCCTTGATGTAAGCCAACGGCGATAGGAAATTCCTGTGTTAATCCTCCAGATGTCCTCACCCTGGTCACTGAATTTGTATAAATATCTTTGCTTACATCAATGTATGATACATTTACATCTTTTTTTCTAAGACTCTCCACAAGACCTCTCTTGGAACCCTATCATAAGCCATCTCCAGATCAATAAACAACATATGCAAATCTTTTTGTCTTTCCCGATAAATGTCAATGAGTCTCCTCAAGAGATATATAGCTTCCATGGTTGACCTCCCTGGCATGAATCCAAATTGATTCTCTGAGATGCTAGTCTCTCGTCTAAATCATTGTTACAAGTATTTATAAAAAAAATCCTGATAGATGAACCTATTTTTTAAAAATCACTTCAAATAAATGTCCTGATAGATGAACCTATTTTTTAAAAATCACTTCGATAAAATGATCGAAGTGGGCATAACTATGAATTAACAAATAAATACATTTGTTTAGAAATGCCGGATTAATAAAAATAACTATTCATCCATGGATTAATTTTAAACTTAGCTTTCTAATGAAATAATCATAGAATGATTTGTACAATAATAATATGCAGTTTTTAAATTAAAAAGAAACTCCATAAACTCCATCCATTTAAAGAGCATATGCTTTATTACCTCGTGATAAAGAAAATATAACAGATATTTTGGGGGTGCTGTTAATATTAGTCAAGGTCATTTTTGTCTTTAGAAGTTCAAAAACATAAGGCACGCTTGGTTTATGTTTTGGATGACCCTAATACTTTAGCTTTAAAGCAACAATACTGCTTGCAAAAAACTGGATCAAATTAAAATTCAGTATGAATTTCAGTTACTGTGATAGAGTGCAAGTAGAGAATTAAATAATCTATCACTGGCAAAATGCAATTTTTGTTATGCATGAAATTTAAGGAACTTGCAAGGTCCAGAAGAACATTACTTGAATCAATTGATTTCGATGATTATCAAGCTGCAAGAACCACAAAAAATATAGAGGATTCAGTGAATATTCTAGGTAAATTAAACAGGAAATAAAAGAGCAAACGTTTCACTCCAACTACCTGAATATTGATGTAATCCTCAGTGTCATCAATGTATTCTCGCAACTGCAAAAAGATCGGAATGAAGATTTAGTCACGTTGTACAAATAATAAAAGAAAAGTTTAGCTTAGCATATGAAGGACCTGGCTATTTTGATCTCTCTGACACATTAAATAAGTCAAATAAATGGAGTCAATCAGGATATGACAAACATCTAAGCTCGAGAAACAATTTGATGGAAGGCGCTATAAAATTCCTTAATGAAGGACAAATATGGGATATTGATTATCACTAAAGAATTATAGTGATATCAAACAAATGCCGAATGTGTATGCTAGATCGCAATGTGCTTGACCTCATCAATTGCATCTTATACTGATCAGGTAACATAGTTATGCAACACTGATTACAGGGGCTTTGGAAGGAATGTACAATCTTCATTACTACACACCAAAATTAAAGTTTAGCTACATGGTGTCCCCGTGCACAATATTCGGCAACAATATAATTTGAGTGTACAGTATGAAGGTGAAAGTACCATAATAGTGTGGCACTCCGGTCATCACACAATTCAGAAGAGATTGCACCTTCAACCAACACAAATTTTCCCACCACTAAATATGAGTATTCCCTTAGTAGTACAGATAATTAAGTACTGGAGCCACAATGAATTCTTGAAGCTTCGAGCATCAGAAACAAGTGTTAATAATCTCCCATGGAACATAATTCAGGTTTGATAATGTTAAGAACCAAATTAGGTCAGTTCAGTAGATGCTTTACAGCACAATAACAATCACACGAATTCTAAACATGGCAAGTGTGAGGAAGTACAGAAACAATGATCTAATGTCAACAATTCAAGTTAAATACCCGGAAAGAGTTGCAGATTTACAAATTTATGAAGAGAATTTTGTATCGGGAATAGGAAGAAAGTGCACAAATGTTAGATGCAATGATTCAGAATAAAGTACATTTTTTCCTGCACTAGCAAAGCTCAGCTAATGCATGGAGAAGCCGTGGTTTGAGTCGCCAGAAGATCTTTCTGGAACCAACTCAAGTCCAATAGGCAAAATAATCATTATACATAAAGTTCGTTAAGGAGCCGAACAACGAGGAGACGGACACGAGAACATGGTGGGTGTATCATGTCACCAGGCAAGGACGGGCATCACTCAGTAAGATTAACAGCAATGCTTTTCATTTCTGCTTCATTTTATTTGCAATTTGCCCGTCATGTTAGGGCTATTTATGATTGAGCTTGTAAGAAGTTGGGTATGTGTTGGAATATAAGTAACAAGGCCTAGGGCAGGTCCATGGACTTTCTCTTGGAATTCCTCTCTTCCTTCCTCACTTCTCCTTTCCTTTTAGCTGCCAAAACCCTAATTTGCCTACGGGTAACATTTGCTCCAACCTGCCCTCTTTGGACGCCCTCCCAGCTGTGAAAAACCTTCCGCTGCAATGGAGATTGCTCGATTAGTTGAGGCGGATTTTTTTGTTAAGGCCAACGAGTATTCTCGCTCTTCCCCAACCTCCACCTCTTACAACACCCATCAAATTGCAATCACACTACTCACCGCATTAGCAATCATGAGTACATCTCTACCTATGTATTATGACAACAAAACTACTATCTATATATCCAAGAATCACATATTTCACGAAAAAATCAAGCACATAGAAGTAGATTGTCCTTTCATTAGAGAAAATGTCATCAATGGGCATAAATCCACTCCTTTGGTTACTTCAAACAAAGAGCTTGCAGACATCTTCACCAAGTCACTTCCTACATCCTTTTTTTTTTATATATGTACCAAGAAGTCCTTTTCTGATATATCTACCAAGATGGACATGATTGATATTTATACTAGCAGTTGTGCATGGTGTCACCCTAACACATCGTGTGGCAATACCTTAGACTGCATTCTAAATGTTTTGACATTGGGAATATACTTAATTAAAAAAATACCGAAATCTTATGATTACAGAAAAATTATGAAAATGCCTGAAATTAGTAATTTTGGACCAATTTAAAAAAAGTAATTCTGATCCATCAAAGTTTAAATAAAAGTAAATTTAAAAAGATGATTACTTTGACTTTAAAGCATTTTATCATCCACTTTTTAAAGTAAAATTAACTCTAAACCATCAAAATAAAAATAAATATAAGCCCTTTCCAGGACTTCTCCAATTCTCATTCTCAGATTTTCTTTCTTCAAAGATGTTGGCGTAACATTAGCTAGCTGAAAGAGTTTGAGTTCTCTACTTCTTCTTTCAGGATTTAGAGTGATGGAGGGGGCCTAGATGCATAGCAGCAAACAGGAAGAAGAGCTAAGGTTGGTTGCAACTATTAAGTTTGGAAGATCCCATGAATGAGCTGTGAAGCTTGATGATTGCTTCGACTTTAAAGCATCACATTGCTCATTTTCTTCACCTTTTCTTTCTTGAAAGGAGTAAACGAGAGAAAAAATGGAGTAAAACAGAGAGCCAAAATGCTACACCAAAGAGGTGGCTTCCCTTATATAGTAATTGATGCTCCAGCTTGAGAGAGTGTAAGATTTTATCTTTTATGTCTGGTAGTGTTTGCTTATTTTGTCCCCCATCGGCTGTGCCCTTTCGTTGTAACCCCTTTATTTATATATACAAAGGGGTGTTATGATGTTGGAATTTTTAACGCCCATTGTAAAAAATACAAAATAATGGCCCGTTGTAAGAAATCCAAAATAATGGCCCATTGTAAAAAAATCCAAAATAATGGCCCATTGTAAAAAATCCAAAATAAGGGCACATTGTAAATTTCTCATCTCTCGTGTATTTAGTCTCACATCTAATAGAGATTATTTCTCCTCATCTACTCAATATAAAGAGAGAAGCCTCAATGAAAAAAGGAGTAAAATAGAGAGCTCAAATGCTACACCAAAAGGAGTATAATAGAGAGCTCAAATGCTATTTAGTCTCACATCTTATAGATAGTAATTAATGCTCCGGCTTGAGGGGGAGTGTAAGATTTTGTCTTTTATGCTCAAATTGCTTGCTTATTTTATTCCACATCGATTGTGCCCTTTCGTTGTAACCCCTTTATTTATATATACAAAGGGGTATTATGATGTTGGGAATTTTTAAAGCCCATTGTAAAAGAACTCCAAAAATGGGCCCATTGTAAATTCTTCATCTCTCTTGTACTTAGCCTCACATCTAATAGAGATTATTTCTCCTCATCTGCTCGATATAAAGAGGGGAGCCTCAACGCAATATGGTAGGCCGATAGAATAGTAAATTTAATTTCCAAACCTTCACAGGGTATCAAAGCTAAGCGAAATTTCTCGCTGCTCTCCTATAGCTTGAATACTCCAAATCTCGCATCAACCTCTCCAGCCTCGCATGAACACTCCTGGACACAATGGGAGCTCCCTTCTCACATGAATTATGCGCAACTCCTGTTTCACAAGTTCCTCCTTGGTTCCCGATATCTTCAGTCTCCCGCGAACTCATCTCCTGTTACTTGCGAACTCGGCTCCCCCGAGTTCTTCCCCAAGACCTCCGTCGCCCTTTGATCGACGACTTACAATTACTTTGAGCGCTTCATACCCGTGTGAGTCCCGCTAGCTCCCGCACGAGTCACACAAGCTTGGATTGTAAGTCCAGTGAGCTCAGACTCTCGCAAGTCTCGTGACCACGCTGCTCATTTACTCTGGGAGCTCACAAGAGCTTCTCCAGCGAGCTCTCTGACTCTCGGAGACTTCTGACGACCCCACTATCCGCGTGTCTACGCCTTTCAATGCTTGATTACTTTCTCGCATCTGCGAGCTCCATCTACATGAATTCACATGACCTCAGTTCCATAAATTTTATGAGAGTGCCAACGAATTTTGTCCTAATATCTCCAGCGACTGCGAGTTCCTGCAACTTCAGTTCTAGTGACTTCAGTTCACACGAGTTCCATATGCGCGTCTTCATCCTGTAACCAACGACTTCAGCAATTGTTAATCTTCGCAGCACCTCCTTTTATAAGATGTCAGCTGGAAGTCACTCGCCCTCTTCCTACTAATGTCGAATTCTTGCATTCGCTCATACTAAATTATGGGAACACCCTCTGTTGGAATTATGAGTTATTAATATATTAGTCTATTGGAGTCTTTAGGAGTTTAGTCCCACATTGTGAGTTCGGTTTAAGAGTCTTGTTGTAATCTTATAAATAGCCCCCTTTGAGGATGAATATATGCACTTCTATTTTTCTCATTTCTCTTCTTTTAACATGGTATCAAAGCCTAAGATCTGAAACCCTAAAAATATTTTTCGTATTCTCTGATTTCTGTCCTGAACCCCCGTCGAGCGGTCCTTCTCGCTCCCGTGGATTGAATCCTCGCTTGATTCATCCACGGGAGTGACCTATTCCCATCCACGGGCGTCCCTGCCGCGTCTTCCCTCGCTGCCGAGCCCGTCTGCCGTGTCGTTCGTCGAAATCGACGACGTATGCCGCTTCTACCGTCGACATCGACGCTGTATGCCGCTTCTACCGTCGACATCGACGCCGCCTACCGCTTCTACCGTCGGAATCGACGTCGTCTCCGGCTTCTTCCGTCAATCTCGACGCAGTTTGCTGCTTCTACCGTCGAAGACGACCCCGTCTGCTGCTTCTATCGTCGAAGTCGACGCCGTCTCCTGCTTCTTCTCTGTCTCCCGGCTGCTTTCCTATCCAGTATCGACGGCTCCGCCAACTGCATTTTTTCGTCGTTGATCCCTCTCGATCCAGTCTGCTCCAGTTCGCCTCCATGCCCGAGCTGCTTCTGATCTGTGTCGCTCCTCCTTCGACGATTTTGATGATCCCGCTGCTGCCTCGTCGATCACTGCACGTCTGCGCTCTTTGCCGACAACCATGTCGGCTGCTTCTCTCACCATGCCGGCTGAAGATGTCCCCACCGACGATCCCGTTGCTACTCCAACTGACATCTCCTCCACTTCAGCTGCTTGCCGCTGCTACCCCTTCCGGGGTGTGCTGATCTCTCGCTGTTGCTGAAGTTTTGCGCTGTTTATTTATCGTTTTATATCTTTATTTGTTGTTTGTATTTGCTTATGGTCATGTTATGCCTATATGCACGCGTGTTCCACGTGAGAGGGAGTGTTGGGACAAATGCGACTCGGATGATCTTTCCCGACTTTTCGCTTTCGTTCCACACGGCCTCTAGGCTTGTTGTATGTGTGTTTGTGTCTCCCCAGTTTGTCTTTCGAATTGGTCATGTGTTGGGGCGCGATTGTGTTGGTTGTTATAATCTCAGCGGGTTGTGTCGTGTGGGACCGTGTCGTGCGGGACTGTGTCGTGTGGGACCGCCCTTTGTGCGGATTATCCCCGACAGATTATCCCCGACGGATTATCCCCGATCACTTGTTTGATGATTTGCTCCACATCTTTCGTTCTCTTCGCATGTTGTGTGTGTAGGTGATATTGGTTGACCGGTTTCCAGTGAGTCCGCGTCGTGTGTGGGTCCTGCGTCGTGTGTGGGTCAGCGTTGTGTGTGGCTATGTCCCCGGCTTGATTCCCCGGTTTGGTATTTCCCCCGGTGGCTCGTCTGATGATTTGTTCCGCATCATCTACCTCCATTGCCGTTATTGGTTGTGTCCAAGCTGAAGGGTCCCCCTTCAGCTTGAGGGGGAGTGTTGGAATTATGAGTTATTATTATATTAGTCTATTGGAGTCTTTAGGAGTTTAGTCCCACATTGTGAGTTCGGTTTAAGAATCTTGTTGTAATCTTATAAATAGCCCCCTTTGAGGATGAATATATGCACTTCTATTTTTCTCATTTCTCTTCTTTTAACACCGTCCCTCCGGCTCCAACTGCCACTGCTCTGAACCCCACACTCATTTACAATGCCTCCGGGAACCTTGGGACAACTTCCAAACTGACTGGACTCAACTATCCTGATTGGAGTGTTTCATTCACCCTCTTTATGCGATCTTAGCGCAAAATACATCATCTCACTGACACTTCTTGTGGGACTACATCTTCCTCCCCTGCTTCCTGGGATGTCGGTAATGCTCGTGTCTGCAAATGCTTGCAACTAGTCTTTCTGATGGAAAGTTTATTTATCATTCGAGATAATAAGACTGTAAAAGCAACTTGAGATCATCATGCTGCTCTTTACTCCAAAGGTGTCAAAATCTCTCGCATTTATACCATGTACCCAGATCTCTTTGCCGACTGAACCTCTCACTCGACACTGCTTACCAGGAAGTTCAGACTCTCGACTGAGCTTCTATAAAATCGTCTTTTCTCTGCTGACCTTGCAACCGAATAGAAACATTTTCAGGAGCTCCTTGTTGTTTGTTATCTTCCGCGTCTTCCCTAGTCCTATGACATGATTCGTCAACAGATATTGGGAGAGCCAGACAAGCTACTGCAACTCGTGTTTCTACTGTAACCAACCTCCTGAATCGACCTCTAATAGCCCCCTCCACCCTTCGAGGATTATTGATGGGGATCAGCTGCGTGATCGCGATCGATAGAGGAGATCGGGCCACCACTCAGCGGGACCCGTTTTTGCATATTTGTCTGGAATGCGTTGATCGGATCGGCGATCTGAGACCGCGAGCGCGTCTATAGCATCATTTTACATTTAATATGTAATTTGCTTTATTTTTGGGGTTGTATTTAGTGTTTTAGGACACTTGGCGTAACAGACGATCATAGTTGTTCACGTCGGGTGTCCAACCGCCCCCTCTCGTTATAAATAGGGGCGGATGTTCTCATTTTCAGGCATTGTGGAATTTGTGAGCGAATTCAGATCCGACAATCATTTGTGGTGCGACGCCGCGAGATCCTGGGGTGCGACATCCCGATTCATTTATCAGTTTTTATTTCTTTTCCATTCACTGTTTCGGTGAAACACCTCCATATCCCACAATCCACTCTCAAAACCGCCGACCCATCACTGCCCACCTCCTTCCCAGCGCCTATAACTACACGAGCCCTACTGTTCATCGCCCCCTTCCCTCGCCAGAAAGTCGCAGCCGGCCTCCAACTCCATCGCAAGTTCCTCCTGTCACCCTCCTCCCCAGTCGCACACGCCAAAGTCTCCCTCCGTCGATTCCGCTACAGTCGCGCCCCCTTACCCGCACGAGAAGAGCAACCCGACGTCGGTTTCATCGCTCAACCCCAACTACAAACCGCCTCCCCTCCACAGAGTCTTCTTCCACGCCTCCAGCACCCACCGCAAGTCCGCCACTGAGCTCCTTCCTCCCGTCCCATTCCCTGTCGTGAATCCTCCAACAAGCAGCAAAAGAAAACCCCTCCATGTTCATCGTCTCCTTCCCCCTTTGCAACCCCAACACAGTCATTACCTCTCTGAGATTCAATAACCTGCACCCTTTCCCCTTCAGAAACTCCTCCAGCATTCTTCCCCTCCCAATCCAACAAATTTGTGACCTTGCCCACCCCATTTCAGCAACTAGCAACCCAGTTCCCCTCCATATCCAGCCATCAACAGTTTTCCCCTTCAGACTCAACACCCTTTCTCTGTCGTGGAACCACCATCAAAGCCCCAAACTCCATCCCTACTTCAACACCCACTCCAACCCGATTCCTGCAGCCAATACAATTTCGGACATCGCACCAACCTGGTTTTACCAGCCCGCTAACGGATTCCTCTTGCTTGTGAGTATTATAGTTTTGTGTTGTGTTTTCTTTGTTAAATTTTAGTTGAATATACTATATTTGTTTGGGTATTGAGATTGTTAGTGCTACTGTTTCCTTTCTTTTAATACTATAACACTTATTCGTACAAATTGTGGTTGAAGATCCTACGTGCGAGGAAAAACTAGTGATATTGTTCGTGCACTTGAAAATTACATATTCACATTGTGTAGATTTGCGTAACTCTTATAATTATATTTGTTAGCATTTAATTTCAACTTATTTTAAAACATACATGTATCATTTGCATTGGGATCATTCGTGTTCATTACGCACACTCACATAGGTTAGCATTAGCGTGTCGGCACCGCACCCTCTTCACGTCCAGTCCTGCGTCAATTATGCTCATGTTGCTGGTCGAGCACATTGTGGTCGTAGAGGCAACACTGGTGATAGTCGAGGGGGTCACCCTTTTTGCTCTTACTATGACAAACTTGGTTATCCTGTCGAGCGTTGCTTTACGAAGCATCCTCGTCTCCGACCTCGGGCTCATATTAGTACTATCGAGTCTGAGACTTCTTATCAGACCACCGCTACTCCGCTACCAGAGTCCGGCAAATGGTTCTCCTATGTGGATATCGAAGCTCGGATTACTACTAAGAAATTTACATCTATTATCACTTCTTCAGATAGCGCATCGGTTGTTGCTTCGAGTAAGTAGTTCATTAGTTCTGGTGCAACTAATCATATGATTGGAAATTATCTTGCCTTCACTCACCTCGAGAGGCATACCAGGTTATCGCCAATGTTCGTGTCTGATGATTCTCCTGCTTTAATTTGTGGAACTGAAGTTGTTACTACTACTTCAAAAGCATCATCATCATGGTCATCCTCCTCTACACCTTCAAAACCTTCTGCCATCCTTTGCATCTAAATCTGTCCTAGAATGTGAAGCATATCAATATGGACAAGCATCACCGAACTAGTTTTCCTATCAAAATTAAGAGTTTTGTAAGTCCTTATGATTGTGCTCATTTTGATGTTTGGGGTTCAAGTCCCTCTAAGTCATTAGCGGAGGAAACATATACTTTTTACTTTTATCGATGATTACTCTAGATGTACTTGGTGTATCATCTAAAAGAGCGATCCTAAAAAACGATGAACTCAATATTGTACAACCATTTTTCCAAGTTACAAAGCATAACGAGAGAAAAAAAAAAGATAGACATTCCCATGATAAGAATAAGGCAGAAGCACTAAACGTTTTTCAGTTTTTCAAAAATTTTATAATGAAATTCGCACACAATTGCTACTGTTTTGAAAATTCTACGTACAGAGATAATGTCAAAAAATATGAGTCAGCAATTCTCCATTTTTTGCAGTTCTCATGATATCATTAATCAGGTGAATTGTGCGCATACATCACAACAAAATGGGGTGGCCGAGCGCAAAATTCGTCATCTTCTTGATGTTGCTCGCACTCTGCTGTGCTAGATGAATGTTCCCGTATCATATTAGGGATTTGTCGTTCTCACTTCTTGTTTTCTCATTAATCGTATGTTATCTTCTAGTATTCAAGGTAAGAGTCTCTTTTCTATTCTTCATTCGGACAATACAAATTTTCCCTTCACTCCTCGTATTTTTTGGTTGTATATTTAGTTATGACAAGCTCTCCAATCCCGCCAACAAATGTATTTTCGTGGGATATTCTCCTACTCAAAAGGATTACCACTGAATTGACCCAATTTCCAAAAGCCAATGTCTCTGCAGAATTCACTTTCTATGAGACTACTCCCTATTTCTCTAAGGACGTCGGATCCCTTTCTCTTGACATCTCACCTCCTATCTCCCACCTCCTGACCACCAGTGTTTGTGTCATTTCTTCCTATCATTCATACTCCACCTGATGTCGCATTCCCTGCACCGCTTCTTACACAAATACCTCATCCTCCCATCTTACATTTTCCTTATCAATATGAAAGATGGCTTACTCTTCCTACTCTTATTGCTCTTTCCACTCCTGCCTCTCATATGACAGCTTCCAGACCGTCTCTCTCGTCTTCATAAGGTTCCATCCAATCAGAGGGCTCAAACCAGAATGTTCTCATTGCTCTACGAAAAGGAGTACACGTACTTAACATCCTATTGCTAACGTGGTTTCTTATGTCAGCCTCAGTCCTTCTAGCAGCAGGTTCCCCTTGTAACACCAGACACATTATTTAAAACTTAATAAAATTCCCCGATGATGATAAAACCAAAATAAAAATCATTGTCATGAATTTTTGGAAAAGTTTCATCGTGCATTTTTACATATTTGTTTTCAACGATAATTATCGACGAATATTTTGCGACGGGTATTTGATTTGTCGTTTTGCCGATGCTTATTTTCTCGGCACGATAATTTCGAGGTTTTTAATGCAAATGGCTCAAATAGTGAAAGGGTTATTTTTGTCACAGTGGCTCAGATAATGGCCGGCTAGATGTAATATGGCTGGTTTGATTAATTCTTGACTAATCTGGTTTGGGCCGACTGCAGGTTAATATGTCTTAATCCCTTCCCTGGCTTTAAGTGGGTTGCAGCAACCTGCCTCTCATTCAATATAACAAGCAGACTCTCGAGCCTTCTATTCCATTCTCTCGCTCGCTCGACGACAGCTCCCTCGCTAAGATTCGACGAGGATTCTATCAGGCGTCGATGACAACGTCTCTCCTCCGTCTTCCTCTTCTATTTCGACGGGAGTGCTCACTATGGAGCTTGTGCCGGTCGTGCATCGCTCGACAGAAGCCGATTTCTGTGGATAGTGAGCTTCTACTTCTTCTAGTCCCCCTGTAAGCTCTTCTTAATTTCTCCTCTCATCTCTTATTTTCTTCTCTTCTATTAATGGTCAATGGATTGGAATGACATGGTTTTTCTTATTCTCTTATCTTTTCCTCTTCTCAACTTCTTTCCTTCTTCTTATTTCCTTCCGCTTCTTCATTTCACTGCAAGTTGGTTTTGATTTCAATTATTGCTGGCTGATAGATTGGTGTGGAAATTTATTATGCTTATGATGTTGTTATACATGCTAAGGCTGGCTGTTTGGAAGTGTTACTTGGTTTGGCCGGCTGATTTTGGGTGAAATTAGGGTTCCTTGCCCTCCTTAAGATTAGCTACTGGATTGGGAACTTTGAGGTGGTCGGATATAGCTTTGTTCTATTTTACTGTTTTGCATTTCCTTTCATGGCCGGCCAATGTGATGTGAAAGATTTTACGATTGACGCGGCCGATTTGGATTTCAATTTTTTCGTAGATTTTGATTTACGTCCATCGGAAGCGTCTTACTTTAGACAACCCATTAGTCATTTAATGGAGTCAACATCATTTCTATTTAAAGATGCAACCCAATTAAAAGGATGCTTATTGACAGATACTGCGGAGGATGGAATCCCACGATACGCGATGATGCGCCGAATAATGACAAAGGGAAAAAGAAGCTTGTGATGAATGTTTACCTCTTTAATTACGCTTATTTTTGAATTATTTTGAATTAATATTTTATGGTTGTTTTCTCATTGAGTATAATTTTCTGCATGTGCATTACATTTTAAATTATTCATGTTCGAGATTTGAAATCACTGACAACAGAGGCTCTGTTTAGGGCGGCAATGACGGTGTAAAAAGCAATGGTCGGAAACAAATAGTGGCATTAGAGCTGTCCAGGAAGCTGTTTTGAAAAAGTTGTTTGGAAAATCTCCATTTAAGTGTTTTTCAAAAAGGCATTTACGTTTTTCTATTTAGAAGAACAACTTTTTAATAATAGTTTTTTAGTTTTTAATAATAAAAATATATTTCATGTCATTTATCGCATAGATAAGTAAATATTATATAAATCGTAAATAAGCAGGTTGTAAAAGGTCAACGGCAAGAAGCAAATATCGCAAATGGGTGAAGAATCGTGAATGGGTGAAGAATCGCGAATGAGAGAAGAAGACATTCAAATAAAAGAGGAAAAGTTGAAAGCAGATAAAGCGGTTTTTAGAAAGCCATGTTAGACCGGTTGCTGAAAAAGTCCCCAAAACACCTTTCTTGTAAAATCTCTTTTGAAAAAGCTCTTCAATCAAACTACCTAAAAAAGACGGTGGTGGTGGGAATAGAGTTTTTCCCACCACCACCGTCCCAAATAGAGCCATAATTGCTAAGGTTGGCTAACAGAATTATGCAAAGAGCGATCAATATTCTGAGAAGAAATAAATAAAGAAACATCTAATTTGACTCACTAAATGAAGAATAACATATAGACATTCATCAATGCATAGGAATGTTAAGGGTTAACCCCGGTAGGGGGTGTGAGTTGCCTACTAAATTGATGATTTATATTTCCAATTTAGGGGGCCAGAATGGCTAGTGTGTTAGATTGCCCTAAATAGGAAAAAATGGCTAAGGCGGGGGGGGGGGGGGGGGGGGGGGGGGGGGGGGGGGGGGGGGGGGGGGGGGAAGAAGGCCTATTGCATGTTCGATCGTCCTGACTTAGCCAATGATGGCCCAGAAGGGTCGGGCCTAGATGATGGATACTGAGACGAGAGCTACCCTTAGCATTCCTGATGAAATGAATATAGTGATCTGATGAACTAAGATGTGATCTGTTAAATAATAATAAATGATAAAGAAATGAACTAAGAAACCTAATAAATGATCATCTGATAATTGAATAAATTTTATAATTTTCTTTATACCAATTCAGCCACTGATACTGTTTAGTATTTCTTAGTAGTCACTAATTTTCTTTTTACTTATTTATTATATCAGCTCAGTCATTATTAATTGTTAATTTAATGCATATTGGTACTCACCTTTTGTGCTTGCCAGTACATTGGTTGAAGAAGTAAAACTCTCACTTAGTCATTTCATTATGGCTAACCATGTGTTGCCCAACGAAGGTCCGGGCACAGTTAAACAACTGACTGAGGAGGAAAGACGAAAAAGAGTGGAGAAGTGTAAGGTATGGTTAGAAGTATTTGTCGGGATCGGGGAGGCTATGGAGAAACATGTATAGACTTGCCAAAACCTACAGTGTCTTGTGTGCAATCAAGTAGAATAGTAGTTTGTCTTGTATTAGTTGTAGTGGGTTATGTCCGTCTTATGCTATTGTAAAGTGCATATGATGTAGTTATATTGGGTGTACGTCAGAGCAGTTGTATATCGTATAAATCTCTGATGTATCTGTAACAGGCTAATGGAAGAAAAGTTTTTATTATGCTCCTATTTGGTACTCATTGTGTTTGATTTTGTGTTGCGCTATGACTTAAAATTGTGATGCTTTACAGAGCGTCACACCCCTTTGCATTATCTGACACTATTATCCCTTCAACATATCATGAAGTTCTTCGTATACCTTGCTAGAAAGGAGATATGGATGAGGAGATCTTTGCTTTAACATCACATGGTACTTGGACCCTTATTCCCACACCTCCTTGTGGCGATATTGTTGGATATTATTGGGTATTTGTCATCAATTTCTTACTTGACCGCACTGTGGAAAGATATAAGGCTCGTTTGGTTGCAAAAGTGTTCACCCAAACATATGATGTTGACTTATTTGACACATTCTCTTTGGTTGTCTGTATTAGCATTATCTGAGTTCTCTTCTCTGTTGGTGTTAATTGAGATTGGAACATGTTCAAAAATATCCACTTATATGGGATCTCCATGAACTATTCTATATGGATCAATCTCTTTGTTATGTTCCTCGAGGGGAGTCTCAAGTATGCAAGTTGTAGAAGGCCCCAGAGCATAGTTTAAACAGTTCAGTCATATTGTTTCTACCATTGGTTTTTCCTGAAATAATGCAGATCACTCTCTCTTCATACGAAAGATGGACTAGGGGATGGCAATACTTGTCGTATATGTAGATGACATCCTTCTCACTGAAGATGACTGCTCTGACATTGAAACAACAAAGAAACATCTTCAGACACATTTGATAACCAAAGATATGGGGACTGCCAGATATTTTTTGTGTATTGAGTTTGTGAGACGCAACAACGACATGGATCTTTCCCAACGAAAGTATGCCCTAGAGCTACTTGAAGAAAGATGCCTTCTTGGGATGAAGACTGCCCAAAATCCAATGTTATGGGCACAGACAGACATTGGGATGAGATATCTCTTCCTCTCAAGGATATTGCTCATTATAGGCGTCTGCTCAGTAAGCTCATCTATCTCATTGTGACCAGACTTAACATCTCTTTCGTTGTTGGAAAAGTCAGTCAATTTATGCACGCCTAGAGAGTGTTATCTTGAAACTACAGTAAAAAATATTGGAATATATCAAAGGATATCCAGACAAGAAATTTCTATTTAAAAGAAATAATCATTTACGTATTTAAACATATTCAGACACAAGCTATGCAGATTGTAAGGGAGACTGAAAATCCACTTTAGGATATTGTACTAATGTAGGCGAAATTTTATTACCTAGAGAAGTAAGAAATAAGCAGCGGTCTGCAAGTCAAGTGTGGAAGCTGAGTATATAAACATTACTCAGACTACTTGTGAATTAAACTGGTTGAGGGCACTTTTGAAAGATTTTTGTGAAATTTACAACTACTCTCTACTGATGTTCTGTAATAATAAAGTTGTCATCCACAAATCTAAAAAATCTCATATTTCATGTGTTGGGGTGTATTTAGTAATAGTAAACCCTTTGGGGTATATATATATGTATATGTGTAATAGATTGATTGTGATAATAAAAAAATGCCCTAATCTTTCCACGGACAACATGGTATCAGAGCAACGTCCGTGACTGCGCGTCGAGAGGGAGCCGTCCTCCGCCGATCGTCGCTGGAGAGAGAGCATCGATCGCTGGAGAGGGAGCCGCCGATCGTCGCTGGAGAGAGAGCATCGATCGCTGGAAAGGGAACCGCCGATCGTCGCTGGAGAAGGAGCCGTCGTCGCTGGATAGAGAGCATCGATCACTGGAGAGGGAACAATCGATCGTCGCTGGAGAAGGAGTCGTCGTCGCTGGAGAGGAAGCGTCGATCATGGAAGGTCGCCAGATCCAAAGTCTGAAGTGCCGATTCTTCGATGCGAGGCACTTTCGCCGATTCGCCGATATTCACTGATAGAATTCGCGGAAATTCGACGAATCCCATTCGACGATAGTTCCCATTCGACGAATCCTGCAGCTCTCGACTCAACAGCTCTCAACGAACTGTGGACCTGTGTTCGCTCGATCGGTGTGGACTTTGGTAAGTGTCGACGACGAACGGATGGAGGCCATCCTCGAGAAGCTGGACCTGGCGGAGGTGGTTACCTTGTTGAAGCTGTTGGGTTCATCACCCCGACCGGTGAAGTTGGACCTTCCACCGGTTGACCTGAAGCTTGAAGGACCGACCACCTATCTAGGTTGGTCGCGCCGCGTGAGGAAGACTCTTACAGTGCAGAAGGTTGGAGGTTTCTTGACAGGGGAGTTGAAGAAGCCAGAGAACCCAACTGTAGGAGATTAGTGGGAATCAACCCACATGACAGTGTTCATGTGGCTTCTCAGCTCGGCCGTCCCATCGATTGTTGCCACGGTTGATGGCCTGGAGACAGTCGCTGAGGTGTGGAACAGGCTGCGATGCACATATGATGGAGTGGGAAACACTTTCAGGGTCTTCCAGGTGAAAGGCGAAGTTGATGACACGGTTCAAGGTGAGACGACCGTACAGGAATACGCATCATAGTTAGAACGTCTATGGGTGGACTATGACCACGCTTCTGGTGGTATGAGTTGCAGTGACTCACAGTGTAAGGCCTCCAAGTTTATACTAGAAGAGAGGACCATGAGGTTCCTGAAGGGGTTAAATGAACGGTTCGATCAGAGGAGAGCCTTACTTCTGTCAGGTACAAAGATCCCAACTCTGTCAGAGGCCATCTCGGCCAAGATTCAGGAGGAGACACGGTTCAAACTCCAGGCGGGGACGGGAGATTCAGGT
Source organism: Dactylorhiza incarnata (assembly GCA_033032865.1). Taxonomy (NCBI): domain Eukaryota; kingdom Viridiplantae; phylum Streptophyta; class Magnoliopsida; order Asparagales; family Orchidaceae; genus Dactylorhiza; species Dactylorhiza incarnata. Next base: position 16,925 of record JAWHQI010000002.1, read on the forward strand.
GTCATAAAGTCCGCGCTAGCGTCTACTGACTCGGGTATTTCACAACCACGGGAGGACACACGACGGTGCTACAACTGCGGTGAGACCGTGAGACAGGTCACCTAGCGAGTGCTTGCCCCAGACCACCCAAGGGCGGGGATCGTGGACGTGGTCGTGGATGGGGCCAGGGTCGTGGTGGCAGAGGTGGCTATCGTGCCAACCTTGGCATTAGTGGATGTGATGAGAAGGCTGGTGTTATTTACACTGAGGAGGAGCAGAATCTTCTGAGTCTGATGAACAAGATGGAGGGTCTCAAGAGGAGGCAAGCTGGAGATGCCATTGAGGGGCCATCTCATGCTATGTATGCTCATCCTTCTGGAACTACGGAGTGGATTGTTGACTCGGGTGCATCCCGACATGTGACTGGGGACTCGGGGAAGTTCACTTCCTACTCACGCCTTGCATCTCCAGATGGCATCCAGACAGCAGATGAGACCTTTCAGCCAGTGGTCGGTAAGGGTACGGTCGATTGCACAGGTTCGGTAAAACTATCCAATGTCTTGCATGCTCCCTCATTCCCTGTTAGCCTTTTGCCTATCAGCTCTATTATACTCCAACTAAAATGTACTGTCTCCTTTGATATCCCCAAGTTGACCTTCCAGGAGAAAGCGACGAGGCGTATACTTGGGACTGGGACCTGGCGTGATGGGTTGTGGTACCTGGATCAGCAGGGATTGGACACTGCACTTGTATCTGCGACGAAAAAGATAAAGGAAGGGAACCTAGAGACAAGTATAGAGGAGGCACTTCTGCTCCACCATCAACGTTTACGCCATTCTTCTTTTGGTGTTCTAGAACGATTGTTTCCTACTATTTTTGCAAAAACATGTAAAAGTAAACTTGTGTGTGATGCTTGCGACTTAGGTAAGCTCACAAGAAACTCTTATGCTAGTTATAGTCATAGAAGCTCTTCTGTGTTTGATGTTGTGCATTCAGATGTTTGGGGGCCGTGTGCGGTAAATTTCTATAATGGTTATAGATACTTTGTGACCTTTATTGATTGTGCTTCCCGTGTCACATGGGTATATTTAATGAAAGCTAAGAGTGGGGTCCACACTTGTTTCCAGAATTTTCACAAGCATGTCCAAATTCAATACGGTGCAGTACTCAAGGTACTTAGGTCGGATAATGGGACGGAATATAGCAATAAGACCCTTGCAGAGTACTTATCATCTTACGGGATACTGCACCAAACCACTTGCGCATACACTCCTGAACAGAATGGCGTCGCTGAGAGGAAGAACAGACATCTGATGGAAATGGCAAGAAGCATGATACTGCACATAAAGGTTCCCCAACACTTGTGGGGGTATGCAGTGTTAACAGCAGCACAGTTAATCAATAGAATGCCATCGAAGATCTTAGGGTGGAGATCCCCGCGTCGGGAGTTGCAAGGGCATAACGGAGGTATACTTCCCCTTAAGATTTTTGGGTGCGTCTACTTTGTGAAGGATAATAGGACAAGTGTTGACAAACTTGATGTCAGGGCAATTAATGTATCTTTGTGGGGTATTCTGGTACGCATAAGGGATATGTATGTTAGAGTCCAGTTGAGAAAAGGTGTTTCGTGAGCATGGATGTCCACTTTCGAGAGCAAGAGCAGTACTACTCACAGAAAGAGATTCTACTCGTACCTGAAAAGCCCAATCTGAGGAATGGAGGCCGAGAATGGGAGAGCCTGGTGACAGATTTAGGTAAAGACAGTGGACAACCCGTTGAGGAGCAAGGGACGAATGAAGAGCAGGAGGAGGTGAGAGGTGTGATACCCACAACTTCAGGGGAGCTCGTCACATATCAGAGGAGAGAAAAGAGAAACCTCGTACCTGCACCCACAGCGACAGTGCCTAGTCCCTCGTCTATGCCCGTCTCAATCCCGGAAGCACCTCTAGTTGAACCATTGTCACCTCCCGGTGAGTCTATCTCTCCCGCACCCCCGACTACCTCTGTCAGGAGGAGCACTCGCAGCAATGCGGGTAATCCTCCTGATCGCTATGGTTGGGATCTTGCTTCTTCTGTCTCCTACGACGCTATCTCTTCTTCTCACGGAGCATTCATTGCATCCTTGGATAGTATTACTGTACCTAACAGTTGGCAGGTAGCTAAAGCCGACCACAACTGGCAAGCAGCAATGAAGGAGGAGATGCACGCTCTGGAGAAGAATAAGACGTGGGAACTAGCACAGCTCCCGACGAGGAAGAAGTTTGTTGGGTGCAAGTGGGTCTTTACCGTAAAGCAGAACCCGGATGGCAAAATCGAGCACTACAAGGCTCGACTGGTTGCGACAGGGTACAGCCAGACGTACGACATCGATTATGATGAGACGTTCGCACCTGTTGCAAAGATGAGTACGGTTCGAACCCTGATCAGCCTAGCGGCCAATGGTGGATGGAAGATGCACCAACTGGATGTGAAAAACGCTTTTCTGCATGGCGATCTTGCTGAGGAAGTATATATGGAGGTCTCACCTGGATTTGGTACAACCATGACGGAAGGTAGAGTGTGTAGGTTGAAGAAGGCAATGTATGGACTGAAGCAGTCCCCTCGTGCATGGTTTGATCGCTTTAGAAGGACCATGGTCGGGATGGGATATCAGCAAACCAACGCCGATCACACTGTGTTCTTCAGACATAATGAGAAACATCACATCACCATACTTGCTGTGTATGTGGATGACATGATCATTACGGGAGATGACGAGAAGGAAATTACGCGCCTTAAGTGTGACTTGGGGAAGATGTTCGAGGTGAAGGACTTGGGTTCCCTTAAGTACTTTCTTGGGATAGAGATTGCATATGGTTCGAAGGGAATTGTTCTGTCTCAACGAAAGTATGCCCTGGATCTCCTCACCGAGACAGGGATGCTTGGATGCAAGCCAGCTGCAACACCTATCGACACTAAAGAGAAAGTGAGTGCTGAGGCAGGGGAACCAGTTGATCGGGAGAGATATCAAAGACTTGTCGAGCGATTGATCTATCTGAGCCACACGCGTCCAGACATCTCCTTTGCTGTGAGCGTGGTGAGTCGTTACATGCATGATCCCAGAAAGGGTTACATGGATATTGTGTACCAAATTCTTCGATACGTGAAATCTGCTTCAGGAAAAGGGCTACTCTTTAGACGGAATGGACATGTAAAGATCGAAGGATATTGCGACTCAGATTGGGCAAGCTGTATTGATGATAGGAGATCAACCTCAGGTTATTGCGTCTTTGTAGGAGGCAACCTGATTTCATGGAGAAGCAAGAAGCAATCGGTTGTAGCCCGATCAACGACTGAAGCTGAGTATAGGGCTATGGCTCTGGGGGTCGCTGAATTACTCTGGTTGAAAGGAATGCTAATGGATCTAAAGTTGGATCGAGGAGACGGGATGAAGTTATGGTGTGATAGTCAAGCAGCAATCAACATCGCTAACAACCCAGTTCACCATGACAGGACCAAGCATATCGAGATTGATAGGTTCTTTATAAAAGAGAAACTGGATAGTGGACTCTTGGATCTTAGCTATGTCACCACCAAGGATCAAGCTGCTGATTGTTTGACAAAGGGGCTCAGCTCAAATGACATGATGAGGAATTGTGACAAGATGGGCTTAGTTAACATCTTTCGCCCACCTTAAGGAGGAGTGTTGGTGTGTATTTAGTACTAGTGAACCCTTTGGGGTATATATATGTATATGTGTAATAGATTGATTGTGATAATAAAAAAAAACCTAATCTTTCCACGGGCAACATCATGAATGAGGAAAACATATAGAATTGGATGGTCACTTTACTATAGAGGGAATTTTCAAGAGCCGTATATGCACTCCGTTTGTAAAATCAAACAAAGAGTTGACCGACATATTCACTAAAACCATTTCTTCATCTTTTTCTGATGTGCTAAGATGAGAATGAATGATATACATGCTTCATCTTGAGGGGGAGTGATAAAGCTCATTTTAAAAGCACAAATAAGGGCCCATTATAGATTCTTCATCTCTCTTGTATTTAGTTTTACATCTCCTAATATAAAGATGGGAGCCTCAAAGTAATTAGGTAGATTGATATAATAATAAGTTTAATTTTCACACTTTCACAAGAATGATAGTCTGATTTTTCCCAAACCCAATAGATATATCCTCCAAAGCTAGCATGAATGGGACAAATCTCTGAGCTAGGAATTGGTACATCCCTAATCCTGTTTGAACGTGTTAGGCCCCATATGGCCCACACTCACCACATTAAAGATTTTGGGAAAATAACCCGTTCTTAGCTCATACATTCAACATTACTTGAGATCATGCCATTTTTTGATTGAGGACCATCTAGAGGCGTGCACTGTTACCTCTAGATCATGCATCACTGCGCATGTTGAGCCAACTGGATGAAGGGGCAATGCCAATGTATACAAGCTTTGTACCATTTAAGGTGACCATGTCCATCCACTTAGTCATAAGATGATTGGGGCGTGTATCAGATCGTGGTTTGACTTATATTTAGAATGGGAACATTTGTCAGTAATTTCAATGAAGACCAAGAAAATAGTTAAAGCTAACTTAGAAAACAATAAAATTTAATAGAATCCAACTAATATAAGCTCTGAAATGTCAAGATTTCTTACAGTGTTCAATTTGTTCAAGGTACTGTCAACTTGCATAAAGTATGCCTGCACAGTACGTGGTGATGGTTTTGAATTAAATAAGCTCGTTCAATAACAAAACAACAGTCTGCAGAGTCGTTTGTTACAAAACCTCAAGTATCATTTCAAGCTCCTCGACATCATCATCATTCCCATGAAATGTTGCAGCACTTGTCTTGCCAGCTCTGGATATCCTCGAGCCTACTGTTGGTGAGGCAGACATCCAGTTAGGAGCAGCAGAACTAGCAGGTGAGGCTGTTGACAATTTTCTTGAGAGATAAAGATCAGCCATGTCTTCATCATCCTCCAATAGCTGTTCAAGTTCGTCTCTTACCTGGGATAATAGCAACCGTAGTAATAAGGAAATTATTAACTGTTGAAGGGGCAATGTCAATGTATACAAGCTTTGCATTGATCATAAAACAATTATAGGAGAAAAATAGTATACCAAATTTTAGAAATAATAACTGTTACAAGAACAATAACATAAGAAACTAGTGAGAACTGTTTCAACAAATATCACATACAATGGACAGTACTGAAGATGTATCTAATGCATTGATGACTAGATGATTGCACTGATCTCATAGCACAAGTAGAATTAGGGCTTCTCATTTTCTATTAACACATACATACATATATATACTTCTACAACATCTCTAAACACACACCACACACTAAACACGCCAACACTCCTCCTCAAGGTGGGTGAAAGATATTTACTAAACCCATCTTGTCAGAATTTCTAATCATATCCTTCGAGCTAAGATCTTTGGTCAAACAATCTGCGGCTTGATCATTGCTCGCAATGTAACTAAGCTCCAGTAGCCCACTGTCCAGCTTCTCTTTTATGAAGAACCTATCGATCTCGATATGCTTGGTCATATCATGTTGAACTGGATTGTTTGCAATACTGATAGCTGTCTGGCTGTCATACCATAGCTTCATCTTATCTCCTCGATCCAATTTCAGCTCCATCAGCATTCCCTTTAGCCACAGAAGTTCAGCAACCCCTAATGCCATAGCTCAGTATTCTGCCTCTGTTGTAGATCTGGCCACCACTGATTGATTCTTGCTCCTCCAGGAGACCAAGTTACCTCCTACAAGCATGCAACAGCCTGAGGTGGATCTCCTGTCATTTATGCAGCTTGCCCAATCAGAGTCACCGTAGCAATCTTCATGAGCCCGTTCCTTCTGAATAACAACCCCTTTCCAGGGGAAGCCTTCAAGTATCGAAGGATCTGGTATGGTATCTCCATGTGGCCCTTCCTAGGGTCATGCATATAACGACTCACCACGCTCACGGCAAAGGAAATGTCCAGACGCGCGTGGCTCAAGTAAATCAGCTTCCCAACTAGTTTCTGGTACATCTCTCGATCGACTGGTTCACATGGCTCAACATCCAGTTTGCACTTATGATCGATCGGTGTTGCAGCAGGCCTGCACCCCAACATCTCTGTCTCTTTGAGGAGATCCAAGGCATACCTCCTTTGGGACAGAACAATTCCCTTTGCACCATAGGCAATCTCAATCCCAAGGAAATACCTTAGCAGACCCAAATCCTTTACTTCGAACTCCTTGCTCAACGCCTTCTTGAGGCGGACGATCTCCTGCTCATCATCCCCTGTGATGATCATGTCATCCACATACACCGCAAGTATAGTGATGTGGTGACCTTCATTTTCCCTGAAGAACAACGTGTGATCAACATTGATCTGTCGGTATCCCATCCCAATCATGGTCTTCCTGAATCGGTCAAACCACGCACGGGGAGACTGCTTCAAGCCATAGAGGGACTTCTTCAGTCTACAGACTTGCCTTCGGTCTCAGCTGTGCCAAACCCCGGTGGTATCTCCATGTACACCTCCTCCGCTAGCTCTCCATGAAGAAACGCATTCTTTATATCTAGTTGATGCAACCTCCATCCACCATTTGCTGCCAAGCTTATCAGAGTTCGGACAGTGGTCATCTTAGCCACGGGTGCAAATGTCTCGTCGTAATCGATGTCATAGGTCTGGCTATACCCATTTGCGACCAACAGAGCCTTATAGCGCTCGACAAGACCATCCGGGTTCTGCTTCAAAGTGAAAAATCATTTGCACCCGACATCCCTCTTGTTCTTTGGTAGGTGTGTCAGCTTCCAGGTTTTGTTCTTCTCAAGAGCTCTCATCTCCTTCATTGCTGCTTGTCATTTTGGATCAGTTTTGGCAACCTGCCAATTGTTAGGTACAACAATACTATCTAAAGAGGCAATGAATGCTCCATGAGAAGAAGAGATATTATCGTAGGAGACAAAAGAAGCAAGGTCCCAACCGTATCTGTCTGAAGGGTTGCCCGCATTGCTGCGAGTAGTCTGTTGGACCGTGGTAGTAGGAGATGGAGGGGTAGAGGGAATGAACTCACCAGAAAATGACTGTGGTGGTGGAGGTGCTCCAGGACTAGAGACAGGCATAGACGAGGGACTAGGCACTGACATTCTAGGCATGGGTACTGGTTCGGCAGTCTGTTTCCCTCTCCTATGATATGTAAGCAGTTCCCCCTGAGTCGTAGGCCTCACGCCTCTCACTTCCTCCTGCTCTTCATTACTCTCATGCTCCTCCACTGATCCTTCATGTCATACTTCTAGATCTGCCATCAAACTCTCCCTCTCTCGCCTCATATTTTTGGAATTTGGCAATTCTGGTGTGGGTTGGGCCTCCTCCTGTCGGTAATACTGCTCCCGCTCTCTGAAGTGGACATCCAGGCTCACGAAACTTCTCTTCTCGACTGGACTCCAGCACACGTACCCCTTCTGAGTACCAGAGTAGCCCACAAAGATACACTTGAGAGCCTTCACATCAAGTTTTCCAACACTCGGTTTGTTGTCCTTCACAAAGCACACACAGCCGAAAACTTTTAATGAGAGCATCCCTCCATTATGTCCCTGCAACTTTTGACACGGGGATTTTCACCCGAGAATACGTGATGACATTTTGTTGATTAATTGTGTTGTTGTTAATACAGTATACCCCCATAAGCTTTGAGGGACTTTCATGTGGAGCATCATACTCCTTGCCACCTCCATCAGATGCCTGTTTTTTCTCTCTGCCATGCGATTCTGTGCAGGTGTGTATACACATGTTGTCTGATGCAATATCCCATGAACTGATAGGTACTCTGTCAATGCCCGATTAGTGTACTCCGTTCCATTGTCCGACCTTAATACATTTATAATTGTGTCGTACTGTATTTGGACATGCTTATGGAAGTCCCGAAAATATGTAAGAACCTCACTCTTATTTTTCATCAGATATAACCAAGTGACACGCGAGGCGCAATCAATAAATGTCACAAAATATTTATAGTCATTCAAGAAACTTACGACACAAGGCCCCCAAATGTCAGAATGCATAACATCAAAAAAGGAAGAGCTTATACATCCCGTGCTAACATAAGAGCTTCTAGTAAGCTTGCCTAAGTCGCATGCATCACATACAAGTTTATATTGATTTGTTTTTTGAAACAATAAAGGAAATAGTCTGGCTAAAGTGTCGAAAGAAGAATGCCCCAAACGTTGGTGATGTAATAGAAGTGTATCCTCAACACTCATCTTTGTTCCTCCTCCTTCTGTCTCCCCCGTCATAGATATAAGAGCTACGTCCAATCCTTCCCGATCCAAATACCATAGCCCGTCATGCCAGGTCCCAGTCCCAAGTATCCACCTCGTCCCTTTCTACTGGAAGGTCACCTTGGGAATATCAAAATAAATGACACATTTTAGCTGAAGGATTATGGAACTAATGGATAGAAGACTAACTGGAAAAGGAGTATGCAATACATTGGATAATTTTACCGAACCTGTACAATTGACCGTGCCCTTACCGACCACTAATTGAAAAGCCTCATCTGTCGTTTGGATGCTATCAACAGTAGCTAGGCGAGTGTAGGAGGAGAACGCACCCGCATCTCCTGTCACGTGTCGCGAAGCACCGGAGTCAACGATCCAATCCGATGTCCTGGACGGGTGGGCATACATAGCTGAAGCTGATGCCCCCACGGTTCCACTCTTGCTTTCTTCACCAGCTTGTTTCCTCTTGAGGCCCTCCATCATGCTCATTATACTTAGTAGAGTCTGCTCCTCCTCGGTGTAAATAACACCAGCCTTCTCATCACATCCACTAATGCCTAGATTGGCATGATAGCCACCTCTGCCACCACGACCCTGGCCACGTCCACGACCACCAAAATCCCCCTCCTGGGGTGGTCTGGGGCAAGCATACAACAGATGGACTGTCTCCCCGCAGTTGTAGCACTGTCGTGTTTCCTCTCGTGGTCTTGGAATACCCGTGCCAGTAGCCGCTAGTGCGGATTTTACGGCAACGGAATCTCTCGTCCCTGCCTGGAGTTTGAACCGGGTCTTCTCCTGAATCATGGCCGAGATGGGCTCTGACAGAGTAGGGATCTTCGTACCCGACAAAAGGAAGGCTCTCCTCTGATCGAACCGTTCATTTAACCCCTTCAGGAACCTCATGGTCCTCTCTTCTACTATAATCTTGGAAGCCTTATACTGTGGGTCACTGCAACACATACCACCAGAAGCATGGTCATAGTCCACCCACAGTCGTTCTAATTCTGATGCGTACTCTTGCACAGTCTTCTCACCTTGAACTGTGTCATCAATTTCTCCCTTCACCTGGAAGACTCTAAGAGTGTTCCCTACTCCATCATATGTACTTCGTAGCTTATCCCAAACCTCCATGACTGTCTCCAGGACATCAACCGTGGCAGCAATCGATGGGACAACCGAGCTGAGAAGCCATATGAACACCGTCATGTGGGTTGATTCCCACTCATCTCCTGCAGTTGGGTTCTCTGGCTTCTTCAATTCCCCTGTCAAGAAACCCCCAACCTTCTGTGCTGTAAGAGTCTTCCTCACGCGGCGCGACCAACCCAGATAGGTGGTCAGTCCTTCGAGCTTCAGGTCAACCGGTAGAAAGTCCAACTTCACCGGTCGGGGTGATGAACCCAACAACTTCAACAAAGTAACCACCTCTGTCGGGTCCAACTTCTTGAGGACGTCCTCCATCCTTTCGTAGTCGTCACTTCTTAAGTGCACACACCAATCAAGCAAAAAGAAACAGCACTAACTGGTGTCTCTGTCTCAGCCCGAACAGTGAGGAGACTCTTCACCAGTAGAAGACCAATAATGTTCCTTGGATTTCCTGAATAAACAGGGACTCTGCTGTGTGAGAGACCTTTCGTCGAGTGTCGTCAGCTCCCAGGCTGTCGAGAGACCTTTCGTCGAGAGACCTTTCGTCGAGGGTCGTGGTGAGCTTTCGTCGAGTATCTTGCCAATTGCTTCCCGAGAGAGCTTTCGTCGAGTGTCGTCAAGAGAACCCAATGTCGTCGTCGAATGTCGTCGTCGGAGAGGCTCCCTTTTTGCAGCGCTGTCCTGTGTTGTAGCGGTGTCGACGAGAGCAAGATTCCAGTGGCGAGATCGGGTCGTCGACGAGGCTCCAGCGACGGGATCACTGAAGGAGCGGAGCGGCGACGAGAACTCCACGAGATCGCGAGGCTTCAACGACGACGAGGACTCCACGAGATACCACGGGATCACGAGGCTTCAGCGACGACGAGGACTCCACGGGATCGACGATGCTCCAGCGAGATACCAGCGAGAACAACTCATACCAGAGAACTCCACGAGATCGACGATGCTCCCTCCCCCGGCTCTGATACCATGTAGAATTAGGGCTTCTCATTTTTTATTAACACATACATACATATATATACTTCTACAACATCTTTAAAAGCACACCACATACGAAACACGCCAACAGCACATTAGATCAACAATTACATCAATAAAATGATCTTGTTTCACAATCAATCATTAGACACTTGCGAAGCAACTTGTATTAATGGAACTACAAATGACCTTGTTTTCTACAACACAGCACGATAGCTTAACATTACCAAACAAAGCCATACGTCTCACTAGATTGGACTTTTACCTAATTTGTGGAAACAAAAAGTTATTACAAAGCAGATCCATCTTGTTCGGATAAAAAATATTACAAGAATTTTGCATTGAGAAGTTCCTTTTTAATAAATTTTGAAACTACTCTGAAAGAAGCGTTAAAAAAGTATCTTCTCAACCAAAAGAATAAGCACAATTGAAAGAGTGCTTGATGGGTGTGAGAGTTTGAAATAAAAAAAATTATTATTCCAAAAAATCTCAATTATTACATGAGAGTTCCCCTCTTTATAGAGTAGAGGAGGAAAAAGTATGTATATGTTGGAGATGTGCGACTAAATACAAGGAGGAAAAATACAATGGGCCACTTTTGTGCACTTTGATCCTGGGCTTTAACACTCTCCCTCAAGCTGGAGCATATATATATCGATCATTCCCAGCTTGCACAAATATCCGAAAAAGAGGAAGAAACTGGTTTGGTGAAGACATCAGTCAACTCCTTATTTGAACGAACAAAGTGCATATTTGCTGTTTTGACAATTTCCTCTTTGATGAAGTAACAATCAACTTCAATATGTTTTATTCTTTCATGAAACACTAGATTTTTAGATATGTAGATAGCAATTTTATCATCACAAAACATCAGTAGAGGATAATCGTAAATTTCTCTCAAATCTTTTAAAAAAGTGTTCTCAACCACTTCAACTCACAAGCACTCTAGGTTATACTTCTGTATTTAACTTCAATACTTAACCTGGATATTACTTATTGTTTCTTGTTTTTTATGTGACTAAATTTCCTCCGACATGTGCAGAATCCAGAAGTAGATTTTCGATCTCCTTCGTCATCTGCATAACTTGCATCAGAATATGCCTTGATGCGTAAATGGTTATTTCTTTGAATCAACGGTCCTTTTCCTTGAGACACTTTTATATATTCTAATATTTTTAAAGCAACTTCAGATGACACTCCTAGAAACCTGGATGAATTGACTGACCCTTTCAACAACATCGGAGATGTTAGGTCTGATTACGGTAAGATGAGTTTACTGACCAGACGTCTGTATCGAGTTGTGACGATCTAAATTTTGCGCAACGAAATTTTTTATTGCTTTCCCCGATGATGAGAATGCAAGGCAGTACGGATTTTACGTAATAATTTTTCGTGTATTTTCTTTATTTTATATTTACATTTTTTTAGTTGCGGGTGCTAGTAGCCAAGTTATTATTATCCTTTTGAGATGGCTCATTGTTTGTGTTTGAAACAAATGATTTGAGGGTTGCCATTAGTAATTTGGGCTGTTTTCTTTGGCCTAGTGAGCTGGCAGCTAAGGTGGCATTTCTGGTTGTTTGTTGGCCTTGTGTTTGGTGTGGTGGCTGAGTTGGAAATTTATTGTGACACTTGGCCATCTAGGTGTTGGCTGGTGAGTGTATTGGGCTTAGCTTGTGACACTTAAATATGTTTAAACGGTGTTGGCCGATTACTGTGCTGATTAAATAGAGCCCGAGCCCTTGCCTTTTCCGCTACTTTTATTCCCCGGCGCCTGCTTCTTCTCCCCTTCTCTGCGTGCGTTGTTGCTGCTGCCTCTTCCCGTGTTCGTTCTGCTTCTCCTTCTTGGCTGTTGTTCTTCTTCTCCTCTCCTTTCTTCTTCCTCTTAGCTGCTACCGCTGTTCTTGAGCCGCTGCCTTGCGCTACGGCTCTGTGCCTTTGGATTGCGCTGTTGTTTCTGTGTTGTGCCGCCGATTTCTGCCGCTGGATTAGGGCTTGCTACCGCCGATTTTGGAGCTGCCACTGTTGCTTCCTCTCTTCTTCAGAACGTCCTTTGGAGTTCTAGGAAGAATCTCGCCACACCTCGGCGATCCGAGAAGGATCGGTTGCGCGGCGACGTTCTTGCTCCCTCTCCCGCTGTAAGGATGTTTTTCTCCTTCTCTACGTTGTTTCCAATAGTTGTCGTCTTGTTGAAATTGGTTTTTTTCCTTTCTATTGGCCGGCCTTGGTATGGATTTTGCAACTTCGTTTTGTGTGACTGTTTATGGGCTGAGTTATGACTGTTTTTGTTGGGCTGTTATGCATATTTTGGGCTGATTTTCATGTTGGACAACTATATTTTAGGGGCTGATTTTAAGCTGTGTTTGAAAGCTGTTTGGAAGCTGTTTGGGGATGTTTTGCAGCTATCATTTTTGCTGTATTTTTTGGACAGCCATATTTGGGGCAGTTTTGGGTTAAGGAAGGTTATGTGAACTTTTTGTAAGAAAGAAATATTGGGAGCAGCAAGTATACTTATTATTTGGTCATTTTTATGAGTTAGCTTTTGTAATTTTTGACGGATTCATACGCTTTTCCTAAAGCTTTGGCATCCTTAATAAAAAGTCTACGAGTTATCAAAGAGACGCAACCCATTTAAAGTGTGTACTATGTCAGTATTTTCGAAGGCCGAGAAACAAGAGGATGGCGTCTCACGATAAGCGTGGAGAGAATACAGGAAAGGATACTGGCAAAGGAAAGGCGGTGGTGAGTTTCTTATTTCCTGAAATTATGTCTATTCAAGTACTTTCATATTCCTATTTTATGTGAAGATGAACTGCATGTGCATAAGTTTAAACTCAATGATATATCGCTATGAAATAAATGTGGGCGAGGGAAAAAGATAGCGATACAAATTTCTGAGGGGAAGTTTTATTTGTAAAACACATGTATTCAAGAAAATTATGACAAGATAAGACTAATATAAAACTCTGCATAAGGAAATGTTAAGGTTTAGAATCTTATGATGTAGAGTTATCTACTGATGGATTTACCAGTAGGGGTGTTGCCACACTTTTGCCCTTAATGGGTGGGGCCCAATTCAAGTTTTCATACCTTAATATTTCATATTTTATGTAACTAAAGTTAAGGGGCAGGTCAAGAGTTAGCATTGAAAGAGATTGTTACGAAAATTATGGTTTATTGAAAAGTGTGCATATTGTTATCTCTCATTGCTTTCATGTATAACTGTTTCACGAAATATTTTTCTCACCTAGTCATATTTTTATGACTAACCCATCGTGGATATTTTTTTAGGAAACATGAGCTTCTCCCAGCGCACCAAAGAGGATTCCCCCTGAAGAGCTGGCGAAGGTATGGTTAAAGATTTTTATAGGAATCGAAGAAGCTTAGGAGCGTCATAAAGCCTCTTGTATTGATTATGATTGTGCATATTGTAATGAGTATGGTTAATACGCATAAATTTCTGTAACACAGTTGTCAATAAATAAAAAATCTGGTGTTTTATGTTCTTTGTACTGTGGTTTTTATGTTGCGACCTTTTTATTGAAACTATGTTCGATTCTCGAATCATTTGGGAAGCCCGGAATAAGGGTCTTCACACGAGTAACGTCTTGTAGGAGAGGGGACAACCCTTCCCAAAGTTTGTCAGTGCTCATAAGCATGGGATTCTGAGCAGGCGTTCCAACAAGACCGATTTCATTGAGTAGATCTAGGGCATACTTGCGTTGGGAGAGAACTACGGAGTTATTGTGTCGTGCAATTTTAATTCCTAAGAAGTATCTTGGAGGGCCCATATCTTAATTTTCTTAAACAAAATGCTCCCAAAGATGTTTCTTAATTTTCTCTATTCCAGAGCAGTCATTTCCGGTAAGAAGAATGTCGTCAATATAGACAACGAGAATAACTAGGTCGTGGTTGGCTTTCCGTATAAAAAGAGAGTGACCATCATTGCTTCTGGAGAAACCAATAGTAGAGACAACCTGACTGAATTTGTCAAACCATGCGCGAGGACTTTGTTTGTAAGAGGATGTTGTGTGCGCTCCCCCTTACCCATTAGCACAAAGCAATGGGAAGATCAAGTCCGAGCCTACTGAAGTGTGGGAACCTAACGAAGAGAAGAACACTGACTTGGGAGCTGTCAACGGGGAATCTGGAGTGGAAGGAGCGAGGATAGGCGGGGAAGCAGGACGTCGACGATAATGATATGGAAACGGTGAAATATAAGGGACACGTGCAAGAGTTGGTGTCGGCTACGGGATATTAGGGTAAGGAGCATGAATGATAGGGAACGATGAAACAGAGGTGGGAGGAGATATTGTAGAGAGAGGAGTGATGTCGAGAGAAAGGGTCCCTCCGTTCTCAGAAAAATAAGGGGTAGACTTAAAAAAAGGTGACGTCAACCGAGACAAACTATCTTTTGGAGATAGATTCGAAACAATGATATCCCTTTTGAGTCAGAGAGTACCCCACGAAGATACATTTGGTGGCGCGAGCGGAGAGTTTATAGCGACCAGCAGGAGTATGGACGAAATCAATATAACCAAACACACGCGGAGTAAAGGAAAAATGTTTATCAGTCGGATATAGAAGAGAGAAATGGGTCTTACCCTGAAGGAGAGAAGAAGGTAAATGGTTAATTAGAAAACAAGAAAGTTGAATAGGATTACCCCAATAGGAGCGCGGAACATTCATCTGACACAGAAGTGTCTGAGCAACATCAAGGAGACGATGATTTTTCCTGTCGGCCACCCCATTTTGATGAGACATGCATACAACTGGTCTGATGAATTTTATCGTTGGAGGTGCAGAAAGATAATGACTGCTGGATCATATATTCTTTCGTATTTTACTTGTTCGAATAATTTTGAGTGGCATACCGAACTAAGTGCAAATTTCATTATAAAATTATGAGAAGAAAAAAGGTCAGAATGTTTCTTTAAAAGATATACTCAAGTACATGTAGAGAAATCATCAATAAATGTTACCAAGTATAGACTACCTCCACCAACAGACTTGATGAGACTAGGCCCTACATGTTCAAATGAACAAGATCAAAAGGACGAATAGAATTTTTAGATAGTTTAGCAATAAAAGAAGTACGATGATGCTTTCCATATTGGTAAGCTTCATATTCTAAATTGGAGTCGACCCTGAAGGAGGGTATGATCTGGTGGAGGAGACGCAGCGGCGGATGACCAAGACGACGGTGTCACTGAAGTAGAGAAGTGGAGACGACAGATGTAGAGAAAGTGGAAAGATCGTCAAGGTAGTAGAGATTATCACGTTCAGTCCCAGCAACAGTCGTCCTCTGCGAGTGAAGGTCATAAAAATAACAAGCAGTGAGAAAAAATGAGATAGAGCATTGCAATTATCGTGAGAGAGCATTAACAGACGACAAATTGCAAGAAAAATTAGGGAAAGAGAGTGTCGTTCAATTGGAGAAGATAGGTAGTAGTCACAACTCCAGATCCACATAGGAGCAGGAGAGTCATCGGCCACAAAGATCAGAGGTAGCCGGTTATGTTTCTCGAGGTGCGAGAAGAGAAGAGGATTTCTGGATATGATTGGTGACACTCGAATCAATGAGCCATTTACCCTGATTAGCGACATGCACGCTACCTGACGAAGTAGCAATGGAGGCAGATTTCTTGGAGGCATTGATGAGCGCCTCAATATCTGTCGAGGAGAACCAACCGCCGGGCTCTTGTGGTGGGGTGGACGGTGAGGTGGAAGGTCTAGGCGCAGTAGTACTGACATGGGGCTGAGGACGGAGGTGAGGATGGTTCACAAAGCACTTGTCGACAAGATGGCCAAGTCGACCACAATAAGAGCAAAGAGGGTGAGGTCCTCCACGACACCTAGTGGGCCCTCCACGACCGCGGTGAGCTCCACGGCCGTCCGAATGAGCAAAATTGTCGAAGGGTGGAGAGGACACGAGCGGACGTCGCTGCAAAAGGTTAGTAACAACAGAGATTCGAGCGGTAGTAAGATCTAATGTAGGGGTGTCAAGTCTCCCAAGATCCGTTGGCGGATCATCTCATAGGAATTCGGAAGACGGAGGAGATAGAAAACCACCGGGAGTTCCTACAAATGTTTCTATTTGAGTGGTAAGATCAGCAGAAAAAGAGCGATGCTGGATCTGCGGAAACCGCTTGGGATGAATCGTCGAGCGCAAGGGATCAACGAGTTCTTTGTCTTCTGGATGGATGTGAGATCGACGAGCGAGATTGACGAATTCTGGAGAGATGGAGACTGCGGGAGATATCTCGCGGAAAGCAGGAGGCAGAGATCTCGCGGAAAGTGATAGAATCGGCGAGAGCTGTAGACGAGAGCTTGCAGAGCTATTGAAGGATTCAGGAGGAGGTCGCAGCTAGATGTCGGTTTGCAGCCTATAAATACGCCAAGGGGAGAGACAGATTTGAGCGTCGAGCCCAAACGACAGAGGAGCAGAGGTGGGGGCGAGTACTACAAGTTGAGGCGAGTACCCGAGCTTAATGAAGTAATTATTGGGTCAGCGCAAGAACAATTTGCAGGAGATTTTGTGTGAGGCCGGGAGGGCTCACGCGAGATCGGAAAGATTTTGTGCGAAGTCAGGAGTATTCACGCGAGAGAACAACCGGGGATTTTGTTCTGCTCTGTTACCATGTGAGAGTTTGAAATAAGAATAATACAATGAGCCCCTTTGTGGGCTTTTGATCTTGGGCTTTAACAATGAATCTAAATAGTAAGCTTATTGTTTGAAAATACTACGAGTACAGAATCAGCAAAGGAAGCTGTATTACATTTGTATTGCAAGTTTTGATAAAACTGGTATTTATACAAGCCATTGCTTTGTCCCACAGCATTCATCTGGCTTCTCTGGATTTACTACCAAAATTTAGCTTAAATTGTGACTTAAGCTTGGGTTAAGCTAGGATCACATATTCAGCATAGGTGTTTATTTCATCTTCAACATCAGCATTGAGATGTCATAAAGTCTTAGCTATTCCAGAAGCAAACCCGACAATTATTATTTATAATCGACTCCCAATTCATCTGTGATACCCATTGCACAACTTATAGAGTAATCAAATTAAACATATTCAAGGAAAAGAAAATCTGGAGTAAAAATAATTCAAATTTAGTGAACAAAGAAAAGCAACAATTTTGTATGGCACATGAATATAAACCACAACCCTCAAACTTTTGTCTTCACTAGATACTAGCTGACTCAAGCGGATGCTTAGAAAAACCTTCAGATCTATGAAAGAACAAGCTAATGTACCACGTTTTTCAATAGTAATGCACCTTATTCAGTACGGAGAATAAGAAAACACAGGTTAACAACCTTACCTTTTGAACTCTAGCAGTCAACCTTGTCATGGCACTTTTAAGCTTGCGCACTCTGTCCAAATTGCGACTGCTAATCTGCAAAAACAATCTCATTTAACAAGTTTTAGTATGTTTAGCTCATATGTATAATGTGTTCTAAATCAAATTCACATTTTTATGACTGAAAATGTTAACACCAACATCAATAAGCAGCAACTACCAACTACTATGGAAAAACAATAAATGAGATATCCATACGTCAAAACTCAAGGAACCCTCCTCCAAATAATAGGGAAGAACAACAGGAAAATTGAGAAGAAAAATTTAGAATCATAAAGATAAACCACATCTCCTCTAAAATAGGTTTGATTGGTAAAATTTCTTTTGGAAATGGTAATACATGCCAACAAAAAAGTCGCATTCAAAAAATTTACAAAGTCATAAGAAAAATTCACAAAATGGTTACGCATGCAAAGTGTACCGTATCTTATATTGCATCAAACTAAGAGTAGAAGTTATGACATTGGAATTTGCTCATTGCTAAATAAATGGACAGAGATTGAAAGAAGCCTAGCATTGGGAACTACCTTAAATCATGTTTTTTAAAATATAGTCCCAAATCAGAAATACATGTAGCATTGTGCATTTAATATAACTCCTGAGCCCCTCCGCCTAAAACCAATTAATATTTAGATTAGATGCATAGATTCTAATATGACATTAGAGCGGGCTAGGCTCACTCCCACATCACCCAATTAAAAAAATTTAGATCAGGTTAAGCTCACTCCTGATTGGGCTCCTCCATATAAATGGCCCTCTCCCGGTGATTCCACGGGATCTCCAAGGCCCTCACCCCTTTGGTCGCCTTTGCCCACTACGTGTCAAAAGATAAACAATCGCTTGGACATCGTGGAGCGCACTCTCACCACCAACAGCACTCACATTGATGCACAAGACGAGTGTTTCGCCTCAATCATGGCAATGCTCCAACCTATGCATCCATGCCAATCATCAACGACTAATGTTGCCTCCGTACTAGGATCCCCGGTTCAGTCGTTCTTTGGAGCAGCAAATTCAGAATTATCACCTCCAGTCCACCACTGCAACGACATCTAGACATTTATTGGCATCGACCCGATGGGTTAGATTGCGAAAGCTGAACAAATTTTGACCACCATTACACTGCCGAGGCACATGAAATCCCAATGGCACCTTGGCATGGAAGGTTCAGTTTCCTCCGCCGGTCTTTCCCGCCCTCACATGGACAACCCTGACTAAGGCGCTTATAAAACGTTACGACCATCGCCACTCTAGCAATGCGGTCGAAAACCTGTGCGGTTTGATAGACGGGATCAATGGATTCCTACATGGACGAGTTTATATAATTTGTTACAATGTGCTAAGCCTCCGACTGGACCACTACTTGGGGTATTTCATGCATGCACTACAAACATCTGAGCCGCCTCTGCACCCTCCATCCTTCCACCATCAACTAAGCCATGGATCTCGCCCTTCTTGTGGAAGCCAAGTTCGCCACCCAAACTCCTGATTCAGACCCTTCATCATGATCATCCATGCCCCAATCCCTCCCCCACAATTCCTATTTCACACAAAAACATAAGCTGCAATCACCACAACTTCCCACCATCGGCCACCAACAATGCCTCCATGCCCAACAACCCTTGCACCTACTCACCACATATCCAACCAAGAGTATAATGACATGCACACCAAAGGGCTTTTCTTCTACTACAGGCAACCATACTTCCTACCCACAAATGCTCAACGAAGACGTTCCAACCATAAATGACGATGAAGTGGATGAAATTTGCATGGAAAATTCATTATGCATGACAACCTATCCTCGATCAACATCGCAACAATATTTTCAAAATAACTCCCCACAACTTTCATCAACAGTCTCTCCTTCAATGTTCGCTGACTGAAGCTTAGGTTCTTTCCATGGCAGAGACTTCTTCTGCAGCTCCGCCAATCCTCCACAAGCTTCTGTGATCCTCGACGCAATAGTCTTCTTCAAAGACAACCTTCAATACGTGAAGCTCACTCTCTTTCCATAGCATAATATTCTTCTGCAGCTACATCAAGCTTTCACAAGCACCAGTGATCCTCAACACAACTGACATCTTCAATTGCAGCCTTCTTAGACGCCTTACTTGGGCAGTCATCTTCTACCCCGACCTCATCCTCACTCGGCAACAGTTCTAGGTGAATCATGCGATCTTCCTCTATCGATGATCATAACTTCTTCCTTCTTCAAGATCGCAATATGAACTTTCTCCTTAGTCATATTCACATGTCATTGAATCCTTTTCAACGATAGTTCTTGCAGAGTCGTGTGATCCTCCTTCCTTCGACAATTACATATCCTCGATAGTAGAGTTCTCATCCTTCAATCAACATTGAGTACTCCAAAGATAATTCCTGCAAAGTCCTGTAGCTCCGCCAATCTTCCACAAGTGTTTGTGACCCTTACACTCAAAAGCTTCCCTAGATTGCAACATCATATTGTTAGAATTTGATCTCCATGTTTTTAGTTTTCTTAGTGCAGGTGGAAGAAAGAAGAACGTGAGTGAGGTATGGAGGAAGGATGGAAACTAAAGGCAAAGCATTGAACATTTCATTTCCATTCATAATCAGGCATTGATACAGGGCTTCTTATATAATAGCAATAAGCGAGAATCAAAGCGTTACAATAAATTTGGAAGTTGGAAAGTCTTATTCCATTGGAACTGCTAAGCATTTAAGTCTCTCTTGGGCCGTCCGGTTCATTCTCCAACATCCCCCATGGACCGGTGGTCCAGATACCTTTAGGACTTCTTTCAGCTTCGCGAATCTGCCCTGAGGTAGTGCTTTAGTGAAGACGTCGGCGAGTTGCTGATCTATTGAGCAATGCTCCAGCTTGGCTTCTCCGCCTTCAATCATCTCGCGGATGAAATGATACTTGATCTGGATGTGCTTGCTTCGATTGTGGAACACAGGATTCTTAGATAGGGCGATGGCTGAGGTGTTGTCACACTTTAGCAGTATCGTATTATTCCCTTGTTCTATTATTTCTTCTATCAATCTCTGCAGCCATACTTCTTCACAGATCGCAGAGGTAATGCCCATGTATTCCGCCTCTGTAGTTTATAACGCCACTGTGTGTTGCTTTCTAGAGCACCAAGAAATAGGATTTGAGTCGTAGAAGAACAGGTAGCCCTCGGTGCTCCTTCGATCATCTTGCGAGCCTCCCCAATCCGAATAACAATATCCAGTGAGTGATGGGTTGAGATCCTTGGTGTAGAGGACACCGTGTTATGTCGTTCCCTTTATATAATGCAGAACGCGCTTTGCTGCTTCCATGTGATGCTTTGATGGTGAACTAACATACCTTGATAATAGATTCACGGCCTGCTCAATGTCCGGCTGGTGTTGGTGAGATAGATTAGCGATCCAATCAAGCTTCTATAGGTGTCTTCATCAACTGTCTCATCTCCTTTGTGTTTGCCTAATTTTTCACTTGTGCACATTGGTGTCTGGCAAGGGTTAATCCCACATTTTGATTTTTTTCAAAATTTTCATTGCATAGAATTCCTGGGAGAGGAAGAATGATCCCATGCGCTGCTTTATTTGCATTCCCAGGAAGATTTTTATGTGGCCAAGGTCGGTCATTTCATACTGCTTCTTCATCTTGTCTTTGAACTTTTGTATAGCGGGGATTGAGTCTCCAGTCACAAGGAGATCATCAACATAAAGACACACAATGATCTTTTGGTTATCAGAATCGGTTTTGATAAAGAGTGAAGGCTCCAATTGACTGGGTTTGAGTCCTTGGCTGAAAAATGTAGTGATGCTCGAGTGCCAGGCACGAGGGGCCTGTTTTAATCCATTCAGGGCCTTGTGTAGCCTGTAGACGAAATTTTCTTTTCCTTGTCTCTGATATTCCTTTGGCTGCTCGACATAAACTTCTTCAGTTAGAGTTCCATTTAAAAGGCCGATTTTACATCAAGCTGGAAAATCTGGTATGTACAACCCTCATATTTTCCGAGTCGGTGTGACCCGACGCGGATGAGGTCATGGTAGGGAGGGTGACCGTGACGCAGCGAACCGAACCGTCGGAGATCGTCAAGACCAGAAAGAGAAGGCCCGGGGGGGCCCTCCCCTTGTTTTGATCGTTTGGGTTCGTGATTGAGCTGCGGATTAACAGAATTTTGTCTATTCGCAGCCCAATTTTGGGAAGTCTATAAATAGACCCCCATGGGCACCTTGGGAAGGGATGTTGGTACCCCCCTCCCTCGCGTGAGTATTGTGAGCAAGCACTACCCCCCCCCCCCCCCCCCCCCCCCCCCCCCCCCCCCCCGCTCCCCCTGTCAGTGAAGGTGGACGGTGAGGTGGTCCTTAGTGCCCTCCAAGGTGCCCAGGCTCAGCATTGGCTTGGGAGGGGAAGCTCTCTTTGAACTTCCGGGTGTGTGGTGGGACCTCCACGCTGCAGCTTAAGGGATCCGTTTCTGGACTCAAGTGTTCTTCATAGGGCAAGGTCTTTCAGTTCTTAGCAACCAGTCAGGGGTTCTAGCTTGGGTAAAGTAAGAGTTAGCTGCATCTCCCTTTCGAACGTCGAGACCAGTTCTCTGGTTTCAACATTCTGGTGCGGTGAGCGTGGACGCAACTAGTTCGGAAAGCCCTGAGCAAGTCTCATGACTGGAAGCGAAGAGTCAAGGAACTCACCTCCTCCCAACAAGTCACGGTCGTTGACAGGGGAGGAGGAAGCATGGAAGGCAGATCAGGTGTCGGATGATCAGACCAAGTTGGAGGTGGCAGAGGAGGTGAAAGAGAGAGAGGTCGTTAGCGGCAGTGGAAGGCTGGAGAAGATACGAATCAGCGGAAGGCTGAGCGAGCAGGATCAAGAGAGGATCCGAAGATGTGTCCAGCATAATGTGGACATCTTCGCGTGGAGTGCTGCAGAGATGCCAGGTGTCGATGCGAATGTGGCATGTCATCGCCTCAACCTCGACTCAAGCGTCCGCCCCATTCGCCAGAAGAAGAGGAATGTGTCGTCTACCCTCGCCGGGCCAATTAGAGAGGAAGTAGGGAAGCTGCTAGAGGCAGGGTTCGTGGAAGAAATCCAATACCCAGGATGGGTTTCTAACGTGGTAATGGTAAAGAAGGGAGACGGGAAGTGGAGAATGTGTGTGGACTTCTCCCTGTTGAACAAGGTCTGTCCTAAGGATTGTTATCCTCTGCCTCGGATTGACGCGTTGGTAGACTCAGCTGTCGGCTTCACGGTGATGAGCTTCTTGGATGCGTTCTCCGGCTACCATCAAATCTGAATGCATCCGCACGATGTTAAGGATGTTTCTTTCATCACAGATGACGGGTGTTACTGTTATAAGATGATACCTTTCGGGCTGAGGAACGCAGGAGCAACTTACCAAAGGATGATGAACCGAGTCTTCAAGGGGCAGAAGGGGCGCAACCTGGAAGTCTATGTGGATGACTTGATGGTTAAAAGTAGGGACGTAGCTTCTCATCTGCAGGACTTGGGGGAGACCTTCGCCACCCTTCGGAGGTTCAAGATGAGGCTCAACCCTTCTAAATGTGTCTTCGGAGCAAGTCGGGGAAAGTTCCTAGGTCACCTACTCACCCCGGTGGGGGACGAGCCCAACCCGGACAAGGTCAAAGCCATCCTGGAGTTGGAGTCGCCGAGGAGTGCGAAAGAGATTCAAAAGTTGACAGGAAAGTTAGCAGGGTTGAGCCAGTTTCTCTCCAGAGCAGGAGAGAAGTGATCTCCCTTCTTCAGAGCCCTGCGCCAGGGTCAGAAGTTTGAGTGGACGCCGGAATGCGAGAAGGCTTTTCGGGCGTTGAAGGAACAGTTGACGCGGGCTCCTTTGCTCCAGGGACCGAGAGAAGGAGAAGACCTTTTTCTTTACCTAGGGGTAGGAGTCGAGGCAGTAAGCTCGGTCCTGGTCCGGGAGGAGGGGAAGAAGCAGTTGCCGATCTATTACATCAGCCGAGTCCTGAAAAAGGCAGAGCTCAAGTATCCCGTCCTGGAGAAGCTGGCATTCGCTTTGATCATCTCAGCGCGGAAACTTCGTCCCTATTTCCAGGCTCATTCGATCAGAGTAGTGACCGATCACCCCCTTCGCAACATTATGAAAAGAGTGGAGCACTCCGGGAGATTGGCAAAGTGGTCAGTCGAGCTTAGCGAGTTCGATGTCACCTTCGTCCCTCGGCTATCAATGAAAGTGCAGGCGGTGGCAGATTTCCTGGCAGAATATGTGACCGAGGTGGATGGGTCAGAACTCACCGGGTTGGTGGCATGGGAGATGTTCGCAGACGAGGCAGCATGAAGAAATTCCCTCGGCGGAGGGGTAGTCCTGGTCAGTCCACAGGGGACGAGGATCGAGCAAGCGATCGACATCCGATTCCCCGTAACCAACAACCAGGCCGAGTATGAAGCAGTGGTGGCTGGGCTTCGTCTGGCAAAGGAACTAGGAATCCGGGATGTGAAGGTTTTCACGGATTCGATGGTGGTGGCCTCCCGGGTCCAAGGAGAGTTCGAGGCGAAGGAGCCGACCCTCCAGAGGTATCTGACGAAGGTTAAGGACCTCATCGGGGGGTTCCGCACTTTCTCCATCCGGCATATTCTGAGAGAGGAAAATGTCCGAGCAGATCAGTTGGCGAAGTACGGTCCTCGCGCGGGAGGAACGGTGACCAAGTTGTTTCGCCCGTCCATCGAGGAAGGGGAATTGATGGAGATCGATCAAGGGGCCTCGTGGGTGGACCCGATCCTTACCTTTCTGACCTCGGGCAAGTTCCCGGAGGGGGTCCCAGATAAGAGGCGGTTCAGGTACAAGTCAGCATACTACCTGATCCGAGAGGGAGCTTATATAGGAAGACCCTAACCGAGCTCCTAGCGAGGTGCGTGGTGGAAGATGAAGTCTCAAAGGTCTTGGAAGAAATCCACTCCGGAGAGTGCGTAAGCCACTCCGGAAGCCAAACGTTAGAGAAGAGGGTGTTGAGGCAGGGATACTTCTGGCCGACCCTTCGTAAGGACACCGCGGAGTTTGCAAAGAAGTGTCAGAAGTGTCAGCTCTTCGCACCGCTCCAACTCCAACCTGCGTAAAGGCTCAGGACAATCACAACACCCTGGCCCTTCGCCATCTGGGGGATGGACTTGGTCGGGCCATTCCCTCAAGCCAGCGGTCAAAGAAGGTTCCTGCTGGTCATGATAAACTACTTCTCCAAATGGGTGGAGGTCAAAGATTTGGCAAAAACAACCTCGCAGGTAATAAGAAATTTTATTTGGGGAGAAATAATTTGCAGGCACGGACTTCCCCTCGCCATAGTGACGGAATACAGACCACAATTCGCTAGTGAGGAGCTCATTAGCTTCCGCGGTCAGTTGGGCATCGATCTCCGCTTCGCCTCCGTTCATCATCCTCGGAGCAATGGGCAGGTGGAGGCGGCAAACAAAGTCAGAGTCAACCTGCTGAAGAAAAAGGTGGAGAACTTGAAGGGGAACTGGGTGGAGCAGCTTCCCTCGGTCTTATGGGCCTTGAGAACGACACCCAACACGGCGACGGGGAAAACGCCGTTCAAACTCTCTCATGGGTCCGAGGTTGTAGTCCCCGTGGAATTCGAGGTCAGATCCCCCCGGGTCGTGGCCGCCCAGGAGGGTGGCGTAGACTGGAGGATAGACAACGAAGAGGAACAACGGCTCTCGCTGGATGTGGTTGAGGAGCTCTGAGACCTCGCGTCGATTCGGCAGGAGGAGGTGAAACGTCGGATGGCCAGGTATTTTGATAAAAACATTAGGATCAAGCAATTCGTCCCAGGAGATCTAGTCCTCAAGAAGGTCGACGCCGCGGGAAGATCGGTGAACGTAGGAAAGCTCCAACCCAATTGGGAAGGGCCCTATGTAGTCCTGGAAGCCCTGAAGTCAGGGGGGGGGGGGGGGTATCGCCTTCAAAATGTTGAAGGAATCCCCCTCGGCAACACTTGGAGTGGAGACGATCTAAAACATTTTTATCCTTAATAAATATTGATTTTATCCTTGGAAAAACCTCTTACTCCAGCTCATAATAGTTACTCTAGCCCATGAGAGCAAAGGTTGGTAAGCCTTCAAGGGCAGGGACCGCATCGCGGAAGCATTGAGTTCCTCTGCCTCCAGGTGAAGGTAAGCACCTAGGACGCGGACGGGTACTTCCGCCTCCAATCGGTAAGATCCCCGACTAGAGACCATTCTCCGGGCTCAGTCATGCCGGCAGATGGGAGACTCATCGGGTCGACTTGCTACTTGGTAGCTGGATTGGGAGGGTGCTGAGTTCCTCTGCCTCCAGGTGAATGTAAGATCCCCAATCGGTAAGGACGCGGACAGGTACTTCCGCCTCCAATCGGTAAGATCCCCGACTAGAGACCATTCTCCGGGCTCAGTCATGTCGGCAGATGGGAGACTCATCGGGTCGACTTGCTACTTGGTAGCTGGATTGGGAGGGTGTTGAGTTCCTCTGCCTCCAGATAAGCTAATCCCCTAGGACGTAGATGGGTACTTCCGCCTCCAATTGGATTGGGAAGGCGTTGAGTTCCTCTGCCTCCAGGTAAGCAAAGCACCTAGGACGCGGACGGGTACTTCCGCCTCCAATCGGTAAGATCCCCGACTAGAGACCATTCACCGGGCTCAGTCATGTCGGCAAATGGGAGGCTCATCGGGTCGACTCGTTGCAGGTAAGACTTCAGAAAGGGTAATTGGTTTGGTAAGATGGTTGAGTTCCTCCGCCTCCATGTGAGGTAAGCACCTAGGACGTAGACTAGTTCTCTGCCCCCAGTTGCTTTGGTAAGATGGATGAGTTCCTCCGCCTCCAGGTGAGGTAAGCACCTAGGACGTGGAATGGTTCTCTGCCCCCAGTTGCTTTGGTAAGATGGATGAGTTCCTCCGCCTCCAGGTGAGGTAAGCACCTAGGACGTGGACTGGTTCTCCGCCCCCAGTTGGTTTGGGAAGATGTTGATTTTTCCTCCACCTCAGGTCGAGTTTAGCTCAACCACAGGTGTTGAGCTTTCTCCACCTCCAGTTGAGCTCGGCTTACAGGAGGGTTGTTAAGTGGAGAAAGGTTTTGCCTTCCACCTCAGGTCGAGTTCGGCTCGACTAGAGGTGTTGAGTTTTTCCTCCACCTCAGGTCGAGTTTAGCTCGACCACAGGTGTTGAGCTTTCTCCACCTCCAGTTGAGCTCGGCTTACATGGGGGTTGTTAAGTGGAGAAAGGTTTGTCTTCCACCTCAGGTCGAGTTCGGCTCGACTAAAGGTGTTGAGTTTTTCTTCCACCTCAGGTCGAGTTTAGCTCGACCATAGGTGTTGAGCTTTCTCCACCTCCAGTTGAGCTCGGCTCACAGGAGGGTTGTTAAGTGGAGAAAAGTTTTGCCTTCCACCTCAGGTCGAGTTCGGCTCGACTAGAGGTGTTGAGTTTGAAAGTGCACAGTTAACCACAGTAGAATTCTCTAGAGGAGGGTGAATAGAGATTTAAAAATACTTTGTGCAAAATTAACAAATATATATATGTGTAATAATCACAGATTTAAGCTTCCCACACACACCAACAAGAATTAAGCAAATAAAGAAAGTAACAGCAAAAAGAAAATCACAGTACAACACAAAGAAATATAGTGGTTCCCCAAACTTTCGGTAGTCCACTCTTCTACCCCCTTGGTAGGAATTCACTATCTTGTACTGAGTCTTTTGATAAGGAGACTCTTAGAACCAGCCTGAGTCTTTTGATAAGGAGACTCTTAGAACCAGTACAACTGAATTTTTTGAAGAGAGATTCTAAAAAATCTTTTACACAATTTGAAAATGAAATGAGAATAAGAAGAAGAAGTAGAAGAAGTAATTGAAACAAGAAAGAATCTTCTTCTTAGCAAGAAGATTAGAAGCACAAGAAATAGTGAATGAAATCTCTCTTCTATAGTGAGAAGGAGATTGTAGGCCTTTTTCTCTTTCAGTGAGAGGTTTCAGAAATTGCAGCAGTATGATCTCAGAAGAGGGAGAAGAAGAAGGCTTGTTGTCTGCTGCAGCACACTTTCACTTTTCTCAGTTTTTCTCACTTTTCTCTTGAGAGCTTTTCCTCTATTTCAAATGTATGGAGTGGATCACTTCCTGTTCTTCTCTGTCGATTTCCCTCTAATTTATAGCTCTGTTTATTCAAAGAATACTATAAGAGAATAATCAATTAGCAGTCAAAGAAATGGTAAGAGAGAAAAGATTCCATAATCAATATTTCTGTAGAAGGAAAGAGATCATTCTGATTTCAAATAATATCCATAATAAACTTAATCAATTTAGCCAAGAATCAATTAGAAGGAAAGACTGATTCAGAACGGCTATAAAAGAATAATATAATTCCATAAGAATCAGATCTACAGAAAGAAGGAAAGAGATCTGGCGTGTTTTGAATTTGACATAGAAATCGACGTACGTCGATTACTATTCGACGGAAGCATCGATTTCAGACTGGCTGGACGTCGAGAGGAGAATATGGAAGGTGCGTCGACTTCACTAGATACGTCGACTAGAAGTCAGAGTTACGTCGACATAGGTTACGTCGAATTCTGTTTGGAGTTACTTCGACTCATTCTGAGAGGAACGTCGACTACACTTCGACGTTGCGTCGAATATTATTCGACGCATATTTACTTAGACTAATTTTTCATTCTTAGAATTTATATTCTACTCATTTTTAGGGGTTAAGATAAATCATTTCCCCAACAGAGTTTTTCCTCCACCTCAGGTCGAGTTTAGCTCGACCACAGGTGTTGAGCTTTCTCCACCTTCAGTTGAGCTCGGCTCACAGGAGGGTTGTTAAGTGGAGAAAGGTTTGTCTTCCACCTCAGGTCGAGTTCGGCTCGACTAGAGGTGTTGAGTTTTTCTTCCACCTCAGGTCGAGTTTAGCTCGACCATAGGTGTTGAGCTTTCTCCACCTCCAGTTGAGCTCGGCTCACGGGAGGGTTGTTAAGTGGAGAAAGGTTTGTCTTCCACCTCAGGTCGAGTTCGGCTCGACTAGAGGTGTTGAGCTTTTCTTCCACCTCAGGTCGAGTTTAGTTCGACCTAAGGTGTTGAGCTTTTTCCACCTCCAGTTGAGCTCGGCTCACAGGAGGGTTGTTAAGTGGAGAAAGATTCACCTTTCGCCTTAAGTCAGGTTCAGCTGAAAAGCTCGGCAGGAGTATCCCGTTGGCAGGGCCCTTCGTGGATTCCCCTAAGGTCCCACCTACTCGTCAAATAGGTGGGTTGGACTTTCTTTCCGAGCTTAAGGCAAGCTCGAAAAGAGCGGGGATTGTGTACAACCCTCATATTTTCCGAGTCGGTGTGACCCGACGCGGATGAGGTCATGGTAGAGAGGGTGACCGTGACGCAGCGGACCGACCCGTCGGAGGTCGTCAAGACCAGAAAGAGAAGGCCCGGGGGGGGGGGGGGGGGGGGGGGGGGGGGGGGCAGACCTCCTTGGACGAGTGGACCTTGGGTCCACTCGCCCAAGGCCCCGGGCGAGTGGACCCATGGTACACTTGCCCAAGGACCCGGGCGAGTGGAGGGGGGACGAGTGGACCATGGGTCCACTCGCCCAAGGGTATGGGCGAGTAGACATGTGGTCCACTCGCCCCGTGCAGCTGGGCGAGTGGACCAAGGGTCCACTCGCCCGGTGGGTTGAGTGGACCGTAAGGTCCACTCGCCCAGTCAGGGCGGTGGACCTCGGTCCACTCGTTTGACCCCCGACGAGGGGGGGAGTGGACGTCTCGTCCTCCACTCGCCCCTCCCCTAGTTTTGATCATTCGGGTTCGTGATTGAGCTGCGGATAGCAGAATTTTGGTTATTTGCAGCCCAATTTTGGGAAGTCTATAAATAGACCCCCATGAGCACCTTGGGAAGGGATGTTGGCACCCCCTCCCTCGCGTGAGTATTGTGAGCAAGCACTACCCCCCCTGTCAGTGAAGGTGGACGGTGAGGTGGTCCTTAGTGCCCTCCAAGGTGCCCAGGCTCAGCATTGGCTTGGGAGGGGAAGCTCTCTTTGAACTTCCGGGTGTGTGGTGGGACCTCCACGCTGCAGCTTAAGGGGTCCGTTTCTGGACTCAAGTGTTCTTCATAGGGCAAGGTCTTTTAGTTCTTAGCAACCAGTCAGGGGTTCTAGCTCGGGTTAAGTAAGGGTTAGCTGCATCTCCCTTTCGAACGTCGAGACCAGTTCTCTGGTTTCAACATGGTAGTTGTTGTTTGCGGCAATTGCAAGTAGTAGCCTTATGGAATCGATTCGAGCTACTGAAGCAAAAGTCTCCTCATAGTCCCTTCCAAATTTTTGTGAATATCTTTTGGCTACTATCCTTGGTTGATGCTTAATTACCTTTCCTTCTTCATCATACTTTAGCTTGTAGATCCATTTCAGACTAATGACTGGTTTGTTTGTGGGTCTGGGAACCAAACTCCATGTCTCATTCTTCTCCACAAGTCTCATCTCTTCATTCATAGCTCTTTTCCAGTTGCTATCTTCACTAGCCTCCTTGTAGCACTTCGGGGTGAAGTGAATCATAACTATACTAATATTCTCATATATCTCTTGAAGTGATCGCATTTTTGGAGGCAGTGATGACTCTGGATGGTCTAAGATGTGAGGGAGTTCTTCTTCTTCACAGTCTGAGGCTTCTTGTCCCACTTGGAGGGGGTTCACAATGAGCTCAACCGTGGAATTAGGAAGCGAAGCATTGCTTGCTCCTTTGTCTGATGCCCAATTCCACCTCTCCTCTTCATTAAACATAACATCTCTTGAAACAATTAGACTCTGGGTGGTTGGATCAAACAATCTATATGCTTTACTAGTTTCAATGTAGCTTATAAATATGCACTTTACACTAGTTTGATCAAGTTTATCCCGCTTCTCCTTAAGTGTGTGTGCAAAGGCTATGCACCCAAAGGTTTTGAGATGTCCTAAATCAGGCTTCTTGTTATACAGCATCTCATAAGGTGTTGATTTTTTGACTGATTTGGTTGGTGCTCTGTTCAAAATGTGGATGGCAGTGCTTGCGTGCTTACAACTAGCAAGCTATCATATATGAGCAAATAGACTAAGCAGTGTATAGTAAGAAAATAAAGGTATAAGTTCTACTGTTTCGAACCTAGCAGTGTCCACACCCACACACCCAACGATGGCTAAGGTAAAACGGTATGAAACGTGTTATCATCTAAGAGAGTACTAGTAAAAGAATAAACTCAACCAGGATTAACATCATCATCACAGGTGCACATGAACTCTATGTCGACATAGCCTTAACAATTCAAACAGTGTCGATACACAAGCACTCGATCGAAATCAAGTACAAACTGACAACTGTGACACTTATTCGTGGGGTAGCTAAGCCCGCAGGCACCACCGTCGTGGCCAAACGGTGGCAGTGGCACGTGCTGGCCACTTCTAGGGTATTCAAGCACAATCATCCCTAGGCCTTACGTACGGTTGTCGGAGCTCATACTCAGTCTTCGCCCATACTGGCAGAACAAACAAAAGAATCGAGGCATAACTCAGGTCGAACTCCAGGTGGCTAACACCTACACAAACAACAAACTAGGCTAGGGCGCACACTGTTGTTCGACCATGACGATATCCTAGAGTCGTTGTCCTAACCCTACGGAGTGTACCACCGGTAGAGTCAGCAACCCGCCACATACATTCACACAATGTCTTTTCATACAAGCAGAGTTACATACAGTGTAGGGCACCAACTAGGGAAGGCGAACAACTTGCTACTCTACCCAACCAAAACACTACACAAATCTCACATCTGATAAATTCATTGAACCACTAAGTGGTTATGTATATCATATGCTTAAGTGTGCTAAACGCCTCAGATTAGGGATCCTAACAACTTCCCAGACCTAGAATAGAATTTGGGTTAGCCGCCTCATATGGTTGGCGGCACAGCTATAATTTAACAGGCATCATGCTGTTGATAATTTATCATGAAGTGGGTAACGCTAACGGCGTCTGTACAACTATTCTACCCTAAGTCGACCAGACATTTCACAGACTGGGAATCTTCACCGTCGAAGGTCTCCGTCGCAAGCTTCACGATTACCACCAATGTGCGATCGTCGTTGATTTCGTCATACGATCGTGGGACTTATAAAATTCTAGGGTCAATATCTTTTAATCAAATCAATGGTTTGGAATTGTCTGTCTCATACACATCAATTGTTGGCGGATGCGGCTATGAATGAAAGTGCACAGTGTGCCTTTGAGAATCCTCTAAAGGGGGGTGAATAGAGATTTAAATTTATTTCTATTCTATTTGTGCAAGTACAATAAAATCTAAGTATTATGCTTCACCAAGATAAGTCCCAGAATAAATAACTGCAGTTAAGTAATGAAAGAAAAAGCAGTAAATGAAATCTAAGCTATGAGGGACAGCACAGAAAATTGACAATCCAGAAGAAACAGAATTTTTATAGAGGTTCCACAAAATGTGGGTACTCCCCTCTTCTAACACCTGGTAGGGATGCATCACTATGCCTGAGTCTTTTGGTAAGGAGACTCTTAGAACCACTGATCTTTTGACAAGGAGATCATGAACCACCAGATCTTTTGGTAAGGAGGTCTTGAACCACCAGATCTTTTGATAAGGAGATCTTGAACAACTGAATCCTTTGAAGAGGGATTAATAAAACATTTTTACAGAATGAGAAAGAAGGAGAAGAAAGAAAGTTGTAGGAATTTTGTTCTCAGAATTCTTGAGAGGACTGTATGAAGAACAACCTATTATGTTCCACAGAATCTGCTCTTGATTAGCCCCTGCTTTAGATAGTGATGAATTGCAGGTGCTTTGTATGTCAGATCCTTTGTGCTTCTGCTGATTGAGATCTAGCTGCTATGAGATTGTGATAATGAGCAGCTTTCAGATCCTCTGTTCTATTAGATGAAGATCGGCAGAGTTTTTCTTTTCTTTTCTCTTTTCTGTGTCGGGGATCCTGAGAGAGAGAAGAGGAAACCCTAGCAAGAAGAAGAATAGCTGATAGTTATTAATGCTCTGTTTGTTTCTGTCTTCTCTTCTCCTTTTATTCTCTCTATTCAATTTCAAATTTCTTTTCCCTTTCTGGTATGCCTTGAAAAGGTAATCTTCTGATGACATTCTTTTTCTTTCCTCTTTAATTCTCGGCCCGTCCACCTACAAGGAATATGGTTCCAAGAAACCTTTTGTGTCATTCTTTAATGCTCATTTCTATTTCAGGCAATTATTGAGCCGTTGGGGAACGGTCTTGAAGGATGTGGGCCATGAAATAAGAATCAGAGAGACAGCTGAAAAGATATACTTTTACAGCTGTATTCGACGTAGCGTCGAATTCATTTCTTCTCTTATTGACGTAACTTCGAGTTCTTGTAGAAGTAGCTTCGAGTTCATCTCTGCTCTGATTGAACTCTGCTAGTCGTCGTTACGTGTAACAACCCTAAAATAGAAATAATAATAACAAATATTATTATTAGCTAAATTGCTATTCGCAGCCCCCTTTAATCCCTCCCCTTTAAATCCCGAGCAGCAGCCCCCCCCCCCCCCCTCTTATTCTATTTCCGGCAAGCCGCACCCCCCTGTCTTCCAATCCCGACCCCGTTCGGTTAGGGCTCCCGCTGCACTCGCCTCTGCTTCCGTCTCCCGCACGCAAGGCGCCGCTTCCTTCTGCTCCTCTTGCCGTTGCCGCCGCCTCTTCCCCCTGCCGGCGCCGCCCCCTGGTCCTGCGCCTCCTCCTGCCCTAGCCGGCAGCCCCAGCGGCTTCTTCCGCTCCGAGTCAGCCCGCTTCTGCTCCTCCTCCTGCCATGGCCGTGGTCGCCTCCAACCTCCTCTCCTCAAGGACCGGCAGCCTTCTCCTCCTCCATAGGGGCCGGCAGCCACCTCCTCTCCCTCCGGCAACCCCTTCCTCTCCGTTTGGGCCGAGTTTTTGCGTGAGGAACGTCTAGGGTTTTCTCCCCTCTCCTCCTTGGGCTCGGATTTGGTTCTTATTGGTAAGATTCTCCCCCCAAACCCTTGATTTCAGAATTTTCATAAACCCTAACGATTTATTCGTGCTCCGATTTACATTCAAGTTGTGATTTTAGATTTTTGCCCTCCTATAATCGTCTAACTATGTCTTGTCCTCGATTTTCGGTGCCGCTCCTCGATTCAATTGTTGGAATCACGCAAAGCCCTCTCCGATTTAGGGTTTCCGTCACCCAAAGCGCCGTCAAATCTCCGGTTTCCGTGTGAGGATCTCTTCTCCCCTCACCATTTGAGGGAGGTAAAATCCGCAAAACTCTCGTTGTTTAATTTCCGCGTCGTAAAATGCTTAAGTTAGCATAGTAAATTATGCAGCTTCGTTTTCGTTGTGTTTAATCAGGTTCAAAATATGATTTCTGACTTTTGCTTGCGCCGCTTCGACGCCGCCGTCAGCTTCAGGCTCATTTAAGGCAAGTAGAGATCATCCTCTCTTGCAAACATTGATCGTAGATTACCTTGTCTGCTCTTATGAATTTATGACTTCACTTTTGAATGTTTGTTTCATCATATAAGCTTAGATCTCGAACGTTGAAATGACTTGTTAGTAGTTTGAGGTTTTTCGCATTTGAGATGATACGAATCTGTGAACATGAATGATTTTATTTGGATAGACCTAGATGAATAAATTTCTTTTTGATGAATAATTCGAGAAATGATAGATTGTTGAACATGAGTATTAAGCATCATGATAACAATAGTAATGGTTTATGGCTAGCAAATATATGATCGATGTCTCTCTATCATGCTTGTATCGTACACTCCTTATTTGGAAGTTAATCGTGCCATAAAGTGGCTTAATGTAAATGAGTACTTGTCATCCCAGAATCGATGCATGTCAAACTTGCTCATGCGCTTCTTTTTACTTGAAGAATCTTCTTGTTATTGGAATCTTATTATCTCGAACACGCAAAGTTCAAAACTCACTTCCTAGTTTTCGATGTTGTAACAACCCAAAAATTGAAATAATAATAATAATAACAACAAATTATTATTATTATTTATAGGTTTTGCTAATCGCAGCCCCCTCCCCCTTTAAGCCCTCTATCCGCAACCCTCCCCGGTTAAAATCGCTCGGCTAGGGCTCCCGGTCCAGTGCAGTCGCAAGCCGCAAGCCGCAAGCGCTCGTCTCCGCTCCCGATCCCGCTCTCGTCCCCGCTCCCGCTTCCGTCTCCCGCGCGCAGCGCCACCTGCCGCTCCTGCTCCTCTTGCCGACGCCACCTCCAGCTCCCCCTCCCTCCGGCGCCTTCTCCTCCTACTCTGGCAAGCCGCAGCAGCCTACTCCTCCTCTTCCTCTCGTCCAGGGGGCCCGACTGTTTCTCCAGTCTCCTCCAGGACAGTCAGCAACTCTCCTCCTTCCTCCAAGAGGCCAACAACAGCCACCCCTCCCTTCTTCTAGGGTTTTGCAACCCTAATCCCTCTTCTCCTTCATTGTTTTGGCCGGTGCTTGCAAGAGGAACGACTAGGGTTTTCTCCCCTCTCCTCCTCGGGCTCGGATTTGGTGAATTTTGGTAATAAATGCCTCCTTCCCCTCCTATTTCAGATTTTTGCTTGATTTATAACCGTCCAATTTCTAGGTTTTCGTGCTCCCCGACGCCTTTCGTCGCCCTAATTGGCGGGAACACGCAAAGTCCTCTCCGAATTAGGGTTTCCGTCGCCCAAGCGCCGCCAAATCTCCGACTTGCTCGTAGTAGCCTCCGTCTTCGCGTGGAAGCTCTTCTCCCCTCACTTTTGAGGGAGGTAAAATCCGCTAAACTCTCGCTGTTTAATTTCCGCATCGTAGAAATGCTTGTGTTAGCGTAGTAAATTATGCTACACCGCTTTCGTTGTGCTTGATCAGGTTCTTGGAATATTTGCTCGTGCTATTTGGCCGCCTCCGCCAGCTTCAGCTTATTTAAGACAAGTAGAGATCCCTCTCTCTTGCAAGCATTGAATTTACTTCGTCTGTCTGTTCTTATGATTTTGTGACTTTATTTTTGAATTCATGTTTCATCAAATAAATTTAGATCTTGAATACCTGATTGGACTTGTTAATAAATTGAGACTTCACGCGTTGGAAATGACACGGATTTGCGGACATGAATGATGTTATTTTGATTAGTCGTCTAGATGAATGAATTCCTTATTTGATGGATAATTCAAGGAATACTAGATTTTTGAGTATGTGTAACAAGCGTCATGATAATAATAGTAATGATATTTAGTTAGCAAATATATGATCGGTGTTTTTCTATCATGTTCGGATCGTATACATGTTCGCTTAGAAGATAATCGTGTCTTGAAATGGATCAACCTAAATGAATTGCTTGGTATCCTAGAAAATAATGTACAGTAATCTTGTTACTCGTGAATACTTGAATCCGCAAGTTTCAAAACTCTCTTTCGAGTTCTCTGAGTCATCGAATCCTGTTTCTTATACCTGTTTGGTTGAAAGACTTATATAAAGTCTATTTCTTGATTTGATGTTCTTCAGCGTGAGTCTGTTCCAGTTAGAATCACCAATCTATGAATCTTGTAATCTCATTAATAACACAAGTAAACCTTGAAAGGTAGGGTTTAACTGACGCATCTCCTTGACTTGGGTTCCCTCTTGAATCCCTAATGGGAACAAAGGACCGGTCATAGCGAGCATTGAATTTCTGAATCTTCTGAATCTGTACTTGAATCTGTCTGAATCATGAATCCTGCGCGTCAAACAAAAATACCTACACTTTCACTTGTTACAACTTATGTTATTACATGATCATCTTTGTATGCCTTACTCCTGAATCTCTGACAAGTCTTGAATCTGAATTTGAATCCTTTTGAATCATGAACCCTTCAGTTCATTAATGTGATAAGCAATCATTGAAAGGTAGTGTTAAATTGATGTGACGCCTTGAATCGAGTTTCCGCTTACCTTGTAACGGGAACCAATAATGTTATAGCAAGCCCAATTACTTTGATAAGCCTTGCTTTTAGACTCCTGCTAGAATCTCGTGCATCAGATAAAAACACTTGCACCTTTCAATGATTACAACTATTGACATTTCGTGACTGAATATATGTTATGCTTCGGAGTAGTCTAATAATTCTAATTATTTCTACTTGTCTTGCTTACTGTTTGCCTTGCTAGCGTTGCTTCTGATAGAACTGGTAACTTATACATTGTTGTTTCTCTTGCTAGTTTGTAATTTACCTTGCTAATGTTTTCAATGTTCTGAGGCTTTTCCTTCTTGTTTTGGAATTTGCCTTAGCGTTCGTGCCTGCGCCGCCTGCTTCCTGAGCCGACCTGCGTCAAGTTTCAGGTTCTATGTTTATGTTTCATTTCTTTTACTGTCGGACATTTTTATTATGTAGTAATTGCGATCAGCCATTTTCTCTTGTTTCATGGACAACTGCTAGGCTAATTATTATATGTACTAGAACTTGACATGTTTGTCATTCATCTGAGATGATAACTGCATAAAAATCTGTTTCAAAACTTGTATCATAAGTTTTTCTGCTAAAATGCATGTGCACCTGTTTCAAATTTATCATATTTTTTTAAAGCTTCCGCAATAAAATAACCTGTTTTAATCAAAAGTAACTATTTTTAAGTTATTTACCAGTATCTCTGTTTGCGCCTTAGCAGGCATGGTTTCCTTCCGCCCATGCCTGTGGCATCACGGCCCGCCCGAAGCGCACTCTGACTCTTGTCGAGACGGGTCGTGACAGTTGGTATCAGAGATAGGTTTAGCTTCAAAAGATAATGTATTTTACAGTGATCAAATATTTTAAATCTTATTATATAAATATTTACGCATGCATCAATTCTTCACGCACCTCGTCATTATTTGTTGTTCGCGGCTGAAACACGCACACACTCACTCATAAGCATGAGTAGTATGTACACGAATGTTAAGGGAGTATGGGCAAACTTAACATTTTTGTGCATATGAATTCCACTAGGATATACACCGCTTGCGAATATTAAATGGTTATGGGCAGTTTAATATTTTCAAGTGCGTTGGCATCAGAGTCTTAATATGCATGACATGTTAAGTGATATGGGCGCTTAACATGGCATGTGTATCCATTCATTGCATTCATATCATAAATCATTGCACAAGTGTGAAGCCAAGAACAACAATAATGATTGTACACGCATGGTTTTACTATTTGCTTGACATCGCACACGATCTCATGGTTGCACTTGCATGATCATTACCTAGAGTTGTCCAATGGAAATGCTGTAATTATTACATAATTTATGTACCTGACAGTAGGAAATGTGTTAGAATCTCTAGTTTCAAATCTCTGATATTCGTAATCAGTGCTTCTTGTTCTGCTTGTTTATCGATCTCATCTGATTCTCCAGTATCTCCTTCTAGCTAGCTCTTAAGCGTCAACATAGCAAGTTATCCACTTCGTGCAAAGATTTTTCGCTCCCGAATTCTCGAGTCTTGCCTCTCAATTTTGAGCTATTTGAAGAAAACTCTGTGATCCCTGAAATCAATTCTACGTGTTCCTCCGAACCCGCTAATGTTTGAAGAGTTCCCCTGAGAACTTGAATCTGATATGCGTAGCAAGTACCCGCAAATTTTCTCTTGATCTTAGTAAGTCTCCGCGCTTGCCTTCCTCTCTGTTTCAGCATATTCATAGTTAGCTTCCATGTCTTGATCTGTAAACCTTGTTGGAATGAATGTCATCTGAATCTTCGCCATGAGAGGTCCCATTCAGGGAATCCTCAGAAAGTTTCGGGACGAAACTTCCTAAGTAGGGGAGAATGTAACAACCAAAAAATTGAAATAATAATAATAACAACAAATTATTATTATTTATAGGTTTTGCTAATCGCAGCCACCTCCTCCTTTAAGCCCTCTATCCGCAACCCTCCCCTGTTAAAATCGCTCGGCTAGGGCTCCCGGTCCAGTGCAGTCGCAAGCCGCAAGCCGCAAGCGCTCGTCTCCGCTCCCGATCCCGCTCTCGTCCCCGCTCCCGCTTCCGTCTCCCGCGCGCAGCGCCAGCGCCACCTGCCGTTCCTGCTCCTCTTGCCGACGCCACCTCCAGCTCCCCCTCCCTCCGGCGCCTTCTCCTCCTACTCTGGCAAGCCGCAGCAGCCTACTCCTCCTCTTCCTCTCGTCCAGGGGGCCCGACTGTTTCTCCAGTCTCCTCCAGGACAGTCAGCAACTCTCCTCCTTCCTCCAAGAGGCCAACAACAGCCACCCCTCCCTTCTTCTAGGGTTTTGCAACCCTAATCCCTCTTCTCCTTCATTGTTTTGGTCGGTGCTTGCAAGAGGAACGACTAGGGTTTTCTCCCCTCTCCTCCTCGGGCTCGGATTTGGTGAATTTTGGTAATAAATGCCTCCTTCCCCTCCTATTTCAGATTTTTGCTTGATTTATAACCGTCCAATTTCTAGGTTTTCGTGCTCCCCGACGCCTTTCGTCGCCCTAATTGGCGGGAACACGCAAAGTCCTCTCCGAATTAGGGTTTCCGTCGCCCAAGCGCCGCCAAATCTCCGACTTGCTCGTAGTAGCCTCCGTCTTCGCGTGGAAGCTCTTCTCCCCTCACTTTTGAGGGAGGTAAAATCCGCTAAACTCTCGCTGTTTAATTTCCGCATCGTAGAAATGCTTGTGTTAGCGTAGTAAATTATGCTACACCGCTTTCGTTGTGCTTGATCAGGTTCTTGGAATATTTGCTCGTGCTATTTGGCCGCCTCCGCCAGCTTCAGCTTATTTAAGACAAGTAGAGATCCCTCTCTCTTGCAAGCATTGAATTTACTTCGCCTGTCTGTTCTTATGATTTTGTGACTTTATTTTTGAATTCATGTTTCATCAAATAAATTTAGATCTTGAATACCTGATTGGACTTGTTAATAAATTGAGACTTCACGCGTTGGAAATGACACGGATTTGCGGACATGAATGATGTTATTTTGATTAGTCGCCTAGATGAATGAATTCCTTATTTGATGGATAATTCAAGGAATACTAGATTTTTGAGTATGTGTAACAAGCGTCATGATAATAATAGTAAATATATCTGGTTAGCAAATATATGATCGGTGTTTTTCTATCTTGTTCGGATCGTATACATGTTCGCTTAGAAGATAATCGTGTCTTGAAATGGATCAACCTAAATGAATTGATTGGTATCCTAGAAAATAATGTACAGTAATCTTGTTACTCGTGAATACTTGAATCCGCAAGTTTCAAAACTCTCTTTCGAGTTCTCTGAGTCATCGAATCCTGTTTCTTATACCTGTTTGGTTGAAAGACTTGGATAAAGTCTATTTCTTGATTTGATGTTCTTCTTCAGCGTGAGTCTGTTCCAGTTAGAATCACTAATCTATGAATCTTGTAATCTCATTAATAACACAAGTAAACCTTGAAAGGTAGGGTTTAACTGACGCATCTCCTTGACTTGGGTTCCCTCTTGAATCCCTAATGGGAACAAAGGACCGGTCATAGCGAGCATTGAATTTCTGAATCTTCTGAATTTGTACTTGAATCTGTCTGAATCATGAATCCTGCGCGTCAAACAAAAATACCTACACTTTCACTTGTTACAACTTATGTTATTACATGATCATCTTTGTATGCCTTATTCCTGAATCTCTGACAAGTCTTGAATCTGAATTTGAATCCTTTTGAATCATGAACCCTTCAGTTCATTAATGTGATAAGCAATCATTGAAAGCTGGTGTTAAATTGATGTGACGCCTTGAATCGAGTTTCCGCTTACCTTGTAACGGGAACCAATAATGTTATAGCAAGCCCAATTACTTTGATAAGCCTTGCTTTTAGACTCCTGCTAGAATCTCGTGCATCAGATAAAAACACTTGCACCTTTCAATGATTACAACTATTGACATTTCGTGACTGAATCTATGTTATGCTTCGGAGTAGTCTAATAATTCTAATTATTTCTACTTGTCTTGCTTACTGTTTGTCTTGCTAGCGTTGCTTCTGATAGAACTGGTAACTTATACATTGTTGTTTCTCTTGCTAGTTTGTAATTTACCTTGCTAATGTTTTCAATGTTCTGAGGCTTTTCCTTCTTGTTTTGGAATTTGCCTTAGCGTTCGTGTCTGCGCCGCCTGCTTCCTGAGCCGACCTGCGTCAAGTTTCAGGTTCTATATTTATGTTTCATTTCTTTTACTGTCGGACATTTTTATTATGTAGTAATTGCGATCAGCCATTTTCTCTTGTTTCATGGACAACTGCTAGGCTAATTATTATATGTACTAGAACTTGACATGTTTGCATGCTCATTCATCTGAGATGATAACTGCATAAAAATCTGTTTCAAAACTTGTATCATAAGTTTTTCTGTTAAAATGCATGTGCACCTGTTTCAAATTTATCATATTTTTTTAAAGCTTCCGCAATAAAATAACCTGTTTTAATCAAAAGTAACTATTTTTAAGTTATTTACCAGTATCTCTGCTTGCGCCTTAGCAAGCATGGTTTCCTTCCGCCCATGCCTGTGGCATCACGGCCCGCCCGAAGCGCACTCTGACTCTTGTCGAGACGGGTCGTGACAGGTGTCATCGAATCTTGTTTCTTATTCCTGTCTGGTTCCAAGACTTGGTTAAATAACGTTCTATAACTTGATTCCTCCCGTTTCACGTTTGTAAAATATACTATCGTATATCTGAATCAAAATTTGGTTACATGTCTTGATATGTTTGAATCACTCAATCATGAATTACTTCATTAATAACTTAAGTAAACAATGAAAGGTGGTGTTTAATCGATGCAACTCCTCGACTTGGGTTCCCTCTTGAATCCCTAACGAGAACAAAGGACCGGTCATAGCAAGCATGAACTCCCTGGCTCTAGGGTGAGGGTTCGAAAGAGCCGCCCCTTAGAGGTTACGGGTAGAAATCCTGAATTTCCGATAAGACTTGCATCTGAATCTGAATCTGTCTGAATCACGAATCCTGTGCGTCAACAAAAATACCCACACTTTCACTTGTTACAACTTAAGTTATTACTCGATCATCTATGTATGCTATACTTCGGAGTAGTCTAATAACTCTAGATATTTCTGCTTGTCTCACTTGCTTGCCTGTTTTGTTAGCTCAGCTTCATGAAAAACGGTACTCAATATGTTGTTTCTCCTGCTCGTATTTTTATTTAGCTTTACTCCTGTTTATTTCGATGTTCTGAGGCTTTTCCTTCTTGTTTTGGATTTGCCTTAGTGGTTGTGCCTGCGCCGCCTGCTCTCAGAGGCCGATCTGCGTCAAGTTTCAGGTTTTGTGTTTATGTTTCATTTCTTTTACTGTCAGATATTTCTTTCATGTAATAATTATAATCAGTCATTTTCTCCTGTTTCATGGACAACTGCTAGGCTAAATATTATAGGTACTAGAATTTATCATGTTTTGCATATTCATTCATCCGAGATGATCACTGCATAAATATCTATTTCAAAACTTGTATCTTGAGCTTTTATTAAAATGCATGTGCACCTGTTTCAAATTTATCATATTTTTAAAGCTTCGCAATAAAATAACCTGTTTTAATCAAAAGTAACTATTTTAAAGTTATTTATCAGTATCTCTGCTTGCGCCTTAGCAGGCATGGTTTTCCTTCCGCCCATGCCTGTGGCATCACGGCCCGCCCGAAGCGCACTCTGACTCTTGTCGAGATGGGTCGTGACAGTTGGTATCAGAGGCGAGGTTATGCTCTATAGAAAAAGTATTTCACAATTATCAAATATTTTGAATCTTATTTTACAAATATTTATGCATGCGTCATTTCTTCACGCACCTTGTCATTATCTGTTGTCGCGGCTGAAACACGCACACACTCACTCATAAGCATGAGTAGTATGCACACGAATGTTAAGGGGTTATGGACAAACTTAACATTTTTATGCATATGAATTCCACTAGGATATACACCGCTTGCGAATATTAAATGGTTATGGGCAGTTTAATATTTTCAAGTGCGTTGGCATTAGAGTCTTAATATGCATGACATGTTAAGTGATATGGGCGCTTAACATGGCATGTGAATCCATTCATTTGCATTCATATCATAAGCATTGCACAAGTGTCCAGCTAAGAACAACAATAATGATTGTACACGCATGGTTTTTCTACTTGCTTGACATCGCACATGATTCCAATTTTGCACTTGCATGATCATACCTAGAGTTGTCCAATGGAAATGCTGTAATTATTACATAATTTATGTACCTGACAGTAGGAAATGTGTTAGAATCTCTAGTTTCAAAATCCCGGTATTCGTAATCAGTGCTTCCTGTTCTGCTTGTCTATCGATCTCATCTGATTCTCCAGTATCTCCTTCTAGTTAGCTCTTAAGCGTCAGCATCGCAAGTAAATTATCCCCTTCGTGCAAAGATTTTTCTCTCCCGAATTCTCGAGTCTTGCCTCTCAATTTTGAGCTATTTGAAGAAAACTCTGTGATCCCTGAAATCAATCCTACGTGTTCCTCCGAACCCGCTAATGTTTGAAGAGTTCCCTTGAGAACTTGAATCTGATATGCGAAGCAAATATTCTACAAATTTTTCTCTTGATCTTGATAAGTCTCAGCGTTTGTCTCGCATTCTGTTTCAGCATGCTCATAGTTAGCTTCTATGTCTTGATCTGCAAATCTTGTTTAGAATGAATGGCATCTGAATCTTCATCATAAGAGGTCTCTTTCAGGGAATCCTCAGAAAGTTTCGGGACGAAACTTCTTAAGTAGGGGAGAATGTAACAACCCTAAAATAGAAATAATAATAACAAATATTATTATTAGCTAAATTGCTATTCGCAGCCCCCTTTAATCCCTCCCCTTTAAATCCCGAGCAGCAGCCCCCCCCCTCTTATTCTATTTCCCGCAAGCCGCACCCCCTGTCTCCCGATCCCGATCCCGCTCGATTAGGGCTCCCGCTGCACTCGCCTCTGCTTCCGTCTCCCGCACGCAAGACGCCGCTTCCTTCTGCTCCTCTTGCCGTGGCCGCCGCCTCTTCCTCCTGCCGGCGCCGCCCCCTGGTCCTGCGCCTCCTCCTGCCCTAGCCGGCAGCCCCAGCGGCTTCTT
The DNA here is from genome assembly GCA_033032865.1 of Dactylorhiza incarnata. Classification (NCBI taxonomy): domain Eukaryota; kingdom Viridiplantae; phylum Streptophyta; class Magnoliopsida; order Asparagales; family Orchidaceae; genus Dactylorhiza; species Dactylorhiza incarnata. The sequence continues at coordinate 60,677 of JAWHQI010000002.1, forward strand.
CCGCTCCGAGTCAGCCCGCTTCTGCTACTGCTCCTCCTGCCATGGCCGTGGTCGCCTCCAACCTCCTCTCCTCAAGGACCGACAACCTTCTCCTCCTCCATAGGGGCCGGCAGCCACCTCCTCTCCTTCCGGCAACCCCTTCCTCTCCGTTTGGGCCGAGTTTTTGCGTGAGGAACGTCTAGGGTTTTCTCCCCTCTCCTCCTTGGGCCCGGATTTGGTTCCTATTGGTAAGATTCTCCCCCCCAAACCCTTGATTTCAGAATTTTCATAAACCCTAACGATTTATTCGTGCTCCGATTTACATTCAAGTTGTGATTTCAGATTTTTGCCCTCCTATAATCGTCTAACTGTGTCTTGTCCTCGATTTCCGGTGCCGCTCATCGATTCAATTGGTGGAATCACGCAAAGCCCTCTCCGATTTAGGGTTTCCGTCACCCAAAGCGCCGTCAAATCTCCGGTTTCCGTGTGAGGATCTCTTCTCCCCTCACCATTCGAGGGAGGTAAAATTCGCAAAACTCTCGCTGTTTAATTTCCGCGTCGTAAAATGCTTAAGTTAGCATAGTAAATTATGCAGCTTCGTTTTCGTTGTGTTTAATCAGGTTCAAAATATGATTTCTGACTTTTGCTTGCGCCGCTTCGCCGCCGCCGTCAGCTTCAGCCTCATTTAAGGCAAGTAGAGATCATCCTCTCTTGCAAACATTGATCGTAGATTACCTTGTCTGCTCTTATGAATTTATGACTTCACTTTTGAATGCTTGTTTCATCATATAAGCTTAGATCTCGAACGTTGAAATGACTTGTTAGTAGTTTGAGGTTTTTCGCATTTGAGATGATACGAATCTGTGAACATGAATGATTTTATTTGGATAGACCTAGATGAATAAATTTCTTTTTGATAAATAATTCGAGAAATGATAGATTGTTGAACATGAGTATTAAGCATCATGATAACAATAGTAATGGTTTATGGCTAGCAAATATATGATCGATGTCTCTCTATCATGCTTGTATCGTACACTCCTTATTTGGAAGTTAATCGTGTCATAAAGTGGCTTAATGTAAATGAGTATTTGTCATCCCAGAATCGATGCATGTCAAACTTGCTCCTGCGCTTCTTTTTACTTGAAGAATCTTCTTGTTATTGGAATCTTATTATCTCGAGCACGCAAAGTTCAAAACTCACTTCCTAGTTTTCGGTGTCATCGAATCTTGTTTCTTATTCCTGTCTGGTTCCAAGACTTGGTTAAATAACGTTCTATAACTTGATTCCTCCCGTTTCACGTTTGTAAAATATACTATCGTATATCTGAATCAAAATTTGGTTACATGTCTTGATATGTTTGAATCACTCAATCATGAATTACTTCATTAATAACTTAAGTAAACAATGAAAGGTGGTGTTTAATCGATGCAACTCCTCGACTTGGGTTCCCTCTTGAATCCCTAACGGGAACAAAGGACCGGTCATAGCAAGCATGAACTCCCTGACTCTAGGGTGAGGGTTCGAAAGAGCCGCCCCTTAAAGGTTATGGGTAGAAATCCTGAATTTCCGATAAGACTTGCATCTGAATCTGAATCTGTCTGAATCACGAATCCTGTGCGTCAACAAAAATACCCACACTTTCACTTGTTACAACTTAAGTTATTACTTGATCATCTATGTATGCTATACTTCGGAGTAGTCTAATAACTTTAGATATTTCTGCTTGTCTCACTTGCTTGCCTGTTTTGTTAGCTCAGCTTCATGAAAAGCGGTACTCAATATGTTGTTTCTCCTGCTCGTATTTTTATTTAGCTTTACTCATGTTTATTTCAATGTTCTGAGGCCTTTCCTTCTTGTTTTGGATTTGCCTTAGTGGTTGTGCCTGCGCCGCCTGCTCTCAGAGGCCGATCTGCGTCAAGTTTCAGGTTTTGTGTTTATGTTTCATTTCTTTTACTGTCAGATATTTCTTTCATGTAATAATTATAATCAGCCATTTTCTCCTGTTTCATGGACAACTGCTAGGCTAAATATTATAGGTACTAGAATTTATCATGTTTTGCATGTTCATTCATCCGAGATGATCACTGCATAAATATCTGTTTCAAAACTTGTATCTTGAGCTTTTATTAAAATGCATGTGCACCTGTTTCAAATTTATCATATTTTTAAAGCTTCCGCAATAAAATAACCTGTTTTAATCAAAAGTAACTATTTTAAAGTTATTTATCAGTATCTCTGCTTGCGCCTTAGTAGACATGGTTTTCCTTCCGCCCATGTCTGTGGCATCACGGCCCGCCCGAAGCGCACTCTGACTCTTGTCGAGACGGGTCGTGACATTACGTCTATATCTTATCGACGTGTACGTCGAGTTGATCTGCCTGGCTCTGAACTTCATCTACTGCGTCGAGATGAAGTCGACGTTGCGTCGACTTTAGATGGCTCCGACAGATAACATCTTATGCGTCGAGTTGAAGTAGAAGTTGCGTCGACTTCACTAGTTACTCCGACAAGTCCTTGAACTCTACGTCGACTTGGGTTACTTCGACAGAGGGCTTGAATCGCATGGACTTCTAGTCAGAGCAGCGTCGATATGGACTCGATGTTGCGTCGAATTCTATTCGACGCAAATATTAACTTAGCCCAATTTTGCTTCCCTTGATCTGGTCCTGATACCCTATGTTGAGTATGACATCCTAAGACATCTAATGACCAGATTACCCTCACTATACAATGGGTAATTTACTCCTAGAGGATAAAATCACTTTTAGTTAATTTGTTAAGTTAAATCAAAGGTTTTTTCCAACAATCTCCCACTATTTATCTTAACAAATTTTACAGTTTTCAGAGTGATTTTATACAATTTTTCATTTCATAAATAACAATACATGCAACAGAAAATAGACATAACATAGGACAGACTGAAATCATATGACAGACTGAAGTCATATGCAGTTCCATTTACTTGACAGGCAGTAAAGTTGTATAACATTTGTTCTTCCCAGAATATATTGGTGTTCAGAATGAATAGTCATAGAATACCTTAATGAGCAAAAATTTAGGAATCCTTCTCAGGAGTCTTCCTTTTTCTTGAGAATACTACTGGGGTGACTTTCCTTGGAGCTAACTTCAGAGGCTCATCTTCATCAAGGGACAATGCTGGATTCTCAACATTGGCTTTGTCATGCTCCCCCAGTGCTTGTGCATTCTGCTCAGCATCCACAGCTGCTTTCTTGGCAATCATGGCCACCTCATCTAAAAGATTCTCATCTTGAAACTTCCCCTGATCCCCTGCCGTGCTTACAGCTTCCAGTTCCATATCCAGATTTCTCTGAATATCTGGAGCAGGCTCCCCCTGAATTGTTGCATCTATTTGTTTATCATTTACTTTTTCTGGGACCTCCCCCTAATCTGCAGGCTCCCCCTGGATTTGTGCTCCCTGGAAGGTAGTCACTTTGTCAGGGGCAAGCTCATTATCAGCATTTCCCTGATCCTGTCCACTCATGTCAAGGACAGGTCTCTCTTCCTCTAAGATATTCTCCCCCTTCTTGACCTTGCTGGCCAGTGAGGTTAAGAACTCTTTTGACATCATGGAGGAAGACACAAATTCTTTTAAGCTCTGAAAGGATCTTTGAAATCTTAATAACTCACCCTCCATCTGTGAGTATTTTCTATCAAACTTCCTAGCCTGAGAGGTCACTTGATCTGCAAAGGTGGAGGAGGCAATGGCCACAGTCTTAGAAATGATCTGCTCAAGATCAATTGTGGGTGGATGTGATGCAGATGGAGGAGGTGATGAAGGGAGTTCTTCTTGGATGGGGAGAGAGGCTGATAGAACTCTGGTGAGACATGAATAAGTGGAGGAGGTGGAGCATGTTGATGATCTGGAATGTGGGTGGATGGTAGTTGATGGGATGATTGTGAAGATGGCTCAGGTAATGAGGTGGATTGGAACTGTTGTTGTTGCTGTTGTTGAGAAGGGTGTTAAGCTGGGATATCCTCCTGATGGGGCTCTGGAATAGTGTCCATTGAGGTAAGATCATCCCTTGGGGGATCTGGTATCTCTCTGTTTGGCTCTAGAGGAGGAGGAGATGGGGGAGGAGATGTTGCAGCTTGACCAGGCTTTAAGATCTACCTAGTCCATTTTGAGAATATCCCAATGTTGATCATTTTTCCAGGAGGAATGGGCACTCCTTTTGATTTACAGACATTTGGGTAATGCTGGAAGAGCACCTGGCTCATTATCCTCATGCATGCATTCTCTTTATGAGCATACTTGTGCCCAATCATCTTCAGAAGCATTCTTCCCCAGTTTATCTTCTTCTTAAGAACAAGTGCTCCCATTATCTGAAGTTGTTGCCTGGGGATAGCATCATGTGCAGAGATCTTACACAACAGTACCTTCCCTACAATATCAGCCAAAAATCTGTGTTCTTCACCAAGGTCCATCTTCTTCAGATTGATAGGCTTGTCCTTTTTAAACTTCATCAGTTCCAAGCTATGGAGCACCGACACTGACACGCGACACGACGCGACACAACACGACGCGACACGCGACTCGTCAATTCTCAAAAAACACCATTTTCCGACACGCTAGGACACGTATATTAAATATTTATTTATTTTACCATATTCCTAAAACATTTAACGAAAAATTAAAAAAATGAACAATTAACAAATATTCTAATAAATTACGTCATCAAATATTCAAATGTAAAACTTAACAGAAGATCAAAAATGAGAAAACATTAACACATTACCATTATATATCATCAGTAAAAATAATGGCTTCCATCTCGGGCTCATCCAGTGAAAGATTTGCAATTTCAAGCATGCCAACATCTTCAAACGTGTCAAATGAATCTCCGGCAATATCCCACATCTTGGTCTCTCCTTGTGCGTATTGTGGATTTTTTCTGGATAGAAGACGTAGATTGCTGTGTATAAAAACTAGATCTTCTGCACGTTTTGGAGTCATTCTATTTCTTCTCATTGAGTGTATAAAGGAGTATGTACTTCAATTCCTCTCGGCACATGATGAAGAAGATGGTTGTGCAAGAAGCTTTAAGGCTAAACTTTGTAGCATAGGTGCACTTGCACCATGAATAACCCACCAAGCCTTAGGATCCATTGAAAATCGACTGTGAACTGAATCAAATTCTCTAAATTCTCCATTTATGTAAGCGAAATTTGCGTACTCTAAATTCACCTTGGTGCGATCCTCAATGTTAGGAAAGTACTTCCTAAAGCATTTTTTGGTTTCTTGAATGATTTCACTATCCTTATACGGAGAAATTCTAAAAGAATCTTCATTGAGCCATTGTTCACTATAGTAACTAAATCAAAAAATAAAACAAGTATTATTGTTAATGTTATAACAAATAAAAAATAAAAATTAATGTAATTAACTCGTGTAATTTTAGAACTTACTTAGGATTCAAGGCATGTGTTAAGCAATGAAGTGGAGTGTTGTTCTTTGACCAACGATCCATAAGTATTGTTTGAACAACTTCATAAAATGTAGATTCCTCATCTAGCATTTTCACCTCATGTTCATATACAACAGTTTTTACTTTTTCAATCATCGAATCCCACATGTCATAGACTAAGTGAAGACAAGGCTTATCTGTATCACAAAGTCTGAGCATATCATAAATAGGAGCCGTGAGGGAAAGTATGTAATCAATTTTATCCCACCAATAATCATTTAGTACTTGATCCTTAACAAACTTCGCCCTCCCTTGATTATCATCTCGATAAATATTCCATTTTTCAGAAATAACCATGCTTTGAAGACCACTTTTAATTAGCTTAAACCTCTTAAGCATCACAATCATCGAAGCAAACCGTGTATCAGCTATGGAAATCAATTTCAAGTTAACAAACTCATTGTATATAGCTAGCCTCATGGAATGGTTCATAATAAAATTTTTGATTTCCATAACTTCAGAAACAATTTCAGAAATCCAATTGCATTCTAAATAAACTTCTTGATTGGCCTCTGTATTCTTTGGGTCACATATGTTCTTTAATGCAAGATTAAGGGTGTGCACCACACAAGGAGTCCAAATAATGGATGGAAATTCTTGTTCAATGAGTTGTCCTGCAGCCTTGCAATTAGCAGCATTATCTGTGATGACTTGTACCACTTTCTCATGACCAATTTCATTTATAACTTCTTTGAATAAGTTATAAATGAAATACATATCCATTGTTTCTCCAGAACAATCAACCGTCTTTAAAAACATTGCTTCTCCATCAGACACAGCCATAAAATTAATAAGTGATCTCCTTTGTGAGTCACTCCATCCATCACTCACAAGGCTTACACCCTTCTCCTTCCACATGTTTTTAATTGGTGCACACAATCTTTCAATATTTAACTTCTCTTTTTGTAATAAAGTAGTCCTCAATAAATTGTATTTTGGTGGTACATATCCCGCAATATTATGATTTGCAGCATAAGTAAAAGCAGAAATAAAGTAGGGATTTCTTGCTAGGTTAAAAGGCAAACCTCCCGAATAAAACATTCTAGCAATCTCATAATCTAACTGTTCTCGTTGACCCATGTTAAATGCATTCTCAAGCAAATGCAAACCTTTTCCCCCACTTTCAATCTTCCTTTTTCTAGAAAAAATATCCACCCCACTAGTAGATCCACCTTCACTACTTGAAATGCTAGATGGGGGCAAAGGAACTTTTTTAGGAGCAAGACTCGTCATTCTAGCATTCACCTCTTCTTCTAGTTTTTCCATCTCAAATAGATCACTCCTTGAGACTTTTAAACACTTTCCAATTCCTTTTCCACCAATAATTAACAAATGTGCTCTCACTCTTGTATATGAACTTATAAAACTTTTCTCACAAAAATTACACTTCCAAGACTAATTGCCTCCCGCCTCACCATGAGTGGCTAGCTTATTGACAAACCTCCATAATGGTTTATTTGGATCATCAACAATAGATGAAGGCTCTTGTGAACCACTATTACTATCCTTGCCCGAAGACATTCTACAAAAAAATTTAAAAAAGGACGCTCACGGGCTGAAAACGAAAACGAAAACGAAAAACGCAAAGAAAAAGAAAACTGAAGATAAATGAAAAGGAAGTTTGTACACCTGCCGAGTGAGGAAGCTGGGGTGCTGCCTGCTGAAGATATACGATAAACGCTGCCTGGAAGCTGGGGTGCTGGTTGTTGCCTGGAAGCTGGGGTGTTGGTTGCTGCCTGGAAGCTGCGGCCTGCGAGTGAGGAGTGAGGACTGAGGACTAAGGAGTGAGAACTGAGAAGTGAGGAGTGAGAAAAATTTACCTGCTGCCGGCTGCCTGGGGTGACTGGAAGCTGCGAGTGAAGAGTGAGGAGCGGCGGCCTGGAGAAGGAGAACTGTGGAGGAGGCGAGGAGCGGCGGCCTGGAGAAGGAGAACTGTGGACGAGCGGCGGAAGTGCTTGCGGTGCCGGGTAGGGAGGCTAGGGCTCACGCGAGTATCGGGTGAGGAGGGGGTTCACGACTTCACGCGGGGGTTTATTACAGAAGAAGACGGGGGCCACGGGGGTTTTTTAAACAGCGGCGAGCTATTATTAGCGGGACACGCGTGTCATTTTTAGCGGGACACGCGTGTCCCACATTAGCTAACGTGTCGGCTTTCCGACACGCGTGTCCACGCGTGTCGCCGTGTCGGACGCGTGTCGAAGAGTCCGATACCGACACTCTGGGCATTTTGAAGTGTCGGTGCTTCGTAGGTTCCGGGGACCTCTTAAGCTCATCCCTTGTTAGTTCATCTGACTCATCCCCTGTCTGAAGATCATATGTTTGGCTCAGCAATTCCTCTGTTATCAATACATCTGTGTCATATATTTTCCCTTTGAGCGAACCATCCTCTCCTATCTGAATGTTGTCTTTAAGTTCAGTCAATTCGACATCCAGAATCTTGCATCTTGTTGAGATAAGCTTGATCAAACCAGCCTCCTGAAACAATCCAAGGATGGCTTTGAAATTTTTTGCCGCTGCACTGAAAGAGTCCACGTCCACATCAAATCCTGAATTAACTTTGGGTGGAGCCATCTCTTTGGCTTTACCTGCAAGGTCAAAGAGAAATAGAGAAAAGAGAACGGGAGAGTTGGAGGACAAGAGAGCAGGAAGGAAGGAGAGCAAGAGAGAATTCGAAGGCGTATATGTTTTGACGCAGTAATCGTTTAAAAGCAGATGAATCGTCGCTACTTAGGGTTTAGATCGACGCACCGTCGATATTACTTATTATTTGGCGCGCAAAGTTGTGTCGAGATTGCTTCTAGAAGCAATTCTGCGCACGCTGATATATCGACATTGCGTCGACTAGTACTCGACGTAGCTTCGAGATTATTCAGAGACCCTAAGTCGACGTAGTCCTGTCGACGTTACGTCGAATTCCAATCGACGTGACTTCGAACTTAATCAACAATTGTTAAGTCGACGTTACGTCGATAAGAACTTGACGCTGCGTCGAATTCTATTTGAATTGTCTGCTCTGTGTGCTTCTCGACGCTGGCGTCGAGTAGAAGTCAATGGTACGTCGACTTCTATTCGACGCATCTTTTAATAAACATATCTATTTCTCTTAGAAGGTTCTTGCTGTTTTTCCCAGCAATTTTATTTATTGAAAATAGATCATAATATGATGTTATAAGTGTTAAGGAGGATTCAAGATAGAAATTACTCCCTTGAATGACTCTTGTTCCTTATTCATGACCTACATCATTCTTCCCACTCATTTTTCTCCTGAGTGGGATCCTTCCCAACCCTGCACAAGTAATTCAAACATTAGAAGGAACTCAGGTTACCTTGGGCCCTTTGCTTTTACCATTGTAGGGTTCAATGAAAGAATAGGAGGGTCGTTCATAATACCCTTTGGGATGATAAGGAATGGTTCTCCCAAACCTTTTGTTTTGATGCTTTATATGAGTATAAAATATGTCTAAATGCAATAGATCAGCAAAGTGTCTTATTATCTTAGATTTTGTTTTCACTTTTAGGTGATTGTTATTTGACTTCTCTAAATTGTTCTTTCCTAAATGTTCTTCTTTCTTATTCAGATGGATTTTGTTGGGTTTATTTAACCTATCTGAATAACTAGCAGTCTTGCCCTTCATTGATGTACTCTTCTCACTGGATTGATGATCACTAGGTCTTACAAAGGAAACTGGATTTTTTTCAGGCAGGTTTCCTAGGTGCTTCTGAGCTGGTGGAGGGCTCTGCTCCTAACCCTAAGTGGTTAAATGTTACCGACTTGCAACCGGAGGAGCCGTCGTGGCAAGTCTACTCGAGGAGGGCGCGCGCGCACGTGGCGGGAAGCGAACCGGAGGCGTCAACCGAACGGCCCGAGTCCGGTCCGGCTATGGCATAGGCCGGCCGGTTCTTTATAGTGTATCCTTTATGTTGTTTGGTCTAATTTCAGTTTGGGTCTATTTTGTTATGTGGTGGGGCCATCCTTCTATATAAGGGGGTCATGTATGTTGTAAGAAGGATCTTTTGATCAAGTAATATGATTATGGGCTGATCCCTCTCCTTCTCTCCCAAACCCTAGTCTCCTCTCTCAAACTCCTCATCCCCCTTCCTCTCTTGCTACCGTCCGGCCTCCACCGAGACCGGAAGTGCGCTTCGAAATCCCTAGTAGTATCATTTGGTCCGACCTGCCCCTCCGCCCGCCCCTTGGCCGCCGGAGATCCTCTCGATATGGCTCGCGGATCTACCTCCCGCCCCGCCGACTCCGACTCTGCCCCCGACGCTGTCGCCGAGCGCATATCCGCGCAGGACGCGCACATCACCGCGCTCCAAGCCGCCGTTGCCGCCCTCACCACCGGCCAGGAAGCCCTCGCGTCCAGCCAGGCGTCCTTCGCGGCCGGCCAAGCTTCCCTGGCGGCCGGCCAGGCGGAAGTTCTGGCCCGCCTTACCGCCTGGGCGCCGGAACGGGCTAGCCAGGCGCATGGCAGCCCCGTTCCGTCCGTCCGCCTGGAGCCCGTTCGGTCGGACTCCCTCCCCCGACCGCCTGCCGCTGCCGGCATTACCTTCGGCCGTGTTCCTCCGCCCCCGATTCCAGCCACGACCCCGGCGTATTCCACAGAGGTCGTTTCCGTCCTCGGCATGCCCCCACCGCCCGGCTTCGCCGCCGACCGCTCCGCCCTCGCCCTCGACATTCCTTCCTTCTCCGGCACGGACCCCCTCGGATGGATTGCTCGTGTCGAGCAATTCTTCGATCTCAACGGGACGTCGCCAACGGACAAAGTTAGCACGGTCGTGGTCGGCCTCGAAGGCTCGGCCCTCCATTGGGCCCGTTGGCTTTGGCAAATCCAACCCGCCATTTCGTGGACGGAGTTCAAACACGAAATGGTGAGCCGCTACGACGCTCGTTACGCCGGCTCCGCCATCGAGCGGCTTTGCACGACCCGTCAATCCACCACGGTGGATGCCTACATCGACGAGTTCGTCGCGCTGGTCACTCAGGTGTCGGGCGTCCCTCCCGACCATTACCTCGGATTCTTCCTCCAAGGCCTCCGTCCCAACATCCGCTCCCGTCTTCGCACGCATCACCCGCTCACGGTGTCTGAGGCCCTCGAACTTGCTCGGGCCGTCGAGGCGGACCTCGGCCGGCCGCCCCATCCACTTTTCGGCCGCCTCCGCCGTCTTCCCCCGCTCAGCGATTTCCGCCTCCAGGTGCCGCCCGGCCTCCCCGACCAGAGGGCCCGCAACGCGTTGACTATCACGACCTCCGCCGACGCGGGCTCTGTTTCCGTTGCCGCCAGCCCTACTCCCCGCAACACGTTTGTCCCGTTAAGGAGTTTCATGCCCTTTTCGTGGACGGCGACAGCCCCGACGGCTTCGAGGATCCTTCGATTGAGGAAGCGCCACCGGATCCTTCGGCCGGAGAGCCGGAGACCGCGCCGCTCAACGTCCTGGAGCTTCATTTTTACTCAGTGGGCGGCCTTACGGGACTACGGACGATGAAGTTGTCCGGGGTGCTCCACGACCGGCCCATCATTGTGATGATTGACAGTCGGTGAGCCACAATTTCATGTCGGCTCACCTCGCACGCGACCTGGGCTTACTGGCCGATCCTTCCCCCGACTTCTCCGTCTGTCTGGGAGACGGCCGCCGCCGCCCCACCTTAGGCCAGTGCACGGGGGTCACCCTGTCCCTGGGCCCGTGCACGGTCACCGCGGACTTTTACCTCTTCGAGCTGGGGCGCCTTGACGCCATCTTGGGAATCGCGTGGTTGCAGACTCTGGGCGACGTCCGCGTCAACTGGGCGTCCATGACCATGTCCTTTCTCTATCAGGGCCAGCCCTGCCGCTTGGTCGGCGATTCGACGCTCCTCCGCTCGCCCATTTCTTTCCGCGCCATGACCCGCGTCACCGACATCGACTTCTCGGCGTGGTTATGGACGGTGCAACCCACACCTCCGTCGTCGGCCGACGGACTCCCGGCCGACATGGCGGCGCTCCTTGATGATTTTCCGGCGCTCTTTACGCCGTTACCCGCCCTTCCCCCCGCGCGACCGACCGACCACACCATCGTCCTCCAGCCCGGTGCCGCAGCGGTTTCTGTCCGTCCTTACCGCTACGGGCACACGCAGAAGGATGAGATCGAGCGGTTGGTTCGTGAGATGCTGTTGGGCGGCCTGATTCGGCCCAGTGCGAGCCCTTTCTCCAGCCCGGTGCTTCTTGTCCGCTAGAAGGACGGAAGCTGGCGCTTCTGCGTGGATTACAGAGAGCTGAACAAGGCGACGGTACCGGACAAGTATCCGATTCCGGTCATTCAGGAGCTGCTGGACGAGTTACACGGCGCCGTTTTCTTCACCAAACTCGACCTCCGCGCCGGCTATCACCAGATCCGGGTCCGACCGGAAGATGTCCCGAAGACGGCTTTTCGGAACCACGACGGCCACTTCGAGTTTTTGGTGATGTCGTTCGGGCTCACCAACGCCCCCGCTACATTCCAATCTTCCATGAATGACATCTTCCGCCTGGTCCTGCGTAAGCACGTTCTGGTTTTCTTTGATGACATTCTTGTTTTCAGTACCTCTTGGCAGGACCACCTCCACCATGTTCGGGAGACCTTTACTACTCTGCGCCGTCATCACTTTACCCTCAACTGAAAGAAGTGTACCTTTGGAGCCACGACGGTGAGCTATCTGGGCCACACGATCTCCGCCCAGGGGGTCGCCATGGATGCGGACAAAATTGAGGCGGTAACCCGATGGCCGACTCCCACTTCTGTCCGCGATGTGCGGGCCTTTCTCGGCCTGACCGGCTACTACCGGCGTTTTATCCAGGATTACGGGGGGGGGGCACCCTCTCACTCAGCTGCTGAAGGCCCCTGCCGATGGTCCCTTCTCGTGGCCGCCGGCCGCCATGGCCGCCTTCGCCGCCTTGCAGTTAGCCTTGATCCGTGGACCGGTTTTGGCCATGCCGGATTTCCGGCAACCGTTCATCGTGGAATGCGACGCCTCCGGTTCCGGCGTTGGCGCCGTCCTGATGCAGGCCGGCCGCCCGGTAGCTTATTTTAGCCGCGCCTTCTCGTCGGCCGTACGCAGCCGGTCGGCCTACGAGAACGAGCTGATGGCCTTGGCGTTGGCCGTGCAGCATTGGCGGCCATACCTGTTGGGCCGGCCCTTCATCGTCCGCACTGATCATCACAGCCTCCGGTATCTGCTGCAGCAGAAGATCGCTACGCCGACACAGCAGCTGTGGGTAGCCAAGCTTCTGGGATATGATTTTACGATAGAGTTCCGGTCTGGTAAGACCAACCGCGCGGCGGATGCGCTGTCACGTCACCCTAAGGCTTTGGAGTTAGCTGCCATTTCACGTCCGGTTTGGGAGGACGCCACCATCTTGCAGCAGGAGGCGGAGGCCGACCCACACCTACTTGCGATCCGCACGGCCTTGCTTGCCGACCACGCGGCCCGGCCACCTTACTCCTTGATCGGGGGACGGCTATTTCATCGGGGCCGCCTTGTTCTCTCAGCGTCTTCGACCCGCATTCCGCTCCTTCTCGCAGAGTTTCATTCGACACCCTCGGGCGGTCACGTCGGCGCGTTCCGGACCTACCGGCGGTTAGCCGCCTCCTTATACTGGCCCCACATGCTGCGCCAGGTGAAGGCCTACGTGGCGGCTTGTCTACCTTGCCAGAAGGCCAAGTACGAGACATTGTTCCCGAGCAGTCTGCTGCAGCCTCTGCCAATTCCCGAGCGTGTCTGAGAGGACATCGCTATGGATTTTATCACACGGCTACCACGGTCGAACGGGTTTGACTGCATTCTCGTGGTCGTTGACCGGTTGACGAAGTATGGCCATTTCATTCCGCTGCGCCACCCCTATACGGCAGCGACAGTGGCCGATAGTTTCATCTTCGAGATCGTCCGCCTCCACGGTTTTCCTCGCTCGAAACAGTTTATGGCCGCCCCCCCCCCCCTCGATACTACGACATCTTCCGGGCGAATGCCCCGTGGCCAGCCTGGCCGACCATCTTCATGATCGAGATGTCATTTTGGATAGCCTGAAGCACCACCTTCGTCGGGCGCAGGCAAAGATGATCTCGTTTGCCAACCGGAAGCGCAGGGACCTTTCCTTCCAGGTGGGCGAGCGAGTTTTCATCAAGCTTCACCCCTACCGCCAGCTGACCGTCGCTCGCCGCACCTGCCCCAAGCTGGCCCCACGTTTTTATGGGCCCTTTGAGATTATCAACCGCATCGGCGCCGTGGCCTATCGCCTGCGCCTACCAGACCAGAGCCGGATCCATCCTGTTTTCCACGTTTCTCAGCTCCGCTGAGTCATCGGCGACCACCCCGTTACTGATCACATCCCAGCAGACATCGAGCACTCCGACTCCCCACTGATGTACCCGGCCTCGATCGTGGATCGGCGCCATCATACTCCAGGGGATCCTTTTCCAGACGAGATTCGCGTCGCATGGCGCGACCGACCCCTCAGCTCCGCGACTTGGCTTCTGCGGGACGACTTCAGGCGCCAGTTTCCGGATTATTGCCTTGAGGACAAGGCAAATTTTCCAAACGGGGGTATTGTTACCGACTTGCAACCGGAGGAGCCGCCGTGGCAAGTCTACTCGAGGAGGGCGCGCGCGCACGTGGCGGGAAGCGAACCGGAGGCGTCAACCGAACGGCCCGAGTCCAGTCCGTCGGCCGGTTCTTTATAGTGTATCCTTTATGTTGCTTGGTCTAATTTCAGTTTGGGTCTATTTTGTTATGTGGTGGGGCCTTCCTTCTATATAAGGGGGTTATGTATGTTGTAAGAAGGATCTTTTGATCAAGTATTATGATTATGGGCTGATCCCTCTCCTTCTCTCCCAAACCCTAGTCTCCTCTCTCAAACTCCTCATCCCCCTTCCTCTCTTGCTACCGTCCGGCCTCCACCGAGACCGGAAGTGCGCTTCGAAATCCCTAGTGGTATCATTAAACTTCATAGATAGATTTTCAGTGATGTCTTTGAGCTTCTGACTCCTCCCATTGAGTGAGTCCTCAAAGGCTTTTGCATTTGCTAGCTCTTCTTTTAAATTTGTATTTTCTTCTCTAAGTTTAATCAATTCTAGTTCTTTATCATTAATTTCATTTGTTAATTTTTGATTTATTAGATGCATTCCATCTTTCTTAAGGTTTTCTAGTTCAGTTCTAGCGTTTAATTCTTTTTCTACCCTAAGATGTTCAATGCGGAAATCTTTAAAACAAGTTTTGAAATCATCAAAAGTGAAGTCAAATTCATCAAAAACTGATACCTGGTCATCTCCATCATCTGAAGCCATACCAAGAGCCATCATGCAGGTTGCTACTGCTTCTTCTTCATCATCACTCTCAGATGATGATTAGCTCTCTTCCACTTCTGAATCACTCCAGGTTTCAACAATGAAACCCTTTGCTTTCTTGCTGTCCTTCCCTCTGGAGGACTTCTTCTTCTTCTTCTCATCTTTAGTGCTGCTCCTGTTATTTTGCTCTTGAGGGCACTCAGGAGCAATGTGCCCTAGCTTGTTGCAGGTAAAGCAGATGATCTCCTTCCTTGGAGTCTTATCATATCTAGGCTTTGAGTCTCTATCTCTTCTCCTTGAGTCTTCAGTCTTGACTCACTTCTTGAATCTTCTTGCTAGGAGATTGAACATCTCATCTTCAGGAGTAGAGGGCTCTCTTTTAGTAGCTTTCAGAGCTAAGTTCCTTTGGATAGGAGCTGGAGTGGTTTCCCTCTCTTCTGACTCAGCGTTGTTTTTCAGCAACATCTCATATGACTTAAGTTTTCCTAGCAAAGCTTCAGTAGATATTTCTCTGTGACATCTGGATTCTCTGATTGCTCAGATCCTTGAATCCCATGAACTAGGGAAGCACATGAGAATCTTATCATTAATTTCAGTCAAGGATATTTCCTTGTCTAAGCCTCTGAGCTCATTAATGATAAGGCTGAATCTGTCATACATATTGGCAACAGATTCATCAGCTTTCTTTTGAAAGTTCTCATACTGGGATATGAGAAGAGACTTTTTGTCCTTTCTTTCATCAGCACTTCCTTCCACCATGGTGGTGAGTGAGTCCCAGATTTCCTTTGCTGATTGGCACTCAGCAACTTTTTGGAAAATGTCATCTGACATTGTTGACGCCGGAATATTCATGGCATTGGCATCACATGCCTTGACCTTCTTCTCAGCCTCTGTCCATTCCTTTCTTGGAACAGCCTCAGTTGTTGAGATTTGTCCCTCCTTTTGTCTGACTGGAGCAGGAGGACCTGTGAGAAGGACATTATAGATGTCTTCATCAATTGAATTCATATACAACTTTATCCTGGCCTTCCAGAGTGTGAACTTGTTTAAGTTACACACTGGGGGTCTTGTGGAAGCATAATCCTTAGTACTCATTTTCTTTATAAAATATTTTTATAGAAAAAAATAAGAGTATGAGGTCTTTTTGATCAGGGTGTTAACCCTTTAATGATCAACCTCCCTCTGATATCAATTGAAAGTGCACAGTGTGCCTCTGAGAATTCTCTAGAGAGGGGGGGGGGGGGGTGAATAGCGATTTAAATTTATTTCTATTCTATTTGTCAAGTACAATAAAATCTAAGTATTATGCTTCACCAAGATAAGTCCCAGAATAAATAACTGCAGTTAAGTAATGAAAGAAAAAGCAGTAAATGAAATCTAAGCTATGAGGGACAGCACAAAAAATTGACAATCCAGAAGACAGAATTTTTATAGAGGTTCCCCAAAATGTGGATACTCCCCTCTTCTACCACTGGTAGGAATGCATCACTGTGCCTGAGTCTTTTGGTAAGGAGACTCTTAAAACCACTGATCATTTGACAAGGAGATCATGAACCATCAGATCTTTTGGTAAGGAGATCTTGAACCACCAGATCTTTTGATAATGAAATCTTGAACCACTGAATCCTTTGAAGAGGGATTAATAAAACTCTTTTACAGAATGAGAAAGAAGGAGAAGAAAGAAGGTTGTAGGACTGTATGAAGAACAGCCTATTATGTTCTCAGAATTCTTGAGAGGACTGTATGAAGAACAGCCTATTATGTTCCACAGAATCTGCTCCTGATTAGCCCCTGCTTTAGATAGTGATAAATTGCAGGTGCTTTGTATGTCAGATCATTTGTGCTTCTGCTGATTGAGATCTGGCTGCTATAAGATTGTGATAATGAGCAGCTTTCAGATCCTCTGTTCTATTAGATGAAGATCAGCAGAGTTTTTCTTTTCTTTTCTCTTTTCTGTGTTGGGGATCCTGAGAGAGAGAGAAGAGAAAGCCCTAGCAAGAAGAAGAATAGCCGATAGTGATTAATGCTCTGTTTGTTTCTGTCTTCTCTTCTCCTTTTATTCTCTCTATTCAATTTCAAATTTCTTTTCCTTTTCTGGTATGCCTTGAAAGGGTAATCTTCTGATGACATTCTCTTTCTTTCCTCTTTAATTCTCAGCCCGTCCACCTACAAGGAATATGATTCCAAGAAACTTTTTTTGTCCTTCTTTAATGCTCCTTTCTATTTCAGGCAATTATTGAGCCGTTGGGGAACGGTCTTGAAGGATGTGGGTCATGAAATAAGAATCAGAGAGACAGCTGAAAATATATACTTTTACAGACTGTATTCGACGTAGCGTCGAATTCATTTCTTCTTTTATCGACGTAACTTCGAGTTCTTGTAGAAGTAGCTTCGATTTCATCTCTGCTCTGATTGAACTCTGCTAGTCGTCGTTACGTCGACATCTTATCGACGTGTACCTCAAATTCCCCGTGAACTGCTCATCAGAGCCAACGCATCACGCCTAGAATCAGCTCCCACAACTTACCACACCCTCCCAGCATTAGAGCTAATTACTCGGTGACCATTTACATTTCAGTTATGCCCTCCCTGCATTAGAGCCAATTACTCGGTGACCATTTACATTTCAGTTAGGGTTGAGCATATTATTCGAAAGTCGCTTGAACATCGCTCAGATATTGAGCCGAATCAGAATCGATTACAATTGTTTCGAATCAGTTTGAGTCGATTCAATTTGACTTGAATCGCATTTCGAGTAGATTTCGAGTTTGCCCTGGATTGCTCGAAATATGATTTGAATCGGCTCAATTGATTAAAATATTATGTATTTATTAACATTATTATTATAAAATTAAAAATACTAAAGTCTAATCCTAAACTAAAGGAGAAAAACGTTACAGAGCTTCATTTGCTCAATTTGATTCGTCTCAATTTAATTTTGAGACAACTAAGAATAAAGAGAAAATTTACTCAATTTTGAGTGTTTCAATTCAATTTCAAGTCTGCTTAGAAACGAGCCATTTCACGTTGAGTTGGTTCGACTCAAAATCAATTTTGATTTTAAGTCAATTTCGTGCCGAGTTTGACTCGAAAATTTTGAATTCAGTCAAGCACAAATAGCTTGAACTCGATTCAAAATCAGCCTTAATTTCAATTTTCATTTCTTAGTATTACTTTTATTAATAGTGATATTTTGATTTGTTTATTTGTCAATTTCCTTTTGGCAGACGTGTATCTCGTATTTGTTTGACATTAGTATTTTAGCACTATCAATTGCGTGTAATTGTTACCTATTCAGATTAGAAAAAAATGTGATCAATTGGGATTGTTTGAGCAATTTTAAATTTAGGTTATTTAATTGACTATGAGTTGGAATATTCGTATGACTTGATCGATTGCATCACACTGGGGTAGGGATTTAGGTAGTGAACATATATATTCGTCTTGTGTCACCGCCAATATTGTTTTACACACACATTCCACCTCGGAGAATGGAGGCACACTTATTTGACAGATCCGACCAATTAGGATGGATCATGCGCGTTAAGCGGTCATTGAGTAACAACTTACTCCATAGACGAGCACGATGCAACTGATGAAGATTTACATAGATGGGTCCACCCTCCATTGGATGTGTTGGCTCCACCAGTCGACACCCCATATGACACGGATGATACTAAAGGAAGAGCTCATTCCACGCTATGACATGCACTGACATGGGAACGCGTTTGTACGTCTCTGTGTGGTACATGAACTTGACACCATAGAGACGTTGATGATTTTGTGGAGGTGGCGCATCATGTTCTGAGCTTGTCAATGGCCCACATGGGTTACATCATACATGGGTTGCAACCCCACATTCGCACCATCTTGCGCACTCTAAGTTTGACCATGCTCGCCTTACCATGCAAAAGGAAGCCGAATTTACTACAACCTAAGGGGCTCATCCAGTCGATATAGCACATCTTTTTATCAGTCTCGGTCGTACACCGCACCATCCGAGCCGGCCAGGCCCTTCCAGAGGTTGTTGTCGATGCCCCTAGGCCACCACTGCGGCACACAAATACACTATCCGGCATAGACCCTGGTCACCGTCATAGTGTCTCTCTCACAAAGAAAACATGTAGTTGAGGAGTAAGAGTTTATGCTTCTATTATAAGCAACCGTGCTCCCTGATCCACGAGTGCTTGAACAAGGAGTTGACTATTCTGCTTTGTGAGCGGGAAGGAGGAGATCACCACGATGGACTTTGACACTCTGGGGAGGATGCCACTCCGGTGGACTTTCCCACACAACTTACCATCTTGCAATGCAACGATGAACAACTTACCATTTGCTAATTATGTGTATGTTGGGGAAGCAAAGTTTCTTTGCGTGATATGATTGATTGGGAAAGAACATGAGCTTTAGAGAAAGAAATCAAAGCCAGTAATTAACTAAGAAATGAAAGCTTTCTCCATATGCTATAAACCAGTTTCCCACATTAATACAGAACCCTCTAACTAATATGGAAAGAAACGCGGTACAAAGCCTTTCTACTTGGGCTTCTGCCTATGAAAAGAAAAGATATCAGACTAGGTTGATGTAAGAAGAGTAATGCACATGTCATGTAGTACAAATTACTCATGCTGGAGATTTTTTCAGAGTAGTAAACTCAAAGTACTATGCATGCATTTAGAAACTTTATTAGAGGATCTAAAAAGCATTTAAGATTTACATAATGTAATCTAGGCTTTCAATACATAATATCATACAAGTACCATCTGGCAAGAAGTTTCAATCCACATGCCAACTTCCAGGTACTTCGGCCGTTTAATAGAGCATCTTATTTGTTATCACTTATCAAGAATAAAAAAATAGATTGTTTCTCAACCAAACCAGCGAATAGAAGTAAAAAATGAGGGTAGCTAAACATATCAAGACTGTTTTACACGATTCAAGTTAAACAAACCATGTACAGAAGCTATCCATAGTTTCTAATATAGTAGTAGGCACTAACAAATACCTTTATTAACCAAAAAAAGACTGAAATTGACGAATAGGATGGGTTGAATTAAAATTAATAAGAGCATAGAACTGAAGGATAATCATTCATGAAAATGACAAGCTTTACAAACTGAACATACCTTTGATGTAAGTTCATCTAAAGCTGGATAAGCAGCATTTTCTAGTTCTGTTGTCCGCGCATCGAGGTAACTGCAGATTGCTTCTAGAGCAACTTCTAGGGCCCGGAATTCAAATGGAGATTCTACACCGAATTACATGAAGACAATCAGTGAAGGTTACTTAAGAAAAGAAAGAACAAAGCTTGACAACATGAAAGTGCTAGCAATAAATTTAATGACCAAGGTTTATCTCAAAGAAAGGGGGTTCCTTCCAAAACTTTTTAGATATATCTTCCTGCACATGCATGCATGTCTAAGGGCATGCGAAAGTATGCATGCATCTATGTCGTCTATAATTGGATAAAAATACAAAAAAAATGATAAACAATGGTAATATAGACACACTGAGAAATAGAAACAAAACAAAAAAAATTCAAATAACAAATCCTCAAGCAGTAGATGCAATTTTACAAGACAACGAGTTACCCAATCCTCAAAGCAAGAAAACCACGAAATCAAAGAAGGATGCATGCATACTATCCTATATATGCCAACCACCATCTTTCATAGGTGTCAATGAAGCAGTATCAACACACAAACTCAAACTTTCCCCATCAACACACAATTGCAGGTAAATATTTTTGTTTTAAGTTCCAACTCTACTTCATCCTATGTATTGAGTCGTTCTAACTCTTATTGTTCCCATAAATATTTTATGCAAATCTTGAATAGTGTAGCTTGCTCGCC
Organism: Dactylorhiza incarnata; assembly: GCA_033032865.1. Classification (NCBI taxonomy): domain Eukaryota; kingdom Viridiplantae; phylum Streptophyta; class Magnoliopsida; order Asparagales; family Orchidaceae; genus Dactylorhiza; species Dactylorhiza incarnata. Next base: position 81,295 of record JAWHQI010000002.1, read on the forward strand.
CAATATAAAAGTTGGCTAATATAACTTTTGGTTCATTAGAAATATCATGCCAAAAATTAGAAACCCAAATCTAAACGACAGTCGTAAAAAACATAGGATCTATTCTATCAAAAGGTAAGCTTATCAAGTTTTACTATATTAAGTATGGTGCCATCCTAATCATTTTACTAACATCTATAATTAATATAAAAGTCACTTTCAAATTTTGATTAGGTCGGATTTGGTTAGCTCTATTACATCCTTGTCACTAAGCTATATCATCATGTGAATAAAAAAGCTCGTTATTAGAATTAATTAAGGCCCGCAGATTGAGTTGTAATTATAATCAGTGTCAAGTTGATGTCTAATATGGCTCATGTCATCATTTTATTGATTTAGTTGAGTTATTGTTTCAGTCATTTGATTTTCTAAAACATAAGTTGAAGAAACTTTTTATTAATCTGCTGAGTTAACTTCATAATGAGCCTCACTTTCAGTTGACTGTTAATGTAACCTAAAGAACTGATATCAATTTTGATGGAGGAAATTTTTTTCTGGTAAGGTCTCTAATGCAAGCTTAAGTGAGGCATGAACGACCATAAACAATAGAAAGCCACATGTCATTGAAACTTGGACCTTTAACTATTTGGATTGCTTCAAATATGATCTGAAAGTTGTGTAGGACTCTGCAAAAGATTAAGAGATTTGTCATTAAGAAATATGGACATTTAAAAGATACCGACAAATGGAGTTTATGCCTAGAATTTGGAAAATCCTAACTGTGCTTGACTAGACAAATTCAAAACGCGCTTAAAACCAATAACAAAAAAAGTAGACAAGGAAGAGTTGTGAGATCACCAAAATCAGGAACCCTAAATCTACCACATGTACAAGGAAAGGACTGTTACACCAAATCCAGAAGCACCGCATGAACATTTGAAGATCAAAGAAAACTCAAACAATAAACTATAATAGGGAAAAAATATAGCAAACTATGACCTTAGTCTTGCAAAGCTTAATTTCATGTTTAATTTAAAGCCATGAAGAAATAGTTACTCAAACTGAGCATGTCCTCTATCTGGGAAGTCAATTGTGAGTGGGAGCAATCTAAGGGGAGGTTAAGGCTCGGTTTGGCACGACGGTAGTGGTCGTGAATGCGGTGGTTATGAACCGTGGTTCGTGAACGCTCGACCTCACCTAAAGAGCTTCATTCACTTTTATGTTAAAAATTAGTTTTCTTTTTTTCGTAGCAGTCATAACCAATATCATGCCAAACATACATTCAATGATGGTGGTATTTTTGTCTAAACTCACCTTTTGCAAATACTGTGTAATGTCTGGTTGGAGAGGCTACGTGAGAGATTCAATGAGATCAACAACACATAATTGAATCGAGGTGTGACCCAGAGCACGTCGTGTATGGTTGAACTAATTTTGAGTGATTTCATGCTCGTATGGTTGAACTAATTTTGAGTGATTTCATGCTCCCCGATTCTTGAACTTGGACAAGTTGGCATAAATTTTAAACTCAGACTAGGACAAAACTAAATAGAAAACCTAAAATAGACTAGGACTAAATCTAGTTGTGTTGAGAGGTACAACTTCTGAGTATTGATCAACATGGTATATATATACAGAATATTGTAGACTGAATGCAAATATTTGAACAGTGCTAATATTTCCTTCAGACGACTTGACTACTGAACCAATTTTCTCAGCAGATCCACCCAAATGTCTCGGCACAATCGAAAAATTGGTCATCCCACTATCAAATTTTGACATGATCTTGTAAACGTAAATCAATACGGGTATCCATCGCTTTTTAGTATTTCACTTCTAAAGTTGATACCTAACACCTAAATTCATTACTAATGACACATAGCAAGTTGATGAAATGCTACAAACTTACCAACTTCTTCAGCAGGTTCAGCATCATGATTCCTGCCCAGGTTCTCTTTGCCCTCAGCTTGTGCTAGCTCGGCGGGATTCTTCACCGGTAACCGCCTTCTAAGCTCTTCCACAACTGGAATAACATTATCATCCAGAGGAGCTCTAAGCATCACCTGCTTAAACGACAAACCAGCATTGGGTGGAAAATAACAACAAGATAAAATACATTTATCTCCCATTAACAGAAACCCTACTTTGGAAGAAGAAGAAGAAAAGTTAAAAATGGGTTTCATCTTTACCTCATCAGCAGTAATAATTGCCTTGATATGCTGACCCAACGGAACAGAGAAGCAGAAGGTTGATTAGTAGCCTAATGCTAGAAAAACTAAAGAGATTCAAATGATAGTTGACTATAAACCTCGAGATTAAGAACAATTGCCTTCTCGCGGCCCAGAATGGTGGAAGGATAAGAGAGCAAGGGATCAATAATTCTGAGGTCCCGTGCGGGAATCTGAACTCTATGCATGATCGCATACTTGTCGACATCGAGTATCGTTCCCTCCCCGCTGGAGTCGAGCAGAATCCAACTCCTTGACGCCTGGGCCTTCTTCTTCGCCGAGTCCGTTGGTGCCGATACTACGCCGTCTCTGACCATCTCCTCGCCCTCGCCGGAACCCTGGAATCGCGAAGTTCCCCGAAGACGCAGGGAGGGCTAGTCGCAGATTACATGACTTTCGTGAGAGGATAAAGAACCAATAAAAAAAACCCTAATTCCACTCGCTGTCGGAGTGGTGGGGAAATTGGGACATATGCGGGGAAGGTGCGAATGCTCTTCCCGGCGGGAGGAGGGTTTCTGTTAGCAGGAATCAAATTTTATTGTTTCTTATTCCGGTTCTACAAATCACCGAGAAGTTCACCCACCGGCTGCCTTTCTGACGTGTAACACTAGTGAAATTCGTCATGGCGAAACTTTATTCGGTCGCAGGAGTGCATTTTTGAGTAATTATCGTGCAACTCCAGTTACGGCAGCAGTTCACTGCCGTCACTTTCTGGTGAGACGCTGATCGTTAGATCTTCGTACGACATTTGTATTTCGTTTTTTTATCCTATTACTTCGCGCGCACATTACAAAAATACAAATATCACAGAATATATATTTGACAACAAATCGAATTGAATCGAATAGTTCTTCAATCGAATTCAAATTTGTCATAGAATGTAGGAATTCGGATTCATAATCGGGTTCATTCAAATATTTGAATTCAGATTCGTACCAAAATCCTGGATTTGAATTTGGTTTCGGGCTTGAATTAGAATTTGAATTCGCTTCAAATGAATGATCAAATAAACTTTGATCGGATGGTCGGATCATCTTCATATATAATATAAATATTGTCACTATTCATAAACTATTCATGAATCTTGGCAATAGAGATAATATTATTCGAATTCGAATGTCACTCGAATCCGAAATTGAATTTGAATTCTAAAAATACGAATCTTAATTAAATGTTTATGAATTGATTCCTGAATTATTCATGAACTATTTTGTTTGTGAACAACCCAAGTTGTGACTGCCACCTAGTTTTGAACATAAAAGTAGATTGAGATCCTTAGGTGAGGTCGGGCGTTCACGATTGAGATCTTTTACTCCAATGACTTAACATATATTATGAAAAAAAATGGAAATTCATAAAATATAATAGCTATTTGTGTAATTACATAATATCCCTATAATAAAAATAATGATGAAAATTCATAAAATCCAAAAGTTTTTAGTAGATCTCCTACACCTACTATGGTTGGTAATCATTAGACTTACTTTAAAATGATTTTTTGTTAAAATATAAATGTTTTTGAAAAAAAAAAATTATAAAATATTAATTAAAATTTTTGTGCGGTCATTTTGAGTACTCATATGAATATGTTGTGGGCGCAACGGGCTTGATGCGGGCGCAGCCCGGAGCATCATGGGCGTAGCCCACCGGGGGCGGGCGAACCCCGCCGTCGCGGGCCGGGTACTATCGCGCTTAGCCGGGGCGGGCGAAGCCCGCCCGCGCAAATCCCGGCGTCACGGGCCGGGTACTATCGCGCTTGGCCGGGGCAGGCGAAGCCCGCCCGCGCGAATCTCGTTGGGCGTAGCCCGCCGGGGGCGGGCGAAGCATGCCGTCGCGGGCCAGGTACTATCGCGCTTGGTCGGGCGGGCGAAGCCCGCCGTCGCTGGTTGGGTACTGTCGTCGTTATTCGAATGAATACCTACAATTAAGGATAGGAGGGAGGGGGACAGAAGAGAAAGGGAGAGAGAAATTGATTTTTTAGGTAAAAATTTACATTTTCTTACAAAATAAAAATAGTAATATTGATTCATATTTTTTACGGTCATTTTAAGTACTCATATGTATGTGTTTTGAATAAAAAGTTAGTGCTCATATGCGGGCGCAAACCACTTATAGGCGGGCGCAACCCGCTCATATGCAGACGCAACCCCCCCCCCCCCCCCCCCCGGAATGCGGGCGCAGCCCACTAAGAGTGAGCGAGCACGGGCGGGCTGGGTACTATCGCGCTTGGCCGGGGCGGGAGAAGCCCGCCCGCGTGAATCCTGTCGGGGGTAGGCGAAGCCCGCCGTCGCGGGTCGGGTAATATCGCGCTTGGCCGGGGCGGGCGAAGCTCGCCCGCGCGAATCCCGCCGGGCGGAGCCAGCCGGGGACGGGCGAAGCCTGCCGTCGCGGGTCGGGTACTATCGCGCTTGGCCAGGGCGGGCGAAGCCTGCCGTCGCGGGTCGGGTACTATCGCGCTTGGCCGGGGCGGGCGAAGCCCGCCGTCGCTGGTCGGGTAATGTCGTCGTCAGTCGGGCAAATGCATACATTTAGGGATAGAAGGGAGGGGGGACAGAAGAGAAAGGGATAGAGAAATTGATTTTTTTAGGTAAAAATTTACATTTTCTTACAAAATAAAAATAGTAATATTGATTCATATTTTTTACGGTCATTTTAAGTACTCATATGTATGTGTTTTGAATAAAAGGTTTGTGCTCATATGCGGGCGCAACCCACTTATAGGCGGGCGCAGCCCGCTCATATGCAGACGCAACCCGCCCGAATGCGAGCGCAGCCCGCTAAGAGTCAGCGAGCACGGTCGAAGCCCGTGCAGACGGGGAGCCTCCCGTGTCCTGCGCGACAGTACCCGGCCCCTGATCACTACCACACACATACACACACACACACACACACACACACACACATGAGTGTCAGTGCACAGGGAGCCCCCCGTGCCCCGCGCGACATTACCCGGCCCCTGATCGGCGGGCTTCGCCCGCCCCAGAGCGATGCGTCGTTGCGCGCTTCGCCCGCATTCAAGCATAACTATTAAATCGATGCGTCGTTGTGGGTTGCGCCCGCATCAAAGCGGGTTGCGCCCTTATCATATATGTATGAGTACTCAAAATGACCGTAAAAAAATATAAATAAATATTACAATTTTTATTTTTTTTAAAATGTACGCTTAAAGGTAAAAAAAATTTATTTTTCTCCCCTCTTACTCCATCTATCCCTCTCTCTCTCTCTCCCCCTCTTTCTTTCTCTCTCCTCTTCCTCTCCCTTCCGCCATCTCTCTCTCTCTCTCCCTCTCTCTTTCTTTCTCTCTCCATCGCTGAAAATGGATGGCTAGAAATGCTTGGATTAGTCTCAGTAGTCCTAAAAGTATTTCTTTTTAGAAATACTTTTATTTAACTACTATACACAAGAAGTTGTCTTTGGTGCAACATTCAAAATTGTCAAATATATGTTCATTCTTTTACTACAATGACTTAACATATATTATGAAAAAATGAAAATTCATAAAATACAATCGTTATTTGTGTAATTACATTATATCGCTATAATAAAAATAAAGCATTGTTAAGGGCACACCTGTTTCCGATATGTGCACACCCAAAAGGAAATAATACCTAATTATTTTTACTTTCCTATTTACCTCTTACGCGCACATCCCCTCCCATTTTTGCCTCCCTGCCCTACCCGTGAAACCCAAATCCCGTGAAACCCATTATCGCCTCATTCCCACGCCGGTGTTGCCTCGATCCTCACATTTCCACGCAGCCGGTTTCACTTCCAGCCTGGTGTCCATTGGCGGAGCCAGAATTTTATCTCAGGAGGGGCATAAATTAATATTTTAAAAATGTATCACAAAAAATAATATATTAATGCATAATAAAAATTAGGAAAAATGCCAATAAAAATTAGGATAAATGTATTTCCACCTCCTTGATCCCCATGTTCAACTTTAAACAAATAACAACACAGACAAAATGCAGCATCTTTTGATATACTGTACTATAACCAATTGCTATGTAAATAAAACCAATCAGGAACAAAACGCCTTGGATCTTTACCAAAATAAGTAAACGTAAAATTATGATTTCTTGGTTGACACGAGCCTTTTAGCCAATAAGCACTACGAACTTGATCTCTTAGATTCACATGATAATCAGAAATTATTAGTCTTAATCCAGGATCTGAAATCAACTCATCCAAATTAAACTGCTCACGATTTCTTTTAAGATGTTTGAATTGACTTGATTCACTAACAATTACACAATATTTGTCCTCTGAAACATCAACACAAGAATTTGGAATAACTTCTCTACTTGGGATATCAAAATTATGTTGCTCCTCTGATTTTAATTTCTTTTTAAAGTACTTTTCCATTCTGAAAACTCTCAAAGTATCTTATCTAGACAACAAACATACACAAATAATACAATGAAAATCTTGCTGTTAAAATGTAGAAAAACATAGAAAATAAACAAAAAAGATTATACCTTAGGGCTTAAGATGAAGATGAGGAAGATCTGCTAAAACTTGCTGTTAAAATCTTGTTGTTAAAATCGTTCCTACTGTCCACTGAGAACTTGCCCTGAAATAGGAAATAAACAAAAAAAATGAGAATGGAGGAGTTGGGAAATCTGGAACCAAATGAGGCGAGAATCTGAGATGGTTTGTGAAGAGGGGTAGAACCTGGGCGAATGGAGGTCGCGACTGGGCGAATGGAGGCCGTTGGGCTGATGGCTGGGCGAATGGAGGAGAAGGAAGAGTAACCCCCTAGACTGGCGTCGAGTACTCATCGGCGCCCGGCGGCGAAATCGCTGGGAGGGCGCAGTGGCGGAGCAGGAGCCGGGATCGGGAATGGGGGGCGAGCTCTGATACCTTAAGGCTTTTGATTTCCGAAATTATTGAGGGGTCTAAGGTGTATCCGCCAGTGCTTTTGATTTCCGAAATTATTTAGGGCGGTCGTCCGCCCCTTCTCGACCTAAGGTGCATCCGCCAATGCTGGTGTCGTCTGTCTCCAAGCCCGACGTCGACTGCTCCTATTCACCACACCTGCCAATTTCTTCCTCAAGGCCCGACGTCGAATATCCAGACCGCCGGTGTTGCCTTCCTCCCATTCCAGACCGCCGGTGTTGCCTTCCTCCCATTCCGCCGCCGCCGGCCTCAGTTCCGTTGCCTAGTGCGTCTACCTCCAAGCCCGACGTCGACTGCCCCTATTCACCACGCCTGCTAGTTTCTTCTTCCAGGCCCGACACCCATTGTCCATATCGCCGGTGCTGTCTTCCTCCCAGTCCATATTTGTGGGTCTATTCGCCGGTTGTTTTATGTTTCGGTTGTTGTATGTTTTGGTTGGTTTATGTTTTGTTTTCATTTTGGGCTAATGTTTTTATCAATATTCTAAATTTTTGTGTACTAAATTTCATATTTTATGCTCATGAAAATAATTTTTTGTAAAAAAATTCAATTATGTGTGCTCTTAAAAAAATGGGTTGCAAATAAAATTTGTGGTGTGCCTATATCAAAGGTGTGCTCATATTCGAAATAGGCGTGCTTGTAACAATGCTGTAAAAATAATGATGGAAATTCATAAAATCCAAAAGTTTTTAGTAGACCTACACCTACTATGGTAGGTAATCATTAGACCTCCTAGACCTACTTTAAAATTATTATTTTTTAAATAAAAATGTTTTTGAAAAAAATACAATTATAAAATATTAATTAAAATTTTTGTGCGGTCATTTTGAGTACTCATATGTATATGTTGTGGGCGCAACTGGCTTGATGCGGGCGCAGCCCGGAGCGTCATGGGCGAAGCCCGCCGGGGGCGGGCGAAGCCCGCCGTCGCGGACTGGGTACTTTCACGCTTGGCCGAGGGGGTGAAGCCCGTCGTCGCCGGTCGGGTACTGTCGCGCTTGGCAGTAGGGGCGGAGCCCCGTAACTATCACTCGTATATATTATACAAGCAATCATACATCGGGTTCTCGAGCACAAAAACACACCCATTGTTCGCCGGCTTAATAAAAATTATTGTCACAACAAATACAAAATTATAATATAAATTTTTTGTTGAAGCAATGTTTAAATAAATTTATTTGTATATATTTAATTCGAAAATAAATTCAAATGTTATGATTAATTTGATGGAGTAATGTCAAACCTCCCCTTAAAATTGTAATATTGTTGCGCGTCAATTAGTGCTCCCACGGATCGGAGAAAATGAACAGTCTTTTTCCAGACATTGAGTCAAACGCGCAAGCAGTCAAAAAGAGATCCAACAGCTGAACATCGAGAAGTTATATGTGGAAAAACCTGAAAATGGAAAAAACTACGGGGTCAGACCCAGTTCTAACAAGATCCACTAATAGTAGTCGTTTACAGTAGTTAGAGTTTAAGAGGGTGCAGGTCACCGCTTTTTTACAAGTTTCTTGAGAAAAAACTAAGTCTTCAGTATCGCTTGCAGAAGTTAGTTTCTGAAGCAGAAACATCCCAAGCGGAGCGAGCTCTGAGCAGTAGAAGGATGAACAGAGAGTGAAGTCTTCGCAGAAACACTTCAGAGCTCTGTCGTCTCCTTTTTCTTTGTCCCTAAAAATGAAGGTCTAAGCATCTTTTTATAGTTTTTATGGGGGCGTGCTGGTAATTGCGTCATTCTGAATTTTGAGCGGGCGAATGAGAGCGCTTGATTTCGGTTACTTGAATTACCAATTTTCAAAAAAGTGATGACCACGCCCCCGACGCGGCCCTTGCAACCCAGGCGGTCCGGGCAGTAGGGGTGCAACTCGGATCGGTTCGGTTCGGTTCTACCCAAAACCAAGAACTTACCCATAAATGCTCGGTTTCAAATTTTTGGAACCGGAATCGACCCACGATCCTATAGTATGGAACCAGATCCGAACCGTTTGGTTTGGTTTGGTTCGGTTCGGTTCTCGATTCTGAGCATAAATAGAGGTGAAATAGAACATGATCTGGAAACTCGAGAAATTGAAGGCCTAGAAGAACATGATCTGGAAAACCTGAGAAATTGAAGGAGTAGAACAAGTTCTTAATCGGTGAGGCGGCGAGGAAGAGAGTTTATTAGCGAGATTTCTTGACATGAGAGGGGAAGAAAGTTACTTGCTTACAACTACTTGACGGGAGAGAAAGGACTTCTGAGGCCGTGAGGAAGATGCGTGGAGGAAAGAGCGTCGACTGTCGAGGCGGGAGGAAGGAACGTCGGCGACTCGGCGACTTCTTGCTTTCTTCTTACGGGAGTCGGGACTAGCCTAGGACATAACTCCGCATAAGGGCACTGTAAGTTACAAAATAAATGAGATTATAAATTAATAAATTTCTTAAGTTATATATTTATCTTAACTTATAAATAAATTAATTTATAAATATATTAACTTATAATATTAAATAAAATAAAAACAGAGAATGAGAGTGATGTGCACCCATAGATTCATAGGCACTCCCGGGGTGCATTTAGAGAAGGCTCCATTAAGGAGAAGTGGAGTTAGTGGGGTCAATGTCCAACTCATGATCATAGGGGTAGAGGAATTCGCCGACACGCGATTCGCGCTTCGTTAGCGCCAGGCACGGTCAAGATCGCACCCCACTACTGGGGTGCAGTTAGCCCGCACCCCACTACTGGGGTGCGGGTAGTCCACACTCCCTTTAGGGGGGGGGGGGGGGGACGCACCACCCATGGTGGGGTGCATGCGGCCAAACCGTACCCCCATGACCCCCCATGGAGGGTGCGGCCAAACCGCACCCCCATGTTGGGGTGCGGCCAAACCGCACCCCCCATGATGGGGTGCGACTAAGTCTCCCCGCGCCATGCAGGGGATGCGGCCGAAACCGCACCCCTCGGTAGGCGTTGTCGGGGCCCATTTTCTCCTTGAGAGGCACGTTTTTCCATTTCCCGAGTGACGCAACCTTCGGAGGGCGCATCCTCGTGTTCATTGCGACCGCTCTCCAACAGCGCCCGTCTATTACCTTGGTTCTCCATTCGCTTAGAATGCTCTCTTGTTCGTTGGGCGCTCAAAATGATGTCGTGTTTGTTTCGCGCTCAGGACGCTCCCGTGTTCGTTGCGCACTCAGGACGCTCTTGTGTTCGTTGCGCGCTCAGGACGCTCCGGTGTTCGTTGCGCGCTCAGGACGCTCCCGTGTTTATAGCACGCTCAGGACCCTCCCGTGTTCGTTGCGCGCTCAGAACACTTCCGCATTCCTAACACACACACAATTAACCTTTCTTAATTTCTCAGATTGCATGTCTCGTTCGTCGCCATCATCACCTTCAACGAAGCTGTCCGAACCACCTAATTTGATCGAACTGCCCGAAGGGTGAAACGACCATTTACGAAAAATGGTGATCCGTGTGCTCCAAATCGACTAGCGTGATTCGCCCGTCAGGTGGTTACGGTGGTTACAACGACGAAATTATCGGGCTACCCCTGCCCAAGGCTATAAAAGGAGCTCAGTGCCTTTATTTCAAGATACATTGCCTTCTACACCCGAGAGAGCTCTGTTGAAGATTTCCTCTGAGTTCTCCTTCGACGCTTAAAGATCTAATTCGGCCTTGGAAGATCTCCTTCGAGTGCTTGAAGATTTCCTCCACTTCGGAAGACAATCTTCCTAAGCAATTTGGGAATCCTCCGGATCCAGAAAGGTGACTTAGTCATCTCACTTTTGTTCTCACTTTTGTTCTCAAAAGAAGCGCTCAGCTTTCCGAGAGGTGATCTGTCACCCTCAGAGTTCTCTCTCACTAACATTGTAACGAGCAACGGCCTATCGCGCTCGAGTTCTTAATTTCAAATTATAACCCCCAGAAGATAGTGGAGTTTGGTCGGCACAGCTCTGGCCGCGTGGTTTTTCACCCTTTTCAGGTTTTCCACGTTAAAAGTCCTCATGTTACCTATCGATTCATTCATTGACTGTTTGTGCGCTCGGTTCGCTCACGAGCTAAGGTGGTCAATTCGACCGGTCTACCAAGAGCATTGAGTGATCCGCAACAGAGAGAAAGGCCAGTCACGGACTCACGCGTTCACGCCAACCGGCCCAACTATGAACCATATTACATATACTTTAAGTTAAAATTTATAGTTTATATTCGGTTCGAGTCGGTTCGCGGGTACCCGACTATCGAAACCGAGATCCGAACCGAACCATCGGTTCTATTTTTTTGGAACCGTACCCGAACCAACGGAACTAGGAACCGACCCGAACCAGTTCGGTTCAGTTTCGGTCCGGTTTTCGGTTCTTCGGGTACTCATCGGCGAGGTGGCAACAAAGGTGTTGGGAACAGTGCCCAACAATGTTCTTGGTTTGAAGGAGTGCTCAAGTCAATGATAAAAGCATTATTTATTTGATGGTGTGTTCAGTTCATGCTTGTAGAGATTAAACAGTATGTCCAGAACTTCTCGAATTCCACTAAGTGCAATATCGTCTAGAAGGACTGGACATATCGTCGAATAAAGCACTCATATATCGTCGAGATTGCAAACAGAGATAAGCTGAAGGATTATGTCAGTTATCGTCGAAATGATATGGACAACTCGATGATATCGTTGTGACAACAAAGCTCACACGACGATATCGTCGTAAAGAACAAGAAGAATCAATCAAGTTAAATATCGTCGTGTCGATCTGTATCTCACGACGATATCACTGAAAGGCTAAAGTCTAAGTATTCGGGAGTGTCGACAACGTCGTCATAAAGAAGTCTTATCGCTGAGAAGACTAACAAAGAACTTGTAAAGGCAGGCGATAGAAGATGAATAGATTATTGTCGAAATGATCAAAACGATATCGACGAGAAGCAAGACTGACCAAGACGATATCACCGAAAAAACAACATGGTTTCAACGACATCGTCGAGAAGACCAGAAGCTACCAACAAGATTACGATGACATCTTCATATCGTCGTAAGTGCAAGTAGAGTTATGATATCAAGTATCGTCGACATATCATTCTCTGAAGAAGACTTGAAGAATTGTCCAAGTCCAAGATGGATCGTCGTAACGACAAGATATTTCGTCAAGACATTGCAAATATTGTCGAGACAGGTCAAGACATTTCAAATCGTGATGTCTGCATTTAATGTCGACGCATGATGGTCCAATCAATGCGTGTCGTTAAGGAATGAGCTCCTAACCCTTAAGGTACATTCTAGGAGACCGTTAGCCGTCTCCTCAGTGATATAAAGGGAATAAGTGTCTGCCCTAAAAACATAGAGAATACTCACAAGCTTTTCAATAGAGCAGTAATACGGTTGCCAGAAGAAGGAACAAGAACAAGAGAACCATACATCCAGCATCAAGTTCTCTAAGTTTCAGTCCAGCAACATCGGCTGAGAAGAAGTGTTCCAGAAAGGATTGAAGAGAAGTTTGTGGTGTCCATGTGAAGATCAAAAGCATTCTCTTCAAATCCAAGAAGCCAATATTCATTCGGCTAAAGAAAGTTCTCATATTATCTTTTTGTTTTTCTGTAAGGCTTGAGGGCCTGAGCTGTAGGATCTAGTTTAGATCTGAGATTTGTAAGGCTTGAGGGCCTGAGCTTTGTAGGGCTTGCAGGCCTGAGCTGTAGGATCTATTCGAGATCTGAGATTGTAGGGCTTGTGGGCCTGAGTATAGGGCTTGAGGGCCTGAGTATAGGGCTTGAGGGCCTGAGATTGTAAGGCTTAAGGGCCTGAGTATTTGGTGGTGTTTGCCGACCCTAGCACACTGCTAGAAAGGCGCAGAGGGAGAGTGGACTACTCAAGACACCCCGTCTTGAGTAGTCCCCCACTATACATCTGTTGTTTCTGTGTGTGGTTTTCTTTTCTGTGATTACTTAATGTCTTGTGCATAAAATTCAAAAGCAGACATATCACCCAATCCCCCCTTCTAGGTGATAGTTCCATAACTAACAAGTGGTATCAAAGCCAGGTTGATCAAAGAAGTGACTTAACAGTCAGATCTAGATCTTAGAACTACTCACTATGGTTGATTAGCACAGATAGATGAGATCCATGAAGCTTCCAACCTACACTAAAGAGAACTTCCCTATCTGGAAGGACAGAGAGACTTTTTATGGAAGCAGCTGATCCCAAGATATACGTGGATGTTCAAGAGGGTCCCTTCATCCCCATGACTTCATCCACCATAGATCCAACTCAAAGGGTGGCTAAGAAGTATAGCGACATGACCAAGGATGAGCTTGCTCTGGTAAGCCTAGATAAGAGGGCACGTAATGTTATTGTAAGTGTCATTCTCAACCCTTCTAAATCTCATTCACTGTAAAATGGCCAAAGAGATATGGGACTCCCTGGTTGTCTATATGGAGGGTACTGAGGAAGTAAAGGATGACAGGAAATCCCTTCTAAATCAGGAGTATGAGGCCTTCAAGCAAGGCAAGGCTGAAATATCTCTAACTGCAATGAGAGATTTTTCAAAATAGTAAGCGGGCTAAAGAACTATGGAAGGGAATTCACAAACTCAGATATGAATGATAAGTTCCTTAGATCCCTCACTATGGAATGTGATATCAAGATTTGTGTTATTAGATAAATGGGTCAACTAGGCAATATGGAGCCCAAGAATCTATATGGAAAACTACTCTCTAATGAGCTTCAGCTCAACACCAGAAAGGCTGAAGAAGAAAGCTTAAGGGAAAACTGTTGGTGTTTCCAAGGTGATCTGGAAGTGATCAAGCATCTAGTCTCGCTGCCAACGCAATATGAGCCTATGTGGTCACACACAAGAGTGTTTAGAGAAGTTGGAGGTAGAATATTGTTGGCCTTACTCATATGGGATATGAGTGAAGGACCAATCATACGACTTATTGGAGTTGGGTCGAGTCAACTGTATGCTCCACAGGTATTGTGAATACTGTATGGAGCGTGTTGGCAAATCTTTGAGATGAGTCGTCGAGAATGTCTAGAAGACTCTTACCTCAGTTCATCGAATGTATGAATTCATGTTGACTCGCTGAATCCATGTTGACTTAACGAATTAAAAGTTGATTCGACGAATCCATGATTGACTCGACGAATCTGACAAACTCATGTACTCGATGAATTGACTTGTACTCGACGAGAAGTGAAAAGTTCACTCGACGAATTGAGTTGTACTCGATGAATTTCTTCAGTGAATGGTTCACTCGACGAATTCTGTTTTACTCGACGAATTCAATTTGTTACTCGATGAATTTCTTCAGTGAAAGGTTCACTCGACGAATTCTGTCTTACTCCAATATATGTCGTGGGTGTGTGGATAGCATCTCTCTCGCTTGGGTATAAATAGAATACGATTCAATGACCTAAAAGAGCGATCTCCTTTTGCGAATAAGAGAGGGCGACAGAAGAGTTTCGAAGTGCGACGGAAGAGTTCCGATCGGTCGTCCCCACACCCCGACGTCGGTGCAGCTTCTCCCTGACGTCGGACCTAGCAGTTTGTGGGAGATGTAGAGGACTCTTCTTCTCCGACCTAGTTCTTGTGCGATAAGAAGCTAGGGTTCTCCTTTCGCTCGTGTGGACTCCCGTAGAGGCGTCGATTCATTTCGACGCTTGGGACTCAATGATTGCTCTTTGGATTTCAGTGTGGAGCACCTCGGTTGAGTATCGACTCAATCCCAATCAGGTATTGCAATGTGTTGCTTTTTCTTATTTCTTGATTCATGAAATCGCAAGATCCAAAACTCTTTTGGGTTGTTCTTCTTTTCTTCCGCTGCGCACATTTGATGTGTTATTATCATTTTGAATGGTATGTAGAAAACCCAATAGTGGTATCAGAGAGAGGTTGCGATATAATGCGTGTAAATCAGAAATTTAGAAGTGTTCTAAATGTCTGGATTTCGTCCTGGGTGTTTGGATTCCGATGAAGTGTTCTAAATTAGAACCCCGCCAGGAAAGCATGTGATTGCGTTGTGATTTCATTGTTTCAGAAATTGTTTCTCCTTTGCAGTAACCGTCCCGCAAAATGATTTGTGAAATCAAATGTCTTAGATTTTGAATTTGACATTAAGAGACGAGCATGTCTACTGCATAAGTGGAGTTGTTTTGCCTGTGTTCAATGCATGTAAATATGGAGATTTAGAAGTGTTCTAAGTGTTCAGATTTAGCCCCTCTTATCAAAGTGTTGATAATTTGTTTTTGTGCACATAGGGGATGCATTTGGTTTGCGAATGTTATATTTCTATTTTGTGAATGTGCACTGTGATTAAATGTTAATGATGATGAAATGTTAATCACGATGAAATGTTTATCGATTATATCTTAAAAACCCCTTTTCAATATTAATTGTACGGATGCCTTCCGGTGGACGATACTCTTCCTGCCTCGATCGATGAAGTGTGGGCTTGCCAAAGCAAGGTGCATTAATCTATTTTGGTAAGGGTGCGAGCGGATAATTATGATATTCCATTGTCGACATCGGGTCCAACTTAACTAGGTGACCTCAAAGGTTGAGTGCCTAGAGGCATAGGGTTGGCATGCTCCATATGATGGATGCGAATAAAGAGTTATTCACCAACCATACAAGAGTTGCATAGTGATGCAATTGACAAATATTGTCTACCTAAACAATCGCATTATGAGAGGAACGCCAAAGTGGACTCGTTGTGTTGGTGAAATACGGATCTTGTCCACTAAGAGAGTAGCTCGCATAAACTCTCCGAATCAAAATTAAGGGTTGTCGATTTGATTAAAATAGTGGGAGCTTTTAATAAAAGTCCTTATTAATATAAAATGTATTTTGAAATACAGTACTAAAAGTTTTGCAAATTTATTGTAGAATTTCCATGGCAAGCACATCACACTGCACCTTGTCCCTGAGAGCCATCCTTGAGAAGGACAAGCTCAACGGGATGAACTTTCTTGACTGGTACAGAAACCTGAGAATTGTTTTCAGGCAAGAGCGCAAGCTCTATGTCTTAGAAGGGGAAGCCCCTACAGAGCCGACCGGGAATGCTCCGCGAGCAGACAAAGATGCTTACAAGAAGTATCAGGATGATACCTTGGATGTGGAATGCCTCATGCTTGCTACCATGTCCTCTGAGCTTCAGAAGCAACACGAGAGCATGTGTGGTTATGAGATAATCGAGCACCTCAAGAAAATGTTCGAGGGGCAAGCTCAGCAATAGAGGTTTGACATATCCAATGCATTATTTTAGTGCAAGATGGGAGCTCGAGACTCAGTAGGGACTCACGTACTCAAGATGATTGAGTATATAGAGAACCTTGAAAGACTGGGTTTTCCCTTGGGCCAAGAGTTGGCCACAGATCTGATCCTGCAATCATTGTCGGACAGTTATGAGCAGTTCGTATTGAACTATAACATGAATGAAATAGACAAGACACTGCCCGAGCTCCTAGGCATGTTAGAACTGCCAAAAATAATATGAAGAAGGTCAAGCCTGCTAGCCCCATACTGATGGTGCATAAAGGCAAGAGCAAGACTAAGGGATCCAAGAAGATAAAGATAGGATCTAAGTCTCATCTTGATCCTAAATCTTCTGCACTGAAAAGGAAAGGTCTGGCGAAGGAAGGAAAGTGCCACCACTGCGGTAAGGCAGAGTATTTGAGGCGGAACTATCCCCTCTATATTGAGGATCTGCAAAAGAAGAAAGGAAGTGTGACTTCCACTTCAGGTACTTGCGTTATAGAGATAAACCTTTATACTCTTTCATCTTGGGTATTGGATACCGGATGCAGTTCTCACATTTGTACAAATATGCAGGAACTGAGAAGGAGAAGAATGCTGGGTAAAGGGGAGGTAGACCTGCGCGTCGGAAATGGAGCAAGAGTTGATGTCGTTGTCTTTGGTGTCTATTGTCTTTTCTTGCCCACCGGGCTTGTAATAGAACTAGATAATTGTTATTTCGTTCCATCCATAACTAGAAACATAATATTTATTTCATATCTTGACATGAAATGTTTTTCATTTATAATTAAGAACAATTGTTGTTCGATTTTTATGAATGATGTTTGTTATGGTGTAGTCCCATTGTTTAATGGTTTATATGTTTTGAACCTAGACCATCCGATCTATAATGTAGAAAATACTAAAAGACTAAAGATAAATGACTTGAATCCTACGTACCTTTGACATTGTCGTTTAGGCCATATAAATGAGAAATGCATATCTAAGCTCCATAGAGATGGACTACTGGACTCATTTGATTATGAATCATTTGAGAGATGTGAGTCATGTTTATTAGGCAAGATGATGAAAGCTCTTTTCATTAGTTGTAGTGAGAGAGCTGATGATCTCTTGGGTATAATACATAGTGATGTATACGGACCCATGAGTTCTATGGCTAGAGGTGGGTTCTACTACTTCATTACATTTACTGATGATTTCAATAGATACGGATACGTGTTTCTTATGAAGAACATATCTGAAACCTTTGAAAAGTTCAAAGTGTTTAAGAATGAAGTAGAGAACCAACTGGAAAAAGATAAAAGCACTCCGATCTGATCGAGGTGGCGAATATCTAAGTCATGAGTTTCGTGATCATCTGAGAGAATGTGGTATTGTATCACAACTCACTCCGCCCGGAACACCTCAACATAATGGTGTGTCTGAGAGGAGGAATCATACTTTGTTGGACTTGGTACGATCGATGATGAGTCATGCAGATCTTCCCGTTTCTTTTTGGGGTTTTGCTCTAGAGACTGTTGCTTTCACACTAAATCGAGTTCCTACAAAAACGGTTCAAAAGACACCATATGAGATATGGACTAGGAAGCGTCATAGTATGTCATTCATTAAGATTTGGGGCTGTGAGGCATACGTACGACGTCAAATGCCTGACAAGCTGGAACCCAAATCAGATAAATGTTATCTAGTGGGGGTATCCTAGGGAGACTAAAGGGTACTACTTCTACCTGCCGTCTGAGGGCAAAGTGTTTGTCGCAAGGACTGGTGTCTTTTTGGAGAAAGAGTTCTTATCCAGAAAGACTGCAAGGGTAGAACTTGAAGAAGTTCAAGAACCACAAACAATGAATGAACCGGAAGTGGAACCTGAGCAAGGACTACAAGAAGTTATAGTTGGAGAGCCTACTCAGGAAACACAAGTCCTACGTAGATCTGGTAGACCAAGATTTGAGCCTGAGAGATATGGATTTCTCGTATCTCAAATAGGTAATGTGTTGCTTATGGATCATGATGATGAGCCTGCAACCTACCAAGATGCTATAAATGGACCAGACTCTGAGAATTGGCTTGAGGCCATGAAATCTGAAATGGACTCCATGTATACAAACCAAGTTTGGACCTTGGTGGAACCACCTGAAGGGATAAAACCCATAGGGTGCAAGTGGGTCTTCAAGAAGAAGAATGACATGGATGGGAATGTACAGATATTCAAAGGCCGTCTGGTGGCTAAAGGTTTCATGCAAATTCATGGTATTGACTATGATGAGACCTTTTCCCCTGTGGCCATGGTCAAGTCCATCAGAATTCTACTTGCTATTGCTGCATATTATGACCACGAGATCTGGCAAATATATGTCAAAATGACTTTCCTTAATGGACACAACCCGAGGGTTTTATATCTCCAAGTGAAGCCACTAAAATATGCAAGTTGAATCGATCCATTTATGGATTAAAACAAGTTTCTCGAAGTCGGAATCTTCGTTTTGATGAGAAAATCAAAGAGTTTGGTTTCATCAAGAACGAGGACGGGTGTTGTGTTTACAAGAGGATTAGTGGGAGCATAGTTGTCTTCCTAATATTGTATGTAGATGACATACTATTGATCGGGAATGACATTCCGACCATGCAAGTTGTTAAGAACAACCTATGGAGCTGCTTTTCTATGAAAGACTTGGGTGAAGCGACTTATATACTTGGTATTAAGATCTATAAAGATAGATCGAAGAAGTTGCTGGGTTTGACCCAGAGTACATACATTGAAAAGGTGTTGAAATGGTTCAACATGCTTGAGTCCAAGAAGGAATTCTTACCCATGTCTCATGGTGTGAGTCTCTCTAAGGACCAGTTTCCTAAATCTTTGGAAGATAAGGACCGCATGAAGTTGATTCCATATGCTTCGTAAATTGGATCAATCATATATGCAATGTTGTGTACTCGACCCGATGTCTCATATGCTTTAAGCATGACGAGTAGGTATTAGTCTGATCCCGATGATGGTCACTGGATTGCTGTCAAGAATATCCTAAAGTATTTGAGAAAGACTAAGGATATGTTCTTGGTGTATGGTGGAGAGGAAGAGCTCATTGTAAATGGTTATACGGATGCTAGATTCCAGACTGATAGGGATGATTCAAAGTCCCAATCAGGTTTGTATTTTGCCTTAATGGAGGAGTTGTAAGCTGGAAGAGTTCCAAGCAAGTGACAGTTGCCGATTCTACGACTGAGGCCGAGTATATCACTGCTGCAAATGCGGCGAAGGAGGCTGTGTGGATTAGGAAATTCATCAACGAGCTTGGTGTAGTTCCTAACATTGTTGGTCCCGTAGTTCTCTACTGTAACAACAATGGAGCAATAGCCCAAGCTAAGGAACCTAGATCTCATCAGCGCTCCAAGCACATACTTCGGTGGTTCCATCTTATTCGAGAGATTGTCGATCGGGGAGATGTGAATGTTTATAGAGTACCGACTGAAGAAAATATAGAGGATCCACTGACATAGCCTCTTGCGCAAAAGAAGCATAATGGTCATGTTAGATCAATGAGTATTAGATACCTGAATGATCATCTTTAATGGGAGCCTTGTGGATTGTATGTTTGTTGGTTGTTTATTCATTTGATGAATTGTGATTTGTACTGTGTTTTTCATTTTACATTTATGGCAAGTTCTTATTGTTATGTCAATAGTTTCTATTTGCTAGATTAATTAGCATAATAAATGCCCTTAGAATGTTTGCTTCCATAGGAATTCAAGTGCGTGACTTGAATGTGAGGGCCTATGTTAAATTAGAAGCTTCATTCTTAAAAGGTCCTTGATTGGAGTATCATCTTAGAAGTTGAAGGGCAATGATGATATGTTAAGACTAGCATGTGCGTTGACTGATGATCGGTTCTCACAGGTCATGATATTATGATATCATGTTATCACATGGGTACTTGTTAGTGAACAAGTTGTACTGGACAGACCCACCTTGAAACTACTTTGTGGAGTGTTATATGAACGTGTCACAAGTTGGTCTCAACTGATAATGGTATTTGTAGTTCTTTGAATTGAAGTCACAACATTCATCAAGTGAGGAAGAGCGTACTTTGATGCCATCTAAAGTCTTCCTTGAGAAAGGTTGATGATAAGGGTGGTTATTGGGTATGTTACAATTCATTTGGGTGTTTGTGTGTGGACAAATATGCGATTTGTCCTCCTTTATGACATGAGTTACATCAATGGGCCCCTTGATGGAATGAGATCGAGAAATGCATGACCATGCTGGGTTGAGCCAATATGTGATATTGAGCTTACCACTCTCTTAAGGTCTATTCTAGATCAGAAAACTAGGATTGAACAATTATGAGGGTGACACGGTCTATGCCTCTAGTTCTATCTGGATGTAAGAGACAAAGGAACATGAGAGCACTAGTACATTAATCAAGACAAGCTTGTTGAGTTATGAACTCTTATCGCTTGGGTAGCAATGATGTATTGCTAGATGCCGCTCATTGTTTGTGAGACTTTTGTTTGATACGTTCAAGATCAAGTGGGAGACTATTGGTGCTTCCAAGGAGATCTGTAAGTGATCAAGCATCTAGTCTCACTGCCAACGCGATATGAGCCTATGGGGTCACACACAAGAGTATTTAGAGAAGTTGGAGGTAGAATAGTGTTGGCCTTACTCATATGGGATATGAGTGAAGCTATGGCTTATTGGAGTTGGGTCGAGTCAACTGTATGCTCCACAGGTATTGTGAATACTGTATGGAGCGTGTTGGCAAATATTCGAGACGAGTCATCGAGAATGTATCGACGACTCTTACCTCAGTTCATCGAATGCATGAATTCATGTTGACTCGACGAATCCATGTTGGCTCTACAAATTAAAAGTTGATTTGACGAATCCATGATTGACTCGACGAATCCGACAAACTCATGTACTCGGCGAATTGACTTGTACTCGACGAGAAGTGAAATGTTCACTCGACGAATTGAGATGTACTCGACGAATTTCTTCAGTGAATGGTTCACTCGACGAATTCTGTTTTACTTGACGAATTCAATTTGTTACTCGACGAATTTCTTCAGTGAAAGGTTCACTCGACGAATTTTGTCTTACTCTAATATATGTCATGGGTGTGCGGATAGCATCTCTCTCGCCTGGGTATAAATAGAATACGATTCTATGACCTAAAAGAGCGATCTCTTTTTGCGAATAAGAGAGGGCGACGAAAGAGTTTCGAAGTGCGACGGAAGAGTTCCGATCGGCCATCTCCGCACCCTGATGCCGCTGCCGCTTCTCCCTAACGTCGGACCTAGCAGTTCGTGGGAGACGTAGAGGACTCTTCTTCTCCGACCTAGTTCTTGTGCGGCAAGAAGCTAGGGTTCTCCTTTCGCTCGTGTGGACTCCCATAGAGGTGCCGATCCATTTCGACGCTTGGGACTCAACAATTTCTCTCTGGATTTCAGTTATGGAGCACTTCGGTTGAGTATTGACTCAATCCCATTCAGGTATTGCAATGTGTTGCTTTTTCTTATTTCTTGATTCATGAAATCGCAAGATCCAAAACTCTTTTGTGTTGTTCTTCTTTTCTTCCGTTGCGCACATTTGATCTATAATTATTATTTTGAATGGTATGTAAAACACCCAACAAAAACACCAGAGAAAGATTTGTGGATCTCAAGGCTGATAGCATGAGGAGATCCAAGGACAAGACTCCTGCATGCCAAGACAGATCTGAGAGTAGTGATGGTTCTGATAGCAGCACATCAGAATCTGATAATACTGACAGAAAGATGACACTCCTCTCAAAGCAGTTCAGAAAACTGATCTCCAGAAGAAGAAGAGACAGTTAGAGACCCTCTTCTTCAAGGTCCAGAAGATCCGATCATAATGACAGATCAAACTCCTCAAGGGAGGACAGGTACAAATCAAGAACTAGTAAATTTGATTTATCTAATACTGTTTATTATTCCTGTAATAAAGTAGGACACATGATTGTTGATTGCCCTTCCAAGAAGAGGGAGTCAAGAAATAATGAAGACAAAAGAAAATCAAGGGACAAGAAGAAATCTGAGAAAGGGTTTCTGGCAATGAAGATCAGAACCCTGAGTGATTCTGACTCTAGCTCCTCAGAAACTGAGGAAGAAACCCTCATTGGCCTTATGGACATCAATGAAGTAAACTAGGATGACAATAACTCTCTTGGAAAGGTACATATTAGAGCTCCTCTATCTGCCTCTAATTATGAATCAGTGGCAGATTCTCTGCATGATGATGAGGGTGAGTCTGCTGCCAACAACACATCCTCAAGATCTCATTATGAGATTGAATCTGAGTTAATTCAACAATATGAAGCCTTGTGGAAAGCTTTCAAGAAAAGCAAGAAACTCCTCAAAGCTCAAGCTAAGGAGTTGGACTCCTTGAGAACTACCCACTATGAGTTCCAGGAGACAGCTGAGAAGCTAGCTGCTGTGAGCAAGGAAATGGACAGACTCAAGGAGGCCACAAAGCTCAAGAATGCTGAACCGGGTCAGAAGAACAAGGTCATCAATGATCTTGAGGAATTGTTGCTGGCTGAAAAGAAAATTGTAGCCAGCTTTTCAAAACCTAAGACTGTACTTCCTATTATTGACAACTTCTCTGCACCATTCAGAGATGGAATAGGATTCAATAAAGAAACAGTCAAGGGTAAAACCTCTGATGTGCAACCCTCTTTCAAGAAGGTGTTGATGGCTTCAAATTCCTTTGACCAGGATTCCTCATATGGTCATCTGACCAACTCCTGCTCAGCAAGTGGCAGTAAGCCCTCTATTATAAATAGAAGAGCAGGCTTTGGGCTAAGTGCTCTCAAGGCACCGCATGAGGAGATTCAGATGAAAAATCCAGGTCCCTTTGTCCATGGACCTGAAGTAACAACACTCAAAAACAAAACAAATGTTGTTCCTACAAAGCCCATTCCAAAGAAGGTGAACCACAAGGTGGTGAGACCAGCTCCACTTCACACTCACACCTGTGAGGTTCACCCAAGACCTGTTAGGCCAGTTGTCCCCTCTCCTGCACACCATCATTGTCATCTCACTCAGATGGTGAGGCAAAATAGAGGATACAATAGGTTTGAGTGTTGGTGCTGTTAGAAAGTGGGTCACTTTGCCTTGGACTATTGGTTCAACCCAACAGGACCTAATGCAAAGAGAGTACAGACCACCCAGTGGTGTAGTGTACCAGTTTATCCCCCTAACAAAGACTAAGGACCCAAATCAAATTGGGTGTCTAAGTGAAAGTAAATTTTCTTGCAGGTGTGTCCAAATGCCAACATATCTACCATTTGGTATTTAGACAGTGGCTGCTTTAGGCATATGACTGGAATAAGGAGCTATCTAAGAAACTTCACCCATGTGGAGAATGGACCAACAGTGATATTTGGAGGTTCAGAAAATGGGGTGACCAAAGTCTATGGCAACATCTCAAATGGGTTAGTTACCATCACAAAGATAGCTTATGTGGAGGGATTGAATCACAATATCATAAGCATAAGTCAACTTTGTGATCTAGGTTATGTCATTGTTTTCCACAAGGATAAGTGCCTAGTTAAGAAATCCTTGGACTTTGAGGCTACCTTAACTTGCACTAGGAGTGGAAATGTATATTTCTTAAATTTCCTTCAGTCAAATTCTTCCATACCTCTTTGTCTTATAACTAATGAGAAAGAGGCTCTATGTGTTCAATGACATTGCTCACATTAATTACAAGACCATAGGCAAGCTTTTCTCTCTAGAGCTAGTCAGAAATGGACCCAATCTTAAGTGCATTAAGGAAGGTCACTGTCATGCATGCCAACTTGGCAAGCAAACTAGGACAAGCTTCATGAGCATCTCCCTTAAAGACTCTTCTAGGTGCCTATTTCTATTGCACATGAATCTATTTGGTCTTATGTCAGTTCACAGCTTAGGAGGGAAGGCTTACACTCTTGTTGTAGTTGATGATTATTCAAGGTTCACTTGGGTACTCTTCCTTAAAAAGAATTCAGATACCTTAAACATCTTGAAGAATTTTGTCAGACAAATCCAGAATGAGATGAGCAGCACTGTGGTCAATTTCAGAAGTGACTATGGTACAAAATTTCAGTCTGGATCCATGACAGAATTCTGCCAAGAATTGGGTATCATCTAAGAATTTTCCTCACCTAGAACTCCTCAACAAAATGGAGTTGCAAAGAGGAAAAATAGAACCTTAATAGAGGCTAGCAGGACAATGCTTAGTGACTCCTCTCTACCAGAATACTTCTGGGCAAAGGCTGTCAACACAGCTTATCATGTCATAAATTGGGGCTCTCTCATCAAAGATCACAAGAAACTCTATATGAGCTAATGAAAGGCAGAAAACCTACATTATCCTACTTCAAAATCTTTGGGAGCAAATGTTATGTACTCAATAATGGAAAATCCAAACTAACTAAGTTTGCTGAGAAAAACAGTGAAGGTATTTTTGTTGGCTACAACTCCTATAGAGTGTACAACATTAATACCCAAGCATTTAAAGAATTTGTACATGTTGTATTTGATGAGACTAGCCTTATTCATAAAGGCTGGTCTAGTTCTTTAGTGGATGCAAGTTCAGTAAAAAGAATGGAGAAGCTATCCATGGAGGATAAGGCTGAAACCTTAGGAGGAGACAAAGACCATCCAATGACAATAGAGATGGAAGAAGATGATGTAGAAGGATTGGAAACAGCTGAAGAGGTATATCCTGAAGAACCTACAATAGAAGAGATCCCAAGAAGACTGCCTGTTGCACTAAGACAAATCAGACATCACCCTCAGGAGCAAATCATAGGGGATGTCAATCAAGGAGTGGTGACAAGGAGCAGGGCTCTAAATGAAGCATTATATTTAAGTTTTCTTTCTCAAATTAAACCCAAGAAATTTGAGGAAGGAAACCAGGACATATTTTGGATTGCTGCAATGCAGGAGGAACAAAATCAATTTAAAAGATGCAAGGTATAGAAGTTAGTTCCCAGACCCCAAGGACACAACATTATTAGAACCAAGTGGGTCTATAGAAATAAATTGGATGAGAATGGGGTCATTACTAAGAATAAAGCAAGGCTAGTAGCAAAGGGCTACAGACAGGAAGAGGGCATTGACTTTGATCAGACCTTTGCCACTGTTGCAAGACTGGAGGCTATAAGACTCGAGGCTATAAGACTCTTCCTAGCCTATGCAACCTATAAAGGGTTCAAAGTTTATCATATGAATGTGAAATCAGCCTTCCTGAATGGTGACCTAAAGGAAGAGGTATATGTAGAACAACCCTCAGGTTTTGTTGACTATACTCATCATGATTTTGTTTATTTCCTTAGAAAGACATTATATGGTTTGAAACAGGCTCCCAGAGCCTAGTATGAGACACTATCAAGTTTTCTCATTGAAAATAAGTTTTCAAGGGGGAAGATTGACAAGACATTGTTCCTAAGGGAAGTAAAGGGCAAGACCTTGCTAGTGCAGATCTATGTGGATGGCATTATCTTTGGCTCTACAGATGACAATCTCTGCAAGAAATTTGCCAATTTAATGCAGGAAAAGTTTGAAATGAGCAGTATGGGAGAACTCAAATACTTCCTAGGTCTCCAAGTGAAATAATCTGCAGATGGTATATTTATCTCATAGACCAAATTCACTAAAGAGCTAGTCAAGAAATTTGGACTAGATAGTGCTTCTTCTATGAAGACTCCCATGGGATTCAATGTGTCTCTGGACAAGGATGAGAAGGGAATACTCTTTGATGAAACCAAGTACAGATGCATGATTGGGTCTTTGCTCTACCTAACTGTAAGTAGGCCTGACATAATATTTATCACATATGTCTGTGCTAGATATCAGGTGAACCCCAGGACTCTCATCACACCTCTGTCTAAAGGATTTTAAGATACCTGAAGGGTACACCTAATCTTGGCCTATGGTACCCTAGGAATACTGGGTGTGAACTAATATGGTATTTAGATGCAGATTATGCAGGGTGCAAAGAAGATAGGAAGAGTACTACAGGGACTTATCAATTCCTTAAAGGAAGACTGATCTCATGGAACAGTAAGAAGCAGACAAGTGTGGCAATCTCCACAGCAGAGTCAAAATATATATCTACAGGGAGTTGCCGTGCTCAACTGCTATGGATCCAACATCAACTTGAAGACTACAATCTGAAGATGACCAAAACACTCATGTTTTGTGACTCTTCATGTGCTATCTCAATTGCTAAGAACTCTGCCTCACATAGTATGACTAAACATATTAAGATCAGGTATCACTTCATTGGGGAGCATGTGGAGAATGAAGATATCACTCTTGAGTTTGTCCCCACGGACAAACAAGTTGCTGATATATTCATAAAGCCCCTAGATGAAGCTAAGTTTAACTTCTTCAAATTCCAATTGGGGATGTTAAACTTAGAATAACTTCCAAGTTCTCTTTATTACTAATCATTTGCTCCTTGGAAAAGGGTCGAGCTAAGTACTAAAGAAGCCTCTCAACAAGGGTTGAACATGGGCTAAGTCAAACAAGAAACTGAAGAAGCTTATCGTCGACACACTTAATAGTCTCGACGACATAATCCAGTATCTCAACGACATAAGACCTATTTCGACGACAAATCAATCAGGCGTAACGACGACATATTTTGACGACATACTGGCGTATCATCGAAGCAGAACACAGATACTTATTACGATAATGGATTGACTAATCTGGGTCATCCGTCAAATTTTTCGTAAGCACAATAAAGTACGCGCCTCCTCATCTACCTTCACTATAAATAGAGTGAATGCTTAGGATAAAAATTACGCTCTCATTTGCCCTAAGTCATTCCCACGACAAAACTATGTTTCTCCTCCGACATCTGCAATTTCTCCTGATACTCCTGCAATGGCTCCCAATAAGGAAGAAAGTTTAGTAGTCTAAGGTTGTGAGCTTCAGCGAGGAGGCTTCAACGCTTGTTCAGAAGAAATTAGATCAGTAATAGGATTGTTGGAGTCTACAGTACTTGAATATCTGCTCAGTGAACCCTGTGTCCTCCACCACGGACTACTGGAATTCTATGGAAATGCAAGACTCAACAGCTCCACAACCTCCGTGAAGTCAGTGGTTGCTGGTAAGAAAGTGAAAATCAACGTGAAAATTCTGGGCAAAATGTTGCATCTGCCTCGTTTGATCGCAGAAGAACTAGAGGAAGAAGTGTCCTCTGAAGTCATCTCAGCGAGTTACACTTAGTGTGGACACTCCGGAAAGACCTACGAGTCCATTAAAAGGGCAGACTTCAACCAGCGAGGAAAGCTTCTTGCAGACATCATCAGCAATGTTCTGCTCTACAAGCCGGGTTCTCATGACCGAATTTCTAAGGAGATGTTTCAAGTGATGAGCAGGGTTATCCTCTCCAAAAGGACAGACTGGAGGGAACTCCTATTTTAAAAGATTAAGAGCAGTTTGCAGACCCCATCCTTTGGGATAATTTTGAGCATCTTCTTGTTGAACTCCCTTGGGGAAGTGATCAACAGGAAGATGGGAGTGCCTCTGCATTACTCCAAAAGGCTAGACTCCAAGATGCTGGACAGATGGGATAGGTCAATCTCTAAAGGACCTCAGGCTTCCTCCTCTGCTCAGAAGAAGAAATCCAAGAATGATGACAGGGAGGTTGCCTTAGCGGAGGAGGAGTCCTCTAGCAGCTCTGAGGAGAGAAGAGCTCCACCTCAGCAGACCCCTGCACAGATTGAGGGGGAGATGCCTCTATCCCCAAAGGCCTCCGAGAAAGAAGCAGCACCTGCTACCACAGAGGCGGCTGCAGAAAGGAGAAGCCCTGTTCCATCCAGTGATCCAGTTGAGTGGAAGACCCACTTTGGGTGCTCAGCCCAAGACACTGAGAAGGGTGAGGGAGAGACCCATCTTGAGTGCTCTACCCTAGAAGAGAAGGACGAAACTGTACCTATGGATATCATCCCAGACACACCAACTGAAGACCCAAGATAGGAACCAGAAGCATTTGAGAATCATGCACCCTCCCTTGGACTAGAACTAGCTCTTGCCAACAAGATAGTGCTAACATCAGAAACTGAGCCCCTACAGGTACCCAGTCCTAAGAAATCCACAGTTCAGATAAGTGACTACCTATCTAGCAGTGCCCATGAAGAAGCTCCAGAAGAGAGAGTTGCCCCTGAGGCATGGGAGAATGTTGCTGGACCATCCACTGCTCAGTCGGGATCCATATTTCACATGATCTCAGGACTACTAAATGCTCAACGACAGAGGATGGAAACATTCATCCTCCAAACAGTAGATGGATTACAACAAGAAATAAAGGCTGAGCTTAGCACATTAAAGAAGGGGATACTTCATCTCAACACCAATAATGGAACGCGTTGGTGAAGAGGTCAACATGGTCGGTCATCAGACCCATCAGCTCCCAAACAATCAGATAGCATTCACAAGGAATGTGGAGGATGCATTTGGGGAAATAGAGACATCCATCCATGCTGACAAAGATCTTATTCTAACCAGAATAAATGTGAATACTAACACTTTGGATGCCCATCTGCTGGAAGTCAGAAATAACCTGGATGTAACTGAACAATAAAGTCATGAAAGACTACTTTCAGTACAGGAAAACCTTGCTGATAGGGTTATTAAAGAAGTTCGAAAGGGCGAGAAGGCAATGATAAATGCAAGCTCACATCAAGCAATATGGACTGCAAGTCAAATCAAGCAAACACTACAGAAGCCTCCATCAGAGTATGGACTAGCAAAACCATCAGAAAACACTTACTTAGGAGAATATGACATTGAATTTGGAAAATCTGCCACTTCAAGAAAGAGAAAGAGAATTCAGAGCATGAAGTACATGCATAAGAGGCTAAAGGAAGTTGAGCAGGATCCACAAGCAAGAAAGTGGAGTCCTACCTCCAAGGAGATTATTTCAGAAAGCTGGATAGAATTTGGATATCCTCAGGAATGCACTGAAAGAGTATACTACTCAGCTGACTGGAATAGTCACCTCAAGCAAATGGAGAAGAGGATAAATAACAAGATAGCGTTCCCTCATGGTCCTCCTCCATCTCCAAAGAAGATCCTCAAGCCTATCCACTTCCATGAAAGACAGAAGAGAAAGGGAAAAGGCAGTGGCAACAAAGTTTGAAAGCCACCATCAAAGGATATTTTTGTCTGAAAATTGCATGGGCAAATGATTGCTAATTGTTATCCAAAAACTTTCATTCCGTTTATGTGATGCTGAGTAGATGAATTTAAGTTAAATTTACTTGAATCTTAATTGTTTTTCTGTGTATGGCATTTATCATTGAATGAGTTATGACGTCTTCAAATAGGGGGAGATTGTTGGGAACAGTGCCCAACAATGTTCCTGATTTGAAGAAGTGCTCAAGTCAATGATCAAAGCATTATGTATTTGATGGTGTGTTCAGTTCATGCTTGCAGAGATTAAATAGTATGTCCAGTACTTCTCAAATTCCACTAAGTACAATATCGCCGAGAAGGACTGGACATATCGTCGAATAAAGCACTCGTATGTCGTCGAGATTGCAAACATAGATAAACTAAAGGATTATGTCAGTTATCATCGAAATGATATGGACAACTCAATGATATCATTATGACAGCAAAGCTCACACGACGATATCGTCGTAAAGAACAAGAAGAATCAATCGAGTTAAATATTGTCGTGTTGATCTGTATCTCACGACGATATCGCTGAAAGGCTAAAGTCTAAGTATTCGGAAGTGTCGACGACATCGTCGCAAAAAAGTCTTATCGTTGAGAAGACTAAGAAAGAACTTGTAAAGGCAGCCGATAGAAGATGAATGGATTATCGTCGAAATGATCAAAACGATATCGACGAGAAGCAAGATTGATCAAGACGATATCGCCAAAAGGACAACATGGTTTCAACGACATCGTCAAGAAGACCATAAGCTACGAACAAGATTACGAATACATCTTCATATCGTCGTAAGTGCAAGTAGAGATATGATATCAAGTATCGTCGACATATCATTCTCTGAAGAAGACTTGAAGAATTGTCCAAGTCCAAGATGGATCGTCGTAACGACAAGATATGTCATTGAGGCGTTGCAAATATCATCGAGACAGGTAAAGACATTTCAAATCGCGTTGTCTGCATTTAATGCCGCCGCATGATGGTCCAATCAACGCGTGTCGTTAAGGAATGGGCTCCTGACACTTAAGGTACATTCTAGGAGATCGTTAGCCGACTCCTCAGAGATATAAAGGGAATAAGTGTCTGCCCTAAAAACACAGAGAATACTCGCAAGCTTTTCAATAGAGCAGTAATACGGCTGCGAGAAGAAGGAACAAGAACAAGAGAACCATACATTCAGCATCAAGTTCTCTAAGTTTCAGGCCAGCAACATCGGCTGAGAAGAAGTGTTCCAGAAAGGATTGAAGAGAAGTCGGTGGCATCCAAGTGAAGATCAAAAGCATTCTCTTCAAATCCAAGAAGCCAATATTCATTCGGCTAAAGAAAGTTCTCATATTATCTTTTTATTTCTCTGTAAGGCTTGAGGGCCTGAGCTGTAGGATCTAGTTTAGATCAGAGATTTGTAAGGCTTGAGGGCCTAAGCTTTGTAGGGCTTGCGGGCCTGAGTTGTAGGATCTATTTGAGATCTAAGATTGTAGGGCATGAGGGCCTGAGTGTAGGGCTTAAGGGCCTGAGATTGTAAGGCTTGAGGGCCTGAGTATTTGGTGGTGTTTGCCGACCGTAGCACACAGTTAGAAAGGCGCAGAAGGAGAGTGGACTACTCAAGACACCCCGTCTTGAGGAACCACTATACATCTGTTATTTTTTTGTGTGATTTTCTTTTCTGTGATTGCTTGGTGTCTTGTGTATTAAATTCAAAAATAGGCATATCACCCAATCCCCCCTTTCTAGGTGATAGTTCCATAACTAATAAAAGGTGGGGTGCACGTGAGCTAAGTGCACACGACCAAAGCGCGTGAAGGCACATGCACGCAGCTTGTGCATGTGGGCATGCGCACAGCCCGCGCATGGGTGAATCCAATCCATGCACGTGCACGCACTCGCGCACCTGTGTGACCTGGAAAGGTGCACATGTGCGCGTTGTTGTCGGTCCTGATCTGGCCGAGGCAGAGTCTTGTATGGTTGAGCGGACCATTCTGGCGGTCTATTCGGGGTTGCGAGCCATGAATGTCGGGCTGATTAAGATAGATTTTAGAGGAACTTCATCAAATGTCCCTCAATTACAGGAGGTCGTAACATGTAAAAAGTGAACCTGGAAATTTTTGTCTGACGGTCGCATATTTTTTGGTGCAAATTTTAATACACCTTTCACATGCGTGCGCACAATTACTTGTTGTGTATTTTATTTATTTAAGTTGGGTGATAATATTTCCTGCCCATACTTGGGAGATTCTTGAGGTTTCTGCAGCAGTGTCGTCTCTGTTAAATTTTTGAAGTGGAAGTGGAATGGTGCTGGGCGGTCTACAGATTGGAGACCACAGAGACCGTGCAGTCTGCATTGGTGCTCTGTCCGGTTCTGTCTCAGGCGATCTGTTCTGAGCGGTCTGATCTGGGAGACCGCAAAGTGTCCGGGCGGCTTGCGCGGATTATTCTGGCGACTTGTTCAAGTTGGCCAAATGTTCAAGTAGGTCTGTCTTCTTGCAGTGACCGGGCGGTCTGACGTCTTGTTCTTGTCGGTCTGGGTTACTGAAGAAGTTCTTTGCTTTTACAATAAAGACCATGCAGTCTGTTTGGTGACCGCGGTGACCAGACGGTTTGTATATAACTGGTGGTCTTACAAGGGAGCTGTTAGCCTTGCTGAGCTCGGGCGGTCTGTCTTGTGGGACCGCTCGCAATCTGATGGGCGGTTATTGTATCCCAGTTTGTGCGGTGACGACATCTGTCTACTCGCCTATAAATAGGGGTGCATGGCCCGTTATTAATAATGAAGAACTGTAAGAACCAAAGTTGGCTTGATTGTGTCGGTCTCAATTTGAGGTCACGCAGTCTGAGATTATGTCTGACTGGTTTGTTTGTTCGCAGGTTAGAGACTAGCAGTTTGCGGTCAGCATTCTCCCTTCTTCCAGCTTTGAATAAACCAGTTCGAGCGGACTGTGTTTAGGTGTTCTTGGTCTGTGCAGCAGACTCAGTTGATCAGGCGGTCTTAAGCGATCAGGCGATCTTGAGTTGTGGTCTGCAGCAGGAAGCATTTTCTTTGTCAAGTGTTCGCGGGGTCTTTTGTGATCTTAAGACCGTGCGGTCTGGGCGATCAATGAGTGCGAACAAGTTATCTTTCAGCAGTTGAATAAAGCAACAGGTTGAGCGGTCTGTGGTTGCGGTCTATCAGGCGCGGTCTCAGGGGTTAACCTCACGACTTGTCTGTTCGCGCGGTCTGGCGATCTCAGGTTGTCAAGTCGCCGACAACTTGTATTCTTTTGTGTTTTGTGCTTCTCTCCTCCGTGATTCTTATGAATCATGTCTCGCCATGTATACCTCGAATTGTAAAGAGATAGTTAATACCATAGCACTATTCGGTCTTCCCATTGTCATTGTGTTGCTATACTTGTGGAAAGTTTGTGAAGTGTTCCACATTTTTTACTTCAACTCCGGACCTCAAGTTTTTTTAACATGACATCAGATCAGGTTGCTGAGCAGTATTTGCTGTTTACTTCTCTCGGGTTCCTCAAGTTGGTTAGCAATCAGTGGACAACAATGGAAGGAGGATATGCTAGAGGTCTTGGTATTGAGCTCCTTACACAGATTAACTTCATGAAGTGAAAGTCTTGCATGGAGAGCTATCTGCTTGGTGAGGACTTATGGGAGGTAGTAGGAGGAGAAGCAAGACAAGCTGTTATTCCTGCTGAAGGGAATGCTGAGCTCGTGAAGGCTTGAAAGAGAACGAATGCGAAGGCTGAGTTCACTCTCAAGCGAGCTATCATTCCGGAGCTGTTTGATCATATCATCGGATGTAGATCAACTGCAGAAATTTGGACAGCCTTGGATGGCTTGTTCAATAAGAAGAATGTAGCTAGGCTACAGTTCTTGGAGAATGAGTTGGCGAAAGCAACTCAGGGAGATTTGTCTATCTCAACGTTCTTCTTGAAAATGAAGAATCTTTGCGCAGAGATATCGGCATTGGACCCGGATGAGCCTATCTCAGAAGCTAAGCTGAAGAGGCACATAATCCACGGCTTGCGGAGGGAGTATGTGGCCTTTGTTACTTCTGTTCAAGGCTGGGCCAATCAGCCATCGTTGCTGGAGCTGGAGAACTTACTTGCTTCGCAAGAGAGTTTGGCTAAGCAAATGGCAGGGATGTCAGTCTCTGGGGGAGAAGGTGAGGTTCTCTTCTCTGGTAAGAAGAATAGATGGGACAAGAAGAAGAAGACATCTGGAGATGATGGTTCGTCTAATTCATATCAGCAGGAGAGGAGCTATGCTCCTAAGCGTGATGGGAAGAAGAAGGAAGGACCTAGATGCTTCAGGTGCAACAAGCTTGGTCACTTTAAGAGAGACTGCCAAGTTAATCTTCAGCCAGGTCATGCTGCAGGAAAGGAGGAGGCTGGTGTTGGATCTTGTGTTCCACTTCTCTTAGTTTGAGAAATAACAAATCACACTATGTATTTGATCTTGCTTATGATTATAGTGTGCATGTACTATAGTTATATAACCCTATGAACAGGATGCTGATTGATGATGATTCTCTGGAAAGAGAGCTAACGCTCGCGTTAATTGTTAACGCCCAGCGTTAACAACCGCTGAGGAGGAATGCCGTCGAGAACAAATCCGTTGAGTTGCGGTCGACGAAACTGCGTTCGACGAAATATGAAGGCGTTCGACGAAAGGAGCTTCCGTTCGACGAAAAGAACCTGCGCGCGATGAAATTGCGCTTGACAAACTACGTTTGACGAACTTTGAGTTTCGTTTGATGAAATGAGCCTACGCTCGACGAAACTGCGCTTGACAAACTGCGTTCGACGAACTTTGATGGCGTTCGACGAACTTTGATTCCGTTCGACGAAGGCGCGTTCGATGAAATTGTTTTCGTTCGACGAAATTGGTTTCTGCCACGATCCTGACGGTTGCAGTTGACAAAATGGAATTTCGTTCGACGAAGGCGCGTTCGACAAAATTTGGTTCTTCCACGCTCCCGACGCTATGCGCGATCTCAGCAACTGCCGTACACGTTCACTAACGCTGGCGTTAACCCTTAACGCCACGCGTTAGCTCCAGTTTCTATTTAAAGATCTAATTTCGTTTGTTGAAGGATGAGATGCATTGAATCCTTCATTCCAGAGATCTGAGAGAGCATTTCATTCAGAAATTCAGAGAGAACTCACAACACCAACATTGAGGAATAAGAGTGAGAAAGAGATTTCCAACGGCAAATTTGAAGAAGGACGCTCGCTTCAACTCTGACGTGGTCATGGCGTATCTTCAACATCTCCTTCAACGCTCTTCATTCTAGGGAGTCATTTGTTCTAATTTTTATCTTTATCTTTTAATATTTTCTTGTAATGGTAGTAATTCGCCGCCTTGTGTGTGGCGACTAGGTCCTTGTGCGACTTAGGCGGTAATTCGCCGCCTTGTGTGTGGCGACTAGGTCAAGGGTAGATCTAGGTGGTGGCTAGAGGCCTTATCTGAGGATAGATAGGCCATAGCCAACCGGTCCTTAGGAGAAGGACCGGTGAAGGAACAAAAAGAGATTTTTCACGTTGTCGCCTCCTATTTCAAGCGTTATTGAAATATTATCCTTGTAATCATTTTTGTGAAATATAAAATTCTTTTTCAGTATATCTAATTTTTCTGGAATTGTATTTCATAAAGAAAATCATTTTGAATATTTTTGCAAAACTTTTTTTTTGGAGAGTTAATGTCAGCGTTGACTCATAACGCCAGGCGTTAGCAACAGAGCAAAAAAAGTTTTTCTGTTTTGTTAAAATCTGTAAGTTTATTTCAAAAAATAGTAAACCCCTTATTCACCCCCCCTCTAAGGGCGCCATCAGATCCAACACTTGATATCAGAGCGAGGTTATTCCAAAACGGTTTCACAACCGGGAATAATGTCGCATAATGATCATGCTTTCGCTGAGGGTCAAGGGATTAGTAGACCTCCACTATTTACCGGAACTGATTATAATTACTGGAAAACTAGAATGTGTTGTTTTAATTGCGTTAGATAATGACGTTTGGGGTATGGTAGAACAAAGTTATTCTCCACCAACATTTGTTATTGGAGAAGTCACTATGGAAAAACCTAAAGATAGATGGGATGACAATGAAAAGTTGAGATGTAAGAATAACGCTAAAGCAATGAATGCGTTATTTTGTGCTTTGGATAGAACGGGATTTAATAGAACTTGTGCTTGCGAAACAGCTTATGATATATGAAATTTATTAGAAATTACTCATGAAAGTACTTCGCAGGTTAAGGATTCAAAGCTCTTCCAACTTGAATCTGAGTATGAGAAATTTTGGATGGAGGCGGATGAAGACGTAGATTCAATGTACACAAGGTTCACCAAGATCGTCAACGACTCAAAAGTACTTGGAAAGGTGTTCTCCAACGGCGACTTGGTGAGAAAAAATTTTAAGGTCTCTTCCTCCAAAGTTCAATCCAAAGGTGACGGCTATCTCAGAGTCGCACGATTTGAAGAAGCTCCAAATTGAGAGCCTCATTGGGAACCTAAAGATCCATGAGGTTGAACTCAAAATTCAACAACAAGAGTACAACTTAGAGCCAAAGAAGAAGAGTTTGGCCTTAAAATCAAAAAAGGAGGCAAATGGAGATGATGATGAAGAGGACGAGGAGAGCCTTTTTGTGAAGAAGTTCAAAAGGTTCATGAAGAATCCGGAAAGGAGAAACACCTTCCGGAAATATTTCATCAAAAAGAGATCTTCATCAAAGAAAGAGAAAGGTAGCAACGAGGACGATGATGAACGACCACCACCGGAGTGCTACCATTGTAGAAAGACCGGACATATTCGGAGCAAGTGCCCAAAATATCTGAAAGAGCGTAAAGAAAAAGGGCACAAGGGAAAAGAGAAGAAGAAGGTCCTAAAAGCGGCTACATGGGATGACTCCTCCTCCGAGGATTCAAGCGGCTCATCCACTAGCGATGAAGAAGAGGCAAATATGTGCCTTATGGGAAAAGATGATAAGACATCCGAGGATGAAAGCAGTGTCCAAAGAGACACTGAGGTAACTCTCCCTACTTCTTATGATGATTTATATATTGAGTATTTACAAACTTGCAAATTCTTTGAAAAAAGTTTAAAAGATATTGATCTTCTAAATTCTGAAAAATAAACTTTTGTTAAAAGAAAACAAAAAATTATCTAAACTATTCGGGAAAGAAAAGGTATCTTACCAAGAGTGCAATCACTCCTTGGTAAGAGTGAAAGAACTTGAAGAAGCTCTTTCTAAATCCCACTGCACTATTGAACTTCTTACTAAAGAGAAGGGGGATTTGGAAAGAACTTTAAAAACCTCTCTTTCTCAAATAAAGGATGGAAAGAAGAGTTTTGCGAATCAGTGTGTTATGTTGGTAACGGAAAGCACCGCTCTCAAAGCTCATATTCATGATTTAAATTTGGCTATTAAGAAGTTTGGAGTTGGGCAAAGATCTCTGGACATGATCTTGGCCAACCAATGCCATGGAAGTGCCAAATATGGCCTTGGATATAGCTCTGGAAACTATCGCCAGGCGTTAACTCCTAATACTGGCGTTAGCTGTAATTCCAGAAACACTAATTCTGTTATTAATAATTTCAAAAATTCAAATGTTACCTCATTTTCCAACAAGAGTTTATCCAAAACTTCAAAAAGGGTCTCATCCCCTTTTATATCGTGTGCCAAATGTCATTTATTTGGACACACCTCAAACTCTTGTAAGAAAAAGGGCGGTAGTGCTATAAAGCAAATCTAGGTGCCTAAGGTTTCCACCTACTCTACGGGAGGAACCTCTTGGGTATCCAGATCTTTACTCTCATCTCCTTTTTAGGTCTAAGGACAAAAAGGACGTGTGGTATTTGGACTCGGGATGCTCCAAACACATGACAGGAAACAAAGCAAAGTTCCTTAGCCTTGAGATAAAGAAAGGAGGGATGGTGACATTTGGTGACAACGGAAAAGGAAGGATCATGGGCATCAGCACAGTAGGTAACGATTCATTTTCAATCTCAAATGTTTTACTTGTAGATGACTTAAAATATAATTTAATTTCAATTAGTCAATTATGTGATATAGGCTTAAATGTATTATTTGAATCATCTACAAATCTTTGCAAAATTATAAATTCTAAAACAAATGATGTCGTACTCACCGCACCTAGGATGCATAATGTTTATATGATTACTTTTAATGATCTTTCAAATTCTTCTTTAAAATGCTTTATTTCTAAAAATGAAGAATTAGAACTTTGGCATAGGCGCCTTGGTCACTCTAGCACCAAGCTTATTTTGAAATTATCAAAAGATAAATTAATTAAGGGATTACCTATGCTTAATGGAAATTTATCTTCTCTTTGTACGCCTTGCCAAAAAGGAAAATTTTCAAAAAATTCTTTTAAAAGCAAAAATGTAATTTCTACCACTAGACCTCTTCAATTAATTCATATGGATTTATTTGGACCGGTTAGCACTTCTAGTCTAGGAGGTAGAAAATATACTTTTGTAATAATTAATGATTTTTCTAAATTTTGTTGGACATTATTTTTATCTTCCAAATCCGATGCATTCCTTGAATTTACTAAACTATGCATTCGTATTCAAAATGAACTTGATTTAAAGATTAAATGCATACGTTCGGATCATGGAGGAGAATTTGAAAATGATAGATTTTCTTCTTTTTGTGATGATTTAGGAATTAAACATGAATTTTCCACTCCTCGCACCCCACAACCAAATGGTGTAGTGGAGAGGAAAAATAGAACCCTTCAAGAGCTAGTACGCACTATGCTTTGTGAATATGGGTTCCCTAAATCATTTTGGGCCGAAGCGGTTAATACTTCATGTTATATCATTAATCATGTCATGCTTCGTCCTATTTTAAAATTGACACCTTATAAGCTTTACTTTAAAAGAAAACCTAACGTATCTTATTTTCACGTGTTTGGTTGTAAATGTTTCATTTTAAACACTAAAGATGCACTAGGAAAATTTGATGAAAAATGCGATGAGGAAATTTTCATTGTTACTCTTCAACTAGCAAGGCTTATAGAATATATAATAAAAGAACTAAAGTAGTTGAAGAGTCTATACTTGTAAGATTTGATGAGTTTGTTCCTTGTGTAGATTCTAATCATACAGGAAATGAAGACAGACCTATTTCCCCTTTGGAGCATGAGGATGATGAATCACTTAGAGAAAAAGAAGAAGAAAA
Organism: Dactylorhiza incarnata; assembly: GCA_033032865.1. NCBI lineage: Eukaryota > Viridiplantae > Streptophyta > Magnoliopsida > Asparagales > Orchidaceae > Dactylorhiza > Dactylorhiza incarnata. The sequence goes on from JAWHQI010000002.1 coordinate 120,002, forward strand.
AGAAGAAGAAAAAGAGGAGAAAGAAAATGAGATAGTAGAATATGTTCCTCCAAGTGTGTTGCAGTTTACTAAGGATCATCCAAAGGAGCTTGTGATAGGAGAACCATCAAAAGGGGTAAGTACTCGTTCTTCTTTACATGAGTCTTTTTCAAACCTTTATTTCGTATCCGAAATAGAACCAAAAATTGTTTCAACCACTTTAAATGATGAATTTTGGTTTTTAGCTATGAATGATGAATTAAATCAATTTGAACGTAACAAGGTTTGGAATTTAGTAGAGAGGCCATCTAATTATCCGGTTATAGGAGTCAAATGGATTTTCAAAAACAAACTTGATGGTGACTCTAAAATTACAAGGAATAAAGCTAGGCTAGTTGCACAAGGATATTCACAGATCGAAGGGGTAGATTTTGATGAAACTTTTGTACTCGTTGCTCGCCTTGAGTCTATTAGAATATTTCTTGCATTTGCGAGTTTTAAAAGATTTAAATTATTCCAAATGGATGTTAAAAGTGCATTTTTAAACGGGATTATAAAAGAAGAAGTTTATGTAGAACAACCTCCCGATTTTGTGAATGAAAAATTTCCCAATCATGTGTATAAGTTAGAAAAAGCGCTTTATGGATTAAAGCAAGCGCCTCATGCTTGGTATGATAGATTGACATTATTTTTGATAAAGCATAGTTATAAAATTTGAAGTGCGGATAATACACTCTTCATTAAGCATGTAGATAATGATTTGATTATATTACAAATTTATGTTGATGATATCATTTTTGGAGCCACTAATGAAGAGTTATGTAATGAAGTAATTTTAGTGATGAAAAATGAATTTGAAATGAGCTTGGATGGAGAACTCACTTATTTTCTAGGATTTCAAATCTTACAAAAACAAGATGGTATATTTATTTGTCAAACTAAATATGTTCATGACATTCTTAAAAGATTTGGATTTGAAAACCTAAAATAAGCTAATACTCCAATGAGTGCATCACTAAAATTAGGAAAAGATGAAGCCGGTATTTCTACTGATCAAACATTATATAGAGGAATGATAGGCTCAGTGCTATATTTAAGCGCATCTAGACCCGATATTATATTTTCTGTTTGCTTATGTGCTAGATTTCAAGCTAACCCAAAAGAATCACATTTGAAAGCGGTTAAACGCATTTTTAGATATCTAATCGGAACATCTAGATTAGGCTTATGGTATCCTCATAATGATAGTTTTATTCTACACGGTTTTTCTGATTCAGACTATGTGGGATGTTCATTAGATCGTAAGAGCACTAGTGGCACGTGTCATTTTATAGGCCCTTCACTTATATCATGGTCGAGTAGGAAACAGAATTATGTTGCCCTCTCCACCACCGAGGCCGAATATATCGCACTAGGTAGTTGTTGTGCACAAGCCTTGTGGATGACCCAAATGTTAGAAGACTTGGTGTTCATCTAAATAACATAGCATTAAAGTGTGACAACAAGAGCGTTATAGATCTCACAAACAATCACGTACATCATTCTAGATCTAAACATATAGATGTCCGACATCATTTTATTAGGGATCATATTAAGAAAGAACATGTTAAAATTAGCTTTATAGGGACGGAATCACAACTTGCCAACATTTTTACCAAACCTCTACCCGATGCACGTTTTCACATGCTTAGGTTAGAATTAGGTGTCTTAGAAATGTCACTTTAACCCTTATAAAAAGCTATCAAATTATTTTATGTACTTTGTTATGTTTGTTTGCATTTTTGTTCTTCAAAACTTTAAAATTCAATAAAAATGCAAAAACTATTGAAAACCACCAAAACATGCTAACAAAGCCTTCATATCAACTTTATAATGTCTGAAATTTCAACTGTAAGAAGACCTATTTATATTACAAATTTATCATTAAAAAGGTTTTTCAAAAAGTCAAAAATTGGTGTTCTGTCTCGGCATTAAGAAGCTAACGCCTGGCATTAGCCTCTATGCTGAAATTTTTTAATTTTTTTCTTTCTTGTTTGTTGTTATTTACTTCAAAAATAAAAAATTATTTGTGTGCTTAAATGTTTATTTCAAGGATGATTATATATATATTGCTTAAAGATTTTTTACAATGTTTAATTTAAACTTCCAAGTTTCTTAAAAACATTGTTTTGGTTTTATCATGCCTTGAATATCATCTTCAAATGTGCAAAAAAACACAATTGGTTATAGATTACATGTGTAGAAATGTTTTTACATGCCTCTAAGTATGAGTAAAGTTTTTATCTTTGATAATGATTTTCTCACTTACACCTTTTTGGTGAATCTACATGTGTTGTAAATCTTATTTTTGCATGATTGTGTAGCATAAGAACTTATTTAGAAATTCATAAATAATTTACCTACACAACATTGAATTCTTTCTTGAATTCTTTGTTTTTCATGCACTTGTATTTCGAGAAATGTGGTTAATAGAATTAAAAAAATGATATATTTGCAACACAAGTGAATTCGGAGTCCTTGATCACTAAAAAAAATAATAATAATTAATGACAAGGATAACTCCACCAAGCACTACTTGAACCTCCTAATAAGTCTTAATGAGCATTGTGAGGTTGAGCACCTTGGAAAGAATTGTAAAGTATCTTGTGCAAACAAAATTTTCACCATTTCTCTTTAAAAATAAAAATGAAAATCTATATGTGCATTGAAATTTGTGGAAGTAAAGTTGTTTATGTTCAATTCAAGTTATGTTCTTAAATTACATGGTTTCATATGGTTTGATTTATACTCTTGTATACTTTTATCAAAACACACTTATTGAACACATCATTGTCATTTATAATACTTCCACTCATGAGAATTAGACTAAAAATTTCTCTATACAATTTTCTACAATCATGAGTAAATGCAATAGATAGCAACGCATGATCTTTACAATGTTTTTGTATACTTGAAATGCAAATTTATTTACATTGTAAACATATCTTACTTGATATTTTTATAATCTTGCTTGCTACTTTTTATTACTAATTACAAATGAACTTGCAACCTGTGTATCTAAATTCAAAACATCTGCTTCATTGAGTAAAATTCTTATTATATTTTGTACTTACAATTTCTACAAGATGTTACAAATTGCTTTCGCTGTGTTCACTACTTATATTCAAGTTGCTCTTATCTCTACTAAATGCATATTATTTTATGTTGCTATAACTCTATCCCACCTTCTTTTGATTATAACAAAAGGGGGAGAATAATTGAAGAAATAAAGAAATCTTTTATTTAGGGGGAGTTCATTAGGAAATGCATTCATGTAGGGGGAGTATCCACATAGGGGGAGTATGCATGTTTATAACGCTTAACAATTACTATAAACACTACTTTAATAATATTTTATTCCTTATTGGTGGATTTGTTATTATCAAAAGGGGGAGATTGTTGGAGCTTGTGTTCCACTTCTCTTAGTTTGAGAAATAACAAATCATACTATGTATTTGATCTTGCTTGTGTTTATAGTGTGCAGATACTATAGTTATATAACCCTATGAACAGGATGCTGATTGATGATGATTCTCTGGAAAGAGAGTTAATGCTCGCGTTAGTTGTTAACGCCCAGCGTTAACAACAGCTGAGGAGGAATGCCGTCGAGAACAAATCCGTCGAGTTGCGGCCGACGAAACTGCGTTCGACGAAATTTGAAGGCGTTCGACGAAAGGAGCTTCCGTTCGATGAAAAGGACCTGCGCGCGACGAAATTGCGCTTGACAAACTGCGTTCGACGAACTTTGAGTTCCGTTCGATGAAATGAGCCTGCGCTCGACGAAATTGCGCTTGACAAACTGCGTTCGACAAACTTTGATGGCGTTCGACGAACTTTGATTCCGTTCGACGAAGGCGCGTTCGATGAAATTGTTTTCGTTCGACGAAATTGGTTTCTTCCACGATCGTGATGGTTGCGGTTGACGAAATGCGATTCCGTTCGACGAAGGCGCATTCGACAAAATGAGTTTCGTTCGACGAAATTTGGTTCTGCCATGCTCCCAGTGCTATGCACGATCTCAGCAACTACCGTACACGTTCACTAACGCTGACATTAACCCTTAATGTCACGCGTTAGCTCCAGTTTCTATTTAAAGATCTGATTTCGTTTGCTGAAGGATGAGATGCATTGAAGCCTTCATTCCAAAGATCTGAGAGAGCATTTCATTCAGAAATTCAGAGAGAACTCCCAACACCAACATTGAGGAACAAGAGTGAGAAGGAGATTTCCAACGACAAATTTGAAGAAGGGCGCTCGCTTCAACTCCGACGTGGTCATGGCGTATCTTCAACATCTCCTTCAGCGCTCTTCATTCTAGGTGGTCATTTGTTATAATTTTTTATCTTTATCTTTTTATATTTTCTTGTAACGGTAGTAATTCGCCGCCTTGTGTGTGACGACTAGGTCCTTGTGCGACTTAGGGGGTAATTCGCCGCCTTGTGCGTGGCGACTAGGTCAAGGGTAGATCTAGGGGGTGGCTAGAGGCCTTATCTGAGGAAAGATAGGCTATAGCCAACCGGTCCTTGGGAGAAGGACCGGTGAAGGAACAAAAAGAGATTTTTCAAGTTATCGCCTCCTATTTCAGGTGTTATTGAAATATTATCCTTGTAATCATTTTTGTGAAATATAAAATTCTTTTTCAGTATATCTAATTTTTCTGGAATTGTATTTAATAAAGAAAATCATTTTGAATATTTCTGCAAAACTTTTTTTTTGGAGAGTTAACGCCAGCGTTGACTCTTAACGCCAAGCGTTAGCAACAGAGCAAAAAAAAGTTTTTCTATTTTGTTAACATCTGTAAGTTTATTTCAAAAAATAGAAAACCCCTTATTCACCCCCCCCCTCTAAGGGCGCCATCAGATCCAACAGCTGGTTCCAATTCTAAAGGTAGTTGGGGTGGTGGAGGTGCATTCATGACGGGCACGTGTGTTCGGGCTATGGCTTCCATCAACTATCAGGATGATTGGATTGTGGACTCTGGGTGTGGTCATCACCTCACCGGGGATGAGTAAAAGTTCTCCTCATTGCGAGCATATACAATGACGCTATCATTACGGCTGATGATACTATACATGTAGTAGAGAAGGAGGGTGTGGTTTCTTTGAACGATGATAGAGGTACTCTTACATTGAAGAGTGTATATCGTGTTCCGGGGATGAAGAAGAACCTCTTCTCAATGACCAATGCTGTGGATGCTGGCTATCACGTTTTGTTCGGTCCAACAGAAGTGAAATTTCTCCGAAATGTTTCAATCATGAAAGCTGAAGTCACTCATGTAGGGAGACGAGTGAAGGACTTGTTTGTTCTTTCAACAAGTTCTTATGTTGATAAGATGAGGGATAACGACAGTGCCGCTATCTGGCATGAAAGACTTGGGCATGTTGGGATGGATAAGTTGAAGGCTATGGCAGGAAGAGGCCTTGTGAAAGGTCTGCCTAGTTTGTCAACTTTCGGAGATGGTCACGTTTGTGCAGGTTGTCAGTTTGGTAAGGCTCAACGTCTTCCATTTGACAAATCACAAAGCAGATGTAAAAGACCATTGGAATGTATACATGGTGATCTGTTTGGACCTACCAATACTGCCAGTCTTAGAGGTAGCAGGTATATGCTGATTTTGGTTGATGACTTCACCAGATATACTTGGGTATATTTTCTGAAGGAGAAGTCGGAGGCGTTCGAGAGGTTTGTTGTAACGGTCCAGGCCCGCCAACACGGGATCCAGCTGGACCGCCGGCACCCTCCCGGCCCAGTCCCGCCAACACGGTACCCAGCTGGCACCGAAAGGGTTCAGCCTAACTAGATGGTCTGTAGACCATGCACCCCAACCCCTCTCTGTCCCACCACATAGCACAGTGGGTTGTTGGAGACCGCAGTCACCCTTTGATGAGAATTGAGTCAGTTAAGCGGCAGCACGTGGACTTCCCAGGAGGTCACCCATCCCGTGACTACTCCAGCCCGAGCACGCTTAACTATTGAGTACTTTCACTTCTCATCGCCAATTGAGCTGCTCAATTGGTGATGAGAAGTGAAAGTACTTCATAGTTAAGCGTGCTGGGGCTGGAGTAGTCACGGGATGGGTGACCTCCTGGGAAGTCCACGCGTTGCCGCTTAACTGGCTCAATTCTCATCAAAGGGGGACTGCGGTCTCCAACAACCCACTGCGCCCTGTGGTGGGACAGAGAGGGGTTGGGGTGCATGGTCTGCAGACCATATGGTTAGGCTGAACCCTTCCGGTGCCAGATGGGTCCCGTGTTGGCGGGCCTGGGCCGGGAGGGTGCCGGCGGTCCAGCTCGGTCCCGTGTTGGCGGGCCTGGACCGTTACCTTTGTAATACCACATTTTTTTCATTTTGAAAACTTGAGTCTTATGCCCAGAACCGCCGCTTTGCGGTGGCACCATCACTCGGGAAGGTTGTCACTACAAAACGCCGATTCTGCCGGCCATATCAATCACAAAAGAAGTAAGCATAAATAAACTTATAGAAGTTCAAGTCCACATCACATAGAAAGTAAAATCATCATAAGAGATGTCCACATACAGTAACTGAATAAAAGATAACAGTAATAATAAAGGGCTCCTCCCTGATACATCAACTCCTCACTACAATTTCACTCGCAGAAGCATAATCTACCAAATCTAATAAGACACTCACGGGTCCTGTCATCGGTGCTCCCATGCTAGACTGCCCCGCCTCCACCTGTACCGGCCTCTGGTGCTGCAGCATCCCATCAGTCCCCTAAAATGATAAGGTCCACCGACCGTTAGTCAAAAGACTAAGCCAATCCCCCACCCCTTCCCCGGTGACTCCTAGGCACCGTACGGGGAGGATGAAGCAGAGGACATCAGGGGGTATAATCAAAAGCAGGTGACAGTGAATCTAACTATGGAATAGTCTATTGGTAAGCAATATATAATACAATGAGTAAGGAGTAGGAGTAAAATAGTAGCAAGTAAGCAATAGTAATAGGTAAAAAGTAGCAAAGAAATGAAACCTTAATTTATAGGAATGCCCACACAAACCTGTAGACCAAGGGGCCATTTAGCAGGGCCTATCGTATAAAAAGTCTCATAACCAATTTATACGATAGGGGTAGGGGTTGAAATGCAATGTTTATGCCATGTCATGCAAGGTATGCAGTTAATGTTATGTTCATACAAGTGCAACTCACACACTACGACTCTATCCGCACAGACCTTTAGTTCCCCCTTTTTGGAGTTAGCAAAACTCCCAGGATACTTCCGTAGTGGCAAACAGAAGCGATGGGTTGGGCCTCGCCCACCTCTAGGTTGGTATCTGCACTACCCCACCTAGACCTATCGTACGCCTCAATGCTAAGAACACAATAGCGGAGCTCCTGCGTACTCTTACTGGTTAGTTCACCAGACTTTTCTTTGGTAAAGTGTTAATCACACTTACCGAGCCAAAGTATCGACGTCGGTGCGACGACCGTCAGGACTAATGGCCCACCACCTTATGCACATACAGTATGTCCTGTTTTATCCCAAGCCATAAGATCCCCGGGCTAACCTGCCTGTCATCATAACCTTCCGAGCCGACGGCTCGCCGAACCGTCCCGTCCGTACCAACAAGCACTACTGAGTCACAAGCTTACCGGACTAGCTAGTCCACTGCTACAACCACCGAGCCTACCGCTCGTAAACCAAACAAACTAACCTCCCGTAATCACTGGGTGTGGGTGTGTGGATTATTAAGTTAATCTTGCACCGCCATTTATTCCTACATTTTAGGGTTAACCATGGACTCCCCGAGGACTACCCTGTGAAGGCTCACTATGGTACTAGGAGCTACAATGGGATGACACCCCAAAGCTCCTTTTCTAAGGCACTTAATATTATTAGTGACTACCCACAAGTATACCCTCCTTATCATTACACTTGGACTACACTACGTATTTTATGATCTTCTAAGGGGAAAGACGATCTTTCGTCGGTCCCGAACATGACCTTCTCCTTAGCTTATCGGGTACACCCAACATATAGACCTCTAATGGTGACCACACATCTTCTCTACCAGACTAGGTACATCAACTACCTTCCATTCCCACCTAATGATCCATAAAATACTCAAGTTTTATAGTTTAACTATACGCAGACTAAATGAGTTATATGTGTTACATAAGTGGAGGTACCCTAAATATTCATCCAACTGACTCAAGATTATTACTGGGTGTCTATCATGATATTCTAAGTGTAAATCTAGAGGATCATATTTTTCCTTGTTTAATTGGCATTTATTTTAATTTTCCTCAATTTTGACCTAGTATGAAATTGAACATGAAGTATAAAATCCTCTTATGATGATTTTACTTTCTATGTGATGTGGACTTGAACTTCTATAAGTTTGTTTATGCTTACTTCTTTTGTGATCGATATGGCCGGCAGAATCGGCATTTTGCAGTGGCGACCTTCCCGAGTGATGGTGCCACCGCAAAGCGGCGGTTCTGGGCATAAGACCCGAGTTTTCAAAAAGAAAAAAAATGGGGTCTTACAAATAGCTCAATTGGTGATGAGAAGTGAAAGTACTCCATAGTTAAGCGTGCTCGGGCTGGAGTAGTCACCGGATGGGTGACCTCTTGGGAAGTCCACGCGCTGCCGCTTAACTGGCTCAATTCTCATCAAAGGGGGACTGCGGTCTCCAACAACCCATTGTGCCCTGTGGTGGGACAGAGAGGGGTTGGGGTGCATGGTCTGCAGATCATCTGGTTAGGCTGAACCCTTCTGGTGCCATCTGGGTCTCGTGTTGGCGGGCCTGGGCCGGGAGGGTGTCGGCGGTCCAGCTGGGTCCCGTGTTGGCGGGCCTGGACCGTTATATTTGTGGAGTTCAAGGAGCTGGTGGAAGGTCGGCTCAACCTGCGGGTCAAGAGGTTCAGAACAGACAATGGAGGGGAGTTCACCTCCAAGGCGTTCTTTAACTTCTGCAGGAAGCATGACATCCAAAGAGCGCTTTCTTGTGCTCACACTCCACAACAGAATGGTGTTGCAGAGCGGAAGGCCCATTATTTGACGGAAATCTGCAAATGTTGGCTTCATGTCAAGTGTATCCCAAAGTCCTTCTGGGCAGAGGGAATGTCTTGTGCGGCCTATGTCATCAACCGGATGCCTCTCAATCCCATCAACGTGAAGACCCCTCATGAGTTAATGTTCAAGGAGAAGCCAAGCGTGGAACACTTTCGAGTGTTTGGTTCTACCTACTATGTGCATGTTCCGGATGCCCTTCGAACGAAGCTAGATGCAAAGGCAAGAAAACTAGTCTTCGTCGGTTATGATGACCGGAAGAAAGGGTGGAGATGCATGGATCCCGAGACACGGAGATATGTGGCCTCTAGGGATGTGGTATTTGACGAGCTGACGTCATACCAAGGCAGCTCTTCTGTAGAGTTACAACGAAGTAGGGTAGATGGTGGACCAGAGGAAGCTGCAAAGGAAGTTCTGGTGGAGTTGCCTGTTTCTCCAGGTGCTCCAGGAATCTCTAGCTCTGGGTCAGGTGCTTCAGGTTCTGAAAGCAGAGGGAGCGATACTCCACGTCTACCTGAAAGGAGGGCTAGTCCAGAAGCTGCAGTGGAAGAGGTGGTTCAGAGTCAAGCTCTGAGGAGGTCCAAGAGGACCATTATTCCACCATATTGGTATACGGGCGGAAACTTGGTGAGCTTTGTCTCATATTTCTTTGCAGGTCCCCTGAATGAGAGAGAGACATCTTGTTATGAAAATGCGGTTTGAGTCAAGGAGTGGGAAAGAGCCATGGATGAAGAGATGGCTTCCCTCGGGAAGAATGAGACTTGAGACTTGGTGCCTAAGGTTGAGGGAGTTACTCCGGTGACTTGCAAGTGAGTTTTCAAACTGAAGAAGAAGGCTGATGGAAGTATTTAGTGGTACAAGGCTCGTCTTGTAGCTCGAGGTTTCTCTCAGAAGTATGGGGAGGATTATGAAGAGATGTTTAGCCCCGTTGCCAAGATGACTTCGGTCCAGGTAGTGATCGTATTGGCAGCTTGCCAAGGGTGGAAGATTTGGCAACTCGACGTGAAGAACGCTTTCTTATATGGCGAGATTGACAAGGATATCTTCATGGATCAGCCACCTGGTTATGTATCTGAAGAGCACCCAAGATATGTTTGCAAGCTCAAGAAGGCTCTTTACGGCTTGAAGCAAGGGCCTCGAGCGTGGTACGAAAAGATCGCAGAATACCTCCAATTCTGCGGATACTTTGCTTCTGATTTAGATTCAAGCTTATTTGTAAAGAAGACAGGGGAGCTTCAGGTCTTGGTGCTGCTGTATGTTGACGATATGATCGTCACAGGGAATTCTAAAATGGAGGTAGCCAGGCTTCATGCTGATCTAGCTATCAAATTTGAGATGAAGGATTTGGGTGAACTTCACCATTTCCTTGGGCTCGAAGTGGAGAGGAAAGAGAGCGGTATGCTTGTTTCCCAAAAAGGCTATTCGGATCGAATCGTGAAGAGGTTCGGCATGGAAGGGGGGAAGAGCAGCTCTACTCCACTGGAGGTTGGAGTTCATCTTCGACGAGATGAAGGGAAGGTTCTTAACAATCCTTTGGTGTTCCGGGCTTTGGTTGGAAGTCTGATATACTTGACGATCACGAGGCCAGATATTGCTTATGTAGTTGGCAGGGTGAGCCGGTTTATGGCAGAGCCTCGAAAACCTCATCTTGTGGCGGCTAGGAGTATCTTGAAGTATGTCAAATCCACCTCAGATTTGGGTCTCTTCTACGGGAGAGATTCGGATTTTTTCTTGCACGGGTACATGGATGCTGATTATGGAGGAGATTCAGATGATCGGAGATCGACCTCTGGATATGTCCTTATGACAGGTTCTACAGCTATATCATGGTGCACCAAGAAGCGGGATTCTGTGTCTGTCTCTACCACAGAAGCGGAGTACAAAGCTTCGGCTTTGGCGGCTCAGGAAGACATCTGACTTAGGAGGATTGTGGAGGACATTCATAGGGAGGTGCGAGGTCCTACTCTGTTACGTGGTGACAATGAGAGTGCTCTCAAACTGGTGAACAATCCAGTTTGTCACGCGCATACAAAGCACATAGAGATTCATCATCATTTCATTCGTGAGAAGGTGTTGGAGGGATCTCTGACTGTGGATCATGTACAGAGCAAGGATAATGTTGCTGACATATTTACTAAGTCGCTGTCGAAGGGACCCTTTGGTCGGTTGCGGAGTTTGCTTGGGCTAACTTCCACTTCCCACTTCAAGGGGGGTGTTAAATTTTTAAAGTGGAAGTGGAATGGTGATGGGCGGTTTGCAGATTGGAGACCGCAGAGACCGTGCGGTCTGCGTTGGTGCTCTGGCCAGTTCTGTCTCAGGCGATCTGTTCTGAGCGGTCTGATCTGGGAGACTACAAAGTGTCCAGGCGGCTTGCGCGGATTGTTCTGGCGACTTGTTCAAGTCGGCCATATGTTCAAGTAGGTCTGTCTTCTTGCAGTGACCGGGCGGTCTGACGTCTTGTTCTTGTCGGTCTGGGTTACTGAAGAAGTTCTTTGCATTTGCAATAAAGACCAGGCGGTCTGTTTAGTGACCGCGGTGACGGGACGGTTTGTATATAACCGGTGGTCTTATAAGGGATGTGTTAGCCTTGCTGAGATCGGGCGGTCTGTCTTGTGAGACCGCCTGTAATCTGATGGGCGGTTATTGTATCCCAGTTTGTGCGGTGACGACATCCGTCTACTCGCCTATAAATAGGTGTGCAGGGCCCGTCATTAACAACGAAGAACTGTAAGAACCAAAGTTGGCTTGATTGTGCCGGTCTCAATTTGAGGTCGCGTGGTCTGAGATTGTGTCTGACCGGTTTGTTTGTTCGCAGGTTAGCGACTAGCAGTTTGCGGTCAACATTCTCCCTTCTTCCAGCTTTGAATAAACCAGTCCGGGCGGACTGTGTTTAGGTTTTCTTGGTCTGTGCAACGGACTCAGTTGATCGGGCGGTCTTAAGCGACCAGGCGCTCTTGAGTTGCGGTCTGCAGCAGGAAGCAGTTTCTTTGTCAAGTGTTAGCGGGTTCTTCTGTGATCTTAAGACAGTGCCGTCTGGGCGATCAAGGAGTGCGAACAGGTTAACTTTCAGCAGTTGAATAAAGCAGCATGTTGAGCGGTCTGTGGTTGCGGTCTATCAGGCGCGGTCTCAGGGGTTAACTGCACGGCTTGCCTGTTCGCGCGGTCTGGCGATCTCAGGTTGTCAAGTCGCCATCAGCTTGTAGTCTTTTGTGTATTGTGCTTCTCTCCTCCGTGATTCTTATGAATCATGTCTCGCCATGTATACCTCGAATTGTAAAGAGATAGTTAATACCATAGCACTATTCGGTCTTCCCATTGTCATTGTGTTGCTATACTTGTGAAAAGTTTGTGAAGTGTTCCACATTTTTTACTTCAACTCTGGACCTCAAGTTTTTTTAACAGTCTCCTCAGGATAGGCAGGGGCTGACACTTGCAGTCGCCAAGGGAAAGAAACGTGTGTCTGCCTCCCTACGTGTCGCTACGTTGAAGGTAAGGAATATGCTCTTTGACTGCGTTGTGATCGTGTTGTGTTTATTGTTGATTCTAACTTTGGGCTTATCTTTATTCAGATTAGGGAGCTGTGCAGCATTGCCCACACGTGGACCGATCACTACGTGGCCTTGAAGGATGAGTTCCTAACCCTCCAAAAAAAGCTTAGAAGCACAGAGGACTCCTTCGCCTCGGCTAGGAGGAGGAGGGAGAGGGTGGTTTCTCGTTTGGAGCGATCAGAGTCCAAGCTTGCTTTTGCTAGGGCTGAGGTTGAGAAGTTGCAGGAGGAGGTCAAGGAAGCCACGAAGTCTAAGGGGGATCGAGGCGTTCGTCCTGCACGGGAGGCTCAGGCGGACATGACTCGACAGGAGGTCGAGGTGTCGCACTTAAGGGATGAGGTGTCCAGACTTGTCTCTTCGCAGCCGGATATTGACGAGGTTAAAAAGGCTGCTGTTATAGAGTACAAAGAGACCCTTACTTTTATGGAGTGCACTCAGATCTCGAAGGAGGCTCAAGCCGAGACTATGATTACTTAGGTGGAGCTGCTTCTGGAGGACGAGTGCGAGATCACATTCCAATGGGGTTTTTGCAAGGGCTTAGCTCGGAGGAGGCTAGAGTACAGTGTTGCGGACCTTAGCGTGGGTGATGCCTCTGAGGACGACTGGCTTGACGTCGATATCGGGGGGGGTGATCCTTGCAGATGATCAACCTTGCGTTGTTTTTTTTATATTTTGTTCTACTTTGTGTTTATTGTCCTGTACTTGTCGCAGTAGGTGCATCGTAGCACCATAGTATTCCTGAGATTTATTTTTATATATAGTGTTGGCTACTTTGAGTCATAAATATTCTCTTTTGTGATGGATTTTGCGTTATAGCAATTTTGATGTGCCTCGAAACCCCCATCCCCTTGTCGGGATGATCGCGGGGGTTCGCTACTCGGCGTTGGCTCCGGAGGGTCGACGCTGGATTATGAACTCGTTGCTCGGTGTTTGTACTGAAGGTCGACGCTTGGTCTCGTGAGCTCGTCGCTTGGCGTCGGAGGTCGGTGCTCAATTTTGGCATGGGGGGAGGGGGGTCTTTGCCTCTTCTTTATCGTAGGTGAGCTCGCTACTCGGTGTCAGCACATGAGGTTGTTGCTCGGGTGAGCTCGTTGCTCGGTGCTTGGGGACGCTGGAGGTCGAGTTAGAATGTCGGAGTTGGTCCATGGAGTTGGAGAGGGTGGTTGTGCTTGGGTTAGTTATTCCTCATCGTAACTGTCATTGAAGTCATTTTCGGAGGGGAAGGAGGTTTCGTTCAGACTCTCTAGGATCAGAGGGAAGTGCCAGGATGTGGGGGTAAAAAATAAGAGGTTGTGTGATGGAGTAAGGCTCTCAACCATGAAAAGGCTTACTTTTGAGAGAAGTGGAGATTATGGGTCTGTTTGGGACAGCTCTGGCGGATTGAAAAGCTGCTGTCCGGATAGAGCTGTTTTAAAAGAGCTCTCTGGGGAGCAGTTTTGAAAAGCTGCAGAGTGTTTAGGTGTTCTGTGCAGAAGTGCACTTTGAAGAACGATTTTCTAATTTAGCTGTTTGGAGAAACAACTTTTGGAAGCTGTTTTTTTAGAACTTAAAATACATAAAGTTTTAAACGTGGAGAATAATAAAAAACAACCGATAACAATAGTCTTTTACATAATTCTTTGGTAATGCTATCCACGCGCCCCGTATATTTCTTCGGCAATGCTATCTCGTACTGTAGACATCTGTTCAGCTCCAGCAGCATCAACCATATCGCTTCCAATATCATCCTCCGCCGCAGGGTCTTCATCCTCTGAGGGAGCGAAAGAAGACTCATCAGCATCACATACATTAAACTCAGGGTCCCAGCGAGAAGGATGTCTACGAATGAAGTTATGTAAGGCCGTTGTGGCCAACACTACATAAATACTCAAAAATGTTGGAGGAACACAAAAACCCAAAACACAAACATAAATACTCAAAAATGCACACTCACACACAAACACACATCCTAAAACAAACACACACACATCCACATCCACACACAACACACACACACATTCATCACACACACTCATCCAAAAACACACACACACACACATACACATCCACACACAACACACACACACACACATGCACACACACACACACACACACACACACACACAAACCACACAAACCCAACACACAAACCACAACACACTCAACACATACACATCACACACACACAACATACCCCAAAAAATCACACACACACACACACACACACACATACACCTCATCCAAACACACACAACAATAAACACACACTCAAATTCATACACATCCAAACACACACACACACACACACACTCAAATTCATACACATCCAAACACATATACACACTCAAATTCATACACACACACCCATACACAAACACACACACATACACACATCCATTCAAACAAACACAAACATACACACTCATAATAAACACAAATCACACATCCAAACAACACAAATCACACACACACAAACCTATAATAGAGAACTCAAATGATGCAATCAGAAAACACACAAACCTACCAAATATGAAATCAAATGATGCAAGATTTCCTAATACATAACTTAACAGCAAGTAGAAATAGGAATCGGGAATACCTGTATGTGGAAGAGATCGGGAAGGCTGGAGGAAGAGAATCGCTGGAGGAAGAGAATCGCTGGAGGAAGAGCTGTTAGGGCTCGTCGAGGAAGAGCTGTTAAGGCTGGAGGAAGAGCTGGAGGAAGAGAATTGCTGGAGGGATCACTGGAGGAAGACAAGATGTTAGGGCTCGTCGTCGATGGAGGCAGGGCTCATCGAGGAGAAGCGTCGTCGGGGGAGGGCTCGTCGAGGAGAAGCGTCGTCGGGGGAGGGCTCGTCGAGGAGAGAGCTCGCAATGTTAGGGCATAGCTTCGTCGAGGAGAAGATGGGAGTGAAGATCGATGCGCAGTCGGGGGAGGGGGCGAGGGGGCGATACGCGGGATTTGGGAGCGATTTTGGGAGAGCTATACGCGATGGGAGGGCAGATTCCCGAATAGAACCAAAACCAGCGTTTTTAAAAGAGCAATTTTTAAAGAGTTCGGTCTCCAAACACCCCAAAAACAGCTCTGGCGGATGGAATAGAGATTTTTCATCCGCAAGAGCTGTCCCAAACAGACCCTATGTGGAGACTTTTAGTGGGGGTCATGGGGTTTAATTAGAATTTAGTTAAATGTTAATTAATCATTAAAAACGTCAGCCCAATATTCACATAATTTAAAAAAACTAAAATAGGCTAAACTTAACTTAAAAGAAGAAATTCATCACGCTAGCCATTAGAGCTTGATCCAACCCACTAAAACTTGTATGGAGGCTAATAAAGCTAGTTGTGCCATAAATTAAAATTTCGAAATAGTTTGGCACAAAAATTGCCAAAAATTAGAATTATCATTTCGCACTTGCCCAGGATCAACCAAAAGGTAAAATATAAAAACTCAAAGGTTCTCTAAATATTAAAATATGCATACATTCTAAATTTCATACTTTTTTGGAGCTCATTCAGAATTTTCGTCAACTAAATCTTTAACGGGTCAAGGGGGGTCTGTTAAGCAACACGAAGCATTGTGTTGAAACCAGAGAACCGGCTACGATGTTCGCAACAGGTATGCAACTGACCCTTACTTCACCTGAGCTAGAACACGTGACCGGTCGTTGAGAGTCGAAGGACCTTGCACCTAAGATGGCTTGAAGCCCGAAACAGACCCCTTGAGCTGCAGCAAGGAGGCCCCACCACAAACCCGGAAGATCAAAAAGAGCTTCCCCTCACAAGCCAATGTTGAGCCTGGGCACCCTGGAGAGCACTAAGGAGCACCTGTCTGTCGACCTTAGCTGACAGAGGGCTGGAGTACTTGCTCACAAGTAACACGCGAGGAAGAGAGGAAGAAGAGGTGTCCCTCCCAAGGTGCCTATGGGGGTCTATTTATAGACTTCCTAAATTTGGGCTGATGATAGCCAAATTCCACTATCCGCAGCTCAACTCCGAATTCAAATCCAAGGTCACAACCGAGACAGTAGGGGGCGAGTGGGACTCAAGATGTCCACTCCCCCTTGACGGAGGCTGGGCGAGTGGACCACTCAGTTCACTCTCCTTTGGGGCGAGTGGACCCGTGGTCTACTCGCCTGAATGCCTGGGGCACCACTCGCCCCATACCCGGGCGAGTGGACCATGGTCCACTCGCTCCCCCTCTAGGCGAGTGGACCAATGGTTCACTAGCCTGGGGGTGGGTGAGTGGACCAACGGTCCATTTGCCCTTGCTTCGGGCGAGTGGACTATTGGTCCACTGGCCCCTGCCTCGGGCGAGTGGACCACTAGGTCCACTCGCCCAAGCTGGGAAGTGGACCCATGGTCCACTTCCTCTTCCCCGGGGCCTTGTCTCGCCGTTCCGGTCGGCTTTGGTTGCCTCTGATCGGTCAATTTGCCTGTCACGATCACTTTCTCTACCCACCCTAGTCTCAACGAATTACGGGTTATACACAATCCCCTCTTTTTTTGCTTTCGACACGAGCCCAGAAAAATAATGGGTCACCCGTGGTTCGGAGATACGGGCAAGAACGCAGTGGTTGAAATTTTTAAAGACGGTTCAATCCAAACTAAGCTCAAGAATGACAAACCTTTCTCCACTTCCCAACCCTCCCGTAAACCGAACTCAATTGGAGGTGGAGAAAGCTCAACACCTCTGGTAGAGTTGAACTCAACCTGAGGTGGAGGGAAGCTCAACACCTATAGTCGAACTGAACTCAACTTGATGTGGGGGGAGCTCAACACCTCTAGTCGAGCTGAACTCAACCTTAGGTGGAAGAAAACTCAACACCTCTAGTCGAGCCGAACTCGACTTGAGGTGGAGGGAGCTCAATACCTCTAGTCGAGCAGAACTCAACCTGAGAGGTAGGGAGCTCAACACCTCTAGTCGAGCCGAACTCAACCTGAGATGGAGGGAGCCCAGCACCTCTAGTTGAGCTGAACTCAACCTGAGATGGAGGGAGGTCAACACCTCTAGTCGAGCCATACTCAACCTGAGATGGAGGGAGCCCAACACCTCTAGTCGAGCCGAACTCAACCTGAGATGGAGGGAGCTCAACAACTCAACCTGAGATGGAGGGAGCCCAACACCTCTAGTCGAGTCGAACTCAACCTGAGATGGAGGGAGCCCAACACCTCTAGTCGAGCCGAACTTAACCCGAGATGGAGGGAGCTTATCAACTCTAGTCGATCCAAACTCAACCTGAGATGGAGGGAGCTCAACACCTCTAGTCGAGCCGAACTCAACCTGAGATGGAGGGAGCTCAACACCTCTAGTCGAGCCGAACTCAACTTGAGATGGAGGGAGCTCAAAACCTCTAGTCGAGCCAAACTCAACCTAAGATGGACGGAGCTCAAAACCTCTAGTAGAGCCGAACTCAACCTGAGATAGAGGGAGCTCAACACCTCTAGTCGAGCTGAACTCAACCTGAGATGGAGGGAGCTCAACACTGCCTAAGAGTTTGGACCAACTGGAGTGGAGGACTTCGACACTTCCTAGGAGCTTAGATCACCTGGAGGCGGATGAACTCGACACTGCCTAAGAGCTTGGACCAACTGGAGTGGAGGAACTCGACACTGCCTAAGAGCTTGGACCAATTGGAGTGGAGGACTTCGACACTTCCTGGGAGCTTAGCTCACCCGAAGGTAGATGAACTCGACACTTCCCAAGAGCTTGGACCAACTGGAGTGGAGGAACTTGACACTGCCTTAGAGCTTGGACCAACTGGAGTGGAGGACTTCGACACTTCCTGGGATCTTAGCTCACCCGGAGGCGGATGAATTTGACACTGCCTAAGAACTTGGACTAACTGGAGTGGAGGAACTCGACACTGCCTAAGAGCTTGGATGGAGTGGAGGAATTCGACACTTCCTGGGAGCTTAGCTCACCCGGAGGTGGATGAGCTCGACAGTGCCTAAGAGCTTGCACCAATTGGAGTGGTGGAACTCGATATTGCCTAATAGCTTGGACCAATTGGAGTGGAGAACTTTGACACTTCCTGGTAGCTTAGCTCACCTGGAGGCGGATGAACTTGACACTGCCTAAGAGCTTTGTGTTGGGCTGCGGTCAGCAATTGCCCCGGTGCTGCGGTGCTAGTCGAAGCGGAAGGGTGTGTCCCCCACAGGCGTAACTGGCTGCCACGTGGATCCTGCTTGGGTGACCAGCTCTATTAAGGATAGGTAGCGCCTTCACCAACAGTCCGGGCTTTTGGTCGAGTTGGTTGCGTCGAGTCCCCAACAAGTGGTATCAGAGGGGGTCGCGTGTTTGCAACCCTGGGTCGTTGCTGGGGGGGATTGTTGGGATGCGGTCAGCAATTGCCCCGGTGCAGCGGTGCTAGTCGAAGCGGAAGGGTGTGTCCCCCACAGGCCTAACTGGCTGCCACGTGGATCCTGCTTGGGTGACCAGCTCTATTAAGGATAGATAGAGCCTTCACCAACAGTCCGGGCTTTTGGTCAAGTTGGTTGCGCCGAGTCCCCAACAAGGCTTTTGGTCGAGTTGGTTGCGCCGAGTCCCCAACAAGTGATATTAGAGGGGGTCGCGTGTTCGAAACCCCGGGTCGTTGCTGGGGGGATTGTTGGGCTGCGGTCAGCAATTGCCCCGGTGCTGCGGTGCTAGTCGAAGCAGAAGGGCGTGTCCCCCGTGGGCCTAATGATGAGTCCCAATTATATACATATTTTCGGACTCATTTGGGCTGATATTCTAGTGTTTGCACCACATTTTAGGCACGTTTTCATTTATATGTACTATTCCATGCTAGGTGCACTATTAAGCCCATTTCGGTGTGCAATTGCATTCCTTGTTGTTGGGGGTAAGCACATTGTGCTCCCCTTCCCTTCTTCTATGTTTTTCTGATGCTGGACGTGTATTCCCAGCCATTGTATCTTGTATGCAGGTGACCGGATCGTCCCGTTTTCCCCAGAAGTAATTTCTGTGCATATCGCACGGTCGTGAGTTTCCTTGACGCACGGTCTGTGCGGTCGTGCGTTTTTGCCTGGGCAGAAAACGGAGCGTCGGAGTCTACTCGTGCATTTTTACACACGGGCGGTTTGCCCGTGCGTGAGTAAAACGCACGGTCGACCTGTGTATTCTTGATTTCAGAGCATCGGATTTTGCCCGTGCGTTTGTACGCACGGGCGGCGTTGATCGTGCGTGAGCAAAAGGCACGGGCGGCGCAACATCTTCCCCAAGTCACATTTTGTCATTTAATAACGCACGGTCTGCGCACGGTCGTGCGTTCGACCGTGCGTGACCATTTTCTGACAGTTTTTCTATTTAAGCCACATGTCTTGCCCTATTACCGATCATTTTTCCCGCTCCCAGAGCTCCAGTTCCGCGCCCTTTTCGCCGTCCATCGCCACCCACCTTCAGGAGGTGCTCCGGGCTTGTTCTTCACGCCAATTTTGAGCCCGGAGATCATCTCGGCCTCCTCCTTCATCCTAGAGCTTCAAGGGAGATCTAGCCGCCATTACCTTCAAGCAAGAGGAAGTTTGCAACCTCTACCGGACCGTGAGTCGAAGAAGACGGGCTCATTGGAGAGTAGTGACAGCTCTCTCTACCCCGTACGTAGTTGCGGACCGAGCTTGGACGCAGATTGATAACCCGGCGATTCCAACCGTGAATCTACAACGAGCCTTCGGATTCGGTCGATTTCTTGCCTTGTTCTTCTCTTATTGATGTATATGTAGTTAGATCTAACATTATGATGAAGTAGCACTTAACTTTATTTGCATTTCTATACATTTCATGTCTATGTGAAATAGTTTACTGTTTGAGTTGCTTGAGGTGCGCCCCATTCCATCCTCCATCCCACCATCACGTTCGTGTGCCGCACTAGCAATTGCTAGTGGCGTGCTTGTCGACGAGGTGCTTGCGACCCTCATCCGTATGCCCACTCTTCCATCCGCCTAGCGAAGCGTGGCATAGCGGCCCGTGTAATCCATTCCGACTCCGCCGATGCGAACCATTCCATCCGCTTGCCTACTCGTCCATCCGCCTAGCGAAGCGTGGCATAGCGGCCCGTGTAATCCACTCGCCCTACGAAGCAGCGCGCTCAAGGCCTGCATAGTTCGATTCTGCTTATCTACTCGTCCATCCGCCCTTACGAAGTAGCGCGCTCAAGTCCTACGTAGATTCCATCCCGCCAAGCGAAGCATTGCATAGCGGCATTGCATAGGAGTAGTTTAAGTTGTTTTCTTTTATTTTCCACAAACCAAATCCCCCATTTCCGCATCCATCCGCTCGAAAGGACTTCAATCTCAAGTCCTTCCTCGATAATAAACTCCACCTTACCGTGTTCCTTTGAGATCGATACTTGGGGATTCATTCCCATTTTATATTACTTGAACGATCGGTACACTGCCGTTTCGTGCCGCAATCTTACTACCGCCTATAGCGGTGTGCTAAGATTAGCGCATCAAGTTTTTGGCGTCGTTGCCGGGGAACACAGTCGTGTGAGTTTTCTTGAGAGGGAGAGCCGAGAGATAGTAGTTCTTCCAGTGTTTATAGCCGCCTTATTATTTTTGTTTGCTTATTAAATTTATATTGTTTGTTATTATTTCTTCTCTCCTATTTTAAAGTTTTAAGCAAGTTTAATCGAAGGAGTTTTATTAGTTTGTGTAGATTTCCTTGCAAAGAATTTCAGTTTCGTTTTATCTGCTTCTATTATTGAAAATGTCTTCATGGGATATTTCTCCTGGCACTTACGACATGATGGTCTATTATATAGACCAAATGAATGAGTTAAATGCTAGGCAGTGTAGGAGCATTGTTTGCTTGTTGTGTCGAGGAGAGGGTCATGAATTGAAGGACTGTCCTAGTCTTTTCAATCCTGACCGCCACTCCTCCACTCATGACAGCATTGTCCCCATCACTCATTCTTTACCCATGGAGGCAATCGTGGCCTCTACCCCCGATCTTATTTCGTGCATGGACTCCTCACTCCCTGTGTATGGCTTCACTCCTAGTGATGATGATCACTCATCCGTTGGCCAACAAGGAGAGGAATGGGAGCTCCTAGATGCACCTGATGAGTGGGATGAGGAAAGTATTCTTTCCATCGGGGAGGCATTAGCAGATCTTTTTGCGGAGGAACCAAATCTTTTTGTTCCTCCAGTTTCTTTGCAAGATTTTTCTACACACATTCTTTATGATCCTATCGAAGTGAAGGAGTGGGGTTATGCTTCTAACTCGGAGGATTCTCCAAAGTGGGATGAGGAGTTTGTTTTCCCCGAAGGGGAGAATGAATGCTTTGAACACGATGGTGCACCTCGGTGGGATGAGGAGGATACTCTCTCTGATGAGGAGGTTTGCACTTCCTCATGGGACGAGGAGGTCCAACTCACCACCGAGGCTCTTGAGTTCTTGGGTTCCCCTCGCTATGATACTTACGATGATGATAGCGATCTATCCTTGGATCCTGCTGGGAGTGAGACCGGGATCACTCCCCCGATTGATTTTTATTCATGTTCTTCTTCTTTTTTATTTCTTAATCCCCTTTCTCTATCTAAGCCTGTGCAGGTTGAGTCTTCACTGGTACTTCAAGAGGACTTGGAGCATTCTTCTCAAGTCAATGATGAGTGTATCTTCTCATGTGAGGAGGTTGATCCCCCCTCCATAGAGGAAGCCTCATTCATTGCCTTCTCCTCCTGCCGCCTCCCTGAAGACGGTACCTTGCTAGGCAAGGATGTTTTTGGTGAGTTGAGTGAGGATATTTCCTCCTCCACTTACATTCTCTACCCTCTACCTGTGAGGAGCAGGTATCTATATTTAGGTAGAGGGGTGACTGTTCTATCACCGTATCGGTACCCGCTACCGACACGGATATTGGGCCAGTTATCTATCCACTTCTCCTTCCATACTCCCATTAGCTAGAACCATTTTAATTTAGAATAAGTCGTGCTGGGAGGACAATAACCCCAGTAGTTATCTTACTTTTCCTGCATTTTTATTTCTTCTAATCATGTTTAGTTAGCTGTAGTTTATTTTAGTTTGTCTTTTTCTTTTGTTTTTGCGGAGCTCACCCCTGCAGGTCATTCTTCTGGCGGATGCTGCAGCTTTTTCTTGGTTTACACGCATCTTCTGGTAAGCTCACTTGCTGAGCATTGGGTACTCTCTTCCCTTAGCTTCATTTTGAATTTCATGGCCATATCTTTTGTTGGATTGTTTAGATTAAGTCTGGGGGAGAGCCGCTATGTGTTACCCACTGCATGTGCACATATCATTTGCATACTAGAAGTATTTTAATCTCATTTATTTTGTTTTGTTCATCTTCACAGCACATCACAACACCCACTTGAGCGTGCGCTTAGCTGTTGGCACGTCGCGAGTCGAATTTGTCTCTTTTGTGTGATTTGAAAAAAAAATCATTATGCTGGCTTAGGATTATGAGGCGGAGTAAGATGTTGACTCCTGTAGTGCTCCTAGTCGAGTGCTCATGCCTCGCATAAAAAATCGTGTAGATTCAATTCCTTTTTGTGCTTTTAGATTATATTTTTCTATTAGTGCAGATATTATTTACTTTACTCAAAAAATTGGTGAATCCGGTGTGAATCAAACGGTAGCATAGGGATGTGTGTAAACGATCGCTAGACTCGTATTGCTTGAGTCGGGAGAAAGGATTATCTTTCTCGGTGGCTAAGAACTTTCCCCAAGCGACTCTTGAAGCATGGGTATATGGTTAGTCAATCGCGTGAATGTGATTTATGCCATCATTTTGGCCCGGTTGAGCTTTTGTGCCCATTCCTATCGCTCTATCCTCGTTAGCCCAGTTGTGCCTACCCGTTCTTTGATTCAGCCCCACTTTTATCTCACCAAAGCCTAAAAGCCAATCCTAGTCGCACACCCAAATTTGAGCTTTAGTTGTTTATTATTTTCATGATTGGGGTGTTGATGTGGTGATATTTTTTGTGAAAATGTGGATGCGTTTCATTGCTATCTTACTGAAAATGTGTTGAAAAGAAAAAAAAATGAGAAAAAGAAAAGAAGTAAAAAGAAAAGAAAAATAAGCAGTGCTTAATTGAAAATCTTTATAGAATTATGATTGGGAGTAGGCGGTGCACACACCCATGTAGTCAAGTCCAAGTCTGGGGGTGTGGTTGTACCCACGTATCTTTTTGTGGTGCTTGAGGATAGTTTTCCGTGCTAGCTCATTTGGGTTTAGTGCTTGAGCCGTCATTTTTATCATTGTATACCTCACCTAAACCCAAGCCTCATCTAAAACCTAAAGTCCTATTGATTCACGCAGTTGAGTCAAACCTGTGTCGTGGAGAGAGTGCGAACGGGCAAGCTTATGGTCACCGACATTGATGGATTTCAATGGAGATTGTCCCGAGCCCCGATCTTTGGCAATGCTCTCCTCAGCGTTCAGTTTACTTTCTTCTTATGTACGACCTTATGATTCACCGTGATTCACTTTTTGAGTAAATGTAATATATAAATATGCCCCTAGAAAATTATAAACTAATATGTATAATTAGAAATTTTATCTACTGTATTTCTACGCGCATGAGCATGCAACTTCGCATGGTACTCCGCTTTACAATTTCTATGTCAGCTTATGTTTTTCTTGTCCGCGTAAGAGATGGTTTGCTCAGGACGCGCAAACAGGTAAGTCTGGGGGTGTGATGAGTCCCAATTATATACATATTTTCGGACTCATTTGGGCTGATATTCTAGTGTTTGCACCACATTTTAGGCACGTTTTCTTTTATATGTACTATTCCATGCTAGGTGCACTATTAAGCCCATTTCGGTGTGCAATTGCATTCCTTGTTGTTGGGGGTAAACACATTGTGCTCCCCTTCCCTTCTTCTATGTTTTTCTGATGTTGGACGTGTATTCCCAGCCATTGTATCTTGTATGCAGGTGACCGGATCGTCCCGTTTTCCCCAGAAGTAATTTCTGTGCATATCGCACGATCGTGCGTTTCCTTGACGCACGGTCTGTGCGGTCGTGCGTTTGTGCCTGGGCAGAAAACGGAGCGTCGGAGTCTACTCGTGCATTTTTACGCACGGGCGGTTTGCCCGTGCGTGAGTAAAACGCACGGTCGACCTGTGTATTCTTGATTTCAGAGCGTCGGATTTTGCCCGTGCGTTTGTACGCACGGGCGGCGTTGATCGTGCGTGAGCAAAACGCACGGGCGGCGCAGCGTCTTCCCCAAGTCACGTTTTGTCATTTAATAACGCACGGTCTGCGCACGGTCGTGCGTTCGACCGTGCGTGACCATTTTCTGACAGTTTTTCTATTTAAGCCGCAGGTCTTGCCCTATTATCGATCATTTTTCCCGCGCCCAGAGCTCCAGTTCTGCGCCCTTTTCGCCGTCCATCGCCACCCACCTTCAGGAGGTGCTCCGGGCTTGTTCTTCACGCCAATCTTGAGCCCGGAGATCATCTCGTCCTCCTCCTTCATCCTAGAGCTTCAAGGGAGATCTAGCCGTCATTACCTTCAAGCAAGAGGAAGTTTGCAACCTCTACCGGATCGTGAGTCGAAGAAGATGGGCTCATTGGAGAGTAGTGACAGCTCTCTCTAACCCGGACGTAGTTGCGGACCGATCTTGGACGCGGATTGACAACCCGACGATTCCAACCGTGAATCTACAACGAGCCTTCGGATTCGGTCGATTTCTTGCCTTGTTCTTCTCTTATTGATGTATATGTAGTTAGATCTAACATTATGATGAAGTAGCACTTAACTTTATTTGCATTTCTATACATTTCATGTCTATGTGAAATACTTTACTGTTTGAGTTGCTTGAGGTGCGCCCCATTCCATCCTCCATCCCACCGTCACGTTCGTGTGCCGCACTAGCAATTGCTAGTGCCGTGCTTGTCGACGAGGTGCTTGCGACCCTCATCCGTATGCCTACTCTTCCATCCGCCTAGCGAAGCGTGGCATAGCGGCCCGTGTAATCCATTCTGACTCCGCCGGTGCGAACCATTCCATCCGCCTAGCGAAGCGTGGCATAGCGGCCCGTGTAATCCACTCGCCCTACGAAGCAGCACGCTCAAGGCCTGCATAGTTCGATTCCGCTTGTCTACTTGTCCATCCGCCCTTACGAAGTAGCGCGCTCAAGGCCTACGTAGATTCCATCCCGCCAAGCGAAGCATTGCATAGCGACATTGCATAGGAGTAGTTTAAGTTGTTTTCTTTTATTTTCCACAAACCAAATCCCCCATTTTCGCATCCATCCGCTCGAAAGGACTTCAATCTCAAGTCCTTCCTCGATAATAAACTCCACCTTACTGTGTTCCTTTGAGATCGATACTTGGGGATTCATTCCCACTTTATATTACTTGAACGATCGGTACACTGCCGTTTCATGCCGCAATCTTACTACCGCCTATAGCGGTGTGCTAAGATTAGCGCATCACCTAACTGGCTGCCACGTGGATCCTGCTTGGGTGACCAGCTCTATTAAGGATAGGTAGCGCCTTCCCCAAAAAGCCCGGGCTTTTGGTCGAGTTGGTTGCGCCGAGTCCCCAACACTTTGACCAACTGGAGTGGAGGAACGGAACAACTGATCGATCTACATCAGCTCACATACTACCAACTAAGTCACTATTCCTGATCGATCTACATCAGCTCTCCTGCCTCGATGGATGAACAGAACAACTCAGTCACTGTTCCTCTTGCGCGGGGACATTATTTTGCCAATCGATCTACTCGGGCATTTCCTCTCTTGAAATATGATGGATGGAGAAAGTGTGGAACCACTCGATGAGATCCTTAACCTTCGCGAGATACTTTTGGAGGGTTGGCTCCTTCACCTCGAACTCCCCTTGGACCTGGGAGGTCACCACCATCAAATTTGTGAACACCTTCACATCCCGAATTCCCAGTTCCCTCGCCAAACGAAGCCCATCCACCACTGCTTCATACTCAGCTTGATTGTTGATTACGGGGTATCGGTTGTCGATCGATTGCTCAATCTTTGTCCCCTGTGGGATGACTAGGACCACCCCCTCCCCCTCCCCCCCCCCATCGAGGGAATGCTTTCTTGATGCCTCATCCACGAAAAGCTCCCATGCTACCAATTTGGGGGTCCCGACTCATCGACCTCGGTCACAAACTCCGCCAGGAAGTCCGCTATCGCCTGTGCTTTCATCGATAGCCGAGGGATGAAGGTGACATCAAACTTCCTAAGTTTGACTAACCACTTTGTCAACCTGCCTGAGTGATCCACTCCCTCTATAACACTGCGAATGGTGATCGGTCACCACTCTGATCGAATGAGCCTGAAAATTAGTGCTGAGCTTTCGGGCTGAGATGATCAAGGCAAATGCCAACTTCTCCAGGATAGGATTCCTGAGCTCCGCCTTTGTTAGGACTCGGCTGACATAGTAGATCGGCAGCTGCTTCTTTTCCTCCTCATGAACCAGGACCGAGCTCACCGCCTCAATTCTTACCCCCAGATAGAGGAAAAGGTCTTCTCCTTCTCTTGGTCCCTGGAGCAATAGAGCCTACGCCAGTTGTTCCTTCAATGCCTGAAAAGCCTTCTAACACTCTGGTGTCCACTTAAACTTCTGGCCCTAGCACAGGGCTTTAAAGAAGGCAGAGCACTTCTCCCCTGCTCTGGAGAGAAACCGACTCAACCCTGCTAACTTCCCTGTCAACCTTTGAATCTCCTTCGCATTCTTTGGCGACTCCAACTCCAGGATAGCTTTGACCATATCTGGATTGGGCTCAATCCCCTCCGGGGTGAGTAGGTGACCAAGGAACTTTCCTCAGCTCACTCTGAAGACATATTTAGAAGGGTTAAGTCTCATCTTGAACCTCCGAAGGGTGGCGAAGATCTCCACCAAATCCTGTAAGTGAGACTCCACGTCTCCGCTTTTAACCATCAAGTCATCCACATAGACTTTTAGGTTTCTGCCTTTTTGCTCCTTGAAGACTCGGTCCATCATCCTTTGGTAAGTTTCTCCCTCGTTCCTCAGACTGAAGGGCATCATCTTATAACAATAACACCATCTGAAAGTGAGGTATTATATCTTAGATTTACTCTAGAGGGGTGGTGAATAAAGTATTAAAAGTTTTAACTTATTTTATAGCGGAATTAAAATAATGATATATGTATGTGTAATTGAGTGAGTATAAAAGCAAAACAATAAACACAGCACAGTACAGAAAGAAAACACAACCACAGCAAAGACACAAGGATCTATAGTAGTTCCCCAATCAACCTGGGTACATCTACTCTTCTACCACCCTTGGTAGGAATCCGCTTAGGTTTTTGATCAGGTGCCCTATCACCACTGAGCTTTTAATCAGGTGCTCAAACCAAACCACAGGTTTTTGATCAGGTGCCCTGCCACCAAAGATTAACTTTTGAATGGAGTTAAAACCCTGTACAAGATGGGGTAAAAGGATAAACAAAACGAGTTTATGAAGTTCTTCTCTCTCAATAAGATCTGAGTGAAGACTAGTGGATTGTTGTTGTTGTAAAGCTCCCCCTGTCTGATAGAATTTGTTGACAGTTAGTGAAGCTTTCTCTTGGGTTAAGAATCAACAGATGAAAACTGAGAGAAGATTTCAGATGATTTTCTCAGTGAGTGAAGATGCTGCTGTAGATGAAGATTTCTGTATGCTTTGAGAATTTCACAAGTATATCTTCTTGTATGAATCTTATCTTCTCTTATCTCTACTGCATCTCTCTCTTCTATTTTTCTTATTTTTCTTATTGATTCATCCTTTTTCCTTAGATATATATTCTGATTTGAAAATTCAAATCTTCTGACGAGGAATAGAATAATCTGAAATAAAATCTTTCTTGGGACTGCAAGGGCAACTCTGTAGAAACTTTAATTCATTTTCTTTGAAAGTTTCCTTTTCCAAAATATGTCAATGGCTAGATTTTCGAAAGAAGAGAATAGAATTGTTGAAACCGTCAACTAGTCTCTGAGTTCGGACCCACAGGGGGTGTAGCCGGTGCTTACTTCTCCCTCACTAAACTCTTCTGACCGAGGATGGAAAACCTAGAACAGACCCAAGGCTGTAACGAGGAGGTCCCGCCACACACCCAGAAGATCTAAGAGAGCTTCCCCTCCCAAACCAATGCTCAGTCGGGCACCTTGGAGGGCACTAGCGGCCAACTCCGGAACTAGCCTAGAGGAGAGAGCTTAAGAAGATCTCATCTCCTCCAAGGTGCCCTTGAGGGTCTATTTATAGATTTTCTAGTCCTGGACTACAAATAGCATAAATCTGCCTTTTGTTTTTACTAATCGCACCCCAAATTGGTTTGCTAACAGCCTAACTTCGTTGTCCTGAAGGGCTATTGGCAAACCAAAGGGGTATCTAGGTCATTTTCCCCCAAAGCCTTCTGGGCGAGTGGTAGCCCTGCACAGAAAAACCGAAAACTGCAAAACCGAACCGCACCGCACTACATTACAAACCGCACCGATCCGGTGTGGTGCGGTTCGGTTTTGGGCGTATGAAAACCGCAGGTGTATTGGTGCGGTGCGGTTTTCAGTTCGTAAAAACCATGAAAACCGCACCGCACCGGTAATTATTATTTATAATTTGGTATGAGATGCCAAACAATTAATTCAAAGGAAAAAAAGCAAGGTAAGCAAACCCTGCAACTAAATATCCCTAACAGAGAAAACTATTTTTATGACAAAAACTGCAAAGTGCCTGTTGACAATATGTCCACTATCAAGTTGAAATTCAAGCAATCAAGCTAAAGTAGCTAAAACTAAGATATCAAATGGAAATTCCACAAAATTGGTAAACAGATGTTAGAAAATTTGCATGTATAAATTAACAGTTTTATATTGAAATTAATAGTTATTTTAGGTTCTGTTTGGGATGGCTGCAGCTGTAGGGAATGTATGTTCACTTTAGTGTCACAGCTGCCAAGAAACCAGTGATAGAAAAGCTGCAAATTATTTGGAGAATCTTCATTTTAGTGTAGTTCAGAATGAAATGGAGTTGTAGGTTTATCTGCTTGGCAGAGCAGCTGTTTGATAGTTATTTACCTTTAAATGACAATTGTCCATCATATAATGCTGAAATGAGGAAAATGGTTATATGACATTTAAGCAAATTGTACACATGAATTGTCCTAGAAAAAATGTTAGTTTAAAATAGAGAATTGACTTAAATACAACATAGCTGAACAATACAAATCAGCAAAGAAATGATGGTGATGATTGTAAAAAATGAATGGGATAAAAAAGCAGGGAAAAACCGAAACCGCACCGCAAAAACCGACCGCAAACCGCACCGAATCGAAACCGCACCGCACGGTTTCGGTGCGGTGCGGTTTTGGTCGGTCAAAAACCGCACCCTTGCGGTGCGGTTTCGGTTTGGGCTCAAACCGCACCAAACCGCACCGCTCGCAGGCCTAGCGAGTGGTCCGTGAAGGGACCACTCGCCAGGCTCCTTGCCCGTCATTCTTCACCGGGCGAATGGGCTCATGAGGACACCATTCGCCAGGCGCTCGACTTGCTCGGCGGGCGAGATCTTGGCCGCTCTCGCCTATCTGCTTTGGCGCTATGCGAGTGCCCCGCGAGTGGGGCCTCACTCACTCAAGGGCCCTTGGACTCCTAGTTTACATTCTGACCCTCTCACGGGGTCTTGGGGACCCACTCGGCGAATACGGGGTTGTACAAGAATGAATATATAAAAGGGAAGCAGAAATCTTGTCTTATCTGATAATGAATAAGTCCAAATATATGAATAGATCCGTTGCTGGATAGTCGATCTGAGTTCAGAGAAAAGAGATAACTGATTCTTCAGAAATTGTCAAGCTCAAAATGAATTTCGTCGAACAGAAAGCTTGAGTTCGTTGAACAGAGAGCTGAGTTCATCGAACTGAACACTTAGTTACTAATTCGCCGAACAGAACACAAAGTTCATCGATCTCAATCAGGAGTTCATCGAACTGAAAGATAGAATCTGCAGAACTGCTTGAAAGACTTATTTCGTCGAGTTGAGGATCAATTTCGTCGAACTCAGGAAGAAGTTCATCGAACACAGAAAACATAGAATTTCCTAAGTTCAAGCTAACTCAGACAAGCTTAAACATTGACCCTAAGACTATTCATTGGGTCAACTTGAGTCCTAATCACAGATAGTGATCTTAGCCCAAATTAGTAATAGAGTTGTTCCAATAATCTCCCCTTATTTGGGTTAGGATACTAATTGACAAAATTAAAGAAAATAATCAACAATAAACACAGAGCATATATATCTGACAGAATTTAACTTTCATTTTAGCAGATAGAAAAATATAGTACTCTGAGTTTAGGAAGTTTTACACTGAAAGCAGAATTTAGCAGAACCAAATAATCATGAGCTTTACTCTGTCTTTGAAGAAGGTTTGAAAATGATTTCTCTGTTAGGATTTTTAAATTCTCTCTTGCTCATATAAAGGTCATTAGCTCCCAGCAGGGTTTGAGATGAAGCATGAGGAACTACTGCAGCTGGGTGCAACCTTAGGTAGTCTTCAACATTAAAGAGATGCCTTGAGCTGTATCTTTCAAATTCCTGTCTTCTGAATTCAGACATAGTTGTAAATTGAGAATAGTCTTCTCCTTCAGCTTTGGCTTTATTGATTTGAGCAGTAGCAATTGATTCTCTATATCTAGCCATGTAAGCATTTTTTTAATCTGGATTAATGGGAGATGGAGGCCTTTCATCATGATCACTGGACTGATATGAAGATTGAAGATCTTGAACATTTCTTTTCATGTGCAAGGAGCCATCAAAGACATGATATTTGTAAACTAAAGATAGAGCTCTGGCAGATCCTGAGGGAGGAGCTCTGGCTGATCTTGAACTGTAGGAGCCACTGGAACTTCTGTGACTTTCTTCTGATTTTCTTGGAAGCTGAGGGGAAGGTTTCTGAGAGGAAGAGGACAAGCCTGCTGATCCAGCTACTGGAGGTGGAGGAGGATTAAACTTTACTGGCTTATCAGAATAGAATCCTATTTTCTTCATTTTCTTTCTCCTGTTATTCTCATTCCTTGAGAATCTCATCCATGCTGGTGAATCTTTGGTGAGGGTGATGTTTTTCAAAATGTAATAGGGGATGTCATTTGTAGAAGATTGAGGTTTGAAGAACATTATCAACATCTTGCTCAAAATCTTCTGGAAGAGGAGAATCATCATAAAAAAATGTTAGAGGTGAATTCACCAAGCCAACTTCTTTTGTAACTGCAACTGCAATTGGAACCTGAACTGGAACTGGAGCTGGAATGCTTTTGATGATTTTCTTTAGCAACACTGAATCTATTGGAGCTGAATAGGGAACTATAGCCTTTGAACTAACTTGAGGCTTAGGCAGACAATTGAAAACAAAACTGAATTTTGATAATAAAGAAATAATATCTACTGAAGGATTAATAGAAATATTATTCACTGAATCTATAACTGGAATAAATAACTCTGAAGCTGCAACTGAATCTGTAATAACTGAATCAATAACCATATCTGAATCTGCATCAATTGGAGCTTCTTCATTAAGCATCTCCCCCTGCCTAGGTTCAGGGAGACCTGAATCTAGGCCCCTAGAAGAAGGGACAAAGGATGAGGAGGAAGGAAGGGAAGCAAGCTTAGAAGAGAGTTCTGAGATAGCTTTGAGAATAGGAGCTAGCTTCTCATCTAGAAGAGTTACCAGTCTAGGAGAGATATGGTTGAAAATCTGATCAGCAATGGAAGAGAAATCAACATACACAAAGTCAGATGTATTCTGAGAAGATGAGGATGCTGGAATAGAAGATGAGGGAATAGAGGTGTAAGCCTGATTGGTGAAGCCTGAGGAGGGTAGGAAGATGGTTGTAGCATCTGAGATGGGTGGAAGATTATCCACATGGATGGGAGATTGAGGTGGAGAATGTTGAGGAGATGAGTCTTCATCTGGAATAGATTAGGATGGAAAATCTGCAGACAGATTTGTCTGGAGAGGAGGAGAAGAAAGCAATGAGGAAGGAGTGTCTATGGGAGAATTGGAGGGAAGAACTTCTTCAGTAGTAATGTTCTGAAGAGGTTGAGAAGGGAGAGGAGTTGAAGATTCAGAGAGAGGAACTTCTGGTAGGGTTGAGGGAGTGACTGTATCAGTCCTTGTGCTTTCAGAAGCTTGCCTGGAAGTTTCTTCCCTTGAAGTCCTTTTGGGAATCACTCTCTCTCCCATTTACCAAAGAGAGGTGAAGTCAGCCTCTTGCTTGCATTGATAAATACTGTTGGTGACACCAACAGCTCTGGGCATTTTGCTTGAAGAACAATGCCTAAAACCCTGCCAAAGCAAACACTCATTTTGCTTTGCTTCTTCTTTATTGATTCAAAAAGAATCAATCTCCAATTGACCTGCTTCTTTTCTACTAAGGACACCATCAACAAAAATTGGTGCCTTGTAATATAGTCATGAGCAGAGGTTTTTCCCAGCAAAACCTTGCCAACAATATCAGCTAAGAATTTGTATTCAATGGACAAATTCTTTTTCAGAAGATGATTAGGGTTTCCACTAGAAAGACCCATTTTATCCAATTTAATATTAAACTCATCAGAAGTAATATCCAAATCATCATCACCATTTATCAAACCAAAAACATCTGTTAAAATCTCTGGAGAAAAAGGAACCTGGTTTCCTGAAATAGTTCCTGAGATGGTTGTTGCATTCAGTGACTGAATAATATGTACCCATTCCTTGATCTCTGCAACTGGTAGCTTTATCCTTGCAGTCATAAACTTCTATAACTACTGTTCTTCAAAGAGTTGAAGAATGTCTTTGAAAATTTGGGCTGAATGAGCAAACGATTCCATATCTATATCAAAACCTGCATCAAACTTCATTGACGAGATCACTGCCTGAGAGATTGCCATTGGTACCTGCAAGAGAAAAAGATCAAGTGCAAGGGAACTGGAGGGAGGCAAGAGCAAGTTCTGTAGGCTCAAAGACGAAATGGAATCAAAATATGATTATAAAGAAAGAGATCGGAGAAGGCGCAAGCATTCGCTGAACTGGGTTCGGCTAAACCTAATAAAAACAGAATTCGAAGAGTCTGGGGCTTCGTCAGACTGCGTTCGACGAAAAATAAATTTTCGTCGATCTCAGCTCGACTAAAGAGATGGCTTCGTCGATCTCTAAATCTAATAGATTTCATCGATCACCGTTCGACGAACGATTAATTTTCATCATTCTCCGTTCGACGAAAAGAGGGGATAAGTAAAAATAATCTTTTAATTTATTGAATCTCCATCTATCATTCATAGCTGATTTATAAAGAAGATCGATGTGCTTCTTTTCATCTAAAGGTTTGGTGAAAATATCAGCCCTTTGTAAATCAGTAGAAATAAATTGTAGGTAAATTTTATTTTTATCCACATTATCTCTGATAAAGTGGTGCCTAATTTCTATGTGTTTAGTCCTACTATGGAGTACTAGATTTTGTGTTATAGATATTGCACTAGTATTGTCATAAAATATAATTGATTTATTTAAGTTGATACCATAATCTAAGAGTTGATTTTGTATCCATAGACTATGTGAGCAGCAACTGCCAGCAGTAATATATTCTGCTTCAGCTGTTGATGTAGACATAGGTGTCTGTTTCTTACAAAACCAAGACACAAGCTTATCACCAAGAAACTGGCAAGTTCCTGATGTGCTTTTCCTATCTACTCTGCACCCAGCATGATTAGAATCTGAGAATCCAGTTAATTCAAATTCTGATGCAGTTGGATACCAAAGTCCTAGATTTGGACAATACTTTATATATCTCAAATTTCTTTTTAATAAAATAAGGTGAGATTCTTTGGGGTTAACTTGGAACCTAACACAAATGCATGTAGAAAACATTATGTCTGGTCTACTAGCTGTTAGGTAAAGTAAAGAGCCAAGAATTGCTCTATGCACTTTTTGATCAACAGGTTTCCCTGATTCATCATTGTCTACAACAGCATTGGAGGGCATGAGTGTTTTCATAGAAGAGGCATCAGACATACCAAATCTTTTCACAAATTCCTTAGCATACTTGGATTGTGATATGAATATCCCATTAGGAGTTTGCTTCACTTGAAGGCCAAGGAAGTAAGATAACTCACCCATACTACTCATTTCAAATTTGGATTGCATTAGGTCAGAAAACCTTTTGCATAAATTTGAATCAGTATAGCCAAATATGATATCATCTACATAGATTTGAACTAGTAAAGTTTGATTTTTATGTATCCTGAAAAATAAATTTTTATCAACATTGCCTCTACAAAATTTGTTCTCTAAAAGAAAATTAGCTAGGGTCTCATATCATGCTCTGGGAGATTGCTTGAGACCATAGAGAGCTTTATTAAGCTTAAAAACATAAGAAGAGTAAGTTGGAGAGATAAAACCCGGTGGTTGTTCTACATATACTTCTTCTTTGATATATCCATTTAGAAATGCACTATTCACATCCATCTGATAGACTTTAAACTTCTTGAAAGCATTAAATGCAAGAAATATCCTGATAGCTTCAAGTCTTGCAACAGGAGCAAAGGTTTGTTCATAATCAATTCCTTCTTCCTGAGAGTATCCTTGAGCTACCAATCTGGCTTTATTTCTGATTATCAA
This sequence comes from Dactylorhiza incarnata, assembly GCA_033032865.1. NCBI lineage: Eukaryota > Viridiplantae > Streptophyta > Magnoliopsida > Asparagales > Orchidaceae > Dactylorhiza > Dactylorhiza incarnata. The sequence goes on from JAWHQI010000002.1 coordinate 155,162, forward strand.
GCCTTGATCATCTAGCTTGTTCCTAAAGACCCATTTAGTGCCAATAACTGGTTGCCCCTCTGGTCTTGGAACCAAATTCCAGACCTTGTTCCTTTCAAATTGATTGAGTTCCTCTTGCATTGCAAGAATCCAGTTTGGATCTTGTTCTGCATCTTTTATGGATTGAGGTTCAATTTATGATAGGAAACAAGTATGCATCTGATTTTGGTTGAGTTGATGCCTTATTTGAACACCTGCCGAGATGTCTCCAGTAACTTGAGATATTGGGTGATCTCTAACTGTGATGTGATCAACAGTTGGAATGGGTTCAGCAAGAGTATCCACTTGAGGGATTTGATCAGCTGTCACTTGATTAGAATTATCAGCAAGATCTTCTGGATTATCTTCTTCTTCACTGTCTTCAATAGTTTGAGTTGATGGGAGTAGAGAGTCTTTATTCTGTAGATCCAATCCATTATGCTCTTCACATAGAGCTGGTACCTGAAAAATATCTCTAGTAGAGGTGGTATTCCTCTCCTCATTTAATATGTTAGTTTCATCAAAAGAAACATGCATGGACTCTTCTATCTTAAGATTTGATTTGTTATAGATTCTATATGCTTTACTAGAAAGAGATTATCTAAGGAATATACCTTAAGAAGCCTTTGCTTCAAATTTCCTTAGATATTTCTATCATTGTTATGCACATAGCATTTACAACAAAAAATCTTAAAATAGTTAACCTTAGGCTTCTTATTCTTAAGCAATTCATAGGGTGTTTTACCCTTAAGTTTGTATATCAGACTCCTGTTTAACACATAATTTGTTGTGTTCACTGCCTCTGCCCAAAAAGAGAGTGGCAAGTGAGCATCAGCAAGCAATGTAGTTGCTGATTCAAGTAATATTCTATTTTTCCTTTCAGCTACCCCATTTTGTTGAGGAGTTCTAGGAGCAGAGAAACATTGTCTGATCCCTTCTTTTCCACAGAATTCTCTCATTAGAAGAGATTCAAACTCAGTTCCATGATCACTTCTGATCAATGCAACTAGAGTACTCAATCTTGATGGACCTGAGAAAGTCTGTCAGAAGACTGAAGGTGTCAGACTTGTTCCTAAGAAAGAACACCCAAGTGAATCTAGAGAAGTCATCTACAATAACTAAAGTGTAATGTTTCCCTCCTAGACTCTGTATTGCAGTGCGTCTAAGGAGATCCAAATGTAGTAAGTACAGAATCCTAGGTGAATCACTCTTGGATAAAGATTTGAAACTACTTTTGGTCTGCTTTCCTAGTTGACAAGCCCTGCAGAGTCCTTCCTTCTTGTATGAACCATAAGGCAGTCCTCTTACCAGATTGTCCTTGGAGAGCTTAGAGATAGTTCTAAGGTTAATATGTCCTAGCCTTTTATGTCATAACTCATTTGTTTTACTTACTGAATTAAATTAACAAATGTCTAAATTGGCAAAATCAAAATTGACTAAATATATATTTTCTTGTCTAATACCAGATAACACATTGATGTTCTTATTATTGATAATGAGACATAAGGAATGATTAAAAGTTACCTGATAACCTTCATCACATAACTGGCTTATGTTGATGAGGTTGTACTTGAGACCCTTGACATATGCTACCTCTTTGAAGGTAACTGCTCCAACTCTGATTTTTCCATATCCTTTAGTCTGTCCATAGTTGGAGTCTCCAAAAATTACTTTGGGTCCAAGCTTTGCCTTGTAATTGCTTAGATTGGCCTTATTTCATGTCATGTGCTTAGAGAAGCCACTATCCAAATACCAATGTTCCTCTATTTTTGGATAGCCTTGTACCTGCAAAACAGAAAATGGACTAGTTGTTCTTGACCCAGACTATCTTGGGTCCTTTTGTCTTACCACAAAATTTAGAAATGTAAGAGATCTCAGGCTGATCCTTATAGCCTCGTGGATGGTATCTCCTTGGAGGAATAATCCATTCAGTAAAGGGATTCTTAGTATGTTGAGAATGATAATTCTTTAGAAATGCAGTGTATTTTTTGTTCGACAAACTTGGTTGAGTTTGTCGATCGCCGTTAGACGAATTGAAGTTATTTCGTCGAGCGCCGCTCGAAGGATAGCTATACTGAAAATCTGTATTCAGCGTTCGTCGACCATCGTTCGACAAATTCATGTGATTTCGTCGAACGCCATTCGACAAATTCTTTTGAATTCCGTTGTTCTTAACAGCCTTGCTTGAGATGTTCTACCTACTTCTACTGCCTCTTTGCCTTTGGAAGAAATGAATTTCACTGGAGTAGATAGAGTGTCTTTCTTAAGAAGGTATGACTGACTTGATGATGCACCCAAGCCCAGTTTGCCATTGAGTCTGGCATTTACAGTGCTTGTGATGTCCATCCATTTGATGCTTCTCCCATTGAGGGATTCTTCAAACTTTTTAGCCTCAGATAATTTGTTCTCAATGAGAACAATATGTTCCTTGGAGGCAGCCAGTTCTTTCTTAAGATTGGCATTATCTACAGTCAGTTGGTTCTTTTCATCCAACTTACTTCTGAGGGAAATTATCTCCTTCTCAGATTTAATCAAATCTAAACAAAGAATCTTAAATTCATTTTTAAAATCATTTGAGTTAAAATCAAAAGTAGAAATTACCTGATCACTATCAGTGTCAGATTCTGATTCATCAGAATTATTTGCTGAGGCATTGATAGACATCATGCAAAAGCTTCTTTCATCTGCATCATCTTCATCATCACTTGAGCTAGATGATGATGCATGCTCTGAATCATTGCTTGAGTCACGGATAGCCATCATGCATAAATCCTTTTTCATTTGAATCATCTTCATCATCAGAGGAGATGGATGATGACTATGATTCAGTCTCACTCCATGTCTCAGCCACAAAGCCCTTTCCATTATGTTTATGTTTGTGGGAGGATGACATGTTGGAGTGTTTCTTTTCTTCCTTTTCTTTTCATCTGTCCTTCTTTTGATTTTCTGGACACTCAGATAGGATGTGTCCAGGCTTCCTGCAGCCAAAACAAATATTTTCTTTAGAGTGTGTTTTGTCATACCTTGGTTTCTCCTTGGATCTGAAGTCCTTCTTTCTGAAGCCCTTTCTAGCCATTTTGTAAAATCTTTTGGCTAGGAGGCTCATGAACTCCATTTCTCCTGGAGCTTTGTCTTCCTCTTCTGTTGCCTAAAAAGCAATGCTTCTTTCCTTTTTGGTGGCTGGAGAGGAGGTAGACTGTTCAGCTTCTCTTGACTTGATAAGCTGTTCATAGGATTTTAGTTTGCCTAATAAGGTCTCAGTAGAGATCTCATTTAGGCTTTTGGCTTCCTTGATTGGCCAAATCCTTGAGTCCCATGTGCTGGGGAACACATTAGGATCTTATCATTTACTTCAGTGATTGAGATCACTTTATCCAAAGACTTCAGCTCATTGATGATGAGACTGAGTCTGTTATACATATCTTCAACTATTTTAGTATCTCCCTTCTTGAAGTTCTCATATTGGGAGATGAGATGAGATCTCCTGTCCTTTCTCTCATCTGCAAATCCTTCAACCATGTTGTTGAGAGAGTTCCAGATATCCCTGGCTGAGGTGCAGTCCACAACCTTCTGGAATATGTCATCAGACATGGTCTGTGCCAAGATGTTCATAGCTTTGGCATCTGCACTCCTTTGTTTCTTCTGAGCATCTGTCCACTCAGGAGGTGGAACAACATTAGTGTTGGTTGCTGTTTCAGTACTTGTTGTTGCTGATGGAGTAGGAGGTCCTGTCAAAATAGAATTAAAAATATCTTCATCAATAGAGTTCATATAAAGTTTGATCCTTGCTTTCCATAATGCAAACTTGTTAAGATTGCAAATAGGAGGTCTTGTGCTTGAGTAATCTTTGTTCTGTGCCATGAGTTTTTTAGAAAAAGAAAACTCTAGAAAAATGTAAGATCTAATTGATCTTTGGATTCAGGTGTTAGCCTGTGTAATCAATCAACCAACCTCTGATACCAATTGAAAGTGAGGTATTAGATCTTATATTTACTCTAGAGGGGGGTGAATAGAGTATTAAAAGTTTTAACTTATTTTATAGCGGAATTAAAATAATGATATGTGTATGTGTAATTGAGTGAGTACAAAAGCAAAACAATAAACACATCACGGTACAGAAAGAAAGCACAACCACAGCAAAGACACGAGGATCTATAGTAGTTCCTCAATCAACCTGGGTACATCTACTCTTCTACCACCCTTGGTAGGAATCCACTTAGGTTTTTGATCAGGTGCCCTATCACCACTGAGATTTTGATCAGGTGCTCAAACCAAACCACAGGTTTTTGATCAGGTGCTCTGCCACCAAAGATTAACTTTTGAAGGGAGTTAAACCCCTGTACAAGATGGGGTAAGAGGATAAACAAAAAGAGTTTATGAAGTTCTTCTCTCTTAATAAGATCTGAGAGAAGATTAGTGGATTGCTGTTGTTATAAAGCTCCCGCTGTCTGATAGAATTTGTTGACAGTTAGTGAAGCTTTCTCTTGGGTTAAGAATCAGCAGATGAAAACTAAGAGAAGATTTCAGATGATTTTCTCAGTGAGTGAAGATGTTGTTGTAGATGAAGATTTCTGTATGCTCTGAGAATTTCACAAGTATATCTTCTTGAATGAATCTTATCTTCTCTTATCTCTACTGTATATCTCTCTTCTACTTTTCTTATTTTTCTTGTTGATTCATCCTTTTTCCTTAGATATATATTCTGATTTGAAAATTCAAATCTTCTGATAAGGAATAGAATAATCTGAAATAAAATCTTTCTTGGGACTGCAATGGCAATTCTGCAGAAATCTTGTCTTATCTGATAATGAATAAGTTCAAATATATGAATAGATCCGTTGTTGGATAGTCGATCTGAGTTCAGAGAAAAGAGATAACTGATTCTTTAGAAATTGTCAAGCTCAAAATGAATTTCGTCGAACAGAAAGCTTGAGTTCGTCGAACAGAGAGCTAAGTTCTTCAAACTGAACACTTAGTTACTAATTCGTCGAACACAACACTGAGTTCGTCGATCTCAATCAGGAGTTTGTCGAACTGAAAGATAGAATCTGCAGAACTGCTTGAAAGACTGATTTCGTCGAGCTGAGGATCAATTTCATCGAAATGATAAACGATGTTCGTCGAACTCAGGAAGAAGTTCGTCGAACACAGAAAACTTAGAATTTCCTAAGTTCTAGCTAACTCAGACAAGCTTAAACATTGACCCTAAGACTATACATTGGGCCAACTTGAGTCCTAATCACAGATAGTGATCCTAGCCCAAATTAGTAATAGGTTTGTTCCAACACCATCGTCTGTGATGAAGGAAACATCCTTAACAACGGGCGGATGCAATCAGATTTGATGGTAGCCAGAGAATGCATCCAAGAAGCTCATCACCAGGAAGCCGACAGCTGAGTCTACCAACGCGTCAATTCAGGGTAAGGGGTAGCAATCCTAGGGACATGCCTTGTTCAAGAGAGAGAATTCCACGCACATTCTTCACCTCACATCCACCTTCTTTACCATCACCACATTAGAAACCCATCCTGGATATTGGATTTCTTCTACGAACCCTGCCTCTAGTAGTTTCCCTACCTCTTCTCTGATCAGCCCGACGAGGGTGGTTGACACAGCTCTCTTCTTCTGGTGGATGGGGCGTATGTTTGAGTAGAGGTTGAGGCTATGACACACCACATTCGCATCGACACTCGGCATCTCTGCGGTACTCCATGCGAAGATGCCCACATTCTGTTGGATACCTTCCCATGGTCCTGCTCGCTTAGCCTCCTGCTAATCTATATCTTCTTCGGCCTTCCGCTGCCGCTGACGACCTCCCTCTCCTTTACCTCCTCTGCCACTTCCAACTTGGCCAAATCTTCCAACACATGATCTACCTTCTCTGCCTCCTCTTCCCCTGCCAATTGCCACGGTTTGTTGGGAAGGGGTGAGTTCCTTGGCTCTTCGCTTCCAGTCATGAGACCAACTCAGGGCTTTCCGAACTAGCTGCTTCCACGCTCACCACACCAGAATGTTAAAACCAGAGAACCAGCTTCGACGTTCGCAATGGGTATGCACCTGACCCTTACTTTACCTAAGCTAGAACATGTGACCAATCGCTGAGAGTCGAAGGAACTTGCACCTAAGAAGGCTTGAAGCCCGAAACAGACCTTTTGAGCTACAGTGAGGAGGTCCCACCACAAACCTGGAAGATCAAAGAGAGCTTCCCCTCCCAAGACAATGCTGAGCATGGGCACCCTGGAGAGCACTAAGGAGCACCTGCCTGTCGATTCATAATTTTCCTAATTATTTTGGCTATTTATAAAAAATACTTCAAGGATAATGCACACCTCTCTTTACACATGAAGTACTAGTTTCAGAAGTCAAAGTACTGCCTATAATTTGTCAATGGAATATAACGGTGAAATATCATGATTTACTGAATATTTGGATCAATTGGCCACATTACACAGTAAGTACAACAATAACTCAATCAAAAATTCTAGAAAAATTGCCATAGATTTAGAATGATCTAAAAACAAGCTAGCCAAATTTTCATAATTTTCTAGGTGATACCAACCATATAAATTTCATTAATACATAAGTGTGACAAAGGACATTTTTGGTAATTTACAAGTGAATGACTTCCAAAAATCCTACCAAACATTCCAGAGGTACATTTCAACATAAAATACCATATGATAGAAAATGGGATTTTTTTGCCAGACATTAGATGATGTTTATTTCATTTATACACTTATGTGACAAAATCAATTATGCTCAATTAACTAAGGAAATCAACTCCAAAAATCCTAATAAAATTTCCAGAGGTGTATAATACTCTACAACATCATGTGGATGGAAATCAGATTTATCTTAAGTTATTTTTATCACTTTTATTTGACTAATACACTTATGTGACATTAATGTTATTAATTAAATACTTAGGATTTTTCATTGCAAAAATCCTAACCTTTCTATAGATGATACCCTCCCTCATATTATGTGTATTGCCCAAATATCATGAGCATACAATAAACCATTTGTGATAAATTCACAGAATATCAAATAGTGTTATATGCACACCACCCTTCCATACATCTCATTACTATGTATGGGGAATATAATATTCTACATTTATCCAAATGATCTAATATTTTAACATGTGATTGGTTTATGACCTAGCAAACACATCACCCAAGATTTGAGATATTTTGAGTTTATCTAACCACATTTATTTCATTAATATGAAAAATCATATTTACCACAAAACCTTAGAAAAATGTTGCCCAAAAATTACGATTTTTGGCAGGGGATGTATATATGTCATTTACACTTATGTCCAAAATATTAGACCAATCCAAGCATCTAGGTGAACTAGATCTACAAAATAATGACTGGTCACCCTTTAGGACACACCTCAGTATAATGGCCATACAAGGAGTTGTAGGCCACCAAACTTGGTGATTCAAATTCCTATAGACGGTAGACCTCAAAGGATACAAAACTTGTCTCAGACACTTTTATCTAAAAAGGCCTCTAAGTAGCCTAAATGATCAATCTAACTTCTGTATATAGTGTGACATAAATATTGTATTTATATTAATATGGTCCGTGGTTAAGGATCAACTTAAATCAGACGGCTGTTGTTTATCGTCCCTGATAGGTTGATGGCCAGGATTCAAAATCCCTAGAGCATTTTCCTCTCACAATTGCTGGACACATGAGGGCCACCACTGCCGGCCACCACCACCACCACCACCACCACCTCCATTAAGGTGGTGGCTATCGATTGGTGGTGACACAACCACCAGAGGAGGTGTTTCCGGCGAACCCGAGTGGGGTGAAAAGCTCAGCAAAATCACACATATCTCACATAGATTGCGACTCAATTGAGCTTGATTTCTCAGCCTAATGATCTAGAGAGCTAGCACAGAGGGAGAGGAGGAGAAACGGACCTCAATTGTGGCTCGACGGTGGGTGCTCCGACGGGTGGCCATGGATTCCTCCGTCTCCGACGAGCTTGCTTGATCTGCCGATTATCCACCAAATGCTCTGCTCTAAGGGGTTGGATCGACTCCTAAGGACCCTCTGAAGCTAATGGAATGGTCAAATGGAGGTGGTGATGGTTGTATAGGAAGGATGGAATGTGAGGTGTCTCGACCATGACTTGTACAACCTCCCCTTAGTAGCTGAGTGGTTATCATTCTCGGAAAAGACTGTTCACAGTCTGAGGGAGTCGGCTGAGGGCTTGGGCAAGGTGGTAAGAGGCCATGGAAGCTCTCTTACTCAAAGGTGCCTTTTCATCTTAAGGGGAAAATGACAATTTTACCCCTAAGATCATTCTCTCTCTCTCTCCAAATTTAAATATGGGCTGCCAATAGACATGTGGCATGCTGGTTAGGCATGGGGTGGGGCCTTGGTTCACTTGGATTTCACTTGGTCTTTGATTTCTTCCTTTAAGGCCATATGTTGACCATGATTGACTTTTGGGTTGACTTGGTCAAATTGTTGGGTGGGTTAGCCCCGCTTGATGGTCATGAGTCTTATGACCTTACCCAAAGTCCATTGGACCATGGTGTGACTCCAATTTGGTTAATTTATCTATATGGTGTGAGTTTGACCCAAATTAGCCTAAGTTTGACTTTGGTCAAATTGGATGGATTAGTTGACCACTGTATGAGGCTTTTAGGCCTAATAGATCCCTAATGGGGTTATAAGGTTAGGGGTGAAGTCAATTTGACCAATTGATGGCCAATTGGTCCTTGATTGGGTTGATTTGTGCTATGTTGACCAAGGGTTGACTTTATTCAATACCTTGAAATTGGGTGGAACCAATTAGTGATTATTGACCTAATTACCTTCCTTAGTGGTTATAGGAACATAGGTAAGGTCAATTTGTGGTATTGAAGGTCAATTGAGCATATTTGTGTTGGATAGAGTTATGTTCACCTAAATTTGACTTTGGTCAATTTGGCCTATTTGGTTGACCAATTGTTGAGGTTCTTGGTCAAGTGAGTCTCTATTAGTGTTAGGGGCATAGTGGTGAGGTCCATTAGTGTTTGTGATTTAATTTGGCTAATTTGACCTAAGTTGTCTTGTGCTCACTTGTGAGCACTATGTGAGTTCATCCCAACTTAGTGAACTCTAAGGTCATCTCCTTGCCTCCACTCACCCTTATCCCCTCATTTCATGCCCTAACAACTCCATGAGGTCTAGTAGGATTAGGGATGTTACACCTAAAATCCCTCTACACACACTTTTCGGCGTCCAAATCACCACCAATTGTCGGCCACCACCTCAACGGAGGTGGTGGTGGTGGCTGGCCATGGGGAGGAAGGGATGGATGGGAAATAGGCTTAGAAAGTGGCCCACCAAATTTCAATCTAAGCCCTTGGCTAAGTGAGGAAGATGAATGGATGTCGTCCATTTTGGATGCCCTAGATCTCGATAAATTCTTATATAGTTTATTTAATGTTTATTAAATCAGTCACACCTTTACACAGATTTTCAAACCAATTTTTGAGTACCATAGAGGCAGATCTAGGTCTAGTGATGTACATCAACTTTGTAGCTCTTTGCCTCTACTTTTGAATTTTTAAATCACCTCAATTTGTGTCCTACAACCCCCCAAATCTCCATTTTAGTGTATGGTGTCCTAATGGCGCCCTAGACACTAAAATGGAGATTCCCATCTAAATACTTATCTAACGAGGCTTAAGTTTTGGCCCTGTGTGAGTCATACCTAGATACCCAACCTTCCAAAAAATTTGATTTTTTGGAACAGATTTTTCTATAGTTTTAGAAAATATTTAATTTATGGTGTATGTGCTAGATCTATGGATAAATCATGTCAAAATGACCCAAATCTTTAGTAGATGGTAACTTAGGTCATCCAAAATCTTTGGTAAAAAATTTGGATCATTTGGCTTAGGGAATATGGAGATATTCCACTTGTAAGATTTGTTTATGTATGGAAAATTTAGTGTATAAGTCACAAAGGGTATTTTGGGGATTTCTCCCGAGATACTTGATGAAAGGCAATGAGATTTTGGTCATGCACATATCATGATAAAATATACCACCTCTGGAGAAATTATAATTTTTGGGCTTAATTTTCCTAATATTTGAATTATTATTAATTAGGGCACATATTTAACTTAATGAAGAATATGTAACCAAACAATTTAGGAAAAATCCAAATCTATGGAATATGGTTAATTAGGTCAAAACCTACCTCTGTGGATTTATTGGGAATTTTAGAATAACCTTTTTCCTGTAATGTATCATTATATGGGATTGCATCATTTATGTGTAGATGATGAATACTTCATCAATCTATTTTAGAAATTCCAATTTTTTGGCTAGATACTTTTTAGGGCATTATGAACCTCTGGTAATTTAATTAAAGTTTTTCGATGAGTAATTTTGTACTTCGTGTGTCATGATGGAATTATCCCATGAACGTATTTATGGAATTTTAGTCAGCAATTTTTTTTAAAAAAAATTATTGATTCTCTTTTAGACATATTTTTATGACATTATAAACCATTGAAAAATTACTTGGATTATTTGGACAACATATTTATGTACTTCATGTGTAAATTGACTAAGTGTTACATATTTGTTAAATATGGATTATGGACAAATAAAAATTAGGAAATATTTGATTCTCTGGAAAATCATCTCTCATGACATAATAAGCCCTTGGAAAATTACTTGGATTATTTGGACATCATATTTATGTACTTCATGTGTAAATTGACTAAGTGCCACATATTTGTTAAATATGAATTATGGCCAAATAAAAATTAGGAAATATTTGATTCTCTATAAAATCATCTCTCATGGCATGTTGAACCACTGGAAAATTATTGGGATTATTTGGACATCAAATTTATGTACCTCATGTGTAAATTAATTAATTGTCATATATTTGTTAAATATGAATTATGGCCAAATTAAATTAGGAGATATTTGAATCTCTGGATAATTATTTTTCATGGCATGTTGAACCTCTGGAAATTATTTTAGATGTATTGGCCGTGTATTTTTGATAGTAACTTCACACACGACATGAATAACACAATTTGAACAATATTGGTTTGCGTTTAGTAAAAAACATGATTTATTGATTTGACCAGTGGAATCATTTAAGAAAATAAAAGATTCCTGATAGAACATTAGGGTGACCATGTTGCATCTCTGGAATTATCTTGGAGCATATAGATTAGAATGATTGAGGTTTACACTATTCACTTGATTAAGAGAGTTAGAAATGAGCTGCGTATAACAAACGTAGGCTAGTGAGTAAACCTCGAAAATGAACCTAGGAAATGTTTAAATGGCTTAGTGACATGTTTGGAGTATGTTAGACATTTGAATTGAGTACTAGGTCAATTAGCAAAGTTGTGATGAGTGATAGAGTACATGGAGAATAAGGGGAGTAGTTCATAATTGGAATCCAAGTGATGGATCAACTCTCCCCTACAAGAGTTATAAATCTATCTTGGGATAATAAGAGTAATAATGAGAGAGGGTTTTAATGAAGGGTAGTCACCACTAAGATTAAAAATCTTGAGAAAGGAAGGTTTGGGATGTCACCCCATGATACCTCCTAGTATCGCTGCGAGTCCTTCACCGGGTAGTCCTCGAGAAGCCCAAGATCCATCCTAAACTGCTAAGTCTAATTAAATTCTAAAAAAGATTAGACTAAGTAGAAAGATAAGTAGAATTTATGTACACTCCCCTCGGGGGATGATAAAGAATTAGTTATGAAGGACTGGATAGTTCAGGGAGCTAAGGCTCGATTTAGTTGTGATATGGTTATGATATAGAGGACTGGTTAGTCCTGCGAGCTGGAGGCTCAGGTGGTTGAGGTGATAATATATGTTCATGTGCAAAGGATGTGGCGAGTCTTCAGTACTACCCAGTCATCACACCGACGGGAGTACGTTGACTTGGCAAGTAGTTGTGGTTTAGAGGGCCAGCTCAGGTGGTGTCTTGGTGACATCTTCCTAATGACCCTTTACTTAGCACAAAAGACTGGTGGATTCCAGCAATAGTATGTGAGGACTCTAGAGTGCACCTAGGATGTCTATAGAGGCGTACGTAAGGTCTAGGCCCGGTAGTGTGTATACCCACCTAGGAGTAGATGTACCCATTCTACTGCCCTCGATAGCTACAATGGGTTGTACCTGGGAGTCTAGATAACTCCGAAAAGTGGGAATGAAAGGTCCGTGCACATGGAGTCATGTGTGTGAGTTGTACCCGTGTGAAATCATAAAATAAGCAATACATTGCATATCATACACAACATTGCATGCAACAAGAATCTCATCATATAAAATTAGTATGAGCTCTTTTTATATTATGAGTTACTTAAGCAACCCAAACCTTAACTTATAAGTATGTATGGGCATTCTTATAAGTTAAGTTACTATTCTGTGATGGTAGTTAGCTGCATTTACTTATTTTACTATTCTTTACTTATTACTTTTGTTATTATTGCTCTTTATTACTGTACTTTACTTTTCAGAACTTGTATAGTAGAACTGCTAGTATAACTTTATAATATTTGTCAGTAGAACTGCCAGAATAGTTATACATTTTTGTACACATACTATGTGAGTGAGAGCAATGCCACATGCTTGTCATTCTGCTTTGGTTTACCTTTTCTCCTCGTCCTCCCGCCCGGTGCCTAGGATTTATGGGAGGAGGAGTGTATGAAACCACTTAGTATTTTTGACTAACGGTCGGATGTGACATAATAACTAGGAGAGCATAGAGCAGGGGCAGCAATAACAGGACAGGGTTACGGAGCATGAGGAGCCACTACAGCGCGCCACAACACTACTACGGATGGATGTGAGTGATTAGAGATTTAGTTTGCTTCCGCGAGTGATTTTGTAGTGAGGATATTTATGCACTAGGCATACGCCCTTATCTTTTCAGTTATCTCATTTTGTGGACAATGCCTATGATTTTGCTTTATTTACTTGTGTAATTGTGGACTTATATTGGAATGCTTATTATATTTCTTAACTTTTATGTATTGTGGTTAGCATGGACGAAAGAAATAGCCAGTAGGATTGGCGTCTTGTAGTGGCGACTAAACCGTGAGTTGGTGTCACCGCAAGGCGGCGGTTCAGAGTGGTTAGACTCAAATGCAAAAAAAAGGAATCTTGCACTATGTCTGATGAGACTAAGTCTAGCCCTATGCTAGACTTACACTGCCAAGTACCTGAAAGCAATATTCTAAAGCAAATGTGTCAAATACAAAGTGTATTTATCATTGACTTGAGAACTTTTTCAAATCAGGAACATTGTAGATAAAGTTCTCAACAATCTCCCTCTATTTGAAGAAGTCAGAACCTCAATCAAAGATAAACTACACATACAAAAATTAAAGTCATAACACAAAAATTAGAGACAACATTCAAAATATCACATATATGAAAGTTCTAAATGTTTGCAAACAGATTATTAAGAAATACATTTGCCCTTAGCACATCTAAAGTCAAAAGCCCTTCTTCTTTCCATCAACTTTCCCCTTTTGTCTTTTTCTGTCAAAGAAGCTGAAAGACTTTGGAATGTAAGTATTGGGTTTAGGAGGAGCATTCTTTGGCAGTGTTACCTCCTTCTGATGCTTCATGTAAAGTCTTATTTGGGCTTCAGTTTTTATGTGCTTGGTCCATTCATCATTGGGATAGTATTTGCCAATATCTTTTCCAGTGCTTCCAAGATCAATCCACATTTGTAGAATTATTTGCTTTGACTTTGGGCTCCACATGGAGAGACTTTGTTCAGTTGCTTTAGCATATTCTCTTCTTTTGATGGCAGCTAATTCTTCTTCCGATGACCTTCTCTTTTGTAGACTGGAACTTGCTTCTGCATATGTGCCTTCAGAAATGTTTAAAAGACTACCACTTCTTGGAGGTTCAGTCACAATGGGACTTAGTCCCACAGAGTGATGTAGTACATTCACTATCCAGATGGCTTGATCAACTCCAGTCTTCTTCCCCTTTCCCTCTTCTTCAAAAATACATCTTTGTATGTCCTTTGAGAAGTCTTCTATCTCTTTAGACAAAGTCTCATTGGTGAACGATTGAGTGTTCACACATCTGTTCATTATGTGTTTGTGACTGTAAGCCATCCTCTTGGTAAGGAAGTCAACTGCACTTTCTAGATTTTGCTCTGACCTCTGATGAGATTCCAAGGTGGAATCCATCCTAGTGCCTAGAGATTGCAGTGCCTTCATATTACAATCTACTGTTGTTCCTGTCTTGGTGAACCAGTTAGTGATTTGACTATTGACATGACCAATTTCTAATTTCATCTCCTTCATCTGAACAGATATGTCTTCTTTGAAGCCCTTCAGCACATTGTCAACATATAATTGGTAGTGAATTCTTTCAACTGCTAGCAATTCTTGTATTTGATGAATGAGAGACCTTGAAGTGTCTTCTTGAGGTTGTGGAGCGGATGTGCTAGGAATAGCCTTCTCTTGCTCAACAACCTTTCTTTGTACCATGTCTTGATATATTGTAGCCATTGCCTCATCATCATACAGAATAACATGGGAGTCCTATCTTAGAATAACAACTCATGTTCTTGTATTCTCAGTATCAGTATCATCCACGACCTTCTGAGAACTATTTAGGTCCTCTTGGACAGCCAACCCAGTTGGGGTTACTTTCTCAACCCTTAGAGCATGGAGCTCAGTGTGAGTCTCCCCCTCAACTGAAGCACTTTCTTGAGTAGCTTCTCGTCTATCAGCGTTGGGAGCAACAGGTGTAACATCCCTAGGACTTCTAGGCCACTATAGTGTATTTTGTCATGACCAGGGGTCATGACATGGGCATGATAGGTCAAAAACCCCCATCCAAGGCTAGGAAGAGCCCTTTTGAGTGTGAAAAGCCAAAATAGGGACTTTGACCTAGGCCCACCACCCAGACTTTGTGGAGTAGGAGTGAGTTCACCAAAGGACCTAAAAATTGTACATAGGACCCAAGTGGGTGTCATTAGGGTCAACTAAACTCCCCAAGACCAAAGTGGTCTGCAAATAGTAACCTTGTATATAAGGCATAGGGCTAGGTTTTTGGGGACCATGTTGACTACCTAACCTCTTAAGAACACCCTAAACCCAAGGGGGACCCAATTGACCCAAAATCCCCATCATAGGGCCACCAATTTTGTTCAATTTGACCAAATTGACCAAAATGCCCTTTTGACCTAAATGGGAAAATTCTAACCAATTGATTCCCAAAATGTGAAATTGACCACACCCTTAGCTCTATGACATCAAGAGGAACCTAGTGGACCCAAAATCCCCATCATGTGGTCTTCAATTGAGCCAATTTTGACCAAGTCAACTCCCTCCCCTATTTTGGTCAAAATCACCCTTAAATGCTAAATTGACCCAATTGGGGCCCCACCATGGCCCAAAGTCTCTTTCCATGGGTCCATAGGCCCTAGGGCACCAATGTGGATCCACCACATGGGGAGAATTTATCTTGGATCAAGCCTAGAGCCCAAAGCCCCAAATTGAGCTATTTGACCCATTTGGGTTCAAACCCAAATCCAAATGGACTAACCCAAGCTAAAGCCCCACCATGGGGCCCACTAGGCCTTAAATCCCTGGGAATTTAGAAACCCCCAAATAAAACCAATTTAATTATTTAATTTAATTTTAAAAAGGGGAAAAAGCTTGGGAAAAGTGAAAATTGTGGATTGGGTGCCAATTGGCACACAATTCCTCCCCATTTCGGCTGCTCTGAGCTGGGGGAATTAATTCCCCAGCTTTGGGCAAGATCCCCTTGCATGCACTGGACCAATTGGGTGGCCAAGGAGCTGGCTGAGGAAGCATTTAATGGCAACTCTTTTATCTCCCCCCATTCCGAAATTGAACTACACCACCACCTTCAGAAGCCCTCAAGGAGCCGAAACCCCCTACTGGAGCAGTGATTTTGGTGGACAAACGGGATTGGCAACTAGGACTCGCCGATGACACCTCCAATGGCACCAAAGAGAAATTTGTGTAGGTCGAGCTCCACCCAGGTCAGGATTCCCCCTCCCCTCCCTCTGTGCTAGTTTTCTAGTCCTTCCAGGAAAGAATCGAGCTCAAACGAGCTCGATTTCATCTTCCAAAATCCGAAAATTAAGGCATTTTTGCCCATGCTAAAGGTCGTCGGAGATGACACCACCGGCGACATGTCACCGGGAAATTGTAGCCCCCACATTCACGAAGGGAGTGGGGGTGATGGCCGACCGTGACGAGGCCGGAGGTGGCCGAAAATCGCTCAGCAAAGGGGGTCTGTGCGTGCGATCCGGGCCGTCCGAATTTGGGGACGATGAACCAGATCCGTTGGATCCGGTTCATTGAACCCAGATTTGGTGCACTGTTCACAAATTGGAGTTGTCACTTTGGGCTCAGTTTTACCCTACCTAGAGCCCGATTCAGGGGAACTTCTGAATATTAAAATTATAGAGGGTTGTCACACCTTCCTATAGACAGCAAAATCATTCCATTTGGTTAAATGTAGCTATAGTTATTATTATTTGAAAATCTGGGTGTTTTTATGAAGTTTGGAACTTAGAACATTGTTTTTGGGAGTTATATACACCCAAAAGCTCTGAAATTTGGGGCATGATTGAGTCATGCCCCCACCTAGTTGCTGCAAAAAATTCATAATTTTTGGAGCATATTTTCCTTAGATTTTATGAAAAAATTGCTTTTCATGTAAATGAGTGTTTTAAGTGTTTAAATAATCCAAGTCACCCCAAATTTTGGGGTGGGGGATTTGTCTTAACCTAGGGAGGCTTGGGTTAAATTTTAAGCCCACATGCATGTGTAGATTTTTTATGAGCATCAATTTGAAGCTTAGGGCTCAAAGGGATAATGGTGTGCAAATAGCCAATTTTTGGCTCTTATGGTTTTTAGTGAAATTGAAGGTGTAAATCACCTTGCATGTCACTGATTTTTGGCCATGCATGTTAGGTGACTCATTAGCATGACCCCTTGAGTTTGGGGATTTTTGGAATAAATTTGTCATGAGTTTAATATTTAAGTGCATTTGATCACACTTACAAATAAATGAAATGTTAGGCTCTAATCACTTAGGAAAAATCTAAATTTCTGGAGTTTTCATTTTTATGACATGAGACTTCAGTAGTAATTATCTCATATTATTTTGATGAACATTTTGTGTAGGTCCTTCACAAACCTTGGAAAACCCTAAATAGTATTTAATTTAATTATAGTGAAAATAATTGTTGAAAATTTATGATTCTCTGTATTTGGTAGTTTTATGGAATGATACTTCAGTAGTAATTATCTCATATTATTTTGATGAACATTTAGGGTAGGTCCTTCACAAACCTTGGAAAACCCCTAAATAGTATTTAATTTAATTATAGTAAAAATAATTGTTGAAAATTTATGATTCTCTGGATTTGGTAGTTTTATGAAATTATACTTCCGTAGTAATTATCTCATATTATTTTGATGAACATTTAGGGTAAGTCCTTCACAAACCTTGGAAAAACCCTAAATATTATTTAATATAATTATAGTGAATCTAATTGTTGAAAATTTATGATTCTCTGGATTTGGTAGTTTTATGGAATGATACTTCAGTAGTAATTATCTCATATTATTTTGATGAACATTTAGGGTAGGTCCTTCACAAACCTTGGAAAAAACCTAAATAGCATTTAATTTAATTATAGTGAAAATATTTGTTGAAAAATTATGATTCTCTGGATTTGGTAGTTTTATGGAATGATACTTCGGTAGTAATTATATCATATTATTTTGATGAACATTTAGGGTAGGTTCTTCACAAACCTTGGAAAAACCCTAAAGAGTACTTAATTTAATTATGGTGAAAATAATTGCTGAAAATTTATGATTCTCTGGTTTTGGTAGTTTCATGGAATGATACATCAGTAGTAATTATCTCATATTATTTTGATGAACATCTAGGGTAGACCCTTCACAAAATATGGGACCCCCCTATGGACACTTTTAAGTCAAACTTTGAGTAAACAATCATATGGGTCAACTTAATGATACTTAGTGATTTAGCTATGGTCCAAATCTTGAAGATAATCAAACAAACAGTAAACAAAATTTCAAACGGGAAAAGAGGAATGGGTAGACCTTAGGATAAGCCTTGAAATGTAAGAGATTAAAAACTAGGATGAGGCAGGTGAAATAGCACCTGGTCACCATGGAAAAGGATGGGGGTAATCAAGCGATCACCCTCTCCCCTCCTTTGTAAGGATAAATCACCTAAGTAGCAGAAGTAATAATTGAGTGTGAGGTTATGAAGAAGGGTAGATACCAACAAAAGCTAAGTGCTCTGGGAAGCAGGGAGTTTGGGATGTCAGCCCATCACACTCTCTAGTACCGCTGCGAGCCCCTCACAGGGTAGTCCTCGAGAAGCCCAAAGTTAACCCTAAATTGCAGGGCATTGTGAACAAGTAGATAAGAGAAACCTAATCATAGAAAGAATCACTCCCTATTAGGGTGGGAAGGTTGAGTGGAGGATTGGTATAATCCTGGGATCCATGGGCTCGGTGTGATAAGGATTGGTAGATCCTGCTTGCGGTAGACACAGTAGTATAAGAAAGGACTGGTCGAGCCATCCGAGCCAAGAGCTTGGTGTTTCACGTAGAGGCATTATTGTATCAAGTAGTACGTGGATACCTTGATGTGTTCTTCAGGGGCATACGTAAGGTCTAGGTTGGGAGGTGTCATACTGGCCTAGAAGTGGATATCCTAGTTCACTGCCCTATTTTCCTCAACTGGGTACCTGAGCGAAGACTCAAAAAGAGGGCTAGAGGTGGTGCTTACCAGATAGTACGTGGATACCCTGTGTGTTCTTAGGGGTGTACATAAGGTCTAGGTTGGGTGGTGTTACACAAGCCTAGAAGTGGACAACCCAGTCCACTGCCCTGTTTGCCTCAACTGGGTACCTGAGTTGACACACTCGAACAGAGAGAACTATCAAAAGGTATGTACGTACAGAGTCGGGTGGGTGAGTTGCATCATTGCATTGCACATCTTAGCATAGCATCCTTGCATAAAACAGAGACCTCATCATATAAATTAGTATGGGCTCTTTTATACGATGAGTTTACCTTAGTGCCAGACCCCTTAGCTTATGTTCTTTGTGTGTACACATATAAGTTAAGGTTATTTTCACAGTTGCTTTCGTGGTTATTTTACTTGCTCTAGTTTGCATTTTAAATGCTCGTTACTCTTCGTTTCTACTACTATAGCTTTCCTGGGATATTGTACTCTTTATATAGTCTGTGTAGTAGAACTGCTAGAATAGATTCCTTTTGATCTATACCTATGCTACCTAGATCCAATGTCACCTGCTTGTTCCACCTTGTTTGATGTCAGTTCCTCTTCACTCCTTCCACCCGGTCCTTATGAGTCACTATAGGAGGTTTGGGGGATTTTGACTGAGTCTTTTTAGACTAACAGTCAGTTGTGACCACACCACTACAGGAGACCAGGACCCAGGAGGCCCAGTTTCACCCGGCTGGAGGATGTGATGTAGCTGCACTTCCCAGACTTGGAGCATCTGCAGTTGGAGGTCGTGCTCCGGTGAGATTCATACCCAGACTTCTACTACTCCAGGATGGTGATTACATCGTTTCAATTTTAGTATTTGAGGACATTTAGTGTTTTATTTTATACCGGGTTTGTTCTCGATATATTGTATTAGATTTCTGCTTCCGCTCTTTGATTATCAGGCATTGTAATAATGAAATTGTTTCTGACTTATTTTTAAATTCTCATTGTGGACATGCTTACTCTTAGTGTTGTGGACTTGGATATTATTGATGCTCCCTATCTCTCTTACTTGCTTCTTCATAAATGGTTGGTCTGTTGTGTTGAATAGCCGGCAGAATCGGCATAGTGCGGTAGCGACCTTCCCGAGTGAAGGTGCCACCGCAATGTGGCGATTCTAGGCGGTAAGGCCTCGGCCTCCCCCGGGTTTTGTCAAAGGGGGGGGGGGTCTTACAACAGGTTCTGGAATAGTAACTTCATCAGTGATCATGGGCTCACCCAACGGTTCTGTTGTGAGACTTAGAACTGATGCCTGATAAGTTTCCACCTCAATTGTGCATGGGTTAGGCTGGCAATGTGTTCTTCTTCCTCTGAAGAATTTTTCTCACCCACATTAGCTCTTTTTCTTTTCACTCCACTTCCTTCCTTGGATTTCTTAGGAGCCTTGGAGAACACTTTCTCCCACCTTTCTAGGTTCGTATATCCATTTTCTTCATGCAATGTACGGGAGCCCCCAACTTTTTGTTCAACTTGTCTGGCATGCTTGACATCAGATACAAGGATAATATTCTTTCAAAATTTGGGGCACTGAAGCTTTCCCCAATTTTGTCAAATAGAATTTGAGCCCAATTTGTCTTTTTGCTCAAAATGATCCATATCATTATTTCAAACATCTCTCTTGAAATTCCGTCGTGTGTTTCAGTATTGCAGATCAAGACCTTTCCAAGGATATCTGCCATGAGATTTCCTTTGGAATTAAAGTTTGTCCATTTCAAGGAGCCGTAGCATTCTCCCTCATGTCCACACCATTTTAACCCTTCAGATTAGTCTTCATTGGAAATCTCATCCTCGTCATCTTCTTCTTAAAAAACTAGCAGGCGGAGTGCTCTCGTCAACCCTTGAACTGTAACCCTTAACAATGTATCACTTACCCTTATTTTGATGGCTTTGTCGGATGTGCTTATTGGGGGCTTGGAATAGAACCCCACTAATTCTCTATTCATGATCACGGTGGGTTCATAAAGAACATACTCAAGCCCGACCGCTGTTAAAGTCCAATAACAGATTTAATCTCTTCGTCGGCCCAGTTGAATCCATCTTTTACGAGTTCACATCCTATATTGCAGTAGTCTTATCCTTTCTTTGGTGCTATGGTGAGAAAAGCTGGAGAGTTGAAGGTCGCTGACTTCGCAAGTTGTCGAGCGGGCCTAGTTTTTTTTTTACGGCTTAGGGAAAATGAAAGTATAATCAATTTCTAAGCATTTACCATATATATATGTTTTATTTTAGGAATGTCAAAAGGTGCATACCTGGGTGCTTTTGCTAAAGCCATTGATCTTTAATTTAACAGTTATGATGAAAGATCCAATATATATTAGCTAATTTCTGTGTGTCGAAGATGCACCATGACGATACGCCTATTATGTCGGCTTGATGGCCCTTCGACAAAACCTCTATGTCATTGTATCCTCGATGACACGGACTTAATTTACAATTTTCCTGCATTTTCTGGTTAGTTCTCTGCAAGAGTCTTGTTGGCATGCATATGCACAATAGTTATCAAATAAGAAAGCATTGACATGCTTGCTCTAAATTTAGCATACCAAGCTCAAACTTAAAGAAGTTGAATTTAGCTTCATCAATGGGCTTTGTAAAAATATCTGCTACTTGGCTGTCGGGTGGGACATACACAAGACAAATATCCTCTTTATTAACATGCTCTATGATGAAGTGATACTTGATTTCAATGTGCTTAGTCCTACTCTATGACACAGAGTTCTTAGCAATTGAGATATCACTGGGAGAATCACAGTGCATGGCTGTTTTGCTGGTCTTTATGTTGTAGTCTTCCAACTGATGTTGTATTCATAGCAGTTGAGCACAACAACTCCCGACTGAGATGTATTCTGATTCAGCTGTTGAGATTGCCACACTTGTCTACTTCTTGCTGCTCCATGAGATCAGCCTCTTCCCTAGAAATTGGCTGGTTCCATATGTGTTTTTCCTATCTTCTTTAACATGCAAAATATGCATCTAAATACTATGTTAGCACAAAATCATTACTTCTAGGATACCAAAGGCTAAGATTAGGAGTTCCCTTGAGGTAACTCAAGATTCTTTTAACAGAGGTATAGTGAGATTCTTTAGGGGAAGCTTGATACCTAGCACATACACATGTAGCAAACATAATATCTGGTCTACTAAAAGTTAGGTAGAGCAAATATCCAATGATGCATATATACAAGGTCTCAATAAAAGGTTTCCCTTTCACATCCTTGTCCAGAGACACATTGGAGTCCACACTGAGGTTGCACTCTCCATTCCAAACTTCTTTATAAGCTCTTTAGTGAACATGGTCTGGGAGATGAATATTCCATCCTCAGATTGCTTCACTTGGAGCCCTAAAAAGTATTTCAGCTCCCCATGTTGCTAATTTCAAACTTCCCTTTCATTAAGTTAGCAAACGTCTTGCAAAGGATGTCATCAGTAAACCCAAAAATTATGTCATCAACATAAATTTGGACTAGCAAAATCTTGCCCTTTACTTCCCTTAAAAATAAGGTATTATCTATCTTCCCCCTTAAAAACTTGTTTTCAATGAGGAAGCTAGATATGGTTAAATACCAAGCTCTAGGAGCTTGTTTCAAACCATACAAAGCTTTCCTTAAAAATAAACATTATCAGAAAGGTTAGGAACAATAAAACCTGGAGGCTGCTCTACATATACTTCTTCCTTGAGATATCCATTGAGAAAAGCACACTTCATATCCATTTGGTGCACCTTGAATCATTTGTGAGATGCATATGCTAAGAATAGCCTTATAGCCTCAAGTATTTCTACTGGTGCATAGATATGATCAAAGTCAATCCCTTCTTCTTTTCTATATCTCTTTGCAGCCAAACTTGCTTTGTTCTTGATGATGATGTCATTCTCATCTAGCTTGTTCATGTAGACCCACTTTGTTCCAATGACATTCTGATGTTGAGGTCTAAAAACCAACTTCCATACTTTGCACCTTTTGAATTGACTAAACTCTTCTTGCATAGCCATGATCCAAGAAGGATCTGAATTGGCTTCTTCAAATCTCTTTGGTTCAATCTGAGATAAGAAGCTCAAATATAGTGCTTCATTTTGAGCACTTCTTCTTGTTTTAGTTGGCTCATGTCTCCAATCACTTGACTACTTTGATGGTCTTTATGATGCCTCCAAGTTGGTGGTAGTGTTCCTTGATTGTTAGCAGTTGCTATACCAGCTGACTGTTATCCAAGTGTTATTTCTTGTTCTTCTGCTTGGACTTGTTCTCCATCTTCAATGATTAGGTCTGTAGATGTAGACTCTTCTAGGATAAGCTCTTTCAGCTTCAAATCTATACCTGCAACATTAGAATAACTAGACATGCCTTGAAGAATCATGTTGGTCTCATCAAATACAACATGTGTTGATTCTTCTACCATATGAGTCTTCTTGTTGAATATTCTATAAGCCTTGTTGTGACTACTATATCCAACAAGAATCCCCTCAAAACATATTTTAGCAAACTTAGTTAGATATTGTAAGACCCCCTTTTTTGCTTTCATTTTCGGGTCTTACCGCCCAGAACCGCCGCCTTGTGGTGACACCAATACACGGGTAGGTCGTCACTACAAGACGTCAATTCTGTTGGTTATTCATACATCCAAGCCAACCATTCACCACAGAATAATAGAAAACAAGTCAAAACAATAACATTACATAAAAGGGGAATGTCCAAATGGGATACATAATAAAAGAAGCGTACTGAAATAAAAGTACTAAAGTAAGAAGGAATTAAGCCAGGCACATCAGATCCTCACTACATATATCTTAGACGAAGGTAAACTACACACTGCTGAGGGAAACATGGAAGATAACATTCAGAAGAGAGTATCTCACCGGAGCTCTTCCTGCTGCTGCTGAGACACTGACTTTGGGCCGGATCACCATGTCAGGTTCCTCCCTCTGGATATGGATCTGCTGCTCCTGTTTGTTATGCCATATCTGACCATTAGTCAAAAGACTAAGCAGTTTCCTCGTCCCCCTCCACCCGTGACTCCTAGGCACCAGGCAGGGAGGATGAAGGAGGAAGGTAACAAGGGGTAATAAACAAACAGATGGCAGTGGCCCTGGCTAGCAATTATATATACGTACAGATAGAAAACGAGCATATTCTAGCAGCTATATTATACTGTTAATGTATAAGAGTGCAAGAAACAATGAATAAGCAATAATATTCGCAGCATTATAAGTAAAGAAAGAGCAGTATATGTAAAAGGAGCAGCTATGAAAAGTAACACTATCTTATAAGAATGCTCATACAAAATTATAAGTTAGGGGATCTGACACTAAGGTAAACTCATCGTATAAAAGAGCTCATACTAATTTATACGATAAGATCTTATTTATGTAATGATAATATGATATGCTATGATGTGCAATGCAATGATGCAACTCACTCATGCGACTCTGCATGTACAGACCTTTTAAGTTCCATCTGTTTGAATGTGTCAACTCAGGTACCTCATTAAGGTAAACAAGGGAAGTGGATCGGGCTTGTCCACTTCTAGGATCCTATCAGCACCTCCCGGCCTAGACCTTATGTACGCTCCTAAGAATACACAGTGTATCCACATACTATCTAGTAAGTAACACCTCTTAATTGTATTTCCCCGAGCCTCCAGCTCGCCAGACTATCCAGTCCTCCTTAGATAGCACCGAGCCTACCGCTCGCAGGACTAACCCGTCCTGATATCATAACTTCCCGATCCTCCAGCTCGTAGGACCATCAAGTCCTTGTACCACTCTATCCCATATGTTGGGATGAGGTTTATCTTATTAAGTTCTCCTACTTAAACTACTCTTGTCTATCGTTTAGTTGTACTTAGAAGTTTAGGGTGAACCTTGGACTTCCCGAGGGCTACCTGGTGAAGGGCTTGCAGCGGTACTAGGAGGTATGATGGAGTGACATCCCAAACCTCTCTTTCTCAAGATATTTATAATTATTAGTGACTACCCATACCTCCCACTATCTCTTTGATTGCTTTAGATCCCTAAGGTGAATTACAATTGCCGGGACATGGAAGCGATGATGTTCAATTAAACATCAATCCTTGCCCTTCTTAGTGACTAATTACACCTTCGCATCATCACTCAACCTCTATATAATGGTTCTATATTCTGATGTTAATCATAACCTCTAGTTGCTAGTGGATCACCCATCATATCTTCTAACATATCGTTATCAAAATCCCATATTGATAATTTTACTAAATGCACCCCAAACCCAAATATTATGTGTTGACACTAGTTGGTTGATCTACCAAAAATCAATCTAAGATGTACACAATATTCCAAGAATTAATAATTCTGTGTGTAAAGATCAAATGGGGTCTAGTTCAAATACTTCACTTTTGCTAGCCACAGACCAGATTGTCCTCAAGTATGATACATGACCTAAAAGGGAGCTACATGGTCCTCCTATCTAATATGTATTCAAAAAAGGTTCCAGAAGTTGTACAAATGATAAGTTACTAATTTCCAAACTTTTCACTTGAATAAGGTTATGTTTGGGCCTAAAATTCAATTTCTTTATACATATGGGATATATCAATTTATACAAGAAGTGTCAACTAACATGGCCCAATTGGTCTAATAAGGTTTCCTAAGATTAGTTACGATCCAAAAGGGTGTTTGCCAGAGATTATTCATCCACTTTAATTATTCATCCAAATATAATATGCAAATCTCTAGATCCACTTCAATCATTCATCCAAGTATAATATACCCTAATTTCCTAAGGAACCACTGTCAATACTCAACAATTAAATATAATAAAATTCCCAGAGGTTACTAATGATCTCAAAAGTCTAATTACCCAGTTTCATAATTTTCTAGATCAATTTGACCAGCATTTACAATTAATTAAGGAAGACATTAAAATTCCACTTTGTGAAGGAACCACAGTAAATACTCAGCAATTAAATATAATAAAATTCGTAGAGGCTACTAATGTTCTCAAAAGTTTAACTACCCAGTTTCATACAATTCAGAATTCATTTGCTCATAAGAAAGTATGATAGAATAATTGGGGGTAATTCAACTAATTACTAATTAGTGGGCTATCATATCTCTAAAAATTCCCATAAAATCTATATGGTGTAATTACGCCCTCCAAAGGTGAATCCTAGAGTTTATAGCATTGCAGAAAGTTTTGACCCAAAATTACTCAATTGTGCTCAATGTGACAAAATCACATAAACCCTAATTTCCTAGGGAATTCAACCCCAATGTTCATGATTTTTCCTGAGATGTGAGATCTCATGATATGAAGTGCATGTTTTGAATTTCATAATAATTGACCATGGGAATACCTATCTAATCATAAAACATCATGTGTGTATAACACCTTATTGAATTTTCCATGGCACCTTGGTCTTGCATGTGAGTTTCCCTCACATGCATGAGCCCTAATGGACTAAAAAATTTAGCAGGCCCTTATTATCACACAGACAAGCCCCCGCCACAAATTTATGGTGATTTGAATCCATTAGCACACTTAATCATCACATACATTCTATTTAAATATTTCCCAAAATGTTAGGAAAATAATTTCTAAAAATTGCCATTTTTTGGCAGGGGGTGTGTTGGGGCATGACTCATGCATGCCCCAAATTTCAATTCGTTCGGAGCCATATAACTACATAAACAAATTTCCAAATCATTAAGAGTGCTAATGGTTTCAAATCTAGGGATTTGGAAATTTATTTAGTACCCATCCCCAATATCCTCTCCTTGGTCTCCTCTTGGTGGTGGTCGGCCACCCACAAATTGGGCTTCCTAATTTTTTCTCTAAACCAGGGTAAATGGGACTCCTTTGGGCTTAATTAAGTGGGTTTGAGCTCAATGGGGTTGAGCATTGGTTCACTTGATCCATGATAGCCTAACCTGGGCATTTAGGTCAAGGTTGACCCTTGGTCAACCATGGTGGGGGGTTGAGTCACATTTGTGACATTTGGTCCATGGACACATATTGGGGTGACTTTAGGCTTGGTGAAGTCATTTGGGGCCTTTTTGACAAATTTAGGTCAAATTGGGTTAAGTGAGTCAAGGGATGACTTGACCCCCCTAGTGTTGTTTGTGAGTCATTGGGTTCCATAAGGGGTTAGTCGTGTCATGGTGGGGTCATTTATCACCTTGTGGGTCCATTTGTCCAAGCCTAGGCTAGTGACCAAAAGTGGCTAAATGCACACCAATGTGCTTTTCACATATTCACCTAGGTTTCTAGAGCTCTTTTGTCTAGCCTAACCCTTTGTCATGACCCTAGTCATGACAAAACTCATCTTAGGGGATCCAGTGGTTCTAGGGATGTTACAAATCCCAATACATAAAGAAAAAAATTTCATCCCCAAAATTAAGTTTGGGCTCGCGGGGTTCTTACTTAAGGTAGACCATTGTAAAGTTTTTAAGCTAATTAAACTTTTACCTGACGCAAAGAGTCTCAGGTATTGCTGCTGTATCAGGTCCAGCAGCTCCCAAGTGTGCTCCTCTCGGCCATGATTCGACCAAAGGACCTTCACCAGTGGGACATTCTTTCTCCGCAAGACTATGACAGTTGTGTCATCGATCCGTATTGGCTCCAAATGGACTGTACGATCGGATGTTATCAGGCATGTCATGGTAGTGATATGTTGCTCTGGCCGAAGGAGATCTCTCCTAAGCGAGGAGATGTGAAAAACATCGTGCAATCCCGCCAATTCCTGCGATAGCTCCAGTCTATAAGCCAATGGGACGATCTGCTCCAGGATCCTATAGGGCCCTATGTATCTCAGACCGAGCTTATTTAGTCTCCGCACCCGCGAGACTCCGTGTGCCAGACTTATTTTTAGAAGCACCCTGTCTCCCTCCTGGAATTCCACCTTGCTATGCCGTACGTCATAATATTTAGCATGTCTACTCTGCGCTTCCAACATTCGGTCCCGTATCAGCCGTATATGGGCATCTGTGTCCTCTATATATTCTGATCCCAACGCCTTCAGGTCCTCATCCTGAATCCATGAAAGTGAAGTCCTGCACTTCTTGTCGTAAAGGGCTTCGTAGGGAGCCATGTCAATGTTAAGCTGCAAGCTATTATTGCAGGAAAATTCGATGAGTGGCAGCAAACTCACCCATGGCTCCCCCTATCTAGGATGCACAATCTTAACAGATCTTCCATCATACGGATAGTGTGTTCCGTCTGATCGTTGGTCTATGGGTGAAAAGTGGTACTGAATGTCAATCATCACCCCAGATATGCCTGGACCGCCTTCTACTCCCTTGATGTAAACTGACCGTCCAGATCTAACACGATCAATCTGGGTACTCCATGGTATCTAGTGAATTGCTCCACAAAAAATTGCACCAGAACACCGACGGAAGCACCCTTCCTAACTGGGATGAACCTGGCGACCTTTGTCAGTTTGTCCACAATAATCCAAGCGGAGTCATGCCTGGAGCGGGAGCGAGGTAACCCATGTACAAATTCCATGGAGATGTCCTCGAACCTCCACTCCGGCACCGGTAAAGGCCCAATAATCCTCCCGGTCTCTTGCATTCGGCCTTCACCAGTTGGCATGCCTCGCAATGAGTCACGAAGTGGTTGATTTTCTTCTTCATTCCCAGCCAATACATCATTCTCCTTAGGTCCGCAGTCATTTTGGTGATCCCAGGATGCACTTAATATTTACTACAATGTGCTTCCGTAAGGATATCTTCCAGGATAATATCTCCTATTGGTATGTAAATTTGGCCTCAGAAGTGCACGAGATCATCTTTCAACGAATAATCCCCAGCAGTGCCTGACTCTAATGCCTTGAAAACCGGTTCTAATTCTGCATCACGTTTCTGGGCAACCTTGATTCGATCTCGGATATCACAGATAATGCACATCAAGGCTAGATACTCCTTGTACACCTCGGGGTCATCCTTGGATACTAGTGTGATATGCATGTCTTCTAGCATCTGCACCAGCTCCATGGCCATCAACTTTGGTTCTGCATCATACGTGCTAGCCTTCTGCTGAGTGCATCCACTACTATGTTCGCCTTCCCTAGGTGATAGTGCATTGTATACTGGTAATCACCGAGAAATTCCACCAATCTCCTCTATTGGAGATTTAGGTCCTTCTGCGTGTCCACATACTTGAGGTTCTTGTGATCTGAGAAGATATCACAATGAACCCCATACAATAGTGTCTCCAAATTTTTAACGCAAAAATTATTGCTCCCATCTCCAAATCGTGCAACGGGTAATTCTGCTCGTGCTTCTTCAACTGCCAGGAAACGTATGCAATTACATGTTCGTGCTGCATTGGGACAACACCTATGCCCTGATATGATGCGTCGGTGTGTACCTGGAATCCTTCCTTCCTAGATGGAAGTGCAAGGATTGGGGAGGAGGTGAGTCTATCTTTTTGTTCCTGAAATGCAGCCTCACACCGCGGTGTGCACACGAATGACACATCCTTCTTTGTCGGTGTTGTAAGGGGATGGGCAACCCGGGAGAATCCCTCTACGAACTTCCAGTAGTAACTGACAAGTCCTAGGAAACTCCTTATGTCAGAAGCCGTCTTCAGCTGGGGCCAGTCTCACACTGCCTGAATATTTGCCAGATCTACTGCTAATCCTGTCCCACTGATGATATGTCCCAGAAAGGCTACTTCCTTAAGCCAGAACTATCACTTGCTAAATTTGGCATACAACCTATGCTCTTGAAGCCTCTCTAATATGAGTGCCAGATGCTGAGTATGTTCTTCCTCCGTCCTCAAATAGATAAAAATATTGTCTATGAATTCTATAACGAAGATGTCAAGATAGATCTCCAATATGCGGTTCATCAGAATCATGACACTGAGGGAGCATTCGTGAGCCCGAATGGCATTACCATGAATTCGTAAAGACCGTAATGACTGCTGAATGTTGTCTTCGAAATATCTTCCTCCTGGATTTGCAGTTGGTAATATCCTGATCTCAAGTCTAGCTTTGAGAAACAGTGCGCTCCTTTGAGTTGATCAAATAGCTCGTCTATCCTTGGCAAGGGGTACGTGTTTTGCACCGTTAGCCTGTTCAGATCCCTATAATCAATACACAGTCTGAGGGACCCGCCCTTCTTTTTTTACGAACAACATTGGGGATCCTAACAGTGACGAGCTTGGCCTAACGAATCCTACTTCCACTAATTCTTGTAGTTGGCTTCTGAACTCTGCCAGTTCCTTCAGAGCTATCCGATACAGAGCTATCCGATACAGAGCTCTGGATACTGGTCTCACTCCTGGTACTAACTGAATTTGGAAATCTTTCTCCATGTGTGATGGTAACCCAGGTAGATTCTCCGGAAACACGTCAGGAAAATCATGAACAACGGGAATATCGGTTAGAGAAGTTTTTGTTTCCATCAACTCGAAGCATATCATATAAACTTCGTTCCCATGTAGGTGGGACTTGATGACCTGAATAGAAGAAAATAAATAATGGGACACCGGCGTAATACCTTCCAAGTTCACGTAGGTATTATCGTATCTTAACACAACCTTCCTTGCCAGGCAATCAATCTGGGCATAGTTCCAGGTGAGCCATGTCATCCCCAAGACAAGATCGAAGTCCAACATCTTCAAGATTGTTGTCAGAGCCTCGAGTGATAGACCTTCAATGGTCACCTTCAGAAGGCATTTGGTTGTCGATTCAATCTCTAACTCATTGGGAAGACACACACTCCTGGTGACTCCCGTATAGTGTCGAACCTAGTCCAAGTCCTTAATGAAGTCTTTCGAAATGAAGTTATGTGATGCCCCCATGTCGAAAAGGGTATGGGCAGGCTTGCCGCATACAATTACTATTCCTGAATTTGTCGTATAGTTTTAGGTGGCTAAGTTTTTCTACTTCTAGCAGTTCTATATCAGTTCTACAATCTAAGAATTGAAAAGAACTTAAAATATTAGCATACATGTTATGACCCTTTCCATATTCTGGGACTGAGCAAGATCCATGGCGTATATCTGATCTCTATCCCGTCTGCGGTCAACTCTGTAGAATCCTTGACCTCGGCCATGTCCTCAGCCTCGGCCCCTAAACTACTGAGCAGCTGGTGCTGGAGGTGGTGGTGGAGCTCTCTGAGGGCATTTGATACGAATGTGTACCGGCTGATGGCAGTGGTAGCACAACTGTGGGGGAGGTGCTCCTCCTCCTTGTCTTGGTGGCTCCTGGATCTGTAGCGGTTGAGGGGCCAGCACTGTCGGAGGCCTTTGCTCCTGTCTAAAGTTGGGAAGGCGTCCCCCGCCCCTCTTGTGCTGGATGAATATGACCCTCTGGTGTCCCCTGCCGCCAATTACCACATTGTTTGCCAGCCTTTTCCCTCTATTCCTCACCATCAGCTGGTCCGCTTCCAGCTTCTTTGCCACTTCGATAATATGTGCTAGGTCAAAATCTACTACATATATCAAGGCTTGCCTCAGGTCGTCAAGGAGGCCCTTATAGAACCTCTTGGCATAGCCAGAGTCATCCAACTGATGGGATGCAGTGAAGAGAGCCAGATGAGAGAATTCACGCTGGTACTCCAACACCAAACGACTCCCCTGCTTCAGGTGCAGGAACCATTTTCCAATTCATCTATGGCCATCTGTGGTGCAAAATGTTCTAGTAGCGCCTCCTTGAAGTCCTCCCAGGAGATGTCGGCGTATTCAAAGTCGACAAAGGTAGTGTCCAAAGCTGATTTCAACCACCGCTTGGCATGTAATTCTAGGGCAGAGACAGCCAGTGATACTGCCATGTTGACCGGGCAGCGTATCCTTGCTAGCATCTCTTGGATGGTGTCTAGCCATTCCTCGGTTCGCACCACTGACTTGGTCCCGGTATAGGATGGTGGGGAGAGGCCTCGGAAGGCACTCAACTAGTTTGACCTATGGTTGTGGGAAGGCCTGCAAGATGGCAGTCAATGTTTGACCTAACTCTGTCTGTTGTAAGGGGGTGGGAGATGGCGGGGGAGGCATGACATCCTAAACAGGAGGTATTGTCGCCCGTGTGGCAATATTCACAAGAGGCTACAAAAGAATAAAGGTCTTATTAAAAGGGTTGACCTAAACATCTTATTTTTAATGGACAATTAAATGTAATTTCGCTTATGGGCACACCATTGCTTCCGCTGCTAGTTTGTCCGCAAACTAAGCTCGAGCCTTGGGTTCTGCATCAGATGTGCTAGCCATCTGCTGAGTGCATCCACTACTGTGTTCGCCTTCCCTGGGTGATAATGCATTGTATACTGGTAATCACAGAGAAATTCCACCCAATTTCTTTGTCAGAGATTTAGGTCCTTCTGCGTGTCCACATACTTGAGGTTCTCGTGACCTGAGAAGATATCACAATGAACCCCATACAAATAGTGTATCCAAAATTTAAACGCAAAAATTACCGCTCGCATCTCCAAATCATGCATCGAGTAATTTTGCTCATGCTTCTTCAACTGTCGGGAAGCGTAAGCAATCACATGTTCATGCTGCATTAGGACAACACTCATGCCATGATATGATGCGTCGGTGTATACCTGGAATCCTTCCTTCCCAGATTGAAGTGCAAGGATTGGGGCGAAGGTGAGTCTATCTTTTAGTTCCTGAATGGCAGCCTCACATCGCGTTGTCCATACAAATAATGCATCCTTCTTTATCAGTGTTGTAAGGGGAAGGGCAATCAGGGAGAATCCATATACGAACTTCCGGTAATAACCGGCAAGTCCTAGGAAACTCCTTACGTCAGAAGTCATCTTTAGCTGGGGCCAGTCTCGCACTGCCTGAATCTTTGTCGGAACTACTGCTAATCCTGCCCCACTGATGATGTGTCCCAGAATGGCTACTTCCTTGAGCCAGAACTGACACTTGCTAAATTTGGCATACAACCAATGCTCTCGAAACCTCTCCAATACGAGTGCCAGATGTTGAGTATGTTCTTCCTCCGTCCTCGAACAGATAAGAATATTGTCTATGAATACTAGAACGAAGACGCCAAGATAGGTCTCAAATATACAGTTCATTAGACTCGTGAACGTGGAGGGAGTATTCGTGAGCCCGAATGGCATTGCCGTGAATTCGTGAAGACCGTAACAACCGTTGAATGTTGTCTTTGGAATATCTTCCTCCTGGATTCGCAGTTAGTAATATCCTAATCTCAAGTCTATCTTTGAGAACTGGTGCGCTCCTTCGAGTTAATCAAATAGCTCATCTATCCTTAGCAAGGGGTACATGTTTCGCACAGTCAGCTTGTTCAGCTCCCTATAATCAACACATAGCCTGAGGGACCCGTCCTTCTTTTTTACGAACAGTATCAGGGCTCCCCACGGTGATGAGCATGGCCTAACGAATCCTTCTTCCACTAATTCTTACAGTTGGCTTCTGAACTTTGCCAGTTCCTTCAGAGCCATCCGATACAGAGCTCTAGATACTAGTCTCGCTCTTGGTACTAACTGAATTTGGAATTCTTTCTAACTGTGTTGTGATAACCCGGGTAGCTTCTCCAGAAACACGTCAGGAAAATCCCGAACAATGGGAATATAGGTTAGAGAAGTTTTTGTTTCCATCAACTCAAAGCATATCATATAAACTTCGTCCCCCTGTATGTGGTCCTTGATGGCCTGAATAGAAGAAAATAAATAATGGGAGACTGGGGTAATACCTTCGAAGGTCACATAGGCATTATCGTATCTTAGCACGACCTTCCTTGCCAGGCAATCAATCTGGGCATGGTTCCATGTGAGTCATGTCATCCCCAAGACAAGATCGAAGTCCGTCATCATCAAGACTATTGTCGGGACCTTGAGTGATAGGCCTTCAATGGTCACCTTCAGAAGGCATTTTGTTATCGACTCAATCTTTGACCCATTGGGAAGATGCACCCTCTTGGTGACTCCCGTACATTGTCGAACCTGGTCCAAGTCCTTGACAAAGTCTTTCGAGATGAAATTATGTGATGTCTTCGTGTCTAACAGCGTATGGGAAAGCTTGCCGCATATAGTTACTATTCCCGAATTTGTTGTATAGTTTTAGGTGGCTAAGTTTTTCTACTTCTAGCAGTTCTATATCAATTCTATAATCTAAGAATTAAAAAGAACTTACAATATTAGCATACCTACTATGACCCTTTCCGGATTCCGGGGATGAGCAAGATCCAGGGCTTACATCTGATCTATAGCCTGTCTGAGGTCTACTATGTGGAATCCTTGGCCTCGAACACGTCCTTGGCCTCGACCCCTAAACTACTGAGCAGGTGGTGCTGGAGTTGGTGGTGGAGCTCTCTGAGGGAAGTTAATACAAATGTGGCCCGACTGATGGCAGTGGTTGCACAAATGTGGGGGAGGTGCTCCTCCTTGTCTTGGTGGCTCCTGGATCTGTTGCTCTGGCCAAAGGAGATCTCTCCTAAGTGAGGAGACGTGAAACACATCGTGCAATCCCGCCAATTCAGTCGGCAACTCTAGTCTATAAGCCAAGGGGTCGATCCGCTCCAGGATCCTATAGGGCCCCATGTATCTCGGACTGAGCTTTTTTAGTCTCCGCACCCGCGAGACTACGTATGTCAAACGTATTATCAGAAACACCCTGTCTCCCGCCTGGAATTCCACCTTGCGATGACGTGCATCGTAATATTTAGTCTGTCTGCTCTGCACTTCCAACATTCGATCCCATATCAGTCGCATTGGCCGGGAATTAAGATGGAAGTCACCCATTTGTAAGAACCCTTTTTTTGCTTTTATTTTTGGGTCTTACCACTTAGAACCGCTGCCTTGGGGTGACACCAACACACGGGTAGGTTGCCACTACAAGACGCCGATCCTGCCAGCTATTCATACATCCAGGACAATCATTCATCACATAAAAATAGAAAATAAGTCCACAACAATCGCATTACATAAAGGGGAATGCCCAAATGAGATACATAATAATGGAAGCATACTGAAATAAAAGTACTAAAGTAATAAGGGCATAAGCCCGGTACATCAGATCCTTACTACATATCTCTCAGAAGGAGACAAACTACACGCTGCTGAGGGAACATATGGAAGATAACATTCGAAAGATAGTATCTCACCGAAGATCTTCCTGCTGTTGTTGAGACTCTGACTCTGGGCTGGATCACCGTGTCAGGTTCCTCCCTTTGGATATGGATCTGCTTCTCCTGGTGTTCCTATTTGCTATGTCGCATACGACCGTTAATCAAAAGACTAAGCGGTTCCTCGTCCCCCTCCACCCGCGACTCCTAGGCATCAGGCGGGTGACCCTATCTAGCAATTGTATATAATTATAGACAAAAAAGGGGCCTATTCTAGCAGTTCTACTATACCGTTAATGTATAAGAGTGCAAGGAACAATGAATGAGCAATAATATTTACAGCATTATAAGTAAAGAAAGAGCAGTATATGTAAAAGAAGCAGCTACAAAAAGTAATCGTATCTTATAAGAATGCCCATACAAGATTATAAGTTAGGGGATCTGGCATTAAGATAAACTCATCGTATAGAAGAGCTCATACTAATTTATACGATGAGGTCTTGTTTATGTAATGATGCTATGATATGTTATGTTGGGCAATGCAATGATGCAACTCACCCACGTGACTATGTACGTACATACCTTTTTAGTTCCCTCTGTTCGAGTGTGTCAACTCAGGTACCCGTTGAGGCAAACAAGGGCAGTGGATCGGGCATGTCCACTTCTAGGATCCAATCAGCACCTCCCGGTGTAACCTTATGTACGCCCCTAAGATCACACATGGTATCCGCGTACTATCTGGTAAGTAACACCACTTAATTGTATTTCCCTGAGCCTCCAGCTCGTCGGACAATCTAGTCCTCCTCAGATAACACCGAGCCTACCGCTCGCAGGACTAACCCATCCTGATATCATAACTTCCCGAGCCTCCAGCTCGCAGGACCATCAAGTCCTTGTACCACTTTGTCCCATATGTTGGGACGAGGTTTACCTTATTAAGTTCTCCTACTTAAACTACTCTTGTCTATCATTTAGTTGTACTTAGAAGTTTAGGGTGAACCTTGGACTTCCCGATGGCTACCCGGTAAAGGGCTCGCAACAGTACAAGGAGGTATGATGGGGTGACATCCTGAACCTCCCTTTCTCAAGATATTTGTTATTATTTGTGGCTACCCATACCTCCCATTATCTCTCTGATTGCTTTAGAGATCAAAGGTGAATTACAATTACCGGGACAGGGAAGCGATGATGTTCAATTGAACATCAATCCTTGCCCTTCTTTAGTGACTAATTACACCTTCACGTCATCACTCAATCCCTATCTAGTGGTTCCATATTCTGAGGTTAATCATAACCTTTAGTTGCTGGCGGGTCACCCCTCATATCTCTTAACATATCATTATCAAAATCCTACATTGATAATTTTACTTAACGCACCCCAAACTCAAACATTAAGTGATGACACTAGTTGGTTGATCTACCAATCAATCTAAGATGTACACAATGTTTTAGGAATTAATAATTTTGTGTGTAAATATCAAATGGGGTCTAATTCAAATACTTCACTTTTGCTACCCGCGAACTAGCTTGTCCTACATTACCTAAAAGGGAGCTACATGGTCCTCTTATCTAATATGTATTCAAACAAGGTTCCAAAAGTTGTACAAATGATAAGTTACTAATTTTCAACCTTTTCACTTGAAAGGTTATGTTTGGGCCTAAATTTCAATTCCTTTATACATAGGGGATATATCAATTTGTACATGAAGTGTCAACTAACATGACCCAATTGGTCTAATAAGGTTTCCTAAGATTATTTAAGATCCAAAAGGGTGTTTGACAAAGATTCGTGATTTTCTCCCAAATAGACTTCCAGAAAATGAATTAATTACACCAGGGTACTGTTTTTGACTTTGAGAAGGATCTACACCAATTATTCATTCAAATGCTGTAAATAAAATTTCCAGGTACTTGTATAACTATATAATGAACATCAGCATAGATTGGAATTTTTCCAATAAAATAATTCATCAATAATAAATAAACCATAATTGTCACATAATTCCACAATATGAAAGAGTTACTGCAAATCATCAGAGAATAAATATAACAAAATTTCTAGGTCATCATTATAATCTAAAAAGTCTACTCACCCTGTCTCAAAATTTTCCAGCTCAATTTAACCAGTATTTATAATTAATTATGGAAGACACTAAAATTCCACTTTGTGAAGGAATCACAGTGAATACTCATCAATTAAATTTAATAAAATTCCCAAAGGTTACTAATGATCTCAAAAGTCTAACTACCCAGTTTCATATTTTTCCAGATCAATTTGACCAGCATTGACAATTAATTAAGGAAGACAATAAAATTCCACTTTGTGAAGGAGCCACATTAAATACTAAGCAATTAAATATAATAAAATTCTCATAGTCTACTAATGATATTAAAAGTCTAACCACCAAGTTTCATAATTTTCCAGATCAATTTGACTAGCATTTAAAATTAATTAAGGAAGACATTAAAATTCCACTTTGTGAAGGAACCATAGTAAATACTTAGAAATTAAATATAATTAAATACCCAGAGTCTACTAATTATTTCAAAAGTTTAACTACCCAGTTTTATACAATTCAAAATTCATTTGCTCATACAGAAGTGTGATAGAATAATTTGAGGTAATTCAACTAATTACTAATTAGTGGGCTATCATTTCTCTAAAAATTCTCATAAAATATACATGGTGTAATTACACCCTCCAAAGGTGAATCCCAGAGTTTTATAGCATTTCAGAAAGTTTTGACCCTAAATTACTTAAATGTGCTCAATGTGACAAAATCACATAAATCCTAATTTCTTGGGGAATTCAACCCCAGTGTTCTTGATTTTTTCCTAATATGTGATATCTCATTATATCAAGTGCATGTTTTGAATTTCATATGAATTGACCATGACAATACCTATCTAATCACAAAACATCATGTGTGTATAACACTTTATTGAATTTTCCATGGCACCTTGATCTTGCATGTGAGTTTCCCTCACATGCATGAGTCCTAATGGACTGGAAATTTTACCAGGCCCTTATTATCACAAAGCCAAGCCCCCACCACAAATTTGTGGTGATTTGAAACCATTAGCACTCTTAATCATCACATGCATTCTATTTAAATATTTCCTAAAACTTTAGGAGTATAATTTCAAAAATCCCCAGTTTTTTGGCAAGGGGTGTGTGGGGCATGACTCATGCATGCCTCAAATTTTAGTTCATTTGGAGCTATATAACTCATAAACAAATTTCCAAACCTCTAGGTTAACTAATGTACACATTCCACAAGAAATTACATTTTGTGGGCTACAGTGCTCCAAAATGAGCAAACTAAATTTCTAAAAATAGTTTGGACCTAGCTTCACATTTTTCATGTTGAACATTTTCCTAAATCATTACCAATAATTATCTATAAATTTTTAAAGTCTCAGCACATAATAGGTCTAAATAATACTTAAGGAATTAAATAAATGTCCAGATAATCCAATAATTGGATGGCCTGGATTTCGTCTCTCCCGATCAGCCAACAGACAGGATTTTGTTTTCCTGGGCCGACTTGGCTCCGTTTTTCGGCGAGCTCCGACCATCTCCGGCAATTCCCTCTTGACCCCACCTCCGGCCGAGGATTGGTCGACGATTGGCAGTGACCACTTGGCCGGAGGTGGCCGGAGTTGCTCTCCGACACCTTTCATTTTTCAAGCAGGAACACTTAAAAAGTGAAATGGTTGCTCCATCATTTCTTCATGGATTTGAAAAATGGATAGAAGGGGAAACTAGCACAGATGGAGGAGACTGGGAATCCGACCTGGTTGCAGGTGTTAGACCTCATGTTCCTCTTGGGTGCCATTTGGTTTTCCGACAAGCTCCTCTGAATCTCTTGTCAACAATGCCCGAACTCCTCAATTGACCTGGGGCTTCTCTTGCACTCGACTACCTGAAGCTAATGGTGGAATTGTTTTGGGATGGAGGTGGCTAAATCCTCAGCTGTCATTAATTGGCTATTTCCTCTATGCTCCACCTCCATGGCAACCAATCCCCTTGCATCAATTGGGTCGGGAAATAGACAGAATTCACTCCTTGAGTTTGAATTCATGCAAAGGGGGGAAATTGGATCCAATTAGAGCCCCCTTGGATTGCCATTAATGTGGTCGGCAAGCTCCACTCCCCTTGCATTTCTCTCCCCTACCCAGCTGCCACCTCATCTATTCTCTGTTGGGATATCAATGTGGGGGCTGATAGCATGCCAAAGAGAGGGGAATTGGGTGCCAAGTGGCACCCATCCCCAATCTCCTCTCCTTGGTATCATCTTGGTGGTGGTCGGCCACCCCCAAATTGGGATTCCTGAATTCTTCTCGAAATTAGCATAAATGGCATCCTTTGGGCTTAATTAAGTGGGCTTGAGCTCAATTAGGTTGAGTCTTGGGTTCACTTGATCCAAGGTAGCCTAACTTGGGTATTTAGGTTAAGGTTGACCCTTGGTCAACAATGGTGGTGGGTGAATGTGGGTGGGTGGGGGGGGGGGGGGGGGGGGGGGGGGGGGGGGTTGAGTCATATTAGTGACATTGGGTCCATGGACACCTGTTGGGGTGACTTTAGGCCTAGTGAAGCCATTTGGGACCTTTTTAACCTATTTAGGTCAAATTGGGTTAAGTGAGTCAAGGGATGACTTGACCCAAACCATAGCCTTAACTTGACCCCCCCCCCCCCCCCCCCCCCCCCCCGGTGATTTTGTGACTCATTGGGTTCCCTAAGGGGTTAGTGGTGTCATGGTGGGGTCATTTATCACCTTGGGGTCCATTTGACCAAGCCTAGGCTAGGTGAACAAAAGTGGCTAAATGCACATCAATGTGCTTTCCACTTATTCACCTAGGTTTCTAGAGCTCTTTTTGTCTAGCCTAACCCTTTGTCATGACCCTAGTCATGACAAAAATCATCTTAGGGGGTCCAGTGGTTCTAGGGATGTTACAAATATGGTTTACCATTATTTAAGACATAACACTTGCATCCAAAGGTTATAAAGTAGGCCAGAATTGGTTTTCTGCCCTTCATTAGTTCATAAGGAGTTTTCTTATGACTTTTGATGATATAGGCTCTATTCTGCACATGGCATGCAGTGTTGACAGCTTCAGCCCAGAAATATTTTGGTAGTGAAGTGCCACTTAGCATGGTTCTCCCAGCCTCTATGAGAGTTCTATTTTTCTCTCAGCAACTTCATTCTACTGTAGTGTTCTTGGAGAAAAAAAATTCTTGAAGTATACCTTGTTCTTTGCAGAAATCTGTAATGAGTTCAGAATGAAATTTTGTGTCATGGTCACTACTGATTTTGACCACAGTACAACTCTTTTCATTCTGAATTTGCTTGACAAATGATGCAAAGATATTCAAGGTATCAGACTTTTTCTTAAGGAAGAACACTCAAGTATACCTAGAGAAGTCATCAACTATCACAAAGGTATACAACTTTCTTCCTAAACTATGAATTGACATATGACCAAATATGTCCATATGGAATAAATAAAGGCATCTTTCTGAATCTTTGAAGCCTATGTTCTTAAAGGAGGTCGTAGTCTATTTGCCCATCTGACAAGCATGACAAATACCATATTTAATGAATTTAAGGTTAGGTCTATTTCTAACTAGATTTTTTGAAAAGAGTTTGTTGATTGTCATGTAGTTCATGTGAGCAAGTCTCTTATGACATTGAACACAAATAGATTCTCTCTCATTTGCTACAAGACAAACATGTGTATCAGAATCTAAGCATAAGAAATTTAAACAATAAACATTACCACTCTTAGTATCTGATAGAATTTTCTCAAGATCAACAAAATTCTTAATCAGACACTTATCCTTGTGGAACTCAATGGCTTAACCAAGATCACATAGTTGGCTTATGCTTATAAGGTTATGTTGCAAACCTTCCACATAAGCTACTTTTGCGATGGTGACTACGTCATTAGTAATCATACCATAGCCCTTGATGATACCTCTGTCAGATCCACCAAATATGACTTTGGCTCCATCTTCCACAGAGGTAAAGTTCTTCAAAAGGCTTCTTGTTTCAGTCATGTGTCTGGAACACCCACCGTCCAAATACCAGATAGGCATTTTGTTGGTCTTTAGACTTACCTGCAAAAATGAATTATTTTACCTTAGGAACCCAAACATATTTTTGTCCTTGGTTTCCGTTAGCTTTGACTACAGGAAGCTTGAATACAAAACTACTAGCAAGATTCACCTGGCACTGTTGGGTTGGACCAACAGTTTATAGCAAAATGGTCAATCTTGCCACAGCACTAGCAATCAAATCAATTATACCTTCTCTTCTGAGTCACCTTTTAGAATGGAGTGTTGGTGTTGATGATCAGAAGAGCAGGATCCTTCACGACAAGCATTTATTGAGCTGTCCATGTGGTTATGCACAAAATTGGAGGTTGGCTGCACAATCACATGCTTCACTTTAGGGACATGCTTTTGAGGAATAGCCTTTCCCTTCCCTTTGGCTGATGGTGCTATAATGTCAAGTACAAATGACCCATGAACCTTTATTTGGATCTCCTCATGGGGTGCCTTCAGAACACTCAGTCTAATGTTTACTCGATTCTTTGGGTTTTGTGGTTTAGTACCACTAGTTGAGCAATCATGCACACACACATGAACACACACACACACATGCACACACACATACAGACACAAAGACACCAATTTAATATATTTATTATAACAAAACTTTGTTTACAAAAAAATAGATAGTACATTGTTTCTTAGGGAAACAAAGGGCAAATGTCTCATAGTCCAAATCTATGTTGATGACATAATATTTGGGTCTACATATGACAACCTTTGCAAAAGGTTTGCCAACCTTATGCAGGGGGAGTTTGAGATGAGCAATATGAGAGAGCTCAAGTACTTCTTAG
Source organism: Dactylorhiza incarnata (assembly GCA_033032865.1). Taxonomy (NCBI): domain Eukaryota; kingdom Viridiplantae; phylum Streptophyta; class Magnoliopsida; order Asparagales; family Orchidaceae; genus Dactylorhiza; species Dactylorhiza incarnata. Next base: position 196,953 of record JAWHQI010000002.1, read on the forward strand.
GCCTCCAAGTGAAACAGTATGACGAGTGGTTTTCTCATCTCTCAGACCAAGTACACTAGGGAGCTCATTAAGAAATTTGAGATGAAATCAGCTTCCACCATGAAAACTCACATGGGGTCCAACATTTCCCTAGACAAGGATGAAAAGGGCAAGCCCATTGATGAGTCCATGTACAGGTGCATTTTGGGTCCCTGTTGTATCTGACTGCTCAACTAGTGGTACTAAGCCACAAAACCCAAAGAATCGAGTAAACATTGGACTGAGTGCTCTGAAGGCACTCAGTCCAATGTAAGGACAAAATTATAACGAAGACAAAATTTGTTACTAATAACTACATTTAGTAACGAAAATTTTCTTTCGTTACAAAATATTAGTTTTTTATAACAATTGTAACAACACCTTGAAAGTATTTGTAACAACTAGAATTTTCTTACAATTAGTATTTTTTTGTCAACAAAGTTTTGTTATAAAAAATATATTAAATTTTAAAACATGAGCGCTCATTTTAGGCCCTAGAGCGTATTTTTTTGCCCGAGCACGTGTTTTTCACTTGTGCGCGCGTTTTATGTCCGGTGGCGCGTTTCACTAGCATGCATTTTTGCCCCAACGCGTGTTTTTGACTACACACACTTTTGTCAGGGCGCGTATTTTTGACTGCACACACTTTTTTGCTCGGGAGCACGCATTTTTCGCTCGGGAGCGTTTTCTTCAAAAACACATTTTTTCGGGCGCGCTTTTTTCGTCATGATATTTTTTCTCACCCGGGCACGTTTTAGCCTAGTTAAGCATTTTTCTCGCGGGTACGCATATTTCAACTGGGTGCAAGTACTGCTAGCCCAAGCATGCATTTTTCTTACGAGCGCGCGAGAGATGACTATTAATTAAATATCGTAACATGAAAAATATCTAATGTATCTTTAATTTTTTGTATAAATAGAAATATATTATTACTAAAAAACAATTTTATTTATTTATTATCGCCACTAAAGAGACGTCTACGATGACGTTTTTTTGTAGAGTTTAAAAAACAAGACTAAAGATTTTAACTTTTGGGTATTTTCGCGCGCAGGGGTTTGCGAGTTGCATGAGCGTCGTCGCACTGAGACACTAGCGAGGCGGGGGTAATGTCCCGTGGGGCACGGGTGCTTCCCACGCACTGTTAGTTGATCGATCGAGCGTCCGAGAGCGGGAGAGTACAATTTTGGTGGAGGTACAGTCGCTGCCGACAGCGGTGAGTATCAAGCATGGATGTACCTTTATAATTAATATATATAACCGTTTATATATAAAAAAATTATAATTATATATAAATTTATAAAAACGTTTATATAAAGTTTTTATAAAACTTTAAAAACGTTTTAATAAAAGTTTTTCTGTCTCTCCCCCTCTCTCTCACATTAATGAAATATATGGAGAAAAAATTTCCTTCATAAAATTTTGCAAAAAAAAATTCAAAAATTAAAAACATTAAATTTAAAAATGAATGCAAATATGAAAATAATTTATTAACATAATTTTAGAATAAAAATAACGATCGCATGGGCCCCGCACACACGCAAAGGCACTCACATGCGCACGCGCGACCACCACCGAGCACATGTGCACGCACGGCGCGGGCTCGGGAGAGCATTTTTGGTCGGGGAGAGCATTTCTCGCCCGAGCACGTGTTTTTCACTCGGGCGCGCATTTTTTGCCCAAGCACACGTTTTATGCCCAGTCGCGCGTTTTGCGCTAGCATGCATTTTTGACCGGGTACATTTTCTCCCAAGCGCGCATTTTTGCTTGGGAGCGCGTTTTCACCATGACACGCATTTTCAAATCATCGATACTCATTTTCTCCATGGTGCATTTTTGCCAGGGCGCGTGTTTTTACCCACGTGCTCTTTTTTGCTCGGTAGCATACACAATTTCGCCAACGCACACGTTTTTTGCTTGGGAGCATTTTCTTGCGAAGCACATTCGCCCGGACGCATTTTGGCCCAGTCACGCATTTTTTCGTGGACGTGCATTTTTCACATAGGTGCAAGTTTTTGCCCGAACGCGCATTTTCTTACGAGCAAGCGAGAGATAACTAATAAATATCGTAACATTAAAAATATCGCTAATTGTTTCACCAAACCCAGCTGCACGTACAGTTTCGTCATCTTCCCTTTCGTCGTCGACTTTGCCACGCCTTCATGTTATCTCATTACATCGTTATTTTTTTAACGAGAAAAATTGTGTTATGATATAGTCATTTCCTCATCTTCTTGTATCTCATTACACATAGACACACACACACACAGATGTACAGACACGCGCACACATGCACACACACATGCACACACACACAGACACAAACACGCAGACACACACACACAAAGACACAAACACAAACACAAACACAAACACACAAACACAAACACACAGACACACACAGACACACATAGCCCATAGACACACAGACAGACACACACATGCACAAACACGTAGACACACACACACACACTGCACACATGCACAGACACAGATAGACACAGATAGACACAGATATAGACACAGACATACACACAAACACAGACCCGGACACAAACACACAGACACATACACCGACACAAACACAGACACAAACTGACACAAACACAGACACTGACTGTAACACGCTACTAGAAAAATGTTTTTTAGCTACACATTTTTTGCCATGGTTCAAAAATCGTGGCTAATACACTAGTATTAGTCATGATTGCAAAACCGTAGCAAATAGTTAGGTTTTAGTCAGGGTTGCGAAAAAGCGTGGCTAATACTTAAGTATTAGCTACGATAAGCAAAACTCATGGCTAATACTAAAAGTATTAGCCACATATTTCTTGGGTGGCTAATATTAAGTATTAGCGACGGCATAAACAAGTTTTCAATTTTTCGAGAAATATCCTTCTCTATTTTCCCCCTTCCGTGAACACGGTGAGCATTCATCTATCCCATCTCCTCCTCCAGCGATTAGGGCATGACGACACGACGCGCTGAGACAATGATGGAGAGATTCAGACGACCATCCTCCGCACTACTCTCCAACGCAGGAGGCGCTCCTATTGATTCACGGGAAGGTCTTGGATGGGTATTTGGAATAAGCGGCTCAGGACGAGGAGTACGACATAGATTCTCGAGCTCTCGTTCCCGTTGTGATCCAGAACATAGAGGTCCCACACCGAAAGACCCGTCTGTCGCATGAGCGACTGCTTTCCGACCGGCTTCTTTCTCTTGCTTGCAGAGGCTTCTCCTACCTCCACGCCCATCGCCCAACGCATGATCGACATGTCCATCGCTGCAGTGCTAGATTGTAAAGTTAGCAAGGGACTAGGTAGGAGATAGATGAGAGAGAGAGGTCTTCAATCCATTTATCTTCCCCTTCAACTTTTTGTGTTGCATTTTTTAACGTTGTAGTGTTTGCCATTTATCTTTTTCGCTTACAGATCCTTAGGGTCGTCTAGGGCATCGCACTCCATCTCCCCTCTACAGCAGGCACAAAAGCTCGCCATTACGTTGTAGTGTTCGCCATTTGTGGAGGAGGTCGCGATTTCTCCCTCATTTCACCGCCATTGTTGAGGAGGTCATTATTTCTGGCGAATAGTCACCGTTACCCCTATTTCAGGTTATCTTTCTAAGCTTAGTTTGTGAACCCAGTTATTTGATGATTGGTAGTAGGAGTCCATTCTATGCTTCTCAGTACATTTACTTCAACAATATATTTCTTCATCCGGTCATCTATTGCTTTTTATGGAGCCTCAAATTCAACATGTCTTCATTAATCCCATCTAAAATCTTCTTCAGAACTGGACTCATTTCTAGCTCAAGAGGTTGTCTGCTTGGCTGTCCTTCCTCAAACCTATTGGGCACCATTGTAACTTTAAGATTTGGGGCATAAAATAGTTTCATTTGTTTATAGGCCATCCTTTCAGCCTTAGTATATCTCTGTCAAATGGACCTGCCATCTATCTGTCTCCTTCCATTTCCTCTTCCAGGATTCCTTTGATAGGTCTGAGCAATTTGAGGGGATGGGGTGCTAAGAAAGCCTCTTTGGATCAGCTTGAGGAAATTTTTGTTTATTGATATAATCATTCTCAGTAACTTCAGCATCATCTTTATCATCAAAATTTTGTTCAAATCTTTATTCAGGAAGAGATTAATTATAGCTACCACTAACTACAACATCTGCATTGCCCCGTCGTTTAAGCAGAAAGGTTTTAACTGGAAGCTTAAGGCTCATTACAAATCTAAAACCCATATTTTCAATCCCTTGCTGCAATTCGGATGTTGGCTAATTTTCTTACTTTCCTATGTATATACACCTCTGATTTCTTGATTTCTGCATTGAAAATCTACCGCATAATTGAATGTTGTTTTATAGTTAAATTTTCTTTGTTTTTATAAGGAATGCCTTCTTAGTTTCATTCTTTTTGGGGAGAATTTTTAATTTTATAACATTCTCGTAAGATGTTTGATTAATTTCATGTATCAAGTCATAGAGAGAATTGACTCTGTTGCATATAGACTGGCCCTGCCCGCTGAATTGGGAAATCTTCACGACGTCTTTCACGTCTCCTCACTAAGACGAGTCCTTTTCCAACCAGAGCAACATCTTTCTATGCCACCAGCATCAGTGCAATCTGACCGATCCATCCAGCTCGAACCAGTAAAGATAGTAGATTCCAAGATCAAGGAACTGCGAAACAAGACCATTACGATGGTCAAGATCTTATGGTCAAATTGTGGACATGAGGAGTTTACCTGGGAACCAGAAACACTTGTTCGGGAAAGATACCCGACACTCTTTCCCCAGGTATGTCACATAAACCCCCAACCTTAGGCAATTTTTGGGGACGAAAATCTCTTTATTTTTATTGGATTGTAACATCCCGACTTTTATTGGGTCCCTAGACCCTAGTGGACCCAATAAAAGTAACCCCAAAAGGTAGAAAGTAACATGATGAGTCTGGTTTATACAGTGATTTCCGGCCTCATCTGGGTTTGTTTTAGTGTCATTGCACTTCAATTGCTGTTCATATATGCTTATATTGATATCACGGCGTATCTGCGCCTTTTGTGCAATCCTTCCCCCTTTGTGGCATGTTTTTCTTATATATTACTGTATGCCTGTGTTATGGATCCGGTGGTGTGCACGGATCGGGGTCATATGTATTTTTCCTGCAGGTCCTGGGATCGCGTGAATGTTCGGGATGGTGCGGGGCAATTTTTGGCCTAAAAAGCCTCTGATCGTGCGCATTCCTTCGCGCACGATCAGTCGCACGACCAGTGGTCGTGCGTTAATTCCCTTCCCAGACAGAGCGACTGCGCACGATCAGAGGATTCCTTCGCGCACGACCACTGGTCGTGCGCCCCTGACCGTGCGTTATTTTCCATCTTTTTCTTTGCTACAGGTTGACTGCGCACGATCACAGGCATTCCTTCGCGCACGACCATTGGTCGTGCGCCACTGACCGTGCACAGTGTTTATTCTGCTCCTTATTTAAACCGCTGCTCCGCGAAATTAGGGCATTCAGCACTGTTTTGGGCGCGATTTCTCCGCGCCAGTCCGCCGTTTCACCTCTCCAAGTTCCTCCCATCCATTCCCCCCTTTGGGAAGGCTTCAACCATTGATCCTAAGGTCCATCTAAGATCCCGGAAGCATTCTCCGCCATCTACAGCCAGCATTCCATGAGGAGGACATCTCCATTGGGCGAAGCAGAAGTGACCCAGCTCTGAAAAGAAGACGGGCAACGGTTGGAGGTAGTGACAGCCTCTAAGCCCCGGAAGAAACCAAGGACTGAGCTCGGAGGAGGCGTGACGACCCCCCATTCCGACCAAGATCCACGGCGAGGCTTCTCATCTCGTGGTTCCTTCTACCCCTTCTCCTTTTTTGATATGTACTCTTCATTGTTGTAATGAACTAAGTGAACCTCTATTTGTCTATGAATGAGAGTTTGTTTATGATCTTGTTCTTTACTTGATGCTGTGTTGTGATGCGCTCCGCCCCCGCTCCACTTACACACGCACATTCTAGCACTCGCTCTAGCAAAAGCCGGAAGCGATAGCGAAGAGGTGCCTTCGACCCTCAACTCTCGCATTTGCACTCACCTCATCCATTTGCTCACCGGCCATCCGCTAAGCGAAGCACGACATCGCGGCCTGCACTAAATCCATCCACCAAGCGATGCGGTGATTGCGACCCGCATAGTTTGTTTAGTTTTCTCATTCTTGTTCTATAAAACCAATCAAAATCCCCCTGTTTTTGTTAAACTTAGAAACCCTCATAATTAATCTCCTAACAAGCAAATCGTACTGCCCAACTTGCGGTCCTTTGAGAACGATATTCGGGGAGCTACTCCCTACTTTTATTGCTTGACAACGACCGGTGCACTGCCGTCGTACCGCATTTCGTGCCCGCTAATTAGCGGTGTGGAAATAGCGCGTCATGTTTTTGGCGCCGTTGCCGGGGACTGCAAGCGTGTATGATTTGTCTTTCTTGGGAAATTAGTTTAAGGGTATTTTGGTTTTTGATATTTTTCATTTATGTAGGTTCCCTTGTCTTGCTAGCCTGTGTGCGATTGTTGGGATACTTATAGTCTTTTATTTTTATCTACATACCTGACATGGCTAACAACTGCTTTGAAATATCTACGGAACTAATCACCTTTGTGTCTCAAGCTGACATATTTTCTGGGACTCCTAGTGAGGACGCATTGTCCCATTTGCAGAATTTTCTTGAAGTGTGCAGTACTTTTCAGCACGCTGAAGGCAATTCGGAGAGAGTCAGGATTCAGCTGTTCGCTTTCTCATTGGCAGGAAAAGCTCGGGTTTGGTATCGGGAGATGCAAGCAAACGAAGGTCAATCTTGGAGCAAAGTGGAAGAGGAGTTTCTCGTTAAATTCTATTCACGCCACTATCTTCTGGAAATGCACAATAGACTGTTATTGTTTACGCAGGGCGAAGACGAAACGTTGATTGACGCATGGGAGAGGTTCATTTCCCTTCAGAAGTTCTGGTTTGTGCATAGCCGCACAGAACCAGCACGCCTTCAGATATTTTATTTCGGGGTATCGGCTGGGTATAGACCATACTTCGATATGGCTGCGGGTGGATCTTTATTCAGCAGAACAAGTGCCGACGCGTGGCAAATTGTTGAAAAGGTTGCACGAACCAGTGGGATGTGGTGTGCTCCCGCAAGGTGTGGTGAGACCATGAGCATCACCTCTACGACATGTCCACCGGATGACAGCGTCCCACCTGAGCCTTCTGTTGATAAATTTCGTGTTTTTACCGAATGTATCCTGGGATGCATAAAGGCCCAGAACTGTGCTTTGCTAAGGCTCCAGTCCATGGTTGTGAGCATCATATCTATGGTATCGGAAATGGTGGTCCGCCCAAATGAGACATTGAATGTCATGCAGCTGAGAAGCGAAAGGTCACCCGTGGAACCCATCAGAAGAAATGAGTCTCAAGAAGAGTCGCGAAACCCATCAAGCAAGGATAAGATACTTGCTGATGCCGACACTCCTCAGCCGCTTCTTAGCCCAGCTCCTGCTCAATCATCCACTACCGCCCCATTCCCGCACAGACTGAAGAATACGAAAAAGGAGAAAAAATTCCAGAAGTTTCAAGAGATTATGAAAGGGGTGCAAGTTAATATTCCTCTCCTGGACGTCCTCACCCAGATTCCGAGCTACTCAAAATATCTAAAGGATCTGCTTGTTCAGAACAAGCGCCTGGAGACTTCCAAGTCTATATCCACCCTAACTGAGGGTGTCACTTTTACTGTTGCACATTGGCCGGTTAAACGTAAGGACCTAGGGAATTTCACCATTCCATGCACCATTGGGCATTCGGGCCGCTACCAGGCATTATGCGATTCCGGTGCTTCAATTAATCTGATGCCTCTTTCAATCTTCCGGGAGCTGGGATCTGGTAACTTGAGGCCTACGAACATCAATCTACAGCTGGCGGATCGGTCTATTAAGAAACCTATTGGTGTTGTCGAGGACCTAGCGGTATCGGTCAATGACTTGGTATTCCTTGCTGACTTTGTAATTATGGATATTGCTTCGGATGTTGTTGTCCCTCTTATCTTGGGAAGGCCGTTTCTTGCCACAGCTCGCGCTCTTATTGACGCTGAGAAGGGGAGGTTGACTCTCCGTCTAGGTGACGATTTGACTACCTTTGACATGTATAAAGCCATTGGCAGAGATCATCATGCAGACGTTGACGCACTCGAGCTTGTGGAGGATGAACCCGACCTTCGGTCTCCATCTCTTTGGGGCAATGTTGTTGAGGATGCTTCTTGGAATGTCAACAGCGACAACACGTCTGCTGTGGAATGCACATCTGCGGCATATTTCGATGCCCCTCCAGCTTTGTCTCTCAAACCCCTGCCAACAAATCTGAAATATTTATTCTTGGGAGATCAGCAAACTCACCCAGTTATTATCTCGGCGCTGCTTCCACTCGAGCATGAGCAACGTTTGGGAGATCTTTTGCGAACGCATAAGGGCGCATTCGGCTGGAACATCACGGATTTAAAAGGTATCAGCCCTGCTGTATGTATGCACAAAATATTGCTGGAAGAGAGCTTCAAACCGACTGCACAACCTCAGCGGCGAATCAACCCTAGGATGCAGGAAGTTGTCAAGAAAGAGGTGATCAAACTGCTTGATGCCGGAATCATATACTCAATCAGCGACAGCAAGTGGGTGAGTCCAGTGCAGCTTGTCCCAAAAAAGGGTGGTATCACCGTTGTTGAAAACGAGCAGTGTGACCTGTTGCCAACTCGGATTGTTACAGGATGGAGAGTGTGCATCGACTATAGGAAACTAAACGACGCAACACGCAAGGAACATTTCCCTCTCCCGTTTATTGATCAGATGATCGAGAGGTTGGCTGGACAGGACTATTACTGTTTTTTGGATGGCTACTCAGGATACAATCAGATTCTCATTGACCCAGAGGACCAAGAGAAAACTACGTTCACTTGCCCGTCCGGCACCTTCGCATTCAAGAGAATGCCATTCGGGTTGTGCAACGCCCCTGCCACCTTCCAGCGATGTATGCTCTCTATCTTTCACGACATGGTAGGGGAGTTCCTTGAGGTCTTCATGGATGATTTCACTCTTTTCGGTGCTGATTTTGACTCCTGCTTGAGGAATCTCTCGGCGGTTCTCACGCGCTGCGAAAGTACAAACCTCGTGCTGAACTGGGAGAAGTGTCATTTCATGGTCCGGGAGGGAGTTGTTCTGGGACACAAGATTTCAAATAAGGGAATAGAGGTTGATCAAGCCAAGGTGGGCATTATCAAGAAGCTTCCCCCTCCAACATTTGTGAGAGGGATTCGCAGTTTCTTGGGACATGCAGGATTCTATCGACGCTTCATCAAAAATTTCTCATCTATAGCCAAGCCGTTATCCAATCTCTTAGGGAAGGACGAGAGGTTCGACTTCAATGATGCGTGTCTGCATGCGTTCAACGTGTTGAAGGACTGTTTGACGACTGCTCCGGTGTTGACATCACCGGACTGGTCGCTCCCTTTTGAGCTTATGTGCGATGCCAGTGACATCGTTGTTGGTGCCGTTTTGGGACAAAGAAGGGACAGGATCTTTTACACAATTCACTATGCCAGTCGCACCCTGAATGGAGCTCAGCAGAACTACACAACCACTGAGAAGGAGCTGTTAGCAGTGATTTTTGCTCTTGAGAAATTTCATTCCTACCTCATTCTGTCCAAAGTAATTGTGCACACGGACCACGCTACTCTAAAGTATCTGAAGCAGGAGAAGGATGCCAAACCAAGGCTCCTCCGTTGGATCCTGATGCTTCAGGAGTATGACCTCGAAATCCGCGACAAGAAGGGAGTCGAGAATGTGATTGCGGATCACTTGTCCGGGCTTGAGTGTGGAGATCTTTCTCAGCTCAGCCCCCCGCCAATCTCTGACTCTTTTCCGGACGAAATGCTGTTCACAGTGGGAACGGTCCCGAGCAACTCTCCATGGTTTGCGGATATCGCTAATTTCTTGGCGTGCCGTAAACTTCCTCCGAATCTTTCATTTCAGCAAAGAAAGAAATTTCTTTCAGATGCGAAGTACTGTTTTTGGGAAGACCCGCTGTTATTCCGCACGTGCGCTGATGGGATCGTCCGCCGGTGTATTCCCGAATCGGAGCAAAAATCTATATTACTCCATTGTCATGATCGTGAAGCAGGTGGCCACATGGGGTCTGCGCGGACAGCACAAAAGGTTCTTCAGTGTGGCTTTTATTGGCCCACCCTCTTCCGTGACTCGTTCGTGCACGTGAAGGAATGTAATGAATGTCAAAGGACTGGGAACATCTCGAGGAAGGATGAAATGCCGCTCAATAGCATGTTGGTCTGCGAACCATTTGATGTCTGGGGGATTGATTTCATGGGACCATTCCCAATGTCCCATGGAAAGCTTTACATGATAGTGGCAGTGGACTATGTTTCGAAATGGGTGGAGGCTGAAGCCGTTGCTGCAAATGATGCCCGCACAGTTTTAAAGTTCATCCACAAGAACATCTTCTCCAGATTCGGAGCGCCGCGGACAATCATTAGCGATGGAGGCAGCCACTTCTGTAACAAACTGTTCCTTCAACTATTGAAGAAGTTTGGGGTGCATCATAAAGTCGCTTTAGCCTATCACCCACAAACGTGCGGACAGGTGGAAGTTTCTAATAGAGAGCTTAAAAGGATAATAGAAAAATCAATACACTCTAATCGAAAGGATTGGGCATTGAGGGTGGACGATGCACTTTGGGCATACTGAACAACTTTCAAGACCCCTATCGGGATGTCCCCATTTCAGCTAGTTTATGGAAAGGCATGTCACTTACCTGTGGAACTAGAACATAAAGCTCTGTGGGCAACCAAATTATTGAACATGGACCTCTATGCCGCAGCAAGCCGACGTCTCGCCCAGTTGAACGAACTTGATGAATTTCGGCAGTTTGCTTATGAAAATGCCCGCATATATAAAGAAAGGACAAAACAGTGACATGATAAGCGTATTGCGCAAAAAGAATTCAAAATTGGAGACCATGTCCTTCTCTACAATTCCCGTCTCCGTCTGTTCCCGGGAAAGCTGAAGTCTCGCTGGAATGGTCCATTCGTGGTTACCGACGTTGCGCCTTTCAGAGCAATTGAAATATCCGGAGAAAAAGGAGAAAAATTCAAGGTGAACGGGCATCGCCTAAAGATCTACGAGGGAAGCACGGCCTTGTCTGACCATCAAGTGGTACATTTAGTTGACTAAACGGCTCTTCTCGACTTTGTGGGTGTGTGGTTAATTTGTTTGGTCGTGTTGTTTTCCATTTTGGTGCTAAGGTGGATGTAATTGTAATCCACATTGTTAAGACTTAATCTGGTCAATCAGAGTATTGATCCCAAGAGGAAACTATTATTTCTGAAGCTTTTCGTCTCCGGGCTGTGCTGTGTGCCATCTGTTATGTTTCTGCGCTTCTCTGTTTCAAGTTATTTGCTGCGTCGTACTGTCTCTTTAGTTTTTTTTTATTATAAGACTATTGCTATCAAACTCTAATACAGGTATTTGGTCCACCTTCAAGGACGTTAAACAAAAGGGCTCTTGGGAGACAACCCATTGGGGACCATTTGGTTCCGTTCTTTCTTGCTATCTTCTTTGCTATATTTTTGTTGTGCTTGGGATCTCTTTAATCGCAGGTCCGCATCTATTGGAGCACGGCGGGATCACCGCATTCTGAACAAAACGCCATATCTTCTGGTATGCTCATTTCTGAGCATGGGGTAATCTCTCATCCTAGCCCTCTTAAGCTTATGCCGCTATCAAACATGCTTTTTGCTTAGTGTAAGTCTGGGGGAGTGAGAGTTATCGTTACCACGTGCACATGCACGGTGCACAGCATACTAGGATTTACAATCTGTGTTATATTGTAGCATTGTTCATCTCATGGCACACCACGACACCCACGTGAGCGCACTTAACTGTAGGCGCGCGATGAGTCTAACTCGTCTCGGTTGTGTGAATGGGAAATCACGGTGCTGGGTTAGGATTGCGAGACGAAGTACTTTGTTGACTCGTGTAGTGCTCTAGTCATTTATTCATGTCTCGCATAGAAATTGGTGTAGATTAAACTTTTCTTTATGCTTTTAGTTTTACATTTTATTCTGTCAGCGTAATTCTAGTTTATTCTACTCAAAAGCGGTGAATCCGGTGCGAATCAATCGGTAGTGTAGGGATGTGTGTAGAGGGGTGCTAGGCTCGTATTGCTCGAGTCGGGAGGAAGAATCATCTTTCTCGGTGGCTAAGAACTTGCCCCAAGCGACTCTCGAAGCATGGGTATGAGTTAGTTCAGTGCGTGAGCGTGACGTAGGCCATCATGTTGGCCAGTTTGAGTTTTGTATTCCGGTCCTAACATCTTATCCTTGCTAGCCCCTTGTGTCTACCCGATCCCATTGATTCAGCTCCACCTTCAATTCACCAAAGCCAAAATGACTATCCTAATCGCACACCAAATTCTGAGCTCAAGCAATTTGTGCATTTAAAAAATTGGGTGTTGATGCGGTGTATATTTGTGATTGTGGTGGAAATGCGTTATTGAAGATATAGCTGTTTTGTATCTAATTGTGCAAAGTTATGAAATTTGAAAAAATGAGAAAAGAAAAGAAAGTAAAAAAAAAGAGAAAAAAATGTATAAAGAGATATATTTGGGAATAAGTGGTGTACCCATTTTTATTATTGTTGTGATAGTGTTTCTTTTGCAAGCTCATTTGGGTTATGTGTGATAAGCCCCCGCATTTATCATTGTTTATCGCATCGTAGCCTAAGTCTAAATCATAACCTAAAGTCCTATTGATTTGCGCATCGAATCGTACGAATGTCGTGGAGAGAGTGCGAACGGGTGAGCTTATGGTCATCGACACTGATGGATTTCAGTGGAGGTTGTTCCGAACTCCGGTGTTGAGTAATGTTCGCCTCAGCAGCCTTTCTACTTTCTTCCTACGCATGACCGAGTGATTCCCTATGATTCAACTTTTGAGTAGAAATAATATATAGTTACGTTGTTAGAATTATGTAAACTATTTTGCATAACTAAAAATTCTTTTTACAAGATTTCTATGCACATGTGTATGAGACTTCGCATATTACTCCGTCCTTGCAATTTCTAACCCAGCTATGACTTTTCTCGCTCCGCCGGATTTGTTTGCTCGGGTCAAGCAAACAAGTAAGTCTGGGGGTGTGATGAGTCTGGTTTATACAGTGATTTCCGGCCTCATCTGGGTTTGTTTTAGTGTCATTGCACTTCAATTGTTGTTCATATATGCTTATATTGATATCACGGCGTATCTGCGCCTTTTGTGCAATCCTTCCCCCTTTGTGGCATGTTTTTCTTATATATTACTGTATGCCTGTGTTATGGATCTGGTGGTGTGCACGGATCGGGGTCATATGTATTTTTCCTGCAGGTCCTGGGATCGCGTGAACGTTCGGGATGGTGCGGGGCAATTTTTGGCCTAAAAAGCCTCTGATCATGCGCATTCCTTCGCGCACGATCAGGCGCACGACCAGTGGCCGTGCGTTAATTCCCTTCCCAGACAGAGCGACTGCGCACGATCAGAGGATTCCTTCGCGCACGACCACTGGTCGTGCGCCCCTGACCGTGCGTTATTTCCCATCTTTTTCTTTGCTACAGGTTGACTGCACACGATCACAGGCATTCCTTCGCGCCACTGACCGTGCGCAGTGTTTATTCTGCTCCTTATTTAAACCGCTGCTCCGCGAAATTAGGGCATTCAACACTGTTTTGGGTGCGATTTCTCCGCGCCAGTCCGCTGTTTCACCTCTCCAAGTTCCTCCCATCCATTCCCCCCTTTGGGAAGGCTTCATCCATTGATCCTAAGGTCCATCTAGGATCCCGGAAGCATTCTCCGCCATCTACAGCCAGTATTCCATGAGGAGGACATCTCCATTGGGCGAAGCAGAAGTGACCCAGCTCTGAGAAGAAGACGGGCAACGGTTGGAGGTAGTGACAACCTCTAAGCCCCGGAAGCAACCAAGGATTTCCGGCCTCATCTGGGTTTGTTTTAGTGTCATTGCACTTCAATTGTTGTTCATATATGCTTATATTGATATCACGGCGTATCTGCGCCTTTTGTGCAATCCTTCCCCCTTTGTGGCATGTTTTTCTTATATATTACTGTATGCCTGTGTTATGGATCCGGTGGTGTGCACGGATCGGGGTCATATGTATTTTTCCTGCAGGTCCTGGGATCGCGTGAACGTTCGGGATGGTGCGGGGCAATTTTTGGCCTAAAAAGCCTCTGATCGTGCGCATTCCTTCGCGCACGATCAGGCGCACGACCAGTGGTCGTGCGTTAATTCCCTTCCCAGACAGAGCGACTGCGCACGATCAGAGGATTCCTTCGCGCACGACCACTGGTCGTGCGCCCCTGACCGTGCGTTATTTCCCATCTTTTTCTTTGCTACAGGTTGACTGCACATGATCACAGGCATTCCTTCGCGCACAACCATTGGTCGTGCGCCACTGACCGTGCGCAGTGTTTATTCTGCTCCTTATTTAAACCGCTGCTCCGCGAAATTAGGGCATTCAGCACTGTTTTGGGCGCGATTTCTCCGCGCCAGTCCGCTGTTTCACCTCTCCAAGTTCCTCCCATCCATTCCCCCCTTTGGGAAGGCTTCATCCATTGATCCTAAGGTCCATCTAGGATCCCGGAAGCATTCTCCGCCATCTACAACCAGCATTCCATGAGGAGGACATCTCCATTGGGCGAAGCAGAAGTGACCCAGCTCTGAGAAGAAGACGGGCAACGGTTGGAGGTAGTGACAGCCTCTAAGCCCCGAAAGCAACCAAGGACTGAGCTCGGAGGAGGCGTGACGACCCCCCATTCCGACCAAGATCCACGGCGAGGCTTCTCATCTCGTGGTTCCTTCTACCCTTTCTCCTTTTTTGATATGTACTCTTCATTGTTGTAATGAACTAAGTGAACCTCTATTTGTCTATGAATGGCAGTTTGTTTATGATCTTGTTCTTTACTTGATGCTGTATTGTGATGCGCTCCGCCCCCGCTCCACTTACACACACACGTTCTAGCACTCGCTCTAGCAAAAGCCGGAAGCGATAGCGAAGAGGTGCCTTTGACCCTCAACTCTCGCATTTGCACTCACCTCATCCATTTGCTCACCGACAATCCGCTAAGCGAAGCACAACATCGCGACCTGCACTAAATCCATCCACCAAGCGACGCGGTGATTGCGACCCGCATTGTTTGTTTAGTTTTCTCATTCCTGTTCTATAAAACCAATCAAAATCCCCCTGTTTTTGTTAAACTTAGAAACCCTCATAATTAATCTCCTAACAAGCAAATCGTACTACCCAACTTGCGTTCCTTTGAGAACGATATTCGGGGAGCTACTCCCTACTTTTATTGCTTGACAACGACCGGTGCACTGCCGTCGTACCGCATTTCGTGCCCGCTAATTAGCGGTGTGGAAATAACGCGTCATAACACGATTAAGGATATTGTGCTAGGAAACTCCGATTTGACCTCTGTCAGTTCCGTTGTACTCGTATGACCAATACGAGCGCAACGGAATTCGTTCTGTTCCAATCCGAGGTCGTTGAGGGAAAACGACCGTTTTGAGTATTGTAGCGCGCCACAACCACACTATTGTGGAATAGTGGCCAAACATACTCCGATTTGACCTCCATCAGTTCCGTTAGAGTCGTATGACCAATACGAGCGCAACAGAATTCGTCTCATTCCAATCCGAGGTCATTTAGGGAAAACAACAGTTTTGAGTATTGTAGCGCGCCACAACCACACTATTGTGGAATAGTGGCCAAACATACTCTGATTTGACCTCCGTCAGTTCCGTTAGACTCGTATGACCAATACGAGCGCAACAGAATTCGTTCTGTTCCAATCTAAGGTCATTTAGGGAAAACAACCATTTCCGTTCCAATCCATATGAGCGCCACGAGACTCGTTGCACGTCAAACAGGGGTCATACGAGAAATATGCCCGTTTTAGGTTTTATAGACCACCCGGCATAACGTACGAAATACGAAGTACACGAACTCAGAAGAGACTCCAGTAAATCTTGGTGGACCCCCAGGACCATGGGGGACCCCACCATAAAGTTGACCTTGGTCAACCCCCCCCAGATTGATTTTCTTGAAGAAGAAAAGGGGGGAGGGAAAAGGGACTCCTCCCTCAAGGGAGGGGGTTGCCCATGAGTAGGCGGCCCACCCTAGGGCAACAGAGGGAAGGGGGGAGAAAATATCTCCCCCCCATCCCTCCCTTTAGTCCCACGTGGGTGTAAAGGGAGGGAGAGGGGAGGCCTCCCTCCTTCCCTATAAAAGTGACCCGACCCCCCCTTGCTGAACCCAAACCCCCAGCATCTTCCTCCTCTCTGCCCAAGCCCCCACCTCGCCGAAGAAGCCCTCCCCGGAGCCTCCACCGCCACCCTTCCATGGATGGACAACCTTCTGCCTCCAGAGCCCCCCCCCCCCCCCCCCCCCCCCTCTCAGGTGGAACACCTCTCCCTCCTCCTTCCCACTCCCCCGAGGCATGTCAGCCGCCCTCCCCGTCGCCGGAGTGCCGCCAGCACCAACCGAGCCTTGCCAGGCTCGGGTGGAGCTTGGCTGTGGAAGACGCACCCCCGACATCGGTGGTGGTGCAGGGGGAGCAGGCCCCCACCCAGGTACCCCAGCTCCAACGAGGGAAGACAGTAGGGCCGCCGGAGAACGCGTCTCCGGCGGCACCCCCGAGCTCCCCCCCTTTCCCCCGTGTTCCTGTATGGTTTCAGCAGCCACCCCCGGCGAACTAGCTAGGGGCGGGGAAAGGCCCTCTGGGAGGATGGGTGGCGCGGCCATGGCCTGTATGGCCCACGCAGGCCGCGCCACCGCCCCCTCCCGCCTCTTTGCTCTCTTTCCGACGGTGGCCGGTGGCGTCAGGCCGCTGGATCACCGCCGGAGTAGTCGTTGGCTCCTGGCGCGTCGGTCAGGGGTGGCACCGGCTGCCTCCTGGTGGTGGTATAGGCCTCCACCCTCTGCCTCGGCAGGAGGGGCAGCAGTCGTCATCTGATCATGTGATTAGATCGGACGGCGGCGGGAATCTTAATTCCCTCCCCTCTCCTCCGTTTATGTGCCCCCCCCCCCCCCCCCCCCCGCAGCGGATCAGCCTAAATCTGTTGTGGGGGCAAAGGAGGGCGCACGGTTGGGCGCCCCTCAACCGGCTCACATTTCCCTATCCGCACCCCACTTGCACCCATCCGCTTCCCAAATTTTTTGGGGTCAAATTAGGCCTCTATGGAAAAAACTCCCAACATGAAAAATGTTCCCCACCTAGATGGGCACCTCCAGTAATTTTTTGAGATTTGTAGGTGGAGTTTTGTTATTTTTAAAGCCTATATAAGATTTCTTTAAAGGAATTAAAGACCTAAATGACTTTGGAAATTCTCAAAAAATTATAGGCTCAAAGTTAGGTAATTTTACAACTACTATCAAAGTTTGGGACTTTTGTCAATTATTTTGATATTTTTTTTAAACCTAAATGAGATTTCTACGAGCAAAATAACGACCTAAAATGAACGTAAATAATTGGGACAAACTTGCGGGTCCTCGATGCGTCATTTAAACTATATAGTAAAATTGTGCGAGTCGGGCAAAGATAATTGGTAAAGCTCACCAATTACGGCAAGGAATCGACTAAGTTAAAAGCATCGAAACGCACAACCGGGTCGCATCGCGAGGCGACATTTATAAGCAGTAACGACAAGATAATTAAAGTGTGAGCCGAAGGCACACAGTAATAAGAAGTCCCATAAAATATAAGTCGACCCCGATCTATAACTGAAATAAATTGGCTCCTATGAACGGAGAAGAGGCCCCTATGAAAGGGGAAAGAACAAAATTTTCTCCTAAGAACGGAGACGATACTGAAGCCTCCTGATATGGAGTGATTGGACTACTAACCCGCTTATTCATTTATGTGCTCCAGTCTCGTACTGGTCTTGCATTTACTTTCTGTAATTATTCTTTTAATACTTCAGTCTCGTACTGGTCCTGTATTTACTTTCTGCAATTATTATTTTAATACTCCAGTCTCGTATTGGTCATGCATTTACTTTCTGTAATTATTCTTTTAATACTCTAGTCTCGCACTGGTCACTTAGTTATGATTTCTATTCGTTCATTTCCAGTACTCCTGTCTCGCACTGGTCACTTATGCTTTATGTTCGTTCATTTCCAGTACTCCAGTCTCGCACTGGTCATTTCTTTATTTGTTTCATGTTCATTCCTTTCGATACTCCAGTCTCGTACTGGTTCCGTTAATTCGGCCCTTACCTTCGGCCTTCATACTGTTAAGTGTTTACCCAGCAACGCAATTTACTTTGCTCTATTTTATGCTAACCCCGGGTCCCGCGCTAGATAGCGGTTATTTCTATGCTGCTATAAGATCTTAGTTGGGAATAACCAAGAGTCGTGTTCTTCCTCTAAGGTTTAGCCTCAAATAAGATGCCCCACTTCCGATGCGTCTCCCGGCCAAAAATCGTTTAGCCTGTTGAGTCAAGGGAGTCGTGGTGGACCTGGAGTAGTCGTTCTTTCTGTAGATTGTTTGCAAATTGATTGCTATAGAAGTGGCGGGTCAGTCACGCCCGCAGACCGTTCATACCGGTGTGGGAGAGATGACGACTCATGGCGATAGGGAGATGTGCACCGTGGGTTATCACCACTTCGAACTCGCTGTTTTGCCTCCACTGGACGACCTAAATCTAGGAATCGCCGGATGTCGCTCACATCCAATTAGTACACCAAGATGTACGGGAGTGACTGGGTGATACGGTACAACTACGCTCAGAAGTGGCAGGACTGGCCACTATCACCGACCGCCACATCAGTGAGGCCCGCGGGGTTCGCTACCTTGCTAGAAGAGAAGCGGTCCAAACTGTGTCGACACAGAGTTGTGTGTATTCAGGTTTGAATACCCGATGCGTGTGTGCAAGATAGGGTTGCTAATGTTGTCGTAAATTGCGCGTCCCCCTCTGCTTTATTGAGATTATGGCCGGTAGGCCCTATTGATATATATATATATATACATATAACTGCTGCTAACCTTTCCCTTGCTTCGGCTATTTATTTTAGTACTTTAGCCCGCCCCTAGGATACAGATCCGGGGAGGGAATGTGTTTTCCACTTAGCTCTGTGACTAACGGTTATTCTTATAACCATTCACAGAAGATGGGACAACGTGAAGCCCCCGCACCGCATGATGACTTACCAGCCCTAGAAATTGCTCGATCAGACACTCCAGCCTCGCCCCTATCTTCCGCGACGTGAGTCCTAGAGCATGGGGCTAAATAAGGAGTCTTTTGTTGTACCTATTGTAGCCCACGAGACAGTTTATGTAAACAGTAAGCCTCGGCCCTTTTAGTTAGATATGTATATAGTTTGTGCCTCTTTCCCTAAATTCTGCTTCCGTTGTGTGATTCTGATGTGTAATGTGATGATTCTTGTGCCTGACAAGGCGATCGCTTCGTGCTTGAGAGGGTGGGTAGTCGCCACCCGGGAAGCGCTAAGTGGCCGCCTTGGGTAGTAAGACCCCCTCCCTGAACCGAGTTCAGTTTTTTTTTTTTTTTGGGGGGGGGGGGGGGGGGGGGGGGGGGGGGGGGGGGGGGGGTCTTACAAATGGATTAGAGCTACCACGATCCGACCACATTGGGCAGTCCTTAGATCCTCCCTTCCAGAGTTCTGTTTCTTGGTTTGGGACGAACCACGCAGCGGAAGCCTGGTGGACCCTTAGGTCTAAGGTTTAAGGATCCCAGACTGCACAATAGTACATCCACACGCTTTTCGCTTCCGTTCCAGTCAGTTCTGCAAAATTCCCTTACTTTTGCATATACTGATGTTCGGCTGTTACTTCTTCAGATACCGGAGTCCAGTAACGGAAGGTCTTGCTCTAGGGATCAGTACCATCCTACCACTCTACCACCAGCTCCGGCCGCTCCAGCTGCAGTCCCTTTTTCCGAGACCGGCTTGGGACGAACATTGACAGCTTTGCTGGCCACCTTTCAGATGGCCATTCTACGGCCACCCCAGCAGGCCACCGTACTCACTGACCTTCTGACGAACTTCCGGGGGCTAAGGCCTCCTATCTTCCGAGGTACCGAGTCTGCCATGCAGTCAAAGGAGTGAGTAGAGAGAGTAGAGGAGCTCCTAGTTGGTATGATGTGCCCCGCTGTGGCCGTAGTGTCCTTAGTAGTGACTTTACTGGAGGGCTATGCCCGAGACTGGTGGAGAGCAGCCAACCGCTCCACATTTAGAGGGAGACCACTCTGCACGATCCTATGGGGAGAGTTTTCAGAGGCCTTTCTAGAGCACTTCATCTCAGACACTAACCGAGTTGCTCTCCAGGAGCGATTCTTGCATATCCGACAGGGAGAGAGGATGGTGCCAGAGTACAAGCGGGAGTTTATTCACTTAGCCCATTTCGCTGGGACTTTGGCGACTATAGATAGAGACAGGGCTGCTAGATTTTACCGAGGACTACGAGATAACCTCTGACAGGCATTGATCATGATCTCATAGTCAACCTTCCATACGATCGCAACACACGCTGCAGCATTGGAGATGGACCAGAGGATGGTGGCCCAGCAACGAAGGAGACATATGGATGTTCCCCAGACTCAGGGCAGAGAGAGAGGGGGACAGGCCCTCGCAGGCAGGACCGAGATAGGAGACAGCGTCACCGCCATCAGCCATATAGGCAGTCACCCCAGCCTCGATAGGCACCTCCAGCCCCAACACCCCGACCAACTCCGGCACCTCAGCCCGCCCCAGCCGCACGATGAGATGTTCCCTTTGCAGGGAGTTGCTTCCTTTGCCAGCAGCCTGAGCACATTCGAGCTTTCTGCCCTCAGGCTATAGGTAGGCCCGGCTTAGGAGCAGTGCAGGGAGCCGCAGAGAGAGGACGACCTGCGGGCAGGAGGGACCAGACCAGACAGGGCAGAGCAGCACCGCTTTAGGCTTACACATTAGATCTTTAGCATGGACCTGCACCGGACGTAGTGATAGGTATATATTTTCGTTAGCGATGCTAGACTGAGATGATATGATCTAGTAGAAATGTAGGATATAGCCTTTTGGTTTAGACTATGTAGTTACTCCTCCTGTATATCTGTGAAGAACATGTAATAATGGTATATGTATATATGTTATCAGGTTTACTTTTGGTAGAAGGTCATCCGGCTAAAACGCTATTCGATACCGGTGCCACGCATTCCTTCATCTCTCGGGATTTCATCGTAGACAAAGAAAACACCGCACGATCGTCTGGAATGTCAATACGAATACGACTCCCGGACGGTTCAGGCATGATATCCACAGAGAAGTGTTCTTTCTGAGCAATGCTGGGAGACATGGAATTTGAAATCTTCACAACTATTTTAGTAATAACTGGATTCGACATCATCCTAGGAATGGACTGGTTGGCCGAGCACAACGCCCAAATCAATTGCTTGACCCGAGAGATCAACCTCCTGAACCCGAATGGGCAATCTATCACTCTGGCAGGTATACCATCTATCACCCGCATCATTCTAACGTCCACCCAAACAGTCAAAGCAGTCCGACGAAAGGATGAGATGTACCTGATCTACATCGAAATGGAGGACAAGAAGCAAGTACTCACTTAGGTGCCCATAATCCGAGACTTCCCAGACATCTTTCCCGAATCCCTTCCAGGGTTTCCCCCGCAACGAGAAGTGGACTTCCAGATTGAACTGACCCACGGAGCCCGACCAGTGTCCTGAGCACCTTACCGGATGGCCCCAACGGAACTAGCCGAGCTCAAAATACAATTACAGGAGCTAATCGATGCAGGTTTCATTCGTCCAAGTACCTCACCTTGGGGAGCCCCCGTATTGTTCGTCAAGAAGAAGGATAGATCATTACGTCTGTGCATTAACTACAGGGAACTAAACAAACTCACCATCTAAAATACATATCCACTACCTAGGATAGATGAATTATTCGATCAATTGCAAGGCGCGTCCGTCTTCTCCAAAATGGACTTAAGGTCCGGCTACTACCAACTTCGAGTGCGTGAGGAGGACATGCCCAAAACAGCCTTCAGCTCTTGCTACGGGCTCTATGAATGTATGGTAATGCCGTTTGGGCTGACAAATGCCCCGTCCGCCTTCGTGGATCTGATGAATAAGGTGTTTGAACCCTTCTTGGATCACTTTGTGATCGTTTTCATAGACGATATACTAATCTACTCAAAGAACAAAACAGATCATTCCAGGCATCTTCAAATGGTGTTACTCAAGTTACTGGAACACTCTCTCTTCTCCAAATTTAGTAAGTGTGAATTCTGGATGGAGGAAGTCGGATTCCTTGGGCACACGATCAACAAAAATGGGGTAGCAGTAGACCAAGCCAAAGTGCAAGCAGTACGAGAATGGCCACCACTTAAGTCAGCAGCAAATATCAGGAGCTTCCTTTGTCTCGTCGGCTACTACCGCAAGTTTGTAGAAGGTTTTTTAAGATCGTCTTACCCCTCACCACTCTCACCAAGAAGGATACCACGTCCAATGGACATCCGAATGCGAAGCAACATTCGTGGAACTAAAGAACTGGCTAAAATCTGCTCCGATTCTGACACTCCCCTCAGGCACTGAGGACTTCCAAATTTACACTGACGCATCGCTGAAAGGGTTAGGAGTCGTACTCATGCAGCACGACAGGGTAATCGCCTACGCATCACGATAGTTGAAGCCTCGCGAGTTAAACTACGCAACCCATGATCTAGAGCTGGGTGCGGTAGTATTCGCACTAAAAGTCTGGAGGCATTACCTATACGGGATAAGATGCAAAATCTTCTCCGACCATAAGAGCCTCAAATACATTTTCACCCAGAAGAAGCTGAACCTTCGACAATGCCGGTGGTTAGAATTCTTATGCGATTACGACTTCGCCCTCCAATACCACCCCGACAAAGCCAACAAGGTTGTTGATGCCCTAAGTTGGCAACCTCCGATGACCGGGAATTGGCTAGAGATGATACTAGAAGAGTTAGTCAAGTCCTTGGCAAACTTGGACATCATCCTCATTACCTACAGAAACACAATGGACTACCAGGCCCAACTATATTGATGGAGATACAGTGTGACATTAGAGACAGGATACGAGAGGCGCAAAAGATCGACGCAGAAGCAGCTCCAATCATCCAGACCCTGCAGCACGGCGCTCAGAAAGACTACAATTTATTTGATGGCATTCTACAGTTCAAGCACCGTATATTCCCCTCTGTCGAAGGAATCCGGGAAGAAATACTCCGCGAAGCACATGAATCGAGATATTCGATACACCCGGGAGTAGTAAAAATGTATACAGATTTACGAAGGACGTTGTACTAGCCAGGTATGAAAAGGGACGTCACCAATTATATGGCGCACCACCAGACCTGTCAGATGGTCAAGGCAGAATACCGCAGTCCAGGAGGCCTACTACAACCCTTACCCATACCCGAATGGAAATTTGAAGATATCTCCATGGACTTTGTCCATGGCTTGCCCCGATCTCGTGCAGGAAATGACTCAATATATATATGGGTCGTGGTGGATCGCCTCACAAAGGTGGCTCGTTTCATCCCAAACCGACAAGGTGACGGTGTCGATATCTTAGCCCGACTTTTTATAGAGCAAGTGGTCCAATTTCAAGGGGTAACCAAGTAGATCGTGTATGATCATGACAGACGCTTCACTTCAAAGGAATGGAGAAGAGTCCAAGCATATTTGGGGACCAGACTGGCATTCAGTACCGC
Organism: Dactylorhiza incarnata; assembly: GCA_033032865.1. NCBI lineage: Eukaryota > Viridiplantae > Streptophyta > Magnoliopsida > Asparagales > Orchidaceae > Dactylorhiza > Dactylorhiza incarnata. Next base: position 220,813 of record JAWHQI010000002.1, read on the forward strand.
TTTCCACCCTCAAACCGACGGGCAAACAGAAAGGACGAATCAAACAATAGAAGACCTCCTCCGACTATGCATAGTAGAACACAACGAACCTTGGGAGCAGGTGTTGCCCTTAGTAGAGTTTTCATACGACAACAGCTTTCAGCGAGCATCAAGATGGCACCATACGAGGCCCTCTACGGAAGACGCTGCCAGATACCGTTATCATGGGCACAGGATGAGGACCCAGAAGCTTTAGGGGTCACCTACATAGATGACACCACAACGACAATAAGGTTAATCCGAGATCGTGTTAAAAGCGCCGAGTCGACAAGCAAAATACTACGACGCACGTCATCGACCAGTGGAATTCAACGTGGGAGATATGGTTTTCCTGAAGATTAAACCGATGCATGGGATCTCCCAGATAAGGAAGCAGAAAAAGATGGATCCTCACTACCTAGGCCTGTATCAAGTCATAGAGAGAATTGGCCCTGTTGCATATAGACTGGCCCTGCCCGCTGAATTGGGAAATATTCACGACGTCTTTCACGTCTCCTCACTAAGACGCGTCCTTCGCCAACCAGAGCAACATCTTTATACGCCACCAGCATCAGTGCAATCTGACCGATCCGTCCAGCTCGAACCAGTAAAGATAGTAGATTCCAAGATCAAGGAACTGCGAAACAAGACCATTACGATGGTCAAGATCTTATGGTCAAATTGTGGACACTAGGAGTTTACCTGGGAACCAGAAACACTTGTTCGGGAAAGATACCCGACACTCTTTCCCCAGGTATGTCACATAAACCCCAACCTTAGGCAATTTTGGGGACAAAAATCCCTTTATTTTTATTGGATTGTAACATCCCGACTTTTATTGGGTCCCTAAACCCTAGTGGACCCAATAAAAGTAACCCCAAAAGGTAGAAAGTAACATGATTAGGGATATTGTGCTAGAAAACTCCGATTTGACCTCTGTCAGTTCCGTTGGACTCGTATGACCAATACGAGCACAACGGAATTCGTTCCATTCCAATCTGAAGTCGTTTAGGGAAAACGACCGTTTTGAGTATTGTAGCGCGCCATAACCACACTATTGTGGAATAGTGGCCAAACATACTCCGATTTGGCCTCCGTCAGTTCCGTTAGACTCGTATGACCAATACGAGCGCAACGGAATTCATTCCGTTCCAATCCGAGGGCATTTAGGGAAAACGACCATTTTAAGTATTGTAGCGCGCCACAACCACACTATTGTGGAATAGTGGCCAAACATACTCCGATTTGACCTCCGTCAGTTCCGTTAGACTCGTATGACCAATATTAGCGAAACAGAATTCATTACGATCCAATTCGAGGTCGTTTAGGGAAAACTACCGTTTTGAGTATTGTAGCGCGCCACAACCACACTATTGTGGAATAGTGGCCAAACATATTCCGATTTGACCTCCGTCAGTTCCGTTAGACTCATATGATCAATACAAGCACGGCGGAATTCGTTGCACCACGATCCGAGGTCGTTTAGGGAAAACGACCATTTTGAGTGTCGTAGCGCGTCGCAACCATATTATTGTAAATTAGTGACCAAACGTACTCTGAATCGACTCTCATCAATTCTGTTAGACTCGTATGATCCATACGAGCGCCACGGGAGTCGTTGCACGTCAATCCAAGGTCATACATGAAATATGCCCGTTTTAGGTTTTGTAGACCGCCCCGACATAACATACGAAATACGAAGCACACGAACTCGGAAGCGACTCCAGTAAGTCTTGGTGGACCCTCAGGACCATGGGGAACCCCACCATAAAGTTGACCTTGGTCAACCCCCCCCCCCCCCCCCCCCCCCCCACCAAGCTTGATTTTCTTGAAGAAGAAAGGGGGGAGGGAAAAGGGACTCCTCCCTCAAGGGAGGGGGCTGCCCATGAATAGGCAGCCCACCCTAGGGCAGTAGAGGGAAGGGGGGGGGGGGGGGGGGGGAGAAAACATCTCCCCCACCCATCCCTCCCTTTAGTCCCACGTGGGAGTAAAGGGAGGGAGAGGGGAGGCCTCCCTCCTTCCCTATAAAAAGGACCCGACCCCCCTTGCTGAACCCAAACCCCTCAGCTTCTTCCCCCTACCTGCCCGAGCCCCCACCTCGCCGGAGAAGACCTCCCTGGAGCCTCCGCCCCTCCATGGTTGTACAACCTTCCTCCTCCAGAGCCCCCCTCTCAGGTGGAACACCTGTCCCTCCTCCTTCCCACTCCCCCGAGGCATGCCACCCGCCCTCCCCATCACCGGAGCGCCGCCAGTACCACCCGAGCCCTGCTCAGGCTCGGGTGGAGCTTGGTCATGGAAGACGCACCCCCGACACCGGTGGTGGCACTGGGGGAGCGGGTCCCCACCAAGGGACCCCGGCTCCGACAAGGGAAGGCAGCAGGGCCGCCGGAGAACGCGTCTCAGGCGGCACCCCCGAGCTCTCCCCTTTCCCCCGTGTTCTTGTATGGTTTCAGCAGCCACCCCCGGCGGCAGCTGGCGGTGCCTGTACGTCGGACCACCCCCGAAGGTAAGCCCCACCCCTGGCGAACTAGCCAGGGGAGGGGAAAGGCCCTCCGGGAGGAGGGGTGGTGCGGCTATGGCCTACATGGCCCATGCAGGTCGCGCCACCGCCCCCTCCCGCCTCTTTGCTCTCTTTCCGATGGTGGCCAGCGGCGCCAGGCCGCCGGACCACCGCCGTAGTAGTCGCCGGCCACTGGCACATCGGACGTGGGCGGCACTGATAGCAGGCGGCCGCCTCCTGGCGGTGGTAGAGGCCGCCACCCACTGCCTCGTCGGGAGGGGCAGCAGCCGCCGTCCGATCCTGTGATTAGATCGGACGGCGGCGGGAATCTTAATTCCCACCCCTCCCCTCTGTTTATGTGCCCCCCCCCCCCCACCCCCCGCTGTGGGGGGCAAAGCAGGGCGCACAGTTGGGCGCCCCTCAGCCGCCTCCCATTTCCCTATCCGCACCCACTTGCACCCATCCCCTTCCCAAATTTTCTGGGGTCAAACTAAGCCTCTATGGAAAAAACTCCCAACATGAAAAATGTTCCCCACCTAGAGGGGTACCTCCAGTATTTTTTTTGAGGTTTCTAGGTGGATTTTTGCTATTTTTATAAGCCTATATAAGATTTCTTTAAAGGAATTAAAGGCCCAAATTACTTTGGAAAATTCCCAAAAAATTATTGACTCAAATTTATGTAATTTTACAACTACTATCAAAGTTTGGGACTTTTGTCAATTCTTTTGATATTTTTTAAAACCTAAATGAGATTTCTACGAGCAAAATAACGCCCTAAAATGAACGTAAATAATTGGGACAAACTTGCGGGCCCTCGACGCGTCATTTTAACTATGTAGTAAAATTGTGCGAGTTGGGCAAAGATAATTGGTAAAGCTCACCAATTCCAGCAAGAAATTGACTAACTTAAAAGCATCGAAATGCGCAACCGGGTCGCGGTCGCGAGGTGACATTTCTAAGCAGTAACGACAAGATAATTAAAGTGTGAGCAGAAGGAACAAAGAAATAAGAAGTCCCATAAAATATAAGTCAACCCCGATCTATAACTGAAATAAACTGGCTCCTACGATCGGAGAAGAGTCCCCTACGAACGGGGAAAGAACAGAATTTCCTCCTAAGAACGGAGGCGATACTGAAGCCTCCTGATATGGAGTGATTGGACTACTAACCCGCTTATTCATTTATGTGCCCCAGTCTCGTACTGGTCCTGCATTTACTTTCTGTAATTATTCTTTTAATACTTCATTCTCGTACTGGTCCTGCATTTACTTTCTGCAATTATTATTTTAATACTCCAGTCTCGCACTGGTCACTTAGTTATGCTTTCCATTCGTTCATTTCCAGTACTCCAGTCTCGCACTAGTCACTTAGTTATGCTTTATGTTCGTTCATTTTCAGTACTCCAGTCTCGCACTGGTCATTTCTTTATTTGTTTCCTGTTCATTTCTTTCGATACTTCAGTCTCGTACTGGTCCCATTAATTTGGCCCTTGCCTTTGGCCTTCATAGTGTTAAGTGTTTTATTACTCAGCATCGCAGTTTACTTTGCTCTATTTTATGCTAACCTCGGGTCCCGCGCTAGATAGCGGTTATTTCTATGCTTCATAATTGATCTTGTGCTTTTCTTAATTCCCGTTTCAGTCATTTCTTGTTTAAGAGACTTACTTTTCGACTTTATTCTTAATTTCTCATCTACTTGCATGATTTTGGATTATTGTTAACTTCATAGTTATTTCATTTTAAATCTTTTGCTTTTTAACACATATATAAATTTTCTGAGGAGCAAAAACCCAAGAAAACTAACCCTTGTGATTAGTTTCATTCATGCATGAATTAGTTCTATGGTAAGATAACCTTACCCTCCCCTTGCGGGAAAGCTAAAGTGAAGATATACATCACTCTTTTAGGGAAATATTTATGGTAACCCATAAAGCCTCACTGCCTGAGGGTTTGACCCCTCCTGAATAGTCATAAACTATGGTGGTGCTCCACCTGACTATGGCAAGGTAGCTAACCAAGCCCTTATGAGTTTGCTCCTAGAGAATTTGTTGATATGTTTACTTTCTCTTTTCCTCCCTTTTCATTCACTCTTATTGTTGAAATCGATTTCTCGGTCTCTGTGGAGTTCGGGGCCCTCAACAAGCTGAGGGGCGACCAGCCCTTACTCCCCCCAAGGGAGAGCTCTAGGTTGAAGGTTGAGGAACTATGGACTGGACCAAGGGCTTAGTGGGGAGGTCCCGCCACATACCCGGAAGCCCCTTAGGAACTTCCCCTCCCAAGCCACTACTAAGCTTGGGCACCACTGGAGGTTCTCCTCACCCCCTAGAGAGACTTGGGGAGGGAGAGAGAGGGAGAGAGCTAGCCTAGAATGATCTCCTCCAAATGGTGCCCCCTTGGTCCTATTTATAGGATTTTGGATTTGGGCTGCGAATAACCAAAAACTCCCTGCGAAGTTACCAAAATGCCCCCGGATTTGGCCTGCAAATATTAAAATCCCGCTGTTCTGCAGCGCTAAACGCAGACCAGGACACCCTCCCGGGGCCGGGCGAGAGGGGGCTGACGTCCTCCCTGTCTCGCCCCCCTGCTAGGGCTGGGCGAGACCCAGCTAGGGGCGGCCCCCCTGCTGGTCTCGCCCCTCTGCTGGGGCTGGGCGAGACCCAGCTAGGGGCGGCCCCCCTGCTGGTCTCGCCCCTATGCTGGGGTTGGGCGAGACCCAGCTAGGGGCGGCCCCCCTGCTGGTCTCGCCCCTCTGCTGGGGCTGGGCGAGATCCAGCTAGGGGCGGCCCCCCTGCTGGTCTCGCCCTTCTGCTGGGGGCGCGGGGGCGAGAGGAGCTCGCCCCCCTTTGCCTTGGGGCGGGGCGAGAGGAGCTCGCCCCCCCCCCCCTACTGCTGGGGGCGTGGGGGGCGAGAGGAGCTCTCCCCCCCCCCCAGGAGGGGATGGGGGCGAGAGGAGCTCGCCCCCCTTTGCCTTGGGGCGGGGCGAGAGGAGCTCGCCCCCCCCCCCCTGGGGTCTCGCCCCCCTGCTGCTGGGGGCGTGGGGGGCGAGAGGAGCTCACCCCCCTTTGCCTTGGGGCGGGGCGAGAGGAGCTCGCCCCCCCCCCCCCCTGTTGCTGGGGGCGTGGGGGGCGAGAGGAGCTCGCCCCCCTGCCTTGGGGCGGGGCGAGATTGGCTAGCGCCAGGCGGTATTGCTACCGCAGGCGCTAGCGACTTGTCTCAGCATACTTGCGAAACGATCGAGCGGTCTCAGCGGTGCCGTCGAGACTGCTGAGGAGGGCTAACGCCCGGCGGTAGTGCTACCACCGGCGCTAGCGGCCGTGTCCGAGCCGGCCATGGTTAACAAGGGATGATGAATTTTACTCCCCCCTATTCTTGTCCTCAGCTATTGTAGGAAAAACAAGTCTTAAATACCTCTTGGGTCCCGGGGGTTCGCTCGGCGAATTCAGGGTTGTACATAATCCCCGCTCTTTTCGAGCGAGGTACGCGCTCGGAAAGAAACGTCCAACCCTGCATATTCGACGAGCGTCGCTGGGAATCCAGCGAACAGAGCTATTTTGAGGGAAAAAATATAGCCTCTCCGAGAGTTCCTCCAACCCTGCCGGCTAGCGAGAGTCCAGCTAGCGATACCACGTTGGGAAAAACATACAGCCACCCTGAGTGGTCTTCCAACCCCGCCGGCCAGCGAGAGCCCGACTAGTGAGACCACCTCGGGAGAAAAACATACAGCCACCCGAGTGGTCTTCCAACCCCGTCGGCTAGCGAGAGCCCGGCTAGCGAGACCACCTCGGGAGAAAAACATACAGCCACCCGAGTGGTCTTCCAACCCCGCCGGCTAGCGAGAGCCCGGCTAGCGAGACCACCTCGGGAGAAAAACATACAGCCACCCGAGTGGTCTTCCAACCCCGCCGGCTAGCGAGACCATGTTGGGAAAAACATAAAGCCACCCTGAGTGGTCTTCCAACCCCGCCGGCTAGCGAGAGCCCGGCTAGCGAGACCACCTCGGGAGAAAAACATACAGCCTCCCGAGTGGTCTTCCAATCCTGTCGGCTAGCGAGAGCCCGGCTAGCGAGACCACCTCGGGAGAAAAAACATACAGCCACCCTGAGTGGTCTTCCAACCCCGCCGGCTAGCGAGAGCCCGGCTAGGGAGACCACCTCGGGAGAAAAACATACAGCCACCCGAGTGGTCTTCCAACCCCGCCGGCTAGCGAGACCACCTCGGGAGAAAAACATACAGCTACCCCGAGTGGTCTTCCAACCCCCCAGCTAGCGAGAGCCCGGCTAGCGAGACCACCTCGGGAGAAAAACATACAGCCACCCGAGTGGTCTTCCAACCCCGTCGGCTAGCGAGAGCCCGGCTAGCGAGACCACCTCGGGAGAAAAACATACAGCCACCCCGAGTGGTCTTCCAACCCCGCCGGCTAGCGAGAGCCCGGCTAGCGAGACCACCTCGGGAGAAAAACATGCAGCCTCCCGAGTGGTCTTCCAACCCCGCCGGCTAGCGAGAGCCCGGCTAGCGAGACCACCTCGGGAGAAAAACATACAGCCACCCGGAGTGGTCTTCCAACCCCGCCGGCTAGCGAGACCACCTCGGGAGAAAAACATACAGCCTCCCGAGTGGTCTTCCAACCCCGCCGACTAGCGAGAGCCCGGCTAGCGAGACCACCTCAGGAGAAAAACATACAGCCACCCGAGTGGTCTTCCAACCCCGCCGGCTAGCGAGACCACCTCGGGAGAAAAACATACACCCACCCGAGTGGTCTTCCAACCCCGCCGGCTAGCGAGAGCCCGGCTAGCGAGACCATCCGAGGGGAAAAGAACATTGCCTCCCTGGGAGGTCAACCTGCACCTGCCGGCTAGTGAGAGCCCGGCCATCGGAACCATCCGAGGGGAAAATAACATAGCCTCCCTGGGAGGTCAACCTGCACCTGCCGGCTAGTGAGAGCCCGGTCAGCGGAACCATCCGAGGGGAAAATAACATAGCCTCCCTGGGAGGTCAACCTGCACCTGCCGGCTAGTGAGAGCCCGGTCAGCGGAACCATCCGAGGGGAAAATAACATAGCCTCCCTGGGATGTCAACCTGCACCTGCCGGCTAGTGAGAGCCCGGTCAGCAGAATCATCCGAGGGGAAACCTTAACCAACATGAGTCACCTACCTCACCGAGTGAGTCTCCTGTCCTGCCGGCATCAACAAGCCCGGTCAGCGGTATCTGCTCGGGGCCTTAACCAACATGAATCACCTGCCTCACCGAGTGAGTCTCCTGACCTGCCGGCATCAACAAGCCCGGTCAGCGGTATCTGCTCGGGGCCTTAACCAAAATGAATCACCTGCCTCACCGAATGAGTCTCCTGTCCTGCCGGCATCAACAAGCCTGGTCAGCGGTGTCTGCTCGGGGCCTTAACCAACATGAATCACCTGCCTCACCGAGTGAGTCTCCTGTCCTGCCGGCATCAACAAGCCCGGTCAGCGGTATCTGCTCGGGGCCTTAACCAACATGAATCACCTGCCTCACCGAGTGAGTCTCCTGACCTGCCGGCATCAACAAGCCCGGTCAGCGGTATCTGCTCGGGGCCTTAACCAACATGAATCACCTGCCTCATCGAGTGAGTCTCCTGTCCTGCCGGCATCAACAAGCCCGGTCAGCGGTATCTGCTCGGGGCCTTAACCAACATGAATCACCTGCCTCACCGAGTGAGTCTCCTGTCCTGCCGGCATCAACAAGCCCGGTCAGCGGTATCTGCTCGGGGCCTTAACCAACATGAATCACCTGCCTCACCGAGTGAGTCTCCTGTCCTGCCGGCATCAACAAGCCCGGTCAGCGGTATCTGCTCGGGGGCCTTAACCAACATGAATCACCTGCCTCACCGAGTGAGTCTCCTGTCCTGCCGGCATCAACAAGCCCGGTCAGCGGTATCTGCTCGGGGCCTTAACCAACATGAATCACCTGCCTCACCGAGTGAGTCTCCTGACCTGCCGGCATCAACAAGCCCGGTCAGCGGTATCTGCTCGGGGCCTTAACCAACATGAATCACCTGCCTCACCGAGTGAGTCTCCTGACCTGCCGGGATCAACAAGCCCGGTCAGCGGTATCTGCTCGGGGCCTTAACCAAAATGAATCACCTGCCTCACCGAGTGAGTCTCCTGTCCTGCCGGCATCATCAAGCCCGGTCAGCGGTATCTTCTCGGGGCCTTAACCAACATTAATCACCTGCCTCACCGAGTGAGTCTCCTGTCCTGCCGGCATCAACAAGCCCGGTCAGCGGTATCTGCTCGGGGCCTTAACCAACATGAATCACCTGCCTCTCTGAGTGAGTCTCCTGACCTGCCGGCATCAACAAGCTCGGTCAGCGGTATCTGCTCGGGGCCTTAGATCGACGCAATCTAGGAGCTGAGCTCAACTAGAGGTGGAGCATGTTTCCTTCCTGCCCCGAGCGGTTCCCGGCCCTGCCAGCTTGGTGGGAGCCTGGTCAGCGGGCCAGCATCGGGGGGGAGTACAAGGTCGACACACTCTAGGAGCCAGGCTCAACTAGAGGTGGAGCATGTTTCCTTCCTGCCCCGTGCGGTTCCCGGCCCTGCCAGCTAGGTCGGAGCCTGGTCAGCGGGCCAGCATCGGGGGGAGTACAAGGTCGACACACTCTAGGAGCCGAGCTCAACTAGAGGTGGACAAATATTTTTCCCTCCCTGGGAGGTCAACCTGTCCTTCCGGCTAGAGGGAGCCCGGCCAGCGGGACCATCTGAGGCGAAAGTCACTTAAAAAACTCCCTGCCCTCGAGCGGTCCCCGGCCCTGCCAGCTAGGTGGGAGCATGGTCAGCGGGCCAACATCGGGGCTAAGTATTTTTTTGAAAAACCTTCATTATATTGATCATCCTAATACATGTGAGAACACTAGGCACGAAAACGAAACATGGATACACATGGACTTAGAAAAAAGAAACTAAGGACGGCGACCAAACTGGGTCTCCTACTCCCAGGCCTGGTATTCCTCGACTTCTTCTGGTTGGTGTTGTTGCGGCTTCGGACCCCTCGCCTCCCTCATTCCCAAGAACTCAGGGCAGGCGAACGTCGCGTGACCCTCCTCATCGTTGAAGTCACAGTAGGGTAACTCCACTCGGACGCCCCTTCTTCCTCCCGCACGGTTCCTTCTCCTTCTTTGGCCAATCGCCACGGTTGCCTGAGGCGGTGGAGGGGGTGTCCTCGACTCCTGCCTCCACCTCGGGCGGTTGGATCTTCTCTTTTGAAAGACCCTCCTTCCTTGCTCTCGCGGAGTCGAACTGCCGGCCTTTGCGCTTGTCGGGCTATTGGGTAGCCGCCACCCGGGGTGGTCTAGCCCACCAACATTCACTCGACTCCTTTTAGGGCAGGGCGAGTGGGGGACGGTTGCCTCCCCGCTCGCCCCCCTTTGGGGCTGGGCTAGAAGGGGCGGGGCGAGCTGGGAGGGCACCTCCCTCCTGAGCTCGCCCCCTTGCACGGGAGGGGCGAGCTGGGAGGGCGCCTCCCTCCTGAGCTCGCCCCCTTGCAGGGGCGGGGTGAGCTGGGAGGGCGCCTCCCTCCAGAGCTCACCCCCTTGCAGGGGAGGGGAGAGCTGGGAGGGCGCCTCCCTCCTGAGCTCGCCCCCTTGCAGGGGCGGGGCGAGCTGGGAGGGCGCCTCCCTCCTGAGCTTGCCCCCTTGCAGGGGCGGGGCGAGCTGGGAGGGAGCCTCCCTCCTGAGCTCGCCCCCTTGCAGGGGCGGGGCGAGTGAGGGTATGACACCTCCCCACCACCCCCCACTGGTACCTCTTTCCTGGACTGCTGGCCGAGAGTTCCCTCGCCCACCTGCTGGGGCGGGATCTCCAGACCATCTCCTCTTCTGCCTCCAACTATCATGGCGAAAGCAACCTGGAAGGTCTGCAAGACCTCTTGCTTGAAATCTTCGAACATCTCCAACATCACCCCAGCCACCGGGGGCTGCGAGTGACTTGGGTCAGAGCTTCCTCCACCTCCGTCCCTGGAACTCATCTTGAGGGTTTCTTGAATCGGTCACACTCCACGCTCACCGCACCATAATGTTGAAACCGATTTCTCGGTCTCTGTGGAGTTCGGGGCCCTCAGCAAGCTGAGGGGTGACCAACCCTTACTCCCCCCAAGGGAGAGCTCTAGGTTGAAGGTTGAGGAACTATGGACTGGACCAAGGGCTTAGTGGGGAGGTCCCGCCACATACCCGGAAGCCCCTTAGGAACTTCCCCTCCCAAGCCACTACTAAGCTTGGGCACCACTGGAGGTTCTCCTCACCCCCTAGAGAGACTTGGGGAGGGAGAGAGAGGGGGAGAGCTAGCCTAGAATGATCTCCTCCAAATGGTGCCACCTTGGTCCTATTTATAGGATTTTGGATTTGGGCTGCGAATAACCAAAAACTGCCTGCGAAGTTACCAAAATGCCCCCGGATTTGGCCTGCAAATATCCAAATCCCGTTGTTTTGTAGCACTAAACGCAGACCAGGACACCCTCCCGGGGCCGGGCGAGAGGGGGTTGACCTCCTCCCTGTCTCGCCCCCCTGCTAGGGCTGGGCGAGACCCAGCTAGGGGCGGCCCCCCTGCTGGTCTCGCCCCTCTGCTGGGGCTGGGCGAGACCCAGCTAGGGGCGGCCCCCCTACTGGTCTCGCCCCTCTGCTGGGGCTGGGCGAGACCCAGCTAGGGGAGGCCCCCCTGCTGGTCTCGCCCCTCTGCTGGGGCTGGGCGATATCCAGCTATGTGCGGCCCCCCTGCTGGTCTCGACCTTCTGCTGGGGGAGCGGGGGGCGAGAGGAGCTCGCCCCCCTGGAGGGGATGGGGGCGAAAGGAGCTCGCCCCCCCCCCCCCCCCCCCCCCGGGGGGGTCTTGCCCCCCTGCTGCTGGGGGCATGGGGGGCGAGAGGAGCTCGCCCCCCCGGAGGGGATAGGGGCGAGAGGAGCTCGCCCCCTTTGCCTTGGGGCGGGGCGAGAGGAGCTCGCCCGCCACCCCCCCCCCCCTGGGGTCTCGCCCCCCTGCTGCTGGGGGCGTGGGGGGCGAGAGGAGCTCGCCTCCCCGGGAGGGGATGGGGGCGAGAGGAGCTCGCCCCCCTTTGCCTTGGGGCGGGGCGAAAGGAGCTCGCCCCCCCCCCCCCCTGGGGTCTCGCCCCCCTGCTGCTGGCGGCGTGGGGGGCGAGAGGAGCTCGCCCCCCCCCCCCCCCCCTTGCCTTGGGGCGGGGCGAGATTGGCTAGCGCCCGGCGGTATTGCTACCGCCGACGCTAGCGACTTGTCTCAGCATACTTGCGAAACGATCGAGCGGTCTCAGCGGTGCCGTCGAGACGGCTGAGGAGGGATAACGCCCGGCGGTAGTGCTACCGCCGGCGCTAGCGGCCGTGTCCGAGCCGGCCATGGTTAACAAGGGATGATGGACTTTCCTCCCCCCTATTCTTGTCCTCAGCTATTGTAGGAAAAACAAGTCTTAAATACCTCTTGGGTCCCGGGGGTTCGCTCGGCGAATTCAGGGTTGTGCACTTATAGTACTCATCTTTCTTTTGTTCTTCTATATGAGATTTTAATGTTTCAATAGTTGGTTTTATCTTTAAAAATTTCTTTGAGCAATTTGGAACTCCAAGAGGCTAAAAAAATACTAAATAGTATCACATAAAAATGACTTATAAGTGTTTTTAACACTCTTAAACTTTCATACAACCATATAGAATTGTTGTTAGGTCATTCTTATGTCTACTTATCAATCCTTACGAATCATGTTGCTTGAACTTCATAATGATTAAGGGAATTAGCACAAGATAAATAAGAAGCATATTATCAATTTTAAACGTCTTACGTTTATTTCTTAGCACGTGTTCATACCACAATTTGAAATAAAAGAAATTAAACATCATCATGCTTTTTCATCAAATTGAATAAAGACGAATAATTACTACAAATATCATCACATCTCTTTCTAAATCAATTGAATATCTCCTCATTATTTCGTGTACAAAAGAGAGGTCATAGCATTTGGCTTTAATACGAAAAGTTCTCCACCATCTTGTAAATTAAAGCAGATAGAAGTACTTTGTATACCTCATGAATTTCTTTGTCTTTTAGACGTTTTCCAAGCCATTATGATGCAAGTCCGACATTAAGCCAAGTAAATTTATTTGCATGCTTCATCTTTGGCAAACCTGATAAATTATACAAATGGGTTTGCTAAACAAAGTTCTTATGTCTAAATTAAGATTTCTTGCATGCCCTAACATAAAACTATTCCTTTTACTCATTTCTAAATAATTAAAGAGGTATTTCATCAATTTACTTGAAAGAGGAAATATTTCTAAAACATTTAGAAAACTAGGGCAAGAGAAAAATTTACCTCCTCAAGTATTGGAGTCTCCCCCTTCCATGAATAATTTCTGAAATCCATTTAGGGGATCTTGGAGGTGAGGAAGAAGCAAGGAGATCATGACTTGGAGCTAGGGTTGCCAAGTTCTCCCCGGAATAGCGCTAAGAAATCCATGGAGAAGCCTTAAATCGAGGAGAAGGGGGCTGGAAATAGTCGGCCGCCGCATTTGGAGGTGCGTCCAGGCGTCGTCGAGCGGAAATGGACTCGCAGGAAGGCTCCCACACAAGCATCGAGCTGAAGAGAGGTGTCAGCTTCTCCTTTTCTGCGTGAAATGCGCGGTTTGCGTAGGAGATAATGGGGAGGCTGCTCCGTTACACGTGTGAACCAATAAATAAAACACTCGGTTTAAGGCTTTAGTTGACTGGCTGCTTCATAAAAGGTTTAGGAAGGTTTTAAAATTATTTTCATCATACCTATTAAAACTAGGGTGGCCTAGATGGCTTGGATTTAATCTTATTAAGAGCATTATATAAATATTTTGAATCTAAGAAAATATTTCATACGCTTTTCTTATTAGAAAACTTTCATTTTATCTTATTTTAATCAATAAAATAATAGTCTTCGTGAATTAAACTTAGTAAACATTCTCCAAATTTATGAAGTGCGCATAATTAATTGGGGTCATTTAATTAATGTACCATTATTTAGTGTAACAAAATTCTGGGATGTCACAAATCTCCCCCTCTTATAAAAATTTTCGCCCTCGAAAATTTGCATATATTCATCAACCTCAACACGGAAAACTACTTTGAGATGCTTTAATATATCCTTTCACGATTTACATTTATAAGCATAATGACCAAGTGTCATCCAAATAGTATAAGTACTAGTAATCCTCAACATCACTCCTAAGCATAGATGAATACTAAATGACATAATTCTTAGCTTACCAATTATTCATTACACATCTTTATTAAACTCGAACTTCCTCAAAACATAACATCCCATATGAATTATACTAAACAACCAGAAGGAGGTGGATAACTAATATTTCTTAAGTTGATACATCAAGTTTTAAGCTTGATATCATTAATAAAACTATAAACAACATATTTCATAACATTGGCATTCACAATCATATCTTTCAAATCAAGAGTACTAGATAAACATCAAGTTATCTTCAATGTAGATAAAGTGTTTTCATAACATAAATATAATCTGAACATCTTGAATAATCATAAAGTCAACTTCGTAACTCATTGTATGTGAAGACATCTATTTTCCTCATAATGTTCTTACGCCATTTTTCTTTTCTTTTCCAAGCATGAGCAATCGTGCTAGGATAAACTTTTTCACTATATTCTGAAATGAAATCTTGATCTTCTCATACAACAAAATCTCCCGAATCTAAAGTTTATCCATTGCATTTTCGAACAATAAGAGGTCAATCTGTATATATATGTGTCAAGTAACATCAATAGACTTCATATATGAATTCTGCGCTAGAAGTTTATAATACATGAAATCTCATTTTTATGATTTGTAAAATTATTAGTTTTACATCATGTTATGCGAAGACTAAATAAAAAATGAACGTAATGAGAGTTCACATATACTAAGGAAGTGGTGTGTTGAATTCAAGTGGGTTTCCCAAAGTGAGTTTCCCAAAGTGATCGTATTATTAATGATGACACATTTACATTCACACCCATGTCATAATTGATCAAAAGATGAATATTGGGCTAAATGGGCTTTTTATATATGCCAAGTTTAGAAAACTCTTGTATGCATGCATTTTGGGAAAGAGATCAAAAGACTAAACAGTGCAAATGTGAACATAATTATTATGTATGCAAGGTATGTAAGGTTTTATCAGTTAAGAATGTACCTTAATGAGAAAAGAAAAATGACGTAAGAACATTATGAGGAAAATAGATGTCTTCACATACAATGAGTTAAGAAGTTGACTTTGTGATTATTCAAGATGTTCAGATTATATTTATGTTATGAAAACACTTTATCTACATTGAAGATAACTTGATGTTTATCTAGTACTCTTGATTTGAAAGATATGATTGTGAATGCCAATGTTATGAAATATGTTGTTTAGAGTTTTATTAATGATATCAAGCTTAAAACTTGATGTATCAACTTAAGAAATATTAATTATCCACCTCCTTCTCGTTGTTTAGTATAATTCATATTGGATGTTATGTTTTGAGGAAGCTCGAGTTTAATAAAGATGTGTAATGAATAATTGGTAAGCTAAGAATTATGTCATTTAGTATTCATCTTTGCTTAGGAGTGATGTTGAGGATTACTAGTACTTATACTATTTGGATGACACTTGGTCATTATGCTTATAAATGTAAACCGTGAAAGGATATATTAAAGCATCTCAAAGTAGTTTTCCGTGTTGAGGTTGATGAATATATGCAAATTTTCGAGGACGAAAATTTTTATAAGAGGGGGAGATTTGTGACATCCCAGAATTTCGTTACACTAAATAATGGTACATTAATTAAATGACCCCAATTAATTATGCGCACTTCATAAATTTGGAGAATGTTTACTAAGTTTAATTCACGAAGACTATTATTTTATTGATTAAAATAAGATAAAATGAAAGTTTTCTAATAAGAAAAGCCTATGAAATATTTTCTTAGATTCAAAATATTTATAGAATGCTCTTAATAAGATTAAATCCAAGCCATCTAGGCCACCCTAGTTTTAATAGGTACGATGAAAATAATTTTAAAACCTTCCTAAACCTTTTATGAAGCAGCCGGTCCATTAAGGTAGCGTTTGGTTCGGTTGTTAGGCTGTTGTGCGGCTGGGACGCACCTTTATTTTGTGCATAAGCGATGTTTGGTTCAGCTATTTTCCAAAACTCCGTTTATTTAGGACCGATGTTTTCTTATATGGCTGAGACGCGATCTTTTCCTGCGGTGAACCGCAAAAGCTGCGCTGCTTCCTTTCGAAAACCTACCCCGATACGGCGTAAAATCCTGCGCAGATCTCCTCCGTCGGCGTTTCTATTCAGTGCGCACATCTCTCCCCGTCAGCGTATGTTTTCCTGCTTGGCATAAATTTTTCTGAAGTTCTTCTTCCTGCTTGGTTCTTCTCCCCGTCAGCTGATGTTCTTCTTCCTGCTAGGTTTTTGATTTCCTGTGATTAATGATCTCGTTTTTTATATTTTCAGATAGGAGATCTCTCGTCGTTCTCTCCTCCGTCGGCATCTTTGCTTTCAACGCATCCCTCTCGCTAAAGATCTATTTCCGTTAGGTATCCCTCTTCTCCTTCTCTCCAGTTTTTACAGTTTGTGCATGATTGCGGCATCTGAAATTTCCATAGATCCTACTGTGATTGATGATTCAAGTTGTTCCAAAAAAAAATCATTTTTTCCATAGTTTAACCCGATTTTTTTCCAAGTATATGTGTGTGTATGTATGTGTGATGTGTGTAGATTTGCAGACAAAAGGTTGTGTGTGAAATGAGGAATATGTATGTGTATTTGTGGTGTATGTGTGTGTGGTGTGTGTGTGTGTGTATGTGTTGTTGTGTGTATGTGTGTTGTTGTGAAAAATTTATGTGTGTGTGTGTGTATGTGTATGTGTGGTGTGTGTGTGTATGTTGTTGTGAAATGTGTGTGTGTGTGTGTATGTTTGTGAAATGAGGAATGTGTAATGTGTGTTTTTTTTAAATTGATGTGTGTTGTTCTGAATAATTGATGTGTGTGTGTGTGTATGTATTGTTGTGTGTATGTGTGTTGTTGTGAATAATTTATGTGTGTGTGTGTGTGTATGTGTATGTGTATGTGTATGTGTGGTGTGTGTGTGTGTTGTTGTGAAATGTGTGTGTGTGTGTGTGTGTGTGTTGTGAAATGTATGTGTATGTGTGGTGTGTGTGTGTGTGTGTTTTAATTGTGTGTGTGTATGTTTGTGAAATGAGGAATGTGTAATGTGTGTTTTTTTGTAAATTGATGTGTGTTGTTCTGAATAATTGATGTGTGTGTGTATGTGTGTTGTTGTGAATAATTTATGTGTGGTGTGTGTGTGTTGTTGTGAAATGTGTGTGCGTGTGTTGTGAAATGTGTGTGTGTGTGTGTGTGTTTTAATTGTGTGTGTTGTGAAATGTGTGTGTTGTTGTGAATAAATTTATGTGTGTGTGTATGTGTATGTGTATGTGTATGTGTATGTGGTGTGTGTGTGTGTGTTGTTGTGAAATGTGTGTGTGTTGTTGTGAATAAATTTATGTGTGTTGTTCTGAATAATTGAAATGTGTATGTGTATGTGTGTGTATATGTGTTTGTATGTTGTTGTTTGTGTGTGTGTTTGTATGTGTGTCTACTATGAATGTTTGTCTTATTTCAATGTATGAATGTGTAACTTATTTTGTTTTTTAAGGATGGGCAAACCAAAAGAGGGTGGGGCGGTTGCTAAGTGGGACACTTCAGATGTCTTGCTCTTCTGTGATTTATGTATTAAAGAGATAGAGCTTGGGAATCGACCTACCACACATTTTAATAAAGAGGGTTGGAGTAATCTGATGAAAAAATTTAAAGAACTGACTGGAAAAAAATATGATAAAGTAGAAATTAAGAATAAATGGGATCATTTGAAGAATGAGTGGAAATTATAGACGGAGTTGAAACGTGGTGAGACCGGTTTGGGTTGGAATGCATCAAGAAAGACTATAGACGCCTCAGACGAGTGGTGAGACGAAAGATTGAAGGTATTCATTTATTAAAGTAAATGATATTTCTTATCTTCATTGTCTAATTTTATTTAAATTTTCATTGTCTAATTTTAAAAAACTTTAATTTTTAGGTTGTCCCGTTGGCAAAGAAATTCCGGTATGCAGGAATTCCTCCAGAGTCAGAGGATAAACTGAGCATGATGTTTAGTTCGGTTGTCGCTACAGGACATCATGGTTGCACACCTCACTCCAGAAATCTTGCTACGGAGTCTATCGATGAAAGAGCAATGTCAGAAGATTAACACGAGGACATTGAGATTAGCGGAGCTCCTCTACCAGCTGAGACCACAAATATATCTGAAACAAGCAAAAAAAGGAAGAAAGGAAAGAAGAAAGCTGCTAGCCCGGTGTTAGAAGATTTGGCCGAGTCCTCGAAGATCATTAGTCGATGCCTCCAGGAGCCACCCACGAGTTCTTTTTGTTCTTTTACTATTAGAAATGCACTAGAAAAATTAGGCACGTACTCAGAAGTGCAGTCTGATGAAGTCTTCTATGATTTTGCCATCACATATTTGATGGAAACAAAACATAGAGAGACTTTCATGTGCCTTCCAGAAGGTATGAACATCAAGTGGTTGAAAAACCGCTATACTCGTGGGGCGTAATAGGAGACATCTTTTTCACTTGCATTATGAAATGTATTTTGTTTTGTTATATTTTGTTTATGAAAATTATGGATATTATATTTTGTTGTTTAGATGTGGACATTATGAACATTATGAGAAATTTGCTTGAGCTTGGTGATAATGTTAATTAATTGGTGATAATGTTAATTACTTGCTGATAAGGTTAATTACTTTATTTTTTTAACAGAAAATGTCTAGTGATGAATCGGAGAATACCAGAGCAGAGCACGAGAAGCACGCGATCTTTAAAAGAAATTGTGCTATCGCCCATCATCAAAATGTGGTGGCAGCAATATGTTATATCTCTGAACACACCTCGCTATTAAACCATCCAGTTCCATCCATGACTTCAAAGCAAACCAACGATAAATGGGTCGGAGAGCTACTTCGTGGTACTCGAGTTAGATTTCATGACTCATTCATGATGAGTCAAGAAATTTTTATGGATCTCTTGCATGCTCTGGAAGAGAAGTGTGGTTTTCAGGGAACAAGAAGAACTACAACCAGAGAAGTCCTAGCATTGACAATATATATTGTCTCATAATGAATCAATGAGAAAAACACGCGAGCGATTTCAGCACTCAACGGAGACAATTAGCATATTTTTTGCTCGTAGTGTTTGCGCTTTGTTACAGTTAGCCGAGGAAGTGATACAACCATCAGATAGGTCTTTCGGCTGCACTCCGCCAGAGATTATGTATGACAGGCGTTATATGCCTTTTTTTAAAGATTGCGTTGGGGCAATAGATGAAACACATGTCGACGCGTGCGTACCAGTGGGAGATCAAGTTCCATATATTGGGAGAAAGGGCAGACCGACACAAAATGTCATGGCGGCTTGTGATTTCAACATGTGCTTCACTTTCGTTATGGCAGGTTGGGAGGGATCTGCGCACGATAGTCGCATATTCAATTATGCAATTACTGATCCTCGTTATACGTACCCTCATCCACCTCAAGGTAAATAGTAAAAATTCAGTTCATATAATTATTACTTTAAAAAATATATCAATTTTTAAACATTTTATAATATTTTTCAGGAAAATATTACTTGGTTGATGCTGGCTATCCTCTGCAAAAAAGTTATTTAAAACCATATCCAGATACAAGGTATCATCTGTCAGACTTTGCCCGTGGTGGACGTCGCGCAGAAGGACGTCGAGAGATGTTCAATCATGCGCATTCATCGCTTAGAAGTGTGATAGAATAATCTTTCGGTGTATGGAAGAAGAAGTGGGACATACTGCGGGATATGTCGAGCTTTCGCTTTGACAAACATGCAGATATTGTGATAGCCACAATGACTTTACATAATTTCATTCGCCGGCATCCTTCGCGTGTGGATTTTGATTTCAGTGAGTCCGAGCAGAGGGGTAGAGATGATGGAGTGGCCACACAAGAGCTGCAAGATACATGCCCTGACACTGTAGGTGGTGTAGAGGAGATGATCGCGCTACGTGATAATATAGCAGATCAGTTGTATGAATCTAGATCGTAAGAGATATCATGACATATGGTTCATGTGGACATTATTTTTTTGTATTTGGTATTATATGATGGAAAATATATTAATTTTTTATATATTTGGTGAGAAAAAAAAAATCACTCAAAACCCCGTTTTGTTTCCAAACAACTTTTTCAAAACTCCGTTTTATAAACTCCATTTTCCAGAATCAGCAACTTTTCTTCAAAACAGTTTTTTAGCAAAACTTCATTTTCCAGAATTAGCACTTTTCCTATCAGCAGCTTTCCATCAGCAGCAGCCTAACCAAACCTAAAGCGTTAAACAGAGTGTTTTATTTAGGGCATTGTTAAAGGCAAACCAGAATTGGCTATTAGCAAACCAATTTCTATGAGTTATTACGCGCCTTTTGAAAATACGCTTTGTACATGCATTTTTAGGAAAAGTGTTCAACAAAAAAATTGTAGATCTCGTCGAGATCTACAACCTTCGTGTTGAACACTTTTCCTAAAAATGCACGAACAAGGCCCTAAAATCGCACTGATCGTTACTATAATAAAATTTTAAAATAACAAGAAAATACGCCTTGTACATGCATTTTTAGGAAAAGTGTTCAACACAAAGGTTATAGATCTCGACGAGATCTACAATTTTCGTGTTGAACACTTTTCCTAAAAATGCATGTACAAAGCGTATTTTCAAAAGGCACGTAATAACTCATAGAAATTGGTTTGCCAATAGCCAATTCTGATTTGCCTTTAACAACTCCCTTTATTTATTGGTTCACACGTGTAAAGGAGCCGCCTGTCCCCTTATCTCCTACGCAAACCACGCATTTCACGCAGAAAAGGAGAAGCCGACACCTCTCTTCAGCCCGATGCTTATGTGGGAGCCTTCCTGCGAGTCCATTTCCGCTCGACGACGCCTGGACGCACCTCCAAATGCGGCGGCCGACTATTTCCAGCCCCCTTCTCGTCGATTTAAGGCTTCTCCATGGATTTCTTAGCGCTATTCCGGGGAGAACTCGACAACCCTAGCTCCAAGTCATGATCTCCTTGCTTCTTCCTCACCTCCAAGATCCCCTAAATGGATTTCAGAAGTTATTCATGGAAGGGGGAGACTCCAATACTTGAGGAGGTGAGTTTTTCTCTTGCCCTAGTTTTCTAAATGTTTAGCAAACCCCTTTGTATAGTTTAGCAGGTTTGCCAAAGATGAAGCGTGCAAATAAATTTACTTGGCTTAATGTCGGACTTGCATCATAATGGCATGGAAAATGTCTAAAAGACAGAAATTCATGAGGTATACAAAGTACTTCTATCTACCTTAATTTACAAGACGGTGGAGAACTTTTCGTATTAAAGTCAAATGCTAAGACCTCTCTTTTGTACACAAAATAATGAGGAGATATTCAATTGATTTAGAAAGAGATGTGATGATATTTGCAGTAATTATTCATCTTTATTCAATTTGATGAAAAAACACAATGATGTTTAATTTCCTTTATTTCAAATTGTGGTATGAACACGTGCTATGAAATAAATGTAAGGCGTTTAAAATTGATAATATGCTTCTTATTTATCTTGTGCTAATTCCCTTAATCATTATGAAGTTCAAGGAACATGATTCGTAAGGATTGATAAGTAGACATTAGAATGACCTAACAACAATTCTATATGGTTGTATGAATGTGTAAGAGTGTTAAAAACACATATAAGTCATTTTTATGTGATACTATTTAGTATTTTTATTTTATTTTCGCCTCTTGGAGTTCCAAATTACTCAAAGAAATTTTTAAAGATAAAACCAACTATTGAAACATTAAATTCTCATATAGAAGAACAAAAGAAAGAGAAGTACTATAAGAGTGAATGAAAAGGGAGGAAAAGAGAAAGTAAACATATCAACAAATTCTCTAGGAGCAAACCCATAAGGGCTTGGTTAGCTACCTTGCCATAGTCAGGTGGATCACCACCATAGTTTATGACTATTCAGGAGGGGTCAAACCCTCGGGCAGTGAGGCTTTATGGGTTACCATAAATATTGCCCTAAAAGAGTGATGTATATCTTCACTTTAGCTTTCCCGCAAGGGGAGGGTAAGGTTATCTTACCATAGAACTAATTCATGCATGAATGAAACTAATCGCAAGGGTTAGTTTTTCTTGGGTGTTCGCTCCTCAGAAAATTTATGTGTTAAAAAGCAAAAGATTTAAAATGAAATAACTATGAAGTTAACAATAATCCAAAATCATGTAAGTAGATGAGAAATTAAGAATAAAGTCGAAAAGTAAGGTCTCTTAAACAAGAAATGACTTAAACGGGAATTTAGGAAAGCACAAGATCAATTATGAAGCAAAAATTTTTAAAGCATTATGGAGTTTTTACATCCAGACGCAGAATTCATATATGAAGTCTATTGATCAAATTACTGAAGCTAAAAGAATCACATGTTCACTTAAGGTGGTTTCACTAGCCTAGTACTTGCTGTGAGGAGGATAATGATAAGGTTTGAAAATACTTTTAAGATATTCCAAATGAATTTATGTCATCTTTAAAGTATTATTTATTGTCATATTATTCTTGAGGATGGTGATAGCACAATAATATATGATCTAGAAGGCTCTTTATGTGTTCATGGATAATGATTTTTGGTAATGCTTCCTTGCTAATCCTACTTAAGGTAATTATAAGTCATTAGATGTTATAGCTTAGAGTTTTGGTATCAGAGGTAGGTTGAGGATCCAAGATCACATGAACATTTAAGAGCCATAAGAATTATCATCGTCAAACAAGGAATTACTTGATAAAACAAAAGAAGAGTAATTATGACAGCCCACCCTTATCGGAAGATGAAACAAGACGTTAATGGAAATTTTTTCCCTCAGGAATTTAGAGGGGAAGAAGTATTAAGATTTTGTGTTAGAAGTTTAAAGGAGAATGTACCAGTTAGTTTGATTCCCACTCAAAAGAGGAATGTAAAAGATATTCGTGAGGCTTAATTGTAGTACGAATTTTATTCGCAAAATTCAATGTGTTCACATCTAGCCTCTTGTGAGGAGAATTTGATAGCTTCCAAAGAAAGACTTCTCCGCTTTTGGAAATGATTATGTAAGAGTTAATGTTTAAATAAGAAACTAAATATTTATGGAATATTATAGCAAGAATCGAAACTGAATCTATTACGATTATGAAATTTATGCTTGAGGTCGAGAATTTAAAATTTGGGAGGTAAAGAAAGAATAGGGAAGAATAAAACAGTATACCATGATTAGAGTAATATTTAAATAGAATATGTTAATTTAAAAAGGCTTCAGCATATTGAAGATTCTAGTCACCTTAAATTTCTAGATGTTTTATAAACTCCACGAGTTATGAAGAAATGATTTCATATGGGCTAAGAAAATTTTTGAAACCTTTATCATAAGTCTCAAGTCACTTGGTGTACATTTCATTTTTGTCCATGAGCAGCGTAAGTAACTTTCTCCTTTCCAATGTCACGCCCCACGTCATCGCCACGTCTATTTTGGGATGCCATCCTTCGCGATATCTGTTTAGGATCAGCTTGTTAGGGCCTTTATATCGGGGTTGCATCGTACTATAGCTATGCCGTCGATCATTAGGGTTGACATAGACTTTTAGTAAAGATTTGTCTAAGGAGGGGAAGATAAACTGTGAGACTACAAATTAACCCATAATAATATATGATACTTTGCCTTCCTGTAAATAGGAAAACAAAACCCAATAAAGCAGCTATTCCGGACTGCAAAAGAGGCAACCTGATTTAGCAAGACAATACATATACAAATCCCCATTAAAACCGAATTGAAGCATACATAACTAGATTCAACATGCAACAAATTTCCATACTCCAACACCCAACATATAAGGGGAACCAACAGCCGTCCGATCAAGGTAAATAAAACCCCAAAAGGAACTTTACTAACAACAACTTTAACTGGACAGAAGAACAACAATAGCCGGTCACAGACAACAGCATTAAAATCCTCCAATATGCAGGTAATGGAACAATATTGCAGAGCAATAGTTGGCCAAGCTTAGCAAGAACGAAAACCCCTAAAAATCCTACCATTAGCCACCAAATTTGACAAGAGGAGCAGCAATAGCCAATCACAACATCAGCAAATTCCCCAAAAGTTATTTTAATGATAACAACTCAAATCTCCTCCAAGAAAACCATACAACTGGTCAATTTTTAAAAGCCCCTTCACCAAATTACCAGAAATTAGAAACAGGAAAGAAGAGGGGGTATCACAAGCAGCCGGCCAACAAAAAATAATAAACGAAATCCCTAACTTATCACCACAAGGCACGTAAAGATCAACATGAAATCCTAGATTTGTATAATAAAACTCTAGGACGAAGGCTCTTAACTTCATGATTTCTGCGCAATATAGAGAGAAAGAAACAGGGAGAGAATGAATAGTGCTCACAGTGGTTGGAAGCCGCACTCCAACTAGCCCAACAACAATACCACTAAGAATAAACCAATAACCTTGCCGAGCTTTTCCAGCACAGTCGACGAGAGGGAGGAAGACAAGCGAGCCCAGAAGAGAGGAACCCTAGCCGCGATAGAAATGAGATCGAGAGAGAAAAAGAGAGTCGGCAAGTATGTATAAATTATTCCTTCATCGCCCCCCAACAACAACCTCATTAAGGCTTCTCCATGGATTTCTTAGCGCTATTCCGGGGAGAACTCGGCAACCCTAGCTCCAAGTCATGATCTCATTGCTTCTTCCTCACCTCCAAGATCCCCTAAATGGATTTCAGAAGTTATTCATGGAAGGGGGAGACTCCAATACTTGAGGAGGTGAGTTTTTCTCTTGCCCTAGTTTTCTAAATGTTTTAGAAATATTTTCTCTTTGAAGTAAATTGATGAAATACCTCTTTAATGATCTAGAAATGAGTAAAAGGAATAATTTTATGTTAGGGCATGCAAGGGTTAGTTTTTCTTGGGGTTTCGTTCCTCAGAAAATTTATATATGTGTTAAAAAGCAAAAGATTTAAAATGAAATAACTATGAAGTTAACAATAATCCAAAATCATGTAAGTAGATGAGAAATTAAGAATAAAGTCGAAAAGTAAGTCTCTTAAACAAGAAATGACTTAAACGGGAATTTAGGGAAGCACAAGATCAATTATGAAGCAAAATTTTTTAAAGCATTATGGAGTCTTAGCGTAAGAGAATTTCTCACTGAGATTTGTTTTCTCACCCTTTTGTTTTTACATCCAGACGCAGAATTCATATATGAAGTCTATTGATCAAATTACTGAAGCTAAAAGAATCACATGTTCACTTAAGGTGGTTTCACTAGCCTAGTACTTGCTGATGAGGAGGATAATGATAAGGTTTGAAAATACTTTTAAGATATTTCAAATGAATTTATGTCATCTTTAAGTATTATTTTATTGCCATATTATTCTTGAGGATGGTGATAGCACAATAATGTATGATCTAGAAGGCTCTTTATGTGTTCATGGATAATGATTTTTGATAATGCTTCCTTGCTAATCCTACTTAAGGTAATTATAAGTCATTAGATGTTACAACTTAGAGTTTTGGTATCAGAGGTAGGTTGAGGATCCAAGATCACATGAACATTTAAGAGCCATAAGAATTATCATCGTCAAACAAGGAATTACTTGATAAAACAAAAGAAGAGTAATTATGACAGCCCTCACTTATCGGAAGATGAAACTAGACGTTAATGGAAAAATTTTCCCTCGGGAATTTAGAGGGGGAGAAGTATTAAGATTTTGTGTAAGAAGTTTAAAGGAGAATGTACCAGTTAGTTTGATTCCCACTCAAAAGAGGAATGTAAAAGATATTCGTGAGGCTTAATTGTAGTACGAATTTTATTCGCGAAATTCAATATGAGTTCACATCTAGCCTCTTGTGAGGAGAATTGGATAGCTTCCGAAGAAAGACTTCTCCACTTTTGGAAATGATTATGTAAGAGTTAATGTTTATATAAGAAATTAAATATTTATGGAATATTATAGCAAGAATCGAAACTGAATCTATTATGATTATGAAATTTATGCTTGAGGTCGAGAATTTAAAGTTTGGG
Organism: Dactylorhiza incarnata; assembly: GCA_033032865.1. Classification (NCBI taxonomy): domain Eukaryota; kingdom Viridiplantae; phylum Streptophyta; class Magnoliopsida; order Asparagales; family Orchidaceae; genus Dactylorhiza; species Dactylorhiza incarnata. Next base: position 246,567 of record JAWHQI010000002.1, read on the forward strand.
AGGTAAAGAAAGAATAGGGAAGAATAAAACAGTATACCATTATTAGAGTAATATTTAAATAAAATATGTTAATTTAAAAAGGCTTCATCATATTGAAGATTCTAGTCACCTTAAATTTCTAGTTGTTTTATAAACTCCACGAGTTATGAAGAAATGATTTCATATGGGTTAAGAAATTTTTTGAAACCTTTATCATAAGTCTCAATTCACTTGGTGTACATTTCATTTTTGTCCATGAGCAGGTAAGTAAAGGTCAGGTCAGAAAGTTTCAAAGTTTAGAAAAGATGAATGATTTATTCGACTATGTTGATGTTAGACTCAGATTTTGGTCTAATCGAGTTCTCTTTCAAGAAAATGTTGTTGAACAATATGATTAGATGTAAGAGATTTTTTTTAATTGGATATACAATGAATCGAGGATGCTTTAAGCGTAGAAGAGAATATGTATCTTTGCATGTGAGATAATTCAGATAGAAATGTAAACATCATTGAAAATATGTAATGCGCGCTAGAAGTTTATAATACATGAAATCTCATTTTTATGACTTGTAAAATTATTAGTTTTACATCATGTTATGCGAAGACTAAATAAAAAATGAACGTAATGAGAGTTCACATATACTAAGGAAGTGGTGTGTTGAATTCAAGTGGGTTTCCCAAATTGAGTTTCCCAAAGTGATCGTATTATTAATGATGACACATTTACATTCACACCCATGTCATAATTGATCAAAAGATGAATATTGGGCTAAATGGGCTTCTTATATATGCCAAGTTTAGAAAACTCTTGTATGCATGCATTTTGGGAAAGAGATCAAAAGACTAAACAGTGCAAATGTGAACAATAATTATTATGTATGCAATGTATGTAAGGTTTTATCAGTTAAGAATGTACCTTAATGAGAAACAAGTACTTAGGATGTATTATTTAGCATGCAATAATTGTTCTATCATGTTAAATAAATGTTAGCTTTCGGAATTAGTAGAATGCACCAGAAGGTAAGATCTTCGTATTTATGGGAGTTAAGATATGAATGATACATGTGATGTTACTTGACACATATATGTACAGATTGACCTCTTATTGTTTGAAAATGCAATGGATAAACTTTAGATGCGAGAGGTTTTGTTGTATGAGAAGATCAAGATTTCATTTCAGAATATAGTGAAAAAGTTTATCCTAGCACGATTACTCATGCTTGGAAAAGAAAAGAAAAATGACGTAAGAGCATTATGAGGAAAATATATGTCTTCACATACAATGAGTTAAGAAGTTGACTTTGTGATTATTCAAGATGTTCAGATTATATTTATGTTATGAAAACACTTTATCTACATTGAATATAACTTGATGTTTATCTAGTACTCTTGATTTGAAAGATATGATTGTGAATGCCAATGTTATGAAATATGTTGTTTAGAGTTTTATTAATGATATCAAGCTTAAAACTTGATGTATCAACTTAAGAAATATTAATTATCCACCTCCTTCTGGTTGTTTAGAATAATTCATATTGGATGTTATTGTACAACCCCGAGTTCGCCTGAGTGGGTAAGGCCCGAAGATTAGTAACTGGGGCTGGAAGAGATCATCTCGCCACTAAGGGGGGTCGCGAAAGTTGGGGGGTATGGGCCGAGAGGAGTTCGCAGGAAGGCATGCGAGACCCGACCTCGGTGGGTGTCGCCAGAAGAAGGGCGGGCGGGGCCTTCGCAGAGCGCTCGCCTGGGAGGAGATTTCGCGAGCCGTACTCGCGAGGAGACCCGTGGGGGCTCTCGCGAGTAGCCTTCTCGCAGGCCGCTTGCCCATAGGCTAAGGAGGCAAAATTACCCCTCTGCCCCTGGTGGTCTGCCGTTAGCCCCTCCAAACAGCGGAGTTTGGCTGTTAGCAGGCCAAATTGGGGTGCGTTTAGTAAAAACCAAAAGACGGAATTCCGCTATTAACAGACCACGAACAAAAAAACTATAAATAAACCTTGAAGGGCACCTTGAGAGAAGACTCTAGACCTCAGCACTCTGAGCTTCTTCCTCCCTAGGTTACTTTGGTTTAGCTCCCTAACTCTCCAAGGTGCCCAGTCTCAGCTTTTGGTTTGGGAGGGAAAGCGCTCAACGATCTTCCAGGTTTGTGGTGGGATCTCCTCGCTGTGACTAAGGTCTTAGTCTTGTTCCTAATCCGCCAGTCTGTTCTTTCCGAGGGATAAGTAAGGGCTAGCTGCCCCTCGACTTGTTGAGGGCCCGAGCTTCACAAGAGACCGAGAAATCGGTTTCAACATTTTGGTGTGGTGAGCATGGAGTGTGGCTGGTCCAAGAAAGTTCCATGGAAAGGACATGACAGGAGATGAAGAGCAGGGCGAGGAGTTTTGCGGGTCACCCCCGGTGGTGACGCCAAGGATGTTCTCGGACTTCAGGAGGGAAGTCCTTGACACCCTCGGGTTCGCAGTCGCAGCGTTGCGAAGCGAGTTCGCGACCCCGACACCTCAGGCGATCCCTCCTCCAGCAGCGGTTGGCGAGAATGCCCCGGGGGGAAGGGCCGGAAAGGAAGTGGGGGGGGGGTGTCAGTGCAAGACCTGGAGGGACGTGTGCTGTTCGCCAGCCCGTCGAGCTCAGTTCCGGCGAGCTCAGTGCCGGCGAGCACAGGGCCGGCGAGTACGACGCAGGCGAGTGCGGCGCAGGTGAGCGCGCTTCCGGAGGGCGCGCTTCCGGCGGGCGTGGCTCCTGTAGGAGCGGCTCCGGCGAGTGTGGCTCTCGCAAGCATGGCCCCGACGAGCTCAAACCTGGCGAGAGAGCTCGGGGGCGAGTTGGGCAGGAAAGGATGACAGGTGGAGGGAGCCCCTTCTGCGAGCTGGTGCTTTCCGCACCCGTTCCAGAAGGGTCCAGGGAATGTGACAGGGTTTACTACCACGGCTGGTACGACCCTGTCCAACACCTGCAGTCTTTCGAGGACTCTGTTTCTATTAGGCCGATGTCGGATGCCTTTAAGTGTCGGCTCTTCGCCGTCACCCTGAAAGAGAAGGCCAGAGACTGGTTCCATCAACTCCCTGCTGGATCAATCTACGCATTCGAGGACTTGCGTAGAAGCTTCTTGTTGCGGTTTTCGACTTCAAAGAAGAGGAAGAAGGACGCCGAGTCCCTCTTCAAGGTGAAGCAGGAGCCCAAGGAGTCGTTTGCTCACTTTGCGGATCGATTTTAGGAGGTATTGCTCACCCAGGAAATGCCTGGGTTTGCCCTCCAGCTCGCCTTCACGGTCGGGCTGAGGGAGAGTTTCTTCAAGATGGCCTTGAAGAGGAAGGCCCCCGTCTCCTATGAGGAGCTGATGGAGAGGGTGGCGGAGGAAATCGAAAGTGAGGAGGCTAATCCAGAGCTCACCAGGAAGCTAGCAAAGCTCAGTGAGCCGGAGGCCAGGCAGCAGGATGTGCGGAGAAGGGAAGAGCCTCGGGCCTCGGAGGGGGGATGAAGGCAGCAGGGCGGAGGAATGCAAGGTCAAGGGAGAGGTTACGCCCCGGGAGGGGGTAACTTCCATCGGGGTCAGGGAAGGCCCCATCAGTTGGGATGGAGGCAAGGTCCAAGGCAGATACCTCCCCCACCTCAGCAGGCCATGACAATCAGGCGAGGGAGGGGAGGAAGAGGAAGGAGAGAAGGGGCAGGAGCAGATGTGGGAGCAGGAAGGAGAAGGGGGAATAGGGCGGCAAAGGTTGAGAGGGGGGAGGTGACGTTGTCGTACTGTGACTTCCACGAGAAGGTCACGCGACGGCTACTTGCCCGGAGTTCTTGGAGACGAAGAAGGCCAGAGTGTCGGCGCAGCGTCAGCAGCAGCAAGTCAGGATTGAGGAGGTCCTGCCTCGGGAGGATGAGGAGGAAAGGTGCGAGGATAGGGTCGATTTGGGGACCCGAGGAGGGATTGGAGTGATCCACGGGGGTGTAGGGGTTGAGGCAACCCGCAAGGCGAGCCTCCATACCATTTACCGTCGGAGCGTGGCTTCGACATCCATGGCCCCACCCCCAGCAGAAAAAATTACTTTCTCTCAGAGGGACATGCCGGGTCATGAGGACCCTTTCTGCGATGCGTTGGTCATCCAGACCGCCATTGAGAACTTCACGGTGTCCTGGATCCTCGTGGACAACGGAAGCTCCGTCGACGTCATCTTCAAGAAGGCGTTCGATGAGATGAAGGTGGAGACCAAGAGGGTGTTGGCCTCGGATGGCCCGTTGTTCGGGTTCTCCGGAGAGAGGAAGAAGGTAGAGGAGGGAGTGGGGCTCCATGTGGTCCTGGGCGAGCAATCTCGGAATTGCCGCTTTGTCATAGTGGATGCCCCCAGCAGCTATAGTGCCATCTTTGGACGGCCGCTCATCAGTGCTTTCCGTTGCGTCCCCTCTACCTTCCACCAGTGCCTCAAGTTCAACTCAGGAGGAGTCCAGGTTCGGGTAAGAAGGGACCCAAAGGTAGCAAGGTAGTGATACGTGACGGCAGTAAACACCATCTCCTGGATAGCCGAAGCAGAGAAATGGGATCAGGAGGTGGGGGAGCCGGCGGGCCTCGGAGAGGCAGAGGAGCAGATAGAGGAAGGAGAGGAGGAGAAGGAAGAGGTAGAGGGTCAAGCCCGGAGGGGAGGGGCGGAAGAGCTGATGGCGATCGGAGAAGAAGGAAGGGTGGAGGAGACCGAAGAGTTCGCTAACGGCAAGGGGAAGGAAGGAGGTTGGGGAGAGCAGTCCCGGCTGGAGGCCGTGGAGGAAATCATGGAGCTCGAGGTCACCACCCAGGCTGGGGGGTGGAGAAGGTCCGAATCAGCGGAGAACTCGGCCCGGAGGAGCAGGAGAAAATCCTAGCCCGCGTGCAACAGAACGTGGACGTCTTCGCTTGGAGCACCGCGGAAATGCCCGGGATTGATGCGGACGTGGCATGCCACCGTCTCAACCTCGATCCCAGCTCTCGGCCCATCCGCCAAAAGAAGAGGGCCATCGCCGACAAGCTAGAAGGCCCCATCAGGGAGGACGTGGACAAGCTCCTCCGAGCAGGTTTTGTATCGGAGATCCAGTATCCAGGCTGGGTCTCCAATGTAGTTATGGTAAAAAAAAGGGGGAGGTAAGTGGCGCATGTGTGTTGATTTCTCGCCACTTAATAAATCATGCCCCAAGTATTGCTACCCCTTGCCTAGAATCGACGCGCTGGTTGATTCAGCCGTCGGTTTCTCTATAATGTCTTTTTTAGATGCATTTTTAGGTTACCATCAAATCCGCATGCACCCCCCCCCCCCCCTGATGTCAAGGACGTCCCCTTCATCACGGGAGGTGGGTGTTATTGTTATAAGATGATGCCCTTTGGGCTCAAGAATGCAGGGGCCATGTACCAACAGATGATGGACAGGGTCTTCCGAGAGCCGAAGGGAAGAAACCTGGAGGTCTATGTTGATGATCTCATGATAAAGAGCCGGGACCTCGAGTCTCACCTCCAAGACCTTGAAGAGACCTTTGGGACCTTGAGGAAGTATAAGATGAAGCTCAACCCCCTAAAGTGTGTCTTCGGGGCTAGCCGGGGAAAGTTCCTGGGTCACTTGCTCACCCCAGCGGGGGTGGAGCCTAACCCAGATAAGGTTAAAGCAATCATGGAGTTGGGGTCGCCAAGAAACTCTAAGGAAGTTCAGAGCCTCACGGGAAAATTGGCCGGACTCAGTAGGTTCCTCTCCAAAGCGGGTGAGAAGTGCGCACCCTTCTTCAAGGTGCTACGGGGAAACACAAAATTTGAATGGACCTCGGAATGTGAGGAAGCTTTCCAAGCTTTGAAAGGGCAACTCACCCAGACTCCTCTACTCCAGGGACCAAGACAGGGAGAGGATCTATCCTTATACTTGGGGGTAGGATCCGAGGCAGTAAGTTCGTTGTTGGTCCGGGAAGAAGGGAGGAGGCAGTTTCCCATCTACTACGTCAGCCAAGTGCTGAGGAAGGCGGAGCTACCCAATTTTAGAAAAGTTGGCTTTCTCTTTGGTGGTATCGGCCCAGAAGCTCCGGCCATACTTCCAAGCGCACTCAATCAAAGTGGTGACCGACCACCCGCTTCGCAAAGTCATGGAAGGGGTGGAGCATTCGGGAGGCTAGCAAAATGGTCCGTGGAGCTGAGTGAGTTCGACATCGCGTTTGTGCCTAGGATGTCGATCAAGGCACAAGCGGTGGCGGACTTCATGGCGGACTGCGCAACCGAAGTGGGGGAGCATGAATCACCTCCCCCGGTGGCATGGAAGATACTGGTAGATGGTGCGTCAGGGAAGCACTTCTATGGAGGAGGAATCATCCTAATGAACCCCCAAGGGACTAAGATCGAGCAAGCCTTAAGCATCCACTTTCCAATTACCAACAACCAGGCCGAGTACGAGGCAGTGATAGCGGGCCTGCGGCTGGCCCGGGAGCTGGGAGTACAAGACGTGGAGGTCTCAACGGACTCCATGGTGGTGGCATGCCAAGCCATGGGGGAATTCGAAGCAAAGGAGCCGACCCTCCAACGCTACCTGGAGAAGGTCAAGGGGCTCATCGGTCAATTTCGCACTTTCTCCATCAAGCATGTGCCAAGGGAGGAGAGCACCCCGGCGGACCTCTTTGCCAGGTTCGGTCCCCGAGCTGGGGGTACGGTATCAGAACTCTTCCGACCTTCCATCGAGGAAGGAGAGCTGATGGAGGTGGATCAGCGAGCATCATGGATGGATCCCTTCATCACCTTACTGGCATCGGGAAAGTTCCCTGAAGGGGACGTGGATAAACAACGCTTCAGGTATAAGTCGGCTTATTATTCCTTGCTTGCAGGGGGACTCTACAGGAAAACACTCTCGGGACTCCTGGCCCGTTGTGTATCAGAGGAGAAGGTCCCGAGAGTCCTTGAAGAAATCCACTCGGGGGAATGTGGCAGTCACTCCGGGAGCCGAACTCTGGAAGGTAGAGTGTTGAGGCAAGGCTACTTTTGGCCTACCCTCGGCAAGGATGCGGCGGAGTTCACGAGGAGATGTTCAAAGTGTCAGATGTTCGCTCCCCTCCAACTTTTGCCAGCGCAGAGACTCCGAACCCACCGCTCCCTGGCCCTTTGCTATATGGGGTTTGGACCTGGTAGGCCCTTTCCCGCAAGCTAGTGGCCAAAGGAGGTTTCTGTTGGTTATGATTGATTACTTCTCCAAGTGGATAGAAGTAAAGGCGCTAGCCAAGGTAACGTCCCAAGTAGTAAGAAATTTTGTGTGGGGTGAGATAATTTGCAGGCACGGGCTCCCGCTGGTCATAGTGACGGACAATGGGCCACAATTTGCCAGCGAGGAGTTTGTTAGTTTCTGCACCCAACTCGGCATCGACCTCAGGTTCGCGTCGGTCCACCACCCCAGGAGCAATGGTCAAATGGAGGCAACGAACAAGATAATTGTCAACCTACTCGAGAAAAAAGTGGAGAATCTCAGGGGGAACTGGGGCGAGCAGCTTCCCTCGGTCCTCTGGGCCTTGAGGACTACTCCAAACACCGCCACCAGGGAGACCCCGTTCAAACTCTCTCACGGGTCCGAGGCCGTCCTCCCAATAGAGTTCGAGGTAAAAACCCCCAGGGTGGTCGCCGCGGGCGAAGGGGATGAAGAATGGCTAGTGGAAAATGACGCAGGACAAAGGTTGTCCCTGGACCTGGTAGAAGAGCTCCGAGACCTCGCTGCGGTTCGGCAGGAGGAAGTCAAGAGGCGGATGGCCAGGTACTTTGATCAACACATCCGAGTAAAACAGTTCGAGAAAGGGGACTTGGTCCTGAAGAAGGTAGATGCGGCGGGGAGAGGGGCTGCTGTAGGTAAGCTTGAGCACAATTGGGAGGGGCCTTACATTGTAAGTGAATTGCTCAAGTCGGGAGGGTACCATCTCCAGGATGTGGAAGGGATACCTCTCGGCCGGGCTAGGAGTGGAGATGACTTGAAACGATTTTACCCTTAAAATTTTCATAATTGGCTGTATGTTTTTACTCTTCTTATAACATATGTGATTGTTTCGGGACAAAAATCCACAAGTTCTTTGGTGCTGGAATGCCCCAGATCGATTCCGCTGTCGGGCTCTCATAGACGGTGGGTCAGGTTGATCTCTGGAGAGGCTGGTAAGTGGCAAGTTCTTTGGTGCTGGAATGTCCCAGATCGATTCCGCTGCCGGGCTCTCAAAGACGGTGGGTCAGGTTGATCTCTGGAGAGGCTGACAAGTGGCAAGTTCTTTGGTGCTGAAATGCCCCAGATCGATTCTGCTGCCAGGCTCTCATAGACGGTGGGTCAGGTTGATCTCTGGAGAGGCTGGCAAGTGGCAAGTTCTTTGGTGCTGAAATGCCCCAGATCGATTCCCCTGTCGGGCTTTCATAGACGGTGGGTCAGGTTGATCTCTGGAGAGGCTGACAAGTGGCAAGTTCTTTGGTGCTGAAATGCCCCAGATCGATTCCGCTGCCGGGCTCTCATAGACGGTGGGTCAGGTTGATCTCTGGAGAGGCTGACAAGTGGCAAGTTCTTTGGTGCTGGAATGCCCCAGATCGATTCCGCTGCCGGGCTCTCATAGACGGTGGGTCAGGTTGATCTCTGGAGAGGCTGGCAAGTGGCAAGTTCTTTGGTGCTGGAATGCCCCAGATCGATTCCGCTGCCGGGCTCTCATAGACGGTGGGTCAGGTTGATCTCTGGAGAGGCTGGCAAGTGGCAAGTTCTTTGGTGCTGGAATGCCCCAGATCGATTCCGCTGCCGGGCTCTCATAGACGGTGGGTCAGGTTGATCTCTGGAGAGGCTGGCAAGTGGCAAGTTCTTTGGTGCTGGAATGCCCCAGATCGATTCCGTTGCCGGACTCTCATAGACGGTGGGTCAGGTTGATCTCTGGAGAGGCCGGCAAGGGGAGAAGATTTTTATTACCAACGGGGCCTCAAAACGGCGAGAACGGGCGGTCTCGCAAGGCGAGACAAATGGGGACTCCCCTAAAAATAAGGTCCTTGTAGACAATCCAAGGGAAAGTTGACAAGTGGGTAGCCCAGATGGGCGAGACGTGCGAAAAGATTACTCTCGCCGGCATCAGGTGGGAGAGAAGGATCATTCAGGTCTCTGGGAAATGCGCGAGAAGCAACGCAGGGACCTCGCTCGCCGAAGTCAAAAGGGGGAAACGTTCCCCCCCCCCCCCCCCCCCCCCCCGCGAGATAGAGATTCGGAGGGGTGGATCCTGAAATCTATCACTCTAAGGCCGGCTGGATGGGCGAGAACTAGCGTGGTGAAGGTGTATCCTAAGTCGAGGCTAGGCGGTTACGTGATAGGCGGACACGAGCACGATGAAGGCGATGGCAAAAGAACAAGTAATAAACGTAAGAAAAAAACAGCATACATAAATAGCGAGAACACAATGAACCAACAAGAAAAATTTTCATCTATTTCATTCAAGTCAATTACATCTACCGCGACGGTCTCGCTAGCCAAAAATGGAACGAAATAAAAAGTACAATATTTTAACTATCGCTGGGGGCAGCTGGTCCTCGCTATCTACAGGGGGCGGGGGGGGGGGGGGGGGGGGGGCAAGAATAGCTCCGGGACCACGTACTCGATCGTCAAGTCAGACGCCTCGGTGGAGAGCAGGCCGTCTCCCTGCATGGCCCGAAAGATGTATCGCGCCGAGGTCATGGAGGCCTTTCGGCATTCCTCCTCCCTGGCACGCTGGTCGTTCTTCAAACGACGAGGGGACGGAGGGACGACGGCGCGGGCCAGCTCGCGGTTGTGAGTTTTCAACGCGGCGACCTCATCCTCCAGATCGGCGATGCGAGGGCAAAGCTCCTGGGTGGTCTCGGCATCCTGTAGAAGAAATGGGTAAGCCATAGGAGCAATTAGGAAAGGAGGGAGGCGAGAACTCAAATACTTACCACACCCTGGCGACCGGGAGAGAACACCTCAGAGGCGAGCAACCTCTCCTTCAAGCTCGTGATCTCGGCGGCGGAATCCTTGAAGGCGAGGGCGAGCTCCTCATTATGGCGCTCCAGGTGGAGGCATCGCCGACCCGTCATATGAGCGAGCTCCATTGAGCGGAGCTCGGCTCGCGCACTTTCGTACGCCAAGGTCCTCGCGGTCTCGGCCTTGAAGACTGAGGCGTCCTCGCGACCATATAGTCCGAAACAGAGCGAGAACGCCTGCTCGTTGACTGTTGGCTGCTCCACCCAAGAGGGGAGGAGGGTGGAGATGGTGGCTTTGTTGACTTCAGGACTCTAATACATCAGGTACTCGCCGGCCTCGTCCTTGTGCCTTTGGCCGAGACCAAAGTTCCAGTGATTTATCGGCACTGGGAAGGAGGAGACCCTGGCGACCTTCTCGACCGGCTCGCCAGACTCCCTTTCTTCCTGGAAGTCAGCCGGTAGAGCCTCGCTTGGGGATGCCTCGGCGTGCCCCTTTCCCTTCTCGGAGGGGGGGGGGGGGATTTTTCTTGCTCTTCTTCTGGGAGGGCTGCGAGGAAGAGTCCCTTCGGCCAAAAGACTCGCCCCTTTTCTTAGTGGGAGGGGCGACAGGATGGGAGGTCTCGCGGCAGGCGTCCGCTCCCATTTTCACGAGGGCGAGGTCCGCAGGAAAGGACCGGCTGCTCGCGTAGGGGGGATGGACGGGGAGATCTCGCTCACCTGTAGTAGTTCAGCAATTAGAAACGTTAAGCGAGAATTTTGAGAAGAAAAGGGCGAGCAAGCGCGATACATACCCTCCCCGGGGAGCAATGGTGGTAGTGAGTCGAGGTTTCGGCGGAGATGTGCCACCTCGAAGTTCTTCTTGCTGAAGAACTGGTATAGAGCGGCGTCGTGGCCGCCGAGAGCTGGGGGGCGGTAGGTGCTCTCGCTATGCTGGATCAGCGAGAACGGGGCGTTGCCAAAGTTCCCTTGGACGAAAAGGAACTTCTGAGCCCAGTAGTGGCTCTTGTTGACGATCTCGTTGACCTTGAGTCCCGAGCCCACGAAGTAGGCGGTACCCTCCTTGTAGGCCCTGGAGGAGAACAGCTTCTGGAAGATCGGCAAGCTGAACTCAATGCGTTCTTCTCGCATATAGCATGCAAACGCGACAATGACCGCCACGGTGTTGGGGGTCAGCTGGCCCAGTATCACGCCGTAATGCTTTAGTACATGGAAAACATCGCGAGGTCTCTGAGAGGCGAGCGAGAGCTTAAAATTCGGAAAAATAAAAGCATGCGAGATCAGCGGGTACCTGGCGACCTCTGGCCACAGAGGCAGGCGCAGGCCGACCCCAAAGTGGGCGGTAGGGATGGCGAGCTCGTCCGGCATGGGTACGTTGATTACGTCCTCCCCGCTAGGACGGCGAGCGGAGAACCCCGGTGGATGAAATCAGCAACGGCGGCGAGATACTCCTCTTCAGTCAGGTTGCTGTGGAAGAAAGTGTGATCGGTGAAGGCCCATGCACATTTCAACCGACCTTCAGCCTCGCTTGCATCACCCACCATCGTTGAGACCTGCGAGAAGAAGAAGAAAGCGCGAAGAAGAGAGCGTGAGATCTCGCAAGCAGAGGAAAGAGAAGAGCTAGAGTTGAATGTGGTAGGTGAGATCAGCGCTGGAACTTATTTATGGAAAATGAAAAGCGCGGGAAAGAAGTTGAAGCGGCGGGGGGTGCGGTTAGGCAAAAACCCGCATGACGCGAGAACGCGATAAAACCCCATATATATTAGCGAGCGAGACCAGCTTACGGGGTCAGTATAAGTGAAATTTCCATGCGGAAACAACAAGAAAAAGCGGAAATAAAAGAGAGCGAGCATCACTAACAAAGTAGCAAATATATTACAATAACAAATAAGTTCGCAAGAGCCCCACTAGCGGGCGAGAAACGGTTAATAATGAAAGTAGAATTGTCCGCGAAATGGTCCAGCGAAATTAAACAAATTTTCAAATATTATGGAGGGGTTTGCCGAGCCGAGAAAGAGTGCGGGCGAGGTTCAGTAACATAGCCATTTCCACCTGCCACGACCTCGCACTCCAGATCTCGGCGGAATCCTAGAGTAATGATATGCGTTGAGCGCGCGAGCCTCGCATTGGATCAAGCGGACATAATCGTTCACCCGCGCGAGATGTGTCCCGGGGGAGGTGGCCGTCTCGCCAATGTCTTGTGGCAGCTCGGCACGGAGCCGCGCGCACTCATCCAGCAAAGCGGCGCGCCGCTCCTCGGCAACTTCCCTGTCCCTCCTCGCCTAGAGGTGGAGATCCTGCAGCATCTGCCCTTGCTTCTGAAACAATTCCGAGGTCCGCTTCTTCATGGCCTCAGGATCCCGCGGGTCGCCCAAGAAATCATCCATCTGCTTCGGCAAGGGGAGAGGCGACATTTCTTCCTCCCCAAAGTCAGAGTCGGAGGGGAGAGTCTCGGAATCACCTGTGAGTAAATCCAATCATCGTTAGCCGTTAGTGAGACTAACATGGAGAGTGACGTCTCAACAAATGCAGCAAAACCATTACCTGCAGGCGGGCGAGAAGTTGTAGGACGGCCCTGGAAGAGAGTGGCGAAGGGGAGCGAGACAGACTTCCCGTGACCACCGCGTCGCGTCACATCGTCGGCAGGGACAGTCGGGGCGGGTCGCGAGCCACCAGAACCCTCCCCCCTCAGGAGATAGAACCCAGGGGTCTTAATGGTTGTGTCAGTAGGGACCGGCGTCTGAGGCCGCGAGTTTGGACGACCCGGAGTCGCGCGAGGAGAGGCTGTGAGAAGGAAAAATGAGAGCCGCCCGATAGAAAATCCAGTTTTGGGCGAGCGAGGCACTTACCGGCAGTTTCTCCGTTAACAAGATCGGTCCTCGCCAGAGGATCGAGGCGGGTCTCGGTTAAGCCTCCGCTCGCGTCCTGATCGGTAGGGGGAATGTCCTGCAGTCAGGCGAGGTTTAGAGGAACCAAAGGAATAGTTAAGCGAGAAGATTACCTTTTCAGCAGGCCGATCGTCAGGAGAAGAGTCCAGCAGTACGGTTTTGTCCCCCCTGGGGGTATGCGGACCGGCTTCGCCTTTTTTATCGCAGGCACAGGCGGAGGGGTCTGGCGAGTCATCCAGGAGGCGGCGTTGGCCATAGTGGAGAGCTCGCCCTCTTTGGACGCCCTCAGGCGAGCCCGGAGTTCTTCGGAAAGAGCCATTCTCCGGCGGATACAGTGTACGGAGGTGGAATAAGAGAGAGTAATAGCGCGCATCACTCCGACTTGGGCAGTATTTATAGAGGTGGGATGAGATCCACAAGAAAGATTCCCGAACAGATCAACAGTCGCCGGCGAACATACGAGGTTGGATGATTCTTTGCGAGCTTAGAGTAATCTCGCAAAAAGTGGGGATTGTGTACTACCCCGAGTTCGCATGAGTGGGTAAGGCCCGAAGATTAGTAACTGGGGCTGGAAGAGATCATCTCGCCACTAAGGGGGGTCGCGAGAGTTGGGGGGTATGGGCCGAGGGGAGCTCGCAGGAAGGCATGCGAGACCCGGCCTCGGTGGGTGTCGCCAGAAGAAGGGCGGGCGGGGCCTTCACAGAGCGCTCGCCTGGGAGGGGATTTCGCGAGCCATACTCGCGAGGAGACCCATGGGGGCTCTCGCGAGTAGCCTTCTCGCAGGCCGCATGCCCATAGGCTAAGGAGGCGAAATGACCCCTCTGCCCCTGGTGGTCTGCCGTTAGCCCCTCCAAACAGCGGAGTTTGACTGTTAGCAGGCCAAATTGGGGTGCGTTTAGTAAAAACCAAAAGGCGGAATTCCGCTATTAACAGACCACGAACAAAAAACTATAAATAGACCTTGAAGGGCACCTTGGGAGAAGACTCCAGATCTCAGCACTCTGAGCTTCTTCCTCCCTAGGTTACTTTGGTTTAGCTCTCTAGCTCTCCAAGGTGCCCAGCCTCAGCTTTTGGTTTGGGAGGGGAAGCGCTCAACGATCTTCCCGGTTTGTGGTGGGACCTCCTCGCTGTGACTAAGGTCTTAGTCTTGTTCCTAATCCGCCAGTCTGTTCTTTCCGAGGGATAAGTAAGGGCTAGCTGCCCCTCGACTTGTTGAGGGCCCGAGCTTCACAAGAGACCGAGAAATCGGTTTCAACAGTTATGTTTTGAGGAAGCTCGAGTTTAATAAAGATGTGTAATGAATAATTGGTAAGCTAAGAATTATGTCATTTAGTATTCATCTATGCTTAGGAGTGATGTTGAGGATTACTAGTACTTATACTATTTGGATGACACTTGGTCATTATGCTTATAAATGTAAACCGTGAAACGATATATTAAAGCATCTCAAAGTAGTTTTTCGTGTTGAGGTTGATGAATATATGCAAATTTTCGAGGGCGAAAATTTTTATAAGAGGGGGAGATTTGTGACATCCCAGAATTTTATTACACTAAATAATGGTACATTAATTAAATGACCCCAATTAATTATGTGCACTTCATAAATTTGGAGAATGTTTACTAAGTTTAATTCACGAAGACTATTATTTTATTGATTAAAATAAGATATAATGCTCTTAATAAGATTAAATCCAAGCCATCTAGGCCACCCTAGTTTTAATAGGTATGATGAAAATAATTTTAAAACCTTCCTAAACCTTTTATGAAGCAGCCGGTCCACTAAAGCCTTAAACCGAGTGTTTTATTTATTGGTTCACACGTGTAAAGGAGCAGCCTCCCCCCTTATCACCTACGCAAACCGCACATTTAACGCAGAGAAGGAGAAGCCCGATGCTTGTGTGGGAGCCTTCCTGCGAGTCCATTTCCGCTCGACGACGCCTAGACGCACCTCCAAATGCGGCGGCCGACTATTTCCAGCCCCCTTCTCGTCGATTTAAGGCTTCTCCATGGATTTCTTAGCGCTATTCTGGGGAGAACTCGGCAACCCTAGCTCCAAGTCATGATCTCCTTGCTTCTTCCCCACCTCCAAGATCCCCTAAATGGATTTCAGAAGTTATTCATGGAAGGGGGAGACTCCAATACTTGAGGAGGTGAGTTTTTCTCTTGCCCTAGTTTTCTTTATTTTTTTGAAATATTTCCTCTTTGAAGTAAATTGATGAAATACCTCTTTAATGATCTAGAAATGAGTAAAAGGAATAATTTTATGTTAGGGCATGCAAGAAATCTTACCTTAGATATAAGAACTTTGTTTAGCAAACCCCTTTGTATAGTTTAGCAGGTTTGCCAAAGATAGCATGCAAATAAATTTACTTGGCTTAATGTCGGACTTGCATCATAATGGCATGGAAAACGCCTAAAAGACAAAGAAATTCATGAGGTATACAAAGTACTTCTATCTGCCTTAATTTACAAGACGGTGGAGAACTTTTCGTATTAAAGTCAAATGCTAAGACCTCTCTTTTGTACACGAAATAATGAGGAGATATTCAATTGATTTAGAAAGAGATGTGATGATATTTGTAGTAATTATTCATCTTTATTCAATTTGATGAAAAAGCACGATGATGTTTAATTTCCTTTATTTCAAATTGTGGTATGAACACGTGCTAAGAAATAAACGTAAGACGTTTAAAATTGATAATATGCTTCTTATTTATCTTGTGCTGATTCCCTTAATCATTATGAAGTTCAAGCAACATGATTCGTAAGGATTGATAAGTAGACATGAGAATGACTTAACAACAATTCTATATGGTTGTATGAAAGTGTAAGAGTGTTAAAAACACATATAAGTCATTTTTATGTGATACTATTTAGTATTTTTTTATTTTAGCCTCTTGGAGTTCCAAATTACTCAAAGAAATTTTTAAAGATAAAACCAACTATTGAAACATTAAAATCTCATATAGAAGAACAAAAGAAAGAGAAGTACTATAAGAGTGAATGAAAAGGGAGGAAAAGAGAAAGTAAACATATCAACAAATTCTCTAGGAGCAAACCCATAAGGGCTTGGTTAGCTACCTTGTCATAGTCAGGTGGAGCACCACCATAGTTTATGACTATTCAGGAGGGGTCAAACCCTCGGGCAGTGAGGCTTTATGGGTTACCATAAATATTGCCCTAAAAGAGTGATGTATATCTTCACTTTAGCTTTCCCGCAAGGGGAGGGTAAGGTTATCTTACCATAGAACTAATTCATGCATGAATGAAACTAATCGCAAGGGTTAGTTTTTCTTGGGTGTTCGCTCCTCAGAAAATTTATGTGTTAAAAAGCAAAAGATTTAAAATGAAATAACTATGAAGTTAACAATAATCCAAAATCATGTAAGTAGATGAGAAATTAAGAATAAAGTCGAAAAGTAAGTCTCTTAAACAAGAAATGACTTAAACGGGAATTTAGGAAAGCACAAGATCAATTATGAAGCAAAAATTTTTAAAGCATTATGGAGTTTTTACATCCAGACGCAGAATTCATATATGAAGTCTATTGATCAAATTACTGAAGCTAAAAGAATCACATGTTCACTTAAGGTGGTTTCACTAGCCTAGTACTTGCTGATGAGGAGGATAATGATAAGGTTTGAAAATACTTTTAAGATATTCCAAATGAATTTATGTCATCTTTAAAGTATTATTTTATTGTCATATTATTCTTGAGGATGGTGATAGCACAATAATATATGATCTAGAAGGCTCTTTATGTGCTCATGGATAATGATTTTTGGTAATGCTTCCTTGCTAATCCTACTTAAGGTAATTATAAGTCATTAGATGTTACAGCTTAGAGTTTTGGTATCAGAGGTAGGTTGAGGATCCAAGATCACATGAACATTTAAGAGCCATAAGAATTATCATCGTCAAACAAGGAATTACTTGATAAAACAAAAGAAGAGTAATTATGACAGCCCACCCTTATCGGAAGATGAAACAAGACGTTAATGGAAAATTTTTCCCTCGGGAATTTAGAGGGGAAGAAGTATTAAGATTTTGTGTTAGAAGTTTAAAGGAGAATGTACCAGTTAGTTTGATTCCCACTCAAAAGAGGAATGTAAAAGATATTCGTGAGGCTTAATTGTAGTACGAATTTTATTCGCAAAATTCAATGTGTTCACATCTAGCCTCTTGTGAGGAGAATTTGATAGCTTCCAAAGAAAGACTTCTCCGCTTTTGGAAATGATTATGTAAGAGTTAATGTTTAAATAAGAAACTAAATATTTATGGAATAATATAGTAAGAATCGAAACTGAATCTATTATGATTATGAAATTTATGCTTGAGGTCGAGAATTTAAAGTTTGGGAGGTAAAGAAAGAATAGGGAAGAATAAAACAGGATACCATTATTAGAGTAATATTTAAATAGAATATGTTAATTTAAAAAGGCTTCATCATATTGAAGATTCTAGTCACCTTAAATTTCTAGATGTTTTATAAACTCCACGAGTTATGAAGAAATGATTTCATATGGGTTAAGAAATTTTTTGAAACCTTTATCATAAGTCTCAAGTCACTTGATGTACATTTCATTTTTGTCCATGAGCAGCGTAAGTAATGGTCAGGTCAGAAAGTTTCAAAGTTTAGAAAAGATGAATGATTTATTCGACTATGTTGATGTTAGACTCAGATTTTGGTCTAATCGAGTTCTCTTTCAAGAAAATGTTGTTGAACAATATGATTAGATGTAAGAGAATTTTTTAATTGGATATACAATGAATCGAGGATGCTTTAAGAGTAGAAGAGAATATGTATCTTTGCATGTGAGATAATTCAAATAGAAATGTAACGACCCAGACCCTACTCCAATCGGAACAACGTCCACCGAGAGCTCCATCGGGACCCAGCTGGCGACGTTACCGGGCTGCATCATAAGCACTCCAACCCCTCTCCAGCCCACAGGCGGGTTGTTGGTGGCCACATCCTCCCTTTGATGAGGCAAACTCGCTAGTTAAGCGTGCACCACTGGGACTTCCCAGGAGGTCACCCATCCCATTACTACTCCAGCCCGAGCACGCTTAACTAGCCGGTCACAGACAACATCATTAAAATCCTCCAATATGCAGGTAATTGAACAATATTGCAGAGCAATAGTTGGCCAAGCTTAGCAAGAACGAAAAACCCCAAAACTCCTACCAGTAGCCACCAAATTTGACAAGAGGAGCAGCAATAGCCGATCACAACATCAGCAAATTCCCCAAAAGTTATTTTAATGATAACAACTCAAATCTCCTCCAAGAACACCATACAGCCGGTCAATTTTTCAAAGCCCCTTCACCAATTTACCAGAAATTAGAAACAAGAAAGAAGAGGGGGTATCACAAGCAGCCGGCCAACAAAAAAAAAAACGAAATCCCTAACTTTTCACCACAAGGCACGTAAAGATCAACATGAAATCTCAGATTTGTATAATAAAACCCTAGGATGAAGGCTCTTAACTTCATGATTTCTGCGCCCCTAGTATATGCATCCCAAAATAACTCACTATACTATTATGTTAACGTGTCGACACGAGGTTTTATTACGGGCGAATGAACTGCTAGCTTATGAATGAATATGATGAATATGTTGAGTTCCAAACTGGTTTTGGAACATGAAGACCCTTCGGGGTGGGCCCAAAGCAAGAAACAAGAATGAACCATGTATATGCATGATGAAATGGATTCACACGCCCCTAATATTACCTGATGACTAGAACTTATGAAATATTATTGTACGGATTGTTATCCTACTTTTATAAATGCACATGTTGATTATTCTCATAGTATATGCACACAATGATAAAACCATACAACTGCTAAAGTTCTCTTGTTATATATACCACTGTTTAGATATAATTTATGAACATGTTGTTCTCATATGAACTGCTTATATAGACTTAGACATGATGTTATATATATATATATTTCTCACATATGTATGCAGGTTAAAGAAATAGCGTCTCGCTTAGTCTTGACTAAAGACTAACGGTTTCAAATGCTAACTTTTTAAGTAAAGGAAAATCACATGCAAGTCAGCGCTAAAGTTATGAAGAGCTGTTCAGTACTATAGTAGTTATGCTTAGTCTTCACTTTTGATGTAACAACATATGTAGAAGCTCCTTTTTCTTTGTATCGTTAGTTTGGACAATATTATGTATAAACATGTAATAGTATAAGTAACTCTGTGACCAATGACAGGATATGCATACTCATAGTGATTATAATCATTGTTTTAAATGTCCTCCGACATGTCCGACATGTCGCCCGACATGTCATTTTTTAGGGCAAAACGATATGTTTTTCTAAAAAGTATAGATTATGTCCTTTTGTAAAATATAGGCCGACATGTCCGATTTTTTCCGATATATCGGCCGACACGACTTTTAAATATATCGTCCGCTATTTTATTTTATGTTATATTAGCAGACTAGCAACATATGCTTAAATCGAATAGACTTATTGTTTCAATTTTTTAACGTTTTATTCTTACAATCAATTTTGTATAAATGTTTCACAATTTTTTAATTTCATATTACAACAAATATGAAAATATTTAATACATTTATTACAAAAATATGAAAATATTTAAATCTTCTTTATTTGCAATAAACTTATTTTATCAAAATAATATTATTGTATACTATTAAATATATTTACAATGTATAATTTTGTATTTGTTAATAATATTTTAACGTAGATACTATTCGATTTTATTTCGTAATATAAATGACTCATTTTTTATCTATTTGTTATATTATTTTTCTATTTTTATAAGATATAATTATAGTTAGTATACATAAAAATAAAAAATTTATTTATAAGACATGGAAATCCGATATTTTAAAATATCCCCGACATGTCTCCGACTTTCGACATCCGATATTTAAAAACTCAATCTGATATGCCCCCGACATTCGATATTTAAAACATTGATTATAATTATGTTGGGATTGCTTTAAGTTAACTTTTGGTGCGTGCATGGCTTAATGAAAATAGATTATGATCTGACTTTTGGTTGTGGCGGTCTGCGGGCCGTTACAATTTAGTGGTATCAGAGTCAGGTTTCAATAAGCCTGGCCGCAATGAGTATGTGTATATGTCAAAAGATCTATAGTAGGATGTTACGACGTTATTAGGTAGTGAACTAGATTTTCATTATGACAACTAATTGGTCTGTGTTTTGGTGTTAAGGATCCTCGGAGGATTGTCGAGGACGCGATGTCTTGAAGTAATAAGTCTGCGCCTCAGGAACATCCGCAACAGGAGCATTTATCGGTGGAGCAGCCAATGCGTCTGCAAGTGAAACAGCAGGCGCAACCTCAGTTGACAGATATTGCTCGTATGTTGGCGAAAGCAATTAAGATGGCACGAGAAGTCCCTCCAGCTGGACCTCCCACAGAGACTGTCGTACCAGTGCAACAAAGACATCTGGATATAGATCTGAAGCAATTCCTGTAGCTGAAGCCGCCAGCTTTCCGAGGTGGTTTGTCCCCGTTAGAGACAGAGGATTGGATCTCACGCGTTGAGACGATCTTTGAAGTGATGCTTTGTCCAGACGAGCGGAAAGTGGGTTTGGCCACGTTTCTTCTGGAAGGGGAGGCAAAGCGGTGGTGGTTAAACGTTCGAGGACGGTTGGCAGGTCGAGGGCAAGTAAGTATTTCGTGGACTACCTTTGTGCAGGAGTTTACAGGGTGGTTCGTACCTGAGTCGGAGAAGAAATTACTACAAGACAAGTTCTTACGACTGGTACGGGGTTCTCGATCAGTGCTGGAATATGAGACGGAGTTCGCTAATTTAGCATTTTATGCGGAGGCATTCGTGCCAAATGAAAAGGAAAGGTGTAGAAGATTTCAAGACGGCTTACGAGATAACATTCGATCAATTTTGATTCCCTTGGAGATCAGGGAATATGGATCCCTGGTGCAGAAAGCGCGCTTGATGGAGATTGATGCAGAAAAGGTTCAGAGGAGAAGGGAATTTGGGAAAAAGAGGTCTCAGTGGACACCAAGCAAGGAGTCCTCAGCGAAGCCAAGTACATCGTGGAAATCTGGTGAATATGGGAAGCGGTCTCGCCCAACAGAGAGTAGCAGCGTAATGCAGCCTCAGAGGCCGCCTCAGGGTCAGGAGCAGAAGTGTGGAAAGTGCGGAAAAGCTCACAAGGGACAGTGTTTGGTGGGCAGTTATGTGTGCTATGTCTGTCGTCAGCCTGGACATCGTCAGTGGGAGTGTCCAAAACGAATTGAAAGGGAAAGCAGTGCGAGGAGGTTTCCAGGTCCTCCAAGTCAGAAGGTTTATCAGATGGGTGTGGCAAAGGAGAATGAATCTCTCGCTTCATCATCAGTTCCAGTGGGCGTTGTAGAGGAAGAACGTCGCATCCAACCTCGTGTTTTCAACCTCAGTCAGCAGGAGGCTACGACAGATGACACTGTAGTGACTGGTATGATTTATTCAAGTGGTCATTTAATTCGATTTTTATTTGATACTGGTGCCAGCCATTCGTTTATATCAACTGTTATATTAAATGCAATATCGATTAAGCCCTATGTTATACAAGAAATTCTTCATGTTACCCTGCCAAATAATCAAGTAGTTCCCACACAACAGCGGGCGATAATTTCTTTTGAATTGAACGATAAAAGTTTTACGGTAGATGCAGTGGTTTTACCACTAACCGAGTTCGATCTTATTTTGGGCATGGACTGGTTAGTCCAGCATGAAGTGATCATTCACTGCAAACGAAAAGAAGTCACAGTGATGTGTGCAAATCAGCAGATTATTATTTTTCGAGGATTAAACAAGGTATCAAAAATGCTAATCTCAGCGTTGAAGGCCTCCAAGAAAATCAGAAAAGGATGCAATGCTATGTTGGTACTGGTTAAGGGCACTACTACAGAAAAGGACATTACGACTGTGCCCATAATATGTGAGTTCTAGGAACTGTTTCCAGAAGAATTGCCGGGACTTCCTCCAGAACGAGAAGTCGAGTTTGAAATTCAGTTAGAAAAAGCAAGACCGGTTGCAAAGACGTCGTATCGTATGACGCCAAAATAACTTGTAGAATTAAAATATCAATTGCAGGAGTTAATGGATAAAAAATTTATTCGGCCAAGTACATCACCGTGGGGAGCACAAGTGTTGTTTGTCAAGAAGAAAGAGGGGACATTGCGACTTTGCGTGGATTATTGCGAATTAAATAAGTTAACTGTAAGGAATAAGTATCCATTACCACGCATAAACGACTTATTTGATCAACTAGTGAATGCGAAAGTGTTCTCGAAGATGGACTTACGATCAGAGTATCTCGAAGATGATATACTCATCTATTCGACGTCTTAGGAAGAGCACGCGCAACATCTACGATTAGCTCTACAACGATTGAAGGAACATCAATTATATGCCAAGTTTTCAAAATGTTAGTTTTGGTTAAAAGAAGTGTCGTTTTTAGGGTATGTGATAATTGCACAGGGTTTAGCTGTTGATCCTGCAAAGATTGATGCGGTTCTTAACTGGCCACCACCGACAAATGTGACAGAAATGTGGAGTTTCCTTAGTTTGGCGGGATATTATCGAAGATTTGTCAAAGATTTCTCGAAAATTTCATTACCGTTGATGCAGTTAACGCGGAAGAATGTTTCTTTCCAGTGGACCGAAAACTGTCAATTGGCCTTTGAGACACTGAAGGAAAAATTAACTACAGCTCCAGACTCCAGTGTTAACTTTACCAGCAGGTTCAGACGACTTTCAAATTTATAGTGATGCATCGTATAAAGGTTTAGGCTGTGTTGATGCAGCACGGAAAGGTTATTGCATATGCTTCTCGTCAATTGAAGGATGCAGAGAAGAATTATCCAACGCATGATCTAGAGCTGGCCGCAGTGATTTTTGCATTAAAAATCTGGCGTCATTATCTGTACGGTGTGCGATGTGAAATTTTTACAAATCACAAGAGTTTGAAGTACATATTTACGCAGAAAGAATTGAACCTTCATCAGCGACGATGGTTAGAGTTTATTAAAGACTACGAAGTGGACATTCAATATCATCCGGGAAAGGCAAATGTAGTTGCTGATGCGTTAAGCCGTAAGAGTGTTGCTGAGTTATCAAAGTTGAAAGTGTATAATATGCAACTCATGCTGGAATTAGAAAAGATGGAAATAATTCCCATTTTTACGATGGAAGATAAACAGTCACAATTTTTTCAGATGCAGATCAGGTATACACTCAAGGATAGAATTTTAGAGGCCATACCAAAGGATGTGTATTTCCTGGAGATATTGGAAAAGGTAAAGAAAGGGGACACGCAAAGTTTCACAGAGCAGAATGGGATGTTGTTGATGCATGGACGGTTATGTGTTCCGAATGTGAACAATTTGCGAAAAGATATTCTGTATGAGGCTCATAACACGCCTTACTCAATTCATCCTGGTAGAACAAAATTGTATCATGATTTAAGAGAGGACTTCTGGTGGCCTGGAATGAAGAAAGATGTGATAAAGTATATTGCGTCTTGCCATACGTGCCAAGTTGTGAAAGCTGAACATCAAAAACCTGGAGGCTACCTTCAGTCGCTACCAATACCAGAATGGAAATGGGAAGACATTGCTATGGACTTTGTTTTTGCATTGCCTCGTAGTAAACAAGGTCATGACGGCATATGAATTATCATTGACCGGCTTACGAAAAGCGCTCACTTCATAGCTGTTCGACAAGATGGACCACCTGAAAAATTGAATGAGTTATATATTGATGTAATTATAAAACTGCACGGAATTCCTCGAACTATTATCTCTGATCGAGATGGTCGGTTCACGTCAGATAATTGGAGGCAAATTCATAAGCGTTTGGGAACAAGGTTATTATTCAGCACAACATTTCATCCCCAAACAGACGGACAGTCAGAACGAACTATTCAGTTCCTAGAAGATTTATTACGTATGGTGGTGCTTGACCTCAAGAGCTCATGGGAAAAATACTTAAATTTTGTAGAATTCTCGTACAATAATTGCTACCAATCTTCTATTCGGATGGCTTCGTTTGAAGCGTTATATGGCCGTCGACGTCGAACACCCTTAAGCTGGGCTGAAGATGGCGAAAGACAGTTATATAATAAAGAGAGTAGATAAATGGCACGAGAAAATTGCACTCAAAAAGTCGCACAGGATCGCCAGCAAAAGTATTATAATGCTAGGCATCGCCCCGTAGAATTTCAAGTGGGTGATCACGTATGTTTAAAAATTAAACCCTTTAAAGGAGCTACGCGATTGCGGCGACTTGGAAAATTGAGTCCACGATACATCGGACCGTTTCCTGTCATTGAGCGAGTTGGTGAAGTAGCTTACCGTTTGGAGCTACCGGAAGAATTGCAACGATTACATAATGTGTTTCATGTTTCCGCGCTGCGGAAATATATATAGGATCCGGAAAAATTATACCAGTTGGAAATGTTCAAATCAACTCTGATTTATCCAGCCCGACAGAATCGTATCAAATCATTGATCGACAAAGCAAGAAATTACGAAATTGGGATGTAAGTTTTGTACACGTGTGGTGGATGGGTCATCCTCGAGACGAAGTGACATGACAGCGAGAAGACATTATGCAGGATCTTATTCCTTCATTATTTGAAGAACATGAAGAATAACATTTTCGGGGACGAAAATCTCTAAGGAGGGAAGAATTGTGACGTGCGACGTTTCCCCGTAAGTTATTTTCATTATTTTTGTCTAAAAAACAAGTATATTTATGTTATAACTAATATCCCCTATGATGATAACTTAAAACAGTGAAATAAATTTAGTGTGCTAATAAAGGTTGCCTTCTCATTTAATTGGTATTATAGCTAAAATGGGGAGCTATTGGGGGCTTTGTGTGGGCTTGTCCTGTGGCCTAAAATGTGAGCTGCTAAAAGTTCATTATGGTGTGCTGATAGCATTTGCTAATAGGCGTGCTGATAACTGTTGGCTAAGTTAATCTTAATGAGGTTGCTGTTGGGGGGCGGTGAAGGAATAATTTATACATACTTGCCGACTCTCTTTTTCTCTCTCGATCTCATTTCCATCGCGGCTAGGGTTCCTCTCTTCTGGGTTCGCTTGTCTTCCTCCCTCTCGTCGACTGTGCTGGAAAAGCTCGGCAAGGTTATTGGTTTATTCTTGGTGGTATTGCTGTTGGGCTAGTTGGAGTGCGGCTTCCAACCACTGTGAGCACTATTCGTTCTCTCTCTGTTTCTTTCTCTCTGTATTGCGCAGAAATCATGAAGTTAAGAGCCTTCTTCCTAGGGTTTTATTATACAAATATGGGATTTCATGTTGATCTTTACGTGCCTTGTGGTGATAAGTTAGGGATTTCATTTTTTTTTGGTTGGCCGGCTGCTTGTGATACCCCCTCTTCTTTCCTGTTTCTAATTTCTGGTAATTTGGTGATGGGGCTTTTAAAAATTGACCGGCTGTATGGTTTTCTTGGAGGAGATTTGAGTTATCATTAAAATAACTTTTGGGGAATTTGCTGATGTTGTGATCTGCTATTTCTGCTCCTCTTGTCAAATTTGGTGGCTATTAGTAGGAGTTTTGGGGGTTTTCGTTCTTGCTAAGCTTGGCCAACTATTGCTCTGCAATATTGTTCCATTATCTGCATATTGGAGGATTTTAATGCTGTTGTCTGTGACCGGCTATTGCTGTTCTTCTGTCCAGTTAAAATTGATGTTAGTAAAGTTCTTTTTGGGGTTTTATTTACCTTGATCGGACGGCTGTTGCTATTGCCGCCAACTCCAGGTCGTGGACCGGGTAATTCCGCTCATGCACTTTCAACTGGCGAGAGCCATAAGCTATCACTTGACCATGCTGAAGAAGTACGCAGCCCAAGCCGCTCCCTGACGCATCGCTGTAAATTTCATAGCCTTCTGCACCACATGGCAAACACAAGATTGGTGACGTGGTCAGACGACTCTTTAACTCCTCGAAAGCTTGTGCACACGCTGGTGACCAAACAAACTTCTGATCTTTCCTTGTCAATGTCGTGAGAGGAAGAGCAATCCACGAAAAGTTCTCCACGAAGCGCCGATAGTAGCCGGCAAGTCCAAGGAAACTCCTGACTTCCGCTACTGTCTTCAAAACGGGCCACTCCTGGATATCAACTATCTTTGTCGGATCTACCGCGATACCCTCACCACTAACCACATGACCAAGGAACGCCACCGAGGCTAGCCAAAACTCACATTTGGAGAACTTGACATACAGTTGACTCCGTCGCAGGGTCTCCAACACTACGCGCAAATGAATCGCGTGTTCTTCAGATTGAGAGTATACCAGAATATCGTCAATAAAGACGATCACAAACCGGTCAAGGCACTCTCTAAAGGTCCTATTCATCAGATCCATGAACACTGATGGTGCATTCATCAGTCCAAACGACATCACAGTGAACTCGTAGTGCCCGTAGCGGGTACTAAATGCCGTCTTGGGAATGTCTCACTCCCGAATTCACAACTGGTAGTAGCCACACTTAAGATCCAACTTCGAATACACCGTTGATCCGACTAGCTGATCAAACAAGTCATCGATTTGAGGAATCAGATACTTGTTCTTCTCGGTCAGCTTGTTCAATTCACGATAGTCTATACAGAGACGTAGGCTTCCGTCCTTCTTCTTCACAAAGAGGACCGGAGCACCCCAAGGTGATGTACTTGGGCGTATATAGCCTTGCTCTAGCAACTCCTGTAATTGAATCTTCAATTCCGCCATCTCCTTTGGCGCAATCCGGTACAGAGAGCTTGACACAGGCTTGACACCTGGCACCAGCTCTATAGTGAAGTCAATCTCGCGCTGAGGTGGCGCCCCAGGAAGATCTTTCAGAAACACATCAGGATACTCCGCAATAACAGGAAGGTCACTCAAACTGGGCTCATGCTTTGCAGCTCCCACTAGCACAAAGCACAATTATGCACCTTGCCGAACTTCCTTGACTACTTGGACAACAGACATCAACGTCTTGCTCGATCCACGCAAACCAGCAAACATAGTCGCACGTTCGGTATTCCGCCCTAGTGTGACCTCCTTAGAAGTGCAATCAATGTAGGCCTGCTGCGCCGACAGCCAGTCCATACCAAAGATCACATCGAACTCCGAAAGCGGCAGTATCAATGCGTCCAAATCAAAATCTTGACTTCCAATTCGCACCTTGACAACACAGCCTCGATCCACATGCATCGAGCAGCCATTGGGCACCCCAAGCTATTGTATGAAGGCTTCCGATAGAAAAGAATGCGAAGCTCCCGTATCAAACAACGCTCTCGCCGGAGAGTTAAATATTAGGACAAAGCCTAATACACACAAGGTTAACAAGCAATGCACAAGGTATGAAGTAGAAAAGTAACAAAAATTGTATACTAACACATACCTGTCACCACATCACTTTGCTTGATGGCCTCCTGCTGGCCAAGGTTGTACACTCTAGGCTGGGCTGGAGCAGCATGCGATGCAGTTGATTCCACCGCCTTCCCTTTCTCTGTCGCATAAGCCGCATCCGCCTTCTTGCCGCCACGACAGTCTCGGGCTATATGACCCGGCTTACCACAATTATAGCAGATGAGTGGGCCTCGCCCAGTGGTCACACCCGAAGCAGTAGATTGAGCTGACCCAGAAGGTCGTGCTCTGTTCCTCCAACTGCCTCGCCCAGACTTCGCAGAGCTCGGTGCTTTGAACTCTGACTTTACCACCGCTAACTCCTTCCTGCTCTGGGACCGCTTCATATCCTTTTCTAAGGAACGAGCCGTATTGACTATGGTCATAAACCCCTGTGTCATTGGCCCCGACAGAAGGAACTGCAACTCTTCCCGCATGCAGCGCTACTTGGCAGAGTCTGAGGTTGGGTCTGCTGCAGAGTTTGTGTTGAACGATGGTCTAATGTGGAAAGACGGTCGGTTGTGCGTCCCAAATGTGGGTAAATTGCGTGAGGAATTGATGTACGAAGCCCATTTTACAAAGTACTCAATTCACCCAGGGAGCACGAAAATGTACCAAGACATGAAAAAGTTGTTTTGGTGGCCAGGTTTGAAGAAGGACATCGCCCTTTACGTGGCAAAGTGTAAAACTTGCGCACTTGTGAAGGCCGAATGTCAGAAACTTGGAGGATTCCTGAAGTCGTTGCCTGTGCCGGAATGGAAATTTGATGACATTTCGATGTATTTCGTGCACGGATTGCCGAGATCGCAGAGTGGGAATGATGCCGTGTGGGTGATCGTGGATCGCTTGACGAAGGTAGCCCACTTTATTCCAAACCGGAGGGACGATTCAGTCGAAAAGTTGGCAAAGCTGTATGTTGATAGCATCTTAAGATTGCACGGTGTGCCCCGTAGCATCGTTAGTGACCGAGACGGGCGCTTTACGTCGAAATATTGGAGGCTAATCCACCAATTGTTGGGTACAAAGTTGAAGTTTAGTACTGCCTTCCACCCTCAAACGGATGGACAGACTGAACGTACGAACAGAACTTTGGAGGATATGCTCCGTATGTGCGTCCTGGATTTCGATAAGAGGTGGGAAGATCATCTGTTCATGATCGAATTCGCTATAACAGCTATCAAGCAAGTATAAAGATGGCGCCCTTCGAGGCCCTCTATGGTAGAGCTTGCCGCACTCCCTTAGCTTGGGCGGAGACAGGCGAGACGAAGCTGTTTAAGCGGAAGGAAGTCGAAGATGCAAATTCAGCTATTCGAACTGTTATGAGGCGCATGTCACATTAGTCCCACATCGTGTATCATTTCCTTATGATGTTCCTTAGTAATATATATAGACAAGGAGACCTCTATGGAGGTATCAAGTATTTTCTCCTCAATACGCGTAACATGGTATCAAAGCAAGTTTAGGGTTTCCGCTCTCTCTCTCGCGCGTAATCCCGCTGCTCAAGGGCTCGATCCCGCCGCTCTCTCTCGCCTCGCCCTTGCGGCCTCGTCCGATCCCCTGGTTTGAAACCTCGCCGCTGCACGCCGAAAGGGACGGAGGCATGGCCGATCGTTGATGTCGCCGATCGCTGCCTGCCGCCGTTCCGTCCCTGTTCCGTCGATGCTTCCGTGATGCCGCCCCTCCGCCAACAGTAATGTCGTCGTCGTTCCTTCTGCTGCAGTCGATCGCGATGCCGACTGTTCCCACTGCCTACTGCTGCTGTTTCTGCGGCTCCTTCTAGTGCCAGCCGCTGCTTTCTGCGGCTCCTTCCTGCGTGTACCGGCTGCTTCCTCGTGCTAGCTTCAGTCGCTGCCTCTACCGGTTCCTCCTCCGTTTTTCTCTCCATTGAGTTTGGCCATGGGTTCCCCTGAGGCAAGTACCACTCTGTCGTCGGTTCCTCCGACGACCGTTCCCTCCGGGGATTCTACTAATACTTTTCCTCCCAACGCGAGGCTTGCTACTACCATCCTTACCTCCAATTTCCAACTGTGGAAGAAGGGGGTTACTATGTCTCTGTCAGGTATCCGACGCACACACCACCTTACTCGACTTCCAACTCATGCCGTGGGAAGTACAGAATACGATGATTGGTATAGTGATGATTGCCGCATCTTTGCTCTTCTCCTGAGTTCTATGGACCCATCTGTCCAGCAAATGTGCAAGAACTGCGACAGCACCAAAGAACTCTGGGATACCCTACACATGATGTTCTCTCAAGCGAACAACCTCTCTCGTCTTGGTGAACTCTTCCCAAAAATAGCCGAGCTGAGGCAAGGGGCGCGTCCTATTACCGAGTACTTCGCCGAATGGAAGGTTCTAGCTGATGAGATCTTGGATCTGTGGGAGATACCCTCTACCAGGGAAGGGCATCAGGCCCAACGTGAACACCTCGTACTCCTCTGGCTTTTAAATGGATTGGACCCACACTTCTCAACAACGAAGACTGAAGTGCTGGCGAGTCCTACGACTCTACAAACGGCTGGTGTGTACCATCGCCTTACTAAAGCTGGATCCATTGGTACTTCTTCCTCTGCTCTACATACTTCCTCCGGAGAGTCGATGGCTCTTGCATCTCGGGGTGGCAGGGGGTCTGGTAGGGGGGGCCGATCTGGGCGTGGTCGTGACACTGACACGAGACATTGTGCCCATTGCGGGCGTCGGGGACACACAAAAGATACATGTTGGTTGATTCATGGGAAGCCGGACTGGGCCTCCAAACCTTCTGCTCCATCTCGGTCGGCACACCTGGCCGACGCCACTTCTATCTCTCCGGGTCCAAGAACTGTTGAAATATCTGAGGATGAGTACCGTCGACTGCAGGCTCTCCAGATTGACTCCCCGACTCATAGTGCGGCTGTGGCTCAAACCATTCAGCCAGTGTGTACTTCACAGCGTCCGGTCCAGTGGTTGGCTGATTCTGGCGCTTCTGATCACCTGACTAGTTCCTCAGGTATCTTACACTCATACAAACCCCATAGTGGAGCTTCAATTACAGTTGCGGATGGCTCCTCAGTTCCTATTGTTGGTTTTGGTAGTTGCAGTGTGACCCCTGACATGACACTCTCCTCTGTGGCTCATGTCCCTCAATCTGCTTACAATCTCTTATCTATTAGTAAGCTTACAAATGATTTGAATTGTATTGCTATTTTCACATCTTCTGGTTGCATTTTTCAGGAACAGTCGACGAGCCGTATTATTGGTAGAGGAAAGCTGCGGGGTGACGTCTATGTGCTGGATGAAGTCTCCCACCTTGCTTGTTCTGCTGCCTCCACAAAATTCTTGGATCTTCATTATCGTCATGGTCATCCATCTATGCAGGTCATGAGTCGTCTGTATCCTGAGTTTGGGAAAGTCTCCCATCTCAATTGTGAGTCTTGTTTGTTTGCTAAACTCCACAGAGTTAGCTACAGTCCTCGTCTTGATGTTCGTGTCTCTGCACCTTTTGATTTACTTCATTCAGATGTTTGGGGGCCGTGTCCTGTCCCTACGTTGTTAGGACACAAATATTATGTCACTTTTATCGATGATTTTTCTCGTATGACTTGGGTATATTTAATGAAAAATCGTTCTGAGTTGCCTTCTATTTTTCAAACATTTTGGAATGCAATATTTACTCAATTTTCTATTCGTATCAAATGTCTTCGTACTGATAATGGCCGGGAATACTTGTCTCAGTCTATGTCTAATTTTCTTTCCGAGAAAGGCATCCTCCACCAAACCAGTTGCCCAGATACCCCTCAACAAAATGGTGTTGCCGAGCGAAAAAATCGACATCTCCTTGAAGTCACCCGGGCCATCCTTCACCACAAGCACGTACCCAAACACTTCTGGGGTGATGCAGTACTTACTGCTGCACATCTTATTAATCATCTTCCCACTCACATCCTCCAGGGGGAGACACCATATCAAACTCTGTATCCTGAACATGATGGCTCCCGCCTCCCTTTGCGGGTGTTTGGGTGTGTTTGCTATGTTCGGGATGCTCGTCCCTCTGTCTCCAAACTTGATCCCCGTGTTTTGAAATGTATCTTTCTTGGGTATTCTCGGACGACTAAAGGGTATCGGTGCTACTTTCCTGATCTCCGACGATACATTATTTCCTCCGATATTGTCTTCCTGGAGTCGGACAATTACCCCTTTCATGGATCACCCAGTCCTGACCCCTCTCTTGATGCTCTTTTAGTCCCTCGGCATGAACCTGCTATCATTTCGCCGACTGACCTGTTGGCCCCCCTGTGGGGGCAAGTTTACTCTCGTCGCTCTTCTGATAGTACAGGGATGCCACCATCTCAGCCTACCTCTGCCTCAAATGATACAACGACTGTTCCTACGGAAGCACCTGAAAATGTACCTACTACCCTCACGCTAGCCAGTCCAGATGTTCCTATTGCCGTCCGGAAAGGCAGTCGAACTTGTCGGGAGAATCCCCTTTATGTTAGCTCTTACAAGGGCTTGTCTGCTTCTCATACGGCCCTGCACTCGACTCTGGATCGATATTGTCTTCCCTCTACTGTGGCAGAGGCCAAAGCTCATCCTGGCTGGGCGGCAGCCATGCAGGACGAATTGACAGCTCTTCAGCTCAACAACACCTGGGACCCGGTCCCCTTACCTGCCGGCAAGCGGGCGATTGGATGCAAATGGATCTATTCTGTAAAGCTGAATGCAGATAGTTCTCTTGACCGCTTGAAAGCTCGCTTGGTAGCCAAAGGCTATGCTCAGACTTATGGTGTGGATTATGATGAAACATTTGCACCGGTTGCCAAGATGTCCTCTCTTCGTATTCTTCTTTCTCTGGCCACCTCCCGCCAGTGGGCTTTACACCAGTTGGATATCAAGAATGCTTTTCTTCACGGGCTCTTGGAGGAAGAGGTTTACATGGAGCAACCACCTGGGTTCGTTGCTGAGGGGGAGCGTAACAAGGTGTGTCGTCTCCTAGCGTCATTATATGGATTGAAACAATCCCCTCGGGCTTGGTTTGCCCGGTTCCGTGCTGTGGTTACTCAGTTTGGACTTATCAAGAGTACTAAAGACTCGTCCCTCTTTTATCAGAACTCCTCGGCCGGTACTATTCTTCTACTGGTTTATGTCGACGATATTGTTATCACAGGCAGCAACATTGAAGGAATATCAAATCTCAAAGCATTCTTACACTCCAATTTCCAAACAAAAGATCTGGGTCCTTTGCGGTATTTCCTTGGGATTGAGGTTACTCATGATGATCACTCTCTCTTTATTTGTCAACGGAAATATACTCTTGATCTTCTATCCGATCTTGGAATGTCTAACTGTGGCCATGTGGATTCCCCACTTGAACCTGGGGAAAAGAGCCTTCATGCCGAAAGCAAATCTTTTGATTCACCCGAGAAGTACCGTAGGATAGTTGGAAAATTAAACTATCTTACCATGACTCGTCCGGACATTGCATGTGCAGTAAGTAAAGTCAGTCAGTTCATGGCTGCTCCAACGGTGTCCCAATGGGAGTCTGTTCTCCGGATTGTCAGATACGTGAAGAAAGATCCAGGTCTGGGAATCTCATACAAGGATAGAGGTCATTCCAATTTAGAAGCATACAGTGACTCTGACTGGGCAGGATGCTTAGCTACTCGAAAATCAACCACGGGATTCACAGTCTTTATGGGTGGAAATCTTGTCTCCTGGAAGAGCAAGAAACAAACTACAGTTGCTAGATCTAGTGCTGAGGCTGAATATCGGGCTATGTCTCACACTGTTGCTGAGATCATGTGGGTAAGGCAAATCCTCTGTGAAATCGGGTACCCAGTTCAGGATCCTACTCCTCTATGGTGCGACAATCAAGCTGCAATCCAGATAACCACCAATCCTGTGTTCCATGAACGCACAAAACACATAGAGGTCGACTGCCACTTTGTGAGGGAGAAGTACGAATAAGGCCTTATTTCTCTCACCCATGTGAAGACCGGAGATCAAGTTGCAGATATTCTTACGAAAGGGGTTACGGGGACTAGAATGAACTTTATATGTAACAAGTTGGGTCTGAGAAGTTCCCACGATCCAGCTTGAGGGGAAGTGTTATGAGGCGCATGTCACATTAGTCCCACATCGTGTATCATTTCCTTATGATGTTCCTTAGTAATATATATAGACAAGGAGACCTCTATGGAGGTATCAAGTATTTTCTCCTCAATACGCGTAACACGAACAATCCGGGAGAGATTGTTGATTGCACAAGATAGGCAGACAAAATACTACAACGCCAAGCACAGAAACGTCGAGTTCTCCGTAGGCGACTGAGTTTACCTAAAGATCAAACCATTCAAGTGTGTGTCAAGGATTCGTCGCTTGAAAAAGCTGAGTCCGAGATACCTTGGACCGTTTGAAATACTTGAACGTGTTGGTGAAGCTGCCTATCGGCTCGCTCTTTCGACAGAGTTGAGCGGACTTCATGATGTGTTTCACATCTCTGTGCTGCGGAAAGCTGTGCCAGAACCTAGCCAGGTCCTGGTGAAGAATCAGGTGTCGGTCGATGATGAGCTGAAGACGTTGGTCACGCCTATTTGCATCGAAGACACTGATGTCAAGCAGTTGCGAAATAAAATGATCTGAATGGTCAAAGTCCGCTGGAACAACTGCGGTCGTGAGGAGCTTTCCTGGGAGCGTGAGCAAACCATCCGGGACGAGTTCCCCGAATTATTTTGTTGAGGTGCAAGTGATATTTTGTATCTTAATGTTTCTTTGCATTGTTAAAATTTCGGGACGAAATTTCTTAAAGGAGGGGAGATTTGTAACACCTCAGTTTCCAATGCACTGAATTCAGCAGGTTGATAAGTCTGAGAGCTAACGCCAGGCGTTAGTGCTAACGCCCGGCGTTAGCCAAGGACTTAAGCGTGTCGACGGGTTGATGAGACCATAGCCCGATCGACGGGACGGCAGCCCGATCGACGGGACGGCAGCCCGATCGACGGGACGGGATGTCGATTGGCGTTAGGGCTAACGCCAGCGTTAGCGTCCCGTCGATTTTCCTTAATCGGCTGGTCAGCGGCTGTGGATAAGTTCGGCCACCGCCTTAAGGGCTAACGCCCGGCGTTAGCTAAGAAAATATATAAGGCAGCCAAATTCAGTTTCCCTTCTAAGTTCTGATTCCAGGTTCTTTCCAAAGACAAGGAGGTCGAGATCAGAAGGAAGGAGGTCTCTTTGGGCTAGCCTTTTGTTGTGCCGAAGGCAAATCGGTGAAGGAGATTCTTTTGTGCTTGTGCCAGTGCCACCATCGACCCCGTGAAAAGAAAGCTGATTTGATAAAATCCAGCCGGTTCTCTCTTTCCGTTCTATGACACCGAAACAAGCACCAAGGGTAACGATTCTCCTCCCTTCATCTTTGGACATGTGCGTCCTTTGATTTGCATGCTAAGGAAGACTTCTACTAATTAGTAGATGGGTTCTTCCGGTGGGTTGATGTTATCCCCAC
Organism: Dactylorhiza incarnata; assembly: GCA_033032865.1. Lineage (NCBI taxonomy): Eukaryota > Viridiplantae > Streptophyta > Magnoliopsida > Asparagales > Orchidaceae > Dactylorhiza > Dactylorhiza incarnata. Next base: position 281,250 of record JAWHQI010000002.1, read on the forward strand.
AAAATTTGCATATAGAGTCTGGAATGGTAGTACTGACATAGGCATGCTGTGTGAAGCCCATCTGGACAGGTTGGTCTGGATTGGTGATGTTGCTTGCTGTTCTGTTCGTTAACGCCAGACGTTAGAGCTAACGCCGGCGGTAGCGCCGTATGTTGTGTTTTTCGGGTTCTGAGTACTAAGACGTGTTGTAGTGAGTTCTGGAGGTGTTGCCCAGGAATTACCCGGAAATGAGCTAACGCCCAGCGTTAGGAGTAACGCCCAACGTTAAGGGATAACGCCCATCGTTAAGAACTAACGCCGGAGACAGTAATCATTGAGTTTACTTATCGTGTTTAGACCTCGCACCTGAAGCTGAGGTGATGACCCTGTGAGGTAGGTTATAGTTTAACAGGCACAAGGGGAAGCTGCACCCGTGTCAGGCGTAGTTGAATCTTGACATTTATGAGCGCGGGCACAAGCTGAACCGAACCCGTTCCATAGCCAGTCAGTGATGAGGTCGCTCCTCCGTGTTCACTGAGGGAATTGTGGATTAGAAACCGTAAGGTAGTGCTAGCCTTGACGGTCGCAGCTCATAATGTGAATCCAAGTTGAAAAAGGACTTGTGGATGGCGTGCCGAGAGTGCACAAAGCGCGTGACTTGATGTCACCGTGTGATAAATGTTTCTATGCGGTGCTTAGACGCACCTGTGAAATATATACTGCTGTTGCTTGCCTGCAGGGAAGGAGCACCGCTGCCCCGAGCATGGGGTGAGGTCGTTATAAGCCTGGGTCAGCTAAAGCTGACCGGTTACTTGTTTTCCCACCGCTTTGTGGATTTGTTTGTACAGGTCCTGGCGAGGCTAGCGGAAAATAGCGGGCTGAAGCCCCTGCTGTTGTGTTGTGCTGTGCTGAGCTGGCCCTCGAAAACCGAGTTGATTTTTTACTGTTTTCATGTGTGGCCGGCCTGCGTGCTGATGTTTGGAAGCCACCTTTATTATAAACATGTTGTGAACAAATCTTGTAAATAACTTGATGTATTTCATTCCTAGTTGCTAATGTGGACAATGTATGAACTGATTTTATCTGAAATTAAATGCTTCCGTTATGCGACTCTGTGGGCTGAGATAGTTATATTCTTAACTATTTAATGCTAATTAAGTAACACGCTCTTCTGTTCGTTTCATATGGGCGTAGGGTCCCGGCCGGACCTACTGCTATATGCTAAGTAACAGGGAGGATGTAACAGGGAGGATGTTATGAAACGAACAGAAGAGGGCGTTACTTAATTAACATTAAATAGTTAAGAATATAACTATCTCAGCCCACAGAGTCGCATAACAGAAGCATTTAATTTCAGATAAAACCAGTTCATACATTGTCCACATAGCAACTAGGAATGAAATACATCAAGTTATTTACAAGATTTGTTCACAACATGTTTATAATAAATGTGGCTTCCAAACATCGGCACGCAGACCGACCACACATGAAAACAGTAAACAAATCAACTCGGCCTTCGAGGGCCAGCTCAGCACAGCACAACACAACAGCAGGGGCTTCAGCCCGCTATTTCCCGCTAGCCTCGTCGGGACCTGTACAAACAAATCCACCAAGCGGTGGGAAAACAAGTAACCGGTCAGCTTTAGCTGACCCAGGCTTATAACGACCCCACCCCATGCTCGGGGCAGCGGTGCTCCTTCCCTGCAGGCAAGCAACAACAGTATATATTTCACAGGTGCGTCTAAGCACCGCATAGAAACATTCATCACACGCTGACATCAAGTCACGCGCTTTGTGCACTCTCGGCACGCCATCCACAAGTCCTTTTTCAACTTGGATTCACATTATGAGCTGCGACCGTCAAGGCTAGCACTACCTTACGGTTTCTAATCCACAATTCCCTCAGTGAACACGGAGGAGCGACCTCATCACTGACTGGCTATGGAACGGGTTCGGTTCAGCTTGTGCCCGCGCTCATAAATGTCAGGATTCAACTACGCCTGACACGGGTGCAGCTTCCCCTTGTGCCCGTTAAACTATAACCTCACAGGGTCATCACCTCAGCTTCAGGGGCGAGGTCTAAACACGATAAGTAAACTCAATGATTATTGTCTCCGGCGTTAGTTCTTAACGTTGGGCGTTAGCCCTTAACGCTGGGCGTTAGCTCATTTCTGGGTAATTCCTGGGTAACACCTCCAGAACTCACTACAGCACGTCTCAGTACTCAGAACCCGAAAAACACAACATACGACGCTACCGCCGGCGTTAGCTCTAACGCCTGGCGTTAGCTCTAACGCCTGGCGTTAACGAACAGAACAGCAAGCAACATCACCAATCCAGAGTTGGTGATACCCCGATCGTAGGTCCATCTTCGAGAAAACTTTCGCATTCACTAGTTGATCAAATAAGTCGTTTATGCGTGGTAATGAATACTTATTCTTTACAGTTAACTTATTTAATTCGCGATAATCCACGCAAAGTCGCAATGTCCCCTCTTTCTTCTTGAAACAACACCGGTGCTCCCCACAGTGATGTACTTGGCCGAATAAAATTTTTATCCATTAACTCCTGCAATTGATATTTTAATTCTACAAGTTCTTTTGGCGCCATACGATACAACGTCTTTGCAACCGGTCTTGCTCCTTCTAACTGAATTTCAAACTCGACTTCTCGTTCTGGAGGAAGTCCCGGCAATTCTTTTGGAAACAGTTCCTGGAACTCACATACTATGGGCGCAGTCGTAATGTCCTTCTTTTCTGTAGTAGTGCCCTTAACCAGTACCAACATATCATTGCATCCTTTTCTGATTTTCTTGGAGGCCTTCAACGTTGAGATTAACATTTTTGATACCTTGTTTAATCCTCGAAATACAATAATCTGCTGATTTGCACATCACTGTGACTTCTTTTCGCTTGCAGTGAATGATCACTTCATGCTGGACTAACCAGTCCATGCCCAAAGTAAGATCGAACTCGGTTAGTGGTAAAACCACTGCATCAACCATAAAACTTTTATCGTTCAATTCAAAAGAAATTACCGCCCGCTGTTGTGTGGGAACTACTTGATTATTTGGCAGGGTAACATGAAGAACTTCTTGTATAACATATGGCTTAACTGATATTGCATTTAATATAACAGTTGATATAAACGAATGGTTGGCACCAGTATCAAATAAAACTCGAATGGTTGGCACCAGTTTCTGTCGTAGCCTCCTGCTGACTGAGGTTGAAAACACGAGGTTGAATGCGACGTTCTTCCTCTACAACGCCCACTGGAACTGATGATGAAGCGAGAGATTCATTCTCCTTTGCCACACCCATCTGATAAACCTTCTGACTTGGAGGACCTGGAAACCTCCTCGCACTGCTTTCCCTTTCTATTCGTTTTGGACACTCCCACTGACGATGTCCAGGCTAACGACAGACATAGCACACATAACTGCCCACCAAACACTGTCCCTTGTGAGCTTTTCCGCACTTTCCACACTTCTGCTCCTGACCCTGAGGCGGCCTCTGAGGCTGCATTACGCTGCTACTCTCTGTTGGGCGAGACCGCTTCCCATATTCACCAGATTTCCACGATGTACTTGGCTTCGCTGAGGACTCCTTGCTTGGTGTCCACTGAGACCTCTTTTTCCCAAATTCCCTTCTCCTCTGAACCTTTTCTGCATCAATCTCCATCAAGCGCGCTTTCTGCACCAGGGCTCCATATTCCCTGATCTCCAAGGGAATCAAAATTGATCGAATGTTATCTCGTAAGCCGTCTTGAAATCTTCTACACCTTTCCTTTTCATTTGGCACGAATGCCTCCGCATAAAATGCTAAATTAGCGAACTCCGTCTCATATTCCAGCACTGATCGAGAACCCCGTACCAGTCGTAAGAACTTGTCTTGTAGTAATTTCTTCTCCGACTCAGGTACGAACCACCCTGTAAACTCCTGCACAAAGGTAGTCCACGAAATACTTACTTGCCCTCGACCTGCCAACCGTCCTCGAACGTTTAACCACCACCGCTTTGCCTCCCCTTCCAGAAGAAACGTGGCCAAACCCACTTTCCGCTCGTCTGGACAAAGCATCACTTCAAAGATCGTCTCAACGCGTGAGATCCAATCCTCTGTCTCTAACGGGGACAAACCACCTCGGAAAGCTGGCGGCTTCAGCTCCAGGAATTGCTTCAGATCTATATCCAGATGTCTTTGCTGCACTGGTACGACAGTCTCTGTGGGAGGTCCAGCTGGAGGGACTTCTCGTGCCATCTTAATTGCTTCCGCCAACATACGAGCAATATTTGTCAACTGAGGTTGCGCCTGCTGTTCCACTTGCAGACGCATTGGCTGCTCCACCGATAAATGCTCCTGTTGCGGATGTTCCTGAGGTGCAGACTCATTACTTCCAGACATCGCGTCCTGGACAATCCTCCGAGGATCCTTAACACCAAAACACGGACCAATTAGTTGTCATAATGAAAATCTAGTTCACTACCTAATAACGTCGTAACATCCTACTATAAATCTTTTGACATATACACATACTCATTGCGGCCAGGCTTATTGAAACCTGGCTCTGATACCACTAAATTGTAACGGCCCGCAGACCGCCACAACCAAAAGTCAGATCATAATCTATTTTCATTAAGCCATGCACGCACCAAAAGTTAACTTAAAGCATTCCCAACATAATTATAATCACAATGAGTATGCATATCCTGTCATTGGCCACAGAGTTACTTATACTATTACATGTTTATACATAATATTGTCCAAACTAACGTTACAAAGAAAAAGGAGCTTCTACATATGCTGTTACATCAAAAGTGAAGACTAAGCATAACTACTATAGTACTGAACAGCTCTTCATAACTTTTACGCTGACTTGCATGTGATTTTCCTTTACCTAAAAAGTTAGCATTTGAAACCGTTAGTCTTTAGTAAAGACTAAGCGAGACGCTATTTCTTTAACCTGCATACATATGTGAGAAATATATATATATAACATTATGTATAAGTCTATATAAGCAGTTCATATGAGAACAACATGTTCATAAATTCTATCTAAACAGTGGTATATATAAAAAGAGAACTTTAGCAGTTGTATGGTTTTATCATTGTGTGCATATACTATGAGAATAATCAACATGTGCATTTATAAAAGTAGGATAACAATCAGTACAGTAATATTTCATAAGTTCTAGTCATCAGGTAATATTAGGGGCGAGTGAATCCATTTCATCATGCATATACATGGTTCATTCATGTTTCTTGCTTTGGGCCCACCCCGAAGGGTCTTCATGTTCCAAAACCAGTTTGGAACTCAACATATTCATCATATTCATTCATAAGGTAGCAGTTCATTCGCCCGTAATAAAACCTAGTGTCGACACGTTAACATAATAGTATAGTGAGTTATTTGTAAATTCATCCCCTCAGAATATCATTCGTCTATTTGCCTTTTTCAAGGCCATACATAAAGCGAGCATAAGTTTTCAGTGATTATGGTTTACATATAAGGTAATGAAAGTACATTGCGTGAAAACTAAGCATAAATTAAACAAATAGGTCTCACCATAACTTTCTCCTTTCCAATGTCACGCCCCACGTCATCGCCACGTCTATTTTGGGATGCCATCCTTCGCGATATCTGTTTAGGGTCATCTCGTTAGGGTCTTTATATCGGGGTTGCATCATACTATAGCTATGACGTTGATCATTAGGGTTGACATAGACTTTTAGTAAAGATTTGTCTAAGGAGGGGAAGATAAACTGTGAGACTACAAATGAACCCATAATAATATATGATACTTTGCCTTCCTGTAAATAGGAAAACAAAACCCAATAAAGCAGCTATTCCGGACTGCAAAATAGGCAACCTGATTTAGCAAGACAATACATATACAAATCCCCATTAAAACCGAATTGAAGCATGCATAACTAGATTCAACATGCAACAAATTTCCCTACTCCAACACCCAACATATAAGGGGAACCAACATTCGTCCGATCAAGGTAAATAAAACCTGGAAAGGAACTTTACTAACAACAACTTTAACTGGACAGAAGAACAGCAATAGCCGGTCACAGACAACAACATTAAAATCCTCCAATATGTGCATGTAATGGAACAATATTGCAGAGCAATAGTTGGCCAAGCTTAGCAAGAACGAAAACCCCCCAAAACTCCTACCAGTAGCCACCAAATTTGACAAGAGGAGCAGCAATAGCCGATCACAACATCAGCAAATTCCCCAAAAGTTATTTTAATGATAACAACTCAAATCTCCTCCAAGAAAACCATACAGCCGGTCAATTTTTAAAAGCCCCTTCACCAAATTACCAGAAATGCCCCTTCACCAAATTACCAGAAATTAGAAACAGGAAAGAAGAGGGGGTATCACAAGCAGCCGGCCAACAAAAAAAAATGAAATCCATAACTTATCACCACAAGGCACGTAAAGATCAACATGAAATCCCAGATTTGTATAATAAAACCCTAGGACGAAGGCTCTTAACTTCATGATTTCTGCGCAATACAGAGAGAAAGAAACATGGAGAGAACGAATAGTGCTCACAGTGGTTGGAAGCCGCACTCCAACTAGCCCAACAACAATACCACCAAGAATAAACCAATAACCTTGCCGAGTTTTTCCAACACAGTCGACGAGAGGGAGGAAGACAAGGGAACCCAGAAGACACACACACACACACACAGATTGACAGACAGACAGACGCACACACAGATTGACAGACAGACAGACGCACACACAGATTGACAGACAGACAGACGCACACACAGATTGACAGACAGACAGACGCACACACAGATTGACAGACAGACAGACACACACACAGATTGACAGACAGACAGACGCACACACAGATTGACAGACAGACAGACGCACACACAGATTGACAGACAGACAGACGCACACACAGATTGACAGACAGACAGACGCACACACAGACTGACAGACAGACAGACACACACACAGATTGACAGACAGACGCACACACACACACAGACGCACACACAGATTGACAGACAGACAGACGCACACACAGATTGACAAACAGACAGACGCACACACAGATTGACAGACAGACAGATGCACACACAGATTGACAGACAGACGCACACAATGATTGACACACACACACACACGCACACGCACACACACTGATTGACACACACACACACACGCACACGCACACACTGATTGACACACACACACACACACGCACACATACACACACGCGCACACATACACACACGCGCACACACATAGAGATTGACAGACAGAAAGACACACACACACACACGCGCGCGCACACACACACACAGAGATTGACAGACATACAGACAAACACACACACACACACACACAGATTGACAGACAGACGCACACATGCACATACACACACAAAACACAAACACACTCGAACACACACAGACACACACACACACAACATATCATACATGATAGAGATGATCTCTTTGGAGAATATCAAGCACATGAGTCGAGAGATGATGAATAAATATCGTAGAGTCACAAAGTTACTTTGAAAGTAAAAAATATTTAATGCATACTTTAACTAATTCTTTATAAATGAATATTTATTATTAATTAAAAATAATAGTGAGATGAAGGCTCTGTTTGACACGACGATAGCGGTCGTGAACGTGGTGGTTATGAACCTTCATTAGTGAACGCCTGACCTCACCTATTAAGTTTTGTGATGGCGGACATAGCTCTTGCCTTTTCTTTTATGTTCAAGACTAGTTTTCTTTTCTTGATGGCGGTCATAGTTGTTGTCATGTCAAACAATATTTTATGGCGGTGACATTTTTTTCCAAACTCACTAGAGGAAAAACGTCGCGCCAAAGGGAGACGAAGGGTTCATTTGGCGCGGCGGTGGCGGGCAGCGTTTGCGGCAAACGCCGCCGCAAGGCGGGTAAACAAACGCCCGGCGATGACGTTTGCCGCGTCTGCACCCGCCGCGCCCTGCGAAAAGAAGCTAACAGTTCCGTTTCGAATCCCGCCTCCTCCCCTCCGTTCCCTACCCGCCATCTCTACCCGCCCTTTCCGCCCTCCACCGCCACACCAAATAAAGCCGAAGTCTCAGGTGGTGGTGGTGTTGTATTAATTAAAACAATTGAATTCATTAATTTTAATATTACACATGCCGCCACGAAATATATGCATATTTGGGCAAAAAATTAAAGCATTCTTATCCCGCCCGCTGATAATTTCTTTTGCGTGGCAAGGGCTTCACTAATCTCTTCCCCGACGGCTCTCTTGCCTCGATATCCTGCCCGATTCCTTCATTCCCGAAGTCAAAGCTGCTCTCAAAAAGTGGCGATCATGATATCTGTGGCTTCTTTTGGATGAATATGTGCAAATCCAGTTCAAGCAGCATTAGGGTCTCTCAGTTCCCTCTACATCAAACCCGCAGACTCGCTGCAACACTCACTGCTAGGGCATCACTGCTCATATTCCATCGTCTACATCATTCGAATCTCTCGCCCATGGCATATTTCACCGCTGAGTTCTCCACTTGGATTTTTTTACCTGTTGCCTTCATCTCCTTCAGATTCCGCGGGAGAGACTCCGGTGAGTTATCCACTGGAAACCACATATCAATAAAAAGTTATATGTTTTTTCTATCTCACGTCTTCCTCTCCTTCTGCATCAGTCCCACTCACACCCCACCATCCCTGGATCAAATCCCCGCCTCTGTTTTTTATCTCTCTTCAGTGTTTGGTTCTTGAGGAAGAAAAGCCGGCAACCTTCAAAGGAAGTCTCCAGCTGCGCTTTATCATTTAAACGAAGCAAAGAAAGGATCTGCCTGCTGTAGGTAAGAAATTAATTCAGTGAAAGGAACGGCCTGCTGGAGGTAAGAAATTAATTCAGGTTTTGTAAGTAATCAACTTCGGAAATTCTGTTGAAGAAGCTTTCACTGACTTGGCATTAAGGTGAGCATTGTCTTTCTACAGCTCTAATCTTTCACAGACTTGGCATTTGCATTTTCTTTCTTTCTTTGACTGTATTTCATTCAAGGATCGACCTGTTGTTTAACCTTTCAACTATTCTACTTTTTGGTATAAGTTGTTGATCTATTACGCACACTATGTGTTTGAGTTTATGCTTGACTTAGCTTTAATTTGTTTTGAGTTATTTTCTGAGATTATATCACATGTGATTTGTGAATGTATAATTAATTACATGTAATTCTAATGCCATAAATTGTCTAAATCTGTGTTTATTTGAGAAGCTAAGATTAATGATATTTATATATTGTATCGTTTCTTAATGTTTCAATTCTGTTATTCAAGATGAGATTTTGTTTAGATGGGGTTTACTTTAAATGAATACCATGTTCAGCCCTATCCATGTTCTTCAATAGCATAGGGGCGAAATTGAGTATTGGAGTCGGCTTATTTAAATCAGCCGCTTCCCCTTCCGCTTTCTGCCATCTTATTTGAGCTGACAACATTCGCAAGCCCTCCAACCAGATAGTGGAAACTGCTATTGTGACTCCATTTTTATAACACCCGACCCCTGGATAGTTTCTCTGGTTTGATCTTCTAAGTAGGATAAATCCAGACCTCTTCTTTCCTAGATTATGTTCTTTTACTAATTAAGCATGCAATTGCGAATGTCCATTTAAAACATCAGAAGAAGTTCATTCTTATAACAGGACCTATCCCTATCAATTGTGATGTGTTGGATCCATTTGATCATGTAAAACAGTTTAGCACTATCTATAGTGATTAGCATTATTATAATATGTTTGAAATTTGCTCAAAATATAATTAAAATTTGATCCGTTTCACAAGATTGTTATTGTGGATTGGGAAGAAAAACTTCACCTGTTGGCGGCTTCACTCCTTTGGTGGAGTCTCTCTTCAAGCTCGATTGAGGACATGTTAAAAGCCCTCCGCACTGCCTCTAATAACAAATCCCTCATTCACCATCTCCTTTCCAAAATCCAGTTTCTTCAATTTTTTTGGTAAAATATATTATTTCTGTTGTCATAAAGATGGAAATGATGTTCTATAAATATTTTGTCACGTTTGTGAATTCATGGAATAGGTGCTCTTGCAGTATATGGCTTTACTTCTTATTTTTTTTCTACACATGAAAGTTATTAAACATACATTTTTTAATGAACAACAATGAAAATCTGTACCAAGTGACACTTTCAAGATTAACAAACTTACATTATGCATGTTGTAAAGTTGAGAACCAATACCCTATATGTTTGCACCCCTCATTTTTAATTTATGCAACTCACCCATTCATTTTGATTTTTTACTTTTTGTGTTGGCAGGTTCTTATGTCGATAGGGAAACACGGGCGAGCTGTTTCATAGTTCCTGCTAGGGAGCTTGAGTTTGTGTGAGGGGATACTCTGCATTATTGGACTTGGAGACATCATCCTTAATCAAGGTGATTAGCTTGATCTGAATAAATTTTTCTGAGATTATACTGTTGTTGATGAATATGTTTGTGGATAAGTTGATCTGTTATACTGGCATGATTATACTGAAATGATTAGTTCAACTGTCCACCACAAGGCCCTCTCTGAAGGTATTACTGGAAGTGAGATTTCAGTTGACTGTGCTTTCATTTTGAAGAAAGTGTCATTCCTGATAGGTAGTTATGTTTAGTAGTTGTGTGAGATCTGATATATAAAATAACAGTGTTTGATTCAGATCTTAAAATAACAGTGTTTTGTTTAACAATTTCTGTTTTTGATGTATTCTAATTAGAGCTTGTGTTTAATAGTTATGTGGTTTTACATGTCTTCTAAATTGTTGTTATCATATCCAATTTTTTATATATCGTTGTTAACATAGATATTTAATAGTTTGATTTAATTTACTAATGTGTAGCTTTATGATTAAAACAAGAGGAGGAATTTCTACAACTGCAGTTGTCCGAAACTACAGCTGCAGTTTGGACAAACTACAGTTGCAGTTTGCCAAACTGCAAGCTCTTAATTGGGCATTGGAAGGATCTCTTAATTGCTGGCTTGAAAATAGGGCATTGGAAGGATATCTTAATTGCTTTTGAATTATTCATTAATTCAGACGTAAATATGTACATTCCCTTACCTTCTTCTCTTATAACCTTGGGCGGTGTATAATAATATTATTACACTTTCTTGCAGCTTCCTCGCACCCAAAACCTGGATAAAAATTGATCTACGGAATAGGTTAGACCTTCCTTCAATCGCTTTTTTCTGTTAGGAACTTGATGATTCCTCCTCTTCCACAAAAATGCACAAATCTTTATGTTGATTAATATTGGGTGCACTCTTGGTGCCGGCAACCCCGAACAAGTCGGGGATATTGGATTATCTTGCACTTTATGAAGGTAAGACTTATCTTCTAAGGTTTTGCCATCTGCTCATGTGGCTTTATTGTTTTTATTGAAACATCACCATGGATTAAAAGTGTCATCTCTGCTTGGTTACTAAGCAAGTGTGTGTTTATGGAGGTAATGAAAGTGAACTGCTCCTGCAGTTCACTGATTTTCAATGAACTACTGGAAACAGTTCATTGAGTTCAGTGAACTGCTGGAAGTAGTTCACTGAATCAGTGAACTGCTGGAAGTAGTTCACTGAATCATTCAGAATTCAGCGAACTGCTTCACTGAATTCAGCGAACTGCTTCACTGAATTCAGCAAACTGCTTCACTGAATTCAGCGAAGTGCTCCAACAGTTTTACTGATTTTCAGTAAACTGCTGGAAGCAGTTCACTAATGAATTTTAATGTGTGTGCTTTTGTGAACTGATGGATGGCGTGTGTGTGTGCATTCTATGGCGTGTGTGTATGGATGTTTGTGTAGAGATGATGTGTGTGCGTGTTTTAATGTATGTTTGTTTTCATGGGGGGTGTGTATGGATTGTGTATGTATGAATGTTAGTGTGTATGAATATTTCTGCTCTCATGTTTTTTAAACATTAACAATTGCTCTCTTTTATTTGTAGGGTGCTGGAGCCTTGGTCGGAAAGTGACGAAAGATTCATTGGTCGGAAAGTGATTGAAGATTCACTAGTCGGAAAGTGACGGAAGATTCATTAGTCGGAAACTGTCGAAGTTGATGTGTCATATTTAAAACATGTTGATCTTATTGATGTTATGTAATATTCTGTTGTTCTAGATGAGATGACATTAGCTTGTACTCTATGTAATACTTATTTTTGTAAATAAATACATGTAGTTCAAATTTAATAATTGTATATATGTATGTGTGTGTGTGTGTTTTTGAGATTTTATCTTATCTTCAGCTGACTTTAAGAAATTTGATGCCATAATTAATTTTTATATTAAAATGACGCAATACATAAAAAATTGGAATTGAAAATTTTGATATATAAATGAATTTGTTTTTAGTGAGGAAAATCAAAAACAATTGTAATGAATTATTTTTTACAATCTTACAATTTATTATAACAAAGTAATATTTGTTACAAGTTATTTGCATCTATAAATTAATATCAATAAATTTGATATATAAATATATTTATTTTTAGTTAGAAAAAAATAAAAGATTTGTAACAAAATATTCTTTATTGTACCTCTTTTTTTGTGACGAAGTAATGTTTATTACAATTAAGTTAGAGCGATGTTAAACGCGGGCCAGTTTTGGCTATATGCAGGCCACAATTTTTTAAAAAGAGCGATGTTAAACGCAGGCCGATTTTAGCTATATGCAGGCCACAGTTTTTTAAAAAAATATATCATTTTTCCTTTTAAAACTTTAGGAAAAATGATTCGAGTAGTTTAATACTTCATGTTTTTTCCTTCCATGCAACCGTGTCCCCAATGAGTTTACTCGTTTGTCTGAGTCTGATGTGTTTTTAAATTACAACAGGCCTAAAGTTATTCAGGGGTATTTGCTACGGCGATGGCGACGACGGCGATGGGGACGATCGTGACGTCGTCGGCGATGGCGGCGATGACGGCGATGGCGGGGATGGCGACGATCGGCGGCGATGGCGTCGATGGCGGCGATGGAGGCAATGGCGGTGATGGCAGCGATGGCGGCGATGACGACGAAACAGTGACATTCAACGTAACCTCGCACGCATGATATTTTAGTTACTTATTTTATTTATTTAGGAAAATATTAATTTGATTTTTGAATATGATATGTAAATATGAAATATGGCCTGCATGAATAATTTTTTGGCCTGCATATATCTGCGGCCTGCATATAGCCAAAACCGGCCTGCATTTAACATCGCTCTTAAGTTATTTGTAACGACTAACACATTCGTTACGAGAAGTATTCACGTCGGGCTTTAGAGGATGACCGTTACATAAATTTTTTTTGTTACAAAATAGTTTTTGTAACGATTTTAGTTAGTTGTTGTAACGAATTTGGTCCTTACTAAATGTGCAGTTTGTTGTAGTCTTAGGATTTGAATGGCTGAAGAATTCTTATTTCTTCAACCTGAGCATTGGCCAAGGCCTTGCTTTTCTTCAGTGCTTTTAGAAGAGCACCATACTTGCTAATAAGATCTAAATATTGATCAGCTGATTCAGAATCACTCTCATTATTAGATGATAAGTTTGCTTCTGTTTCAGCATTAGACTTAATATCAGATCCTGAAATTGAAAGACGGGCTTTAATATGTACCTTATAAAGACAAGAGTTATCCTGCTCTTCTTCATTAGTCAAAGCCATCAGTCCATGACTGATCTCATCTTCTTCTGAAACACCGTTTGACAGTGATATGGGTGCCCTTATGCCACCCTGACTGCATGATAGCTATTCTCTCATTCTTCTTCTGAGACAGCAGTGAGCCCAATGTAGGCTTCTTCCTCAGATTCTGATGAACTCGAGTCACTATCACTCAAGGTCTTGGGCTTCTTAGCTATGAAGCTCTTTTCAAATTTCTTGCTTTTGTGAGATCTTCTCTCATCATCTCTTCTTCCCTCCTTCCTTTTATCTGGACAGTTAACTATGACATGTACAGGCCTGTTGCAGCAATAACATACAATACTGTAGAAAATTGTTTATTATGTTTAGATGCATACTTGTCCCTTTTGGGATTATGCTTTGCCCTGTAAGAAATATTGTGATATCTCTTTGAGCTGGAGGAGGATGATGGTTTGTTCTTCCACTGCCTCCTCTTGCTTTGTATCTTCTTAAATTGCTTGGAGAATAAGAATAGTTCTCCATCTGAAAGTTCTGAGCCTGAAGTGCTGGTTTCAGATTCTTCTTCTTCTTCTTCAATATTTTTCTTCCTGAGGGCTGGAGAGTCCTCTCTGTTTCTCCTGGAACTTTCAGTCTTGAAAGCTACAAACTTTTATCTAGAGTGAGATCTGGAAGTCTCTTCTTCTGCCTTCCTGGTGTTTAGCTACAACTCATGAGATAGAGCTTCCCATACAGATTTTGGGGCTGGATGTTGGCCAGATTCCCCATCTCCCTTATAACACAAATCTGGTTGTCCCACTCTTTGTTGAGGGACCTCAAGAACTTGTCGTTCAGATCATAGTTGGAGAATTCTCTCCCATAGTTCTTTAGTCAATTGACTATCTTAAAGAAATTTTCATAACATTCAACAATAGCGTCCTTCTTTTCCTGCCTGAAGGCCTCATATTCTTGGTTGATGAGAGATTTTCTGTCTTCTCTTACCTCCTCAGTGCCTTCCATGTAAATAATTAGTGAATCTCATATTTTCTTAGCTGTTCAGCAGTGAATTATGTTTTGGAAAGCGGAGTCATCTATGATACTTAATATTATGTTCTTGTCCCTTTTATCCATAGTGGTAAGAACAACTTCATCCTTAGTCATCTGAGAGTATTTCTTTGGTACTTGTATATTTGCATCTATAGTGGAGACTTTCAAGGGGATGAAAGGTCCTTCCTCCACGGTGAAGAAGATTCTAGGGTCAAATGGTTCCATGAATAATCTGACTCTCTCATTCCAGATTCTGAAGTTCTCTTCTCTACATATAGCCAGCTTCATAAAAATGAGCTCTTTATAGCTCTCTCCAGAAGTCATGGTGGGTAGACTGATTTCCCTCATTGAGGATATTGTTCAAGCTGTTAGGCTCTTTGTGAAAAACCTATCTCTGATACCACTTGTAAGTTGAGGGATGCCTAATCACCTGGAAGGGGGTGAATTTGTGTTTGATTGTTTTTCAGATATTAAAAATCTAAGCAGATAAATCACAGAAAATCTAATAAATCACAGATTGCACAGGTATTTATAGTGGCTCCCCGAGTTGGGTACGTCAACTTTCCCCTCCACTTATCTAGCAGTGTGTTAGACTCGGTTAACTCCTCCAAATACTCAGATCTATCATATCTTACAACTCATAGTCCACGACTCCTACAGCTCGGGAATAATAAATATTCCCTACCTCAGATCCAATCCTTGTATCCTATAACTCAGATTTACTCATGAATCTTACCTCAGGAACTATGCAAAGTCCTCTATCTCAGATCCTTAGCAAGGATCTTATAACTCAGATCTGAAAGATCCTACACTCAGATTTCCTCAGAAATCCTACAGAAGAATATGTAAAACAATATTTTACAAACAAATCTTAGACTCAGAAAATTTATCTTGTAAAGCTTGAGACTTCTTGAAGCCTGTTGCGGAAATGACTTCTTCAGAAATCTTCTTGCAATTGATGTTGAATCTTTGGATCGGCAAGATGATTGAATCTTTTCTTCAGAAGAATTAAAATGATCGGCTTCAATGAACTTCTTCTTTTTCTTGAGCTCTGAAAGCAAATGCACGTTGACGGCGGCGAGCTCTTCCTTCAGAAATAATTATGGAAATGAATGTCAATCTCAAGATTAAGGTTTGCTGAAATCCATCTCTTCCTTTTTATAGGGACCTTTGATAACGGTCTTTTACTCGGACGAATTTTATGTCAGATATCAGCTTTCCATAAAGCTCAGCTTTGATTGGCTCAATATGCGGCGACAATAAATGACGTGATGCCAAAACCACGCTTTAATTTGAATTCTGGCCCGCAATTCGACTAGATGTCTAGTCGAATTTAGTTCTTCTGGTCGAATGTGCACTATGTATAGCTTTTGTTCAACTCTTTTACATGAATCGTTTTGGTGACTTTGGTGGTCTTCAAGATGATATTTCACAGTTCAATCTTCTAGTCGAATCGTCTACACGAATAGTCTTGATGGCCCTTTGAGGTTCAAAAGATGACATTTCACTACTTCAGCCTTCTAGTCAAATCTTCTACACGAACCAACTTGATATCTCTTTATAATCTTCAAGAAGATATTTCACTACTTCAGCCTTCTAGTCGAATCTTCTACACGAATCGACTTGATATCTCTTTATAGTCTTCAAGACAATATTTGAACTCTTCTAGTTGAATCGTCTTGATACTCATGAAATGTCGTGTTGGTTCTGTGAAATTTTTCGGATCTTTATGAAGTGAGCAGGAATCATACAACTTAGAGTTCACAAGCCAAACAACCAGAAGCAAATGGAAGCAAACAAGTGATCTTTATTGATAGCAACTTCAAATTACAAGGCAAGGCATGCTTGGTGAGACATGATTTCGCCAGCACAAACACCAAAGGAAAAAATACAAGTTGAAGATAACTTGAGACCGCGCGGTCTCCCTACGACCTCAGCAACCTGCCAGACCGCAACCCGCTGCCGATCTCAGAACAACACCAGACCGCTGATCAGACCGCACCCCTCCTTCCGAACTCCTGATTCTCCCGAACTCCAGCAACACAGCTCCAAGCCGCAGACCGCCCGAACACTTTCAAAGGAAGAGGTGATCGTTGCTGCCCGCACTATCCGCAGAAGCTGCACAATAAGAGTTCAATCAGCAGACCGCCCGGTCACACAAATAGAGACCGCAGGAAAGAAGAGAATTCAGCTTACACTTGGTGTGTCATGTGATTATTGCTGTCGATGGGTCCTATTTATAGGCGTGAGACCTGATCCAGTCACCACCCTATGAGATAGGATCACCACCCTCCAGACCGCGCGACCTTACCGGTCACACCGCGCGATCAGCAATAGTACTCCTGCTTCATTTTAGGTGAGCTCGCCAGCTTCAACCAAACCATGAGAGACCGCCACTCTCATAGTGAGATCGCGACTCCACAAGGAGATCGCCAGACCGCCACGAAGCTACTCACCACCTGTGTTCGCCAGAGACCGCGAACACAGCCAGTTCGTCATCAGACCGCGAACTCCTGTCCGCATGCCGGTCTCCTCCTGAGACCGCGAACTGAGACCGCGCGACTAAGTCCCTTAGTCCGCGAATACCACCAGAAAGCCCGGTCAGTCACCAGACCGCATTCTGGAAAACCTGGAACAACCTGTGCAGTTCATACCAGACCGCCACAGCCTTGAAGAAGACAGCTCGCCACGCGGTCACGCACAGACCGCGCACACCTGAAGACGATCAACCCGTCACGCGGTCACAGACAGACCGCGCGTCCTTCACCTTCAGCCGCCTTGGACCCATACCAGCGATCAAGCCAGGAGACCGCAGCTAGGATTAGACAAGCCAGACCGCAGAGGCAGACCGCCAGGTCGTGCGGTCACGCCAGACCGCCCGACCTCCTCCCAGACCGCCCAGGTCCAAAAGTCCTCTAACTTCCACTTCAACAATTTCAACACTCCCCTTGAAGTGGGAAGTTGAAACTAGCCCCAGTAGGCCCCTTAGCCGTGTGAATGGCCCCTTCGCCAGCGCCTTTATGAAGATGTCCGCCACGTTGTCCGCACTTCGCACATGCTCGACCGAAAGAGATCCTTCCAGCACCTTCTCCCGTATGAAGTGGTGCTCAATCTCGATGTGCTTGGTCCTCGCGTGACAAACTGGATTGGTAACCAGTTTGAGAGCACTCTCATTGTCACCGCGTAGCAGAGTCGGCTCCCGAACCTCCTTGTGGACGTCTCCCACCAACCTCCTAAGCCAGATGGCTTCCTGAGCTGCCAAGGCCGAAGCCTTGTATTCCGCTTCCGTGGTGGAGACCGACACGGAATCCTGCTTCTTGCTGCGCCATGATATAGCCGTGGGGCCCGCCATGAAGACGTATCCAGATGTCGACTTCCGATCATCTGAATCTCCCCCGTAATCAACGTCCATGTACCCATGCACCTCGAAGCCCGCATCCCTCCTGTATAGGAGACCCATGTCCGAGGTCGCCTTGACATACTTCAGAATATTCTTGGCTGCTAGCAGATGAGGCACCCGTGGCTCCGCCATATATCGACTCACTCTGCCAACTGCATATGCAATATCCGGCCTCGTGATCGTCAGATAAATCAAGCTCCCAACCAGAGCTCGGAACACCAACGGATCTTGCAGAATCTTCCCCTCATCCTTGCGAAGTTTTGTGGCCTTCTCCAGAGGTGTAGAAGTGCACTTCCCTTCCTTCATGCCGAATCGCTCCACGATTCGGTCCGCATATCCGGCCTGGGTCACCAGCACTCCACCTTTCTTCCTCTGCACCTCGAGTCCAAGGAAATGGTGAAGCTCACCTAAGTCCTTCATCTCGAACCTGATAGACAGCTCGGCCCGAAGCTGCGCTACCTCCTCCTTCGAGTTCCCCGTCACGATCATATCGTCGACGTATAGTAGCACGATGACTTGAAGCTCCCCGCTCTTCTTGACGAACAAGCTTGAGTATGAGTCTGAAGCACCAAATCCACAGAATAGGAGGTATTCTGCGATCTTCCCGTACCACGCCCTCGGCGCTTGCTTCAACCCATACAGGGCCTTCTTCAGCTTGCAGACATGCTCCGGAAAATCTTCAGACACAAAGCCTGGTGGCTGGACCATGAAGATATCCTTGTCAATCTCACCGTACAAGAAAGCATTCTTGACGTCGAGCTGCCAAATCTCCCATCCACTGAACGCTGCCAAGGCAATGATGAACCGAACTGAAGTCATTTTTGCCACCGGACTGAAAGTCTCCTCGTAGTCTTCACCGTATTGCTGCGAGAACCCCCGAGCCACAAGGCGAGCCTTGTACCGCTCGATACTGCCGTCAGCTTTCTTCTTCAGCTTGTAGACCCACTTACATGTCACAGGAGTGGTGCCCTTGGGCTTGGGTACAAGAGACCAGGTCTCATTCTTCTCGAAAGCTGTCATCTCTTCTTGCATAGCAATGTCCCACTCCTTCACGCCACAGGCCTTCTCAAAGCTCGACAGCTCCCTCTCATCCAAGGGACCAGCGAAGAAACATGAGACGAAGCTCACTGCGTTTCCTCCTGTATAGCGATCAGGGGCGACGATCGCCCGCTTCGACCTCCTCAGCTCCTTCCCCTGAACCGCATTATCTTCAGCTGCTTCTTCCCTAGCTCCTCTTCCAGACGTGCTAGGAGCATCGCTCCCCCTGCTCCCTGAACCAGAAGCCCCCGTCTCGGAACTAGAAGGAGATGGACCACCTGGTGACACAGGTAGCTCCACCTGAAGATCCTCCACAGCTTTCTCCGGCACCTCCACCCTGCTCTCTGGTAGCTCCACACCAGAAGACCCCTTGTAAGATGTCACCTCATCGAACACGACGTCGCGAGATACCACAAATCTCCGCGTCTCCGGGTCCATGCACTTCCAGCCTTTCTTCCGCTCATCGTATCCCACGAAGACTAGCTTCCTTGCTTTCGCATCTAGCTTCGTCCGAAGAGCATCTGGAACATGCACGTAGCAGGTGGAACCAAACACCCTAAGGTGTGCCACGCTTGGCTTCTCCTTGAACATCATCTCATGCGGAGTCAACATGTTGATGGGACTCAAAGGCATCCTGTTGATGACGTAGGCAGCACAAGACATTCCCTCCGCCCAGAAGGACTATGGGATACTCTTGGCATGCAGCCAACACTTGCAGGTCTCCGTCAGATGACGGATCTTCCGCTCTACAACTCCGTTCTGCTGTGGAGTATGTGCACAAGTGAGCTCTCTCCGGATGCCTACCTTCCTGCAAAAAATAGAGAACTCACTGGAGGTGAACTCCTCTCCGTTGTCAGTCCTCAGCTTCTTCACCTTCAGTCCTAGCCGACCCTCCACGAGCTCCTTGAACTCCACAAACTTGGCAAACGCCTCCGCCTTCTCCTTCAGGAAATATACCCAGACATATCTGGTATAATCATCGATCAACACCAGCATATATCTGCTGCCTCCGAGGCTTGGGGTAACAGTAGGTCCCATTAAGTCACCGTGGATGCACTCCAACGACACACTACTCCTTGTCTGCGACTTGTCAAACGGTAGTCGATGAGACTTGCCGAACTGACATCCCGCGCAAACATGACCTTCACCGTAAGAAGATAGGCTTGGCAGGCCCTTGACCAGACCTCTCACCGCCATAACTTTCATCTTGTCCATCCCTACATGCCCCAACCTCTCATGCCATATAACGACACCATCATTCGTCTTCATCTTGTCGACGTAGGAACTTGTCGATAAAACGAACAAGTCTTTTGCCCGTCTCCCGACATGGACGACCTCGGCCTTTACGGCCTCAAAATTGCGTAGAAACTTCACTTCTGTTGGGCCGAACAGAACGTGATACCCAACGTCTACAACGTTGGTCACGGAGAAGAGGTTTTTCCTCATACCAGGCACGTGATAGACACTCTTCAAAGTAAGTGGCCCTCTATCACTGCCCAAGGAAACAACCCCCACCTTCTCTACTGGATGCACAGTATTATCAGCAGTAATGATTGCATTGTTACCTGTATAGGGCTGTGCAGAAGAAAGCTTGGTCTCGTCTCCGGTGAGGTGATGACCACACTCCGAGTCCACGATCCAGTCCTCCAGATAGTTGATAGGAGCCGAAGCTCCAACAGAAGCCGAGAAGGCTCCTCCCCAACCTCCTTGAATGTGCCTGGCCTCAGCTTCCTCCTTCTCCGCAGCATGCCCAGCTTGGGTGACCACCCTGCAATCCTTCCTGATGTGGCCTCAGCTTCAAGATATCTGTTGTATACTTCCAAGACAATATGAAAGCATATGAACCTTGTTAAAATGATATCGTCTTAGAAAGTATATTGCCAAGACGAAATTTATAGATAGACCTTCTTCTAGACAAGACGATATGAGTGTAGTTGTGAGTTTACAAGACGATGTCGTCTTGGTGCTTATGGTCTTCAAGACGATATCGATACCTTCACTCGGCGACATTTAGGCTTACCAAGATGATATTTGACTTGGTTAAATTATGATCTTCTCAAATAAACTCCTTGGCTTTAGCTCACTTGATAGACCTTCATTCCTGATGATAATGAGTTAGTGACAAGTCTAACATAGTCTAGATCATAGGTCGACATGGTGTTTTGCACAATGAGAGATTACATTGGAAAAACTATGTTTGATGACACAAAGTCTAGCCCTATGTTAGACTTGCACTGTCTAGTACTTGAAAATAATATTCTAAAGCAAATGTGTTAAATACAAAGTGTATTTATCATTGACTTGATGACTTCTTCAAATCAGGAACATTGTAGGTAAATTTCTCAACGTCCTATTTTATTGCAAAATTTTGACCTAAATATTTGGGGATGTTGTCTTGATTTTATTGGGGATTTTATCCTAATTTTTATGCATATTCTATTATAATGATTGACTATTTTCTTAGGCTTATTATGGACTATTATAAGGTTGTTTTGGCAGCTATATTTTAGAATTGCTTAATTCATCCCTAGTATTGGAATAATTGGGGTAAAATTGACCCACTACCATGTTGCCCTAAATTCAGAAAATGATATTTATGTTATTTTTAAAAAATGGAAGCCCTCCCATCATTCTCTCCACTTGTTTAAACATTTGTTTTGTCGAATAAGGTTTTGATTTAGAGTGTAGTGTAATCATCTTTTCGTGATGCAACTCATTTAAGTACAATTGTTGCATTGCAAAGCCTCTCTCACGGAAGTTTTGCGAGTTGTGCTTAAAAATCTGCTACGTTCAAGATGACCTCGAGGGAAGGGATGAACACTAGCTTGAGAAGGGAAATGACCTATTTCAAATGCCTATTTTCTTAGTTTTGGTAAATACATATTTGATAATGATAAAATGTCCTTTTGTGCATTATAAAGATACATGTTTTAAGAATATTTTTTGACACTACGCACGATGTGTTTCAAGATTTCATATTTCAGATATTTAAAACTGCATATGAAAGAAGTTTCAATTTCAATGTTTCCTATCGATTCGATTTTTTCTTATAAATTTTTAGAGTTGATTTCCGAATTATTTTTCAAGAAGTTATTTGATTGATTTCCGTTAGCCATGAACATAAAAACCGGGCCTGACGGGCCGGCCCGAGACCGGCCCGGTTCAGGCCCGAACCGGGCCGAGCCCTTACCTGGGACCCTGAAAGGGCCCTGGTTTGGCCGCGCTACCCGGCCTGGTCCGGGCCGGGTAAAGCCCGAAAATCGGGCTAACCCGAGACCGGGCCGGGCATAGCCCGATCCGGTCTCGGGCTAGGCCCGATTGAGCCTAACGGCTCTTATTAGAGCCGTTAGGCTCATCATGGCAGCATGGCTGCCATGTGGCAGCCATGCTGCCATGAAAGGGCAGCCATGCTGCCATGAAAGAGCAGCCAACGGCTCTTATTAGAGCCGTTGGCTGCTCTTTTAATAATATAGTATATTATTATTATTTTTAAATTTTTTTAATTAATTTTTTAATAAAAAAAACAAAAAAAATCCTATAAATACCCCCCTCCCCTCTCTCTTTTCTCACACCCCACCTCTCTCTCTCTCTCTCTCTCAGCTCTCTCAATGGCGTCGTCCTCCACAACTCCAGCGTCGTCTTCTCAAAGTACGACTTCGGTGGTGGAGCACAACCGTAGAGCGAGTATTTGGGAGCATTTCGAGATGGTACAAGTCGGGACCGAAAGAAAAGCGCGTTGCAAGATGTGCTCGAAGTTGCTATCCATCAGCGGCAACTCGACGCTCGTTAGACACCAGAAGTCTTGCGAGTCGAAACAAGCTCCTCCCGAGTCAAGTCAAGCCCAAATTTCTGGAGCCGGACAGATTTGGACGTACGATCAAATGCGACAGCGAGAGCTGCAGGCGAAGTTCGTCATCAAACGTGGGCTGCCATTCAGCGTCTTCGACAATGACGACGGCACAGAGTACATACATGGGGGGCTTCAGCCCAAATACCAAAAGGTTAGTAGAATTACTTTAAGGCGCGACATGATTAGGTTATATTTAGAAGCAAAACAAGAATTAATTACGTATTTTGAAATTTTCGAAGGACGTGTGAGTCTAACGAGCGACGTTTGGACGAGTAATTTAAATTTAGGATTAGCTTATCTTTGCATCACTTGTCATTGGATTGATCCCATTTCGTGGGAGCAAAATAAACACGTAATATGTTTTACAGGTTTTGAATTCCCGCACACGGCTATAACTTTATATAAGGTTATTATGAAATGTGCGCGAGAATTTAAAATTAACGATAAAATACTTAGTTTTTCTCTTGATAACGCCTCCAATAATGGCGCCGCATTTGAATTGTTAAAACGAGATTTAAAACCATTTCTCAACGGCGCGTTTTTTCATACTAGATGTGTTTGTCACGTCCTAAATTTAGTGGTACAGGTAACCGTGAACATAAAGCCCGATCGGGCCGGCCTGGACCGGTCCCGATCGGGCTTTTTCCTGTAGCGGGCCGGGCCGGCCCGGTCCTCCACTGGAATCGGGCCGGCCCGGGCCGGGCAGGCAGCACTTATGTGCTGCCTGCTCCGGCCCTTCAGGCCGGGCCGGGCAAGACCGGGCCGGTCTCGGGCCCGATCCGGGCCGGCCCGGTTTTTTATTTTTTAATTTATAGTTAATTTTTTTTTAATTTTTTTTTTATAAATAATTAAATATTGAAAATTTGAACAGAAAATTTAAAAAAATTGAAAAAATTTAAGTTTAGAATTAGATTGTATTAGTATTGAACAATTGGAACGAAAAATTTGGAACAAAAAATTTTATTAATATTGAAAATTTGGAACAAAAAATTTAAAAAATTACAATATTTAAGTCGTACAATTGTACAAAATACAAAATGCAAACCTATGAAGGCTATGATTCTTATAAAATTTAATTAAAAAAATTACATATATAAAAAAAATTACATTTAGATTTTAGAGTGCTCGATTTAATCATCTTGTAGATTCAAGTTCAACGCGTCCATTTCGTCTTCTATCTCCTCCGAGCTATCCTCCAATGTTGTTATGTGTTGCTTCCTCTTTAAACTGTCCAAGTAGTCCTTGTAGCATATGCAAATCTCCAACGAATCTTCGTTAAGCCGGCTCCTCCGCTCGTTCAAAACCCTGCCACTAAGAGAAAAAACGGACTCCGAAGCTACTGTACTAGCTTGGACAGTTAATAAATCACGGGCCATACAGGCCAAAACAGGATAGGTATTAGCTTTACCTTTCCACCAATTTAAGAGATCGAAGTTTTCGATCTCGTCCGAACTCATAAAATCGCTAAATTGAGTTTTTGTGTATAATCCTAATTCATCTAAACTACCAGATGTGCGCGCTTTTTTCCTAGAAGCTAAATCTAAAATTGTATTTTTAAGACTATCCTTCGTTTTGGGTTGCGTTATTTCTTCGCGGGGTCGTGACCCGTATAAGTTATTGTAATAATTATAACTTTGCGTAAAAAAAGTAGTAAAACTTGTACTACTAACGGGGTCATCATCATCATAATTTATATTTAAGGTTATATTAGTATTGATTTTGTCGATCAAATTTTCTACGCCTTCTACGTTAAGTAGCGGATTTAAAGCGGCGGCGCATGAAAACATAGGCGGTATTTCTCTATAATATTTTAAAAAAATTTCTTCCATTATTTTAATTAAAGGAGCCAAACTTTGGTGTTTTCTATAATAACTAAATCTTTCTGTGATATGTACGAAATGTTCAATTACTAATGCGCTCGTTGGATAATACACTCCAGATAAAAAACGGTGACCCTATAAAAACATTTTAGTAAATCTATATAATGTTCTATAATATTCCAATCAGTTTCACCTAAACCGTGTTCAATATTAAGCAAACTATAATATTCCATTAGAAGATCTTTTTGTAGAAGGGCTCTTTTTAACATTTTATAGGTTGAGTTCCATCTAATAGGCATATCTAATTGTGGTTTCAAATATTTTTGATTTTGTGCTTTACAAAATTTTCTAAAATCTTGAGCTCGTTGTTTAGTACAATAAATTGCTTTTAACATGTCGCAATTTTTATTAATATATTGTGACATTGCCTTTAAACTATCATATACCACTAAATTTAGGACGTGACAAACACACCTAGTATGAAAAAATGCGCCGTTGAGAAATGATTTTAAATCTCGTTTTAACAATTCAATTGCGGCGCCATTATTGGAGGCGTTATCAAGAGAAAAACTAAGTATTTTATCGTTAATTTTAAATTCCCGCGCACATTTCATAATAACCTTATATAAAGCTATAGCCGTGTGCGGGAATTCAAAACCTGTAAAACATATTACGTATTTATTTTGCTCCCATGAAATGGGATCAATCCAATGACAAGTGATGCAAAGATAAGCTAATCCTAAATTTAAATTACTCGTCCAAACGTCGCTCGTTAGACTCACACGTCCTTCGAAATTTTCAAAATACGTAATTAATTTTTGTTTTGTTTCTAAATATAACTTAATCATGTGGCGCCTTAAAGTAATTCTACTAACCTTTTGGTATTTGGGCTGAAGCCCCCCATGTATGTACTCTGTGCTGTCGTCATTGTCGAAGACGCCTTAAAGTAATTCTTGTTTCAATATTTAATTATTTATAAAAATAAAATTTTTTAAAAAAAATTAACTATAAATTAAAAAATAAAAAACCGGGCCGGCCCGGATCGGGCCCGAGACCGGCCCGCTCTTGCCCGACCCGGCCGGAAGGGCCGGAGCGGCAGCACATAAGTGCTGCCTGCCCGGCCCGGGCCGGCCCGATTCCAGGGGAGGACCGGGCCGGCCCGGCCCGCTACAGGAAAAAGCCCGATCGGGCCCGGTCCAGGCCGGCCCGATCGGGCTTTATGTTCACGGCTAATTTCCGTTATAATTTAAATTATCTAATGTTGATGATAAGAAACAAATATTAATGGTATAATGAAACAATCGTTATCGCCTGATCAAGAATATAACCACCGACGATACTATATATCCTAAGAACATAACTCAAATTATCAATTCAAATAATTTTAAAAAGTTATGCATGCATGCAATACAAATATGAAATAGAAGATCCTTGGGGACTCCAAGATAGCAAGGCCATGCAATAAGTGCATAGTGGTTGCAATAGCAAGTAGACCTAGGCTCTGTTTGGGATAGCTCTAGCGGATGGAAAAGTTGCTGATCGAATAAAGCTTTTGGATTAGAGCTTTCAGAAAAACTCTGATGAGAGAGCTGCAGACTGTTTGGAGAGTCTGTGCATAAGTGCTGATCGATTAGAGCTTTTTCATTTAAGCTGTTCGGTAGAACAACAGTTTGAAAACTATTTTTTTAAACAGAAATATTGAAATATAATAATTGTGAAAACTCGCGCACAGATAAACACGCGCGTCCGGGAAAAAAACCGCTCGGGCGAAAACGGCCCCGCCCGGGCAAAAAATGGACGGTCGGGTGAAAAACGTTCGACCGGTCGAAAACGAGCGGTCAGATGAAAAACGCGCGCCCATGTAAAAAAACACGCCCTGGCCAAAAACGGCGGCACGGGAGAATAATGGCCGCTCGGGCGAAAAATGCGCGTCCAGGCGAAAAATGTGCATTCGGGTGAAAAATGGCCGCCTGGGCGAAAAGCAGGCATCCAGGCAAAAAAACGCGCGTCAGGGTGAAAAATGCGCGTCCGGGCGAAAAATGGCCTCCTGGGCGAAAAAACGGCCGCCCGGGAGAAAAACAGACGCACGGTCAAAAAATGGCCGCACGGGAGAAAAAAGCGCGCGGGCGAAAAATTGCCAAACGGATGAAAAACCGCAGCCCGGGCGAAAAAACCGCCGCCCGGACGACCAACGGCCGCACGGGCGAAAAACGCGCGCCTGGGCAAAATACGGCCGCCCGGGCGAAAACTGGCAGCCTGGGCGAAAAACACGCGCTCCGGCGAAAAAACGTCCGCCCGGGCGAAAATCTCGCGCCCGAGCAAAAAACGCACGCACAGGTTGCCGCCAGTCGAGAAACGATCGCTCGGTCGAAAAAACGGCAACCCAAGCGAAAAAACGGCAGGTCAGGCGAAAATCTGCCTCCCCGGCGAAAAACATGCGCCCGGGCTAAAAATAACCGCCTGGGCGAAAAACGCGCGCCTAGGAGAAATACGGCCTCTTGGGCGAAAAAACGGCTGCCCGGGCGAAAAAGATGCGCCCTGACGAAAAACGGCCGCCCGGGCGAAAAACGCGCCGCTTGGTCGAAAAACGGCAGGTCGGACGAAAATCGGCCTCCCCGGCGAAAAACATGCGCCCCGGGAAAAATAGCCGCCCTTGCGAAAATGCGTGCCTCGGAGAAATACCGCCTCTTGGGCGAAAAATGGTCGCCTGGGCGAAAAAGACGCGCCCGGGCGAAAAAACGGCCGCCCGGGCGAAAAACGCGCGCCCGGGTGAAAATGGCCATTGAGCGAAAAACAACTAATCGGACGAAAATCGGGCGCCCTGACGAAAAATGCGCGCCCGGGCGAAAAATTGCCGCCAAGGAAAAAAATGCGCGCTCGGATGAAAATAGTGAGCGCCCTGGCGAAAAATAGCCGCTCGGGCGAAAAATGAGTGCCCGGCCGAAAATGAATGTCCGGGCGAAAATGCACGCTCGGACGAAAATGCTGGAGTGGTACGTAGCGAGATGAAGTTAATAAAAGATAAAAAACTAAAAACAGAAAAAATGTTTTTAGAAAGCTATGTTGGACTGGTTTCTCAAAGTGCCCTAAAACAGCTTATTTGAAGAAGCTCTTTTCAAAAAGTTGGTTATTCAAACAACTAAAAAATAGTTTTTACTGTTCGAATAGAACTCTTTGAATAGAAAAAGCTGCCTCAAACAGAGCCCAAGTCAATTTTTCTGCATGAGTTGGGCCCAATATGAAAAGAAAAAAATAATCTACCATTAACCTTATCTTCTAAAAAAGAAAATATAATCGTATAAACAACCGAGTAACAATAAAAATTAAGATTTAGAATTTAAAGATAATTTACCCAATGATAAAAGAACAAATAGTTGGCACAAAGTATAGAAACAATTTACAAAAAATATATACTGTTTGTTCTAGCATATCTAATAGTTGTTTTATAAATTATTTTAGCTTTTCCGTGATTATTAGTTATTACAATCATTAGTTTTTTTTTAATATAAATATAATGCTTTATGCACTTTAATTCATTTAATTATGCATTTTGAAATACTTTTTCTTAAATTATTTGTAAGTAAGTAAAGATGTAATAATTCACTGAATCCATGAGACTGAAGGGTTTTAACCCTTATCATTTTAGGTAAAAGTGGAAGAGATTTCTAGCAAATAATCAGAATAAGATAAAATATGTTACTAGAAGAAAAGTATTAAGTTGTGGGTTAAAATCATTACAGTTGTATCCGAAGTCATTGATCGGCATAAAGAAATATGTCGAGACCAGAACTGCAAGCATGAGGACATCATGCTACTCCTGGGGTAGATGAATTGGTTTTGTGACGAGTCTTTTGGGATATGATGTAGGAGTCTATGTTCAGGTCTAGTGGGTTTGGTGTTAATAGCCTTGTTTATGTCATGTCATGTTGTCTGAATATTTTGAGACATGTGCATCTAGTGTTGGATATCCTGTAAAAGTTTTATCATTAATATTTTGAGACATGTTGTATGTTATTTTTGCTTTACATGTTTTCTCTGCGATGTCTTGCAATGCATAAAGAAGCTCTACTTCTGATAATAAGCGAAAAGCATTTAAATTGTCGCGGTCTAGCGGGCCATTATAATTGCTCGCCTAAATTTGGGCTCTCCAACATCCACGGCTCTCTCAAGTATTCCATGTGCTACAATGACTAGAGAGTCATGAATGTTTGTATGTACTTCATATGATGGGTTTCATCACATTTTCCTTTCTATTTGATTTTTACGGTTTATGAGAGCGAAGACTTTAGACCGAATCCATCAAAAATCCAATCATTCATTTTCTGAAATTTGCATGTAATTACATCAGTTGTCATTCTTCTATCATATGATACATATGTATCTGCCCTGATTCATGGCTCTCAAGCAAGCACAAATTATAATTTTTCAATATGTGATGTGAATGTTTTAAACAATTTGTCAACTTGTTCTGGACACCCTCCCACACATGCTATTAAATCCTTAGAAGATGTGGGTATTCCAAGTTCAATTAAAATTTCACCCATACAACAGATGTATACACTAATCCAAGCTTATCAAGAGGACCAAAAATCATTTATACTAGACAAAAAATTTGTGAAACTTATTTCTGAAGATATTGCCCCTATTCAAGGCCTAAAATACTATGCGAAAGAAGTTATATATGATAAAAACACTTGCAACGATGAACTGATTCAACTGAAGACAAATTTGCAGAACCAGGCTCTCTCGAAGGCTCTGTTTGTTTGGGCGTTTTGGTTCCATCTTTATTTGGAAATCACCTCCCTCCATTTCCCACCGTTCCATTGTCAACGCTCTCATTCACACCGCTCCAAATCTCACCACCGAAACAAACAGACAAGAAGTTATCTAAAAGTGAAATTTTTAACATGGTTCATCTTCCATTTTGTTTATGTTGATTATTTGTTGTTCCCAGGCAAAAGATATCTCATCTTACAAGTCTTGTTGCATACGAGAAGGTAAATAAATGTAAAAGTATAAATAATTGGCTTAAAAGGACTTACACTTGCTAATAAGAAAAAATGAGCAAATATATTGTCACAAAAAGTCTTTAACAATTGTGATATGAAAGCAATTGTCAGTTGAACAAAACTAAGCTCACAATTAACCGAGTATTATTCATGTCAATTAATGAGTTAGAATAATTAACTCAAATAGTTAAGATATTTGAATCACTTAACTTAAAATTCTTATAACTTTCAAAATACTCACCTAAATATAATGCACAACGATCAGATTACATGTAAGTAGTGTTTTAAATCTCTATAACAAAGGAGCAAATGAAGAAAAGAGAGCTAAACCTAGATATTTTAATCAACATTAATATGGATTCAAATTAATTATTTCATTTTATGACTCATATTCAATTAATTATTAAGTGATCAATATATTCAATTAGGGCTGAGCATATTATTCGAAACTCGAAAGTTGCTCAAAAATCTCTCGAATATTGAGCCGAATCGGTTAAAATTGATTCGACTTAATTTGAGTCTATTCAATTTGACTCGAATCTGATTTCGAGTCGATTTCGAGTCAGAACTGAATCGCTCGAAATATGATTCGAATCAGCTCAAATTGATTAAAAATATTATGTATTTATTAATATATTCTTATTTTAAAATTAAAAAACACTAAAATTTAAATCTAAATAAAAAGAGCAAAGACTTTAAGTGTTTCATTTGCTAAATTTAGAGGTTGTTCACTAATTCCGAGCCAACTAAGAATAAAGAAAAAAGTACTCAATTTTGAGCCGGCTCGATTCGATTTCGAGCCAGGTCGGAATCGAACCATTTTGAGTCGAGCCGCTCGACTGAAAATTGATTTTGATTTCGACTCGATGTGATATTTTTAATTAATTGGATAAACGGAGAGATGGGTCATTAATTAAATGAAGAGATATCTCAAATGAAGATACATAATTTTATGTGCAGATGCATTGATCGAAGACACTCCTTTATGATTTATTTGTTGTAAAATCCGTGTTATAAACGCAGTCACAACTATAAAATCACAGACAAAACAATAACACAAAACAGGTCAAATCTGTGCCGGCAAAACCCGTCGGCGCACAATCTCAAATATATATTAAATTAAACAATATATAAATGCAATTACAAGAAAAAACAGGAGAAGAAAAGACCGTCCAGTGAAACAGGTGAAACACCGCAGATACGCCGGATGCGCACGATCCGCAGAAAAGTAGAAAATCTAGACTGCAATCCGTCTCGCAGACACACAAGGTTCACTGGAACCTTCAACGTCAAAGTACGACGTCCAACTGCAACCACCATCGGAGACCACACCGCCACCGAAGAGGAAATCCAAGCCGGATCTAACCACGCTTCTCGTCTCCACGACAAATCTCCACATTCGCTCCACGCTCTCCACCAACACCGGCGGCTATCTCCTCCAAGACCAGCGACAACGCTCTCCACCAACGTCGGCGGCTATATCCTCCAAGGCCGGCGACAATCCCTCCAAGACCGGCGATCATCCATGAGGCTGGCGGCCTCCCCGATCGCACAAGAGAGAGAGACGAGGAATGCAGTTGTCTTCAGCTGCATTCACACTCGGACTACAGATCTTGGCCTTTGCTCGGTACAAACAACATCACTTCTTGCCCCTGGCCAACACCAAAGAGTCGTTCACCAGCCTCCAGGCACCGCCGCCTTCAATGCTAGTAAAGCCTCCATCATCTAGCTTTCCAACAGAAATAAGGTCCATCCTCAAATCAGGAATATGTCTAACATCCTTGAGGATAACCTTCCCAAGATCAGTCTCCAAGTGGACGTCTCCACTGCCAACGATCTTTGACACACCGACATTCGACATCCGAATAGTGCCAAGATCTCCTCCAGCGTACGAGTGAAAGAAATCCCTGCGAGGAATGCAGTGGTAGGATGCTCCACCATCCACTACCCAGTCAGTGTCTACACTCTCCTGGCAAGCTGGCCCACTGCAGTGTAAGCACAACAACTCATCTTCAGCAATCGAGGCCGCACCACCACCATCACTGGATTCTCCTGACTCCTTCGTCTTTCCCTCCGGATCTCTCTGCATTTTAAAAGCAGTATTTTCTGCAATGGCTCTTCTTCTTGCAGTAGAAGCACTCAACCTCCTTCTTCGACTTACTCCTGGAGTTGCCTCTTTGCTTCCCCTCTTTCTTCATCGACCTGCCCCTTCCCTCCATGAGAAAAGCTTCCGATGTAGAGGTTCCTGAGTCCTTCCTTCTCAGCTCTTCGTTCAACAGACAGCTCATCACCATCTTCATTGACACGACGCCTTCAGGTACTGAATTGCTCAGCGACACCACAAGAGTCTCCCAACTCTCTGGTAAGGAACTAAGGATCATCAAAGCCTGCAGCTCATCCCCCAAGGTGATCTTCATCACCTCCAACTGATTGATGATGCTCTGGGCAAGGTTCAGATGCTCTGTCATCTGAGAACCTTCCTTATACTTCAAGTTCACAAGCTTTCTGATCAGGAAAGCCTTGTTGCATGTTGTCTTCCTATTGTACAGCGCTTCAAGCTTTCTCCACAAAGCCTAAGTCGATGACTCAGTGGATACATGGTGGAAGACAGAATCATCTAGTCACTGTCGAATGAATCTCACTGCCTTCTGATCGATTTTCTTCCACTTTGCATCATCTAACATGGTAGCCGGTCTCCCTGACAACGGAGTATGAAGATCCTTGCAATACAAGAGATCCACCATCCGAGGCTTCCATATATTCCAGTTCTTGCCGTTCATGCTTACCATTCTGGTGTTCTGCTCCGTCTTCTACAATAACCCGGAAGTCTGAGACAAACATTGATCAGATTTAGGAAGATAGGGAGCGGACCAATGTCGTCACCTACTGTTGACCCAAATCTAATTCAGAATGTCCAGTCAGACAGTTATGATGAACCTATCTCTGATGCCACTTGTTGGGATATAACCCACTTGCACAATCTGGGCCCACTAGAAGAAAAATTAAACACACAACAAAACACAGAAAATATATCAATCAGAGGACAACGAATTTTACGTGGAAAACCCTCTCTAAAGCAATGAGGGAAAAACCACGAGGCGGGACATACGAACAATCCACTATAAAATTATACGGATTACAACAAAACAATCTAAGTTTGTCCAACCTAGATCCCCCTTGGATTCACAAGTTGAATCTCCTCTCAACCCACGGTAGGAAACTTCTCTTCAAGATAAGGAAACAAGGAAACCCAAATCTCTCCCAAGCATAAAAGCAAACGAAGACAAAATTGAGCAAAAAATCCTTACAGCGAAGACGAAGAATACCAATGGTGAGAAATCTGTTCTTCCTCCTGAAGAACTCCTCCAGCAACAATGGTAGCAAGCACGTTTCTCTCCCACGTCTTTTTTCTTTTTGACGGCTAACTGGATCAATAACTTCTGCCAAACAGGTTCTGCCTATTTAGGGTAAATATGCGAAGTAAACTTGACCATCCAAGACACTTCCAAAGCAATTCAACGGCTCCCGATCGTTGTTTAACGAAACAGATCCCATCAGCTACCGCCCGACGTTAACCACTAGTGCGTCGCGGTAGCTATCAGGATGACATCGTCTCGACGATTCGTCGACACATCCCGTCGATTCGACGGTACATCCTGTTGACAACGCTACCACCAGCGGTATCTCTACCGCCGGGCGTTAGCCCTCAGCTCCCAGTCGTCTCGACGACACAACCCTCTTTCTCGACGATCCGTCGATAGACTTCTCGACGATGCGTCGATACGCTAACGCCGGGCGGTAGTGCTACCGCCCCGCGTTAGCAACAAGCCACGAAATTGCTGCTTCTCCCAGCATTCTTCATCTCCTGCAGCAACACAGCTACATTCATGATCTGTATTCCCACTCCTTAGGGGCTGGAACCCAACAACTCGCACCAACAATTTAGTCGTCGATTTGATAGTTGATCTCCATAAGTCATTGTCGTCTTCGAAAAGAAAGAATATCATTGAAATGACCACAATTTTTGGGGGGAGTTTCTTCTCTTATTCTGTGAGAGTGGCGGCAACGGTTCTCCGATCCGATTACTAGAACTCCCGCAATCCCCAATTGCCATCGTCGCTAAAAAAATGAAAAATCATTGATCACCATGATTTTTTTGGGAAAGCTTCTTCTAGTCATTATGAATCATTGGTGGTCACAGTTCATTGATCTAATCGTCTGATGATCATCGCGACGAGTGAAAGTGGTAGGTGGAATTTTGGGGAAATTTTTTTAATGAATGGTGTGGGTGGTTGGCTGACAGCCGTTCGATCGGCTGCCAGCCGGCTATCACGCGTTTTTTTTTTTGGCTTTTTTGTTGGTGGTCTGATCGCTGATTGGACGGTCAAATTTTTACCCACACGGTTCTCCCGGATACCGTATGTAAATATTTCCCGGAATATTGAGAGGTTTCATGGACAGCCAATACTAACCGCCATTATCCCTAGAGCATAAAATGTGGGCATTGTTATAGGCAAACAACATTTGGCTATAAGCAGCTAAAAAACCTGATTTTTTTGGAAGCAAAGGAATTATTTCAAAAGCTTTAGGTTTTATTAGCAAACCTTACTCCCCACCGACAGA
Organism: Dactylorhiza incarnata; assembly: GCA_033032865.1. Taxonomy (NCBI): domain Eukaryota; kingdom Viridiplantae; phylum Streptophyta; class Magnoliopsida; order Asparagales; family Orchidaceae; genus Dactylorhiza; species Dactylorhiza incarnata. Next base: position 315,661 of record JAWHQI010000002.1, read on the forward strand.
AACCACGATCCCTCTATTTTCGTAATTTTAGATTTCACTCCCCATTGGAAGAGGCGATCTCGGTCACCGGTTGCTGCCATCTCGCCGGATGAAGCCCTACTCCTTGTCGCCGGACGAAGCCCTACTCCTTTGGAAGAGGCGATCTCGGTCCTTGTCGAGGTCGATGCTCCTTGCGCTAGACGAAGCCCTACTTGTCGCCGTCGACGGTCCACGCTCCTATTTCTTCTTGACCTAAATCGACCACTCGCCAGACGAAACTCTACAATCGATACTCGCCATTTCCTGCAAGTATGTTTTTTTTTTCTTGTTGCTTATTTTAGTTCCATATCATTGATCTCATTTTCGTGTTTCTTCTCTTAGTTCCATGTCATAGTTCCTACAAAACCTGCATACATGTAGATTTATAAAACCTGCTCACATGTAACAAAGAGTACTTTGTAAAACCTGCATACATTGATATACCGAAAAGGACCTGCATACATGTAGACAATGATGTGTTAATTTTGACATACCTAAAACATTGACAATGATATGTGTTAATTTTGTCTATAAGCTTTATTTGGCGCGGCGGTGGCGGGAGGAATGGGCGGGTGGAGATGGAGGATTGGGAATGGAGGGGAGGATGAGGGGATCGAAACAGGACGTTTTGAAGGGCGCGGCGTTTGCCCGCCGTCCGGCGGCGTTTGCCCAAAACACGGCGCGAAAACGCCGCGCCAAATGTTTGTGTATGTGTTAACTTTATAAATTTTGCAAATTTCAGAAAAGAGATGTTGTGATTAGTAGTATACTTCCACTTGTCTTTTTCAGAAATCACTATGCTTGCAAATTTCAAAAATCACTGCGGTGATTACATTTTCTGTCTTTATAGAATTGCATAATGGTTGGTGAGGAGAAATGCACAAAATCTCTTGGGTTAAAGTATTTTTGCATTTTGATTTGGTATTCATGTTTTGTTTATTATTTTACTTGCGAGTTAAAGAGTTTTTTTAATTAAAATTTCATTGCATACTCAAATTTCTTGTGTGAAAATATTTTTATTTTAGTGATTCTTATTTGTATTTATTTATTTTATTAACGTCTATTTTTTATTTAAATTTTTTGATGGTCCAAGATGTTTGTACGGTCAAACTATAATAACATTTATACGTGTAGTATGAAAGTATACATTATTTTAGGATGTTGATATTTGTAAGCCTTAAATGGCTATCCGTATCCCATAAAATAAAAATGTCTTTGAACACTTTAAATGTCCACTCCAAACAACACTGCACCTCTTTCTCTTGCTCGCCAAACCGAGCGGTGGTGTTGTGGAGTGCGGCATAGGTAAGGCTGGTAGCATCCGGTTGGAGCAGAGGTGCTGCGAGTTGGATGTACAGGTGGTGATTCCAGCGGGCCAGGCTCGATGCGGATTCCTTGATGCAGGATGGCGGTGGAAAAGATTGCTTGATTATCCTTCGCTTCCTAAACATCAAACCTACCCAACCTGGCCTCCAAACTCCTAAGCCGACCCCTCCCCGGGTCCAACCTGCAGCAGCATCCCCCTCCAACACCTTTCTAGCCATCGCCGACCGCTACAAGTCCTTCCTATAGCCCCAGTGCCCTCTGCTTCAAACCCCACGAACCCTCCCAATCGCCAACCTCTACCGGAGGCGAAGAATGTTTCCATCGAGGAGATGTTCTTCGTCAAAGAGGGTCAACAAACAGTGTCCTACGGTACAATTATAATTCCGGGGTCTAGAATATCAAGGGTCTACAAACAGCCAAAAAGGAGCTACGAATATCAACACTCTTATTTTATATGTACACTAATAATAGATACGGTGAACTGACCAAATTATTTGATGGCAAGACGCAGGGGTCAAAAAGGTCAATTCAGATTATTTGACGGTTTGTTGGCTGTCCCTCCGCAGTAATCCCTAATTCATATAAATATATACGGTACAAATAAATTTAAAAAATAAACTCTAAAATTTAAATCCAAAAAATATGAGAGCTATTATATTATCTCTATTTTCACATTAGCTCTACAATCAATAATCATTCCTTTTTTTTTTATTCATTGGTAAAATAAAACTTAATACGCTAATCTCTCGCACATAATATCTAAATGCTGACGGCAATATACGCGTACCTTCGATCACCGCAGAATTGAGAGAGAGAATTCGTATTTGCGGATGAGAATTCAATTAGAATCCAAGAGTATTTCTGCCGCGGATTCCAAGATCCGACACCGAGCTAATTCTGATACTCTAATCCGGAGTTATGTAGACACTAATTCTGATACTCTAATCCGGAGTTATGTAGACACGGAGAGTACCTCAAGGGCTGGAGTATATTACAAACCATAGAGAAAGCGCGATAACGCAGGCGAATGTGGAAAAGTGGGAGCTCCATAGTTCTATATATCTATTTACCTTATCAGCAAAGAGAACTACTAAGGAAATTGAAAATAAATTGCCTTTGAGCTCTTCTGTAAGACAAATTCCAACATAAATGATGAGAAAATTAACTGGATTGAAGAAAGTTAACAACAAAAGACTTAAACCCTTCTTTGCATCAATAAAGATCACTCACCGCCAAAACTTACATGAGCAGCAGCCACCGCTTTCTGGAAGGCAAGCAAAGCTTCATTAAAGAAACCCTAGGCATTCGTTGAGCCAGCACTTAAAAAGGAAAATGAAACGCAGAATCACTCTTTACACAGGGTTCAATCTACCAGAAGGATTACAGCTTGCTCCAGCCGCCATCAGACTATCGAATTCCCGCAATCACGTGATATTCGTGCACGGAAAATGATGCTCCGGCCCCTTCAATACTCGTCACGGGCGATATAATCCATACCCGTTCAGTCCGCTCCCCATGTTGGCGTAGTCCGAGTGTTGCTGGTACGGGTATCCGCCGCCTCCCTCGGAATTGAGATCAGCAAGGCTGAAAGGCCACTGGGTCTGAATCAAACCGTCCATCTGACAATTGGCATAAGCTGCCGCCGAAAGATTCACATCGGTGAAACTCCTCTGATGCACTCTGCCGGAAGAGCTGTCGTATAAGCTCAGATAGCTGTCATCATAATACCGATCGGAATGGTCGAATCTGCCGGCGCTATTGTTCAGCAAGACGAGTTCGGCGGAAGTAGGCTCTCCGGGGAACGAATATTGGCGGCTGAATAGGTGGTGAGGTTGATGGTGAGGATGGTAGTACTGACTGCTGACACTCGCCGTCCTTCCCATTATGCTCTGTTCCTCGTCGAGCAAGTCATTGATGATGTCGAGATGAGGGAACTCATCCGCCACGCCAACATATGATTGCGACGAGGAAGTGCCGGAAAGTGATTCCCGCTGATGCTGCTCGATGCCGATCACGAGAGTCGAGGCTGTGGATATCGAGACACTTGTGACGCCGTGATGTGAGTTATGATTTCGCTGTTGCTGCTGGATGTGCAGCGCCTCGGGCTTAACAGACCCGAAGGTGAAACCCGGGCCAGAGGCCATCTGCTGCTCTTTCCTTGATGGAGGTGGGAACATCGTCGAAGAAGATTGGCCTGAAGAAGTGGAAGGAGTGAGACCAGCATGGGCCGAACCCGCGGCGGCGGCGGTTCTCCCAATGATAGCATTGCGGTATGACTGAGGAACGTAGCTTGGAGCGGAAATAGACGGATCGGTGGCCAGACGACCAGTGGCGCTCGCAGAACGCGAGAGGAAAGGTGTCACTTGCACGGTAGAAATTACGGGTTGGATTGGTCTGGATGCGACTGGAATGAGAGGTGCACTGGAAGGTCTCGACATGGCGGTCGCAGGTTGAGCTGCAGCATTCTTTGCTGAAGGAGTGGTAGAAAATTTTTGAGCTTCGTATCTCGAGGAAGAAATATGCAGAGATTTCGCTGGTAGAGCAGCAGATCTCTTGGGCGCCACGAGAATACTTGATGGCGGCTCTCTGATGGGAGAAGGTAAAGATATTGATGCTGTCGGGGTGTTGGTGCCAAGTGTGCTGTTTTGTGCTGGTTGCTTTGCCTGTTGGAGAACTGGCTGCTGCGCCTTTCTCAGGGGATCAGCGGATGAATCTAATGTCCGGGTATTTGACTGTCTTTCTGTATCATTTCGATCTTTTGCTGTTTTCTTTGGTAGGGCGGCTGCCGCTTCTTGCTGTCATAGCGGACGAGTAAAATATGCTTCAGAAGATCTAAATTACCTATGAAAAATAATATTTTGGAAAACTTGCAACTGAAGCATCAAAATATTGTGGATCTGAGAGATCGTCAATATGCTAACAGATTAAAATGGTGAATAAAAGAAACGTAAGCATGGTTGAGATGGCGAAATCTTTGCACAAAAATAGAAAGCTGATTAGTGCCTTAAAAATCCTCATTCTAGTGATACGATATCAGCGGGATCATTATTTACATAACATCTTCGGTGAGGGAGGTCTGATGGAGGTGGTGAGTATAGTCGCTCAAGTGAGACCCGAGCTCCTTGTGGACAACTAGGAGAAAATGAGTGTAGAAATGAACTAACTCTGATAAAATTGATGAAATTTTTTGGAATGTTAAAAAACAATTTTGACTACAAATATTGTGAGATATCTTTCGTAATTCAGTTAAAAACTCAGTTTATCGTGCCAAATTTAGAGTACTTCTAGAAAATATTTTTCTCTCAGTATGTGGGGCCTTCACGAAGGGGAGCCTTCCCGCACCGGTTGAGGTGTTGCCGTGTGACCTTGAGGTCACGGGTTCGAGTCCTGGAAGCAGCCTCTTGCAAAAATGCATGGTAAGGTTTTGCCTACATTTCACCCTTGTGGTGGGACCCTTCCCTGGACCCTTGCTGCGCGGGGATGCCTTTGTGCACCGGGCTGCCTCTTTGGTTTGAGAATAACAAATTTCATATTGTATTTAATCAATCTTGTTTTGTGTTTATAGCCTACAGGAACTCACAATTATGACACTAGAATGCTACAAGCTGAATGGAGCACTGATCTAGGACAAAGAAGAAAAGTGACCACTAACGCGTGGCACTAGCTCTAACGTTGGCGTTAGCGTCTCGACGATCGTGTCGGATGTTGTTCAAGACGACATGGAGCCTTCACGACGATACGGAAGCTGGTCAAGACGATACGCGTAGCATTAGCTCTAACACTGGCGTTCGCATCTCGACGATATTGTCCTCGTGTCGAATGCTGGTCAAGAAGAAATAGAGCCTTCATGACGATATGGATGTTGGTCAAGACGACATGGAGTCTTCTAGTCCACTATCGTTGGGCGTTATTCCTAACGCTAGGCTTTAGCTCTGGAATATGCAAGCGCCGAAATGAAGTTCGAAGGAAGATCTCTGGCGGGAAGATGGACGCACATATGGAAGGATACTACCGCTGGGCGGTATCCTACAAAGTACCGGTACGGGTACGAGTACCGGGTACGATACGTATCCGGTACGTCGGTACGCCAAAATTTAAAAAATAAGGATACGGGTGCAGCGGGATACGTTGTATTAAATATAATAAATCTATAAGTATAATTAAAAGTCCATGTATAATTAAATATAATAAATCTATATGTATATTAAATATAACAAATGTAATTAAAAGTCCTCAAAATAATAAAACATCAAGAATAATTGCATAAATCACCAATTGAAATACAAATTCATAGTTAATGCAATATAATATGAAATTCTCAAACAAAAAAATATTCATAATCATTTCAAATTTAAGGATGATTAGCAGTCATTTTCTTCCTCTTCTTCCCCATTATTGGAGATTAACACATCTTCAACTTCGTTAGTACCAGTCTGAAACATCTAATCTTTAAATATATAGTAAAAAACAAAATGATAAAATTTAAATCATATTCTTTATAGTTTAAACGAAAAAGGACACTTAAATCTGAAGTACATTTTGTTAATATAATAAATAAGCACCGTTAATTGCATTTCTGGGTAATTTTTCTTTTCTAAAAGACACGCAGAAGTCTTTTGTTTACTTCAGAATAACACTCTTATTACAATATGTAGAACAATCTACCAAGTCCAAGTGTATCTACAGACTAGAATAACAGGTAAATCTGTGAGTATCGGGTACGTACCGGTATCGGATACATATCTGGTACGAGTACGTGACCCTCAAGGAAGTATCGGTGTTTCATAGGCGGTATCACTAACGTCGGGGATTAGTATGGCCTAAATTAAAATGTTTCCTAAAGCGCGGAATCTCCTTTCTGGATTGAAGATTCCGGCGTTCAAATTGTTGTCTTAAGTGTTACCGGTCAGGCGTTATCAATACCGCGACGGTAGAAGTCTTAATTTATAAAAGGCAAATTTCGATGCTCTCGTTGTTGATTGAGGAACCCTAACTCTACCACGCCAAGCACTCTGTGAGGGACTTTATTTCAGACATTTGAGAGCACTCCCATCTACAACTTTAAGATCAAAAGGAGTATTTGTGGATGATTCATCACGCTTATTCAACGTGAAAAACGAACTCATCGACAACACTGATCTCCTTCAGAAATCTATATAGGGAGTTTTTACTTCATCTTGTATTTTCTTTTGTTTACCCATCGAGAAATTCGCCCGTGTTGGCGACTAGGTCTGTGTGTAGCTTAGGGAGAATTCGCTCGTGTAGGCGACTAGGTCCTTACGTAGCTTAGTGGGAATTCGTCGCGGTTGTTCACGACTAGGTCATTGTGTGGCTTAGGGGGAATTCGTCGCGTGTGTTGGCGACTAGGTCTTGGGTTTAGATCTAGGGGCGGCTCGAGGCTTCATCTGGGGAGAGATAGACTAGAGCCAACCGGTCTTTGGGAAAAGGGTCGGTGTAGAAAACGAAAAAGAATTTTTCATTGTCGCCTTGATTTCTAACGTTATAGAGATCAAACATTTTGTAATCAAAGTTTTATAAAATAAAATCCTGTCTCTTTTTGTTGTTCACTATTGTATTGTATCAAAGTTTATACTCAAAATACATTGCAAGGTTCATTAGTGTTTTATAACTCAAGGAATTCAATCTTTGTGAGCTAGCGTCTGACGGTAGCACTTACCGTTGGTGGTATAAAAGAAAATTTGAATTCCTCATTTTCAAAAGTAACCTTCGATATAATCTTTTCTGCAAAGTTAGAATACAGTTTTTCTATTAAATATCCTGAAACTACTTTGTTTATCTAGAATATTTTTAATTAGTCTTAAAATATTAAAAACCCTTATCCACCCCCCCCCCCCCCCCCAAGGGCGCCAGTAGATCCAAAAGGTGGTATCAGAGGGTGGTTTTTTCAAAATGGTTTCACCACCGGAAATAATGATGCTTCATGATCATGATCTCACATCTACTAGAAGGGATGAATTTTATATAAATGAAAAATCATTAGCATCACCTTTATTTGAAGGTAAAAATTATAAAGGGTGTAAAATCTTAATGGAAAAATGACAGCGCGCCATGATCGACGCGCGTGTATACCCGCAGGAGGTGGTGATCCGCTCTCCGGACGGGCGATCGGAGTCCATGGTCGCATCCGGATGCACGTTTCCAGTCTGTTTCATGTTTTATACTTTTTATTTCGAGTTGTATTTTATTCCCGATCGAACTAGACAATTTGAGCCGTTCGATTTAGGGGTTTTATTAGTGTGCAGTTACTGTGTGGGTTTATTTAAGGATGCAGGCAACGACGGTTCAGGGATCGTGAGTTTGGAATCTACTTCCTAACCGTCGGTCATGAAAGGTGCGACGCCTTCCCCTCTCGCTGGTGTGACGCCAGTTCCGTTCCTCCCCCAGCATCGACGCCATTTCCGTCTCCCTCCAACATTGACGCCATTCCCGCCTCCCTCCAACACCGACGCCATTCTTGCCACCCTCCAGCATCGACGCCAGCCCCGCATTTCTCCAGCCCCGTCGTTAGCCCATCTCTCTCTCAACCCCGACGCCAGCCCATTTCCCTCCCCAGCCCTCGACGCAAGCCCCTCCTCCCTCTCCGACAAAATCAGCTCATCCCCCTCTCAACCCCGACGCCAGCCCATCTCCCTCTCCAGCCCCTCCTCCCTCTCCGACAAAATCTCCCCACCCGAGCCCTTCCCAAAACCACTCAGCCCCGATCCACACTCCCGTCGTTGTCGCTGCTACATGTGTGAACTGTGGTAAAATATCATTTCTCTTTGGTTGTTTATTTTGGTAAATCTGTACTGTGCTGGATTGCTACTTGATTATGCTATTAGTTCGTTCGTCGTAAAATTTGTAGGACATATTATGCGGTTGCTTAAATAATTACGCGCCTCTTTCGTTTGCAATAATTAAAACTTTGTTCTCCCTGAATTCATTTATTGTGATAACATGTGCCCCTGCTGTTAATTTTAAAATCCTTAATTATTGGTTGCAATTGTTGAGCGGACCACTTTTGCACTTGCATTACACCTCATTGCATTTAGGACTGCTTTTAAAACATTCACCCCGAGTCAGTCGTCCTACCACTGCATCAAATTGGTATCAAAGCATCAAAGTAGGATCATTTGCATGCTACGTAGTGGTAGGGAGTATCGTCAGTCCATGTCAATTCACAATCACACCGACGATAGGACCTCTAGTTCTCAAACAGACATGACACCCGCCGAGTTTCAACGTTTAGTTCTCGACCGATTTGATCGGATGGGAACCCAATTCGAAACTCTTAGGGGTGATATTGCGAGGGTTAGTACCAGGGTTGATCAATTAGAGACGGTCCTCGCCGAGATCCCCCACCCCCACCAAGGGCAAATTATCGTCGTGGTTACGGGTTTCGGCAAGATCCAGGCAGGGACCATCGTCCTCCCCCACTTCGTCGTAGAGATCGACCACGATATGATTATGACGATGATGATGAGTACGGTGACTTTCGTGAGCCACGTCGGGGGATGACCCCAGAGGAGGATGACATCACCCGACGGATCCGTATTGATGCTCCCACCTTCGATGGTCACCTAGACCCGAGGGCGTTTAGTGATTGGCTCATGGATATGGATCACTATTTTGACTGGTTTGACATGAATGATGAGACGCGTACGATTTGCGAAAATGAAATTAATTGGCCAAGCAAAAATTTATTGGTCAAGTTTAGAGAGGTCTCTTGAGCGGGATGGTTACTACCCCATCACCCGATGGGACGAGATGAAGCAACGCTTACAGGATAAATACCTCCCCGCATCATATCGAAATCAACTCTTAGATCAGTTGCACGCGCTACGCCAGGGGACTCTCTCTGTTGCTGATTACATGTCACGATTCGACGAACTCGTAGTTCGTAGCGACATTTGGGAGGAGCCCATCGCCACAGATTCACGTTTTCGTGCGGACCTTAGAGCAGATATCCGAAGGGAGTTGATTCCTCATAGGATGGAGTCGGTAGAGCGGGTTTTTCAGCTCGCACTAGAGTACGAGCAGTATTTACGCTCCGCCGGCCAGAGGCAGGTCACTACACGGCCCGATGCCATCACAGCTAGGAGACCCCCTCCTGCCACGTCCACTCATGGTTATCAGGATCGCGATCCGGATCTTAGGATCTTACGATTCTACGATCCAGATTTTGTAAATCGATCCGGATCTTACCTAGGATCTAAATCGGCACATCTACGACTGGGATCGCGATCCGGATCTTAGGATCTCTAGGATCGCGATCCCGCCCGATTCTACCGATTCGACCAAATGGAACTAGAAACATGTCCAACTCTATCCCGACCCCATTCAACCGTTTCAACACCCATAACCCATTGCTTAACCTTATCCCAATCCCACCCACATACCCCATCACAGAATCATATCATGTTGTTTTACCATATCCCAAATGCCGATTGCTGGCTGCAAACGGAGGTCAAAACCGACATCTTTGGTCGCTTCCAGTCCAGACAATGTCTTCCTTTTTCTTCCTTACCAGGTTCCATTTCAAGTGGTATCAATGTCTTATCTTATATTTCTGCGTATGAGCAATCCAGTGGCTGGTAATCCAGTGGCTGGTAATCCAGTGGCTTCCTGTTTCCTACTTTCAGGCCGACGTCTAATCTTCCTTTCTAGCGTACGAGTAATCTAACGGTTAGAAATCCAGTATACGAGCAATTCAAGCTTCCTGCTTCCAGCATACGAGCAATCCAGCAGTCTGGGTTCGTCTTCCTGCTTTTAGGCTTCCACCAATCCAGCAGTCCAAATTTGTTTTTATTGTTAGCAGACATTTGGTGTCCTACCTAAAACTGAAAGTGAGCTTAGTATGATATTATCTTTTTTATTTTAGTTATTCAAAAAAATTAATATAATTATTTGCATACTGCTCAATTTATTGATTTTTTGCTAATTGAGCATGTAATTGGATGATACAAAATTAATTTTATATTTTGAGATTAATCTATGAATGTTGTAGGATCTTGCGATCCTCGATCCGATTCTACGATCCGATCCGATCCAACCTCGAAACGATCTTACCTAGGATCTCGATCCTGACAACCTTGCGTCCACTGCCACCCCTCGCGCTCCCGCAGACGCGACAGGGAAAGCTATTGTTCCTGGAGGCCCCAAGCCTGGGGGCGTCCAATGTTATCATTGTTCTGGCAGGGGGCATTTCGCAGCGCAATGCCCAACTAGAAATTTGCTGATTGAGGATTCGGGCGAGCCCAGCACTGAGGCTGAGGACATCGCCATTGAGGAGGTTACTGCCGTTGTAGAGGATGGATGGGTGAGCGATGCAGAGAGATCGCTAGAGATCGGAGTTCTCCGACGCATCCTCCACACACCTCGTGCTGAGGAGGATTGGCGCCGCACCACGATTTTCTTTACATATTTCCCTAGCGCAGGAGGCCCCTGCAAGCTCACTATTGATAGTGGGAGTTGCGTCAACATTATTGCCAAGAAAGGACTTGAGAGGATGCAACTGACACCCGAGCCCCATCCCCATCCCCATCCCCATCCCTACCGAGTCTTGTGGGTGGATAAATCCACCATTCATGTCACGCATCGGTGCCTGGTTTCGATACGTCTAGCGTCCACTGATGACCAGGTTTGGTGCAATGTTGTCCCTATGGACGTCGCTCATGTTCTTCTTGGGAGACCCTGGCTTTATGATCGTGATGCCACGTGCTATGGGCGGTCCAACACGTGCGTATTCTTCGACAAGGGTCGAAAGGTTACCCTTACTCCGACTCAGCCCAGAGACCCTCCCAAGGGCAAGGTTGACTCGTCAGTTAGTGCGGGGTCGACGAGACACCTACATGTCTTGAGAAGGGGTGATTTCTTGAGGGAGAGCCTAGAGACTGGGGGCATGTTTATTGTTACAGCCACAATGGCGGCTGAGATCCCTAGCGAGGCTGAGTTTATTGATCCGGATATTCGGCAGTTGATGGATGACTTTGTAGACATTATGCCCGAGGAGCTCCCCGATGAGCTTCCCCCACTGCGGGACATCCAGCATGCGATTGATTTGATTCCTGGGGCATCTTTGCCTAATGTTCCGCATTATCGCTTAAATCCGACTGAGCATGTCAAGCTAAAGAGGCAAGTTGATGAGCTTCTGCGGAAGAATTTTATACGAGAGAGTTTGAGTCCATGTGCCGTACCAGCCCTTCTTACCTCGAAGAAGGACGGGAGCTGGCGCATGTGCATTGATAGTCGTGCCATCAATAAGATCACGGTGAAATACCGTTTTCCAATTCCCCGCCTCGATGATCTCTTGGATTCGATGACTGGTGCCCAGATCTTTTCGAAGATCGATCTTCGCAGTGGGTACCACCAGATTAGAGTTAGAGAGGGGGTGAGTGGAGGACGACCTTCAAGACGAAGGACGGCTTGTATGAGTGGATGGTGATGCCGTTTGGATTGTCGAACACACCCAGTACATTTATGAGGGTGATGGCACAGGTCTTGCGGCCCTACATGGGCAAATTCTTGGTCGTATATTTTGATGATATATTGATTTACAGCCAGGGCCGCACCGACCACTTACGTCACATCCGCTTGGTGTTTGAGCTCCTCCGAAAGGAGCATCTGTACATCAACTTGAAGAAATGCTCATTCCTGTCCACATCCGTTCATTTCTTGGGATATGTTGTATCGGCATCTAGTATTTCTGTTGACCCTGACAAGGTCAGGGCGATTCGAGAGTGGCCTATCCCTACGAGTATCCATGAGGCCCGTAATTTTCATGGACTCGCCACCTTCTATAGGAGGTTTATCCGAGCCTTTAGCTCGATCATGACGCCCATTACGACCTGCCTCCGTAAGGGTGACTTCGTTTGGACAAAGGCTGCTACTCGAGCCTTCGAGGAGATCAAGGAGAGGCTGTCTACCGCTCCCGTCTTACGCCTACCAGATTTCTCCAAACCCTTTGAGGTAGCTTGTGATGCGTCAGGGGTCGGTATCGGCGAAGTACTTAGCCAGGAAGGCCACCCAGTGGCCTACTTTAGCGAGAAATTGAACGAGGCCCGACAGAAATATTCGAATTATGATCGGGAGTTCTATGCCATTGTGCAGGCACTGCGATACTGGCGACATTATCTCCTGCACAAGGAGTTCATTTTATATTCAGACCATCAGACCCTGAGATATCTCGATTCCCAGAAGAAATTGGGTCACCGTCACGCCAAATGGGTGGAGTATATGCAGGAGTTTCACTATGTTCTTAAGCACCGAGCAGGTGTTGAGAACAAACCGGCAGACGCCTTGAGTCGCCGAGTTAGCATCCTTCACATCATGAGCACCCAAGTAGTGGGATTTGAGCAGCTAGTTCACGCTTACCCAAAGTGCCCTGACTTTGGGGATGTTATAAAGCGCTTTCGAAGGCCTCGCCCGATCTTCGGGAGGGTTACTCGATATCAGATGGGTATTTATTTATGGGTTCTCGCCTCTGCATTCTTCAGTCATCCCTCCGAGATTTCCTTATTTGGGAGTTACACGCAGGCGGAGCTGCGAGGCATTTTGGTAGAGATAAGACGATCGCATTGGTTGAGAGTCCGCCTGAGGACTCTTTATCAAGGAGGTCGGGGGATCGAGCCCCAGCCTCAACAACCTATCGGCCCTGTGGTGGGGCCGGGGATGGGTTGGGGTGTACGGTCCGCGGGACCTGATAAGGCTCATCGGGTGGACTCCCGGTGGGACCCCTGGGCTGTGGTGGGATGCCAGGTATCCAGGGTGGCAGGCAGGTGGGACGCCTGTCCTGCATCAAAAAAATTCTTAAATATTTAGATATCAAAGTTTGGGATATTACAATTAGAGAGCCCCAAGAAATTTGAATAGGGGCAAGTGTTTTAAATGCTAAAGCTATAAATAACTTATTTTGTGGAATTTCAAAAGATATTTTTAAACTAGTACATTATTTTTCTACTGCTTACAAAATTGGGAAATTTCTAGATGAAATTTACAGTCTTCCTCATATAGGTATGGATCAAGTAGAAAAATTGGAGAACATGCAAACATGCATAAGCATTCAAGAATGCCCCTCCTTTGATGGATCCATGGAGTGCACATCAAGCAAAAGGGAAGATGAAAAATCATCAATGGAAAAAGAATGTCAAGAAGAAGATGTCAAAGGAACTCTATGTTCAAATCTTGTCACATCCGATAGCAATGTAAGCAAAACAAATTCCACTTTTTTGTAACAAATTCTATTTCTACATTTTATATTCTTGAAATTGCTGAACGTAGAATTAAAAAATTGAAAAATGCTAATTTCAAATTACATTTAGAAGATAAAAGTTTAAAAGCAAATTTTAATGTAGAAACAAAAATTTATGTGTTTGATGATTCTCACTCTTGCTCTTTAGTTGAAAATATTACGCCGTGTTTTGATTGCAATACTTTTAAAGAAAACCTCGAGGTATTTGAAAAATAGCTTTCTACTACAAAAGAACATAATGAAAATGTATTTTTTAGAAAATTCATCTTTGAAATTTGATTGTGCTATGTGCAGAAATTATAAATTTAAAATTAAAGTGATGAATGAAACATTTGAAAAACTAAGAAATAATTATAAAAACTCACATTGACTCTTTTGTCACCGCTCTTAAAAATAACACGATCGCTTATACAAAAGTTAGACAAAATCTCAAGATTAAAAATAAAGAATTGTAAACAAAAATTAACTTGCTTAAAGAAATCATAAATAAAAACTCTCAAAACATAAATGCTCAATTTCTAGCAAAATTCAAAAGCAAGTTGAATATGAATTTTTATACCATAACAAAGAAAAACAAAGGAAGTGAAAAACACCAAATATTTTTAAATCAAATTCCAAGTCACTATCACCATGATTTACAAAGTCAATTCTCCCAGTACAAATTTAAATGTTCACAAATTTTATATGAAAAATGATTTCAAGAATCATTATCATTCTTAAGCCACAAGATAAAAATAATTACAATAGAAATTTGACGCATAAAAATAATATTAAACCAAAATATGAATGGAGGCCCTAAATTAAAAATTAAACATTAACTCCACTTGAGAGAGCTCATTCATCCTTGTCACCCCATAATACATCACGATATATTTGGGTACCCAAAGGAACCGTCACACTTGATCTCCTTTGAATACTTAAATCTCTTATTCATTAGTATCCAATCAAATGAATGAAGTAGAAACAAATCAAAAATGGAATATACATAATTATACTTCATGATATGCTTCAACAACAACAACAACAGAACCCATATAGTCCCCAATCATTGGGGATATGTACGGGGGAAGATTGGAAACAGACCTAACCTTTGGCACTATGCACAAGTGGCTTCTCTCAGAGGAGAAAGACCTAACCTTTGACAATAAATGCACAAAGTGGCTGCTCACAGAGTACCACTGAAATAGTGGCCTCCTGTGCCGTTGCGTTTGCTGCGGAATCATGCCCTCAAATCAAAGTCAAAGACATCAGAGAGGGCAGACCCAAGAATTCATTTTGATTTATGTGCACATAACCATGCTTCCTTCATAAATCAAAATGGATTCTTGGGTCTGCCCTCTCTGATGTTTTGGCTTTGATTTGAGGGATTGATTCCGCAGCAAACGCGGCGGTATAGGGGGCCACTATTTCAGTGGTACTCTGTGAGCAGCCACTTTGTGCATTTATTGTCAAAGATTAGTTCTTTCTCCTCTGCGAGAAGCCACTTTGTGCATAGTGCCAAAGGGGGCCACTTTGTGCATTTATTGTCATAGTGGTTACTTCATGATATGCTTAACTTAAAAAAATCATAAAAACAAAAAACAACTTTTATTTGAGCCTACACGTTTTTTATGGTCACTTTATATATTGTGATATGACTTACTCACATTAAGCCTAAATTCTTTAATAAATCAAACTGAATAAAAAGGCGTATCATTTTCAAGTGACATATCTATTCTATTTTTAGTTTCTATCCTTTTTAAAATTCATTGCGTGTGAATGTCTTATAATTTCATTAATAATTAAACGCTGAATTTCAAAAGTGATGTTATCAAAATTAATGAAAACACTCTCAAAATGGATTTAATTGGGCCATTAAGGTGGCGTTTGGTTGGGATTTTGCCTGTGGTGCGGCTGAACCGCACTGCAACTTCTGGCATAAGCGGAGTTTGGCGCTGCTTATTTAGAAAACCCCGTTTTTTATAAACCGGGGTTTCTTTATATTCCCAGACGCGGGCGTCCCCCCACGTCCATACGCAGACGCGAAAACCTTCTCCTCCCGATACCCTAGCCCGACATCGACAACGATCTGCTTCGACTCCTCCGCCAATCTTCTCCTTCGTCGATTTCGTCGGCCATCTTCTCCTCTCCTCCGAAGGCGACGGCGATCTTCTTTGACATCGACGACGACGCAACTCCCGTTTCTCCCTCTCGTTTCTCCAGACGATTTTGACGGTGATCGACGGCGACGGTGATCGATATCCAGGCGATTTCCCCTCCCGTTTCTCCCTCTCCTCCGACGTCAACTTCAGGTAATCCCTCCTTTTTTTCAGTGCTGTAGGATTGATGTTCAAGCATGAGTGTGTGTTATGGATTGAAGTGTATTTGTGTTGATTGATGTTTGCATATGTGTTTAGGGTTGATTGACGTTTTTCCCTCTCGTTTCTCCGGCCGGTTTTGATGAGCCGGTTTTGATGAAGTGTATGTGTTTATTGTAGTTGTGTGTGTGTCTTTGTATGTATGTGTGAGTGTGTGTATTTGTTGGTGTTGGTGTTGTTGTTGGTGTGTGTGTGTATGTGTGTTGTGTGTGTGTATGCTATATGTGTGTTGTTGGTGTTGTTTGTGTGTGTATGCTATATTTTATTGTTATGATGTGTTAATTACTTGGTGTGGACACTGAACATTATGAGAAAATATGGAAAATATATATCTTTTTCTGATATTTGGTGAGAAAAAAAAATTCGATCAAAACTCTGTTTTGTTTCCAAACAACTTTTTCAAAACTCCGTTTTACAAACTCCATTTCACCCAAACAGTTTTTTAACAAAACTTCGTTTTCCAGAATCAACAATTTTCCTATCAGCAGCTTTCCATCAGCAACAGTCCAACCAAGCAGAGCCTAAGTACTCTTAGGGTAAAATATTTAATGCACAACTTTTTGGTTATTTCACTGATTTTTTGGCTGCATTAGAAAGCACCTAAAATGAACAATTATAATCATGATAAATCGGAATCGAAAAATCACAAAAAAAATGTTTAATTCATAAATTTCAAATTTATCTGATATCGCCGAGCGCTAACACTTACCGTCGGCGGTAGCTATATTTTCCGAAGATTTATGATTTACTCATAAATTTTATTTTTTAAATTATTTTACTGCTTTAATTATTATTCTTTTCTGCTTTTAGAAAAACTTAAATATATTTTAGCTCATTTATAGCCAAATAAAAAATCCAAGAATCATAAATCAATAAATAAAATTAAAATGAATACAAATCGATTTCATAATTTGCATTATGTTCATGATTATTATGTGAATGGTTTGGGAATTGTGCTTCACTATTAGTTGCATGTATCTCATTCTCAACTAGAACCTAGAATTAAATCAAAACGTTTAATCACTTTATTCTAGGTATATTTAGATTAAATCTCTATGTTACAATACATGCAAATTAAATTTATATATTGAACATTATCATAACTAGCATCCAAACTCATCATCCTAACATAACCCCTTAGTAAATGCTCAATTTAGTGTTTATGCTAGGAATATCATAATAATGTTATGCAAATTTAAAAGGTAGAAAATTAAAATTTGAAATTCATGATAATTTGGCTTTAATCATCTCAAAAATTATGCATAAAATGAAGCCATAGAATATAAATAGATATTTAGTAGGTTTAAATGTGTAGTATGTCCATGATCATTCACCATTTTTATGTGTCTCACAATAGCGAGGGCGTATGATTGTATGCATTAGAGGTCCTAACCTGTAAGTCATGTCTTGTCCTTGACCGGGGAGGGTTCCAGTGGGGCCTTGCGAGGCACTGGGGGAAAGAGTGCTAGGTAGAGCAATTTCTTTTGTGTGCATATGAGACTCACATCCCAATCTACGGTATGCGCGCAGCTCCTCATACCTATCCGTCACTTAGTACGGAGCTAGTGTGTTGACTTGTATTACTTAATCAAGAGCATACTTAATCAAGAGCATACTTATATTACTTAATCAAGAGCATACTTATATTACTCTCATTGCATGAACTACATTATTTTACATTTTATAATCATTTAATTCATGCATATTTAGTTTGGTCGAACATGTTATCTTGTGTTTGCATACTTTAACTTTTTGAGCTTTCATGATTTTGAAAAACGCAAGTATTTTTGAAAAACAACTTTTTCGACACCATAGGCCAAAAATCTTATATCAACAACTTTTTTATTATTTTTCAAAACTCTTTGCGGAAAATAGTGTCTCATATCTTAAGAAAACATGAATCTAAAAATTAGAACAAAACTTTATCAAAAATCATGTTTTCTAAGCCAAAAACAAGTTTATGTATGGTAACACTGAGCGGTAGTACCTAGCGTTGGCGGTAGCATTAAAATTTAATTTTCTATTTATATTTTTGACATGGAAGATCATTATACTAATAAACTCTTAATATACATTTGTGTTTTTCAAAAATTTATTTATTTTGAAAATATTTCAAAAATAAAATATAAAATTTCAAACTAATTTCAAAACACAAAAATATGATTTTCTTGCTATATTGTTCTTTTGTGTACTTTTATAAAAACTGTCTGTTTTTCATTGTTATTGTCAAGGATAACTAGATATAATTTTCTAAAGATTTCATACAATATAAAATTTAATTGTTTTATTTTGTTTTATCATGCTTTGAATATTATCTTGTAATGTGCAATGAAATTGATTATAGAAAACATGTGTAGGATTGCGTAGCATGCCTCTAAGTATGAGTAATATTTTATGTTTGATAATGATTTATTCACTCACATCTTTGATAACCAACATGTGTTTTAAATTTTACTCATGCATGATTGTGTAGTTTAATAACTTAACATTATTGAGATGTAGGACTAGATTACCTACAGCACATTAAAAAGAAAATTCTTTCATGCACCTATTTCTCTTGAGAAGTGTGTTCAAAAATCAAAACTATATGTTTGCAAAAACAAGTGAATTCGGAGATCTTTGTCACAAACTAAAATTCAAATGAATAAATAACAAAGATAACTCCACCAAGCACTACTCACCCTCCTGATAAGTCTTAATGAGCATTGTGAAGTTGAGCACCTTGGAGAGAATTGTAAAGTGTTTTGTGCAAACACACATATACATCACTTCTCTTTTGTACACCGGATCACAAAAATAAATCACTTCTCTTTTGTGCATCTGATCTCTTAGAGGATCAAGAATTATAATGAACTTATAAAGAATGCAAGATTGATTGAAAGCGACATGGAACGAGCACAAAATTGGAAGGAATTTCAAAAGAAAAAATTCGTTGAGGGTTAGAGTAAATATTTCTTAGGAAAAAGTGGAAGCTCCAACTGGAAGAAGAAAAAACGGGGTCATCCAAATCAAACCCCTGTAGAAAGTGGCATCGGCAATGTCGATAAGCCCGTAAAGAATAAATGTGACAAATGTGGGAAATCCCATCTCAGAGAATGTTTGATAGGAACTAGGATCTGCTTCAAGTGCCACCGTCCAGAGCGTCGTCATAGTGA
This sequence comes from Dactylorhiza incarnata, assembly GCA_033032865.1. Taxonomy (NCBI): domain Eukaryota; kingdom Viridiplantae; phylum Streptophyta; class Magnoliopsida; order Asparagales; family Orchidaceae; genus Dactylorhiza; species Dactylorhiza incarnata. Next base: position 334,767 of record JAWHQI010000002.1, read on the forward strand.
ATGCCCACTGTGGAAGTCAACATCTGAGAGGAACACAAAGAGAGGTCCTAACCAACCGTCGACATAACATTATATTGATGTTCCCATCTTGGCGGAGAAAGGAAAAGTATAGAATTAGTGGCGTTTAAATCGATGATGGAGTTACGAGAGGAAAGACAAATTCAACATCGGGCTTTCAACCTGAGTCAACAAGAAGCAAAGGCAGATGACATCGTGATAGCAAGTATGATGTATGCTCATAATCAACTGAAGAAGGTATTATTTGATGCAGGAGCTAGTCCTTCGTTTTTAGTTGTGACTCCTCTGCAACACTTAATGGTGACATCTTATTAATCTTCGAATGAGTTAAGAGTGTTGATGTCAAATAATACGAAAATGAATACACTAATTAGATGAAAGATCTGGTTAATGACGGGTGATCCGTCAACAGAAGCAAAATTCACAACCATGCCTCTTTCTGAATTTGACATCATTTTGGGAATGGATTGACTGATGACGTATGAAGACGTCATAAATTGCAAAAAGAAAGAAATTACACTTAACGGCTCAGACGCGATGTGTCTTCAAAGTGATGATTGAAGTATCGAAAACTTTGATATTCTCGATGAAGGCAATGAAATAGATAAGAAAAGGATGTGAGGGAATACTAGTCATGATTAAAGGAAATAGTACGGTGACGTCTGAACCGAATACAATCCCTATGGTGTGTGACTTTCTAGAAGTATTTCCAGAAGAGATACAGGGAATATCGTAGGTACGAGAAATTGAATTTACAATCAATCTTGTTGATGGAGTCGCTACAGCAGCACCAGTAGCAAAGACGTCATATTGTATGGTTCCTAAAGAATTGGTGGAAATGAAAAGTTAACTGCAAGAATTAGTAGATAAAAATTTTATCTGGTCAAGTACATCACTGTGGGGAGCCCCGTGTTGTTTGTCAAAAAGAAAGATGGTTCGATGCGTTTATGTATGGATTATCGGGAGTTAAATAAGCTCACAATAAGAAATAAATACCTGCCGCCTCGGATTGATCATTTGTTTGACCAACTAGTGGATGCAAAGGTTTTCCTCAAAATTGACATCGCAAAGTAGAATATAATGTTGGAGATCAGGTTTACCTCAAGATCAAGCCTTTTAAAGGAACTGCACGAATTCGAAAAATTGGGAAACTCAGTCCAAGATATGTGGGACCATTCATGATCACGAAAGAATTGAAGAAGTAGCTTATCGATTGACATTGTCAGATCTTCAAAATATTCACGATTTATTCAATGTTTCTTCACTAAGGATATATTGTTGATCCAGAGAAAATAGTTACTGCCGATCAGATCCAAATTGAACCGGATCATTCGAGCCCAACTGAGCAATACAAAATTGGGGGCTGGCAGAGCAAACAACTATATAATCGAGATGTACGATTTGTTAAAATCTGGTAGAAAGGTTACAATATACAAGAAGCAACGTGGGAAAAAAAAGTGATACGAGAACAATATCCCCATTTATTCGATATGAATACTGACTGATTTTCATGGACGAAAATCCTATAAGGAGGGGTGAATTGTGATGTCGACAAACATAAATAGATAATGTGAAATGTATTTATGTATTTTAAGATGGGACATGCAAAGAACGATAAAGCGTGACAAAAAATTCCTAATGATGAAATAAGACTGTGACAGTGCACATTGAAATTTCGACGAATCGGAATCGTTTATATTTTATTTATGTTCACCGTTTTTATAAATAGTGTTACGCATAAAGCTATATATGTACGTAACGAAATTGGTTTAAATGTATAGCGATATGTATATATAAATGTATCTAAGAGTGGGTATCGATATGTATATATAAATGTATCTAAGTGTGGGTATTGATATGTATATATAAATGTATCTAAGTGTGGGTATTGATATGTATATATAAATGTATCTAAGTGTGGGTATTGATATGTATATATAAATGTATCTAAGTGTGGGTCCAGCTGGTTATAACATTGAGTATATAGAAAAATAGAAGGGGCTGGCGGTTTAGCTGAATCGGGTAACTCACACGGGACGCGTGCATGCCACGGCCACAGCCTATTGAAGACGACCGAGTCAGGATAAGAGGTAGCCGCTTATATCGTGTATGAGGAACCCTCTTTTCTCGCTACCGAGCGCTCTCCGTCTCTTCTCGTTGTTACATGCCGCAGACGTCAATCCACGCTCAAAAAATTGTCTCTTCGAGGGATTTTCTCCTAACTCTCACGGTAATCCCTCAACTCCTCTTTGTTTCTATGTGGATTTGTGAGTTGGATTTATTAGGGCCAAAAACCAGGTGGAGCAAATTTCGCAATCCTGTTATCTCAAAGAAGTTAATATCTCAAGCTACCAGAGACTCATTGGAAGACTTATCCACATATCGCACCCATCTCGGCATCACATCGTGGCAGGAATGTAGTGCATGCATGCCTTCAGAATCTAACACCAAGAGGCAGAATATTGGGTCTTAACGATATCTCAAAAAGGATCCTGGGCGTGGAATTCTTTTTTCAAGAAATGAACACTTGGAAAATTGAAGACTTCACCAATGCAGATTGAGCTGGTAGTCAAAATGATAGGAAGCCCAACTCTAGCTAATGCATATTTGTCAGCAATTTAGTGACACAGCGAAACAAAAAAGAAAATGCTATGGCGAGATCGGGTGTAGAATCAAAATATAGGGCTATGTCACAAAGCATATGTGAAGAGCTATGGTTGAGATTTATCATTCATGATCTTGGTTCCCAATAAGATAAACGTGTTCACCCCTACTGTGATATTAATATTGCATAGAATCGAGTCCAATATGATAGAACCAAGAGAGTGGATATGGACTGAAATTTTATCAAGGATAATCTAAACAAAGAAAATTTCTGCACTTTCACTAATGACATCCAAGTGAGCAATGTAAGTATCTTTTCCCGACTTGAATGGAAGAGCTGAATACATCTAATTTATAATAGTTAACATATTATTTTTCTACATGGTATGTGGAACCTAAATAAGTGTATAGGCATATTTCAACCCTATTCTAAGTAAATTAAAGATCTTTTTGTTCCAATCTACTCTTCCAACAAGTATTTCCTATTACAAAGTTATTGTGGTTCGCCTCAGAAAATAAAACTGTGAAATTCAGCTTAGTATAGGTTGAGTTGAACCAAAGCCAGCCATATCTCACATGCTATGGCCTTATGGTGGGTCTAAGTTTAAAAAAAGGCAAAACATTAAATGAGAGACGCTACTAAACCAGTTTGTAAGAGATTGGGGCCTAGCCGCCTAGCCATAACTGCAATGCACCTTGTTTTATTTAAAAAAAACTCCATATTAATTAATCAAATAAAAGTTGCAAGATGGGAGAATAGATGATAGATGGAGATGGCACCCATGTTACCATGTTGTGGAGTGTTATCGTCTCACATGACCAGTTACATACGTCTTTAATTCGTGTCATGTATTCATGCTACGTGTTTTTTATTGATCGAGTTGATGTTGAATCCGTAGTATTTTATTGTTTCATGTTTTTCTCGTTATTTTGGGGATATTTACATTTATGTAACTTGTAGTGTTATTGGTAGACCCCTTGGATCATGTATGAACTTATGAAATGAATTAACCGAGTTTTATTTATTTCTCTAAGTTCATCTCTCTCTCTCCCTAGTTCTCTCATCTTCTTCTCATTTCTAGGGTTAGGGTTGAGCGAGGTTCTCCTTCCTCTCCCCTCGCATTCTCTGCTCTCCCCTTGTATCTCCTCCACCGCCACCTCTAACGAGATCCCAAATTAGGCCCATAACATATTGGTACAAAGCTAGGTTTTCTCGGATCCACAGTTTCCTTTCTCAGCCATTTTTTCGATCCACATCCACCTCCTCTGCAGCGACCCGACAACAACAACAACCCGCAATCAATTACAGTGATGGTTGCTTGTTCATCCTTGTCAACAAAGAATAGGACAAGTCGTCAGTTATCATGAGTCGTATCCGCAGCCGCTCTTGTTCCCTCACGCATTCGATCATTGAACTGCGTATCTCTCGAGCCCAGCAGTCCTCTCTTTCCCTTCCTCGAGCCCACCAAGCAGTATCAATATCTCGGTGCACGTGCACAAATACAACTAATTGATAAATTAATTCTTAATTGGATTAATTATTTACTACAGTATGTCGAGCACCGCCAAGCAACTTATCCTTTGTTCGATGTATCGACAATTAATGGAGATGTCAGTGTCATATGATGTCGCGCTCTCGCGGCTCACCGCCAGTATCAATAGTCTTCTTCGGAGGCCCGATCCCACCGGAGCAGTCATTGATCCCACCCGGGAACGAAGATGCTCCGCCACTCTCCGCGGTTCATGTCTCACCACCATCGTCTCTGGTTGTTCCCTCCCCGCAGTTTACTTAACAGGCATTGACACCTCCCGGCCTAGCAATGGTGCTGCCACAATTTGTGTCTCCGACGCCAGCCCCGCGGTCTCTATCCTGCAGCCTCTGCTCTGGCCACCTGCTCTGTTGACCCCACTGGGGGGATTACTTCCGACGACTGCACCCGAGCAGGCACTGCTGCTTCTGATAGTTGTGGCTCACATTCAGCTAAGGTTGTAGATGGCGGATATCGGGACACGTCGATTTAGGTTTTTCATTTCGGTTTTAATATGTCGGGGATATTTCATATATCGGATTTTAATATTAATTTATTTATGTGTAATTATATATAAATTTAATCATTTTATAATTTATATATATTAATATATTAATAATTTGATATTTCTTGAACTCCTAAATTTATCAAACTAATATAAACATTTTGTGCTACATAAATAATAGCGGTATTGTTGAAAAAGAAAAAGAATAATGTTTGAAACAATTATTCATCCACTTAGGGGCAATATATAGGAGTTACAACACGACACATAACACCGATAGGCGGTGTGGGACTAAACCCAACTACTATTAAAGACCGACATAATAATAAATGACTCATAAACTCCAACACTCCCCCTCAAGCTGAAGAGGGACCCTTCAGCTTGGACACATCAAATAACGACAAAGGAGGTAGGCGATGTGGGACAACATCAGACGAGCCACTGGGGAATCAAGTCGGGGACATAGCCACACACGACGCTGACCCACACACGACGCAGGACCTACACACGACGTGGACTTGCTGAAAACCGGTCAACAAACATCACATACACACAACATGCTAAAAAGAAACAAAAAATGAGGAGCAAATCATCAACCGAGCAACCGGGGATAATCCGTCGGGGATAATCTGTCGGGGATACATCAGCACAATAGCGGTCCCCACGTCACAGTCCCACACGACAAGGCCCCACGCGACAAAACCCGTTGAGATTAAAAAACCAACATCAATCTCATCCCCAACACACGACCAATCGAAAGAAAACATGGGGATACACATGACATAAGCCTGGATGCCGTGTGGAACGAAGGCGAAAAGTCGGGAAAGATCATTCGAGTCGCCTTCATCCCAACACTCTCCCTCACGTGGGACACACGTGCATGAAGGCATAACATGACCATATTATGCAAATAATAGCAACAGACAATTAAAATCACATAAAATGACAAAAAACTATCACGAAGCTTCATCATTGGCGAGAGATCAACACCCGGAAGAGGTAGCAGCAGCCAGAAGGGATAGAAACCAGAGCGACAGCGGCAGGAGTCGTCCAGAATCATCAGAAAATTGAGCGCAGCGGCTGACAGGAGAAGAAACTGCAGCAGGGCTCGACATCATTCATTGGATCGACAGGAAGATCAGAAAACAGTGAGAGGATCTGGAGAAGAAGCACCTTCGTCGTCGAAAGATGGAAGCCTCGATATCTTTGCACCATTAGTGGTTAGATCGTCAAGTGGAAGCGTCGATGGAAGCGGAAGAACACCTGGATCGATGACGAAGCAACAGCTGGGAGCGTCGAGAAATGCTTCGATTCAAGAAGCTGGCCGGATCGATGCACGGGATCTGCGACAGAGATCGAAGACACAAGCAGATAAGGAGAATCCGACGGGGTCGAGAGAGAAAACCTGTATGCGTCGATCAACAGAAGGAATCGAGAAGCCCCTTCAAGGGAGCGAGAGAGACGGGAACATCGACATGCGGGATCTTCGAGGACGAAGGCTCGACGGCATCTTGCTGACGACGGGATCGTGAGAAGCGGAAACAGAGATCAACGACGGGATCGTGAGAAGCGGAAACAGAGATCGACGACGGGAGAAATAGACGAGAGAGGAGAAATAAGGAAGAATCGAAAGAGGAAGCCACCGTGAAATGTACGTTGCCCACAATTAGGGCAACCGAATTTCAGAAAGGAGTCAATTCCACCTCTGATACCATGTTGAAAAAGAAAAAGAGAAATGTTTGATACATTTATTCAAACACTTAGGGGCAATATATAGGAGTTACAACACAACACATAACACTGATAGGCGGTGTGGGACTAAACCCAACTACTATTAAAGACCGACATAATAATAAATGACTCATAAACTCCAACAGGTATAATGCGTGAAATAAAGTAAGAGGAAGCATAAAGCCAGGAAGTTGTCAATGACAATGGAAGATAAGGAACCTTTAGTCCATAATTCAAAGACCATGCATAATTGAAGTCGATGACGAACTTGAGCAAGGAAGAAAGTCAGAGGAAGGAAAAAACCTAAACAATAAAACAATTTCAGTTTATTGTCTATTAGACCATAGACAATAATTAAAATAAATTGAAAAAAACAATCGATAAAATGTCGGAATATATCGTCCGATATATCGGTGAATATATCGGTCAATAGCAGATATAGAAGAGGATATATTTCAAAAGGATATTTTGCAAAAAAAAATATCGGAAACGTGTCGTTTTGTCCATGAAACCTTTATGTCGGCCAACATGCCGGCCATGTCGGAGGATATCCACAACAGAGCATTCAGCACAGGACTCCATCTCCCTCGACTATCTGCATTCATCGGGCACACTCACCCCGACTCCAGCAATTATTTCTGACAGTCTTCCTTCTACAAGCGCCCATGCTACACCAAATCCTACAGTCTCTAGTACCATCTGTGAGCACGATGACGACCCTCCACTCGATGCACTCTCCACATCAATGCGCTATCGAAAGATGTTGTTGCGCGAAATTAAGGAGTCAGGCTATCAAATCATTTGAACCTCATGCGAGCTTGAGGGCAAGCTCAACTTGAAGATCGGGTGGGATGTAATAGTCTCACACGACCAGTTATCTACGTCGTTAATTTGTGTTGTATTCATATTAGGTGTCTTTTATTAATTGAGTCGATGTTGAATCTGTAGTGTTTTATTGTTTCGTGTTTTTCTCGTAATTTTGGAGTTATTTACAATCATGTCATTTGTAGTGTTATAAATAGACTCATTGGATCATGTATGAGCTTATGAAATGAATTAACCAAGTTCTCTTTATCTCTCTAAGTTCCTCCTCTCTCTACCTAGTTCTCTCGTCTTCTTCCCATTTCTATGGTTAGGGTTGAGCAAGGTCCCCTTCTTCCTCTCCCCTCGCATTTTCCGCGGGTTGAGCTCGGCTCCCCTTGTATCTCTGTCGCCACCGCCACCTCCGACGAGATACCGAATTAGGCCCATAACATGGAGCTTAATTTAAATGCCAAAAGATAGAATATACAAATTATTTGGATAAATTTGGACAAGCTAGTATGAAATATGCACCTAGCATATAGAGAGTATAAGCAAGGACCATAACAGGTGAATTCATATAAAACAAAATGCAAAAATTAAGGTAAGAAATAAATGACACACCTTCTGAACCAAATGTATTCCATGCAACTGTATGGAGCGTTTCTGAGGAACAACATCTCCCTCCAACTCAAGGCAGGTAGAAGGGCAGTTGTTGAGGATTTTGCCAGTATGGCTCACAGTAGGACGGTTTCGAGTGTCTTTGCCGCCATGATTTTTTTCCCTGCAATATCATTCAACAATCGTTTCATGAGAATATAAGGTAATCAGCGAGCTTTGAAAAAAAATGAAAAAGTAAGAACAAGAAATGAGAGAATACTGGTTTGGTGAAGTTTGGATGTTGATAATCACAGAACTTCTCCCGTCAGTTCCATTTGAGACAACGGAAGGAAGCGAGTCACTTGAGCATGTCGAGGAACAATCATCCATCCCAATGTTCGTCTTCCCGGGCTGACTTGCTCTGGTTTCCAAGGAAGGATGAAGTTCCGAAGCATCTGTGTCCCAATTTAGAGGACCGCTATCTCGATCCTCTAAATCAGGATAAATTGGCTCGGCAACCTCATCACCATTGCAGGAAACATCTGAAGCATCCTCTGGTGTGCCCATTCTCTCATTCATTACACTGACAGACAACTCCACAGAAGCTATCTCATCCACAGACTTTTCTTCTTGTTTTTTGTCATTAAATATTAAATCATACTTCAATTCCCTTTGTTTTTCCTTGCTCTTGCGGTTATTAGGCTTCTTCTTTCCCTGGAACAAATTTCAGACTTTCACCCTCTAAAGAAAATTAATCAAGGTTGTAAATATCAGATGTTGGTGACACGTCAAATTGAGTTTTTAAATGTCAGAAGTCGGAGACATATCAGAGATATTTTAAATATCGGATTTCCATATCTTATAAATAGAAAAAAATATTATATATGCTAAATATATATTCTAAAAGTACAAAATTTATATAACAAGTAGACGAACAATAAGACATATATATCCTAAAATAAATTCGAAAATATCCAAAATAAAATATTATTAAAAGGAGTCTTAGGCTCCGTTTGGCACGGTGATAGCGGTCGTGAATGCGGTGGTTACGAACTATCGTTCGTGAACGCCTGACCTCGCCTAAGGAACTTCATCCATTTTTATGTTCAAAACTAGTTTTCTTTCTTGGTGGCGGTCATAACGTCTTGCCAAACAGACATTCTATGATGCTGATGTTTTTGTCCAAATTCATCGGAGCAAAAAAACCGTGTCAAACGGAGCCTTAGATACATTATAAAATATATTAAAGATTATACAATGATTTTATTTTGATAACACTAAATTTATAGCAAAAAAGGAGATTTAAAAACTAAAGATACAAATTGAATTTAACTCTTTCTAAACTTAATAAATTTATATTAAAAGTATAAAAATAATCAACTAATAAAAATGTTGAATGTTTAAACATATTTTGGTAATATGAAACAAGAAAAATAGTGTGAAATAATCATATAACAATTACTGTAAAAATAACACATTAAAGAGAATGAAATAATAAGTCTTAATCAATTTATGCATATATAATATAATATATAGGTGATTTAAATATATACTAGTAGTCTGCTAATATAACATAAAATAAAATAGTGGAAGATATGTTCAAAAATCATGTCGGACGATATATCAGAAAAAAAAAACAAATTTGTCGGCCTATATTTTTTTAAAATAAAATGTAATTTTACCTTCAAAAAAGACACGTCAGACATGTTGGAGGACATTTAAAATAGTGATTAATAAATTTCTTTAAAGAATAGTGTATTGAATGGAGGCGGCGTACTATCGCAAAGAAGTTGATTAAGAAAAATATATAGGTGAAGAAAAATATGACTAATCGCGTGAGAGAGATATATGGTACTTAAAGAAAATGAACATTTAAGTAAATATATGCTCCAAGGGAGCTAACCCTCAAGCTCGAAAGGAGGGATGTTGTTGTTGAATCATTCGATTATTTCATCTCTCACAAAAAGAGTTCTTTGGAATGATGCCTCGATGCTATACCGTCATATTACCATGTCGGTGCAATCCTTGCTCCTAGATGGGGTGAGAGAGGTGACATCTCTTCTATTATGAAGAGAGGGGATCAATGAGAGTGTGGTTTGACCATGGTGGGAGCGGGTGCTTGGTGATTGGGATCGTGGGATCAAATTCAGAAGAGGAACTCAATTAGAAATAATAGATGGGGTGGATCGCTGAAGGGACTACTATATGAGGACAATCAGGATCAATAGTGGAAGAGGAGTCTTCTGATCGCATACAGTAGGGATTGATCAATGTACAATAATGGTCAAGAGGCGTAGGTTGTAATTCCAACCGTGTAATCCTCAATGAAATCGATGTTGCCACTGGTTGAGGCTATATAGCATATAAAGGCGGTATGAATGCCCTTGTCAATGTTGTCCTGCTCGTGCGCTAGCTCAATGAAGCATTCATGTGGAGGAGCTAAGAGATAGTTAAGCTTGATGCATAGGCTGGTGAGGCCAGCTTGTTGTGCGTACACGACTTCCTGACGTGCCTCGACGTTTGCCTAACGTGCCTCGACGTTTTCCTAACGTGCCTCAGTTGCTGCCAAATTAATGTCAAACTGTATTAGCATTTCGACCAATTGCCTTAATTGATTGGGGGAGTCGCCCAAATAGCTATTGTTGTGGGTATCAGGACCCAATCGGCTAGGCCAGGTCTTAAATACCCATATAAATGAAACATGGTTGGAAAAGGTTACTGAGGACAAAGTGTTAACGATGGGTGAAGTTGTGACTGTGAGAGATCAGAAATGTTGTGTAGATCAAAGGTTGATCGTAATGGTCAAGAGGACGGTAGTGTATCATACTAACGTAGGTTGTAATTCCAACCATGTAATACTCAATGAATTCGATGTGCCCATTGGTTGAGGCTAAGGAGCATATAAAGGCAGTATGAATGCCCGTGTCAACGTTGTCCTGCTCATGCGCTAGCTCAATGAAGCATTCATGTGGAGGAGCTAAGAGATAGTTAAGCTTGATGCACCGGTTGGTGAGGCTTGCTTGTTGTGCGTACACGACTTCCTGATGTGCCTTGGCATTTGCCAAACGTGCTTCGACGTTTGCCTAATGTGCCTCAGTTGCTACCAAATTAACATCAAATCGTGTTAGCATTTCAACCAGTTTCCTTAATTGATTGGGGAAGTCTCCCAAATAGCTATTGTTGTGGGTATCAGGACCCAATCGGCTAGACCAAGTTTTTAATAGCCAGGTAAAAAAACGTGATTAGAAGAGATTACTGCGGACAAAGTGTTAACAATGGGTGAAGTTGTGACTGTGAGAGATAAGAAATGTTGTGTAGATCGAAGGTTGATCGTTAGGGAAGAGCAGATCTGGGAAGATCGACGATGGGAGTGCTTGAGCTTGCAGAATAGAACATCCAGCGGTGGAAGGAAATTTGCGTTGAAGAGGACTGCAGGCGACTTAGAGCGAAAGAAGGTTCCTGCAGACTAGGAGTCTATTGGTTTCCTTTATTGTCTAGGAGGATGGAGCGCACAAGAGCATCAACCATAAGATATTTAAATAGAAGTGTGGCGATCGATTGATGTGAATGGAAGCGATTGATGTCAATGGATGGTCTTCGAATAGGAGCGATGTTGACTGCGTCGATCCAAACCAATCTCCAAAATAACGAGAAACGAGAGATCAAGATCTCATCATGAGATCAAAACTGCGACGGCAGAAAGCCGCACGGGGAGGGATTGGTGCTCATGGTTGATCGGTTAGCATAGATACGACCATGACATGTTGGGGATTGTAGACAGGCGGTGGTGAGCTTTAATGAAGGTCTCGTTAAGGGAATCTAAAAATTTTGGAGGGAGTATGGAAACAAGAATTGGAGGGGTTTGATACCAAGTCGTTACGACCAAAGGATCGTAACAATAGAATGGAGTTTTTTTCGCTGGAGTCCAATAGTAGGGTGCTTGAGGAAGAGCTACCAAATATTTCTTACTACAGTTTCAGAGAGATGAGAGGATTAAATCTTGTCTCCGCTCCCTTTCTCTAAGGCCTCCTTTCAATACAAATTTACACAATATCACCTTATCCAAATAACCAGACTAATTGCAAAAACTATCCTAAGCGTAATTAAAACACAATTAACACACACACAATATAAAATGACTATGACCTTAACAACACTAACGACCACAACAGACCCCTGATAAGTATCAATTTTATACTGGTTAACAAAGTAAAGGATACAAACTGACAACTATTGGCATTTCAAGTTCCACATTATTAACCAAAGAAAAGAGCTAGCAATTCATCAAAAGTCAGAAACCTACCTGTTTCTTCTTAGCACGCTTGTCTTTCTCAGCAGCAATGCGTTTTGCCTTGAGCTCATGCTCAGCTTGCCCAGCAGCTTCCTCCTCGCGAATGAGCTCCTCTTGTCTTTTCAAAGCAACGGCTTCTTGGTACGCAACCTCAATTATACTGCTGCAAATAGAACAAGTGAGGACTAAATAGGAAGAAAATAAGAGCAGATCGTGTGAGAGAAGTCAAACAAAAATAGCACATTCTGAAAAGAGAATAATATGTGTAAACATGACCAAATTTCCTCATCCAACACATGAGTATCCAAAAGGCAAACCTCTAGCAACAGGAATTTGTCAGTAGTGTGAAGACTCACGTTGAAAATATAAAACAGATATCTACCAATGACAGTGCATTGAAATGAAACACCAACAAGTTACTACTACAAATCAGAAAAACTATGGGCTGAAAACCCTAAATTGTTATTGATTCAGGTGGACATGTTGGTAGGATTCTAGGGAGGAAGGGGAAACTGCAGAGGAAGATAGAGAGGAATTAGGGTTGAAGGGAGAAGAAGATGAGAAATACCTGAGAAATATCCATATCCCCTCCAAGAGAGAGCCCCGGTGTATTTATAACCCCAGCCATAGAGGGGGGCGGACGGCCCCCTCCATAGGCGCTGAACCGATGGTTCAGCCCTGTAACCATGCTTTTTAATGAGTGGGGGCTGAACCGGTGGGTTCAGCCCCGCTGTCGCTTGCACTCTCCTTCTGTCGGCACACATAATGACGCCCTGAGAACCGTGCCATGTTCGGGGCGTAACATTCCCCTCCCCATCAAGAACCAACTTGTCCCCAAGATGGTAGTCAGGGTAGAGCTCCTTGAAGTCCAGCAGATCGACCCAAGTGTTGTGTGCCTCTGGCAAGTGTTTCCACTTAACAAGGACCTCAGGTCGGTACTCGGTGCCCCTCTGCTTCCATTTGATCAGTAGGACCTCCTCTGGCAACGGCCGCAACTCACCCGCGGTGGTCGCCTCTGGCAGGAGCGGGCTGGCCTGAACTGTGTTGTTGATCTTCTTCTTTAACAAGGACACATGGAAGGTAGGATGGATACGAGACCCTTCGTGCAGCGACAAGGTGTAAGCACCTGGTCCAACTCTGCGGATAATACGAAAAGGACAATAGTGACCTGGAGCTAATTTTTGATTCGCCCATCGGGCCACTTACAGTTGTCGGTAGGGCTGGAGCTTGAGGAAGACTTCATCACCGACCTCGAATTCCCTCTCCTTGCGATGTTTGTCCGCCTGGGTCTTCATACGATGCTAGGCGGTCTGAAGGTTCTCGCGCACAGTAGCTAAGGTGCGGTCCCGGTCGCGTAGCTCCCCATCAACGGCTGAAAGTGCACAGTGTGCCTCTGAGTATTCTCTAGAGGGGGGTGAATAGAGTTTTAAAATATTTTCTATCATATTTGTGCACACTCAATAAAACACTAAGTATTATGCATTCAGCAAAACCAAAGACAGAATAAATTAAATGTTGTTTGCTGAAATAAAACACAGAAAAACTAAAGTATGGACAGCACAGAAAATCACACACAGAGACAGGAATTTTATAGAGGTTCCCCAAAATGTGGGTACTCCTCTCTTCTACCTCCCTGGTAAGATTGCACAACCTGTGTCTGAGTCTTTTAATAAGGAGACTCTTAGAACCATTGAGTGTTTTGATAAGGAGACTCTTAGAACCACTGAATCCTTTGGAAGAGGGATTAATAAAACTCTTTACAGTTGAAGGAAAAATAAGAAGAAGGTAAGAAGAAGAAGAAGATAGAATTCTGTTCTCAGAATTCTTCAAAAGCACTTCTGCTGCTCTGTCTTTCACAAGATCTGAAATAATGAACCCTTGCTTATGATATAAATGTTTGCAAGGATTGTTTTACTTGATCCTTTTTTCTGAAAGCTTCTTGTAATCTAGTTGTTATATGATGATGATGAAGAAGCAGCTGTATCTATTTCCTGTGCAGAGAGAGAGCTTATGTTTTCTGTCTTAGGGTTGAAGGAGGAAGAAGATGACCCTATTCGACAGAAAATAATAATGGATGATCCTCCTATGTTTCTCTTCTTCTACATACTTATTATGTATGATTGAGATTTCAAAAACCTTTATTCTTTTGGGTTGTCCTGAAAAGGAATTCATCTTTGCCACTAATTTTTCTTTCTTCTTTTGTTCTCGACCCGTACATCACTTTTGAATACCTTCCAAGAATGATTTGTTGTGTCCCGGAAAGCTCCATTCCATTCTTGGCAATAAACGAGCCGTTGTCTAGCCTTGTGGTCCTTCTGAAAAGGTCTCAAAAGGACAGCAAAAAAGCTTCCTTTTTCTGATTGCATTCGACGTTGCGTCGACTTCATCATTCATGTTGACGCACCTCTGAGTTCTTATCGAAGTAGCTTCGAATTCCTTCTTAGTTTTGGTTGAACTCAGATGTCGGCGTTACGTTGATTCCTTATCGCCGTATCCGTCGAGTTGAAGACTTGGACTTTGAGCTTTAACTTCTGCGTCGAATTGTAGTCGAAGTTGCGTCGACTTCTTGGATGGCTTCGACAAGCTCTTCCTTCTGCGTCGAGTTCCTTTCGACGTCGCGTCGACTTGAATTATACTTTGACATACTGAATAAGTTGCTTTGACTTCTAGTCAGAATTGCGTCGATATCAAGTCGAAGTTGCGTCGACTTTTATTCGAAGCAAGTCTTAACTTATTTTGTGATTATCTTGACTTGTCCTTGACACTCTAAGGTGAGTGTGACATCCTAAGACATCTAATGACCAATTTATTTTTACTATACAATGTGGGTAATATAACCTAAGAAGTAAAATCACTTATAGATAATTTGTTAAGTTAAATCAAAAGGAGTATTTCCCAACAATCTCCTCTCTATTTATCTTAACAAATTTTACAGATTGTTTAAAGTGATTTTACACATTCTTTGACATAAACAGAAATACAAGCAAGACATACATAAACAATAAAATATGATAGAATGGAAAATATCTGATTGATATAACTGAGTGTTTACCAGAGTTAATTTACCCAAGACATGTTTCACTTTTTCTTTCTGAGAAATGTTGACAAAGCCTCATATACCTTTCTGGATTTCCTCTCCACATATTTGAAATTAGCTGGAATGGCTTTTTCTGGATTCCTCTGGATTCTCTCATGCCCCTTGAAAAGCTTTTCCAGATCAGCTTCTATTTCAGGATATATAGAACTGAGCTTTGATCCCATACTGATAACTTTAGCAGTCAGCAGGTTAATTTCTTCCAAATCGATGTCCTCTGCATCAGGATCAGGTACTATGAAAGTTGACTGAGGAAGTCCTGAAACTGGAGCTGTTTTGAAAGTGATCTTCCTTTTCTTTTAATATGGTAGGTCTTCTAAATCTTGATTGATTCTAAGACCCTTTGTACCTTGTTGTCACTCTCATTCCAGAGTTTGGCCTGAGGGTTCTTGGCAGTATATTTAGAGAGGTCAAACAGAGTGTTGGGAATCTAGATTGCCTCTTTTAATTGCTCTTTTTCAACAGCCTCTTTACCCTTGGATAACCTTTCAATGAATAGCCTTCTCTTTTCTTCCTATTCCCTTTGAAATGCTTCATAGTCATCTTGCTCTCTTCTTCTAATCTCTTCCGGGACTTTATCCAGCTTTGGATCATGATATTCCTTCCATTTATCTTCAAGCATTTCTACCTTCTCATAGGTTTTGTAATAGGATTTATCCTTTCTGAATTGCTTCCTCTGTTCCTTTGTATATCTTTCCCATATGGGTATGTTTCTTCCCCTTCCTCTGTGACCCCTTCCACGTCCCCTTCCTCTGAAGACTGGTGCTTGAAGAATTGGAGTGGGTGTTGGAGTAGAGGCAGAAATGAGTTGAGCTGGTGGGGGAGATGATGGAGCGGGTTTGACTATAGATGGAGTTGTTGTAGATTCGTCAGAAAAAGTCCAGAATCCTTGTGTATCAGGGATGGATGGTTCAGAAGCAAGGGATTCACTGTGCTGTTGCGCACTTTTTAAGTAGGCTTTGTCATCGGAGAATTGGTCACTCTCCCCCTGTCTTGATGACTCCCCTTGTCTTGATGACTCCCCTTGTATTAGAGGCAGGGTTCTTGGAGGAGAGAAGCATTCAAGGAGTGGGAGAAGCTTGGAGGTAATAGCAGGCTCTCCTTCAGAAGCAAAAGATAAAGGGAGAGCAGTAGTGTAAACTGAATCTTGGGGTGGCATGCTGGTATAATTCTCCCCCTGCTTTATATCATTGAGAAATGATATAAAGACATCAGCAGGTAACACTGACGATCTCATTTCTGTATCAAGGGCCTTGATTTCAGCCGTGAGGTCTCACAACCTTCTGCGTTGAGCGCACAACTTGCGATAGCAATCCTTCGAGAAGTCAAGATAGAGAGCATTGAACTGAGAAAGTAAGGTCTCGAGAGCAAGATCAACTGCTTCGATAATATCTCTTTGATTCGAAGGAGACAACATTAAAATCCTGTGAGTACCTGCAGGGAAACAGAAAGAGAGAAGTAGAAGGGAAAATGGAGGGGAGTGAAAGGGAGAGAAGTCGAAAAGCACAATAAGGTCGAATGCCTGAGTTGTTTTGAGTACAAGAATCGTCGCAACTTAGGGTTATATTCGAAGCAACGTCGAAAGGAAATGAATTCAGCGCGCCAAAGCATGTCGTTGTCGCTTCTGCGCGC
Organism: Dactylorhiza incarnata; assembly: GCA_033032865.1. NCBI lineage: Eukaryota > Viridiplantae > Streptophyta > Magnoliopsida > Asparagales > Orchidaceae > Dactylorhiza > Dactylorhiza incarnata. The sequence goes on from JAWHQI010000002.1 coordinate 351,572, forward strand.
GCTTTGCAAATTTGACGTAGCGTCGAGAAGAATTCGACGTGGCTCCGAATATAGTCAGCAACCATAATGTCGACGTAAGCGTCGATATATATTCGACGCTACGTCGAGTGCGCTATTCGAAGGATCTATCCCAATCTGCTCTCGAAGCTGACGTCGAGTAGAAATCGACGGTGCGTCGATTGTTATTCGACGCAGCTCTGATTTAAACAGTTACATTTTTCCTGAAAATTTTTGTTGTTTTTTCCCAGCAATATTTTTCTATAAAAAATAAGTTTTACTACATAATATAGTGGGAGTGACCTAGAGGGCTCCATCAAGCATTCTCAGTGCATTGATGAAGAACTTGTGCTTACTTTCATCAAGTGACTTAGTGAAGATGACAGCCCTTTGAATATCAGTGGAAATGTATTGAAGGTTCATCTTACCCTTCTCAATATTATCCCTGAGAAAGTGGTGTCTGTGATTAGTTCTGCTGTGGAGAACATTATTGGAAGCTATAGAAATAGCACTAGAGTTGTCACAAAATATTGTGGAATTGACAAGAGAAAAGTTGTAATCTAACAACTGATTTTGCATCCACAGTATTTGTGAGCAGTAGCTTCCTGCAGCTATATACTCAACTTCAGCTGTAGAAGTGGAGATTGTGGTTTGCTTCTTGCTAAACCATGAGATCAGTCTAGCACCCAGAAATTAACATGTTCCTGAGGTGCTTTTTCTATCCAGCCTGCATCCAGCATAGTCTGCATCTGAATAGCCAACTAATTCAAAACCAGATTCAGTTGGATACCACAAGCCAAGTTCAGGTGTACCCTTTAGATATCTGAATATCCTTTTTACAGAATTCATGTGGGATTTCTTGGGGTCAACCTGAAACCTAGCACATATACAGGTAGCAAACATTATATCTGGTCTGCTAGCTGTCAGGTAGAGAAGAGAGTCAATGACTGCTCTGTAAGTCTTCTGATTAAAGGACTTACCTTTTTCATCTTTATCTAGAACAACATTAGTAGTCATGGGGGTTTTCATGACAGAGGCATTTTTCATCTCAAACCTCTTGATGAGATCTCTGATATACTTGGATTGAGATATGAAAATGTCATCTGCATTCTGCCTTACTTGGAGGCCTAAGAAATAGGATAGTTCCCACATGCTACTCATTTCAAATCTTGAATGCATTAGGTATGCAAACCTTTTGCATAGGAATTGATCTGTTGACCCAAATATAATGTCATCTACATATATTTGTACTAATAAAAGTTGATTCTTATGTGCTCTTGTGAAAAGTGTTTTAACCACTTTCCCTCTTTCAAAGGAGAGTTCCAGAAGGAAAGTGGATAAAGTCTCATACCAAGCTCTTGGAGCTTGCTTGAGGTCATACAGTGCTTTATCTAACCTATATACAAGAGGGAAAAGATGGATTGACAAAACCTGGGGGCTTCTCCACATACACTTCTTCCTGAAGAGTTCCATTTAGGAATGCACTCTTCACATCCATCTGATAGACTTTAATCTTCATGTGAGCAGCATATGCAAGGAATATTCTGATGGCCTCCAGCCTTGCTACTGGAGCAAATGTCTAGTTGAAGTCAATCCCCTCCTCTTGCTTGTATCCTTGGGCCACAAGTCTGGCCTTGTTCCTGATTATGACTCCTGTTGAGTCCATTTTGTTTTTGAATACCCATTTGGTGTCAATGACTGGGTAATTCTTTGGTCTCTCAACCAATGTCCAGACCTTGTTCCTCTCAAATTGTGATAGCTCTTCTTGCATTGCAGATATCCAGCGAGGATCGCTGTCTGCTTCTTCAAACTTCTTCGGTTCATATTGGGAGAGAAAACATTGCAACATTGTTTCATTTGTGAGCTGATTCCTTGTCTTGACTCCAACAATCAAATCTCTTATGACTTGTGTTGAAGGATGATCTTTTAGAGTCATCCTGAATCTTGTTGAGTTATTTAGAAGATTCTCTTCTTCCTGAAGAACCACTTGCTCAGTGACAGTGGGAGCACCATCTTCATTCATTGGAATGATCTCAGTGGCTGGTAATTCAGGTGTTGTAAGTTCCTCTTCATTTGATTAGTGTCAATTTTATGTTTTCCTTTATCTTGACACACTGCTGGATGATTCATGATGCTGAGCCTTTCAACTTGCACTGCCAGTTGGTCTTCTTTCTGCAGACCAGTGCTGGTGGAAGCTTCCTTCCCCTTATAAAACATGTTAGTTTCATCAAAAACCACATGCACAGACTCCTCAATCTTGAGAGAACTTTTATTATAGCACCTATAGGTCTTACTTGACGAAGAATATCCCAAAAATATTTCATCATCGGTCTTCTTGTCAAATTTGGCAAGATGACTTTTCTCATTGTTGAGGATAAAGCAAGTACAACCAAATATCCTAAAGTATGTGACTATAGGTGTTTTTTCCTTCAGTAACTCATAGGGAGTCTTCAACTTTGTCTTGTGGACGAAACTTCTATTCAGAACATAGTTGGCAGTATTTAATGCATCAGCCCAAAAGGACTTTGGCAAGTTGGATTCAGCCAATAATGTCCTTCCTGATTCAATTAGGGTTCTATTTTTCCTTTCAGCCACCTCATTTTGTTGGGGGGTTCTAGGAGCTGAAAGGTTGTCTTATCTCTTCATCCTCACAGAATCTACACATTAACTGATTTTCAAACTCAGTACCATTATCACTTCTGATCACAGCAACATGAGTGTTGAATTCAGATCGAATCTGTCTAAAAAATCTTGAGAGGATCTTAAATGTGTCTGACTTAGCTTTTAGAAAGAACACCCAGTTGAATCTAGAAAAATCATCTACAATGACTAGAGTATAGGACTTACCTGCTAAACTCTGAGTGGAGATAGGACCAAATAGGTCCATGTGCAACAGGAATAGGATTCTGGGTGAATCATTCTTACCAATTGGTTTGAATGATGATTTGATCTGTTTTCCTAGTTGGCAGACTCTACAGGGATGGTCTTTATTGAACTTACCTGTTGGTAAGCCTCTTACTAGGTTAAGTTTAGACAGTTTGGCAATGGTCTTAAAGTTAAGATGACTAAGTCTCTTATGCCACAACTCATTGTTTTCTAATTAGGAGTTAAATAAGCAGATCTCTGACTTAGTATACTCAAAGTCTACAACATGCACCTTACCTTTCCTAAGACCAGTCAATACTATTTGGTTAGTTACAGAACTAACTATATGACACAAAGACTTAGTGAATACAACTTTGTATTCACCATCACACAGCTGGCTAATGCTAATTAGATTATGTTGAAGTCTTTCAACATAAGCTACCTTAGAAAAAGAGACTTCCCCAATCATGAGCAAACCATATCCTTTGGTTTGTCCATAGTGGGAATTCCCAAAAATTACATTATGCCCTTCTTTAGACTTGCAGTTTTCCAGCAGTCTTTTTGCTCCAGTCATATGCATGGAGCATCCACTGTCCAGATACCATTGTTGGTTTGTGGTTGAACAGTCTTCCTTCTACACATGAAATCAAACATTGGAATAGACCATCACATGTTGGGGTCTCTTTCTTCTATCATCGTATAAAGTTATGAAAGAATAAGATGGTCTTTCAGTATACCCCTTGAGGTGAAGAAGTGCTGCATTATTATGCCAGTAATGTTTGGTTATATGCCCAAGTTTAGAACAACAGAAACATCTAGGAACAGAAGTAGAGGGTGGTTTAGATGTTTGATAAATTCTTGCGGGAAATATGCGTCGAGAAGAAACCGACGCATCTTTAGAGTTGCGTCGAGTGTTATTCGACGTGTCTGCATAGTTACGACGATAATAATTTGATGCAAAATATTGGTTGCGTCGAATAGAATTCGACGCACCCTCATACTTGCTTCGAGTTGCTGTCGACGCATATGTTGAACTCCGTCGAGTTGCATTCGACGCATCTTTAAAACTGCGTCGAGTTCTAGTCGACGTATGATTCTTTTTATTAAGATTTTTATTTGTCTTTTCTAGAGGTGTTTACCTAGAATCCATGTTTGATTAGTAATGTTTACCCTATTGAATATAGTGAGTTTATTAGGGTTATTATTTTGTTCTTCACATGATTCTAACTTGTTATTTGGTTAATTCATATTAGACCGAATTAATGCTACAAGATTTTCCCAAGCAAGTTTATTAGGGATTGGTGTGCTAGTAGATGGTAGTGATTCTATATCAAGATGATCAAATCTCTTGAGAGATTTAGTGAGATATCCTTAAGCTTTTGACTCCTTCCATTGAGTGAGTCCTCAAGGGCTTTTGCCTTTGTAAGTTCTTTCTCTAAATCAGAATTTTCATTAACTAATGTGTATAATTCTTTTTCTTTCTTACATAATTGACCTCTCAGATCATAGTTAACTGAGTACAGATTATATTTCCTAAGGTCTTCTAGTTCTGTTCTGATTATGTTAAGTTCCTTTTGACTATTAATATAATCTTGACAGAATTCTTTAAAGCAATCTTTAAAACCTTTTGAGGAGAAGTCAAAATCATCAAAGATTGTTACCTCATTCTCAGCAGTAGAGTCTTGCAGAGCCATTAAGCAGGCTTCTTCATTTCCACACTCTTCATCACTATCAGATGAGGAGCTTGATTCAGATTCTGAATCATTCCAGGTTTCAGCAATGAAACCTTTCCCTCCTTTCTTATCCTTCCTCCTGAAGGATTTCTTCTTGTTCTCCTTCTTTTGCTTGTTGCCCTTGTTCTTTTCTTCTTCAGGACACTCAGTAGCAAAGTGTCCAGGTTTTTTGCAAGAGAAGCAGATAATTTCCTGTTTAGAAGTTTTGTCATGCCTTGGTTTGCTTGAACTCCTCTCTTTCCTTCTGGAGTCCTTTGTCCTGACCCATCTCTTGAATCTACAATTTCTCAAACAAAGTGAGCGGCGATTGATTCGCCCGTGTACGGGTGGCTCAATGCAAAAAAGTGTCCGTACTTTGAGAGCTTATCCACCACGGCCAAGATAACGGATTTGGCCTTAAACTTGGGCAGCCCGTCGATGAAATCCATAGATACCGTATCCCAAATATGGTGCGGAATCTCCAGAGTTGTAAGCAGACCCGTCGGGGTGGTCGTCTCATACTTATGCCGCTGGCACGTCTCGCACTGTTGAACAAACTGCTGGACATCGCGTCGTAATCCCTTCTAAAAGACATTTTCCCTCACTCGTTGGAGAGTTCGGAGTACTCCCGTATGGCCCCCAGTTAGGGAGGAGTGGAACTCGTACATCATGACGATCTTCCAGGCTGAGGTGGGTGGAATGACCACTCTGACGTGGTAATAAAGTCTTCCATTCTGCAGGTGATAGTCTGGGGCGGTGTCTTGTCCCTGTTGGAGAGCTTCCACGAGGACCCGTAGTGCGGGGTCCCGCATGATCTCCTCCTATATGTCATCTAAAGAGTCGCTCAGGGGGCCGAAAATCTGGGCGAAGGTGCTCTCTGGGAGACGGGATAAAGCGTCAACAACCACGTTCTCTTTGTCTTGCTTGTAGAGGATCTCATGGTCGTACCCCAGCAGCTTAGTCACCCACTTCTGCTGGAGAGGGGAGGGAACCCGTTGTTTCAAGAAGTGTTTCAAGCTTTGATGGTCTGTACGGATTTTGAGGTGTCGTCCCAGCAAATAAGGCCGCCACACAGCCACAGTATGGATGATTGACAGCATCTCCTTCTCGTACGTAGACAACCCCAAAGTTCGGAGAGCCAACACCTTGTTGTAGAAGGCTAATGGTCGGCCATCCTGCATTAATACCGCGCCAATTCCCACGCCCGACGCATCTGTTTCAAGCACGAACTTCTTGTTGAAATCGGGGAGGGCGAGGACCGGTGTGGTCGTCATAGCCCCCTTGAGGGCCTAGAAAACCGCGTCAGCCTCCTCCTGCAATAGAAAGGCATCCTTTTGTAATAACTGAGTCAATGGTTGCGCAATTTTGCCATAATCCTTCACGAATCGCTTGTAATACCCCGTGAGTCCCATAAATCCCTGTAAGGCCCGGATGGTACGAGGGCGTAGCCATGACAGTATGCTCTCGATCTTCTTGGGGTCGGCCTTAACACCGTGAGCGGAGACCAAATGCCCCAGCTACACGACCTCCGGCTGTCCGAATGAGCACTTGGATTGCTTGGCGTAGAGCTGGTACTGGCGTAGGATGGTGAAAGCGTGCTCCACATGGGTCAGGTGATCCTCCCAACTTGCGTTGTATATGAGGATGTCATCAAAAAAATCAATACTGAGCGGCGGAGAAGAGGGCGAAGAATCTCGTTCATGACGGCATGGAACGTGGACGGTTGGTGAGCCCAAAAGGCATCACGAGGAACTCGTAGTGCCCGTCATGCGTCCGGAAGACAGTTTTGTGGATGTCCTCTCGCATTCGAATCTGATGGTAGCTCGACCGGAGGTCCGGCTTGGTAAATAGGGAAGCGCTGTGCAACTCGTCCAACAGCTCGTTTATCAATGGAATAGGAAACTTATCCTTGATAGTCGAGTTCTTCAAGCCGCGGTAGTCCACACAAAATCGCCACGAACCGTGCTTCTTCGCCAAGATGATGTGGGAGGAGAAGGAACTAGTATTGGGGCGAATAATCCCGGCGGCAAGCATTTCTCTGACGTTGCGCTCAATCTCGGCCTTCTGGACATGCGGATAATGATACGGTCTGATGTTGGTGGGTTCGAACCCCTCCTTGAGTTGGATTTGATGGTCCCTGAATCTCGGTGGAGTGTACGGGGTTCCTGAAATATAACAGCATACTGAGTCAGTATAGCATGCATCTGCACTGATACTACTGTGGGAGTTGTGGTGGACATTGTAATCTCCATGATCACCGCCATAGCGCCGCCCTGATCCCCCAGTCGCTCCAAGCTCCGGATCGAGATCTCCTTCATCGAGGAGGATTTGAGACCGCTCAGACAATACTCCTTCCCGTGTTGTGTGAACTCCATCATCATTTGATCCCAGTCAAAAGTCACCCGCCTCAATTGCCGCAACCACTGTACCCCAAGCACCATGTTTGATCCTCTGATAGGCAAGAGGTAGACGTCGGTACGGCCCGTGTACCCTTGTATCCGTAGCTCCACCCCCTTCAAAACTCCCTCGCACTTAAATTTGCTCACATCTGCTACCATGACCTGAAAGGCTGCTCCACGATCGATCACATGTCCCACGTGCTGAGCCACAGCGGGATGGATGAAATTGTGGGTGCTTCCACTATCCACCAGAATCGTCACCCGCTCCTGGCTAACCCTTCCCGCAATCCGCATAGTGAGGGGGGTGTTGCATCCCTCCAACGCCTATATGGACACGCCAAACTCGGCCAAATCAAAGTCCTCCTCTAACTCTGGTCCTGGAGTGATCTCGTCTTCCACATCCTCATGCAACATATAAACTTGGACCTTTTGACACTTGTGCCCAGGTCGTACTTTTCGTCATAGTTGAAACACGGATCCTTCTCCTTCCGCGCCTGGAGTTCGTCCAATGATAGCCTCGTCACAGTCGGTTTGTCGGCCGCTGATTGTTCTCTCCTGGCGGCTACAGGGGTGGTCGTGGTTCGCCCCGTAGCACGGTTCCTTTGCATGTTGAAGCGTTCCTACTGAATGCGGGCCAAGTTAATGGCATGATTTAGGCTACGAGGCATATATGACTAAACCTAGTCACGCAAATGCTCATTTAGTCCCGATACAAAACAACTAAGCAACATTTTTTCTTCCCAGCGCACCTTATTTGCCAACTTTTCGAACTTCGTGCGATACTCCATCACTGTCCCTTTCGGCCGCAATTTCTGGAGGGCCTCAAAATCTTCGTATTCCAATGGCCCAAATCTGGTGGTGAATCCCTCCATGAAATCAGCCCATGGCACATAATCCTTGCCCCTCAGAAACCATTGTGTCCACTGAAAGGCATCATCCTCCAAGTGGAAGGACGCTAGCTGCACCCATTGGCCCTCCGGGACCTCCTGATAACTGAAAAAAAAAAGTTCAGCCTTATGCACCCACTCCAAAGCGTCCCCACCGTTGAACTTGGGAAAATTCATGCGTGTCATATTCGGGGGCATTTAAACTCGCGGGGGGGCCTGACCGTGCCACCTTGGCTCTTGTCCATACCATGTTGGCCTCTTTTGCTTCGTAGGGCCAAGCGGTGTGCCTGGATGCCCTTGGTGATGCAATCCACCCGTTTATAGGGGTTGGCCGCCCCACGAAACGTCGGTTCCGTAGCCCCTGTTGGGACGTAGCCGCGCGAATGGGGAAGGAGACAACCCGCACCCCCCGATGATAGTATCGGGCTTCTAGGAACCCGTCTGACACCTCCCGGGTCCTCGTCGACTCGTCCCCAAGGCACACGCCCGAAGCCGGCCTCACTTGCGCCAGATCGGGTCGATCCCGCGCCGAGCGAAGCCCCGCGGACCCCCAGCCTCCCGCTGCGCCAACAGCCCCGATCAATCCAGCGTCGACGCGGCCTTGTCCCGCCGATCCGGACGCCTCGCCCAATTGCAGCGCTATCTGATGAGACACGATCGTTTCTAGGGCCGGACCCTGCGAGCCGCCGGATTCCTCGCTCATTGTCTCCTTCCCTTTCAGATTTTGAGGAGATAATGCTTTGATTTCTTCCATACGGGCGTCTATCCGTTCCTCCAAACGCTGCGTGGATGCTCTCATCTTTTCCTTGACGGCGGCTACCGTATCCTTCAATCCAACGTAATTTTCTTCTAGGTTTCCAATCGGTTGATCTCCTCTTGCGAACGAGTGGTAACCATGGTCGTAGGAACGATGCTCTGATACCAAATGGTAGGATTCTGGGGAGGAAAGGGAAACTAGAGAGGAAGATAGAGAGGAATTAGGGTTGAAGGGAGAAGAAGATGAGAAATACCTGAGAAAAATCCATATCCCCTCCAAGAGAGAGCCCAGGGGTATTTATAACTCCGGCCATAGAGGGGGCCGGCCAGCCCCCTCCATAGGGGTTGTGTCATTGTTTCAGCCCCGTAGCCATGTTTTTTAATGAGTGGGGGCTGAACTGGTGGGTTCAGCCTCGCTGCCGCTTGCACTCTCCTTCTGTCGACGCACATAATGACGCCCTGAGAACCGTGCCATGTTCGGGGGCATAACACGTGCCGAAAACAAAGTTGGAGTGCATATGTGATGGAGATTGAAGGTCCCGATGACCCACACACGTGTACGCCCACAGGAGGCGCGTTGATTTAGTCCTCATTTGAAGGATCTGAGTCCACAGATGCGTCCTCATGGTAGCTTCGACATTTTATCATATATCAGTTTTTTTATTTCATGTTTTTATTTGGTGTTGATTGCAACCAATATGAACGTGCATTATGAGCCATCCATATCAGTTGCCCTAGTCCCCATGTTCTATTTATTAGCGCGTATGCTAGAGGTGAGGGCATCGAAGCTTTGGTTCACTCTTTTCAGGTTCGCGGTCCTCCTCAAGCTACCAACTCTGTAGGCCCCCTAGGTAACAACTCCTAGGGCATATTCATGTTTTCCCGTCACCTCCATTTCACGACACCAGCCCCCCCCCCTTTTCCCGAGCTAAAGTCCTACCTGCGACCTCTCTAGATCTCGACGTGGTCAACCACCCTTCCCCAATCCCATCTCCCCAAGCATTCCCCTCCTCCATGCCAGACACCCACAGTAGCCTCCCCTTCCCTCACGATAACCTCTCGCCGCAACCTCTCCTGATCCAACGTCACGAGTTGCCTCCTTCCCTGATACTAACGTTGTCAGCCTCCTACTTTCCCGCATCAAGAAGATTCGTTCAAATTAAGAAGCGCACACATGGAAACAGTGCGACAAAGAGGAGAGAGTTAGATCATTTCCATTAAGTGAAAACTGTATTTATTCTTTATTTTATAGTCTCACAAATAATAAGAAAGAAAAAAATGAAGGAAAAGATATGAATACCGAACTTGACATAATCTTGTCTACTAATTTTTGACATCAATATGCATATACAACATACACTGTTTTCCTACCAAGCATCTGTTTTCCTACCAAGCATGATGCTCGACAAATTATCACAGGTTTTTTTGCAAACTTATCACACAGTGTTTTCAACTGCTCCCAAAAAAACAACGTAAATTTTCACTTAGAAGTTTGATGGTAAGAAAAAAAAGAGCGTATTAGAGAGCTAGTGATGGGGATCACGCCCCAAAAGATGATCAGCATCCATGGAGACCCGCAAATCTACATTTGTAGATGACGGGGATATAATCGTTATTTAGGCGATTGGAGACCACAGTCGTGCCTGGATCCATTCCTCCACAATTTTATGTATTTTTATTTATCTTTATGTATTTTCTTTGATATACATATGACAACCATTGTGCTTCACCAATGCTCTGGATGCTGAATGAAGGAAGAATGGTTATGTGCACATAAATCAAAATGGATTCTTGGGTCTGCCCTCTCTAATGTCTTTGGCTTTGATTTGAGGGCATGATTCCGCAGCAAACGCGACGGTATAGGGGGCCACTATTTCAGTGGTACTCTGGCATTTATTGTCAAAGGTTAGGTCTTTCTCCTCTGAGAGAAGCCACTTTGTGCATAGTGCCAAAGGTTAGGTCTGTTTCCAATCTTCCCCCGCCCATACCCCCAATGATTGGGGACTATATGGGTTATGTTGTTGTTGTATACATATGACAACCATTATGATTGGAGATTTTGGACGGAATCCCAAGATCACTCGGTACTTCCCACGGTGCCAAAGCTTCAGTCTATCCCTCCTCCATTGGTCGACCACTCATCTTCCCTCTACCTACTTTCTTCTAATAACTAATAATTACACCCACTCCCTACGTTCAATAAGATCATAATTACAACCACTCCAAATAACCACTATAATGATACGAAGACAACTACTCGGGGAATCCACACGTCCTCTTATCTACATATATAGTCTTAGGGCATTGTGGTAATTATGTGCATGCCACTCCCGCCTAGTTTTGTTCTGCCTTGGACAGACCCGTGCTATTATAAGATAGTGATAGTGAGTCTTTTAGGGGATCTTGGATCATTAGGTCTTTTAGCTCTCTGGGAGAGTAGACTCTTTGGGGGATTCTGCCCTCAAGAGATTGTCTCGAGCTTATCTCGATATCATGTATTTTTGTTCGTATTAACCAGCATAGATTGCACGATGATGATAGTTGAAGCTATCATATAACTACGCACTCCATTCCCATGTAACTACCTGTTATTCTCTCACAACCACCTTTACTATCATCCTTTAACTACTCCAACTATGCCTCACTCCCTCCACAAGATAACCGCCCACTTCCGCAAAGAAAACTACCCACTCTTTCCTTAATCCCCAGCAAAGCCGAACCAATCACCTGACTGGCTGACTTCCCTTTCAATTTCATCCACTAGAAACTCCTCAACCCATCCATAACTGCCCATGCATCCCATGCCAGAATCCTCCTTCCCCTTCTGCAGTCCCTCACCCATAGTCGTGGGCCTCCACCAGCGCCGACATCCCACCACGACCCAAAATTCTACTAACAGACAATATTTTGAGCATGAGGACACTTTGCGAATTCAGATTGTTAACAGAGCTATTAGAATTGTGAAATACAGCTTTAAAAATTCCATTTGATTTGACCACTCATTTACTGCCAAAGCTAGTGATTATTGGGATGAGTAATAATGTTTCACTTATAGTCTCTAAGATGCACATCAATATGAATGAACTTAAATCATTTCAATATTAAAATTCAAATAGTAAATCGGTAAAAGGACAGAGTTATGGTGCTTTCCCGTGGACAGAATCCTTCATAGAATTTTCATGAAAGAAAATCCACATGGCCCTTGAAACCAATTCAATGCTAAAGAAAATTCAAGTAATTAATGTTAAACTAGGGTTTTGATTATAGTCAATGAGAATAGAATATATAGAGGTACATGTAATACAGATTAAAATGCAATACCATACCTCAAAAGTTAAAAAATGAGAAATCCGCATACTTAATTTTTTGCAGAATAAAATAAAAAAAACAATCATGGGCATTGGTGATAGAAAATGAGTAAATTATTAGGGAAAATGATACCTAAAAATATGAGAGAGAACAAAGATTTCTATAGTTCGACGGCCAAGCTCTGTAAGACGCCGCTCATCACGTTCAATGGAGTCCTTGACATCATCAGCAGAACATCCATCCTATATATATCATCAATATCATAGTTCAACGACCATCATTTATGAATACAAGAGACAGATAAAATCATTAGACAAGTGGAAAAAAATAGAGTTCATGCATGAGATCATAACAAAAAGGCTTCAAAACAATATCCAGTAGGAGAATAAAACCAACAACAGATTACAAATTTCCATGCATAGATATTATATTTTTTTAACTCCTAAATTTAACTACGAAGAATTAGCTGTCTAAAACAATGAAACATCTTGATGGGGATCACGACACACATAGACCTACATGCTGAGACTTAGTTATAGTTGAATTCAAGTCCTTTTATGTATTTTGTATTTTACCCGCGTAAGGGTATTTCTGTCTGCCCCTTTGTCTTTACTCCTTACTCTATATATATGAGTATGGGGTTGGTTTAATTCAATTTATCTCATTATTTCCTTCAACTTGGTATCAGAGGTAGCAAGAAACCCTAATCCCGTTCCCTTTCCTTCGCTGCGCCTTCCGTTCCTCTGTCAACCGCTGCCTCCTCTACCGTTTTGTCTTCTCCGTCGATGGTGAGCCGCGGCTTGACGACGGCGGTGCACGCTGAAGGAGCCGGCCGCCCCTCCTCATGAAGCGTGTCTTTCTCCGTCGTCTTCTTCTCCGCTCCCGCTGATCAAGTGTCGCAGGCTGCTTTCCCAGTGTCATCCTCTTCTAGTGTCGGCTTCCCTGTCGTCGGCTACTTCCGCGTCCCGCATGCTTCCGCCGCTTCCAGATCCCGCATGCTCCAGCTCGTGAGTCCAAAGCGAGTCGTCGTAGGCTCCTCTTCGTCGAGTGTACTTCGTCGAGTGCTCCAGCTCCTCCAGATCGTCGAGTGCTCCAGATCATCGAGTGCTCCAGATCATCGAGATCGTCGAGTGTACTTCGTCAAGTGCTCCAGATCGTCGAGTGCTCCAGCTCCTGCTCCTCTTCGTCGAGTGTACTTTGTCGAGTACTCCTCTTCGTCGAGTGTTATTCGTCGAGAGTTCCAGCTCCAGCAGCTCCTCATGTTTGTTGTGAGAGCTCCAGCTCCAGCAGCTTCCTGTTCGTCGTGAGCTCCCCTCTCCTGTGTGCCTCATGGATGATCTGTCTGCCGCCGATTCTCCATCTCCAAGAGTGGTGACACCCTGGATGAGCGACCCTCAACGCCCTTCTGGCCATTCAGGGTCCCGAAAGATCACCACTGTTCCCTTGGATGGGACCAATTATTTGGAATGGTCTCGTGTTGCTTAGCATGCCATTCGCAGTCATCAGCTGTTTGGATACATCGATGAGACGAAGGTAGCACCTTCTAAGGATGATCCTACCTGGCAACGATGGGACTCAGAAAATTCTCTGGTTGTCTCATGGCTCCTTCACTCTATCTCCAAAGGTGTACAGGAGTTATATGTTGATGGACTCTGCTTACGAGATTTGGACTCGGGCACGTGAGACGTACTCACAGATTGGCAGTTCCACTCAGACTTATGAGCTGACACGGCGTATGTTGGAGCTTCGTCAGAGAACCATGACGGTGTCCTCCTACTTCTCGGAGTTCGAGCGTATCACACAGGAATTGGATTACTTTGATCAGTTTACCCCCGCATGTACTGTCGATGCAGTTCAGTTGCAGAAAAGAGACGAATGATTTCGTCTACATGTGTTTCTGATGGGGTTAAGCATGGACATGGACATGGTTCGCACAAATATTCTTCACCGCTCTCCCCTTTCATCCCTTCGGGAGGCGTTTAGCATGGTTCTTGGCGACGAAGACCGTCGAAGGTCCCTCAGCACGGCTCCTCCTCCAGATCGTTCTGCCTTAACTAGTGTTGGTCGTGGCGGCTCCAACAATACTAGTGGGGTTGCAACCTGTGATCACTGTGGTCGCGGGGGACATACTCGGGACGGTTGCTTCAAACTTCATCCTCATCTTATCCCACCTGGATACGGCTGTGGTCGTGGTCGTGGTCGTGGTCCAGGTCGGGGGGGATACCGCCAAACTGGTCCTCGTCCTCACGATGCTGCTTACTCCACTGAGGTGCATGACGACCATCAGGGTCAGTTTCCAGGACATTTCACCACGTCGGAATTGGATGCTCTCTGCCGTCTTCTGCACTCTCAGTCTGACTCTTTCCAGAGCGATACCTCTAGTTCTTTTGTTACTGTTGCTATGCCCAGTGCCAATGTCGTTGTCACTCCTCTGTCTGAGTGGATTATTGACTCTGGAGACACCGATCACATGACCGGCTCTTCCTCAGGGTTTTTTTTCTTACACCCCCTTGTCAGGTAGGGACAAGGTTATCTCTGCTAATGGCACTTTGTCCCCCATTGCAGGGAAAGAAACCATTTCCTGTTCCTCCTCTTTGTCCCTTCCGTCTGTCTTACATATCCCTTCTTTTCCTCGCAAACTTCTATCTATTAGCAATCTTACTCGGTCACTTAACTGCTCGGTAACCTTCTTTCCTGATTCTTGTGTTTTTCAGGAACTGGGTACGAAGCGGACCATTGGCAGTGGTAGGAATCGCGGCGGCTTGTACTATCTGGATGCTTCCCAGCCGTCTCTTGCGCTCTCCTCTTCTGTTGCTACTACTGCTGATGCTCGACGCTGGCACTTGCGTCCGGGGCATCCCTCTCATGTTTATCTCTCAAAAGTGTTTCATGCTTTATCGCATCTTGTTAAAACTTTAAAATGTGATGTTTGTGATATGTCCAAACATGTTCGACATTCATTGTCCCATGTTTCTTCTACTAGTACTACCCCTTTTGTTATTATACATTCTGATGTTTGGGGACCTTCCCCTGTTGTTTCTTTGAATGGCTATTGTTGGTTTGTTACCTTTATAGATTGTTTTTCTCGAACTGCTTGGGTTTACCTTTTAAAGAAAAAAATTGACATGTTTCCTGTCTTTCAAACCTTTCATAAAATGGTGCAAACCCAGTTCGATGCTACTATTCGTGTTCTGCATAATGATAATGGGGGGGGGGGGAATACGATGATTGTGGAGCATTTGGATCGTATCTCACGAGTCATGGAATTATACACCAAACTACTTGTGTCTACACTTCCAACCAAAATGGGGTAGCTGAACGAAAAAACCGACATCTCCTTGATGTTGCCCGGTGCCTTCTCCACACCATATGCATCTCCCAAAATCATATTGGGGTGATGCTATCCTAACTGCCACTCATCTTATCAATTGTCTTCCCTCACGGGTTCTAGACTTTTCTACCCCTCTCACTCGTCTCTCTGCGACTTCCATTGTTCATACTGCTCATCTTCCACCCCGCGTATTCGGGTGTGTTTGTTTTGTTCACGTCCATCAGCCTCAGCGTGACAAGCTTGACCCTCGGGCTCTACGTTGTGTCTTCATTGGTTACTCTGCCACCACTAAGGGGTATCGATGCTACCACCCCCCTTCCAAACGTGTCTTCTGTATTATGGATGTGACGTTCCGTGAGGAGAAATCTTACTATGTGGATTCGCCTCACTCCGTTCGTCAGGGGGAGAATGAGGTCATCGACTCGGTGCCTCTCCCTCTGATTCCTCCTACGCCTACCACTCCTCCTTCAGCTACCTCTCCTACTCCACCTTCACCTACATCCCCCAAGTCACCTATACCTACGTCGTTTTCCCCGACATACCAACATCTGCCCCACATCTCTCTTCTTCCTCATATATATCGTCGGCGACAAACAGGTGAACAGTCCTCCGTGGTTCCGTCGCTGCCGGTGCCGTCTTTGGACTTAGATTCTGATGCTGACCTGCATGTTCCCCTTGCTGTGCTAAGAGGTAAGGCTGTGTGTACCGATCACCTTATCTCAAATCATGTTGCTTATGGTCATCTTTCCCAACTTCATCAGGGTTTTATATCCTCCTTGTCCATGATCACTATCCCTAAGACGTGGCAGGAGGCAGTTGGCATTCCGGCATGGGCTCATGCAATGGAGGAGGAAATGTCCGCCTTGGATAAAAATCACACATGGGATGTCTCCTCTCTTCCTCCTGAAAAGAAAATCATTGGTTCTAGATGGGTGTTCTCTGTTAAGCAACATCAGGATGGCAAAGTTGAGCGGTACAAAGCCCGCTTGGTGGTTCGCGGTTACACTCAGACTCAGGGAGTCGACTACCAGGAGACCTTTGCCCCTGTTGCGAAGATGGACACTGTTCGTGTTATTCTATCTTGTGCGGCATGCTTGGGCTGAGATCTACATCAAATGGACGTCAAAAATGCCTTCCTGCATGGTGACCTCGATGAAGAAGTTTACATGACCTTTCCCCCAAAATTTGTGAAGAACAGGCAAGAAAGCCTTGTCTGTCGCCTAAGGGAGTCCCTATACGGGTTGAAATAGTCCCCCAGGGCTTGGTTTGGCAGGTTCCACAAGGCTATGGTCAAGTTTGGATACCAACAGGGACATTCTGATCATACCCTATTTGTCAGGAAGAATGAGGGGAAGATTGTCGTTCTTATTGTTTATGTGGACGACATCGTGATCACCGGGGATGACTCAGATGAAATCTCGAAGCTAAAAGCCCTTCTGTCTGCATAGTTTGAAGTAAAGGACCTGGGAAGGCTCCGCTACTTCCTGGGAATTGAAGTGACTCGCTCTGATCAGGGTATCTTCATCTCGCAACGCAAATATGTGTTAGACTTGTTAACTGAGACTGGGATGTTTGGGTGTGCTCCCGCTAACACACCTATGGAGGAGAACCATAGGATCGATGAAGATACCGATGGAGATCGCACGGATGCTGCAAGTTACCAGAGATTGGTGGGCAGACTGTTATACCTTTCACACACTCGTCCTGACATCACATATGCAGTTGGAATCCTGAGCAGGTACATGCATGCCCCCAGAATCAAACATCAGGATGCTGCATACCGTGTCCTTCGTTACTTAAAGAAGGCTCTGTGTCGGGGGCTGATGTTTTCAAAAAACAATCATTTAAAGATTGATGTCTTTACCGATGCGGATTGGGTCGGAAGCCGTGATGACAGAAAACCTACAGCAGGCTATTGCACTTTCGTTGGTGGAAATTTAGTCACATGGCGTAGCAAGAAACAAAATGTGGTGGTCAGATCTAGTGTTGAAGCCGAGTATCGGTCAATGTCTCAAGGCCTCTGCGAAGGATTATGGTTGCGCACCTTATTGAAAGACCTGAACCTTCAAATTGACACTCATAACCTGTTTTGTGACAACAAGTCCGCCATCAGTATTGCTCATAATCCGGTCCAGCATGACCGAACAAAGCATGTCGAGGTTAACCGTCATTTAATCAAAGACCACCTCGAAAAAGGAAATTTAGTCACCCCCTTTGTTCACTACAAAGATCAGTTGGTCGATGTCTTCACCAAGAGCTTGGGGAGCGATGTCTTTACTGATGATATCTATAAACTTGGAATGACAGGCATCTATCGTTCGACTTGAGGGGGAGAGTTGAATTCAAGTCCTTTTATGTATTTTTGTATTTTACCAGCGTAAGGGTATTTCTGTCTGTGCCTTTGTCATTACTCCGTACTCTATATATATGAGTATGGGGTTGTTTTAATTCAATTTATCTCATTATTTCCTTCAACTGTTATAAGAGAGCTGAAGGAATCTGCTGGAGGAGGAATACACATTATTATCCGTCCTTGTAATCTCTTGTGGAGAACTGAGAAGGGTAAAATAGCTTGAAGTCTAATGGTTAAAATCAAAGGCTTAGTATCTTACATATTCATCCAACTCAGCTACCTTCTTGCTTATATCATCTCTATTTTGTAACAGCATTCTTAATGCATTCTTTCGAGGGGTGGAAAATGAGAGAAATGACAAAAATAAGTCATTTCTAGTATTCGGTCTGCTGACTAAAATCCCTGTCTACTTGTGTTTAGTGAATACAATTTCATGAGGGATAAGGAGGGAATGAATGAAGGAAAGTGATCAATTTAGTTTTATTATTCATGACAACCACCAATAACTTTTTTTAAATGATAGTACATTTTTCATATTTTATATTCTCTGTTGAATTATAATTCTTAAGAAATCAGGCAACAGATACAAAGTGCACACAGTAAATCTAGTGACATTACACTGTAAGGCTAAACAGTGTAATAAATTCATGTTAAAAATAAGAACAAGAGCATCTGCAGGCACAAAACTGGAAAGAAGCATAAAAATATTAAAGCAAAAGCAATCCTATTAGGTTTGGGAGCCTTCTAGACAGATTTTTTTTCAAAAATTTATTTAAAAAATTACAGGTGTGCTCAAGAGCACTAGATGCACTAAATTCATGTTAAAAGTAATAAATTATCTTACTTTTGTACGATTCTGGGAAACCTTGTCATCCTTAGGAGGTAAAGACATGGCAGGCAAGGGCTCTGAAGCTACCCTCTCAAGCAATAATAAGATGTCATCAGCCAAAACAAACATATCTTTATCAACCCGGACCAGAGGAGCAGGTGATTCCTCCATTTCTATCTTCATTCTTTCTTTCTTGCTCTTGTTTTGGGATTCAAGAGACCTCAGACCACTATAAAGGGAATCCATAACTAAGGTAGATGTCACTTCCTTCTCTACAAAAAATTGTTTAACAACTACCCTCAATATAGTATCTAACTTGTCCCTCGATATGCGCCGTCTACAATTTTGGTCAATCCCTAACCAAAAGGCACAAAAACTGTGGACAGACAAATAAGAAACCAAAAGATTACAATTTAGCATCACTAAAAAAACATTGGCGAGCTTTATGAAGATAAAACTGTTAGCTCAAAACTTGAGAAATACAAACTTTAGAGATAGGATCTACCTTGACCATCTAACTTTATCCTCAATCAGCTTGCCAAGTTTGTTTTTCCTGTCTTCAAAAAAACGCCGACAAATCTGCTCTACATTTGATAGATATACCCGAACTAATTCTCTTCTGTACTGACAGTCAAGGCAACGAAATGGGCGGTTTACTTTCTCCCTTAAACACCAAAACGCAAAAGAAGATATGGTTAAGAAAAACTACATTTGGCTTGTCATTCCAACACATTAGTCATTTTATAGTAGCAAGCTAACAGATTAACATTCATACTTGGCAAAAATAATATTGTTTGAAATAGATTAATTTTATATCAAATATCAAAGTAGACAAGCTACAAAATTTAACAGTAAATAGATTTGAAAAAACAATTCTGTAATATGGCAATCTATGTAGGAAAACCAAAAAAAAATAAATGATTTATGTTCCATTATATATAGTCTAGGTAAAGCAGACCGAGTTAAATTGGATATGTTCATATATAAATGGGTATGAAACTCCATGAAACCATACCAATTTAAGATGGGATTTGGTGCATATAGGCAAAGTAAAGAGGACAGATGGATGAAGAAGGAAAAGCCAATATCCATTAATCAAAGGCAAAGCTAAATACTCGATCAGTTTATCCCTCGCTCACTTATCACATGCAACAGAACATCGAAAAAAGCTTAAGCTTCAATAGGACATTTGCAAGCAGAACATCGAAAAAAGCTTAAGCTTCAATAGGACATTTGCAAGCAGATTACTGTTGTGGGTACACGTAGGGAACTGAAATACCACCACGGATGTGTATCTTTATTCTTTAATTCTTTATACAGTACTTTTATAAGTTATCGCGCTAATGTATTTTATTCATATATAATGTAGCCTGGGTGAGGGGCATTTTTGTAATATTTTGAAATCTTTCTCTCTCACTATTTGATTGAGTAGGGGTAATGAGTGAGGCATGCAAAAGCGTATTTCTACACTCTCCATCTATTCATCTTCTTCTCCTACTCCTACTAAATCGGTAATCGTGGCAACCCATCCTATGGGTTGCCACGAGTGTGTTGAACTCATTCCCACACCAAAAGTATCTTTCCCCTACTCCCTCCACCAGTGGGAAACCTAGTTCCAAGAATGGCCAAGACGATCCCCTCCAAGAATTCTCCCTTGCGAGGTCACGCACCCGGTCACAAACTGAGGGTCATAAGAAATGCAATTCCAAGATTTTTTCCATGGTTTACCATTGAATGACTATCATTATTTTCCTCATCCTGTTAGCGACGATAATACATAGGAATATATTTATCAGTGTACATAAATAACTTTCCCCGCCTAAATATTATCATGTCACGGTGACACAGAAAACTCAAATCCATAGTTGTATTTGTGCGAATGAGGGGAGTCAAATACCATCCTAGTCTTGGAATGGGATGAGAGGGATAAAAAGAAAGATAAAAACATATTACACCAAAAAGAACTATTCGCTTTTAATAGTACATATAAAGCCATTAAATAGAATCCCAAACTAAGGGCCTCTTTGAGAGGGCAGTGACAGTTGAAGGTGGAGCGACTAGAGATGGAGATGGAACGGCATTCTGGAGATCCGCGTATCTAAACAAAGATTACCCAAATGGGCAAACAAATAGCCCTCACCTTATTTCAAAACTGCAAAAGAGAAAAAGCACTAAGACAAACAGAGCCTATGATGGTTAAAATAAAGATCACTCTGTACACAGAAGCTAAAGTTAAATTTGTTGAGCAAAGAGAAAAATCGCAAACAACAAAATTTAAATAAAATGTACTTGAGTCAGGGGAAAATAATCAAAAATGAACTTTAGTCCAATCACTAAAGATTAATTAGCAACATACCAAAACTTGACTTTATTCTAAGAATGAAACTCAAACCAATATACAAAGGCTAGATTCTTGCTTAGGGGACAAAACAATCTTCTATTACATGGCAACATAATTATGTTACTGCGCATGGATAAATTTATAAAATAATATCAATTGATACATCTATATATAGTACATAACTAAATATAGATATATTTCTAAGAAAGTCATTTAAAGCAGAGAATTATGTTAAGCAAAGCAACTTAATTCATTGCAACGGTGATTCTACATATGTTAATAAGCCTTTATAATTTCAAAATTTTATGCATTTAATTA
The DNA here is from genome assembly GCA_033032865.1 of Dactylorhiza incarnata. NCBI lineage: Eukaryota > Viridiplantae > Streptophyta > Magnoliopsida > Asparagales > Orchidaceae > Dactylorhiza > Dactylorhiza incarnata. The sequence goes on from JAWHQI010000002.1 coordinate 372,669, forward strand.
ATATTGTTTAATATTTTTTGATGCCTTATCTTTATATGACTATATACTCCCCTCTTATCATCACAAGAGATAGATGAGTGTATTGGTAATTATTTTACTACAAAAAATGTTGGTAATCAAGGGGCGTAGAAATTTGGAATACCATACTGCACAATATTAGGATTTGCATCCATTTTCTTCTTTAGGGAATAATAGAAAAAACAACAATTTTTTTTAAAATAATTTATATAATATGCATACATATACGTAATGTGTCTAATTATGAAGCACCGATACTTCCTTGAGGGTCACGTACCCGTACCGGATACGTATCCGATACCGGTACGTACCCGATACTCACGGATACACCTGTTATTCTAATATGTAGATACACTTGGACTTGGTAGATTGTTCTACATATTGTAATAAGAGTATGTTTTTCTGAAGTAAACAAAAGACTTTTGTGTGTCTTTTAGAAAAGAAAAATTACCCAGAAATGCAACTAGCGATGCTTATTAACTATGAATTTATACTTCAATTGGTGATTTATGCAATTATGCTTGATGTTTTATTATTACATTGGTGAGATTAAACATATAGATTTATAATATTTAATACAACGTATCCCGTCGCACCCGTATCCTTATTTTTTAAATTTTGGCATACCGTCGTACCGGATACGTATCGTACCTGGTACTAGTACCCGTACCGGTGCTTCCTAGGTGTGTGTATATATACAAATATTCCCCTTTTTCCATCCTATAACAGCAAGCACTAAAGTCATTGTAGAAGTGAGTTTATGTATATTAGTACCACTTTTATTTGGCTATAATTAATTAAATAATTGGCTATATTTGGCTATAATTAATTAAATAATTGGATATATTTGGCTATAATTATGTTTATTCACCCTTGTGGTGGGAGCCTTCCCCGGACCCTCACTGTGTGGGGATGCTTTATGCCCCGGGCTGCCCTTTTATATATTAGCTTTTCTTAACCACTAGCAAAAAAAAACTCAGTTGAAAATCTACAACAACAACAACACTCAAGCCTTTATCCCACAATAGTGGGGTCAGCTATATGGATCCTTTGTCGCCATTGCGCTCTATCTTTAATCATAGCCTCACTAATACCCTAGTCCATCATATATTTCCTTATAGTTTCATTCCAAGTCTTTTTTGCATCAGTTGAAAATCTAAAATGAGAAAAATGCGTTTGAACTATCATGATATTATCGGCACCGCATTTGGAGTAGCAAGTAATTTTTTTATTAATATACGGATGCAAATATAATTGGCTTAGATTTTAGATTGATTAAGTTATGATTATTTATGTAAATAATTATCCATTTTTATGACTATTAATTGTATTTAATCATCTAATTGCAAGTTATTTTAAACTTACATAGAACGAAATTGTCATAGAATTATTATTTATTATATTCAAATTTAAATTTAAATAAAGAACTAATTATTAGTCTCAAAATTATTTAATTAATTAAAGTATATCTAAATAATTATCGTGATGGATAATTATTACATTGATATTTGAATTTAAACAATATGCATAAGTACTTGCAATCAAAATAAAAAAGTAATCATCCGCACCAAGACAATAATCGGCATTTATATTACTAATTTTGATCTCCCTTATTTCCATATAAATGGTTATAAGTTATGTTTCAAATAGACCAAAAATATTAAACAGCAAATGTAGCCAAGTTCAGCTGAGTTTATAAACTGATACCTAATTACTTGAACTTGAGCTTTGATGACAAGAGTCTCGTTATTTACAAAACCTTCCTCCACCTTAGAGAGTTCCATAAATTTTTTCCAACCCCAGTCGTGCTCTTTCTTCCAGAAACGGTGCAAAGTATCTAGCAAGCACAAACATTAATGTCAAGAGAAGAAATGGAAAACTTTTATCAGGTCGCATTAAATTTTCTTAGGTTACTACTCAACCCAACTAACCAGAGAATTTGGACTTCTTAGTATCCTTATTTACAACAGCTATAGTAAACTGTGCAAAATGGCTCCAACCTATAACAATTCACAAAAATCAATTGCAGGAAAACTTTAGAACTTATCGTTTATCAGAGAATAAAATCAAGAGAAGACAGACCTGGAAGAAGCTTGTCATGATTAGCAACACAAAGGAACAAAGATAGATGATTGCAAACATCACATCCCTGTGGATAAATTAAAATATACCTGCAAAAAAAATCAGAAAACAGTATAAAGCAGAGTACCTATAGCTTCGAACACAACACTACTGATATATTATTTCTTATAAAAGAAAATATGGAAGTATCAGAATAGAGTAAACAATACTATAGGCCTTGCAAATAATAAAAATTCTAACAGAACTGATCCAAATTCAATATGCTCCTAACGAATTATGTATGCTATTAATAATAACTAGGTGGATAATATATGCTCATAAACAGTTACAACAGCAGCGAGCAAATTGCAAGGCAATGCATAACCAATCAATCATCAAAATAATTATAAAATGTACTCAGTGCGTAGCAAAAAAAACATTTTCATCAAAGATTGCTTAATAGAAAACATAAAAATAATTAGGTCGAGACAATAATTTTGTTAACATAGAAGTACCAAGGTGTTGAGCAGCCAACACACAGCAGAATGGTCTCTCTCTTTCGGAGAATCAAGCATAAGGATTCCTAATAAATATTAATCAAGTCATGATTCTGTTACGCCTCCTGACGAGGCCCGGCTATTTGGCCGACAATACACGCGGCGGCAGAGGCAAGACGGAGGCGACAACGGGGCTGAACCAATTGGTTCAGCCCCCTCTTCATAAATAGGCCCAAGGGGGGCTGAACCCACCGGTTCAGCCCCCATTGGGGCCGGCCGGCCCCCTTGGTTGGCTGGCCCCGGGTCCGGGTATAAGTATACTTGGATCCCCTCTGGGGTTGGCATGCAAGATAATATTCAAGTAAGTCTCTCCCTCTTCTTCCTTAACCCTAGATCTCTCTAATCTCTAGATATCTCCCTCCCTCTCCCACTTCATCCTTAACAATTGGTATCAAAGCTTTCGTCCTCCGCCATGGTGACCACCCGCATGCAAGAGGATGCCTCTCGTCTGGAAACCCTAGAAGAAAATTTTGTGGGGCTATCGGATTCGGTTGCATCCATGGAAGAGAATGTGAGAACTTCTACACAGCGGTTGGAAGAGCGAATCGACGCTAGCATGGAGGAGATCAAGGCGCTGCTAGCACAAAATCTAAAAGGGAAGGGGCCAGTGGACGGCGAGAACAGCGGGTTTGCGAATCCGACGCCGGACACGGGTACTGGAGCCGATCGCGCTCGAGCGCCTGCGGTAGCGAGCGGTGCGAGCCAGGGAGGCTTCGGCGAGGCTGGCGGAAGCCGTGCGGGGGCCGGATCGGGTGCGGCGGTCACTGGCGGGATCGGCACAACCCGCGTGGGTGCTGGCGAGATCGGAACGGGCCGTTACGGCTCTGGCGACTTCGGGACGGGCCGCTACGGCCCTGGCGAGGCCGGAGGAGGTGGCGCGGCTTGGCAGCGGGCTGGGGAGGAGCTGTTCAGGCTCGGCCGACCTACAGGGCAGACGGGTCTTCCTCAGGGAGGCATGGGGGGCCTTCTTCCTCATCCCCGAGCCTTTGGAGGTGCCGGGGGTATCGGACCAGGGGTCCCTTGGATGGGACAGCACGCTCCATGGGGGCAAACGCATCAACAAGGATATCCGGGTGCCGGGTACGAGCAGGGTTGGCGGGGAGCGGCCCCACCGCGTGCGTACCTTCCTCCGAAATTAACACGCATGAATTTTCCCCGGTTTAATGGCGGGGACGCACTCGAGTGGGTACAAAAGGCGGAATTATTCTTCAGCTATCAAGATGTACCGGAGGGGCAGTGGGTTCAGTTAGCTTCTTTCCATTTGGAGGACGACGCCTTCCAGTGGACACAGTGGTTCTTACGGGGGCGTGATTATGTGCCGTGGGGAGAATTTGTGGAGGGTTTTACGGCTCGGTTTGGTCCACTTGAGTATGAGGACTTTGAGGCCCTCCTGCAGAAACTCCGACAGAAGGGAACGGTGATGGAATACCGCACCGAGTTCGAGAAGTTGGCTAATCGAGTGCGTTGGGAAGAAAAGACGCTCTTGAGCTGCTTTGTCTCCGGGCTCAAGGAGCATCTTCGCGATGAAGTGCAGTCACACATGCCTCGTACTTTAAATCATGCCATCACCTTGGCACGCATCCAGGAGGAGCGGTTTAACAGGCAGAGAGCTCGGACTACGGCTAGACCACCTGCGGCCCAAGCAGGGACACGGCGGGAGCAGCCCACAGGTAGCAGGCCGACGGTTACACGGCTGTCATGGGGTGAGTTAGCAGCCAGGAAGGAGAAGGGATTATGTTTTAATTGTGACGAGAAGTTCGCTCCGGGTCACAAGTGTCAGAAGGTCCAAGTTTTCATGTTACACCAGGAGGAGGATAACGAGTTGGCGCCAGAGGAGCTGGATTCTGAGGGAGATTTCGACTTGACCGAGCTCGGGGTCTCTATACATGCTATGGAGGGGTGTAATCCCACTCCGCTCACTATGCGACTGGCGGGTAAGGTCCGACAAGAGAGGGTGACCATCCTGGTGGATAGCGGGAGTACGCACAGCTTCATCCATCCGGATGTGGCACAAAAGGTGGGACATCTGATTGATACTGGGGCGGCCTTCCAGGTCATGGTAGCGGACGGCAGTAAATTACAGTGTCAGGGTGTGCTCAAGGGAGTGGAGCTTCGGATGCAGGGGTACGTGGGTCACACACATGTCTATCTTCTACCCATTCGAGGTTCGGACATGGTGTTGGGAGTTCAGTGGCTGCAGCAGCTGAGGAGGGTTACGTTTGATTGGGATCAGATGACAATGGAGTTTTTGCAGAAAGGGAAACAGTTTTGTTTGAAGGGTCTCACATCTTCCCCAGTCAAGGAGATTTCTCTTCGCAGTCTACAGCAGCTTGAGGAGACCGGGAGTTTGATGGCGGTGCTGTTGGGAGTACGGACGGATGAGGCAGGATCAGTTGAGGTGCCTATACAGATGAGGGCATTGGTAGAGCAGTATGATGATGTGTTTCAGGAGCCACGTACACTCCCACCTTCACGGTTCCGGGATCACCAGATTGTCCTCAAGGCAGGGGCGGAACCTACCAACATCAGACCATATCGGTACCCGCACATGCAGAAGGCCGAGATTGAGCGCAGCGTTCGGGAGATGCTCGATGCCGGCATCATACGGCCCAGTACTAGTTCCTTCTCGGCTCCGATCATTCTCGTTAAGAAGAAGGACGGGTCCTGGCGATTTTGTGTGGACTATCGGGCCTTAAATAGCATCACCGTGAAGGATATGTTCCCGATACCCTTGATTGAAGAGTTGTTGGACGAGTTACATGGGGCGACGGTGTTCACCAAGCCACGTTGCACAGGTAATATGAATGAGATCTTCCGTCCGTTGCTTCGTCTCTTCGTGCTGATCTTTTTTGATGACATCCTCATATACAGTGCGACCTGGGAAGACCACTTGAGCCACGTTGCACAGGTATTCTCCATTTTGCGCCAGCACCAGCTCTTTGCGAAGCGGTCAAAGTGTTCTTTTGGCCAGAAAGAAGTGGAGTATTTGGGGCATCTGGTGTCGACGGAAGGGGTAAAAGCCGATCCCCGAAAGATCGAGAGCATGGTGTCTTGGCCACGACCTCAGACTATTCGGGCCTTGCGGGGCTTCTTGGGGCTCACGGGCTACTACAGACGGTTCGTGCGTGACTATGGGAAGATTGCCAGGCCGTTGACACAGCTGTTACAGAAGGACAGTTTTTCTTGGCAGGACGAGGCTGAGACAGCATTTCAGGCACTCAAACGGGCTATGACGACGACTCCAGTTTTGGCACTTCCAGACTTCACCAAGGAGTTTGTCGTGGAGACGGACGCTTCCGGAGTGGGGCCAGGTGCCGTGTTGATGCAGGAGGGACGACCGTTAGCTTTCTACAGCAAGGCTCTGGCTCCCCGGACATTAGGCCTCTCCGCCTACGAAAAGGAGATGTTGGCGGTTATTCACGCGGTGGCACTATGGCGACCATACCTGCTGGGACGTCATTTCAAAATTCGGACTGATCATCAGAGCTTGAGGCATTTTTTGGAACAGCGGGTCTCTTCCCCTCTCCAACAGAAATGGGTCACCAAGCTTTTGGGGTACGACTACGAGATTGTTTATCGGCAAGGGAAGGACAATCGGGTTGCTGATGCACTATCCCGGTTGCCTGAGGGCGCTCTAGCCCAACTCTCTACACCTCAGTTGGATTCTGTTGATGAGATTCAGGAGGAGGTACAGCGCGACCCCGAGTTGCGGGGCATTGTGGAGGACCTGCGCCAGGCACGGGAGACAGTCCCCGGTTATCATCTACAGAATGACCGGCTATACTATCAGGGGCGGGTAGTCCTACCCTCTCAGTCGGCTTGGAGGACGGTCATGATGCATGAGTTCCATTCGTCCCCGACAGGCGGTCACGCCGGTGTTCTCCGCACTCTTCAGCGGGAACGGGCCAATGTCTTTTGGAAGGGCATGCGACGGGATATCCAGTTATTTGTTCGGCAGTGTGATGTCTGCCAGCGGCAGAAGTACGAGACAACCTCCCCAGCCGGGCTACTTACACCCTTGGAGATCCCGCACCTGATTTGGGATGTCGTATCCATGGATTTCATTGATGGCTTGCCGCGATCTAAGGGTAAGACGGTCATCATGGTGGTGGTTGATAAATTGTCAAAGTACGCCCATTTCATCGCACTGAGCCACCCTTACACCGGTGAGTCTGTTGCTGCTCTATTTGCTCGAGAGGTTGTTCGGCTTCATGGTATCCCTCGGGCGATTATCTCGGATCGCGATCCGACCTTTGTGGGCCGCTTTTGGAAGGAGCTCTTCCGTCTACAGGGGACCGCCTTGCGTTTCAGCACGGCTCACCATCCGCAGACAGATGGTCAAACAGAGGTGCTGAATCGGGGCGTTGAGACATACCTCCGATGCTTTGTGATGGATGAGCCGCGGACTTGGACAAATTGGTTACACTGGGCAGAGTACTGCTTCAACACTTCCTATCACTCCGCCAGCAAGCTCACGCCCTTTGAGGTCGTATACGGGCGACCACCGCCATCTCTGAGCAGTTATGAGCCGGGTAGTACGGCAGTGGCAGCAGTGGATCGTGCACTTCGTGATCGTGACCGCACACTCGTTACCTTGCGGGAGAATCTCCGGACAGCACAGGATCGTATGAAGGCTCAGGCTGACAAGCATCGGACGGAACGAGAATTTCAGGTGGGGGATGATGTGTTTCTCAAGCTCCGCTCCTATCGGCAGTTATCCGTTGCACAGCGGTCGAACCAGAAGTTGGCGCCCCGTTATTATGGTCCCTTTCGGATCACCCGACGGGTGGGACCAGTTGCTTATACCTTGGCGTTGCCTGAAGGGAGTCGGATACATCCCACCTTCCACGTCTCCTTGTTGAAGCGGAAGATTGGTGATACTATCCAGGTCAGCCCCCGTCTACCGGAGGCCACTAGTGGGGGTGAGCTGCGCCCGATTCCCGAGGAGATACTGTTGATCAAGTGGAAACGTCGCGGCACATCGTACTGTCCTGAGCTGCTGGTCAAGTGGAAGGACCTGGCCGCCGAACACAATACCTGGGTGGATTTGCTGGAATTCCGGGAGCTTTACCCCGATTACCACCTTGGGGACAAGCTGGTTTTTGATGGGGAAGGGAATGTTACGCCTCCTGACGAGGCCCGGCTATTTGGCCGACAATACACGCGGCGGCAGAGGCAAGACGGAGGCGACAACGGGGCTGAACCAATTGGTTCAGCCCCCTCTTCATAAATAGGCCCAAGGGGGGGCTGAACCCACCGGTTCAGCCCCCATTGGGGCCGGCCGGCCCCCTTGGTTGGCTGGCCCCGGGTCCGGGTATAAGTATACTTGGATCCCCTCTGGGGTTGGCATGCAAGATAATATTCAAGTAAGTCTCTCCCTCTTCTTCCTTAACCCTAGATCTCTCTAATCTCTAGATATCTCCCTCCCTCTCCCACTTCATCCTTAACAGATTCAAAAATCATAACCAAATTAACAACTCGGCACCCTTGGGAAGATTGCAAGCCAATTTTTCAACCAAAGCCAAGAGAACTAGGGAAACAAGTTCACGGAAATAGTACAATGATGGGGAATCAGAATCATTCATTTTATGCGGATCGACGATCGTAGCAGTTATTGTTCTTGTCATTTTTTATTTTGAATTGTAATTTTATGTATTTTTGAGTCGGGACGTTCGGCCAATCATAGTCGTCAGTTGCCCCCTAGGAATCTATAAATAGAGGGTGAGGGCTCTCATTTTAGGCATTGAAGAAGTATTGAAGCTCATTCTTTGGTCATTCGGTGCCGAAGCCGAGTTCCGGGTGCGAAGCCTTGGAATCCCCACCACCTTGCCGTCCACCATCATCCTCCACCACAAGCCGTCGACAGCCCTCCTCCCCCCAAAACAGCCATCCCCTCCCTCCTCCCAAAACAACCATCTCCTCCCTCCTCCCAAAACAACCATCCTCATTCCTCCAGAGAAAACAACCCTCTTTTTCCCTCATTTCCGACTCCGGTGATCACCGGAGAACATCTCCGGACACTTCCGGTAATCCAACACGAACTCCCCTACAATTTTCCTACATTTTGTATTTTTCGGCGATCGCCGGAAAATCTCTCCGGCGACCACCACCACCTCCGACAGTCTCCCACCGGCCACCACCGGCCACCACCAGCCACCTCCAGCCGGCCACCTCCCCCACTATCCATAACTTCCATAACCACCCATTACCCCCACTACTTCCACTTCCTTTTATTTAGGAACCACTTCCTAAATTTAAGCCCCACCATCTCCTAACTTCCCTCACAACCATCCCCTCAAACCCACTCCCCCATAGCAGTTCCCCTCATTCTCACGTGAGAAATAACTCCCCACTTCCTCCACTAAATTACTCTCCCACCCCCTCTAACTGCTGGGCTGAAATTTCCCCTCATTCTCACGTGGAGTCCAGGTTGCTGGATCCACCAATTGTTGCCACCATCTGCAGCTTCCCCTCCCAATTAAATCCACCAACCAACCCCTCCCCCTGCCTGATCTTCCTCCCGTGGATCCCCCCCCCCCCCCTCATTCCCCCTCAACCAACAAACCCTTTCCCGTTACCTTCATCCAGCAGCCCCAAGTTTGCCCCTACACCACCCAAAAAAAATTGTTGCTGTCCAGGCCTTCCAAACATCTCAGCATCATAGTCCAGGTTGTTGTCTTTCTCTCTGGACAGCCGCCTTCCTTCACGGATTGCTGAATGTTGCCTCCCTGCATCGTCCAAGTTGCTGTCCCAGTTTTTGGACTGCCACACACAACATTTGAGTGCTGAAAACCTGTCCCGGCAGCCCTCCAAAAGTACCTTCAGCCCTCCCCTCTTTATAGTCTTGGTAATCAAGATTTGTGTGCTGATTTCTTTACCGTTGGGTCTTGTGTTTGTTCTCTACTAGAAGAGATAGTGGTTTATAAGTTTGCATTCAATTATTTGTCTTTGTAATCTCCCATTTAAATAGTATTTGATTTTCCAGCACTCTTGCACTTATACGACTTCACGTGTTTTCATATTTGAGAGCTTTAACTCTTTGTGGCCAATCAAATTAATATTGCTTTATAAATATTCATTGTTGCAAGTAAACCGTCGGATCTCATGTGTGGTTGCATATTGGAGTTCACACAGTTATTTCACCATCACATTGGACCGTCCTGCGTCAAACAAGGGGATCCCCTACTTCTGAAAACAATTAGCAGAAAGAATTAGCCGCTAAACAGCAACCTAGAAAAACTTTCATAATACACAACTTCAAATACAATTCAATGACCGGAATAGTCGGCAATCCACTGTATATCTATTTGGGGCAGTTGTGGCGCTTGAGTAGTGATGGTGTGAAATTGTGTAAGTAGACACAATGGTAATGGTTTAGCTATGTGTTTTGAACTTCTGTGACCACTTTTTTGGCTAATATTTCACTTTATGGAATCTGCGCGTTCAAGACTGCTAAAGCTTGACCACACCTACATGATTGTGATGGCGTTTTCGCCTAAATGTCATTCTGGGAAAATAGAATTTGTGATCACACTTACCCAAATGCTACTTGCATTTTTCACAACCAGCATCACTCTCTCAAATTGGCCTACCTCACATTGACGTTAGGCAGTCAAACAAAAGGATGAACCAAAACAGCAATGGCTAGATAATGCAATCAGTGAGCCCATCAATAAAAAGATAGACTCGACGCTAGTCGGCAGAAAAGCGAACACGCCAATCAAGTAAAAGCAATGTGACAGATGGTAGGAAAATGAGATAAGAGAATTCGACAAAGAAACAAATCTACAAGTTGATTTGTCTGCTCTACAAGAAGATGTACGAAGATGTGTACAAATCCGAGGAAGGTGAGTCTGAGTAGTGTTAACCAAAGAAAGTACGAATTTTTCAAAGAGTAATTTTGACCAAATTAGATAGAATTCATTGGATCTGTGATTCCGATTAAATTTCAGACTCGCTTTAACAAAGTCATATGAGTTCTTTCTTATATTGAAATGAATAAACTTGCACTAAGTTATGAGCTTATATGCACCTTTCTTAGATCGCTATAGTCCTTTCAACAAAACCTAGAAGATTTATTCGTGCTGCCACTAGATACTTCCCTTTCCTTGGGTTGTGTTCTTTGCAATACAAAACAGGATAAAGAACCTCGTGCCTCGGACTTGTGAGTTAATTTGGTAAACTCATCCCCAATCACTTGTTTGTTCGTAGTCATTGCATCGTGCTTTAGGTACTTGTTATTCAGATCAAATTACTATTAGATGTCGAGTTACTCAAATCATTAGTTTATGATATTGATAGAGAGGTATTACAAGAAGAAAGGAGCTCCTTTCTACTGACCCAATTTTCATGCAAAGAAACTGAAAAAATCCACATGTTGAGCCAAGAAGGGAGCACATCAGGTGACTTAGTAGCTGATGTTGGCCTCCTTCAAAAATAATTACAAATATGATAGGGATAACACGAAGTCGGATCTTGTCCTCATAAGCTAGAACTGACGACAGAGAGGAACCATGCCCCCCGGTAGTAAGATCGCAAAACGCAGTATCATGCAGTTACGTCCAATGTGATGGGTCGAGTCATGGGTCGAGTTAGACCTTATTTTGTATCTTTGATAATTTTAAGCAATTTTTTTTGGGTACTTTTCTCATCCTGGATATATTTGTGATTGTCCAATGATTAGTGCGTATTCATAAATGTATCATTCATGTAGCTTGTGTTTAAAAAGCTTTAGGACTATAGAATGAAGGAGAAAGAAAAAAATTAGTCACACCTCCTCTTAGGCTCTGTTTATTTGGGCATTTTTTCTCCGTTGCATATTTAAAAGAAGTAATTGCTATTTTTTTGCCCATTTGAATAACCTCCATTTGAAAACATTGATCGCCCTAAACAGCATTTTATGTCTGATTCCAACATAGTGAGGGAGCTACGCTCAAAAATGATGGTTTATCTCTACTCTAACCGCTCCATTTCCAATCGTCACCATCCAGCCAAACAGACCCTTAGTTTTCTCCTTAGCTTAGTTAGAATTTGAAGCTCCCACCTTGGATGCCACGGTAAAGCTATGTTTATCCCCTTCGACAACTGACGAATGAAGGTTCTTAACACATGTTAACCACAATGAAGGTGAGAAAACCGATGCGGAGATTTTTGCCTAAATCAGCTAGAAAATTGGCATCATCCACTCAAAGTAGAAGTGGAAGTTAACATGCCCACTTATGGGGCGCCATCAATGATGTGGAATTCAATGCATGTGTCGATTAGTTAGATATTTATTTTGGACTCTACCAATATTCTTCTCAGAAAGTGGCATCCACCAACCTCAACCCTCATTCGATCACAGGGAACATCTACTCGCAACTTGACCATCAAAGCCATCTCATCGAGTGAATTTAAGAAACATTTGACAAGAGTTAATGGCATTTGCCATTAAGCAAGGCGTAACCAGATGCGACTCTATTTCATTTTCATTATAGGATGAGCTATCAATGGCCTTATTTCATTTTTTAGTTCATTCTATGAATGAAGTAATGAACTAAGAATGAACTAAATATGAAGTAAGAATGAAATTAGCTCATTCTGAGAATGAACTAACAATGAATTAAGAAAATTAACAATGAATTAAGAAAAGTAATAATGAATTAAGAATAAACTAAAAAAGAACAAAGAATGAACTAAGAATAAAAACTAAGAATGAAATAATAATGAACAAAGGATGAACTAAAGATGGACTAAGAATGAACTTGTTTGTTTTTGTCTATTCTAAGAATGTACTAAGAATGAACTTCATTTTTATTTCTTTCTAAGAATGGAATAAGAATGAACTATGAATTAACATAGTTTATTTTGAGTTCTTTCTAACAATGAACTAAAGATGAACTAAGAAGGAATTTAGTTCATTTTTAGTTTGTTCTAAGAATTAACTATGAATGAACTGCACTATTAAGCAAGGACTAACCAGACGCACATCTCTGCCACAATCTTCAAGTAGTGAATGGAAATGAGGCATTGAGAATCTTTTGCAAACAGTACACAGCATTGCACTAAAACCATGAAGTTTACACCATTTTGCTTATTTATTTATTTTTTAACATTTAAATTTTCAAGCTTTTTTGTTATCATTGTCGTAGAGAACCTTATCCAACTATTTTAAGGTTGGCCTTATGAATCATCATTTTTCAAGCATTCATGGAGAATCTTATCAAAGATATTACGTCTAAACTATGAAGTCATTTTGAACAACTCTCATCTATCGCATTAAGTGTACAAGGCTATATGATGCAAACCTACGTCGCATCATGTGTCTTATTTTATTTTCATGCATTTTTTTATTTTGGTATTTGTAGCGCATGTATTAGCGCACATGTATTTTATTTCGTGCACTTGTTACGACTTATTGGGGTGATCGTCCAATAAGATCTTGAATAAAAAGATCCATCAAATTATGTAATATGTTAACTAAGGCAAGCTCGACAAAATCGATATCAAAAAGATATTTTTAAATATAAAATATAATTAACAAATATTTATTTTGTTATTTCTTTTAGGAATAAGTTAAAATCAGGAAACACTAATTTATTTCCAAAGTTTTTATCCCTATTAAATATCACATCACTTTTGAATCAACCTGATTTGAAAAGCCACCTCCTACTTTAATAGGCTCTCTATTTTCCTATCATAAATTAAGCCTAGATAGTAACCCCCCCCCCCCTAATGCCAATTATTTATTTCCCTTTTTTCTATTTCCTACCTACATTAAAAATGACACGTCTCCTCCTTCAAGGGCAGCTTGGCATAATCGGAAAGAACAGAGAGATCCTCTGTTCTTTTCAAGAGGCCAGACCTACTCTCTCTGTTATTCAAGTGTCGTGCCGCCAAGGATTCCGCCAGTCGTCTCCTAGGGTTCCGACGACCATACTCCGTGTCGTCCGCCATACACGCCTCCTGCTGCTGGAACTCGGTTGCCTGGAAGGTGGCGGGAGCATTAGTCAAGCTGAAGGGCATGATGAAAAACTCGTAGTGGTCATCGACTCATCGTGCGTGCGAAACGCCGTCTTGGGAATATCCTCCTCCCGGACTCAAATCTGATGGTAGCCCGCACGAAGGTCCAATTTCGAGAAATAGGCGGCCCCTCGTAACTCATCCATTAACTTATGAATAACGGCATAGAATACTTGTCCGGGATCATGGCCTTATTGAGTTCTCAGTAGTCCACACAAAAGCTCAAACTGTCGTCCTTCTTGCGGACCAGGAGGGCAGGGCTCGAGAAAGGACAAATGTTGGGGCGAATGATGCTCGCAGCAAGCATATCAGCCACCAATGTCTCAATCTCATCCTTCTGCGCGGTCGAACTGATATGGAGGAAACACCTCCCTGCAAGGAGATGCAGTAATCTGTCGGTCTAGATGAAGGAATGTGTGTCGTGTCGGAGAAAACATCCAGAAAAAGGTCCAAAATAGCCTGCAATGTCGGGGAAGTCGGGGAACGTGGGGGGTCCTGCTTTACGACGTGCCAAAAGGAGGCCACACAATCCACATCGGTGGATTTCTGAAGGAACCGAAGGGAGACAGATCGGCGAAGTAATGTCGAGTCGCCTTCCAGCCTATGTTATTAAGGCGGGCGCCTAAGGCGTCGGGCGCACCGGGCCTCGCCTCTGCAAGGCAGAGGCGGACGAGTGGCCTCAGGAGCGCCCAGGCGCACTCCAGGAGCACGCCTTACCAGCTCACAGGTGCACCTGGGCCTTTTAAGGGTTTTTCTTCAACCTGATTACTGATTTTTTTTGGAGGTAGGCAAAAACATGATCTCCGGGTTAGATACATGATTTCTTATATGTATCTACCATCTAGTGAGAGAAGTTGCACCGTAATGATGAAATTACATAATTAAACCTGCTCAAAAAATGCTTATAAACTCCGTTGATAATGAAATTTGCGCTTATAAACTCCGCTGATGAAGAATAACAACGTAAAATCTATGTGATTGCAGCAAGTTGCAGCACATGCACCTATAACAGTAAATATCTATAAAACACATCTAAAAAGTAGCTTTTGGAGTTGTAATATATGGAATTCTAGTGTGTTATGGTAGTAGATTTATTTTTATGTGTTTTTCTATTTAATAAACTGTATTTTTTTCATTTTTGCGCCTCAAATTCCTCAGGCGCGCGCCTTGCGCCTTTGCGCCTCGGGGCGCCTTTGCGCCTCGGTGCGCCTTACTCCTTTAGTAGTTATGCTTCCAACAAGCAAGGTATCCCCTTTCGGAGGAAGCGCAGCACCGCGGGGGTGGATCCAAGCGACCCCAAGAATAACATCCACCCCACCCAGAGAGAAAGCGTAGAAGTCTACCCGAAATGGGCAGTCGCCGATGGTGAGAGTGAGAGTCGAGCAAAGGGAACCCGTCTGGCGGACACCGCGAAGATGCTCCATCGTGGAGACTGAGTAACGAGTGTTGTATCGGCGAATGAGCTCCTGTTGGAGATCCAACCAAGACATAGCCGGTTTGGATTGACGTAACTAACACACCCAGTGGAGAGCGAAGCCTTCCATGCCGATCAGGGCCGTGCTGACCTACTATGACTCTGAAATCTGCTGGATATCAAAAAATTGTTCAGCTCGGACAATCTATTTCATGGGATATGTCGTTGTAAGAGGGAACATTGAAGAAACAATGTCCCAGAGAGAAACTGCAGTCGAAGGGGGCGGGTCCTTGTAAGGGTCCGGGGGGATCCGAGGAGAGACGAAGAGTCCGCGTTGGAAGTCGCGGGCGTGCTGGGGCGGCCGTCCATGATGGTATGGAGTTTCGCGTCCATGCGCAACATGAGGGCTTGTAGGGACGCGATGGCATCGTCGTGGCCGTCAAGGCGACGGAGGATGGCCGAATCCGTCGAAGGAGCAGGAGTGGAAGCGTCGGAATGGGCCATCGAGCGTTGCCGGGGGGTATGCACTCGACAAGGAGCAGAGAGGGATGCACAGGAGGCGAACGAAGGTGTTGGAGACGTCGTCGGTCAACGATGGCCAGTCGATGCGGGGATGCGTCGCATCGAGGGTTGGATGTGGCGTTGCGTCATTGATCGAAAAAGGCGTTGCATCGTTGATCGAAGGAGGCATCGAAGGGGGCGTTGTGCTTCGATCGAAGGAGGCATTGCGTCGGCTACCTGCTAGATCGACGCGGCGGGAGACGGCGAGGAACGGCTTCGGGGCCGCTAACTGAGAGAGGCGCTGGTTTGCTTCGGGCGACGGAAACCGCGGCCGGAAGGAGTCTAGGTCGGACCAAATTGTTACGTGAGGGAAAAAGAGAGAGAAGGGGAGAGGAGGAAGTAGGAAAAATAGAAGAGAGGAGTCCAAGATTTCATTCCACTTCCAAGATGCTCAAAGTGCATAAAAGAGATACAAGTAAATATGTTTGGCTAGGCCGACACGTTACTAGCATGACGCTCGCAACGTCGATATTCTCGCAACACTGGCGGAGATCAAAGAATCATTCTTCATCATCGTCCGTCACAGAGATGCATGCGACAACCCGCGATTCTTTGGTCGGGAGGTCTAGGGGGGTTACGCTAGAATGAATTCCCACTCAATTCCAAATTCCCATGAATTTTTTTGGGCGCCGATTGGCGGAACAGGAATTGGGAATTGAATTTCAATTCATTTCCTCCAATTCGCCCAAACAAACGGGGCCTATAAGAGTCCATCAGAATTCAAAGCACAAAACAAATAAGACTCGTGAAGGAAAATGAATTTAAACATTATTTCGCAATTTTAATCTAAAGGACTGGTGAAGGAGCAATTTGGAGCCAAATGGAGCAAATGGAGGAACTTGGGATGATATCAGAGCAGTGAGAAACGCATAAGAGCCAAATATGAAAACGCACGGTTGACCGCACGACCGTGCACCAATACGCATGCCTGGAAATATACAAGAGCACGCCCATGCGCGGACACCGGCATGTGCGTGCGACCAAATGCGTTCGTGCGCCATCTCGTTCAAAATCCATGCAGGCCCGTGCATTCTTCCAAAGTCGCACCAATTTGGAGTCGGGAATGTTGATTCTCTACAAGATTGACGACTTTCATAGAGTTTGTTTTTCTTCTCTATTTTGTGAACTTATTATCTGAGATTATGCATATTTCTTTCTTCATCTCCAATTCTTTAATGGTTTGCCCAACAATGAGAGGATAGCTCTCTTGTTGGGGATTGTGTAATAATATAAATTAGTGTCTAGATTGTTATGAATGAATGTGTTTATGATTACAGTTTTATTCATGTGTCTATTATGTACTTTAGTTTAGTAGGGTGCTAATCCAATTTTGTGTGTAATCATTGATATCGGACCATGAATAAATTGATTTATGGATCCATGAATAGGGTCATAGATTTAAATACCTATGGGTGACGTGGTGCTAGTTTATGCGGTAGCTCCATTCTAAATATTGAATGTAGTTAATATTTTGCACAACACACTAAAATGTTTGCCATTGGCCTAAAGATGTTCGGTCCACGACCTGTCGTATGCTAGTGAATAATATTCGATTCTTAGAAAAACTCGCCGTCAATTATGTAAAAAATCTTTACAAAAATATATTACTTCACTCATGATTAATTCTAGTTTATATTCATACTACGGGAAAATCACCCTAACTCTAATTCTCATAGTTTTTAACATTAAATTCAATTGTTTGTTTTAGTGCATTTTTAATAAATTAATAGTTTATTTATTTTATTGTTTTCATTTAAATCAAATTAAACCTTCGTTCG
The DNA here is from genome assembly GCA_033032865.1 of Dactylorhiza incarnata. NCBI lineage: Eukaryota > Viridiplantae > Streptophyta > Magnoliopsida > Asparagales > Orchidaceae > Dactylorhiza > Dactylorhiza incarnata. Next base: position 390,059 of record JAWHQI010000002.1, read on the forward strand.
TCTAGATAAGCATGGTCAAGGTAACTATATCGTTGTTCAAACAAAATCTCTTTGGAGATGATACTTTCTTATCACTCGTATTACTTATGCGACCAGTGCACTTGCCGATATACAACACGTGTGCTAGACGGATACATCAGAGATACACGCCTTCTAAAAGTGAAATAATCAAATTAATTTAGCAAAATGCTACTAGCAATAAAAGATACTCGTACAATGCGAAGAAATGAAAACTGGAAGTAAAAGTTCACCAAGTAATTAGTGTCGATGGTGGAGGGGAAGATCTGGTGGCGAAGATGACTTTCCTGAAGGGAGAATGTTGTTGTGGGGGGTGTCGAGGAAGAACGAGCTCGATGAAAGGTAGGGTGGCAGTGAGGGGGCTCAAAGGAGGTATAGAGGCTGGAGGGGTTGGTAGTCTTGGGGAAGTGTGGGTGGTAGTATGGAGGAGTTGTGGTCAGTTGGGTGCTAAGACAGGGAGGAGGAAGGTTGGTCAAGGCTGTGTAGGGTTGGACGGCGCTGGAAGGGGAGTTTGGGGAGTGTGGGAGCGATTGGGGAGCTGGTGGAAGATGTAGGAAATGACAGGGGGGCCAAAAGGTGACAGCAGGAACGTCTGTAGAGAGAGGAGGCGACTGGGAAACAATATGGAGGAAAAATGAGCTTGGTTGTCGCAAGAGAAGCAGTAGTTGATGTCGGGGAAGCCGGGGAAAGCGGCAAACTCGAAACTGGACGCTAGACGGGATTCCGATGAGATAGTCGGAGGGTGGAGGACCTGTGCTAAGCAATGGAAACAACTGTTTGGCCCCGTAGACTCGGCACCAGGGGGATCAGACTTCAGCACCGGACAGACCGAGTGGCTTCCTTCTTAGAAAACCCTAACTCTCGAACCCTAGAAAATATGAGAGGAGCATATATATAGAAGAGGTTTAGGTTAAGAGGATTTGATGGCTCAGAATATCCGATTGAACAACTTAACCTAACTCTCAAAATAGAGCTCCGAAAAATATATTAAAAAAGATAAAATCCAAAAAAGAAGTTGATGGCATATGTCAGCTCTGATCGTCTGACGATTATAAAATGTCGTTTTCCAAAATCGTTGAGATAAATGGAGACGCGGTCCTCATCATGTAGTTTCATAAGTTCAATTTATATTCAGCTTATTTTACAATTATTTGATTTTAGATGGACAGCTGCTAGGCTTCAAATTTGACTTGATTTATAAACAACAATTGCAGTTGATTAATATCAGCTAAATGTTTGAACTAACTAGTTTTGTAACATAAAGAACTTAGTCCACCAAGTGAAACAAGACTGGCCCTATAGAGATCGGCATTTAACATGACATACTATGTTGCGTGGGGACGAACACGAGAAACATACAATACATATATGTAAAATGTGATTTTTTTTTAAAACTAGGATACGGGATACATTTTTGAATTTTTTTCAAAAAAATCTAGGATACAGTTAAGGTGTTGCCGTGTGACCTTGAGGTCACGGATTCGAGTCCTGGAAGCAGCCTCTTGCAAAAATGCAGGGTAAGGTTTCTCTACATTTCACCCTTGTGGTGGGTCCCTTCCCCGGACCCTCGCTGCGCGGGGATGCTTTGTGCACCGGGCTGCCTTAACTATGAGCACAGATTAATATGAAAACATGTGTGACATTCGCGTCTTTTTTATTTTTTTTTCATCATTATATCTCACATATCATAATACTAAATGAAGACAAAATTTATGTATCACAAAAACATATCATATCCTAAATAAGAACCATGAATAAAAATATGCAATTAATTAAATCTCACCACGTATCATTCAGCACTTTTTGTTTCACATCTTTCTCTATGTCATCATCCCAAAACACATAATTTTTGGGCATTTTCAAGAATAATCGGATGTATCCGATAGTATCTGAAAGTATATGTGAGAATCTAAAAAAAATTATCTAAAATTAAAATAAAATTTCTGAGAGTTTAAGGGAGGGGTTTTCGAGAATTTTTTAGAGTTTCTCGACTCATAAATGTTTCGGATACGATACGTAAGATTGTTCGTGCTTCATACAATGCATAAATATGGATTGACTAATATGACCTAAAAGAAAGAGGATTCATAAGGCCAATCCGACATAGTTTGAGTATGATTAATGGTAGTGATAATTATGACCAGTGATTTGTTTTATTTTCTCATTTACAATGTGCATAAAAATAAAAATAGATCAGCTTTAGCAAATACAGCGTAAATTTAAGTATCGCCAAAGAAAATTTCAAAGAGATTTTGGAAGTGTGTTAGCTGGAAAGTAAACAGATGGAGTGTGGTACATGCTACCCATGCATGTCAGTCCATTTGTAACATGCAGAGAGACTTATTTACGCCTAGACACCTAAGCAACCCAATATGCAGAACTATACTCTCTGAACTTATTCAGGTCAGGGGATTCCTTCAATCTGGGCTTTGCGCACAAATGTTTGGTGTGACTTAACGATCCACAGCTACTCTCAAAATATCAATGCAGATGCCCCCTTGGGACTGTAGAACAAGTAGATAAATCCAGAGTAACAGGTCAATCCACTATCAAAAATGAGAAACTTTTGATGATCCAACAGTATGTAATTCATTTTATTAAATAAGACTTAAAAGTTATTTCGTTTGGCAATTTATATGCATGAGACATTTGTCTACTTGAATCTTCTGAGATTTTACTATTTTAAGTACTCTTAACATTATGCTTAAATTGTTAATAAATAATTTAGAAGTTTACGTATTTCCTAGAAGTTTTGGCACACCTAAAGATTGTGTGGAAGTACCTTTTTTTCCTTCTTCATACCAAGCCCCTCCCTTGCATCATTTTCCACTGCATACTCCAACAATAATCTCTGAGTACAACAGAGCACATCATAGAAGCATTACGCTTCACACTCAAAACACTGTCGACTAGAAAATTTGGAATTGTGAAAGACATTCCAATAACGGGGCATTTATAAAGGACTCTATTGTGGAGGACAGCATAGAATCTCCAGGTATTCTCCTCTCCTCCTCCTAACCCCAATCCCTTTCTCTCTCTCTAGTTCTCCCCTCTCTTCTCGTAGAACCCTAACAATTGGTATCAGAGGCTCGTTTCTCCGCATGGTCACCACTCGAACGCAAGAAGAAACCAATCGGTTGGAAACCCTAGAGGAAAACTATGTGGGATTGACGGATTTGGTGGCCGCTATCGAGGAAAAAATATTGGCGTCCACACAAAGATTGGAGGAGCGGAACGACAACCGCATGGAAGAACTCAAGGCACTATTGGCGCAAAACCTGAAGGGCAAGGCGATTTTGAATGAGAATCCGGGTGGAACTTCAAATCCACCGGCCGATCCACTTGGATTCGGCGGAGCGGGATTTCGCGGGAGCGACGGTGCGGGATCGGCGGCATCGGGTCGCGCATGGATGGGGCACGGTGGAACGGGCGCAACGGCAGCAAACCCGCACGCGGCAGGGACAGGCGCAGATGGCAGCGGCGAGTCGGGAGTTGGGCAGTCGCCGTGGAGGCGGGTCAGCGAGGGTCCCGACGAGCTCGGGTGAGCGCCTGGAGGGCCGATCCCTCCTGTAGGGACGACGGAAGGCCTGCTCCCTCACCCGATCGGTGTCGGGCAGCCGAGGGGAATCGACACCGGCATGCAGTGGGGTGGCCACCCCTTACCGACGACGGGACTGCCCCGCCAGAAGTTTCTCGGCGTCCCTTTCAAGCCGGTGGAACAAAGAAGGCTAACATGGTATGGACTAGAGGCCAGATGGAGTGATCCGGCCGTCCCAAGGGCATACATGCCGCCAAAATTGACATGCATGAATTTCCCTAGGTTCAACGGTGGTGACGCCTTGGAGTGGCTGCAGAAGGCCGAGCTTTTTTTCAGTTACCGGGAGATCCCAGAAAAACAGTGGGTACAACTAGCATCATTTCATCTGGAGGATGATGTCTTTCAGTGGGTGCAGTGGTTTCTGAGAGGCAGGGACTATGTGCCCTGGACTGACTTTGTGGATGATTTTACTGCCCGCTTTGGGCCATTGGAGTACGAGGATTTCGAGGCCCTCCATCAGAAATTACGCCAGAAAGGTACAGTGACGGAATACCGTACAGAGTTCGAGAAGTTGGTGAACCAAGTACATTGGGAAGAGAAAACATTGCTCAGTTGTTTTGTATCTGGTCTCAGGGACTACTTACGGGACCAGATTCAGTCATATATGTCTCGCAGCCTCAACCATGCCATCAGTCTAACCCGCATTCAGGAAGAACGCTTCAACAGGCAACGTTCCCGCAGCACAGTGCGGACCACTACTACAGCAGGGGTGGTGAGGAAAGAACAGCAGGTAACTGACAAGCCGACTGTCACACGGCTATCTTGGTCTGAGCCCCTCTCACTATGCGGATGGCAGGAAAGATTCGACGCGAACGAGTGACAATATTGGTGGATAGTGGAAGCACCCACAACTTCATTCACCCTGAGGTAGCTCACCGGGTGGGGCATGTGATCGATCGTGGTGCTGCTTTTCAGGTTATGATGGCAAATGGGAGCAAGCTACAGTGTGAGGGGGTGATGTCGTGATGAAGGAGGTGGAACTCAGCATACAGGGGTACACAGGACAGACTGATGTCTATCTTCTACCCATCAGAGGCTCAGATGTGGTGCTCAGGGTACACTGGATGCGACAGCTACAATGGGTGACCTTTGACTGGGATCACATGACGATGGAGTTTCTTCAGCAAGGGAAGCAGTTTTGTCTGGGAGGCCTTAAATCTGCCCCGGTGAAGGAGATTTCTATCTAAAGCCTGCAGCGACTTGGGGAGGAAGGGAGCACGATGGCGGTACTCATGGGTGTTACGTCGGCCGTTACTGCGCCATCAGAGGTACCTATCCAGATGCAGTCTATTCTAGTACAGTATGCCGACATTTCAGGAGCCCCGCACACTCCCACCACCGAGATTCCGAGATCACCAAATCGAACTCAAGGCGGGGGCCGAGCCCACTAACATCCGACCATATCACTATCCGCACATTCAGAAGGCCGAGATCGAGCGCAGCGTCCGAAAGATGCTGGCCGCGGGAATTATCCGTCCCAGCACAAGTTCATTTTCTTCCCCGATCATCTTGGTCAAGAAGAAGGATGGGTCGTGGCGGTTTTGTATGGACTACCGCGGCTTGATCAGTTCGACCATTAAGGATAAATTCCCCATTCCTTTGATTGAAGAGCTACTGGACGAACTGCACGGCACGCGTCTATTCACCAAGCTTGACCTACGGTCAGGCTACCATCAGATTCGGATGCGAGCAGAGGACATCCACAAAACAGCCTTCCGAACGCACGATGGGCATTACGAGTTCTTGGTGATGCCCTTCGGTCTTACCAATACCCCGTCCACATTCCAAGCCATTATGAACGAGATCTTCCGCCCCCTCCTCCGTCGTTCTGTGTTGATCTTTTTCGACGGCATCCTCATATACAGCGCCAGTTGGGAGGAGCACGTGGCCCATGAAGAGCAAGTTTTCACTATTCTCAGCCAGCACTAGCTTTATGCCAAGCAGTCAAAATGTTCCTTTGGTCAGGAGGAAGTGGAATACTTGGGGCATTGGGTTTCGGCTCACGGAGTCATGGCAGACCCCAAGAAGATTGTGAGCATGTTATCATGGTCGCGGCCGCTCACCGCCCGAGCCTTACGGGGCTTCCCGGGACTCATCGGTTATTGTCGACGCTTTGTGAAGGATTATGGTAAGATTGCCCGACCGTTGACTCAGCAACTGCAGAAGGATGCCTTCGTATGGCACGAGGAGGCCGAAGCGGCATTCCAGGCCCTCAAGAAGGCTATGACGTCCACACCGGTCCTGGCTCTACCGGATTTCAACAAGGAGTTTGTGCTTGAAACAGGCGCGTCAGGTGTGGGCATTGGTGCAGTGCTGATACAGAAGGGTCGACCGTTGGCATTCTATAGCAAGGCGCTCGCCCCACGTACCTTGGGGTCTACACCTACGAGAAGGAAATGTTAGCCATCATCCATGTAGTCTCCGTGTGGCGGATGTACTTATTGGGGAGGCATTTCAAAATTCGCACCGACTATCAGAGCTTGAAGCATTTTTTGGAACAAAGGGTGTCCTCTCCCCTCCAACAGAAGTGGGTCACCAAATTGTTAGGCTATGATTATGAGATTCTCTACAGGCAGGGCAAGGAAAATGTGGTGGTTGACGCCATGTCTCACTTATCTGAGGGCACCTTTGCCCAAATAACCGGTCCCCTAGTTGACTCCCTGGATGATATACAGGAGGAGGTATTGCGGGATCCCTCCCTACGCACCCTAGTGGAAGCCCTGCGACTGGGGGAGACCGCGGCACCGGGCTATCACCTTCAGAATGGACGGCTCTATGATCACGGTAGGGTGGTTATACCCTCCGCTTCGGCATGGAAGACAGGCAGGATGCATGAGTTCCATTCTTCACCGATGGGCGGTCATGCAGGAGTGTTTCGCACTCTTCAGCGGGCGCGGGCAAATGTTTTTTGGCACAAGTTACGTCGCGACATACAGCAGTTTGTACGGCAGTGCGAGACGTGCCAGCGACAGAAGTATGAGACGACCACACCTGTCGGGTTGCTCACCCCTCTGGAGATTCCGCAACACATTTGGGACACGGTGTCGATGGATTTCATTGATGGGTTGCCCAAGTCTCAGGGCAAATCGGTTATCTTGGTTGTGGTTAACAAACTCTCCAAGTATGGCCACTTGCTAGCTCTGAGCCACCCATACACTGGCGAGTCAGTCGCCGATCTCTTTGCTAGAGAAATTGCCCGCCTGCACGGCCTTCCACACGCCATCATTTCTGACTGAGACCCCACCTTTGTGAGCAACTTCTGGCGGGAGCTCTTCCGACTGCAGGGGACTTGCTTACGCTTCAGCACAGCAAATCATCCCCAAACTGATGGCCAGACAGAGGTTCTCAATCGGAGCGTGGAGACATACCTCCGTTGTTTTGTCATGGATGAACCTCAGACTTGGACCAACTGGCTGCACTGGGCAGAGTATTGCTACAGCACCTCCTACCAGTCCGCCAGCAAGATGACCCCGTTCGAGGTCGTTTACGGCCGTCCTCCTTCTTCGTTAGGCAGTTATGAGTCGGGCAGCACGGCTTTACAGGCGGTTGATCAGGCCCTCCGTGACCAGGATCGCACTTTAGTGACCTTGCGTGCAAACCTCCGTCTCGCACAAGATCGCATGAAGGTCCAAGCGGATAAGCATCGCAAAGAGAGGGAATTTGTCGTGGGTGATGTGTTTCTCAAGCTCCAGCCTTACAGACAGTTGTCAGTGGCTCGACGCACGAATCAGAAATTGGCTCCCCGTTATTATGGCCCCTTTCGTATACTCAATCGGGTGGGGCCGGTAGCTTACACATTGGCACTTCCTGAGGGCTCGCGCATTCACCCGACTTTTCATGTGTCCTTACTGAAACAGAAGATTGGTAACAATGTTCAGCCCAGTCTTTCTACCGGAAGCTACCATCGCGGGCGAACTGCGCCCGCTGCCTGAGGATATTCTACTACTCAAATGTAAACAGAGGGGCGCTGAATACCGTCCCGAGCTCCTGGTCAAATGGAAGAACTTATCGGAAGCACATAATTCATGGGTGGATCTGCTGGAGTTCAAGGAACTGTACCCGGACTACCACCTTGAGGACAAGTTGGTTCTTGATGGAGAGGGGAATGTTATGCCCCCAATCTCGGCACGCTTCTCAGGGCGTCAGTACACTCGCAGGCGAAAGGAGACGGCAAGCAACAACCCTGGTTCAGCCCCCACTCATTAGGACCAGTCGGCCCCTCCTTGGCCCGGGTATATTTATACCCGGGGGCTCTATTGTTGAGGATAGCATAGAATCTCCAGGTATTCTCCTCTCCTCCTCCTAACCCTAATCCCTTTCTCTCTCTCTCTAGTCCTCCCTTCTCTTCTCGTAGAACCCTAACACATTCTATCTCAGTTTGCTAAATTCATGTTCTCATATATATACATGCTGACATTTGTTTAAAATTGCTCGTTAATTTTCTAAATTTTTTTCTCAACCAATTCCTATTTATAACTAAGACTTACCAACTCTAAATTATAATTAAATGGCCATAGTGCAATAAAGTGCTCCTTTTCATGTCAGTATATCTTTACTACTATATAAAGATATTCACTTAGGGTGTAACTGTTTACCATCAAGCCAATGACAATCGTTCAATCTCGCTGAAATCAAATCCAACCACATATTATTTTTACTAGATCTCTTATACCTACTATAGTAGGGTGTCTTAGACCTATATTTTCAAGTCACTACCCTACAACGTGAAATTACGATTTTATTCTTATCTTCATTAAAAATTGCAAAAATGCGCTTGCATAGGATCGAACCCAAAACCTGTAATATATTAAATCAAGACACAACCACCACACGGCCACACCAACTGGCAAATTGTTGTAAGCACTTACATTACTATATATATGAATGGACAGTTTTCTTTTACTTCGCAAGACACAACCACCCACCGGCGGTTTTCTTTTTCTTTTTTTTTCTTTTTTTTTAAATTTTAAAACAGTAATTTAAAAAATAAAACTATAATAGAAAAAAAAAACCTTTAAAATGAATAATTAAAAAGATAATTTAAAAAAAACTCCAGTCAGGGGCGGCGAAGACCGCCGATCTGGGGCTGGCTTGGGGCGGGCTCGCCGATAAGGGGCGGGCGAAAAAATAAAACGAAAAAATTGGGTGTGTGTCGGGGGCGGGCGATCCCCGCAGGGGGCGGGCGAAGCCCGCCGGGGGCGGGCAGGGTACTGTTGCGCGGGGCTCGGGGGGCCCCCTGTGCACTGTCACTCGTATTTGTATTAAAACACTGTCCTCGTTTATCTTTTTTCTAAGCAAGATGTTGCACATCCTAAATAAAGGCTTTCATGCTTATAATGTAATGTTATCTATCTAGTGAATTATCCAATGTTCATACTTTACTAGATTTGTGATTTCTCTATACGTTGCTTGACAGAGTAGTTTGAATATAAGACAAATTAGTAATAGAGATGGTTTTATTATTTCAAGCTTTTACAATTATAAAGGTATGTATTATTAACGTTAAAATACTTAAAAGCACCAATTAGTTGAAGATCACATTATTGAAGCACAGTTTAGCTTCATACGTTGTGATTTGCCTAAAAAATCTTTTAATGTTCTGGTGTAGGACGAATCTAAAAATAAACGCACAATGCTCAAACCCTAGATGCAATGGCAGCAACCACGACGAATCTGATGGAACCACGACAAACCCTAAAATGAAGATGAGGAAAAATGCAAGCACGCGATCCGATGAGCAGACTGACACAACAAGAACTCTAATGTGATGCAAACTAATGATTCACTCATGCACGTATTTCAGATACTTCATAATTAGCAAGCGAATAATAATTGCAACTAAATAAGAGTGCACAGAAAATAAGTGTGTATGAATAAGTAATGCACAGCTGCTGGAAGTGAAATAGTCAAATTATATTAGAACATAAAATATCTAGGAATAAAGGTACATCAGTAAAATATGTGGAAGTGAAAACTAAATGTAAACTCACTAAGAGATGGGCACCGACGGTGGGAAATCCAATAGGCGGGCTTGGCACGATCATAGTCGTGATGTGTTGGTTAGCGATAAATGAGATGTGGAGATTTCTGGGGTTTGATGAATTTTGGGATTTTGGAGGCTAGGGGGAGGGTGAGTATGTGGTCTACAATGAAGGGGCGGGGAAGAGCTAAGGAGAGAGGTGGGGCTGGGGTAGGGAAGAAATGGAGGCTGGATGAGTTCGGGAGGGTTGGCGGGTGACTGGAGAGGCTGTGGAGAAGAATCTCATGGTTGGGGAAGAGAAATTCGGGAGTTTGGGGCTCGGGTGGCGCTGGTAGCGACGTGTAGGGGGTGGCGTGGTCGATTAAGGGAGGGGAGGTGGTTATCGATGAGGATGGGGTCGTTTGAGGGGAGAGTAGCGGGTGGTGGCTAGAGAAAACCCCTTTGGTTGGTTGATGTCCAGGCGGAGGTAAGGGGTTAGGTTTCTCACTGAAGGTCAGGGAGGAGGTGGAAGGCAAAGGGGGGAGGCTAGTACCGACACCAGCGGCAGAGGCAGAAGCCCTCAACGTTGGCATTGGGGGGCTAGGAAGTCGACACCCACGTGGATCGAGCGACTCTTCCTGTAGAATCGCGAAACTCGTGATACCTTTAGTCGATGTCCTGATGGAATATAAGGGGAAGGATAAGTATTTTCGACAACCATGATTTTCCCATCAAATAACTTATCCTAACTCTCAAAATACACCTCAGAAAAATAAATACAAAAATAAAAATACATGAAATATGAAAATTCGCATCGAATGCGATGGCGGTCTCCGATCGCTAATTCGATGATCCAAAAATCATCAATATGGTAAATCGCTCAACAAAAGCAAATGATAAAGGACGAACCCAGCAGACCCACTAAGTGCAAGCTCTGCATGGCTGTGGAAGTCCCTAAAGGAGAATGGTTTATCCAGTGGTACCTTCGACGGGGTGTGAAAATAAATCATCGAGTATGTGATAAATACACAAATGACTACATGAGTTCATGGTGTGCCAATATCTCCCACTAAATGTGAATCGTCATAAGGCTCACCGAACGATAGATAGAGACACTCATCACAGATACAACATACACCTAAAGGGATGTCGTAGACATTAGCACCATGGTGTAACATTGGAATATGTCGACTATCTCCAAAAGAGAAAAGCTCGTCAGGTGACTCTCTAGGGGGTATATAATAAAATTCGACGCGACCGCGACGATCTCTCACACGAACATCTAAGACATTCGCACTAAGGCAAATGTTTCCTAAAGAGAAAGAACCGTAAAATAGCTCACCCGGGGGCTCAATGTGGAGCTCATCAAAGCATTCATTTATAGCAGGATGATCCTTGAGATGAGTATCATCGATAATAATAGTGTCCTCAAGAGCAGGAGAGACGACCACTACAAAGTCAATATTATGCTCTCGACTCTCACTCGGGACATGACTCGCCACTACAATGTGGGGAAACTCAAATGAACATGCACACGAGGGTGAATCTATGATCGGAATAGCAATACAAATAAATCTCGTTGGGCCCAGGTTTATCTTGATGTCAGCCCAGGCAAGGCTGTAAATATCGGATGTCGGTGACGTATCATATTAGGTTTTTAAATGTCGAATATCGGAAATTGGAGACATGTCGGGGATATTTTAAAATATCGGATTTTCATCTCCTAAATAAAATATATATATTTTATGTATATTAAGTATACTTATATGTTCTAAAATTAAAAATTAAAATAACAAGTTTACGAACATTGGGTCATGTATATCCCAAAATAAATTTAATGAGTATCCAAAATAAAATATTAGTAATACGCTATGACAACTATTAACAAGTACAAATAAATATATTGTAAAACATATTTAATATTATACAATAATTTTATTTGGATAAAACTAATTTTGATAGCAAATAAAAAAATTTAAATGTTAACTATTTTTTATTAGTTATAACTGTTTTCATGCTGAACAAATTTATGTTAAAAATATAAAAGTAATAATAAATGCGTTGAAAGTTGCAATATTTTTTGTAATACGAAATAAGAAAGATATAATGAGAAATAATTAAAAAAATGATTATAAGAATAACACATATTAAGAAGAACAAAACAATAAGTCATATTTATTTAAGCATATAAAATATACTACATATACGTGAATCATATATTGCTAACATAATATAAAATAAAAAATCGGAAGATCTGTTCAAATGTCGTGTCAGTCAATATATCAGAAAAAATCGGATATGTCGGCCTATATTTTACAATAAGACAATCTATTTTTTAAAGAAAAATATCTTTTTGCTCTCAAAAATGATATGTCGGCAGACATGTAGGACATGTCGGAGGACATTTAAAACAGTGAGCCCAGGTCAAACCGGGACCCAACCCCCTTAAAAAAAGGGGGCCGACCCCAGGCCAAGGTCTGGCTAGACAAGCCCATGTTACTGTCAATTAGCAGCTTAAGTTGTGCAGCCAGCACTGCCGCCAAACATTTATAGTTGGGGAGGCTACTCCAGCATTTAAAATGCTAGGGCAACTGCCCCAACTATAAAATGTTGAGCGTTTACCCAACTTTACAGGTAAGCAGGTGCCTGAGCGGACCAGTATAGAGCGGGCACCAAGCAAAGCTTGGTGTCAGGCAAGCGTGTACCCGACCAGGCCCGGGTACTAGGCCAAACCCATGCAAGAAAAGGGGGCATGGTGATGACCACTAGGTCTGCCAGGTCCAGGCACTAGGTCGAGCACATGCAAGAAAAGAGGGTCTGGTGTGGCCTACTAGGCCTGACATAGAACTCGGCCTGAGCCAAGCACGGCACAGGGCTAACTCGACAACCAGGCAGGCCCGGGCAGGGCATTCGAGGTCAAGATTTTCTTACACACCTAGATCGAAGAAATAACTATGTCAACGTAAGGGGTGGGGGACGCACACATCATTATAAGATCAACGGATCGCTCGTACTCACTATCTTTCGAGGTCATAGGGTATGAGTCGAGCTCAAGTGACGACAGACAACTCATCGGACAATATGTCTCGCCGAGATGAGAGAAAACAGTATCAAGTATCTCATCTATCATGTCCAACAGGAAAATAGTAGGTATGGTGGTGGCCTCGAGCTGGGAAGGGCTCATGGCGGAATGGTCAGGATGTGACTTGTGAGTCTACTTGACTAAATCTAGTAAATCCCAAAAACTGCTCGTAACAAAGGGCGAGCTGAAATGACTAATCGACAGAATCTAACTGATGACCGCTCAATGCCACGTAAATCACAATCGAAGTCCGGAATGGAAACAAGCAGTGGTTTTGACTGGCTCCTCATGAATATCACTCCTCGCCACTAACTCGTCAAAATGATCCTATACTCAGTAACAGATCTGGATCCTTGTCAAAGGGTAAATATCTACTCGAGGAGGCGACTCGTATATGACATCGGCAAATACCTGTCACACAATCTCTACTTCATCTTCACCCAACTAGTAATGGGAAGAAGACGATCTCGTACAAGGGTCCTCTCAATATTAACCCACTACTTTCTTGTCTGGCTTAGTAGTTTAAGCTTCGCAAATCTAACATAACGCTCCAAGAATAGCTCAAACTGATATAAATAGTATCTGATGTCCACGAGCCAATAGCTAAATGACTCGGGATTCGACAAACCATCAAAAGATAAGGCAGCACTACGAAACATATACTTGAAATTCTCCTCAAAATGATGATCATAATAGATTGTCCATGGCATAGTCAAATCGTGTTGAAGGACTAACACAATCTCTACGAGCGTGGAGCTGAGAACAAGGGTGATCATCGTATTAATATGATGATCTCCCAGGAGGGGCTCTATAGAATCAAGTATAGATAGACTCAGGGGGGGGGCTCAAATAGAGAAGAGCGACGGCGACAAAAACTAACCATCAATGAACATTATATAATCTACTACCGCGTATCAAAATAAATCCCGAACATGAGGCACCGATACAACTGATGCAGGACGAATCAACAGGTGATGGGCGCATTGTTGTAAATGTCGCTCGATATGTCAGCTGATATAAATGTTTTGAAAAGATAACGACAAAACATCAACATTTTAAGCAAAAATATCATTTTGGAAAATATCGCCTGATATATCGGTTTTACCTGATATATCGAGCGATATCTCGCGGCAAAAAATATATCGGCGTGAGTATAAAAAAAATCATTTCTTTTAAGTGACTGAGAAGTAATATATTACTTCATGCTTCATTTAGTGCATCTCTCTGAGGCTAGCTTCAATGAGATTGGTAATATTTTATTTTGTGCTCATTACATCATATAATCATATTATGACATATTTATTGTGTAATTTATAAACATACATTATGTGTACAATTGTACATATTTACAAGAAAATGTGTACATATATAAATAAATTTATTTAAATATTTAAATTAATAATATAAAATATCACTGATATATCCCCCGCAATCCGATGTCCAACATTTCAAACTCAAACGGACACGAATCCAACATCTACAACCATGAATGGGTGTGTGATGCCTCACCCTAGATGCAATGTAAGAAACCACAACAAACTGATGAAAATGCGGAAGAATGTGAGCATGCAATCTGATGAGCGGGCTGACACAACAAGAATTCTAATGTGATGCAAACTAATAATTCAATCATTCAAATATTTCTGACGCACAATTAATTAAATAATAAAATTTATAGCTCACACGATTGAATCACATTTTATCACAGATACTCCAAATTAAACAAGAGGATAATAATTGCAAGCAAATGAAAGTGCACTTAAATTAAATGTCGGACAAATAAAAAATACACATCTACTAAAAGTAAAATTGTCAAATTATATTAGAGCATAAAATTTCTAGTAACGAACATTATTTTAAATGTCTGGTGTCATGTCATTTTTTAGGCCAAAACGACTTCTTTTAAAAGATTGTCTTTTTTGTAAAATATAGGTCGACATATCGGCCGACAAGATTTTTGAAGATATTATCGGATATCCAACAAGCAATACCTTGGTGTTTATTATTTGCAGATGATATTGTTTTGGTCGATGAGACGCGCTAGGGTGTAAACGCGAAACTTGAATTTTGGCGAGACACTTTAGAAAAGAAGGGTTTTAGGTTGAGCAGGACAAAGACAGAGTATATAGAGCTTAAGGCTTCATTTGGCGGGGCGTTTGGAGGCGGAGTTTGCGGCAAATGCCGCCGCAAGGCGGGTAACCAAACGCTCGGCGGTGGCGTTTGCCGCGTTTGCACCCGCCGCACCCTGAGAAATGGAGCAAACCGCTTCGTTTCGAGCCCCGCCTCCTCCCCTCCGGTCCCAACCCGTCGTCTCCACCCGCCGTCTCCGCCCGCCACCGCCTAACCAAATGATGCCTAAATTTAGTAGTGCAAGAAGGTCGGATGACTCCGTCATTAAATTGGGTGACCAAAATATTTCCCGCAGTGAGTGCTTTAAATATCTGGGATCGATAATTCAAAAAGATGGAGGTGTAGATAAAGATGTGATACATAGAATCCAAGCAGGTTGGTTGAAGTGGAAAGGCGCGTCTGGGATCTTATGTGATCGTAAAGTACCATTAAAACTTAAAGGCAAGTTTTACCGTACTGCAATTAGGCCAGCAATGTTCTACGGTTCTGAGTGTTGGGCAGTGAATGGTGTACATGAGCAAAAAATGGGAGTTGCGGAGATGAGAATGCTTAGGTGGATGTGTGGTCACACGAGACTGGATAAAATTAGGAATGAATGTATCAGGGATAAGACAGGAGTGGCACCAATTATAGAGAAGATGCGAGAAGCTCGATTAAGATGGTCCGGACATGTACATAGGAGACCATTAGAGGCACATGTTAGGCGTTGTGAGAGTTTAGTCACTAGACATGTTACACGGGGTGGGGTAGACCAAAAAAGACTTGGAATGAAACTATAAGGAAAGATATGATGTGCTTAGGCATTAGTGAGGCTATGATTAAAGATAGGGCGCAATGGCGACAAAGGATCCATATAGCCGACCCCACTATAGTGGGATAAAGGCTTGAGTGTTGTTGTTGTTGTATCAATGTTTTATTTTATATTATGCTATCAGTGTATGTTAAAATCATTTATATGTATTTATTAAATATGCTTAAAATAAACGAACTTATTGTTTCATTCTCTTTAATATATTTTATTCTTATAATCATTTTTTTAATTGTCCATACTATATAATTTAGTTTTAAGAGGAGGTTTACCACAATACCATCAAACTAATCGTAGTTGTTAAATTTATTTTCAAATTTAATATATTTTAAATCTACACTATATATTATAGTTTTAAGAGATGGTTTACCATTACACCATCAAACTAATTGAAGTCATTGAATTTACTTTCAAATCAAAAATATTTAAAGAAATTATTTATTTAAACAATTTTTTAATAAAAATACCAAATTGCTACTACAAAGACAAGGCTCAAACCAAGACCAAATGTGTTTCATCAACAATCTTGATCAACTGCACTAAATAATTTTATGAGAGAATCTGTAATAAATTTATATATGCATGTATGAGTGATAATGTACAGGTGACTCTGTGTGGCAACGATAGTACCTTTGATTGCTTACTTTCCTTGTAACGTGAGCAACAATACTATTACTATCAAACACTATGCAATAAGGATGTCGAGTGAAGTAACGATATTGTCATCGCCCCATACTGCCTACATGGGGCGTGCATAATCAATGGCATTGTCGCGGTCTTACAGGGGAACCCTCGTGCACTGTCTATCATTTCTCAGTTCTCACTATATCTTTCTTATTTGAAATTTCAAAAAAATTATAACTTTCAAATATTTATTAGTTAATTCTTTTTCTATTGTTACTATAAATTTGTTAAGCATGAAAAGAATTATAATCAATCAAAAATATTTAGTCTTTTTTAATTGCTATAAAACTTATTATTATGTAAATAAATGTACAATATTAAATATATTTTATAAAGTATCTATTTATACTTGTTAATAGTAGTAGTACTACGTAACGGTATTCGTAAACTTGATATATATATTTTTTAAGGCATATAAATATACTTGTTTGCATAAAAATAATTATTTTGTTTAGGAGATATGGAAATCCGACATTTTAAAATATCTCTAACATGTCTCCGGTTTCCAATATCGGACATTTAAAAACTATATCTGACATATTGCCGACATCCAATATTTACAACCTTGGCAATAAAGGTTACACCAGTAAAATGCAAGAAAGTGAAAACTAAATGAAAAGACTCACAAAGAGATCGGCACCAGCGTGGGAAGCCAATAGGCGGGCTTGGGCCGGTAGTAGGAACGACGCGTTGGGTCAAATGTGCGGTTGGTGGAAAATGAGATGTCGAGAGTTCTAGAGTTTGATGAATTTTGGGATTTTGGAGGGTCAGGGAAAGGTGGAGGACGTGGACTGCAGTGAAGGGGAGCTGGGGAAGAGCCCAGGAGGGAGGTGAGGCTGGGGTGGAGAAGAAATGGAGGTTGGGGAGTTCAGGAGGGTTGGCGGGTGGCTAAAGAGACGGCGGAGAAGAATCACATGGATGGGGAAGAGAACTTTGGCGGCTGGAGGCACATGCAGTGTTAATAGTAGCAGATCAGGTGGTATTAAAAGTGTGCAAAAAGAACCGGAGAACCGAAAATCAACCAGAAACCGAACTGAGCCAATCAATTTGGGTCAAGTTCTACTAGTTCTCGGTTCGGTTCAATTTCCTAAAAAACTTGGAACTGATCTTTCATTTGGGTTCTCATTTCTTGGGTCGGGCACCCAAGAACCGACCCAGGAACCGAATTGTAAATAATTGGCAATTGATTAGTAATTTAGGTAGCATTTAATATATATATATACAATGTTAATCATTAATAGTTAATAGCTAATATATTTTATTTATTATTTGATTTCAAATCTATAAGACATCAACATTAATATTCTTTTTTCATGCACTTTGAAAATGTTTGAATTCTTGAATAAGAATACTACGTTGAACTAGTTTCAATTAACAATGATAAACACTAGTTTTATTATCATGTGAATATTATGTTGTTATATGATTAATATGAAGAAAACTTCAAATTTGCTACATTAGGATTTAAGATCAATTTGTTATTGCGATTTACTTGCAACTTGCTTTATAAGTCTATGTAATATGAGTGATGAATAACGTGAAGTAAGATGACGAGTAGAACCAGAACCTGACTAAAATTTTCGGTTCAGGTATGGTTTTACGTTTCGAGTGCATGGGTCGGTTCCTATTCCAAAAAGTTGGAACTGAATCTATATGGGTCAGTTCTTCGTTTTAAGTGGAACCGACCCGAATTGCACCCCTAAGTGGAGGCGAGGTTGAGGAAAGGAAAGGAGGTGGCTGTCGGTGGGGTTAGGGTCGCTGGAGGGGAGAGAGTGGTGGGCGGTGGCTAAACGAGACCTCGCCAATTGGTTGTTGTTTCAAGCGGAGGGAAGAGGCATGGTTACTCAATGAAGATCAGGGAGGAGGTGGAAGGCGGAGGGGGAGGCTGGCATTGGCACTAGCGGTGGAAGCCCTCGGCATCGGGACCGGGAGGCGTGGGAGTTGGCACCCACGTGGATCGAGCAATTCTTCCTTTAGAATCGTGAAACTCTCGATACCTTTAGTCGACGGCCTATGGAATATAAGGGGAAGGATTTAGGTTAACTATATCTGACGGCCATGATTGCCTAATCGTTTAACTTACCTTAACTCTCAAAATACAGCTCAAAAATTAAGAATAAAAATACATAAAGATATGAAAAATCATGGCTAACGCGATGGCGATCTCCGATCGCAAATCCGATGATCAAAAAATCATCGATCTCATAAATTGCTCAAATGTGGTGCGATCGATCTCCATTAGCTTCTCTTCAAATTTGTTCTTTGGTAAAATGTCACTATGTTAAAAACTACGAATTCTAAAGTCATCAGATTAATCATAGCAAACCAGTAGCTAGTTAACATTTCACAAAAGAATTGACAAATTATGCAAACTAAGATAATGGCAATCTAATTTTAGATTTTAAACAGTTACTTTTAACTCATTACTGTTGGAGTTTATGAGATTTATAGTAATATGTCGGGTTATTAGTATCTATGTATTAGATCTAGGGTTTAGGCTCACATCGTCTATCGGTGTTTTGTGTCTCCTTGTAATGCTTTATATACCCTCTATGAGGATGAATAAAATAATGAAGTATTTCCTTTCTTATTTCCAACATGGTATCAGAGTCATTGATTCCTCCCTAATCTATTTTGTTTCCCACGGGCTAGGGCGACGTTCGGCCGCTTTTCTCGCGCAAGAGGTCTCACTGCGGCTTCGTCCACTTTTGTTCTCGTTCGCTGACCTTGACATTTTCTGACGACGGTTCGCTTGCTGCTCCCACTGGCCGACGGCATCGTTTCTGCTCAACGTCGACAACTTCCCATCCCGTTGATGCTCTCGTTGACCCGTAAGACGTCATTTCTCATCTCGTCGAAGTCAATCCCTCAACGACGAAGTTTTCCTCTGCTGATCTCCTCCTCGATCTTGTCGAGCTCTTCTTTCTTTGATCCCATCGGGCCTTCGTCCTCGGCGATCGCTTCTGTGTCTGTCGATAGGAGCAGCTCCTGATCCAATCGAATGAGGTTTCCTCTGCGTTTTTTCGTCGCTAATCTCTCTCGATCCATTCTACTCCAGTCCACCTCCATGCGTGAGCTGCTCGGCTGATCTCTGTGCCGCTCCTCCATTGACGACTTCAACGGCATCGTCGACATTTCTCGTTGATGCCTCGTCAATCCCATCTCCTATCTTATATCGACGATCCAGTGAAGGACATGTCGCTGCTTCTCTGCCGCCTGTGCATAAAGGATCTATCTGTTCATCCTGCCTGAAGCTTCCTCAGCACGGAGCTCGTCTGCGCTCTTGGCTGTCAACCATGTCGTCTTCTTCTCTCATCATGGACAACATCAAGGACTTCTGCTCCCATCGTCGCTGCTCCGGTCTGCCCATTACCACTTCGTTGCTCAAGCTACAGTTGTTGCCCTTCATGTTTCTGATGCTACCAGCCGCCTCCTGCTGCTGCCCGTCGTGCTTCAACAAACTCTGGTTGTTGCTACCCCTTACCGGGTGATGATTTCTCGCTGATGAAATTTTATGGTAGTTTTTTGTCATTTTTCTGTGTCTTTACATGTTGTTGGTATTGTATTTGCTTCATGCTTATATGCATGTGTTATCCACGTGAGGGGAGTGTTGGGATGAAGGCGACTCGGATGATCTTTCCCGACTTTTCGCCTTCGTTCCACACGGCCTCCATGCTTATATCATATGTGTCTCCCCATGTTTTCTTTCGATTGGTCATGTGTTGGGGGAAGCGATTGATGTTGGTGTTCTAAATCTCACCGTGTTATGTTGTGTGGGACCGTGTCGTGTGGGACTATGACGTGTGAGACCGCTCTTGTGTGGATGTGTCCCCGACAGATTATCCCCGATGGATAATCCCCGGTTACTCGGTTGATGATTTGCTCCTCATTTTTGTTCCTTTTTCGCATGTTGTGTGTGTAGGTGATGTTGGTTGACCGGTTTCCAGCGAGTCCACGTCGTGTGGGTCCTGCGTCTTGTGTGGGTCAGGGTCGTGTGTTGCTATGACCCCAGCTTGATTCCCCGATTTGAAATTTTCCACGGTGGCTCGTCTGATATTTTGTCCCGCATCGCCTACCTCCATTGTCGTTATTATGATGTCCAAGCTGAAGGTTCCCCCTTCAGCTTGAAGGGGAGCGTTGGAGTTTATGAGTTTTATAGTAATATGTCGGGTAATTAGTATTTGTGCATTAGATCTAGGTTTAGTCCCACATCAGCTATCGGTGTTTTGTGTCTCCTTGTAATGCTTTATATACACTCTATGAGGATGAATAAAACAACGAAGTACTTCCTTTCTTATTTCCAACAATTACCAGGTTTCACTGCCATCAAAGGTAGAAATATGTATAAAGATGAATATAGTCCACCTTTGTTAGAGATTGATCACAAAAGTAAAATAGTTTGCATAGAATGATAAAGGCCACATGAAATGCAAGGAGCCCCTGAAATCCTGGGTTTAGGAATGGTTTGATTTTGCAGCCTTACATCATTGTTGCTAAGGGAAAAATATTTTTTGTATTTTGATCCCTCTAACATCTATTCCATAATGGAGGAACCTAATCTTTCTTCAAAAGAGAAAGTATGTGGTAGATAATCGAGATGATGGAATCAAAAAATCAATTTACATGACGAAAAACATCATGAAACTAAACTTAGTCAACTAGTCCAATACTCGGTTCAACATGAAATAATAAATCTGAATAGCTTTGATCAACAGAAAAAGGGAACAATGATATCTCAAAACTACTTGCAAGTTGAACATTACTTTTACAAGCCGTAGCATATTCATGCAAGCAGCATATTTCTTCTCTGACTTCCAACTTCCAAGCAGGTATCATTCAAAACGGAAAGATCAAACCTGCTTGTCCACAATGAAAGCTATTATTGTTTATAAACTACTATGAATAAATTTAGTCGTAGTTTGGTTGAATGTTATGTAAATGCCAATTTTCCCTAGATACCTGTGTTATTCAAGAATAACGTTATCCATCAAGTATTCAAGTGCAATGCTTGACACTTCAACAATTTAATCTTAAAAAAGATCAAAGGTTTCTATCTTTTAACTGTCAATAGCATAGTATAATAGAAGTCACAATGGAAAGCAATATTGCAGTCCGAAATAAAAACAGATCATTTTCTAGGGAACTACCGTCTTGTCTTTTCGTGATCAATCAAATTATCCCACAAAAAGCCACGCTTTCCTACACAGCATACCAATTCACAACTAATAAGGGATTTGGTAGCAGTTATCATGTCATTGTTTCATATAAAGCTCAAGCATTAATATATAAATAATCATATAATGCTACACACAGTTTAGGCAATGTGAGAATATCTGATGTACTCATACACATCTGCACGTGTAAAAAATAAAGAAGAAAATACTACCATGAACTTCAACTTTAATATGCATCACTTACCACTTATAACCCCCAACTTCAAATGCATTGCTTCGCAATTCACGCTTGTTAATTTGTGAATAATTTTCAATTTTCCAAGTAAATTTCCCGTATAGCTCAGAAGGTCGGGGTCCTGAAAGAACGTTGATTTAAGAAACTACAACATGACAAATACATCAAAACAAAAAAAGAAGCCAAAATTTATTTTCCTGAGCAATCTCACCATGCATTTCAACAAATAAAATTCAAATAATAAAATCAAACAAAAATATGAAACAAACAAATAAAATCAGTAGCCAAAGATAAAATAGTAAAATATCATTCATCATTTGGCTTGTAGCAACTTAAAAATGGTAAGTTTAAATTTTACCATATGTTTACAAAATATCGAGAAATCTTCAGTTAAACAAGAACAAATTTTACATAACATGCAACACCCATTAATAAGCACAATCAGCATATACAATAATATGCATGCTGTTTTGATCCAATAGTACAGTTCCGCTTGGCTCAATATTAGTCATCAAATCAATTGGTCTGCCTACATTACCTAGGGGCGTGCATTCAGTCACTCAAAGTTACCAGACTGGTCAAACCAATCTATTTTGGCTATGACATTCTATAAAAGAAGCCTAGAGAATAAAATCAATCCAACTGAACTTGTAAGTCAGTTCAGTATCCAAAACAGAACTTTTGAATCCGGACTATCGGTTGGATTGTGATGAAATCGGTCCATAATCCAAATACTAGGCAACATATGAATTATTGATTCACAGGTGGAGTTTTAGTTTTTAAATATACTCCTAAATTAAAATCTTAGTCTAGAATTTGGATTCTGGATCTGATGTTTAGTTTTTTGGTGGTTCAATAATATAGAACCATAAACCAAGCTGAAAAAAATAAATGATGTTACTTGCGATAAGGAAAATAGCAGAACAAAGTCAATTCAGTAAAATTGTGGGCTCCATCCGACTAATACGCATCCCTCTAAATAGCCCAAGCCTCTTGCAGGACAATAATTTTTAAAAGATATTCTCCTTCGCTGGAAGTCTAAACAACTTCAGAAGGCACTATTCTAGACTCCCAAGCCACTAACATTTGGAAGACCATATGGCCTAATTTATGATGCTTTCCAGAATATTGTTTCCAAAATTCCAAATTGAGTGAACACCAAACAGAATGTGCTACTGAATTGCAGAATAGTATTTTAGATCATATCAAATGGTCAAATAATCGGTACTGACTTATCAGATTACAAAATGAGATAAAAAGTAAAAATAAAAACTAGAAACCCTGAGATAACCTGTGTTTTACTTGGGCAAGTGAAGAAAATAAAATCTGAAATAGATATCATGTGACCTCATAATGAGCACAATTTAGTATCTCATGTGAACTCATAAACGTCTCACCATAGAATATTAATCTATACAACGTATTCATCCATAATGCCTATTAATAATTATATGGTGTCATCTACATATTTCTACAATAGTGGTTCAATGAGGCATTAATTCACTAAGAGAAACTCTAAAGCCTACTCTATTCAGTATGATATATATTATATATGCATGGTAGCCTATTCACCAACTTTAGCAAAGATACCACTTGGACCACGTGAGAGCACAAATTCTCAGAGCATGTAGTATTTGACACATATATCAAGATAGGCTAAACAATTTCAAAAGTAGATCAGCTTGATAGAAAAAATTTGGACCAAAACAACTCTCAATTAATGCTCACATAAGGAGCTCTAACAAATTCCACCCCCATAGGCATAGAACACAAACACTGATTGAATGGGAATACAATCTATGGTTTGCAGTCTTAGTTTCACACGTAGCGCAGCAACAACCCCGCAAATCAAGTTATTTATGGCCAAAAGCATAGAAGTAGTCATACCCTATAATAAGTGAAACTTAAGGAACAAACATGTCCCTCCATAAGTGAAACTTAAGGAACAAACATGTCCCTCCATAAGAGATGGTCATACTCAACACTTTCTTCAAGTATTATATAGAAAAGTATAGTATCAGATTGAATGTATTGGTATATAAGTCAGTATCAGCAGTCACAATGTCCTAAGGATTTTTCAATGGTACTTTTAATTCTCCTATAGGCCTTTGCTGATTTGAGCAATCATTCAAACACCACAATATTGATAATCTCATTTACCAGCAAAAATCAATCATAGAAAAGAAACTTCCTGTAAAAAGGTGTTATAGTGCAATAATTTTTACTCTGTTGAGTAGCAATGTAAGTATTTGTGTGAGAACTCAATACAAACAGCGGGTATTTATCTTTAAATAATTAGCAAAACAATATGAAAATCTCCTAAGTCTCTATAAACATTCTTAAAGTAATGAAACTGTGGTCACAAAGTATATAGTCTTGATCAACAACCAATAACAGCTATGAAAAAGAAGGGTATCCATCCCATGGCCATGCACATTTATGTCTAAGCAAAGAGAAACATGCTAACCAAGTACTTTACCCTGGAAGAAAAAATTAGCATGGACCTAGAGTTGCTACATACATAGCCCAGCACATACCAGCTTCGTCATCATCGTCGTCAGTGTCCCAATAAGGAGGTGAAGTTGACGGTACTCCATTCTCCAACTGCTCGCTAGAACGCCATTCAGCAAGAGAATCAACAGATTGGCACCGCTGCCCAGCTGATCTGCCCTCCGTTGGTGATGACATACCACCCGTTCCATAATCATCGGTGCAACTCCCATCCATTACTCAATCCAACCTTATTCAGACTATCCTAATTATTCCCACCTTCCGATTCTTCTTTTGCCTGCACGTATTTCAGAAGAAAAAACAATGAGCCTCAAGCCACTACACACCAAAAAGGGGAAGACGTCTAAAAACATCAAAAACCATGGGAAACTAAAGTGCACAGAATTAAACACCGGAAATCACTTCATGAAAGCGTAACTCCCAAAAGTTTCAGACCAGTGAAAATAAACAGGTAAACGAAAACGGAAATAGAAAATCGTTAAAGGCGACCCCGCCCACCCTAATCGCCCTTCAGCTCCACGTAGCTGGAGAGCCTGATAATAAATGGAAAGGCTGAAATTATCCGGGGAAGAAGAAATCAGACACACCAACATGCCAATTTCAACCAAATTTCATGCTTCAAACTGGTGAATCGGAGTTGAGGAAGCCCAACCGTACAACCACATAGCAGTAAAAGCAAGAGAATCAAATCGAAGTACAGTTTCGGCTAGGATCCAAATCCAGAACCTACCGGCGGTATTCCCCGGCGGTTCGAGAACTAGGTGACGGACTGGGAAAAAAACAAGGAAAAGCCCTCACCACCAGCCTTCGAGAACAAATTTGAGCTAGAGAAGACGGGGTGAGGCGAGAGAGGAGATTTGGGTCGACGCGTTGAGGTTGAAAAGAAAGAGCAACTGGGACGTCCGCAATGCGTTATATATAGATGATTAAATATAGATATTTGTTAAATTTGCAAACCCTTTAATTATCTTTCTACATAATAAAACTCAAATCTCTTTCTTAATTTATTTCTAAATACATCTGATTTTTAAAAACATACTAAAACTAATACCATCATGTTGTTCAAATTAAACGTTTTGCTTTTTTACCCTTAAATAAGATTTGAATTCCAAATTACTTGAAAAAAATGAACAAAACACTTTAAATAATAAAATCATTCGTATTAAATTTATATTAGTACAAAGTATTAGATGCAGATGAAAATAAAGCCTAATAGTTGTCATAGAAATCGCAAGCATGGAGTATACTATTATGGTTCATTCGTTTGCACCGAATTGGAATTTGATATTGGAATTCGATATAGGAATTCGATATTCAGAATTCAGTGTTCGCCTAATAAATAATATTAGTGAATAATGTAGAATTAATCAATTCTTTTGTTCGTTTGTTAAATAAAATTTAATTTAAAAATTGAAAAATGTTATAAATAAACTAATATTTTTTACATATATAATAAAAAATATGCCTGCTGAAAAAATATGCCCGATCGGGCGAAATACGCTTGCCCGGGCGACAATATGTGCGTCAGGGTGACAATATGCGCGCTCGAGCGACAATATGCGCGCCCGGGCGACAAAACACGCGCCCGGGAAAAAAACGTCCGCCCGGGCAAAAAATGACTGCCCGGAAGAAGAAAGTCAGCTCGGTCGAAAAACGGGCGACCGGACGAATAACGGGCGCCTGGGAGACAAAAATTGCGCTCGGGCGACAAACAATGCGCACGGGCGAAAAACGCGCGCCCCGTGCAAAAAACGCGCGCCCGGGAGAAAAAAAATGGGCACCCGGGCGAAAAAAAAACGTGTGCCTGGCGAAAAAATGTGTGCCCGAGCGAAAAAACGCGCTCCCAGGCGAAATATGCGCGCTCGGGCGACAATACGCTCGCCCAGGCGACAATACGCACGCCTGGGAGACAATACGCACGTCTAGGAGAAAAATGCCCGCCTGGGCGAAAAATGCACGCCTGGGCGAAAAACGTGCGCCCGGGCAAAAAATGCGCGTTAGGGAGAAAATACGCGCGTCGCTGCTGGATCATCGGAAGATTGGGAGTCGTTGTTGGAAAGAGGAGGAGGAGCTCTAGCGAGTGAGAATGTCGAGGAGGAACGAGAAGCGCAGTTAAGGAGTCGTTGTTTCTCTTTTTTTTATCGGGAGTAAATTGATCGAGCCAAACTCGCCCAATTCCGATATGTCCAGCTAGATTTTGTGTCTAGGCTAAAATCAATTACATGATATTCAACTCAAATTCCAATTCTTAAAGCTACCTAAGAACCAAACGGCATAATTGGTATTCGTCGTCGAATTCCAATTCCAAGTCTTCAATTCCGTGCGAACGAACGGGCCCTCGTAGATATTTATATGTAATTGCAATGGTATTTTTGAAGATTTAAATTAAATATATAAAAGTTTAAAATAAAATTTTAATAAGAAAATGAGTTAGGTAAAATGTGTGATCAATATTCTAAAGAAGTTGCTTCACTCTTCGGCAGGATTTTTTATCGAACGTCACTTCTCTAAAATATATTTTGATTGACTACCCCGCACGACTTCTCTAATTAAGTACATTTTGATGGGACACTCCACGTGTAATTGTCATAGTTTTTGTATTGCAATTATGCGTGAGCTATCTTATTGTGTTTCAGGTGCAATGTAATTAATCATTTAATTATGTGATTATTATTATAATTCATCGCTTTGAACATTCATATGTATGTCCGAAGATTTATTATATATTTTGATCTTTTGTGTAGCCAGAATCATATGTTACATGCATACAAAAGTTCGATGCAATATGGAGTGAGTGCATACAAAATATTCATAGCAATTCAAGCAAATTTTTCACGCGTGTTCTTGAAGCTCTTAATAATCTCTTATCACCTAAACTTTTGTCCTGCATTGCTCGCATATATCACATGCTTAAGCAATTTTAATGTGAGATGTGGAAATCAATATACAAAATATTTGGATGAATTATAAAAATAAAATGAATTTTTGTGAATCAATGCTTTCATTTTTCTTTATCATGACACGATGAATTATTACTCAATAATTGTGTAATAATTATTTTAACAAATTGCACTCGAGACATATTTCTTAAAATTTCTTTTCTCGTATTAAGATCTCTTTTTTAACAATCAATTCAACTCTTTATTTATAGTTCGCCTGAATAAGAGCAAAGTTAAACTTCTTTGTGGATCGACACGTACTTGCAGTGGTATTACATTTATACACTGGTGCACTTGCAATTTTTTATTACTTGAAATTTTATTGCACTTTAATCTCTGCATCTTAAACTGCTTATTATATCGTATTATTTTTTGTGCTTCGAAATTTCTCACCAAGTTTTTGGTGCAGTTGCCGAGTAAGTTTTAATTTCTCTTTAGTCCTTCGAAAGATTTAGTTTAGAAATTGATTATTGCAATTTTTTGGCTCTGTTGTCGGGGAAGTTTTAATTTCTCTTTAGTTCTTCGAATTATTTAGTTAAGAAATTGATTATAATTGATATACACACATAAATTTATACAAGTTCCAGGGGTGCTATTAGCCAAAACTTCATCATGGGAAAGTAGAGGTAGTGGAGTCATGCTCAACCACATGGCGAAGGGAGTGGGGAAATAAGGAGAAAACGTCACGATTGTCGCAGCGGCGTCACCCGCGCGGGTAGCAACAAGGCCACACCCCGCCATCGTCGGGTACGACCGAAGCTGCGCAATTGCCCCCACTAAGGGGGTGCGGGCCACACCCCCCACATAGTGGGCGCGTCCATGGCCGCTCCCCTCATAGGGGTGCGGTCATGGGGGAGCGGCCAAGCCCGCACCCATAGGGGTTGCGGCAAGGCCCGCACCCCCCTGGGAGTGCGGCCGAAACTGCCCCCTTGGGGGGTACGACCGAAAATGCACCCCTTCCGGGGGTGCGGTCGGAACCGCATCACCCACCCTTTTAAGGGGGTGCGGCTTCCCGTCTTGGGGGGCGTGGTCTTTGGCGGCGCGCCCTCCCTCTTGCAAACACGCTCCTTGTTGAGAACAACGTCTAACAGTGTTCCTGATTTGAAGATGTGTTTAGCTCAATGATAAGTACAAGGTGTATTTAATGTTATATTTAGTTCATGCTTGCAGAGATCAGACAATATGTCCAATACTTCAATAACTTGCCCAAGTACAATATCGTCGAAAAGGACTGGACATATAGTCGATAAGTATATGCATGTCATTGAAATAATGTGCAGAGCAAAGTAGAGTGAGCATATCAGCTATCGTCGAGACAACATACGTATGATGATATCGTTGTGACATCAACACTACAACACCTCACAACGATATCAGAAAGCCGAGATGAAGAAAGAAGACTCAAGCGCAACTACAAGGCAGAATGTCGATCACATCATCGTAAAGAAGCCTTGACATCGATAAGTCTAAGTCAGAATAAATATCGTCGTAAAGGAGCCATGTCGTTGAAAAGGCTAAGCAAGACTGATGTCAACGATATCATTGTAAAGAAGGACTGACGTCGAAAAGACTAGGGATGATCGAACAAAGACGGGCAGTTGCTGAAGAATTGATTGTCGACGTAATATCGACTATGTCGTCGATAAGATAAGGTGGTCACAACAATATCAAGCAATCAAGAAGATTACGTCGACATCAGTTAGATGACTTCATGTCGTCTTAAGTGCAAGTGCAGAAGGGATGTCCCGTGTCGTCAAGATATCTCTATCTGAAGAAGATGGAAGGAGATTTGAAGATCTGTCCTAGTTCAAGACAATGACAAGTCCCGTCGTCGAGATATTGTTCATGTCTTTGTAACCATGGAAACATCGTCGAGACAGATTCAAAAATGCCAGACGCGCTGTCAGCATTTAATGTCGCCGCCTGATTGTCCAATCAGCGCGTGCTATTAAGGTATGAGCATTTGTCAGTAAAGGACATCATAGGTGACCGTTAAGTGGCTTCTCCATCCTATAAAAGGGAACAGTGGATGCCCTAATGAAAAGAGAGAAAAAGACGAGAACGAAGGAACGAAAAAGAATCTTGCCGAGCAATACAACAAAAAGTTGCGGAGAAGAATCGAAATTAAGAAGAGGAGAACAAAAACGCTCATCCAGTGTTCTCCAAGTTGCAGTCAAGCCACATCGACTGAGAAGAATCGTTCAAGTCAAGAAGCCAGTTAACATCAGACAAAAGAAGAATGCTTGAAGAAGATCTTTGCTTTCAAGATTCAAATCAGAAGCATCTTCGTCAAGACAAGAAGCCAATCTCCATCAGGCAAAAAAGTATATATTGTATATCTTTCTTGTAAAGGCTTGCGGGCCAAATCTGTAAGATTTGTTTTCAGATCTAAGTCTCGAGCTTGAGGGCTAGGGCAGAGGATTTGCGGGTCCAAAAGTGTCGAGCTTGCGGGCTCGGGTGTAGTGAAGGGGCTTGCGGGCCTAGGCTACAGAGGACTTGCGGGTCCAAATGTGTCGAGCTTGCGGGCTCGGGTGCAGTGAAGGGGCTTGATGTCCTAGGCTGCAGGGACTTGCGGGTCCAAGAGGCAAGACTTGCGGGTCTGTGCTGTGTAGGGCTTGAGGGACTGAGTGGCGAGCTTGCGGGCTCTGGTGCAGTGAATGGGCTTGCGGGCCTAGGCTGTAGGGACTTGTGGATCCGAGTTGTAAGGCTTGGGGGCCGGAGACATTAGCGGAGTTTGGCGAGTCTAGCACACTGCTAGGTAGGCGCAGAGGGACAGAGGACTACTCAAGACACCCGGTCTTGAGGAACCTATATAAATTCTTGTGTGTTTTTCTGTGCAGTGCTTTTAATTTCTAGATTTATTAACCAAAAATCAAGAACACCAAAAGGGGAATAAAATCATTCGAAATACCTATTCACCCCCCCCCCCCCCCCCCCCCCCCCTCTAGGTAATAAGTCGACACCCAATAACTAACACTCCTTCAGCAGTGCCCGATTGCATTCTCAACTTTCCGTCCGCAAAGCAAGCGAAGCGCTTCCACGTTCACCACGCGCTCAGTACGCTTTCGCATTCACCGCATGCTCAGAATGCTTCCGCATTCATCGCTCGCTCAGAACACATTCACGTTCCCGACGTGCGCGGCATTTAACCTTTCTTAATTTCATAGATTGCAGATCTTGTTCTCTGCGCTCAACGCCATCAACGAAGCTACCCGATCTGCCCGAATTGACCGAACTGTCCGGGGGCAAGATGGGAATATCCAAAAAAATGACGATCCATGTGCTCCAAATCAGCAAACGTGATTCACCCATTAGGTGGTTACGGTTGTTACGATGGCAAAATTATCGGTTACCCCTGCCAAAGGCTATAAAAGGAGTCTAGAGCCTTCATTTCAAAGGACCTTGTCTTTTACACCCAAGAGAGCTCCGTTGAAGCTTCCTCAGAGTTCTTCTTCGGCGCTTGAAGATCTTCTTCAAGTCTTCGAAGATCTCCTTCTTCACTTGAAGATCTTATTCGAGTCTTCGAAGATCTCCTTCGGTGCTTGAAGATCTCATTCAAGTCTTCAAAGATCTCCTTCAAGTATTCGAGGATCTCCTTCAACCATTCAAAGATATCCTTCAAGCCATTGAAGATCTCCTTCGTTTTCGAAGGCATTCTTCTTAAGGGACTCAGAGATCCTCCGGACTCCAAATGGCGACTAGAGCATCTCACTTTCATTCCCACAGAGAAAATACTTAGTCTCGTGAGAGGTGGTCTGTCACCCTCAGAAATTTCTCTTTATTACCATTGTAACGAGCGGCGGCCTGTCGCCCTCGAGTTCTCATTTTAACTTGTAAGATACTGACGCATAATGGGATTTGGCCGGCACAGCCCCGACCGTGTGGTTTTTTACCCTTTCTGGGTTTTACACGTTAAAAACGTCTTGTGTCATCCACTATTTCTCTCATTGACTATTTGCGCGCTCGGCTCGCTCTCGAGCTAAGGTGGTTCAATTTGACCGGTCTACCAGAGAATCGAGCAACCCATAATAGTTTGGCGTCGTATGTGAGAATGTATTCCCAAAACTCTACAAAAGTCTATAGAGATTTCCTCAAGACAACATCTATCAATGACAAGAAGGAGTGCCCGCACCACTGAAGGATCAATCCTTAGGGGCGCATCGATCCGACTCCCTCACTTTCACTCATAAACGCACCTCTCGTGGATGAAGCAGGTGTTGGATCGATTGGCGCCCTTAGAGGGGTGGTGAATAAGGGAATAAAATTCTTCTTTATAATTTTAGACAATTTAACTTAAAGGAGGAAACAATTGTAATTTGCAATTCTATAAATTATGCCAAATGATAGAAATCAAGTAAACACAAAAAGAGACATGATTATATTATATAAAAAAGTGTTTACATAAATTTGATTTCTATATCGCTAGAAATCGGAGGTGTACAAAGTAAAAATAAGTTTTCCTTTTATATACTGACTTGTATCCCCACAAACCGGTTGGCTTTAGCCTATCCTTCCCCGGATATGACCTCAAGCCGCTCTAGCCAATCCTTCCCCGGATATGGCCTCGAGCCCCCTAGATATAATCACCTAAAACTAGTCGCCAACACAAGGCGAATTCCCCCTAAGTCCCACCCAGACCTAGTCGCCAACACAAGGCGAATTCTCTAAATGGTTACAAAAATATATGGAATGAAAATAAATATAACAATAATGAAACTCCCTATATGAGATCTCTGAAGATGAGAATGAAGGATCGCTGTAGCATAAGCGAGGTTGAAGCAATCGTTCTTCGGATGCACCGTGGTGGCTTCCTTCTCCAGAAATCCTCTTTGGCTTTGAGTGGGAGATGAACTTTCGGCAGAGTAGCAGCTCTGGAAATTTGGCACAAGTAATCTCTCTAGAAGCACTAGCTCAAAATGAGAGAGCCCATCAATTTATAGATCTTGAAGATAGCGCCTGCGGTAGCTCCTAGCGCCTGCAGTAGTGTTCGTGTGGAGCGGTTGCGAAACCGTCGGCGTCGTGGCGCTGTGCACGAACTTGAGATAGCGCCAGGCAGTAGCGCTAGCGCTGGCGGTAGCATTCGTGTGGAGCGGTTGCGAAACCGTTGGCTGTGTGACAGAACAAACTTTCGTCGA
The DNA here is from genome assembly GCA_033032865.1 of Dactylorhiza incarnata. Lineage (NCBI taxonomy): Eukaryota > Viridiplantae > Streptophyta > Magnoliopsida > Asparagales > Orchidaceae > Dactylorhiza > Dactylorhiza incarnata. Next base: position 422,332 of record JAWHQI010000002.1, read on the forward strand.
ACGGCCTCAAATTCGTCAAACGGAGCAATTTCGTCGAACGGAAACACTTTCGTCGAACGGAGCTTCAAATTCGTCGAATGGCCTCAAATTTGTCAAACGCAATATTGTTGTGCAGGAGCTCAGTTCGTCGAACTCCAATTCGTCGAGCGGCCTTCACATTTCGTCGAACGGAATATTCGTCGAACGCAGGCAAATTCGTCGAACGGAACTCCAAGTTCGTCGAACGCATATTCCTTCAGATTTCGTCGAGCGCCTTCAGAGTTCGTTGAATGCAGGTAGATAATGCTGGGCGTTAACTACTAACACGAGCGTTAGCACATATTCCAGAGAATCATCTCCAATCTGTTTTATACCTATGGAGTATTGCACCTATAGTTCCTGCATACTCTAAACACACAAAATACAAGATTAAATACAATTTGGAATTTGTTATTTTCAAACAAAGGGATGTGATACACATGTCCAACAATCTCCCCCTTTTGATAATAACAAATCCTCTTAGCAAGAAATCAACAATAGTGTTTAATGATAAGCATGATGATAGTGCAACTATAGTATATGATAAACATGATGATATGCATACTCCCCCTATCTTAATGCTCCCCCTATATAAATGCAATTTATGTTTTACTCCCCCTAAATGATAGATTACATGAATTATTCTCCCCTTAATCTTCTATATTTCTCCTATATAGATTTCTTCAATTAATCCCCCCCCCCCCCCCCCCCCCTTTTGGTATTATCAAAAGAAGGTAGGGTGAGGGTAGTAAGGAGACATTCTTTAGGCTAGTTATAAATCATGATCGAGCTTTTGTAATATATGAAATGATAAAGTGTTTAAGCATAGTATATATAAGAGATTTCAAATAAAAAGATAAGAGTTGTAAGCAAGCAGAAGATTATAAGAAACATCTTTTTGTAAACATGAAAAATATAAGTAAAAATATGAGTTTTAGTTCAAAATTGAAAGATGTTTTAACCTTTTTCAAATCTCAAAGTTTTTCATAAAGATACCAAGCTTGAAATGAACATATCAAAGAGAGATTATACTATAATGTTACTTAATTTTAAGTTCAAGAGATACCAAAACATTGTAGAGATCATGCTAGGTTATTTAGTGCATTTTATATAAAGAGTGGTATAGATAAAACATTAGAATCCAATACTCATGAGAAGAAGTGTTATGAAAGATAATGATGTGCATATAAGTGTATTTTGAGCAATGTTAACAATTGATTTAAATCACAAAATACAAGACATATGTAGAGTAAAGTGCACAATAAAACACAAGTATATTACTTTCTCACACTTTTAATGCACATAATTTTTAACAATGTGGTGTAATAACCAAGGTTTGCACAAGACACTTTACTATTCTTTCCAAGGTGCTCAACCTCACAATGCTTATGAAGACTTATCAGGAGGTTCATGTAGTGCTTGGTGGAGTTATATTTGTCTACATATATAGTTTTTTTTGTTCACATTTGTGAGACAACATTCTCCGAATACACTTATTTTGCAAACCCCAAATTTTTAACTTAACCACTTTTCTAAATTTTATAAGTGCAATTCAAATGTAGTGTAGGCAATAAACTTATGCAAGTTTTAATTCATTGTACAAATACAATACACAAGCAAGCATTTTGGATTTAAACACACATGTTGATTATCAAAATAAGTGAGTGAAATGTATCATTATCAATCAAAAAACATTTACTCATACTTAGAGGCATGCTAAGCTTGGTTCTACACATATTTTTCAATACTATTGATGCACTTTAAATAGATATATCAAGGCATGATAAACAAAACAATGTTCATAGTAATTTGAAGGAATAAATTTTAACATTGTAAATAATTCTAAATAACGGAATTCATTCATGCTTGATATTAGCAATAAAGATCATACAAATTTTTTTGTTTTGAAAAGTTTTAATGAAAGAAAAACAAAAAACCACAAAAACCTATTTTTGTATTTTTGAATTTTGAAGTTTTGTAGTTGATTTTTCATAATATGGATAAAAACAAAATAACAAAGGTTAGAAACACAAAAACTAAGTAGTACATATGAACTAAAATATTTTTAGAAATTTTAAAACCCAGAAAAATCAGAAACCCACGCTAGCGCCGGCGCTATCGCTAACGCTGGAAACAATACATGATTTTTTAAGAATTTTAAAAATCTGATTTTTGATATTGATTAGGGGTCTTAGAAGTAGTCTTATGCAGAAGTTTTGTAATTTTTAGAGATGTCTTGATTGCTCAAATTGCATAAAACATTAGAATTTTACATGTTATTCATCCTAAGATGTCTAAGACTCCTAATTCCAACCTTAACATTTGAAACCTTGCATCGGAAAGAGGTTTATTGAATATATCAGCTAGTTGAGAGTCCGTGCCAATGAAACTTATTCTAACATTTTCCTTCTTAATGTGATCCCTTATGAAATGATGACGTACATCTATATGTTTGGATCTAGAATGGTGTACCAGATTATTTGTGAGATCAATGGCACTTTTGTTGTCACATTTTAGTTCAATAAGTTTTAGATGAAAACCAAAGTCCTCTAAAGTTTGGCTCATCCATAGTGCTTGTGCACAATAACTTCCTAATGCAATGTATTCAGCCTCCATGGTGGAGAGTGCAACCGAGTTTTGTTTCCTACTAGACCATGCAACTAATGAAGGTCCTAGAAAATGACAAGTACCACTAGTGCTTTTTCTATCAAGTGAACAACCGGCGTAGTCCGAATAGGAGTAGCCGTGAAGTGTAAATGAATTATTGTGCGGGTACCATAATCCTAATCTAGATGACCCAATGAGATATCTAAAAATTCGTTTTACCGCTTTTAAATGAGATTCTTTTGGATTGGCTTGAAATCGAGCACATAAGCATACGACAAACATAATATCGGGTCTAGTTGCACTTAGATAAAGTAGATATCCTATCATACCTCTATATAAAGTTTGATCTATAGAAATTCCTGATTCATCTTTTCCTAATTTTAGTGATGCACTCATTGATGTAGAAGCATGTTTAAGGTTTTCAAATCCAAAACGTTTTAGCATATCATGGACATATTTAGTTTGACATACAAAGATACCATCAATTCTTTGTGATATTTGAAAACCAAGGAAATAAGAAAGTTCTCCTACAAGACTCATTTCAAATTCATTTTTCATCACTAAAATAACTTCTTTACACATCTCTTCATTAGTAGATCCAAAAATAATATCTTCAACATATATTTGTAAAATAATTATATCATCATTGTTGTGCTTAATGAAGAGAGTATTATCTGCACTTCCCATAATATAACCGTGCTTTAATAAAAATGATGTAAGTCTTTCATACCATGCACAGGACGCTTGTTTTAAACCATAAAGCGCTTTCTCTAGTTTATAAACATGATTTGGAATTTTTTCACTAATAAAACTAGGGGGTTGTTCAACATAAACTTATTCTTTTACAAACCCGTTGAGAAAAATACTTTTTACATCCATTTGAAATAATTTTATTCTTTTAAAGCTTGCAAATGCTAGAAAAATTCTAATGGATTCCAACCTAGCAACGGGTGCAAAAGTTTCATCAAAATATATCCCCTCGATTTGTGAATATCCTTGTGCTACTAAGCGTGCCTTATTCCTAGTGATTCTAGACTCACCATCTAATTTATTTTTAAAAATCCATTTTACACCTACAACCGGGTGATTAGATGGTCTTTCTACTAATTTCCAAACATTTTGTCGCTCAAATTGTTCTAACTCTTCATTCATAGCCAAAAACCAAAATTCATCATTCAAAGCGGTAGAAACGGTTTTTGGTTCAATTTCGGAAACAAAGCAGATATTTGAATGCGATTCATGAAGAGAAGAGCGAGTTCTTACCCCGATGGATGGTTCACCAATTATTAATTCCCGTGGATGATCCTTTGTGAATTTCAAGGCACTTGGAGGTACATATTCATCTTCCTTGGCCTCCTCTTCTTCTTCTTTGGAAGGTTCCTCATTACCATGCTCCAAAGGTTGTAATAGATCATCCTTGTTGCCTGCGGAAAGTTTTTCTACACAAGGAACAAACTAATCAAATTTTACATTTATTGACTCTTCAACTCTACTAGTTCTTTTATTAAAAATTCTATAAGCTTTACTAGTTGAAGAGTACCCAAGAAAAGTTCCTTCATCACATTTTTCATCAAACTTTTCCAAGCTATCTTTTGTATTCAAAATAAAACATTTACAACCAAAAAACTTTGAAATAAGATACATTAGGCTTCTTTTGAAAATAGAGTTCATATGGTGTGAGATTAAGAGATGGGCGAAGCATGATTCTATTCATAACATAGCATGATGTATTTACGGCTTCGGCCCAAAAGGACTTAGGTAATTTATATTCACATAACACAGTGCGTGCTAGTTCTTGAAGTGTCTTATTCTTTCTTTCTACAACACCATTTTGTTGTAGTGTGCGTGGTGCAGAGAACTCATGTTTAATGTCTAACATATCACAAAAGGATGTAAATTTTTTATTTTCAAATTCTCCTCCATGATCCGAGCGAATGCATTTAATTTTTAAATCACTTTCATTTTGAATAAGAGTACATAATTTTGCAAATTCACAAAACGCATCGGATTTGGAAGAGAGAAATAATGTCCAACAATATCTTGAAAAATTATCTATTAAGACATATGTATATAATCTACCACCAAGACTTGGAGTGCTAACTGGACCAAAAAGATCCATATGAATTATTTGCAAGGGTCTTGTAGTAGAAATGAAATTTTTACTTTTGAAAGAGGATCTAGAAAATTTACCTTTTTGACATGGTGAACAAAGTGAAGGTAAAGTTCCATTTAATCTAGGCAATCCTCTAATTAAATTACTTTTGGCAAGTTTTACAATGAGCTTTGTGCTAGCATGTCCTAGTCTTCTATGCCAAAGTTCTAATTTATCATTTTTAGTGATAAAACATTTTATAGGTTATTTAGAAAGATCATGAAAAGAAACTATATAAACATTATGTATTCTTGGTGCAGTTAGTAAAATATTTTTTGTAGTAGGATTAAATATTTTGCATAAGTTAGTGGAAGATTCAAATAACACATCTAATCCTTTATCACATAATTGGCTAATAGAAATTAAATTGTGTTTTAATCCTTTCACATAAAGAACATTAGATATAGTAAAAGATTTGTTACCAACTGTACCAATTCCCATGATCCTTCCTTTTCCGTTGTCACCAAACGTCACGATCCCTCCCTTCTTCTTTTCTAGGCTAAGGAACTTAGCTTTATTGCCCGTCATGTGCTTGGAGCATCCTGAATTCAAGTACCACACGTCTTCATTGTCCTTAGCCTGCCTGCACATCTAGAAAGAAGATGAGAGTAAAGATCCGGATACCCAAGTGGTGCCACCCATAGAATAAGTGGAAAACTTAGGTACCCAAATTTGTTTTAAAGTATTTTGTTTTATTTTCCTGCAAGAACTAGATATGTGACCTAACCTATAACAGTTTGCACACGAAATAAAGGGGGTTGAGACCCTTTTCTGGAATATTTTCTTGCTGGAACAAATTGGATTTACAGAAGAAAAGCATTTTGAAAAAGAAAATTCAGGTTTCTGGTATGAGGTGCTAGCGCCGGCGTTAGTGGCTAACGCCGGGCGGTATCCCTCTCCTCGATATCCGAGCCCAAATTTTCCCGAACCATGGCGCTGGTACCCTAAAATCATTTCTAGTGATTTTTGGCCTATTCCAAATTTTTTAATGGCCATGGTGAGATCATGAACTTGTGCTTTAAGTGAAGAATTTTCTTTCACAAACATACACACTTATTTTCAAAACCTTTTTTGTTATTTTTGATTTGCAAAAGAGAGGCTTCTAATTTCCTTTCTAATTCCCCCTTCTCTTTTGTAAGAGTTTTGGCATGAGAGAGGGCTTTGTAAAGTGACTCTTCAATATCTTTTGCCAATTTAGTGGAGTGATCACACTCTTGGCAAGAAACCTTTCTCTTTTCTAAAACAATTACCTTTTTGGAAAGCTTTTGATTTTCTTTTATAAGAGATTCATTTTTACGATTCAATAAGATACTATCTTTCATATTTTTATCAAAAGCTTTGCAAGTTTCAAGGAATTCATTAAAGAGTTCATCATAAGTGGGAGGAGTTACCTCAGTGTCGCTAAGAACATTGGTGTCGTCGCCGTCGTTTCCATGTCCCATGAGGCACATGTTTGCTTCCTCATCTTCGGTTGATGAAGACCCGCTTGATTCTTCAGAGGAGGAGGAGGAGTCATCCCATGTTCTAGCTTTTAGCACCTTCTTCTTCTCCTTCCCTTTGTGTCTCTTTTCCTTCTTCTCCTTCAAGAACTTTGGGCACTGGCTCCGAATGTGCCCGGTCTTCCTACAATGAAAGCACTCCGGTGGAGGTCTTTCTTCTTCATCGTCACTCTCCTTTTCCTTCTTTGCGGATGACCTTTTCCATCTTTCATCCTTTTGGATAAATTTCCGGAAAGTGTTTCTCCTTTCCGGATTTCGCATGAATTTTCGGAAATTCTTCACCAAAAGGCTTTCTTCATTTTCATCCTCATCCTCTCGGCACTCCTTCTTTGATGTTAGTGCCAACGCCTTCTTCTTTGGCTCCTTGCTGTATTCATCATATTGGATTTTGAGTTCTACCTCATGGGTTTTGAGATTCCCAATGAGGCTCTCAACTTGGAGCGTTCTTAGATTGTGCGATTCTGAAATGGCCGTCACCTTCGGGTTGAATTTTGGTGGAAGAGAACGAAGAATCTTTCGGACCAAGTCGCTGTTGGAGAAAGTCTTTCCAAGTGCTTTGGAGGCATTGGCGATCTTGGTGAAGTGCGTGTACATGCCATCAACATCTTCACTTTCATCCATCCGGAATTTTTCATATTCCGACTCAAGTTGAAAAAGCTTTGAATCTTTAACCTGTGATGTACCTTCATGAGTAACTTCCAAATGATTCCAAATTTCATATGCAGTAGTACATGCAGAAATTCTATTAAATTCATTTCTATCTAACGCACAAAATAAAGCATTCATAGCCTTGGCGTTATTTTTGTATTTTAGCTTATCCCTATCATCCCATTTATCTTTTGGTTTATCTAAAGTTATCTCTCCAACTACAAATGTAGGAGGAGAGTATTCCTCTTCTACCATATTCCATACCTCAATATCTAAGGTCATAAGAAAACATCTTATCCTATTTTTCCAGTAATTATAATCTGACCCGGTAAAGAGTGGAGGTCTACTAATTCCCTGACCCTCGGAAAAAGCGAGATCATAAAACGCCATTATTCCTGGTTTTTAAACCATTTGGAATAACCTGCCTCTGATACCACTTGTTGGATCAATTGGCGCCCTTAGAAGGGGGTGAATAAGAGAATAAAATTCTTCTTTATAATTTTAGACAATTTAACTTAAAGGAGGAAACAATTGTAATTTGCAATTCTATAAATTATGCCAAATGATAGAAATCAAGTAAACACAAAAAGAGACATGATTATATTATATAAAAAAGTGTTTACATAAATTTGATTTCTATATCGCTAGAAATCGGAGGCGCACAAAGTAAAAACAAGTTTTCCTTTTCTATACCGACTTGTATCCCCACAAACCGGTTGGCTTTAGCCTATCCTTCCCCGGATATGGCCTCTAGCCACTATAGCCAATCCTTCCCCGGATATGGCCTCGAGCCCCCTAGATCTAATCACCTAGAACTAGTCGCCAACACAAGGCGAATTCCCCCTAAGTCCCACTCAGACCTGCCAATACAAGGCGAATTCTCTAAACGGTTACAAAATATATGGAATGAAAATAAATATAACAATAATGAAACTCCCTATATGAGATCTCTGAAGATGAGAATGAAGGATCGATGTAGCATAAGCGAGGTTGAAGCAATCGTTCTTCGGATGCACCGTGATGGCTTCCTTCTCCAGAAATTCTCTTTGGCTTTGAGTGGGAGATGAACTTTCGGCAGAGTAGCAACTTTAGAAATTTGGCACAAGTAATCTCTCTAGAAGCACTAGCTCAAAACGAGAGAGAGCCCATCAATTTATAGATCTTGAAGATAGCGCCTGCGGTAGCTCCTAGCGCCTGCAGTAGTGTTTGTGTGGAGCGGTTGCGAAACCGTCGGCGTCGTGGCGCAGTGCATGAACTTGAGATAGCGTCAGGCGGTAGCGCTAGCGCTGGCAGTAGCGTTCGTATAGAGCGGTTGCGAAACCGTCGGCTGCGTGACAGAACAAACTTTCGTCGAACGACCTCAAATTCGTCGAACGGAGCAATTTTGTCGAACGGAAACACTTTTGTCGAACAGAGCTTCAAATTCGTCGAACGGCCTCAAATTCGTCGAACGCAATATTGTTGTGCAGGAGCTCAGTTCGTCGAACTCCAATTCGTCGAGCGCTCGTCAATCGGAATATTCGTCGAATGGAATTTTCGTCGAACGCAGGCAAATTCGTCGAACGGAACTCCAAGTTCGTCGAACGCATATTCCTTCAGATTTCGTCGAGCGCCTTTAGAGTTCGTCGAACGCAGGTAGATAACGCTGGGCATTAACTACTAACGCGAGCGTTAGCACATATTCCAGTGAATCATCTCCAATCTGTTTTATACCTATGGAGTATTGCACATATAGTTCCTGCATACTTTAAACACACAAAATACAAGATCAAATACAATTTGGGATTTGTTATTTTCAAACAAAGGGATGTGACACACATGTCCAACAGTAGGAAATGCTCCTATAGCAATGCTGGAAGGGTGCATGCATCAAATGGAAGAACATCAAACCGAGATACTGACTCTCCTGAGAAATCTCGAGGTTCCTCGAGTTCCCGCTCCACCTCCAGCACTGAATGTTCCAATTCCCCATCCCCAAATCATGTTGCGGTCGAGGAGGCCGCTCGGGAGGAGGGTGACTCAAAAGAACTCTCTGATGCAGCAAGCTCCACTCATCCCGCCCGGTTGGCCAGGAGACCAGAAGGCGATCACCATCACCAACGCCAAAGAATAATTGGCCCCAGACAAATTGTAGGGAGAACCACTCGAGAAGAAATACGCGATGTGATAGCGGAGGAGTACAATTAGCTTGGTCGGTGTACTGCTTTTGTTCGTCATCCCGTGCACAATGACTCTCCACTATCACCCCAAGTACTGGCTCACCCAGTCCTGCATGGCTTCAAAGTCTCCAACATTAAAACATTCGACGGGACGGACGACCCGTGGGAGCATGTCAATCATTTCACTACCATCATGAGAATTTACATCGCTCCGGACCAGCTCCTCTGTCAGGTGTTTCCAGCAACCTTGAAAGGTCAAACGCGCACCTGGTTCCATTCTCTGAGAGATAGAGCCATAGACAGCTTCGCAGAGATGGCACGACAGTTCACTGACCAGTTCATTGCCAACCGTAGGACTGTTCGAGACCCCTCCCATCTTTCAGGAATCCGCCACAACGACAGAGAGACTCTTAAGGATTTTTTCCACCGCTTCACTACCGAGGCCCGACAAATCCCAGGGGTCGATCCCAATCTACTGCGCGGTGTTTTCCTTAGGAGTCTCCGTCCAAGCGACTTTTACTCAGCTCTGATGAGGGAGACACTGCCGAGTTATCCCGATCTCGTTCATCGGGTAGAATCTCAGATAGCAGTCGATGAGGCTATCGAGGCGCATCAGCAACAGTTCAAAGGCAGCCAAAGAAGGAAGATGGGGTTGGAGCAGGCCCCGGAAGACCGGAAGAGAAGCGCAATGAAGAGTGTCGCATCGACTAGCGCCTTCGCAACCCCCGAAGAGATCCGGATTTGTGACCGCCTAGAGTTTACAACTCGTTGAATACCACAAGAACAAACGTACTCGACGCCATCCAGAATAACCTGGAGCTTCACAGACGAAGGGTACCTCTCCCAAATCCGAGAAGTAACCAAACAAAGTACTGCGAGTTCCACCGGAAACTGAGCACACCACCGAAGAATGTTCCAGGTTGAAAGATGAAATTGAATGTCTCATCCGTCAGCTACTGATGCGCAAATCTTTCACACCGCTATAGGCAGTAACAAGACTGCAGCAAGAAATGGCAGTGTACCGATCGCTCAAATAATATAAAATGGGACTGATCCCCAAGTATCGATCTCGAAGGAACACAGTAAGGTGGAGTTTACTTTTGAGGAGGGACTTGAGATAGAAGTCCTTTAGGTCGGATGGATTGCAGAAGAGTTTGGATTGGATTATGGAAAGCAAAATCAAACTATTTTACTAAACTACTACTATGCAGGCCGCTATGCACTGCTTCGCTGGGCGGATGAAAACTATGCATGCCCCTATGCACTGCTTCGCTAGGCGGATGGACGAGAAGGCAAGCGGATGAGGTGAGTTTAACTGCGGAAGGTTTTGAGGGTCGTTAGCACCTCTTGGCTAGGCGTATGGACTACACGGGCCGTTAGAACCGCTTCGCTGCACGGATGGAAGACTAGGCTTGCAGATGGAATGGTTCGCACCGGCAGAGTCGAGGTGGATTATACGGGTCGTTAGCACCGCTTAGCTTGGCGGATGGAAGAGTATGCTTGCGTAATGGATGAGTAGGCTAGCGTAATGGAATGGAGGGTGATGGCAAAGTGGAGGATGGAATGGGGGCGCACCTCATACACAAATATAAACAAGATTATTTCATAGAAATGAAACTAACATTACAAATCATGGTTTATAGTGCACATCATCAAAATGTAGGAATCTAACATATACAACCATCAATACAAAGAGGAGGAAAGCAAAGGAATCGACCCAATCTGAAGCCTTGTCGAAGATTCACGGTTGGAATCGCTGGGTTGTCAATCCGCATCCAAGCTCGGTCCTCAACTGTGTCCGGGGTAGAGACGGCTGTCACTACCTCCCAATGGCCCGTCTTCTTCATCTCACGATCCGGCCACAAGACCAAAGCTTCCTTCTCCTTGGATGATGATGGATGTAGGGCTAGATCCCTCTCCTTGGAGCTTGAGGATGATGGAGGAGGCCGAGAGGATGAAGAGTACCTGAAAATGGCGCTCAAAAAGACCTAAAATGTGGATTATGGTGAAGGGATTTGTGAAAACGCGTATTTATAGAAAGCAGAATTTTGAACGCGCATGATCAGTGGCGCACAACCAGTGGTCGTGCGAGAAGAAATGCCACTGAGCGTGCGAGAACAACTGTAGCAAATCCAGAATGGTAAAATAGTGCACGATCAGTGGTGCACGACCAGTGGTCGTGTGAGAAGGAATCCAGTGATTGTGCGATCCACTTGGGTGGAAAATGGGGGAATGCGCATGACCAGTGGTCATACGCCTGTTTGTGTGTGAACAAAAACGCACGACCAGTGGCCTTTTAGGCTAAAAATGGCCCAAACCAACTCCGAGTGTCCACACAATCCTTGTACCTATATGAAAACAGTCCAGGCCACTAGCAGATGCATTCCACATGATCAACAGAAATAGTATAGCATCATTGAAAAGATGAAACGTAAGAAATCACACCAGACAGGGCTGAAAATGCGCACTATGAGTGAAATAGGCAATATGATCGAATAGAAGCAATAATGGGCCTTAAGTGTAGTGCAACGACATGGAAAATGACCCAGATGACTCAGGAAATCACTATATAAATCGGGCTCATCAGCTACTCCTCAGAATATTTCTGCATGGCCAAGTGCCCAATCAACCCCCGCCACCGAGAGAGGTAAGGGGGCAACCTCCCGCTCCCCAAGGTGCTGCAGCAGGTAGGCCAATGGTGGGAGAGATCGAGACTATCGTTGGACCTCCCACCCTCGCCGCGCAGGTCCTCTCAATAACTAAACCCCCAAGGGACCACGAAGATAAGAAATTCAAACAATACATCATGATCGCTTTCGGGAAAGAGGATCTGCAAGAGGTACGGTTACCGCATCAGGACCAGCTCGTAATCAGCGCAGGAATTGGGGATGTTTTGGCGGGACGACCATTTCACTAAAACGTTCCTTTTGTCAGTGATTGCTGGAGCTACGGACCTCCGATTGAGAAACCGTTGCACTAGTGAACTCGTGGAGACGATATTAAGCTTCCCTGAAATGTTTGTCAAGTTCTGAGCAATTTTATTTTCTGGCGAGACGCCGACTGCTGCCACTCTGGCGAACCTAATCTGACTGCCCTGATTTTCCCGGGGGCAAAGTTGTCTAACCACTAAAATTAGTGATCCGTGGGATATAAACTGGGCATTCCCATTCGTCCATCAAATAATTAAAATAACAAAATTACCTATGTGCCCCTCTTAAGACCTATAAAGGAGGGTCTAATCCTTCATTTGAAGGAGCGTAAAAGTTTAGAGAGGAGTATGGATCTTGCGCTCTTGCGTTGTGATATCGAAAAGCTTCCGATGAAAATGACTCTTTAGTCTTAAAAGCGTTCATGTGCGCGCAACTTTTTAGTGCATTCACCGGTAAGCAGCCACTAAAAGAGTTCATGTTCGCGCAACTCATAAGTGCGTTCACGTGCACATTAAGTCCTCAAAAATTTTGCGTGCGCGCATGTCTTTAGTGCGTACGCGTGCACACAACTCCTCTGAATGCGCCCATGCGTGTAGTTCCCCAGAGCACGCCCAAGCACGCAGTTCCCTAGAACACGCCCATGCGCATAGATCCACTGAGTGCGCCCGTGCACATAGATCCCCATAGTGCTCCCATTGCGCAGTTCCCTAGAGTGTGACCTCCCACACAGGAGAAACACATAACTCTTGTAAGACGAGTGGTGGCCTGCCACCCTCCGGTAAAATAACAATGTATTGAATCATGATATAGTGAATTGTTCAAGCTGGTCCAAGCCCCATATTTTTCCACATAAAAATATTGCTATTTGCATGTTCAGCTCACTCTCGAGCTAAGATGATCCAACTCGATCGGTCCATAAGAGCATTGAGTGATACACAATAGTTTCACGCCATTTGTGGGAGCAATCACAATCCTCTGAAGATTTTATGAAGTTAGTTCTTGATCTGTGATAGTAATCCTGACTGACATCAATGACAAGAAGAAACACTTGTGCAACTGACATGACAGTCCCCAAGGTGCGCGCTGATCAAGCTCCTACCAACTCACTCGTCAGCAATATGCCACTCCTTGGGTAACATCTGTCATGTCGACAACATCAACATAAGAGACTTTTGTGTCATAAGTAAGGAAATATTGGCTCGCACATCGTATAAGACAAGCCCTAACAATCTCGACAACAGGGTGCTTGCTTAGAAATAACACACCTTCCTCAAATCATTCAAGATCAGTTCTAACATGCTTCCCAAGAGATGATTAACCGCTCCTTTTGTAACACCATATTTCTCAATGGTAAGGAATTGCTAGAAACGTGTAGTTGTTTGTTAATGCCGCGCGGTAGGGGTACCGCTGACGGTAGCTTGTCATTGAGATAAGTTGTTATCGGTTAGACAACGTCACCTTGTCGGCAAGAAGACTTGCGTATCGTCGAGAACTAGCATCGGGCGTTATTGGTACCGCCGACGGTAGCCATGTCGACTAGAAGAGCCTGTGTATCAGCTAGAAGTTGTGTATCGGCTAGACTGAGTGTCGACTGGAAGTTCGTAGATAGTTCTCATGGTGATTTGAGGTTGTTTCTGAGTCTTAGAAGAAAGTAGGCTAAATGTCGACTAGACATTTAGTCGGCATAGGCAAATGTCGACTAGACCACTAGTCGACATAGACAAATGTCGACTAGAGCACTAGTCGGCATAGGCAAATGTCGACTAGACCACTAGTGGACATAGGCAGTTTGTCGACTAGAGGTCTAGACGACAAGGTTCAGAAAAACTACTAAAATGTTGACCAGACCTCTAGTCAACAAAAGCAGTGTGTCGACTAGAGGTCTAGTCGACACAGTAAGAGTGGCGAATTTTCCTTATTTTTTACGGGCCCATGGCTGTCTATTTCACTTAGACTTTAAACCTAATAGTGGGGGCTTGGTCCATACTATATAGGTTGCTTGGGGAATGTGTTTAAGACTACTTTTCAACCATCTCCCTCTCTCGAAGCTCGAGACAGAAGAAATCAAGGAATAGGAAGAAGGACTCATTAGGCCATTGTTGGAGCTTCAGAGCTCCAAACCGCGAGTCATTTTTAGATCCACGGAGAGGAACCCGCAACGGTCGTTTCCATCCGAATCAAACCTTAGATTCATGGCGCCAAAGAAATCAGCAAGGGTAACGATCGTTCCTCCCGGTCTTAGGACGTGTTTGGTCATCTCATTCCTTTTTCCATGCTTGCATAGGGTTGTCTCTTTCATTAACTAGTGAAGTGTAGGACTCCCTTTAGTTCATCGGAACTCCAGGTAAATTGTGTCTGTCCCCGACATATATTGCATGTAGAAGTTCAGTAGACGTATGTGAAAGTGCATAGTGAGTCCTCTGAGTATTCTCTATAGGGGGTGAATTGAGTTTTAAAACTTTTCTATAAGTTATGCACAGAACAATAAAATACTTCTAACAACTATGCATTCAGAAATCTAATCCAGAATAAAACAAACACAGAATGACAGAAATAAAAATGGACAGCACAGAAAATTCACATCATATATTGAGACAAGATATATAGTGGTTCCCTAAAATATGGGTACTCCACTCTTCCACCATCTTGGTAGGAATACACTATCCAGTGCATGAGTCTTTTGATAAGGAGACCTTTGAACCAGGGTCTGAGTCTTTTGATAAGGAGACTCTTAGAACCAAGCTAGATATTTTGATAAGGAGATCTTGAACCAAGGTTTGAGTCTTTTGTTAAGTAGACTCTTAGAATCAAGCTAGATCTTTTGATACGGAGATATTGAACCACTGAATCCTTCGAAGAGGGATTCTAAGGACTCTTTACTCAGTTTTACAAAAGTGGTAGAAAAAGAAGAAGTTGGAGTGATTCTTCTGATTGAATCCTCCTGCCGCAATCACTGAGGATTCATGCACTTAGTGTTTTTATGGATCTATGTTCAGTAGACGAATCCTTGCTTGAGAGAGGATGCAAGGATTGTGAAATTCCAGATCCTGAAAATGATCTCTATATATGTGTATGCTTCTTGCTGTGAGAGAAAGAAGGAGAAGAAGCCTTGTTGTGTTGTCTAGTACAGAGACCTGTTCTGTCTATTTTTCTGTCTCTAAGAAAGCTGGAGGAGAAGAAGACAGAATTATTGTATGTAAGATTATTATTGTCTATCTTCTTCAGTATACTTATTCTTCTGTCGAATAATGGTGAATTACTTTCCTCTTCTGTTATTTCCCTAATAGTGCTTGATTTGTGACGTTGTATTTAAGTTAAGCCTAGAATGCGTGCCGGAGAATGACTCCATGAAATATGTCATCCTAAGGTGTCTCTTGGAGAATGGAAGCCCCAAGATTTGTGTGTGGTTGAAAGCAAACAATCACCATAAATTCGTAGTGGAGTTGACTTGGACCTCCTACGTCATTTATGATTGCGAATCCTAAGTCCACTTGTGTGGATCAGATGCTTAGCTTGTTATTTTGGTAGCACTTGTATGTGTTAAATACTTACTGGCCGAGGTGAAGCCATACCCGCACTGTGCAGATTAATCGCTATGATTTGAGCACGGGCAAAGCTGAACCGAACCCGTTCCATGCAGATCGGTTTGAGGTATTAACCTCTGAAATACCGTGTGATCATGGAGTAGGCCATGGAAGGTATGATAACCTAGACCAACAAAAGTTCTCTTTCCCAATTAAGTTTGCATAACTTAGGGTGGTGACGGTGCTCCTGAGTGAGTTCACTTAAATCATGTCATGAGTGCATGAAGCGTGTGATCATAGAGTAGGTCGTGGAATGAATGATAACCTAGACCAGCAAATGCTCTCTTTCCCAACTAAGTTTGCATAACTTAGGGCTGTGATAGTGCTCCTTAGTAAGTACACTTAAATCATGTCGTGAGTGCATAAGCATGTGGTTTTGAGTACCCGCGTTTGTGATGTGATGAATTATTGTTATGTTAGCATTACATAACATGTTGTGAGTGAATTAATGTGGTTGCTTAGGCGGTTGTGGGTATCCTTCGGGTGAACCCACCTAACATCATTTGCAATCCTAGGTTCCTCTTACTTTGATGCTCAACCTAGAAGATTGATTGTGCTTGAAACCTCACCTTGTGTAGAGTAGATGTTGTTGGAACCGAGATTTGGCCCAACGAGGAGTTCAGACCCCTGAAAGGGTGCAACTAGCACCTACTGATCCCGCAGAGGATGTTGGGAAAACCCCTTTGATTTAACATAACAAATTGCCTACAAAGTGATTTTATCTCTTAGGATAAATTACCCATAATATAGTAAGGGTAATCTAGTCTTTAGATGTCTTAGGATGTCACACTCAACCTAGGGTGTCAAGACCACATCAAGAGAAGCAAAATTGGGCAAAGTTAACATTTGCGTCGAATAGAATTCGACACAACATCGAGTTAATGTCGACTCTACTCTGACTAGAAGTTCAAGTGGTTCACTCTTCTGTCGAAGTAATTCAAGTCGACGTTACGTCAAATAGATATCGAAGTAGAGGACATAAACCTGTCGAAGTACTTTGAGAAGTCGACGCAGCTTCTACTTCAACTCAGCGCATAAGGAAGTATCTGTCGAAGCCATCTAAAGTCGACGCAACGTCAACTTCATCTCGACGCACATAATGAAGTTCAGAGCCATGTCATTAACTCGATGGTTACGTTGATAAGGTATCGACGCAACGTCGACTAGCAGAGTTCAATCAGAGAAAGGATGAATTCGAAGCTACTCCTATAATAACTCGAAGGTGCATCGATAAGATAGGAAGAGAACTCGACGCTACATCGAATACAGTCTGAAAAGGGAAACCTTTTCAACTGTCATTTTGGACCCTCTCTCATGGCCCACCTCACTCAAGACCATTCTCCAACGACTCATTAGTTGCCTCAAATAGAAAGAAGAACTAAAAGAGGACAAAAAGCTTTCTTGGAAACATGCTTAATATTGGTGAACGGGTCGGGAATTAAAGAAGGGAAGAAAGAGATTGCCCAGAGCAGAATACCTTTTCAGGTCTTACTAGAAAGGGAAACAAATTCAAATCTGTGTGTGTACAATAAAAGGCAAGAGAAGAAAGAGAAGGATAGAGCACTCATCACAATCAAAAATATTGTTCTATTGGGCTTCCTCTTCTTCTTCTTCTTCCTCAGGAACCCTAATAGAGCACACATAGAGAAAAAAACAACTACTGCTCTCCATCTCATAGAAAAGAGGATCTGAAAGCTGCTCTTCATCACAATCATATAGCAGCAAAGATTTCAATCAGTGGAAACAAAAAGGATCTGACATCCATAGCTCCTGCAATACAACACTATCATAAGCAGGAGTTAATCAAGAGCAGATCCAGTGAAAGATCCAAGAAGTTGTTCTTCATACAACCTTCATAAGAATTCTAAAAATAGAATTCATACTCTCCTCCCCTTCTTTATTTCTCCTTCTCATTCCGTGTAAAAGAGTTTTGAGAATCCCTCTTCCAAAGGATTCAGTGGTTCAAGATTTCCTTATCAAAAGATCTGGTGGTTCAAGATCTCCTTATCGAAAGATCTGCTGGTTCATGATCTCCTTGTCAAAAGATCAGTGGTTCTAAGAGTCTCCTTACCAAAAGACTCAGGCATAGTTGATGCATCCCTACCAGGTGGTAGAAGAGGGGAGTACCCACATTTTGGGGAACCTCTATAAGAATCTGTGTGTCTTCTGGATTGTTTATTTTATGTGCTGTCCCTCATAACTTAGATTACTTTACTATTTTTTTGCTTTATATTCCAACACTGTTTTATTCTGGATAAGTATTTGTTGAAGCATAACACTTAGGTTTTTATTGTACTTGCACGACTAAGTTTGAAATAAATTTAAATCTTTATTCACCCCCCTCTAGAGGATTCTCAGAGGCACACTGTACACTTTCAATTGGTATTAAAGGGAGGTTGATCATTAAAATGTTAACACCTTGATCAAAAAGACCTCCTGTTCATACTTCTTTATTACAAACATATTTTATAAAGAAAATGAGTACTAAGGATTATGCTTCCACAAGACCCCCAATGTGTAACTTAAATAAGTTCACACTCTGGAAGGCCAAAATAAGGCTTTATATGAATTCCATTGATGAAGACATCTATAATGTTCTTCTCACAGGTCCTCCAGCTCCAGTCAGACAAAAGACAGAAGAATCCTCAACAACTGAGGCTGTCCCAAGAAAGGAATGGACAAAGGCTAAGAAGAAGGTCAAGACATGTGATGCCAAGGCCATGAACATTCTGGTATCAACAATTTCAGATGACATTTTCCAGAAGGTTGCTGAATGTCAATCAGCAAAATAGATCTGGGATTCACTCACCACAATGGTGGAAGGAAGTGCTGATGAAAGAAAGAACAGAAAGTCCCTTCTCATATCCTAGTATGAGAACTTTCAAAAGAAAGCTGAAGAATCTGTTGCAGATATGTATGACAGATTCAACATCATCATAAATGAGCTGAGAGTGCTTGACAAGGAAATCTCTCTGACAGAAAGTAATGACAAGCTCATCATGTGCTTCCCAAGCACATGGGACTCTAGAATCTGGGCTATTAGAGATTCTAGATGCCTCAGAGAGATATCAATGGATGCTCTCCCTGGAAAGCTCAAGTCCTATGAGCTTCTACTGAAAAGCGGGGCTAAGTCAGAAGCTCAAGAAAGGACAACAACTCCTAAATAGAGGACTCTTGCTTTAAATACTGCAGAAGCAGAGTCCTCCACCACTGAAGAAGAAATGTTTAATCTCTTGGGTAAGAGATTCAAAAAGTGGGTCAGGACAGAAGATTCCAGGAGGAGAGAGAGGAGCTCAAGCAAGCCAAGGTATGATAAAACTTCTAAACATTAGATTATTTATTTTCTTGCAGTAAGTCAGGACATATTTCTACTGAATGTCCTGAGGAAGAAAAGAACAAGAAAAATAAGCAGAGGATTGAGCACAAGAAGAAATCCTTCATGAGAAAGGATAAGAAAGGAGAGAGAGGTTTCATAGCTGAGACCTAGAGTGATTCAGATTCAGAATCAAGCTCCTCCACATCTGATGATGATGAAGATGGTGGACAAGAAGAAGCCTGCTTAATGGCTTTGGAAGTTTCCACTAATGAAACTGGGGTAAGCATCTTTGAAGACTTTTATTTTTCTTCAAAAGATTTTAAAGGATGCTTTAAAGAGTTTTGCCAAGATTACATTAACAATCAAAAGGAACTTGAGATAATCAAATATGAATTAGAAGCTCATAGTAAAGATCCTATATCCTCAGTTAACTATGATCTGAAATGTGAACTGTTTAAGAAAGAAAAAGAAATAAATTCCTTAGATAATGAAAATTCAGACCTAAGGAAAGAACTCTCAAAGGCAAAAGCCTTTGAGGACTCCCTCAATGGAAGGAGCCAAAAGATCAAAGATATCTCACAAAATCTCTCCAAGAGATTTGATCATTGTTTACCTAGAAGACTACTACCTAGACAACATCTTTTTTAAACCAGGCGGTTTGAGACATTAACCAATCAGACAGGTAAACGAATCAAGCCGTGCGGTCTCCAAGGGTCAGACCGCTCTCAACAACTGAAGATTGCCAGGGCTTAAGTCCTAAAGGGGCAAGCTGCGGTCTCGGTCAGCAGACCGCTCGGGTTGCCAATTGGATCAAGCCAAATTTTCTCAACCCAAGCCCAGTACAAACCGAAAGTCAAGCCGCCAGACCGCGCTACTTCCCCTTTATTTATTCTTCTGTATCCTGTCACCCCCTGCCCGATTCTCCTGTACCCGGGCAGGCGGTTATTTTAGCATCTGCCTATTCGGGCAGGTCCCCAAGCCTATAAATAGGACCGAGCCGCATTCCCAAGACACGCACACTCGAATCCAGGAGCTCGCTTGTCTGAGCTGCAGTCTTGAATTAACTGTCTTGCGACCTGTCAGCCCGGCCGGTTTCGTCTTCAACCCACTGTAACTGCTTCACTTTAATCAAAGGAAAGCCCGTCATAAGAGTGGCATTCACCGTGATGGGCGAATTCTGGCCTCGACCGCTGCCCGCGGTCTAATCAACCTAAATCATTAAGTCGGATAGTAACCGATAGCTTGCAACCCTTCATTCTCCTTGCTTTTTAAGTAGTGATCATGGAGGTGCATTTTTGGCCTCAACAGACACACGCGACCTTCAGATCGCAAGCTGTCGGCGAACACTCTGATAATATGTCAGACTGCCAGTTCATCCACAGAGATCGCTCTGATCGCAGTGAAGACACTCTATGGGAAGCACTGGAACAGTCCAGGCAGGAGGCCTAGCGGTCTCGCAAACAAACCGATCAACGTTTAGATGCCATCGGTCAAGCTCTAGCCCTTCTCACTGATCGGCTAACCGCCCAACAAACCGCGGTCAGCCCGGTTGTAACTCCAGCTCCACCACCGCCTCCCTATACCACATCTCAAGCCGCCAACCCGCAACCTCCCTGGGACAATTTCAACTCCCGCCAGGCCTTTATCGAAAGGCCGCCCTTGATTTCCCTACCCGGGTTCTCGAGTTCCAAGGTACGATTTCAAATGCAGCCTGCCTCCCCTATCCGGCCGTCTGTCTGCTGGAATCCACAACCCGCTTCGCCTATCCGACGGCTTGCCTGCAAGTAACCGCAACTACAACAGTCTGTTACCCGCTTCCTCCCCTCTAGGAGGATGCCGAAGAAACCTCTCCATTCAAGAATGAAATTCGGGGAGAGCCGGCCCCAAATAATTTCAGAGAACCACGTCTGCCGGCATATAATGGGGAGTCCGATCCGACAGTACATTTGTAAGCCTTCGAGTCAGCTGTTGCTCTGAAGACTTTTACAGATGCAACCAAATGTAAACTTCTTGTCACATCTTTTGACGGGAAAGCAAGAGAATGGTTTTATGGATTACACCCCCAATCCATCGGATGCTTTGCTGAACTCAGGAGAGAGTTCTTACTAAGGTTCTCAACTTCCAAGAAAAGAAAAGATGGCCCATCGGCTCTTTTCGAGATCAAGCAGTGTGAAGGCGAAACATGAGGTCAATTTATTGACCGATTTCAAAAGGAAATCATGGGAATACAGAATGTAGACCCAGAACTATATCGAGTGGCACTGATTCATGGTCTGAGAGAAGGGACACTAAAATTCGAAGCACAAATCAGAGAACCCAAAACTTACCAGGAAATGATCAGCCTAGCCAACATGTTTATTAGAGGCGAAAGGGGGAATCCTAGTTATATTGCTAAACTGCTTACCGATAAAGAATCATCCAGATCTTCTGCCAATCACCAACCGTACCACCGTCAGCCAAGACAAGATTTCGAACCCCGAGCTCAAAGGGGAAGAAATTTCAGGCATAGACAACCTCCATTTGGCCATCAACAGTTTTAGGAGCAGAAACTACTGCTGGCCATCACGCCCACTCCTTCCGTGCCAAGCCAACAAATAATGCCCGTGTATCTGCCACAATACACTGTGCCTCCACCTCAAGTCACCTCATATGATGATCCACATGAATCTTTTACCCCCTTGAATGTAGCAATGAATGAGGTCGTTCAAATTCTACAGAAGAGGCCTGATTTCAAGAGGTCGGCTCCTTTGAGGTCTGATGTTCAAAAATGAAATCCAAACCTCTACTGTGAATATCATAAGGAGGGAGGGCATTTGACCGAGGACTATCGGGCCCTTCGCTTATTAATTGAGAAACTCTTGGGGGAAAGAAAGCTTCAGGGTCTGGTTCGGAAGGAGGTGTCTGACAAACCCTCCACTTCGAAGGCAAAAGAAGTAGCTGAGATCAGTTGGGAATGCACGGATGTTGAAGATATCAGTCATTATGGCGATATTCATCCAACCGGAGAATGTGTAGAAGTAAATGATGATGGCCCTCTTGGCCATGTTTACTGCATTCATGGGGGAGCCAGGCCTGAATCCTCCAGAAAATCAAGTGTCGCCAGAGTATTCAAGCAGGAAGTGGCAACCACTTCAACTTCCTTCCCGGAGAGATCAGTCATTACTTTTGGCCAAGACGATCTCTCTCCAAATGCAAATCCTTTCGATGATGCCGTTGTAATCAAGGCCATCATAGAAAATTATACAGTGCATAAGATCTTGATCGACACAGGAAGCTCCGTCAACCTCCTTTTCCGTCCAACTTTTGAAGCCCTGAAGACCGGAAAGCCTTTGCTTTCTATCAAAGGGCCCCTACGGCTTCTCGGGAGAGAAAAAGGAGGTAGAGGGATGCGTAAAGCTTTTGGTGACATTGGGAGGCATTACGAAGCTCATCAACTTTGTAGTAGTGGACGCTCCGAGCAGTTATTGTGCCATATTTGGAAGGCCAATTCTGAATACTTACCGAGGAGTGGTGTCAACTTTCCACCTGGCTATCAAGTTTGCTGCAGAGGGGAGGCAATATCGGATCCAGAGTGATCCAAAAGTGGCTCGAGAATGTTATGTCAAAATAGTCAACATGATTACAGATTCTACACTCACCGAGTCTCCAGCTGTTAGCCTTGAGGTGTCCATGCCTCCAGAAGTTGCTGAGGAGAATAAGGACCGTGAAAGGGTTCACCTGGAACCTGCCTGAAGAGGAGAAGCTCCTGCTGATTACTTGTCTCTTAGAAAATTTGGACATCTTTGCCTGGTCGGCAGAGGATATGCCAGGAGTGCATCCGGATATAGCCTGCCATCATCTCAACATCTCCCCTGAATTCATGCCAGTTCAGCAAAAGAAAAGAGAAGTGGAAACCAAGCTGGCGGTTCCAATCAGAGAAGAAGTTACAAAACTTCTTAAAGCGGGTTTTGTTTCTGAAATCCAGTACCCCACCTGGATGTCAAACGTTGTAATGGTAAAAAAGCTAGGGGGAAATGGCGCATGTGTGTGGATTTCAAAAAACTTAATAAAGCGTGTCCCAAAGATTGTTATCCCTTGCCTCGGATAGATATATTAGTTGATTCCGCGGTCGGATACTATTTTATGAGCTTTCTTTATACTTGGGCTTTAAAACCGGGCCTGGGGGGCCAGCCGAGGCCCGACCTGGCAAAAGCCCGGGTAGGCCCGGTGGCGGGCTAAGCCCGCCCCGGGCCAGGCCGGGCTACGGGGCCCTTACAGGGCCCCGATTTTTGGGCAAAGCCCAGCCTGAAAACCGGCCCGGGCTAGGCCGGGCAAAGCCCGATTTAAAGGCCCGGGCCAGAACTGGGCCGGGCTTTGCCCAGGCCCATTAGGCCGGACCCATAACCAACGGCTATAGAGCCGTTGGGTGTGCACCCAACGGCTCTATAGCCGTTGGGGCTGCTGCCGCCTGCAGCATTAAATGCTGCTGCAGGCGACAGCAGCATAAAGTGGCTGCTGCCACTTTATCAAGTGGCAGCAGCCACTTTAATTATTATTTTTTAAATTAAATTTTTATTTAAACCCCCCCTCTCCTCTCTCTCTTACTCTCTCTCTCTCTCTCTCTCTCTTACTCTCTTACTTTATCTCTCTCTAAGTCTCTTACTCTCTCACTCTCTCTCATTCGATGTCGTTGAGCATGACGTCGTCGTCATCAACGTTGGCGCACGAAATTGTGGAGCACAAACACACGGCTCTAGTGTGGGAGCACTTCGAGAAAGTTAAAGTCGGCAACGAACACATGGCAAAGTGCAAACTTTGCGGGAAACTGCTCACACTCAGTGGCAACTCAACACTCGCACGACACATTAAGTCGTGCATGGCGAAGCAAGCTCCCGAGTCCAGTCAGGCGCAATTATCGGGATCCGGACAAATATGGACATACGATCAAGCTCGGCAGCGGGAGCTGCAGGTGAAGAACGTTATCAGACGTGGGTTGCCGTTCAACCACTATGATAACGCGGAGGATACCGAGTACATACATCAAGGGCTTTAACCCAAATATCAGCAAGTGAGTTGATCCACCATTAAACGCGACGCACTTAAATATTATTTAGAAGCGAAACAATCTTTAATAAATTATTTTGAAAATTTTGAGGGTCGAGTGAGTTTAACGAGCGATGTTTGGACAAGTAGTATAAAATTAGGATTATCATATATGTGTATCACTTGTCACTGGGTCGATCCCGTTTCCTGGGATCTAAATAAGCACATAATATGTTTTGAAAGTTTTGAAGTCCAGCACACCGGTCAAGCGATTTATCAAATATTTTAAAATGTGTGCGGAAATTTAAAATTAAAGATAAAAGTATGAGTATTTCTTTCGATAACGCCACAAATAATACCACCACAATTGAGTGGTTAAAACACGATTTAAGACCTATGTTAAACGGTGCATTTTTTCATACTCGTTGTGTATGTCACGTTTTAAATTTAGTCGTACAGGATAGTTTAGCTTATATGAACCAATTATTAATAAAATTCGTTTAATGTTACAATTTATTTATAGTTCTAAACAACGACGACAAGATTTTAAAAAATTCGTAAACGCACAAGGTGAATTTTTTTTGAAACCTTTATTTGACATGCCGATTAGATGGAACTCGAACTACACAATGTTAAAACAGGCGATTCGTCAAAAATCACTACTTATGGAATATTATACTACGTTAGGTATGTTCGATTTAAATGAGTCCGATTGGGCAGTTTTAGAAAGTTATATGGAATTATTAGAAGTTTTTTACACGGTAACAAATTATTTATCGGGCGTATATTATCCTACTAGCCCGCTAGTTATTGAAAATTTTGTTAATATAACACAAACATTAAATTATTTTAAACAACATATCGGATGGCAAAATTTAATAGAATTAATGGATTTTTTTTAAAATATTATAAAGAAATGTCAGCGATGTTTTCATGCGCCGCCGCTTTGAATCCTTTATTCAGCGTAGAAGGCGTTGAAAATTTAATAGAAGAAATAAATAATAATTTAGGCGAAAATATTAGTTACTCAAATTTGGATAACATTAGTATTTTAAATTTTAACACTATTTTTACTGAATGTTATAATTATTACGATAATTTATACGGATCGCGGCCCCAAGAGGATGTGTCGCAACCAAAAACACGCGATAGTTTTAAAAATAAAATGTTAGAGCTAGCATCTAGGAAAAAAGCACACACAACTTCTAGTAGTTTAAATGAATTAGGTTTGTATACGAAGACACAATTTCGTGATTTTATGAGTACGGACGAAATAAAAAATTTTGATATTTTAAAATGGTGGAAAGGTAAAGTAAATACCTATCCTATTATGGCCGATATGACCCGAGATTTACTAACGATCCAAGCTAGCACAGTATCTTCAGAGTCTGCTTTTTCTCTTAGTGGCAGAGTGTTGAATGAGCGGAGAAGTCGTCTAAGCGAAGAATCGCTCGAAATCTGCATATGCTACAAGGATCACTTGGATGCAATGAGGAGGAAGCAGCATACTTCAAATTTGGAGGATAGCTCGTCCGAAATGGAAGACGAGATGGACGCAATCAACCTAAATTAGTTAAAAGCACTGTTTAAAGCTCAAAGCCTCAAAGGTGAGCCGGATTTTAAAAAGCGGACGAAATATTTAATCTTTATTTTTTTTAATAATTGTATTTGCAAAGTTAGTTTATGCGGATAATTATTATTATTTTATTTTAGAATTCAAATTTTCAAATACACATATGTATAATTCTGTGTAATTCGTTTTTGTTCAACATTAATAAATTTTTTTTTCTTATAATACTCGTGTCTTTTTTTTAATTTATATTTTATAGTTTATATTTTTTTAATAAAAAATTAAAATAAATAAATATAAAAAAACCGGGCCGGGCCCTAGGCCCGGCCGAGCCCAGCCCGGCCCCCTTCCATGGGCGAAAGCCCGACCCGGCCTGGTTGCAACCAAGGCCCGGGCCCGGGCCCGGCTCCAAAAAGCCCGGGCCGGGTAATCCCCGTTCAAGCCCGGGCCGGGGGGGCTTTTTGGTCAGGCCTAGCTTTCTTGATGCTTTCTTTGGTTGCCATCAAATTAAAATGCACAAACCCGATATCCCCCATACGTCCTTCATAACAAATGATGTGTGTTATTGCTATTTAGTAATGCCTTTTGGTCTCAAGAATGCGGGTGCAACTTACCAGAGAATGATGGACACTTTCTTTAAATAACAAAAAGGGAAGAATCTCGAAGTATATGTCGATGATCCCCTGTTAAAAAGTAAAACTTTTTATACACACTTGGAAGACCTTGTAGAGACATTTGCTACTCTACGAAGGTTCAAATTGAAGTTGAATCCGTTAAAATGCGTCTTTGGAGCAAATAAGGGGAAATTTCTTGGACATCTTCTCACCCCTGATGGCCTAGCACCAAATCCCGATAAGGTGAAGGCTATCCTCGATATGACTCCTCCTCGCACACCAAAGGAAGTTCAGCAATTAGGAGGAAGGTTGGCAGGCCTAAGTCGATTTATCTCTAAGTCAGGAGATAAAAGTGCTCCGTTTTGTAAAATACTTCGAGGAGGATCTAAGTTTGAGTGGAATAAAGAATGCGACAATGCTTTCGAACATTTAAAGAAACAGTTGACTTCGACTCCTTTGCTCTAGAGCCCTCGAGAAGGGGAGACATTGTTCTTATATTTAGGGGTCGGTCTGGATGCAGTAAGCCCCGTCCTCGTTCGGGAGGAAAAGAAGAAGCAATTTCCTATCTACTATGTTAGCCATATCCTAAAAGATGCAGAAACTCGATATTCAATCTTGGAAAAGCTAGCTTTAGCTTTAGTCGATATTCAATCTTGGAAAAGCTAGCTTTAGTCATGTCATCTCGCAGACTTCGCCCCTATTTTTAGGCTCATCCTATTCAAGTAATCACAGATCATCCTCTGAGGAGTATATTGGAAAAGGCAGATCATTCGGGAAGGCTGGCTAAATGGGCAATTGAGTTAAGCGAATTTGAAATATCTTACGTCCCAAGAACAACAATCAAGGCACAGGTGTTGGCAGATTTCTTAGTTGATACTACAGAAATTGGTCCAGAAAAAGCAGAAAGATCTCCATTATCCTGGATAATATATGTGGATGGGGCTTCGGGCAGAAACTCTAAGGCTCCGTTCGTTTCGCGAGTTTTGAGAGGAAGGTTTTGGTTTTGGGTATATCAAAACTAATTTTTTTGTTCGTTTGACATTTTTTAGGATGGAATTGGCATTCACAGAAAACCTATGGGTTTTGGAGAAATGTGTTTGACCAAAACCAATTCCAGTGTTCGTTTGCTTATTTTAAAAGAGGGGATTGGTTTTGGCCCAAAACCCATGAGTTTTGCTTTTTGAAAAATCCTTCTATGCCCAAAACTTACCTATTTAGATGGGTTTTGGGATAGTTTTGACACTGTTCATCATCATTGTGGCCAGAGTTCATCATCATCATTTTGGCCGTAGTAATGATTATGTTTTGGACCCTAGTAATGATTATCCGCAAATTTATTTTTCAAAATTTATTTTTCAAAACCTTCTTGCAAAACCATGGGTGCAAACGAACAAATTTTTTTTGTTTTGGACCAAAACCAAAACCTACAAAATTTTAGTTTTTGACCAAAACCAAAACCCTCCGTGTAAAACCCGCGAAACGAACGGAGCCTAAGGGAGCAGGAGTTGTCTTAATCAACCCGAATGGCATTAAGTTGGAACAAGCTATCCAGTTCTTCTTTCCGGTTACGAACAATCAAGCAGAATATGAAGCACTCTTGGCTGGATTGAGGCTCGCGAAAGAATTGGGCATATAATATGTGCAAATAAAGACAGATTCTCTAGTAATGGCTTCACAAATGCTGGGAAACTTTGAAACTAGGGAGCCGATAATAAAGAAGTATTTAATGCTCGTAAAAGAGGAGATTGGAAGATTCAAATCATTTATTATCGAACATATCCCAAGGGCCCAGAATGAAGAAGCAGATGAGTTGTCAAAGTTTGGACTCCCATCAGGGGAGTAACATCAGAGTTGTTTCATCCGGCGATAGAAGAAGGGGAGGTAATGCAAATTGATCAGCAGCCTTCCTGGAAGGACCCGTTTGAGTTATTCTTGTCCAAAGGGGAATATCATCCATCGGTCAAAGATAAAAGAAGATTCAAAAGAAAAGCGGTCCATTACTATCTTATAGCAGGAATTCTATACAGAAAGACATTCATCTCTCCTTTAGCAAGATGCGTTTCAGAAGAAGAGGTTCCCACCATACTCCAGGAAGTTCACTCAGGGGAATGTGGAAGTCATTCCAGTGCAAAGACTTTAGAGAAAAGAATCCTAAGACAAGGATGAAAGTGCACAGTTAACCACACTAGAATTCTCTAGAGGGGGGGGGGGGGGTGAATAGAGATTTAAAAATACTTTGTGCAAAGTTAACAAATATATATATATGTATTATTCACAGATTTAAGCTTTCCACATACCAACAAGAATTAAGCAAAAAAGAAAATAGCAAAAAGAAAATCACAGCACAACACAAAGAAATATAGTGGTTCCCCAAACTTTGGGTAGTCCACTCTTCTACCCCCTTGGTAGGAATTCACTATCTTGCACCGAGTCTTTTGATAAGGAGACTCTTAGAACCAGCCTGAGTCTTTTGATAAGGAGACTCTTAGAACCACTACAACTGAATTTTTTGAAGAGAGATTCTAAAAACTCTTTTACACAATTTGAGAGTGAAATAAGAATAAGAAGAAGTAGAAGAAAAACAATTAAAGCAAGAAAGAATCTTCTTCCTAGCAAGAACATTAGAAGCACAAGTATAGTGAATTTGAAATCTCTCTTCTATAGTGAGAAGGAGATTGTAGGACTTTTTCTCTTTCAGTGAGAGCTTTCAGAAATGGCAGTAGTATGACTTTAGAAGGAGGAGAAGAAGAAGGCTTTTTCTTTGCTGCAACACTCTTTCACTTTTCTCAGGTTTCTCACTTTTCACTTGGGAGCTTTTCCTCTTTTTCAAAATGGATGGAGTGGATCACCTCTTTTTCTTCTCTGCCGACTTCCCTCTTATTTATAGCTCTGTTTATTCAAAGAATACTATAGGAGAATAATCAATTAGCAGTCAGAGAAATAGTAAGAGAGAAAAGATTCCATAATCAATATTTCTGTAGAAGGAAAGTGATCATTCTGATTTCAAATAATATCCATAATAAACTTAATCAATTTAGCCAAGAATCAATTAGAAGGAAATACTGATTCAGAATGGCTATAAAAGAATAATATAATTCCATACGAATCAGATCTATAGAAAGAAGGAAAGAGATCTGGCGTGTTTTGAATTTGACATAGAAATCGACGTACGTCGATTACTATTCGACGGAAGCGTCGATTTCAGACTGGCTGGACGTCGAGGGGAGAATATGGAAGGTGCGTCGACTAAGGTACGTCGACTTTACTAGATGCGTCGACTTGAAGTCAGAGTTACGTTGACATAGGTTACGTCGAATTGTGTTTAGAGCTACTTTGACTCATTCTGAGAGGAACGTCGACTACACTTCGACGTTGCGTCGAATGCTATTCGACGCATATTTACTTAGACTAATTTTTCATTCTTAGAATTTATATTCTACTCATTTTTAGGGGTTAAGATAAATCATTTCCCCAACAATCTCCCCCTATTTATCTTAACCCTATTTAGGGAGAAATTGTACCAGCTTTTAATCAACACAGCAAGGCATTTATATAGAAAAGAAATATGTTAAGTAATTAGAAGAAAGTAGAGAAAGAAATCATATAACATGTAAGTATCTTTCACAAGATTTAAACTAAGAACTTCTTGTTACACATGAAGTTGACAAAGGCAGAGTAAAGTTTCTTAGATAGATTTTCAATAGCATCAAAAATGTAGGTCCTGGCTCTATCAGGATGCTCCTGAACATTTCTGATAATTGTGTGCAGCTTTGCCAGGATCTTTTCAGCATCAGGGAGAGTGTCATTTATGGAATAGCCCTTGCTAATGATAATTGCTGCCTTTTCATCTATCATTTCAATTGTAATGCTTTGAGGTTTCTTTTGTGTAGATTTAGGCTCAGATGGTCCCTTGTTGTCAACCTTGGGCCTATATTTTCTCTTCTTCTCTGATTCTTGTTTCTCAGGGATTTCAGATACTTTTCCTTTCCCTTTCCAGGGTGAACTATGCCATTTGTCTAATCCTTCTGGTCTTTTAGGCTTCTTATAGGGAATGTAGTCATCTTCTGAACACCCTACACCCCTTTTGTGTTTTTGTCCTTTGTCTAGGATAAGCCCTTCCTGAGGATTTTTCTTCTAATATGCTTCAACATCAAACAATTTCTTTGGAAGTTTGATGGAAGATTCAGCAAGAATCTGTTCTTTGGTCATCCCCTTCTTGATCTTTTCCATCCAGATATTCCTCTTATCCTCTGTCTCTTTCATTGCTGCTTCAAATTCATACAACTCTCTTTCTCTCATTTCTTCATGCCTCTTTTCCATGTCAGGGTCATGGTTCTCCTTTACAAGACTGTTAGGAGTGATATTAGGCATTCTTTCAAACCTTTTTATTTCCTCAACAACTTTTCTGTATTTCTTTTCCTTTGCATAGTCTTTCCTTTCTTCTTTGGAGAATTTTTGCCAATGAGGGATGACTTCTCTTCTTCTTTTCATTTGTCCTCTTAGTCTTTCCCTAGGTAATATTTGTGGAGGTAAAGGTAGTAGAGGATGTAGAGAAGGAGGTTGAAGTGGTGGTAGAGGCAGAGGTGGAGATGTAGTTTTCTCTTTAGAAGGAGAAGGTGGAGAAGGAACTTTTGTAGGAGAGGGAATTTGTTCTGTAACAGGAGGCAGAATGTCCTCTGGTAGAGTAGACTGTGCTGAGGAATGTTTTTCCCTTTCAATCTCTTCTGGAGGAATATCCTCAAGTAGGGGTGTCTTGAGTTTGATATAGCTAGCAGAGAAGCCAGAAGAGTGATACTGATATTCTTCCACACACAGGGGTACATCAATCCAGACTTGCCCTTTCAGGTCATCAGAAGTAGCTGCTTCTTCCTCCCCTTGGACTTCTGTATTTTGTACTACAACAATCTCCCCTGAACATATGGGGCATCTACTCTGAATGCTGAATCCATAGCATGGTCTCCTTCTGTATGGTAGGATGAGGATTCACGAAAGTGTTTGTTGAAGGTGTAATCAGAGTGATTGGAGAAGATTTGAGCCTATGGTAAAAAAATGAAGTTGGTTTAATACTTAGAGATATTATTTAGAGAAGATTTGAGGCGAGTTAGCCCTGAGCTTTAAGAGAATATAGAACCTGAATAGAGGGGTTTCTGGAGAAACTCTCCCCCTGGTTTATATCCTGCAGAAAGGATGTAAACCTTTTTGGCAACAGATGCTGTTCGTGAAGAAGATCATGAAGCTCAGGAAGAGAAGCGGAGAGGACGGTCAGTTTGGCTTCACAATGGTTATCATTGCGGCACATTCGTTGGAGAAATTATTCAGTCTTGTTTGAAATTCATTCAGGAGGTTTTCCAGGGCATCGTTTATCACTTTGATGATGGCAGATTGAACAGGAGTTGGCGCCATTAATGCAGAGAGAAAGGGTGACGACAAAGTTTTTGGCGGTTTGGGAGAGTGTGAGTTATGAAATAGGAGGTATTATTTAAAGAAGGTGAAACGTCGAAAAGGAAATAGAAATCAAGGTATATTAGGTAATTCAATCGTCAAAAAGAGAAGGAAAGATTTGTTTCCAGTATTATCATGAAGTCAACGCATGCGTCGATATGGAGTCGATGCTCCGTCGAAATTTTGTCAGCCTATTGTACTTTCGACGTGTTCGCAGATTTGTGTCGATATCAAGTCGACGGTGCGTCGATAGGTAATCGACGTATCTTCAAGTGCTCTCTTAGTTTTTCTAACCTCTTTTAGATTTGCCCAACAATGATGTTTACAAGCTTCCATCAAGCATTCCTAAGGTGTTGATGAAGTAAGTATGCTTAGTTTCATCCAAGGGTTTGGTGAAAATGTCTGCTCTTTGACTGTCAGTAGGAATATATTCTAAGGTTATCTTGCCTTTTTCTACATTATCTCTAAGAAAGTGATGTCTGATCTCTATATATTTGGTTCTACTATGAAGGACTGGGTTGGATGCTATGGATATAGCACTAGAACTATCACAATAGATTTTAGAGTTGTTGACTTCCAATTTATAGTCAAGAAGCTGATTTTGCATCCATAGGATTTGTGAACAGCAGCTCCCAGCAGCTATATATTCAGCTTCAGCTGTTGAGGTTGAGACTGAGGTTTGTTTCTTACTGAGCCATGATATTAATCTGTCACCTAGAAATTGGCAAGTACCAGATGTGCTTTTTCTATCAACCCTACAACCAACATAGTCTGCATCTGAGAAACCTATTAATTCAAAGTTGGTTTCTGCTGAGTACCATAAACCTAGTTCAGGTGTTCCCTTTAGGTATCTAAGAATTCTTTTTACAGAAGAGAGATGGGATTATTTTGGATCAACCTGAAATCTAGCACATATGCAGGTGGCAAACATAATGTCAGGTCTGCTAGCTGTTAGATAGAGAAGGGAACCTATGATTGCCTTATAGGTCTTTTGATATACTGCTTTTTCCTTATCATCCTTTTCTATGATGGCATTAGTTGCCATAGGTGTTTTCATGGTAGATGCTGATTCCATACCAAACTTTTTGATTATCTCTTTAGTGTATTTAGATTGTGAGATAAAGATCCCCTCTCTGCTTTGTTTTACTTGTAGCCCTAAGAAATAAGAGAGTTCTCCTATATTACTCATTTCAAATTTAGATTGCATTAGATTAGCAAATCTTTTACAGAGTTTGGGATGAGTTGAGCCAAAGATGATGTCATCTACATAGATTTGAACAAGCAGGAGTTTATTCTTGTGGGTTCTAGTAAAAAGTGTTTTATCTACTTTACCTCTTTCAAAAGAATTTTCTATCAGGAAGTTGGAGAGAGTTTCATACCAAGCTCTAGGTGCTTGCTTAAGGCCATAAAGAGCTTTGTTTAGTCTATAAACAAAGTTAGGAGAGGATGGATTGATAAAACCTGGTGGTTGCACTACATACACCTCTTCTTGAAGGTCACCATTCAGAAAAGCACTCTTGACATCCATCTGGTAGACTTTCATCTTCATGAAAGATGCATAGGCAAGAAAGAGTCTGATTGCTTCCAATCTGGCTACTGGAGCAAAGGTTTGGTTGTAGTCTATTCCTTCTTCTTGTCTGTATCCATGTGCTACAAGTCTTGCCTTGTTCCTGATAATTACTCCAGTGGAATCTAGTTTGTTTATGTATACCCACTTTGTACCAATAACTGGGTAGTTTCTTGGTCTCTCAACTAAGTTCCACACTTTGTTTCTCTCAAATTGGCTTAGTTCTTCTTGCATGGCTATAATCCAGTGAGGATCACAATTTGCTTCCTCAAATTTCTTTGGTTCAACTTGTGATAAGAAGCATTGGAGAATCATCCCATTGGAGACTTGGTGTCTTGTTCTTACTCCAGTATTGGGGTCTCCAATTACTTGGGATTGTGGATGATTTTTCATATTGATCCCTGTCCTGCTTCGATTTGTCAGATGCTCTTCTTCCTCATTAACAATGGGATCATTGTCCAACTGTTCCTCCTGAACCATGTTCTCTTGTGGGAGTTGGTTTTGATTGCTCTTTTCTGAACCTTCTTCATGTTCTTATTCAGACTCCTCACTTGGTTCCTGTAGTTGGTTTTCTTTCCAAGTGTCTGTGTTCTTTAGAGTCAGATGTTCAAGCTGAGTCTCTATGCTGCTGTTTTCCTGTGGAAAAGGACTGGTGGAAGTTTCCTCCCCCTTAAACAGCATGTTAGTTTCATCAAATATAATGTGCATGGATTCTTCAATTCTGAGAGTTCTCCTGTTATATCACCTATAAGCTTTACTAGATGATGAGTACCCCAGAAATATTCCATCATCAGACTTCTTGTCAAACTTGGCAAGATGATCTTTCCCATTATTTATGATAAAGCAAGCATATCCAAAAATTTTAAAGTATTTAACAATGGGTGTTTTTCCCTTCAGGAGCTCATATGGAGTTTTTGACTTAGTTTTATGTATGAGGCTTCTATTTAGAACATAGTTTGCAGTATTGACTGCTTCAGCCCAGAAGGTTTTTGGTAATCCTGATTCTGCAAGCAAGGTCCTTCCTGATTCAATTAAGGTTCTATTCTTTCTTTCAACAACTCCATTTTGTTGAGGAGTTCTAGGTGCTGAGAAGCTTTGTTTGATACCTACATCCTCACAGAAACTACAGATTAACTGATTTTCAAAATCAGTCCCATGATCACTTCTGATTATGGAAATATGAGTATTGAATTCAGATTGAATCTGTCTTATGAATCTTAAGAGAACCTTGTGGGTTTCAGACTTAGCCCTTAGAAAGAATACCCAGCTAAATCTAGAATAGTCATCCACAATGACTAGGGTATAAGACTTTACACCTAAGCTCTGAGTGGATATGGGACCAAAGAGATCCATGTGCAGTAAGTAGAGAATCCTGGGGGAGTCATCCTTACCAATTGGTTTAAAGGATGATTTGGTCTATTTTCCTAGTTGGCAAGGTCTACATGGAGAATCCTTAGAGTACCTACCCTTTGGTAGGCCTCTGACTAGGTTATTCTTTGCTAGTTTACTAATGGTTTTGTAGTTTAGATGACCCAGTCTCCTATGCCATAATTCACTTTTATCAATAATATTGTTGAACAAACAAACTTCTGTGGGTGTGGAGCTAAAGTCTACTATATATACTTTCCCTTTTCTAATTCCATTGAGTACTATGTCACCAGTCTTGACATCAATAATATGGCAAAATAGTGTGGTGAATTTTACCTCATACTTACCACTGTCACATATCTGACTTATACTTATCAGATTGTGCTTCAGTCCTTTGACTACTGCCACATTCTTGAAGGTAACTTTCCCTTCTTTAAAATCTCCAAAGCCCCTGGTTTGCCCACAGCTAGAGTCTCCAAAAGTCACTGATGGTTCATGTCTATCTTCAAAGTTGGTTAATAGATTGTTGTACCCTGTCATGTGCATGGAGCATCCACTATCCAAGTACCACACCAGCCTGAATGTGTGATACATCTGCACATAAGATGTTAAACATTAGTTTGGACCCTGCTAAACTAGGGTTCCTTCCTCCCAACAGGAAAAGGTTCAATGAAAGAGTAAGTTGGTTTTTCAGAGTACCCTTTCTTCTTTAGGAGTGTTGGCTTATCATACCAACAGTCTTTAGTAATATTGCAGAAATAGTATTCATAATAAAAAGAAATGGATTGAGAAGATTTTTTGGAAAAGGAGATATTTCTGTTAGATTGGTTGCGTCGATATGAATTCGACGTATGTTTAAGGTTGCATTGAGTCGAAGTCGACGCTTCCTTCATTCTGTGTTCTCTTTTAGTCGAAGCATAGGAGAGGTTGCGTTGATTGGGAGTCGACGTATTTCGGTGTATGCGTTGATTAGAAATCGATGTACTATTTGAGTTGCGTTGAGTAGAATTCGACGCACGTCGATACTGATTCGACACAAGTTTGTTTCTTTTCAGAGGATATTTACCTAGGATTCCTTCATACATAGTGAAATTATTTTTATTAAAAACAGTAGTTGTTTCTGGATTTTCTTGTGATTCTTCTCCTGTGAGATTATTCTTCCTAGTGAAGTGGATAGGATGTCTCCAGACAAGTTTGCTGGGTGAGTGAGGTCTGGGTTCTAAATCAGTATTAAACTCTAATTGTCTAAATCTATCAGTGAGATTTTCAGAGATTTTCTTGAGTTTTTGACTTCTGCCATTTAGAGAATCTTCAAAGGCAAAAGCCTTTGCTAGCTCATTTTTTAGTGTTTGTTTTTCAGTATTTATTTTATCTAGTTGCTCCTCTGATCTAGAGAGTTCTTGACTGAGCTCATAGTTTTTATATCGTGTATCCATTTGTTTGAGATTGTTCAATTCATTTCTTAGTTCTTTTATTTCCTTTTTAGATTTGACTTGATCTAAACAACATTGTTTGAAATTATTTTTGAAATCAGTAGAAGAGAAGTCTATATCATCAAATATATTTACCAGAGATTTATCTTCAGGCTTCTCAGTAGCCATCAAACAGGTTTCCTCTTGCTTAGCCTCTTCTTGATCATTTTCAGATGAGGTACTTCCTTCAGATTCTGAATCACTCCATGATTGAGCAATGAATCCTTTCTCTTTCTTCTTCTTCTTTAGATTTGTTCTTTTCAGATCTTTCTTGTTACTGATCTCTTTAGGACATTCAGGTGCAATGTGTCCAGGTTTCCTGCAAGAGTAACATATAATCTCTTTAGTAAGAGTTTTATTATACCTGGTTTTTGAATCTCTCCTTCTGGATCCTTCTGTTTTGATCCACTTCTTGAACCTTCTGGCCAGTAGACTGATCAGCTCCTCATCACTTGTAGAGGGTTCACCTGCAGTAGCTTTTAAAGCAATACTCTTTTCCTTTGAGAGTGAAGGAGTCTCTTCTTTCTCTTCTTTCTCAGCTCTTGTTTTCAACAACTGTTCATAGGATCTTAATTTACCCAACAGAACATCTGTTGAGATTTCATTTTGGCTTCTGGAGTCTCTAATTGGCCAAATTCTTGAGTCCCAAGAGCTAGGGAAGCAAGTTAGCAATTTGTCATTTATCTCAGTGAGAGATAAGTCCTTCTCAAGTGTTCTTAACTCATTTATTATGAGGCTGAATCTGGCATACATGTCAGCAACACTTTCACTAT
Source organism: Dactylorhiza incarnata (assembly GCA_033032865.1). Classification (NCBI taxonomy): domain Eukaryota; kingdom Viridiplantae; phylum Streptophyta; class Magnoliopsida; order Asparagales; family Orchidaceae; genus Dactylorhiza; species Dactylorhiza incarnata. The sequence goes on from JAWHQI010000002.1 coordinate 459,073, forward strand.
CTTTCTTCTGGAAGTTTTCATATTGAGAGATGAGTAATGCCTTTCTATCTTTTCTCTCATCAACACTCCCCTCTACCATTTTAGTGAGAGCTTCACATATTTCCTTAGCTGACTCACATTCAACAATCTTTTGGAAGGTTTCATCTGAGAGGGTTGAGACTAAGATATTCATAGCCTTGGCATCACATGCAAGAGCTTTCTTTTCTTCATCTATCCATTCAGCCTTTGGAGCAAGTGTTTGTGTGACCTTTCCACTTGAGTCCTTCTTGAATGGCTTGGGAGGACCTGTCATAATAACATCAAATAATTTTCCATCAATAGAGTTTAGATAAATTTTAATTCTTGTTTTCCAAAGTGCAAACTTTTCAATGTTGCAAATTGGTGGTCTGATGGAAGCATATTCTTTGATTTGTGCCATGTAAATTTTTTTTTTTAGAAATATATATATGAGGTAGGATCTTTTTGATCAAGGAGTTACCCCTTTTTGATCAACCTGGCTCTGATACCAATTGAAAGTGCACAGTTAACCACACTAGAATTCTCTAGAGGGGGGGGGGGGGGGGGGGGTGAATAGAGATTTAAAAATACTTTGTGCAAAGTTAACATATATATATATGTATTATTCACAGATTTAAGCTTTCCACACACCAACACGAATTAAGCAAAAAAGAATATAGCAAAAAGAAAATCACAGCACAACACAAAGAAATATAGTGGTTCCTCAAACTTTGGGTAGTCCACTCTTCTACCCCCTTAGTAGGAATTCACTATCTTGCACTGAGTCTTTTGATAAGGAGACTCTTAGAACCAGCCTGAGTCTTTTGATAAGGAGACTCTTAGAACCACTACAACTGAATTTTTTGAAGAGAGATTCTAAGAACTCTTTTACACAATTTGAGAGTGAAATAAGAATAATAAGAAGAAGTAGAAGAAAAACAATTAAAGCAAGAAAGAATCTTCTTCCTAGCAAGAAGATTAGAAGCACAAGTATAATGAATTTGAAATCTCTCTTCTATAGTGAGAAGGAGATTGTAGGCCTTTTTCTCTTTCAGTGAGAGCTTTCAGAAATGGCAGCAGTATGGATTTAGAAGGAGGAGAAGAAGAAGGCTTTTTCTTTGCTGCAACACTCTTTCACTTTTCTCAGGTTTCTTACTTTTCACTTGGGAGCTTTTCCTCTTTTTCAAAATGGATGGAGTGGATCACCTCTTTTTCTTCTCTGCCAACTTCCCTCTTATTTATAGCTTTGTTTATTCAAAGAATACTATAGGAGAATAATCAATTAACAGTCAGAGAAATAGTAAGAGAGAAAAGATTCCATAATCAATATTTCTGTAGAAGGAAAGAGATCATTCTGATTTCAAATAATATCCATAATAAACTTAATCAATTTAGCCAAGAATCAATTAGAAGGAAAGACTGATTCAGAACTGCTATAAAAGAATAATATAATTCCATAAGAATCAGATCTATAGAAAGAAGGAAAGAGATCTGGCGTGTTTTGAATTTGACATAGAAATCGACGTACGTCGATTACTATTCGACGGAAGCGTCGATTTCAGACTGGCTGGACGTCGAGAGGAGAATATGGAAGGTGCGTCGACTAAGGTACGTCGACTTTACTAGATGCGTCGACGTGAAGTCAGAGTTACGTTGACATAGGTTACGTTGAATTCTGTTTAGAGCTACTTCGACTCATTCTGAGAGGAACGTCGACTACACTTCGACGTTGCGTCGAATGTTATTCGATGCATATTTACTTAGACTAATTTTTCATTTTTAGAATTTATATTCTACTCATTTTTAGGGGTTAAGAAAAATCATTTCCCCAACAAAGGATACTTTTGGCCGACAATAAGGAAAGACAAAGAAGCTTTTGTTAAGCGATGTGTCCAATGCCAGAAATTTGCTCCACTTCAGCTCCGTCCAGCCCATACACTCAGACCATGGCCATTTGCGGTTTGGGGGATGGATCTCGTTGGACACTTTCCAACTGCTAGCGGTCAACGTCGCTTTATAATTGTGATGATAAATTATTTAGCAAATGGATTGAGGCAAAAACATTGGCCAAAACTACTATACAAATCATCAGGAATTTCATCTGGGGGGAGATCGTTTGCCGACATGGGATTTCATTAGCAATTGTCACTAATAATGGCCCGCAATTCAACAATTCAGAAATGATCAATTTCTGTGACCAGGTTGGGATTGATCTTCGATTCTCATATGTTCATCATCCCAGAAGTAATGAGCAAGTGGAGGCTGCTAATAAACAAATTCAATTTCTTCTGATGAAAAGAATTCTCAATCATAAAGGAAACTGGGCTGAACAACTTCTGTCCATTCTTTGGACTTTGCGCACCACACCATCTTCGGCCACGGGGGAAACTCCATTCAAACTATCTCATGGTTCAGAGGCAGTTGTTCCAATAGAGTTTGATGTGGTTAGTCCCAGGGTAATGTATGCACATCAAGGTGGCAAAGCATGGATAGAGGCTAATGATGAAGGAATAAAGTACAGTTTGGAATTTATTGAAGAACTCCAGGATGAAGCAGTAATTAGACAAGAGGAGGTGAAAAGGAGGATGGCACGATATTTTGATAAACACGTCAGAGTCAAGCAATTTATGGTGGGATACCTCGTGTTGAAAAAAGTGGATGCTGCAGCCAGGTCAGGTTCTGCGGGAAAGCTAAATCCGAACTGGGCAGGTCCATTCATCATCAAGGAGGTACTCAAAAGTGGAGCTTATCGTCTTCAAACAAATAATGGAGAAGACATCCCGCGTACTTGGAGCGGCGATGACCTGAAATGGTTCTATCCTTAAAAATTGTTTCTCTTTCATTTATTGGAACTTTCATGATTGATTGAATGAAGGAACATCGTACTGACACTTTTCCTTGTTTGGTGACTTTTTTGTTTTCATTACTAATTATCAAACTCACTGAACCATAGAAACATCGCCAAGTTTTGCTTGCACCCCCTCAGATTGTAGTCATTAGTGTAATACCACGATGACCACGTGTAGCGGGGAGATTTCGCGCACGTGCAGTGGAAGCTTGCCAATTCCCGTGCGTTGGTCTTCAGAACTTTAGATCCCGGCCAGCATCTAACACACCTATGCATCAAGGGAGGTCCAGGTGACTGTTAGCTCTGCTATGCCCCGAAAGGGATATGGTTACAGTTTTGATGATCTTTCTGAGGAAAGCAATGGTCGCCGCCTAGGTCCACCTGCCCAACTGATCATCTTAGTCTGTGACTAGCGAACACTCCTAGGTACTCTCAAGCAGTGCCTAAAAGGGACCCACAACTGAGTTGATCTCTCTGAGGAAAGCAATGGTCGCCGCCTAGGCCCACCTGCCCAATTGATCAACTCGGCTTGTAACCCTAGGCAGGAGAGCAGTTGAGTCGTTTACAGTTTCGATGACCATTTGAGGAAAACAATGCTTGCCGCCTAGGCGCACCTGCCCACTTGGTCATCAAAGTCTGTACTTCTTTTTTCTTTAAAGGAAATTATCTCTTGTATGATCTTCGACCATTCGAAGAAAGTGTACCAAACAGGTACAAACATTGGCCCACTTGGCTTGAAAAAGGAAAAAATATTGAGACCGAGCGGTTTGATGTTTCAAACTGGCCGGCTTGTGTGAACAACAGGTGAATTAGTAGCATGATATGCTGCTCAAATGATTAAGGCTTGTTTAGCCGAACGGCTAGAAAGATACCTAGCTTCCAAGCTAGAAAACAGGTTATCACAGGTTAAGCCGCGAGGCAATAAACAGGTTGTCAATAGAAACCCTTAACCGATCAGGTTATTTGGGTAATTTGTGGAATTCAATATAATATCTCAGCATGGTATCATATGGTCATTCTGATTCGAATTGAGAACTTCAACTAATCGGGCGACTTGGAGTAGTAAAAGTTATATAATTTGCTAAGCATCGCGAGTAATGTTTGCGCGGTCTAAATCAACTCGCTCAAAAAGAGCTGGACTTCTCACAACATAATGTAATTGATCCACTCAGTTTATTGATTGGCCGGATTCTGTGCTGGCCGCACGATCTAATTATTATCTTGATAAAGTCTATTGATCGGCCGGATTGTATGCAAACCGCGCGACCTAATTATCATCTTGATCATCATTGTTATCTTGATAAACACAGCTTATTGATCGAATGGATTGTGCGCAGACCGCGCGATCTATTTATTGTCTTGGTCATTATTATTATCCGGGCTTATCATGTCTGGATAGTTTCATCTAAATATTTTTTGGGAATCATACTATCAAGTCGCTCGAAGTATATTATAATCGCACGGTTCGATTTTGGGTAGATTAAGTTCGGGGATATTATATTTGTTATGATATCAAAGAGTTCGCTCGTTCTAGCCGCACGTCCTAATATTTATGATGAACATTTGTAGAAATTCATTTCAAATACTTTCAAGTTCGCTGGAATGATAATATATCCTAATCGTCCGAGCAACGCCTTATAGTGTTCGGGTTATCAACTGCCAAGAATTCTCATATCATAAATGCCAGAACTCCAAGAAGCTCGGATTGGATAATAGCCGCGCGGCTAGATCTATTCTCACGCGGATTCAGGAAAGAATTCATATTTTATAAGAGAATACAAAAGCAATGTTGAAGCCGGACAATTACAAGTAAGTAGAAAATCGCAGAAACAAACAGAGGAACAGGTAACTATCTTTTCATTGATCATTCCCAAAAGATACATATGCTCATATATAAACCGATCGGCTAACATAATTAAGCCATCAGCTACAAAAAGAAAACAAAAGAATATAAAGTTTAACTACTCATCCGGCTTGAGGTTTTTGATCGCAGGAGAAGTTGAATCTTCACTATCATCAATGTTAACACCAGGGGAATGTTCGTCCGGCTTGAGTTTTTAGCCGCAGGAGAATTCAAATCTTCACCATCATCACTAGCTTCGGGAGAGTATCCCTCACCACCCGAAGAAGAGCCGGACGAGCTACTGCTCGAGCTATTCGAATCGCCCGACCTCTTGCGCTTAGATCGCTCGGTCTCTTCTCCAGAGTCATCAGACTCCGAACCCGAGCCGCTCTTCTTCTCATCCTTAGCCGCAATGACATCATCAGCAGCTCCTTCTTCCTCGCTGCTCTCTTCTTCCGAGTTGCTTCCCTCAACTTTATCTTTCCCCTTGTCTCCTCGCATAATCATATCCATCTTCTTTTGTAGAGCCAGATAGGCATCAGAAAAGGTAAAATTCTCAAAGCCTGGAGCCAGGCCGCCGAGCTCTCTCATACGATTAAAGGCTCCATCGATCCCGTCAGCGATCAGAGGAAATACCACTTCCTTGAAAACCAGATTGTTGGAGTCATATTTATTCTGTCAAAAGAAAATAAGGTTAGACCGCCCGGTTTGAGTAACACAATAATCGGCTGACAAGGTGATAACATACCAACTCAACCTCCTTTAGTCGCACGTTCTCTTCTTTTAGTTCGGCGACCTCTTTTTTTAAATGACTATTTTCTTTGTTTAATCTCTTGAAGGTCATGCCCATATAGTGATTGGTCACATAACTCTTCGCACCAACTCGCGCGGCTAGCCGAGCGAGCTCCTCGTCAGGAACCTTCCTCAACTTTCTGAAATTTCACCGACCATATAGAGCCACACCAACGACCTCTGCATGACGACCAGACTTTTAATTTCCCTAGTGGGGAAGCGCAGTGGAGACTTGGACGCAGTCTCCTCCTGGATGCCAACTCAAAGTCGGGCGGCCTTTCAAATCCTTCATAGTGCCGAGGGTGCGAAGGGAAGAATAATCACCGGAAGAGGCCGATTCTTCGTCATCTGATACCAGCGGCTTGTTTTTTCCAGCTTCTGCCTCTTTTCCCTCTAGGTCAGAATCAAGCCGGCCGGGCTAACCGGCTTGTTCCTAGGGACGATGGCTTCAACTACAAAATTGAAGTAAAAACATCAGAACGAAAGACCGCGCGATTAATATCAGAGCAGAAAGCGAGTTGAAAGAGACTTACTGTCTTCGGGTCGGATATGTTCCAACTCGGAGAGCAGTGGGACATAGTGACCAACGTTAAGTCGTTCGGTTTTTAGGAGCGAATAAGTTTCCTGCTCAACCTTGTTAACCGCGATCTTCTTAAAAATCTCCTCTGACCGCACCTGCGGGTTAGGATTCAACAAGCCCAGTCGGCCTTCGAATATCAGGTATCTCTCGGACCAGTTCACAACCTTGTTCGCAAGGTTGACCATCTTCAACCCCCTACAGCCAAAATATAAGTGGCCCCTGAACTTCAAATCCGCATCTGCAATCGCACGGACAGAGAAGATCTTTCTGAATAAGTTCATCGAAAAGCTGACCCTTTCAGATCGCAAGTAGGAAACGAAGTTGAAAATGGCCACAATCGAGTTGGGGAAAAGTTCTCCGGGAACAACTCCATAATGCTCAAAAATTTGAGTGACTTCAAGGGGTAATGGGAACTTGAAGCCGTTGTCAAAATGGTCGATCGGAATGGCTATCTGGTTGGGAGTGGAAGAGTTTATCCGCTCATCGCGGAGTGGAAGCCGCGCGAGGAGGGGACTCCCTGCCATGTGTTTCTCGATGAACTCGTCTAGTTCGGCTTTTGTCAGATGACACTCAACATGATCAGCGGAATGGAAAGCCAAGGCCGCATCAGCCCGCGTAGCCGACATCTTCTCAGCTCGCTGCGACTTGCTCTTAGACCGCATCTTTAGCTCTCGTGGATTGAGTCTTTGTAAGCGCTCCTACTTATAGGGATAATGATCTGCATTTAGCAAAGTCAAATCACAGTTAAAAATCTAATCGCGCGGTCAACATCTATCTGCTTCAAGCATTCAAAGTCCCACGGAAGGAAAAATGGCGGCCATTTATTCTAAACCGCATGACAATCTCCCTGTATAAAATAAGTAATATCACAAACAACAAGTTACAAACAATAACCCAAGCATAAAGACAAGCCGCACGACCTATAGAGCAGATTAAAGATCAGAGAAAGTTTCAAATCAGAAAACATCCAACAATAAACCGCATGGGTTCCGGAGCAAGTCAGACTTCACAAGCATCAAATGAATTAACAAATATCAATTCCATCAGAACAATCAGCCAGTGATGAGTAGTAAAATATATGTATTTTTAGTATAGTTATTAGTATAGTTTTAATTAATATTATGAATTTTCTATGTAAATTAATAAATAAATTATTTCTTTTCATTATTTCCTTACTAACTTAGTTTTATTTTAGTTTTTGCAGATTTTGACAATTTTTGTCAAGTCACGCCCGTGACAACAAGTCACGCCCTTGACCCAAGGGCATGTAATTTTAAAACGCCAAACTTCTCAATCTGCGTTCGACGAAAATCGAGCTGCTCTCGACGAACGCTCTCCGTCTCAGCGTTCGACGAAAGGCTCTCCGCGTTCGACGAATGCTCTCTGCCCTGCGTTCAATGAATGGCGATCTGCGTTCGACGAACTATCCGCGTCCAGCGTTCGACGAACGGCGCTCTGCGTTCGACGAACTATCCGCGTCCAGCGTTCGACGAACGGCGCTCTGCGTTCGACGAACTATTCGCGTCCAGCGTTCGACGAACGACGCTCTGCGTTTGACGAACTCTCTCCGCCCAGGCGTTCGAAGAATCCAGCGCACACGCCAGCCATCACGCCCCAGTTAAAGAAGATATGTGCCGCCCACTGTCACGCCCGTGACACTTCAAGTCACGCCCGTGTGCAACCATGTTTGACGGCTGAACCTTCCAGAAGACGCGGATGCGACCCCTAAAGCACGCGCAAATGTCACGCCCCAGGGTCACGTCCGTGACCAGAAGACACGCCCGTACCCTAGGGCGTGTACAAATAAAATTTTGCCTATAAATAGGAGGGCTCGGCTGAAGTAAATCTCATCCAAATTTTGAGTGTTTGTAATGTTTTTCTGAGTTCTTTTGAGTGGATGTGAATTTTTCTTTATGCAATTAAGTTTATGTTCGTTTGTAATTTTCGCCTTTTTAGTCTAGTTGTAATGCGTACTTTAGAAATAAAAATGTTATTTTCTCATTTGGATCATCTTCCTTTTTATTTATGTTAGTGTGTGTGTGTATGAGAATAGTTTATTGCTTTCATAACTTAGTTTATTGCTTTCATAACTTAGTTTATTGTTTTCATAAAAATAGTTTATCGCTTTCTTTAACGCTTTATTTATCGCTTTCGTTTAAACGCTTTCTTTCGATTCAGTCTTTTTATTACAAGTAGAGTGCGTGCGTATATGAGATAATGTTTATCTTTTTGGTAACTTAGCTTTATTTCAGTCCTTATATAACTGTTTATACCACCCCTATCTTGAATAAGAAGCTAATTTCCTTTAGCACTTATGTAAGACGGTTGGGACAGATATTATTTCTGCACCTTTATAAGTCTTTTCATTTCTATACCACCCCCGTCCTGGATAAGAGGCTAAGAACTTTTTAGCGCTTGTTTAAGACGGTTGGGACGGATACTATTACTGCTTTTATATAAGTTTTTTTCTTTTTCTTTTTATCTACTTATATCCGCTTAAATAATTAAACATGTATTTTCCAACTATTAATGCCGTCTCCATTTCGATGAGTGACTAATTTCCTTTAGCACATGATGTCGAAGAGCATTGGGACCCAAAAATAGTTTTTTCTAAAAATTAAAACATCTCTTTCTAAAATAATTAACGCTTAAGGATTACCCGAGAATAACGTTGAGTGGAGCCACATAATCGATGTGTGGTTTTCATTTCCGTCTCCGTACACTAGTTAGCCGAGAGGCTCGTGCGTACGGACTGATCGCTCACGGGTAAAGAGAAGTGTGCTCTACCCTCGAGAGAGGATGAGGTAAGTCTCCCAAATTGGAAGTAAAAACCCAATAGCGGGGTTCACAACATAAAGCGAGTATTAAGGAGATTCGATTATAGAACGAGAGTTCGGTCGAATATTCATAATCTCAGGTGGGCGTACCCTCGAGAGAGGAGCGTTCATAATTATGGAACCTCCACGGCCAAGCCGTTTTAATGTTTTAAAAAGTCATCTCATTTACTTCTAAAAAAGACTATTTTTGTCTCAAGGTAATTCGACATCGAGCGCTATTATTATCATTGTTTAGAACTCTAGTTATACGCTTATTATCGTTTTCTTTTAAAAACCCACACTAAAAACTTATTCCGATAAAATAATAGTTCGTTCCTCAAAGTAGTATAATCAACACGATCCGCGGAAATATACGACCTCGATATTTTCTAAAACAAAATATCCTGTATTACTCACGATAAAGTATACTTGCCTTTGTTATATGGTTAATTTGGATTAAAAAATAAACACTTTTCAAATCCGAAACTTGCAAAACTCTCCTTTGTTATTTTAAAAATCAATAGAATTCGGCGTTGTAGTCAGGGTGTAATCGTCAATATTTCGAAAGAAGAAAAAGACCGTTACTTCTATCTTTCGATAGGATAAAAGTTAGTTTCTCAAAGTAGGAATACTTGCAAAACTCTTTGAAAACACCCGCCTAACTCTAATCTCGTCATTTAAAGGTTGCTCAAATCAAATTAATTAAAAAGAACAATCCGAATTAAATCATCAAGTTTTTGACGCCGTTGCCGAGGAAAGTAGTGTTGTTATTTGAAAAAAGGGATTACTATTACTTTTATCATATATATTAAATATATAAAATAAAAAAAATATATAAAAAAACGTAGAAAAGAAAAAACAAAAACAAAATATATCATTTTTATTATTAGTATATGACCCGAGGAAACTCCTCGGACGATTCGAATATCCCTTTTGATCACTCGTGAGCGCCTCCGACTTCATGATCAAAACTTACTCGAATTTCCCGAAGAGTCTGTCGGAGATACTTACACTGAACCTATGACCGATCAAATTTCAGATGTGGCCCCGCCACGGACCATGACATATTATGCCAGGCCAAATCTGGAAGATACCGGATCGAGCATAACGCGCCCAACAGTGGCTAATAATAATTTTGAAATAAAATCTAGCATCATTCAAATGGTACAACAATCAGTCCAATTTGACGGTTTGCCAGATGAGGATCCGAATTTACACCTTTCTAGTTTTTTGGAAATATGCGATACCTTTAAAATTAATGGCGTTACTGATGACGCCATTCGCTTACGCTTATTTCCATTTTCGTTGTGGACGAAGGCAAAAGCGTGGTTAACTTCTCTTCCCATAGGATCCATAACCACGTGGGCCCAATTGACGGAACACTTTTTAACTAAATATTTCCCCCCGTCAAAAACCGCTAAGCTGCGCACAGATATCGCCTCTTTCGTTCAATACGATTCTGAGTCTCTCTATGAGACTTGGGAGCGTTTTAAAGAGTTCCTGCATAGATGTCCTCATCATGCGCCGCCGTCCTAGCTACAGGTCCAGACATTTTATAATGGCCTAAATTTTTCCACGCGACAGATGATCGATGCAGCCGCCGGGGGAACGTTAAACAACAAAACCCCAGAGGCCGCCTAAGCTCTGTTCGAGGAAATGGCCATGAACGCCTATTAATGGAATGCGCCTAGATCACGCCCTACTAAACCAACTGGGATATATGAAGTGGATGTCACTTCTCACTTAGCCTCTCAAGTCGAAAGGTTAAGTAAGCAAGTGGCGGAGATGACTGCTTCCTCCTCCACTCCCGCTTGGGCTCCTAATAATAATAATAATAATAATACTTTTGTCGAAGAAACTGTAGATTACCTAGGCAACCCAGTTAGCCCCCCTTCAACCCTAATAACAATCCATATAGTAATAATTATAATCCGGGTTGGAGGAACCACCCAAATTTTTCCTAGAGCAATCCTAATAATGCTCAGAGGCCCCCAATTGTAAATCCGCAAGGATTTCCAAATGGATTTCAGCCTCCCCCTCCAAAACCTTCTCCGCTCGAAGATATTTTTGCTAAATACGTTGCGTCCACTGAGTCAAATATCAGGAATATCACCGGATCGATTAAAAACTTGGAAAATCAGGTGGGACAGCTAACAAAGATGGTCTCCGAGCGGCCATATGGAGCTCTACCAGGGAACACGAAGCCAAACCCCCGAGAAACTGCCAACGCCATAAATCTTCGCAGTGGCAAGGAGGTAACCTCCCCAAAATGGGTCAAGCCTACGGTATATGTTTCGACACCGACCCCTACACCCTCTCCTTCGATAGATAAATCACCGAGTCTTCTGATTGTGCCGAACGTTTCTTGCTCGCCTCTTCCTTATCATTCACAATTAAATAATGAGCGAAAAGACGAGCAATATCAAAAATTCTTACAAATTTTTAAACAAATTATAATAAACGTTCCCTTCTGCGAGGCACTCTCCCAAATGCCGAAATACGCGAAATATCTTAAAGGGTTGCTTTCTGACAAAAAGAAACTCGATGATGTTTCACGCGTTTCCCTTAACGCGGACTGCTCGGCTATTTTCCTTAACAAATTGCCGTCAAAATTAAACGACCCGGGACGGTTCTCCATCCCGTGCCTCTTCGACAATATGTTATTAAAGTATGCTCTAGCAGACTTGGGCGCCAGCATCAATTTGATACCTTTTTCTCTTTTTAAACAACTCGACTTGGGCGTCCCAAGCCCGACAAAGATTTCGTCATCCTGGACATCGAGGAAGACGTTGAGGTGCCTATCATCCTCGGTCGCCCCTTCCTCGCCACCTCCCGTGCACTAATTGATGTCAGTAATGGTCTTCTCCTCCTTCAGGTGGGAGACGACGAAGTTACTCTGCACGTTAATCCCTCACTACAGCACTCCCTATCAAACGATGATCCTGGTACTTTAGTTTAGTCAAGCTACGCGACGGTAAACAAAGCGCTTGTGGGAGGCACCCCATATTTATCTAACCTTTTATTATGCTTTGTTCTTTTTTCTTTTGCAGGGTTTCTTACGGCCCCGCCAGCTTTAATTCAAGGAAGCCTTTTTGCTACCTCTTTCCTTTTGTATACATTGCAATGTTATTTTCTCTTCTTCGTACTTATATTTCAACATTGGGGACAATGTTGGGTTTTAAGTATGGGGTGTTTTACCGTTTTCATTTCACCAAAACAAAAAAATGTTTTATTTCATCTTGCTTACATTTGTAAATATAAGCTTGACCAAAAATACAAAAAAAAATAATTTAAAACCACCAAAATTTAAAAATAAAAAAAATTTACATGTTTTTTTTACTTGGTCGTAGTACAAAAAAATACAAAAAAAAACATTTTACATGTTTTTTTTACTTTGTCGTAGTACAAAAAATACAAAAATCCAAAATAATAATAATAATAATAATAATAAACCCTACTTTACTTTTATTCTTAAAGCATTTAGTTTCGAGAGTATATGTTTGTGGATTTTCATAATCGCTAGTTTTACTATTTGTTTGTTTATCTAAGATCGATAGATTTAAATGCTCGGGGTTAAGTTTTAAAGAATTTCTTGTGTTTTTAATTTAAATAGAGGCTTTGTTTTCAAGCACTACTTCTACTAGCTAAAATAGAGACATAGGTATTATGTTGGCAAAACAACACTAGACTGCAATTATCCCTACTTTATGTCTTTAGGAATTTAGGAATATTCAAATTACTAAGGTTGCTCTCAAAATTTTTTATTATTATTCTAGAATTTCTCTTGAAAACCCCTTGTATGCACCAATTTAGCATGGCAAATAAAAAATTAAAAGAAGAAAAAGATCTTATGTCAATGGGAATAAGAGTTCGTTCCGTAAACATAGGCACCCAATTAATTCGTTAAAAGATCTTATGTCAATGGGAATTAGACTTCGTTTCGTAAACATATGCATTGAGTTAATAAAAATGAATTAGTTTTCCCTCACGGGGACATCACAAAAGCTAAAATGAAAGGGTGGACGAATAAAAACCATCACCCTTAAAACTCTTCTTTTTGTCAAGGCTTTTTACCCCCTTTTCCCATAGCCAAATTATTGTTTGTAGTTCAAATTCAAAAAATCATTTGAGAGCATAATTAGTAACTTATATTTTTCCTTCATGTTTCTTTAAACAAAGGTTATTATAATTTTGATCTAATCTCGTTTACTAATGATTGCAATTTTGTTTGCTATTTGGTGAATTAAGAAGTCTTTTGGCTAGGACATTTCTTTCTACTTAAATCATTTGCATAATTTAGGACTTAACTCTTATTACTCCGAATTTTTATTTTTCAGTCTCTTATGATTAAAATAAAACGATAGCTAAAAATTAAAAATTATGTTAATCCCTTATAAATCTCTCTTACTTTTGCTCTGGAATAGCAAAAGCTTAAGTATAGGGGTATTTGATGAGTAGTAAAATATATGTATTTTTAGTATATTTATTAGTATAGTTTTAATTAATATTGTGAATTTTCTATGTAAATTAATAAATAAATTGCTTCTTTTCATTATTTCCTTACTAACTTAGTTTTATTTTTGTTTTTGCAGATTTTACAAATTTTTGTCAAGTCACGCCCCTGAGTCACGCCCGTGACCCAAGGGCGTGTAATTTTAAAATGCCAAACTTCTCAATCTGCGTTCGACAAAAATTGAGCTGCGCTCGACGAACGCTCTCCGTCTCAGCGTTCAACGAAAGGCTCTCGGCGTTCGACAAACGCTCTCTGCCCTGCGTTTGACGAACGACGCTCTGCGTTCAACGAACTATCCGCGTCCAGCGTTTGACGAACGACGCTCTGCGTTCGACGAACTATCCGTGTCCAGCGTTCGACGAACGGTGCTCTGCGTTCGATGAACTATCCGCGTCCAACGTTCGACGAACGACGCTCTGCGTTCGACGAACTCTCTCCGCCCAGGCGTTCGAAGAATCCAGCGCACATGCCAGCCGTCACGCCCCAGTTAAAGCAGATATGTGCCGCCCACTGTCACGCCCGTGACACTTCAAGTCACGCCCGTGTGCAGCCATGTTTGACGGCTGAACCTTCTAGAAGACGGCGAATGTGACCCCTAAAGCACGCGCAAATGTCACGCCCCAGGGTCACGCCCGTGACCAGAAGACACGTCCGTGACCCTAGGGCGTGTAAAAATAAAATTTTGCCTATAAATAGGAGGGCTCGGCTGAAGTAAATCTCATCCAAATTTTGAGTGTTTGTAATGTTTTTCTGAGTTCTTTTGAGTGGATGTGAGTTTTTCTTTATGCAATTAAGTTTATGTTCGTTTGTAATTTTCGCCTTTTTAGTCTAGTTGTAATGCGTATTTTTGAAATAAAAATGTTATTTTCTCATTTGGATCATCTTCCTTTTTTATTTATGTTAGTGTGTATGTGTATGAGAATAGTTTATTGCTTTCATAACTTAGTTTATTGCTTTCATAACTTAGTTTATTGCTTTCATAAAAATTGTTTATTGCTTTCGTTAACGCTTTATTTATCGCTTTCGTTTAAACGCTTTCTTTCGATTCAGTCTTTTTATTACAAGTAGAGTGCGTGCGTATATGAGATAGTGTTTTTCTTTTTTGTAACATAGATTTATTTCAGCCCTTATATAACTGTTTATACCACCCCCATCTTGAATAAGAGGCTAATTTCCTTTAGCACTTATTTAAGACGGTTGGGACGGATATTATTTCTGCACCTTTATAAGTCTTTTCATTTCTATACCACCCCCGTCCTGGATAAAAGGCTAAGAACTTTTTAGCGTTGGTTTAAGACGGTTGGGACGGATACTATTACTGCTTTTATATAAGTCTTTTTATTTTTCTTTTTATCCGCTTATATCCGCTTAAATAATTAAACATGTATTTTACAACTATTAATGTCGTCTCCATTATGATGAGTGTCTAATTTCCTTTAGCACACGATGCCGAAGAGCATTGGGACCCAAAAATAGTTTTTCTAAAAATTAAAACATCTCTTTCTAAAATAATTAACGCTTAAGGTTTACCCGAGAATAACGTTGAGTGGAGCCACATAATCGATGCGTGGTTTTCATTTCCATCTCCGTACACTAGTTAGCCGAGAGGCTCGTGCGTACGAACTGATCGCTCACGGGTAAAGAGAAGTGAGCTCTACCCTCGAGAGAGGATGAGGTAAGTCTCCCGAATTGGAAGTAAAAACCCAATAGCGGGGTTCACAACATAAAGCGAGTATTAAGGAGATTCGATTATAGAACGAGAGTTCGGTCGAATATTCATAATCTCAGGTGGGCGTACCCTCGAGAGAGGAGCGTTCATAATTATGGAACCTCCACGGCCAAGCCGTTTTAATGTTTTAAAAAGTCATCTCTTTTACTTCTAAAAAAGACTATTTTCGTCTCAAGGTAATTTGACATCGAACGCTATTATTATCATCGTTTAGAACTCTAGTTATACGCTTATTATCGTTTTCTTTTAAAAACCCACACTAAAAACTTATTCCGATAAAATAATAATTCGTTCCTCAAAGTAGTATAATCAACACGATCCGCGGAAATATACGACCTCGATATTTTCTAAAACAAAATATCATGTATTACTCACGATAAGGTATACTTGCCTTTATTATATGGTTAATTTGGATTAAAATTTAAACAAACACTTTTCAAATCCGAAACTTGCAAAACTCTCCTTTGCTATTTTAAAAATCAATAGAATTCGGCGTTGTAGTCAGGGTGTAATCGTCAATATTTCGAAAGAAGAAAAAGACAGTTACTTCTATCTTTCGATAAGATAACGGTTAGTTTCTCAAAGTAGGAATACTTGCGAAACTCTTTGAAAACACCCGCCTAACTCTAATCTAGTCATTTAAAGGTTGCTCAAATCAAATTAATTAAAAAGAACAATCAGAATTAAATCATCAGCCAGCGATTAAAGTTGTCCAAAGGACCGTATAAAAATATTATTACAAACATGAAAAAGTTCTAAAAAGCAAGCCGCCCTTTACTGGCGATGATTGTTTGGAGGATCATCTTCTCGGTGCAATCGCGCGACTTGATCTGTGATATGAAGAACCGTACCATACATCTGATTCGTGTTATGATAGAGGATATTGATAGAACTATGAAGCCGCGCGACATCTCGCTCTACTCGCGCAGCTGGGATAACACGAGCAGACAAGGTCGGAGCGGCCTCGCTAGTATTACCAACGAGTTCAGCCACCCTAACCGCTGGGGGATTCAAGGTCTCCCTAACAGTCTGGCAGTTTGACCCTCGCCGTCCATCATCATTAGCGGGGTCGCCGGCCTCCGCCGACTTCCCTTGTCAGCTGCAAATATTTTTCCATGTAGTATTTGCAATCATCTTCGAGACGCCGGATTTCTTTCCTTCCTTTATCAAGCAACACAGACAGAACACTGTTTTTCTCCTGCAGCTCCTTATCCTTCTCCAGCCTCGCCTTATTTTCGGCTTCCAGTGCAGCCCGCATAGTAGCATTTTCAGCTTCCAGAGCAGCCATCATAGTAGTATTCTCAGCCCGCATAGCTGCACTCTCAGCCCGGGCGGCCTCTTCCCGATCTTGAAGTTTCTTCACTTGCTCCCTCAACATATCAAGATTGCTCTGGAAGTTGGCTAATTCTTTCACCCCGCCAAGGCTCAAGTTCAATGAAGAACTTGGCACAGATTGAGGCAAGGGTGACAGGCTAGCCACCAGGTCTCCCGGTTTTACGGCAAGTTCAGAATCATCTGTAGTAATAAGAACCGGTTAGAACGATCAAGAGTATGCAATTTAACATCAGATTCAAATAAAGATCGCTTGCTCCGACATCTCCTCGCTTGCAAGCCGCATAAGCGAGTTTCAAGCTCGGATTCACAAGCCGCCTCATTTGCTCAGGGTCCATTCTTCGACGATGTTCTTTCCACAACCTCTCATTTTGAGTTTGCCTAGCAACAAAAGTTTGGACCGTGGAAGGGAAAAAGCTCGCCAGCGGGTTCAATAATAGGTCATCTTTTTGAGACCGCGCTTTAAAAAGCGAACAGGTTGATAAGTGGCAACCCTACCTTTGACAAGAGGGTTGATCGGAGGCGGCTTGGGCAGAGATTCCATCATCTTATCTGCCTTGATCTTCATAATCAGCATCCCAGTCTTTACAAGATCTTCTAAAGCAGGATCGACCTCTTTCAACCTAGCCGCCTCTTCTGAGTCCGCTCCTTCCGAATGCTTGTGAGAATTAAGCAGCTTATCCTGCTTCTCCAGAGTATCAAAGTCTTTAATGATCTCACTCACTGTCAAACTATTCACAGAGTTCGCCTGAAGATCATCCGGTTTGTTAGAAAGCGTCGCCAGACCTTCAGAAACTTCCTTCTCGCTTGCCCTGTGCTGGAGGCTACACGTGCCCAGTTTCCTGAAAGCAACCTTATTCTTGGCTTTCAGCATCTTGGTCTTCCTCATGATCCTCTCCGCCGTAGTCTCCGCCTTCTTCCTCTTCCTGGTCGCTTCCTGGTTGGCTTGAGAAGTTCGGACAGAATCGTCCTCAACTTCGATCACTTCAACAGAATCTTTCTGTTCGCTCGGCTTAGGGAATCTATGACCCCCTCTAAATTCTCAATATTCAAATGGACCACACCAGAAGTAGTGATCCCCAAATCGAAGGAACCATTCCCCGCGGTCTCCAAACGAGTACCTTCAGAGCCCGCCTTATTAGAAGGGGCAGGCAGATCGCCTGACGGCGATTTGGAACAACCCGCCTCATCTTTTGCCAACTCAGTTTTGCTGACTGCCGACGAAACTAGGTCAGCCAGTTTCCCCGCGGAAGCAACTATAGCGGTTAACTCAACCTTGCCGGGTTCTGGGTCCATCTTCTTCTTTTTTGAACGGGTTTTGCCTTCACGATGCTTACTCTTCACGCGGTTTTCAAGATCAAGCAATATGCCAAACATTTTAACCGGAGAATTTGTAAGTCAAAAAACTTTAACCGCAAGCGGCGAATAGAAACCCGTGTTTGGAAAAGAATTATGCAGAAGAGGAAGCTTCCAGAACATTTTATAGCATTCAGAAGAAGGTGTATGCGGTCTCCGGCTAGAACAAACATTTTCGAAATTTCTGCGAAAATTGAAAATATGTGGGGATCATGTTTACCCAGAAGACTGCTACCTAGACAACATCTTCTTTAAACCAGGCGGTTTGAAACATTAACTGATCAGAACGGCAAACGAATTAAGCCGCGCGGTCTCCAAGGGTCATACCGCTCTCAGCAACTGAAGATTGTCAAGGCTTAAAGTCCTAAAGGGGCAAGCTGTGGTCTCGGTCAGCAGATCGCTCGGGTTGCCAATTGGATCAAGCCAAAGTTTCTCAACCCAAGCCCAGTACAAACCGGAAGTCAAGCCGCCAGACCACGCGACTTCCCCTTTATTTATTCTTCTGTATCCTGTCACCCCTACCCGATTCTCCTGTACCCAGGCAGACAGTTATTTTAGCATCTGCCCGTTTGGGCAGGTCCCCAAGCCTATAAATAGGACCGAGCGGCGTTCCCAAGACATGCACACTCGAATCTAGGAGCTCGCTTGTCTGAGCTGCGATCTCGAATTAACTGTCTTGCGACCTGTCTGCCCGGCCGGTTTCGTCTGTAACCCACTGTAACCACTTCACTTTAATCAAAGGAAAGCCCATCACAAGAGTGGCATTCGTCGTGATGGGCGAATTCTGGCCTCGACCGCTGCCAGCGGTCTAATCAACCTAAATCATTAAGTCAGATAGTAACCGATAACTTGCAACCCTTCATTCTCCTTGCTTTTCAAGCAGTGATCGTGGAGGTGCATTTTTGGCCTCAACAATCATCTAGATCAGGAATCACAATCACTCACTGGCAAACATGCCTGTGATAAACCAGTAGCATCTCTTAGGTCTAGACATAATAATTGTTCAGAATCACATGAAGAACATGAGAAAAATAACCCTAATAAGCTCACCACATTTAATAGGGTAGACACTAGTGATGAACCAGGAATCCTAGGTAAACAACCCTTAGAAAATTTAGATTTGAAGAATGAGTGTGCTACATGCAGAAGTTATAAAATTGAAATAGAAGAGATGGATGAAACTTTTGAGGAGTATAGAAATGATTACCAAGCTCCTATTGACTCTGTTATTTCCACTCTTAAAAATAGCACAAATGCCTACAATAAAGCTAGACATAATTTAATGATCAAGAATGATGAATTAAGATCAGAAATCAACTTACTTAAGAAAATTATAAATTCAAATTCACAAACACTGAATGATATGAATTATACGTCGAGTAGAACTCGACGCGATTTTGGGAATGCATCGAATGCATCTCAACGGACTCCAGCATATGCGCCGACATCATATCGAAGCAACTATGTGGGTGCGTCGAATTACACTCAACACAACCAATACCATACTTCGAATGATTATCGACGGGACTATGCAGGCACGTCGAATTGCTCTCAACGCAACTCTAAATCTGCGTCGATTTCTTCTCGACGCATATTTTCTGCACAAAATCACCAAACTTCAAAACCTTCTTTTGTCTCTATTCAAAAATGTTTTTGCTGCTCCAAACAAGGACATATTGCCAAATACTATTGGCATAACAATGCAACACTTCTTCACCTAAGGGAGAACAATGGAAGACCATCTCATTCTTTCATATCTCCATATGATGATAAAAGAAAGAGACCCCAGCATAAGAGGGTTTTACTAATGTTTAAATTCAATGTGCAGAGGGAAGGCTGTTCAACCACAAACCAGCAGTGGTATTTGGACAGTGAATTCTCCATGCATATGACTAGAGCAAAAGATTTGCTGGAAAATTTCAAGGCCAAGGAAGGGCCCAAGGTAATTTTTGGGAACTCCCACTCTGGTCAAACCAAAGGATATGGTTTGCTCAAGATTGGGGAAATCTCATTTTCTAAAGTAGCTTATGTTGAAGGACTTCAACATAATCTGATCAGCATTAATCAACTGTGTGATGGTGAATACAAAGTTGTATTCACTAAGTCTTTGTGTCATATAGTTAGCTCTAAGACTGATCAAACAGTTTTGACTAGTCTCAGAAAAGGTAAGGTATATGTTGTTGACTTTGAGTACACAAAGTCTGAGATCTGCTCGTTTAACTCCTAGTTAGAAAATATTGAGCTGTGACATAGGAGACTTAGTCACCTTAACCTTAAGACCATAGCTAAATTCTCCAAACTCAACCTAGTCAGGGGTTTACCATCTGGTAAATTCAATAAAGACCACCCGTGTAGAGCCTACCAACTAGGTAAACAGACCAATACTTCATTTAAACTAATTGGTACGAATGATTCTCCTAGAATCCTTTTCCTATTGCACATGGACCTATTTGGCCCTATCTCCACTCAAAACTTAGCAGGAAAGTCCTACACCTTAGTCATTATTGATGATTTCTCTAGGTTCAACTGGGTGTTCTTTCTAAAAACTAAGTCAGACACCTTCAAGATCCTCTCAAGATTCATCAGACAGATTCAATCTGAACTCAACACACATGTTGCTGTGATCAGAAGTGATCATGACACTGAGTTTGAGAATCAGTTAATGTGTAGATTCTGTGAGGATGAAGGTATCCGACAAAGCTTTTCAGCTCCTAGAACCCCCAACAAAATGGGGTGGCTGAAAGGAAAATAGAACCCTAATTGAATCAGGAAGGACATTATTATCTGAATCTAACTTGCCAAAGTCCTTCTGGGCTGAGGCAGTAAATACTGCAAATTTTGTTCTGAATAGAAGTCTCATCCACAAGACTAAGTTGAAGACTCTCTATGAGTTGTTGAAGGGAAAGGCACCTATAGTCACTTATTTTAAAAAATTTGGGTGTACTTGCTTTATCCTCAACAATGGGAAAAGCCATCTTGCCAAATTTGACAAGAAGGCTGATGATTGGATATTCATAGCATATTCCTCATCAAGTAAGGACTATAGGTGCTTCAATAAAAGATCTCTCAAAATTGAGGAGTTTATGCATGTGGTCTTTGATGAAACTAACATGGTTTACAAGGGGAAGGAAACTTCCACCAGTTCTATTCTACAGGAAGAAGACCAACTAGCAGAACAAGTTGAAAGGATGAGCATAGTGGACCATCCATCTGTGTGTCAGGAAAAAGGACAACAGGATATTGACACTGACTCTGGTGAGGATTCTGCAGCTGATGAAGAGGAAACAACAACACCTGGACTACCAGCCACATACATTATTCCAGTACATGAGGCTGAAGTTCCCATTGTCACTGAGCAAGTGATAGCCCAGGAAGAAGAGCAGATCCTAGATTACTCAACAAGATCCATGATGACTTAAAAGATCATCCTCCAACTCAAGTAATAGGAAACTTGACAGCAGGAGTCAAAACAAGGAACCAACTCACAAGTGAGACAATGCTGCAGTGCTTCATGTCACAATATGAACCAAAGAAGTTTGAAGAAGCAGATAGTGACCCTCACTAGATATCTGTTATGCAAGAGGAACTGACCTAGTTTGAAAGGAACAAGGTCTGGACTTTGGTTGAAAGACCAAAGAATTACCCAGTGATTGACACCAAGTGGGTGTTCAAAAATAAAATGGACTCAACTGGGGTCATAATCAGAAACAAGGCTAGACTAGTGGCCCAAGGGTACATGCAAGAGGAAGGCATTGACTTCAACCAGACATTTGCCCCAGTAGCAAGGTTGGAGGCAATCAGAATGTTCCTGGCATATGCTGCCCCACATGAAGATCAAGGTATACCAGATGGATGTCAAGAGTGCATTTCTGAATGGGAAACTACAAGAAGAGGTATATGTGGAGCAGCCACCAGGCTTTGTCAATCCAACTTTTCCCTTTTATGTATATAGATTAGATAAAGCACAATATGGTCTAAAGCAAGCTCCAAGAGCTTGGTATGAGACCTTATCCACCTTTCTCCTGGAACACAACTTTGAAATAGGAATGGTGGATAAAATACTTTTCACAAGAGCACATAAGAATCAACTACTACTTGTGCAAATATATGTAGATGATATTATATTTAGATCCACTGATCAATCTTTATGCAAAAGGTTTGCTTACCTAATGCAGTCAAGATTTGAGATGAGTAGCATGAGGGAATAATCCGATTTCCTTGGTCTCCAAGTTAGACAAAATCCAGATGACATTTTCATATCCCAATCCAAATATACCAGAGAACTCATTAAAAGGTTTGGGATGGAGAATGCATCTGTTATGAAAACCCCCATGACTACTGATGCTGTTTTACATAGAGATGAACAATGTAAGTCATTTGATCAGAAGACTTACAGAGGAGCCATTGGCTCTCTTCTTTACCTAACAACTAGCATACCTGATATAATGTTTGCTACCTATATTTGTGCAAGATTTCAAGTTGACCCAAAAGAATCCCACATGAGTTCTGTCAAAAGAATATTCTCAGATATCTGAAGGGTACTCCTGAGCTTGGCTTATGGTATCCAACTGAATCTGGATTTGAATTGATTGGATATTCAGATGCAGACTATGCTGGATGCAGTCTTGATAGAAAAAGCACTTCAGGAACATGTCAGTTTCTGGGTCCTAGACTGATAACATGGTTTAGCAAGAAGCAAACCACAGTCTCCACTTCTACAGCTGAAGCTGAGTATATAGCTGCAGGAAGCTGCTGTTCACAAATTTTGTGGATGCAAAATCAGTTGTTAGACTACAACTTTTCCCTTGCCAATTCCACAATTTATTGTGATAGCTACAGTGCAATTTCAATTGCTTCCAATCTGGTTCTCCACAGCAGAACTAAGCACATAGAGGTAAGACACCACATTCTCAGAGACAATATAGAGAAGGGTAAGATAAACCTTCAATACATATCTACTGACACTCAAAGAGCTGACATCTTCACTAAGCCTCTTGATGAAAGTAAGCACAAGTTCTTCATCAATGCACTGGGGATGCTTGATGGATCTTTGTAGGTCCCCTTGTATTATGTATAAAGATCTATTTTCTATAGAAAATTATTGCTGGGAAAAACAACAAAAATCTTAAAGAAAATCATAATTGTTTCATCAAAGCTGCGTCGAATTCAAATCGATGTACCGTCGACTTCTACTTGACGCCAGCTTCGAGAGCTCTCTGGGATGGATCCTTCGAATACCACTCGATGTAACGTCGAATACTTGTGATGCTTACATCGACAATATCATCAATGACTATATTTGGAAGCCACGTCGACATCAACTCGACGCTCCGTCGATTTGATAGATCGCGCACATTGACCTATTTTAGCGCGCTGAATTCTGCTCTTCTCTACGTTGCTTTGAATAAAACCCTAAGTTGCGACGACTCATCCACTCAAAGAAACTTTTGCGTTTAATTCCATTGTGTTATTCGAATTCTCGCCCTCCTGCTCTCTTCCTTCTTCCCTCTCTTCGTCTCTTCTCTTTGTTTCAATGCAGGTTCTCGCAGCATCCCAATGGCATCTCCGTCAATTCAGCAAGATATTATAGAGGCCGTCGATCTTGACCTCAAGACTGTGTTATCCAAGTTCGGTTCACTTTGTATTGACTTCTCAAAGGATTGTTATCGCAAACTACGCCGCCAACAAAAGGTTGCAAGACCTTACATCTGAACTCACGACTTTTGATAAGGATGTGCGATCGGCAGCCGTGCCAGCTGAAGGCTTTATATCTTTCTTCAATGATATAAAGCAGGGGGAGAATTGTACCAGCAGACAGCAACCTCTCCAAGATTTTGTCTACACAACATCAATCCCTCTCTCCTTCATCACTGAAGGAGAGCCAGTTATATCATCTAAACTACAACTTCCAGATGCAACCATTCAGGGGGATTCATCCTCTCCAAGAATCCTGCCCTTTGCTCAGGGGGAGTCATCAACTCAGGGAGAGATCCCTCAAATTTTAGATGATCAGGACTACCTCAAGTCTCTACAAGAATTTCATGAAGACACTGTACCATCTATCTCTGATCCTCTTTCTTTCAGAGTGTCCTCTGAAGATTCATCCACAACACTCTCTCCAGTCACGATGGCTGGTCAAGATCCTATTTCACATGGTCCAGCACTTGCTCAACCAATACCTCCAGTTCAATTTCCACCTTCAGCTCAGGTTTCACCTGCTCCAATTTACCAACCCATTCTTCCAACACCTATTTTCAGGGGAAGACCTCCATATAGAGGTGGAGGAAGTGGAAGAGGAAGAGGAAGAGGAAGAGGAAGAGGAAGAGGAAGATTGCCTATTTGGGAGAGGTACACAAAAGAACAGAGGAAGGAGTACAGAAAAGATAAATCTTATTACAAAAAGAATGTAAGGGTTGAAATTCCTGAGAACACAATGAAGACTTACACCAATCCAGAACTTGACAAAGCCTTTGAGGAGATTGCTGATAGAGAAAGGTATGAATATGAGACAGCCCCAAAGGAGCTCGAAGGTAAGAAAAATAGGTTCATTGACATTCTGAAAAGAGGAAAAGATGTTGTTGAAAAGGAGGAGCTGGCCAGAGAAATTCCAATCAAATCTACTCTGTTTGATCATTCAATGTATACTACAAAGAATCCCCAAGACAAAATGCTAGAAGAAATAGGGCAACTCCACAGAGGAGGAATTGGGTGCAATCCAAAGGATGCAGTACAGCTTCCCCTGAAAAGAAAGAAAGGAGGAAAGTCACCGGAGGAGGAGATAGAGAAAAAGAAGATTATGTTTACAAAAGCCTCAACTTCTGGGAAGGAACAAGCAACTGTTGATAAATTACAAGCAATGGCTGCTGAATCAAATCCTGACAAAGAACCTGAATCAGATGATCTAAACCTAGAAGTCATAAATCTGATGACAACCAAAGTCTTTGGTCTTGGGTTCACACTAAAGGATGTTCATCCTAATACTGAAATGCACCTGGAAAAACTGTTCAAAGGTCATGGAAGAATACAGAAGAATCAAGAGAAAGCTACCCCAATAAACTTCAGATATGTGGAAAAGAAATACAGAAGGGTATATGATGTTAAAAAATTAGAGGTCCAGAGTGAAGTAAAAATGCGGAACACTTCAACAAAATCCACAAGCGTGACAATCAATGACAATGGGAAGACAGAATAATGCTCTTGTATTAAATATCCCTTTACAGCGCGAGACATACATGGCGAGACATGATTCATAAGAATCACAGAGGAGAGAAGCACAAGATACAAAAATAAGCCGCCAGCGAACTGCCAGAGCAGAGATCGCCAGGCCGCTCAAACAGGCAAGCCGCACGGCTATCCCTGACCCTGCGCGAACAGAGAACAAGCCGCTGTTGTCAGACCGCAACCACAGACCACACAACCCGCTGCTTTATTCAACTGCTGAACACAACTGTCCGCACTTCTTGATCGCCCAGACTGCACGGTCTCAAGATCACAGAAGAACCCGCGAACACTTGACGAATAACTGCTTCCTGCTGCAAAGCCGCAACTCAAGACCGCCCGACCACTTAAGGCCTCCTGATCAACTGAGTTCGCTGCACAGTACAAGAACTCCTAAACACAGTCCGAATAGACAGACCGCTACCAAACTGGTTTATTCAAAGATGGAAAGAAAGGAGAATGCTGACGGTGATTGCAAGCCGCTAACAGTTCTTGCGTATTTATGGCTACCCGGCGTCCCTATTTATAGGCAAACGAACGGATGTCATCACCCCCGAAGGGATATAATCACCTTCCTTATTGAAGCACACGGTCTCTGGAACCAGACCGTGCGGTCTCATCAAAACCTTATTACACTTAAGCAAAACTGTCCAAGACAGCTTGCCAAGAACAAACCGGCAGACCGCCTGGTCTCTTATATGAATAGACATAAGAGCATCTGACCGATCAGGAGTAGACCGCCAGAACCGAGCTCATACAACCCGCCCGGACTCTTATAAGAATGACACCACAAGAACATCCTGACATACTAAGATGACCGCCAGAACGAACACATGCACACCACAGTACGAGACCGCAGAAGCGACCTCCAGTACAGACCGCCTGGTCTAAACTAGAAAAAGGATACTTAGGCAAAACAGGTAGACCAAACACACGCCGCCAACACCAGAGACGCGCGACCACACCAGCCAGATCTCCACACCGAGCTCGCGGTTTCCAGAGGAAGACCGCAACACAAGTCACGCGGTCTCTGCGGTCTCCAAGAATAGACCGCCCGACCTAACACTTCCACTTCAAAAATTTAACACTCCCCCTTGAAGTGGGAAGTGGAAATCATCCCAAGTAACCTTCTTAACCGTGTGAACGGTTCCTTTGACAATGACTTTGTAAATATGTCTGTGACATTTTCCTTGCTCTGCACATGTTCAACCATAAGAGATCCCTCCAACACCTTCTCCCGAAATGATGTTGAATCTCTATGTGCTTGGTTCGCGCATGACAAACTGGATTGTTCACTAGTTTGAGGGCACTCTCATTGTTACCCTGAAGCAGAGTAGGACCATGCACCTCCCTATGAATGTCCTCCACAAGCCTCCTAAGGCAGATGGCTTCCTGAGCTGCCAAAGCCGAATCTTTGTACTCCGCTTCCGTTGTAGAGACAGACACAGAATCCTACTTCATGTTGCACCATGATATAGCTGTATAGCCCGTCATTAAGATGTATCCAGAAGTCGATCTCCGATCATCTGAATTCCTCCATAATCAGCATCCATGTATCCATGCAAGCAAAAGCCCGAGTCCTTCCCGTAGAAGAGACCCAAATCTGAGGTGGTCTTGACATACTTCAAAATGCTCCTCGCCGCCATCAGATGAGGTTTCCGTGGATATGCCATATACCGACTCACCCGGCCAACCACATAAGCAATATCCGGCATCGTGATCGTCAAATATATCAGACTTCCGACCAAAGCCCGGAACACCAAAGGATCAAAAAGAACCTTCCCCTCATCACGTCGAAGATGAATACCAACCTCCAGTGGAGTAGAGCTGCTCTTCCCCCCTTCCATACCGAATCATTTCACAATTCATTATGCATACCCCTTTTGGGAAACAGGCATTCTGCCCTCTTTCCTCTCCACTTCGAGTCCAAGGAAATGGTGGAGCTCACCCAAGTCCTTCATCTCAAATCTGATAACTAGCTCAACATGAAGCCTAGCTACCTCCACTTCAGAATTTCCCATGATGATCATATCGTCAACGTATAGCTTCACCAAGGCCTGAAGCTTCCCCGCCTTCTTTACGAATAAGCTTGTATCAGAATCAGAAGCAAAATATCTGCATAACTGGAGGTATTTTGCGATCTTCCCATACCACGCCCGAGGCGCCTGCTTCAAGCCGTAAAGAGCCTTCTTGCGCTTACACACATGTCTTGGGTAGACTTCAGAAACATACCCGGGTGGCTGATCCATGAAGATATCTTTATTGGTCTCACCGTAAAGGAAAGCATTCTTCACATCGAGTTGCCATATCTTCCACCCTTGGCAAGTTGCCAACGCGATCACCATCCGTACTGAAGTCATCTTGGCAATGGGGTTAAATGTCTCTTCATAATCCTCCCCATAATTCTGAGAGAACCCTCGAGCTACAAGGCGAGCCTTGTACCGCTCGATACTGCCATTAGTCTTCTTCTTCAGCTTGAAAATCCACTTGTAAGTCACAGGAGTAACACCCTCAACCTTAGGCACCAAGTCCCAAGTCTCATTCTTCCTGAGAGTAGCCATTTCTTCATCCATGGCCATTTCCCACTGATGAATAGTAAATTATACGTATTTTTGTATAGTTTTAAGCATAGTTTAAAGTAATATTGTACATATTTCATGTAAATTATTGAATAAATGATTTGTTTTAGCTAATTTTTATATTTATATATTTATATGTGAAAAGGAACTATTTAAGTATGTAAATATTTGTGTAAATATATATATATATATATAAAGTATTTAAATATATATGTAAATAAGTATTTAAATATATATGTAAATATATATAAAGTATTTAAAAATATATGTAAATATTTATTGAATATAATTAAGTTAATTATTGAATATGTATTAATATAAAAATTCTGTAAATATATATAATATATATAATATAGTTCTTGTGCATACAAATATGAGCGCTTGGCTTAGTGGTTGTGGTCTGATTAGCCTTTCTTAGTGGCGCGGGATCGAAACCAGGCAAGAGCATTTTTGCCTCTATTTAATCCGCTAGCTGTAGCCCAGAACCGCTGAGACCCCGAACCGCTGAGACCGACCCAGAACCGCTGAGACCCAGAACCGCTGAGACCGACCCAGAACCGCTGAGACCCAGAACCGCTGAGACCTGCCAGCTCATTCCAGCTCATTCTAGTATACCTGCCAGCTCACATTCCAACTCAATGTAGTAGACCTGCTAGCTCGCAACTCCAGCCCTCCAGCTCAACCTGCCAGCCCACTATTCGCACCCCACAACTCTCAAGTCAAAATTGGCTTCTCTAGTCAAACCACCAACTACACTTCTAGCATCTTCCTCAACTCCTTTTTTTTGCTAAATGCATCCCAATTTTGTCTATAAATAGAGGCTGCCCCCCCCCCCCCCCCTCACGATCTCTCCTCTTGGAACCTCTTGGCTCCTCTTGGATTGCCCTTTTGGGGGTAATCTTCCACAATATTTCTCCACCATTTTGTATTTTCTTTTTATGTTTTTTTATGTAATTAATTAAGTGTCGTAATTACGTTTTCGTTTATTTTCGCCGAATATTACGTCTTTTCGCTGAGACCCAGAACCGCCGAATATTACGTTTTCGTTTATTTTCGCTTTAATTCAAATTTTGGTTATCTCTTTTTTCGCTTTGATTCGAATTTACTCGTCCTCGTAATTTTTGTTCTTTTTGTCCTTGACGCGGTAGAGATTAGAGCGGAATATTATGTTTTCATTTTTTTGTTTCGAAGCAATTTTTGTTCTCGTTATGTTTCGTTCCCGTAATTTCCGCATTCGTTGTTTTCGTTATTTTCCGCTTTCATTTTAAGTTATCGTTTATGTGTTTGTTTATTTTATGTCTTTTCGTTGTTTTATGTTTTCGTTACTTATGTTTTTGCTATTTCTCTTCATAGCTTAGTTTTATTTTATTGTCATGCATTTATTTCCTGTCTACCCGTTTGGGTAGAACTTGCACTGCATTTATTTCCTGTCTACACGTTTTGGTAGAACTTGCACTGCATTTATTTCCCATCTACCCATTTGAGTAGAACTTGCTCACACATTTATTTCCCCTCTATCTATTCGGTTAGAGATTGCACTTCTGTCTTTCATTTTCTGTAATTTCAATTTCTGTCATTCAATTATGTAATTTTAATTTCTTTAAATCACGTTTTTATCCGATAAAACAATAGCCGTATTCTCGAAGTAGCAGTACTCAACGAGATTCGTGGAAAAATGCGACCTTGATATTTTCTAAAAATATCCTATACTATACGCGATAAGGTGCACTTGCCTTCATCGAAAGATTAGTTTGGATAATAATTACAAAAACTTGCAAAAACTCTCCCTCTCTATCTACACATTTAATTGAATTCGGAGCCGCCGCCGCGGCGTGGTCGTCAATATTCCGAAAGAAGGAAAGACCGTTACTTCTATTCATCGAAGTAGGATAAAGGTTAGTTCCTCGAAGTAGGAGTACTCGAAAGACGCCTCGAATGCGCCCGCCGAATTCTACCCGCACCCGTAAAGGTTTTGCAAAACTAAAATTTTAATCATCAAGTTTTTGGCGCCGTTGCCGGGGACCTTTGTCGATATTTTGAAAAGAGAATACACTATTGATTTCATCATATTAAAAATCCAAAAAAATTAAAAAACACTCAAAACCCCAAAAATAGATGTTTTCTTTTTAAATATCGTTCTTTCTATTTCTCGTATTTTAATCAGTCCCTCTTTTCTTTTCTCGTTCTTAAATTTTAATTTGTTCTCAAATACGTATATTTTAAAACATCGAAAAGCTTTAAAAAAACAAAAATAATGACAAACTCAAATAATTAAAAGCTTTGAAATATAAATCAAAAAGAATTGTAGGAATTTTAAGATAGAACAATAGATCATTTTCTCGAAGTAGGATTATTCAATAGAACCGAAAGGGGATTTTTGTCGATATTTCGAAAAGGGAAACCATTGTTTTTATCCTTTTTTTCTTTTTTTCTTTGCTTTCTATCTAAAAGCTTCTCTTTATTTTTTATTTTTCTTTTTTTTTAAGTTTCGATATGTTTTTATATATGCATATTTCAAAAAACCCCCAAAAAATGATGATTTTTTTTAGAAAAATCTCAAAAAAAAAGTTTTGTTTTCTTTTATAAATGTTTTCTCCCCCCTATTGTAAATAACTTTTATTAATTTGTTTTTAACATATTTTGCAGGTATTAATCCGGTTACCAATTGTGCAAGACCAATGCTCTGGATGCTGAATGAAGGAAGCATGGTTATGTGCACATAAATCAAAATGGATTCTTGAGTCTGCCCTCTCTGATGTCTTTGGCTTTGATTTGAGGGCATGATTCCGCAGCAAACGTGACGGTATAGGGGGCCTCTATTTCAGTGATAATCTGTGAGCAGCCACTTTGTGCATCTATTGTCAAAGGTTCGGTCTTTCTCCTCTGAGAGAAGCCACTTTGGGCATAGGGCCAAAGGTTAGGTCTGTTTCCAATCTTCCCCCGCCCATACCCCCAATGATTGGGGACTATACGGGTTCTGTTGTTGTTGTTGTTGTTGTTGTTGTAATCCGGTTACCCCGTCTCCAAATCAGGGACGTGATTTTTCTCCTGCTATTTTCTTACTTTTTTTACTTTTTCATGCTTGTGTATATATAATTTTGGTCCTCAAACTTAATTTCAACATTGTGGACAATGTTGACTTTTAAGTATGGGGGTGTTTTCTTCTTTTTATAATTATTTTGGTCCCTCCCATATTAGAAAAGCTTCAAAAAAATGATGATGTTTTTTTTAAAATTTTGTTATATATATAGACATTAATACTAAATTAAAAGAAAGAAAGAGAAGAAAGAAGAAAAATTAAGAAAAATAAAAATACAAATATGATGATTTTTTGGGGTTTTTCTAAGTTTTTTTTTCATAATTTTTTTTACATTTTTTTTCATTTTTAAAAAATTAATGCTTAATAAAAATGAAAAGAAAAGAAACTAAAGATAAAACAAAAATACAAAAGGAATAAAAAAGAAAAAGAATACATACATGAGTTTTTTTTTTGTTTTTTCTAAGATTTTTTTTTTCATCATCATATTTTTTTGGAATTTTCAAAATATTATATTTTTTGGATTTTGTTAAATATTATCCCCCTTTTTTTTGGTTTTTTTCAAATACGCATATTTGCAATTTTTGAAATATTTTCTCTTTTTTATGGTTTTTCTAAGTTTAAAAACAATTTACGAAAAGAGAAAAAACATCTATTTTATGGTTTTTCTAAATTTTTTGATTTATTTGGTGTTTTTTTTCTAAAAATAAAAGAGGGACAAAATTTTTAAAAGAGGGGAAAAACACCCCATACTTAAAAGTCAACATTGTCACCAATGTTGAAATTAAGTATGAGGAACATATATATATATATAGTGCAAACCTTATTTATAAATACAAAATTTTACAAAATAAAAGAAAAGAAAAGAAAGACACGTATTTTTGTGTGAGCTTTTTGAAGTTTTTTCATTTTTTTGGATTTCTTAAGCTTTGTAAAATAAGGAATGAAATATTTTTGGTGTTCGTGGGGTTTTAAATTTTTTTTTTTTTTTTTTGGAAACAAGATAAGGATAAAATCAATAACGTTTTCTCTTTTCAAAATATCAACAAAAATCCCCGGCAACGGCGCCAAAAACTTAATTAAAATTTTAGTTTTGCAAAACCTTTACGGGTGCGGGTAGAATTCGGCGGGCGCGTTCGAGGCGTCTTGCGAGTACTCCTACTTCGAGGAACTAACCGTTATCCTATCGAAAGATAGAAGTAACGGTCTTTTCTGCTTTCGAAATATCGACGATTACTCCCCGGCAACGGCGCCAAAAACTTGATAATTAAAATTTTAGTTTTGCAAAACCATTACGGGTGCGGGTAGAATTCGGCGGGCGCGTTCGAGGCGTCTCGCGAGTACTCCTACTTCGAGGAACTAACCTTTATCCTACT
The DNA here is from genome assembly GCA_033032865.1 of Dactylorhiza incarnata. NCBI lineage: Eukaryota > Viridiplantae > Streptophyta > Magnoliopsida > Asparagales > Orchidaceae > Dactylorhiza > Dactylorhiza incarnata. Next base: position 491,089 of record JAWHQI010000002.1, read on the forward strand.
TCGATGAATAGAAGTAATGGTCTTTCCTTCTTTCGGAATATCGACAACCACGCGGCGGCGGCGGCTCGGAATTCAATTAAATGTGTAGATAGAAAGGGAGAGTTTTTGCAAGTTTTTGTAATTATTATCCAAACTAATCTTTCGATGAAGGCAAGTACACCTTATCGCGTATAGTATAGGATATTTTTAGAAAATATCAAGGTCGTATTTTTCCACGGATCTCGTCGAGTACTGCTACTTCGAGAATACGACTATTGTTTTATCGGATAAAAACGTGATTTAAAGAAATTAAAATTACATAATTGAATGACAGAAATTGAAAGACAGAAGTGCAATCTCTACCCGAATAGATAGTGTTAGAAATTTGTAAATAAAATATTTTTTATAATGTTTTATTAGATCCTTTATGGCGTTTGGTGTATGGCTATTCATATTTGATGAAAAGCTCCAAAACCAAAATTGGAGGGAACCCAAATTATTTGGAGGGAAACCTTTCATGAATGAAAGGATGAACCCATTAGTCCCACCATGCTCATTTGCTTTCTAGCTAAAGAGTATATATTTGTTTTCACTCTTTCTTATTTGTTCAAAAGAACATAAGGAGAAACTATGAACCACACGCACGCGCGCGCACGTACCGAACCGGATTCGGATTTCAGATTTGGGGAAGAATTGAATTGTATTTTTTGTACAAAATAGTTTTAGACCTTTTATTCGGATTTGTGTCGGCTCGACGAACTCCATCCTGCGTTCGACGAACGGCATGCTGCGTTTGACGAACTCCATCCTGCGTTCGACGAACTTGCCAAGGTCCTGCGTTCGACGAAATGCTTTCTGCGGTCGATGAACTTGCCAAGGTTCTGCGTCCGACGAAATGCTTTCTACGGTCGACAAACTTCTGTCTCAGCGGTTGACCAAGTCTCAGCGGTCGACGAATTGATTCAGATCAACGACGATAGGTCGTATCGTCGATTGCGAGTCTCGACGATAAGTTGTATCGTCGTGAACAGGTCGTATCATCGATTGCAAGTCTCGACGATAAGTTGTATCATTGTGACGCGCGGTCTCGACAGATTTTGTCGTCGAATAGCAGACTGGTCTCGACGATAAGTTGTATCGTCGATTGCAAGTCTCGACGATAAGTTGTATCATCGTGTAGTCTCGACGTTCGGTTGCTTGGATTTGTTTTCCGACGTTGCGTCGATATGAACTCGACGTGACCTCATTCTTTGACATTTTCTCTTGCAGTTATTACACATGTTTTCTAAACCGCTTGCGCGTGCTTTTCGTCATTAATTCTGTACGTTGGGAATACAACGTATCTCTTCCCGATTTTCAGCCTTCCAATTATACCGTTCGTATTTATTGTGGCTTTAATTGTTGCCGTTTTACGAGATCCTATTTTGGAGGAGCCTTGCGGTTTGAGTTTTATATACGTTCTTTCTGCAATTCTAAAAAGGCCTGCTTCTGCTCTCTCTCTCTCGCTCGTTCTTGCAATTTTCTGTACATTTGCTTCATCAAGTGGGAGTTCGGGTGCTCTGTGCTTCTTCGGTGTCCGCGCACATCAGAGCTTTCGGGATCTAGCCGGGTGTTGTACCTTGGAGGAGTGAGCATCAGTTGAAAGCCCTGCCGGAGGGTGGTGCAACTTCTTTAGGGCAGTGACCACACGCCTTACCCAGGCTTGATTATAACCTATAGATTACTCTATTTTGTCTCTCACCTCCTTCATGCAATTTTTATATTGCTGTTCATATATATATATATATATATTTATATGCTGTTTCTACAAAGTTTTAAAACCGAAAAAATATATTATTTTGTATATTAATATAGGAATATAAAAACATTATTCCAACAGATAGAGGGGAAATAAATGCGTGAGCAAGTTCTACCCAAACGGGTAGACGGGAAATAAATGCAGTGCAAGTTCTACCCAAACGTGCAGACGGGAAATAAATGTAGTGCAAGTTCTACCCAAACGGGTAGACGAGAAATAAATGCATGACAATAAAATAAAACTAAGCTATGGAGAGAAATAGCAAAAACATAAGTAACGAAAACATAAAACAACGAAAAGACGTAAAATAAACAAACACATAAACGATAACATAAAACGAAAGCGAAAAATAACGAAAACAACGAAGGCGGAAATTGCGGGAACGAAACATAACGAGAACAAAAATTGATTCGAAACGAAAATAAACGAAAACATAATATCCCGCTCTAATCTCTACCGCGCCAAGGAAGAAAAAGAACGAAAATTATGACGACGAGTAAATTCGAATCAAAGCGAAAAAAGAGATAACCAAAATTTGAATTAAAGCGAAAATAGTAGAAAATGTAATATTCGGCTCCATCGATTCCATGTCAAGGAAGAAAAGAGCGAAAGTTACGAAGACAAATAAATTTGAATTAAAACGAAAACCAAAATTACGACAATAAATAAATTGCTTACAAAAGCAAGAAAAAATGCGGAAAATGCAGGAATTGAAGCTAAGCTATGAATAAAATTGCAGGGCAGAAAAGAAATTGCAGAATTGAAACTACGCTATGAACTAAAATACTGGACAGAATTGAAATTACACGAAATGGAAACTAAATTTATTTATTGCCATAATTAAGGGGTTACAAGAAATAGAAACATTACAACACTTAAAAGAAAATACAAAAAGAAATTACAAGAAAAAATTACAACACTTAATTAATTACATAAAAAACATTAAAAGAAAATACAAACTGGTGGAGAAATATTATGGAAGATCACCCCAAAAAGGGTAATCTAAGAGGAGCCAAGAGGTTCCAAGAGGAGAGATCGTGAGGGGGGGGGGGGGGGGCAGCCTCTATTTATAGACAAAATTGGTCTACATTTAGCAAAAAAAAGGAGTTGAGGAAGATGCTAGAAGTGCAGCTGGTGGTTTGACTAGAGAAGCCAATTTTGACTTGAGAGCTATGGGGTGCGGATAGAGGGCTGGCAGGTTGAGCTGGAGGGTTGGAGTTGCGAGCTGGCAGGTCTACTGGAGTGAGCTGGAATATGAGCTGACAGGTATACTAGAATGAGCTAGAATGAGCTGGCAGGTCTCAGCGGTTCTGGGTCGGTCTCAGCGGTTCGGTGTCTCAGCGGTTCTGGGCTGCAGCTAGCGGATTAAATAGAGGCAAAAATGTTCTGGCCTGGTTTCGATCCCGCGCCACTAAGAAAGGCTAACCAGACCACAACCACTAAGCCAAGCGCTCATATCTGTAAGCACAAGAACTATATTATATATATTTACAGATTTTTTATATTAATACATATTCAATAACTAACTTAATTATATTCAATAAATATTTACATATATTTTTAAATACTTTATATATATATTTACATATATATATTTAAATACTTATTTACATATATATTTAAATACTTATTTACATATATATTTAAATACTTATTTACATATATATTTAAATACTTATTTACATATATATTTAAATACTTTATATATATATATATATATTTACACATATATTTACATATTGAAATAGTTCCTTTTTACATATAAATATATAAATATATAAATTAGCTAAAACAAATCATTTATTCAATAATTTACATGAAATATGTATAATATTACATAAAACTATGCTTAAAACTATACAAAAATACGTATAATTTACTATTCATCAAATACCCCCCATACTTAAGCTTTTGCTATTCCAGAGCAAAAGTAAGGGATACCTATAAGACGTTAATAAAATTTCGAAGTTACTAAAATTTTATTTAATCAAAAGTAAGATCGAAATAAATTTTGGAGATTAAAAGAGGTAAGTCCTAAATTGTGAAATTGATTTAAAAATAGCGAAAAGGTTTTAGCCGCAAGACTTCTAGAGTTAGCTAAATAGTGAACAAATATTGCAATCACTAGCGCCTTGATTAGATAGAATTATAAAAACATTAACTATTTGAAGAAATTTTTAAGAATAAATAAAACCTACTAATTATGCTCTCCCAAAATTGTTAATTTATATTTAGATTTCAATTTTATTGGCTAAGGGGTAGGGAGAAAACTTGGTTAGAGAAGAGATTCTTGAATTGGGGGTGATGAATTTTATCCTCTCACCCCACTAATTTTTTTTGTTGAATAGATTAGGGAATGAAATCTTATTCCCATATATATATATAATTTTTTTCTCTTCTAAAATAATACCAATGTCTATGTTTACGGAATGAAATCTTATTCCCATTGACATAAGATCTTTTTAATTTTAATTGGGTGCCTATGTTTGCGGAATGAAATCTTATTCCCATTGACATAAGTTCTTTTAAAATAAAAATACCAAGTTAAAGGGGATAAGGAGTAAGTTTGTAGAAATTTCTAGATTTTATAAATTAAGAAGATTTTGAGAACAAATTTTAGTAGATTAGACTATTCCTAAAGTTTCACAAGTTTGAAGTAAAAATAATTAAATCTAAAAATGGTTTGTCAATATAATATAAAAAGAAGCTATTTAGGGTTAACTCGAAGTAGTGCTAAAAAGTTTGTTCTCTAATTGAATTAAAATCACAAAATGTTCTTTACAACTAAAATTCTAAAAGTTTAAATCTACAAACTATGATACAAATAAAATGATTTAGCAAATAAAAAATAATGAAAACGCTTATAAATAAACTCAACCTAGCTTTGAAAATAACAAAAAGCTAAGTAGGGTTTTTTTTTGGATTTTTGGATAAGTTTTTCATCATTTTATTTTTATTTTTAATTATGATCTTTTTTTTGAATTTTTTTATTGTTTTTTTTTTCATTTTGATTTTGTATATAAACAATAATACTAAATAAAAAAAGGAGGAAAGAAAAGAAAGAAGAAAAATAAAAATCTAACGATGATTTGTATATACATTAATACAACAAAGAAAAGAAGAGAGGGAATGAGAAAAAGAAATAAAAAACATATATAATAAATTTTTTTTTTGTGTTTTTCTAAAATTTTCATCATTTTTTTTTACTTTTGAGTTTTATTTTTCAAATATGAGTAATTATATACAAACAAAGACACTAAAAAAATTTACAAAAAGGAAATAAAATATCTATATATATAATTTTTTGTTTTATTTTTTTTAATCAATTTTTTCATCATCAATTTTTTTGATTTAATTTTTTCAAATATATACACATTAATACTTAATAATAAAGAAAGGAAAATAAACTTAAGATAAAACAAAGATTTAAGAAGAAAGAAAAAAAGAAAAAAAGCAAATATATTTTTTTCTTTTTCTAAGTAATTTTTTTTTCATTTTTATGGATTTTTCAAATTTTATCTATATATACATTAATAAAGAAACAAAAGAAAAGAAGAAGAGAAAAAAAAACATCATCATTTTTTTGAAGCTTTTCTAATATGGGAGGGACCAAAATAATTACAAAAAGAGGAAAACACCCCCATACTTAAAAGTCAACATTGTCCCCAATGTTGAAATTAAGTATGAGGACAAATATTATATATACACAAGCATGAAAACGTAAAATGCAAGTAAGAAAATAGCAGGGGAAAAATCACGTCCCTGATTTGGAGACGGGGTAACCAGATTAATACCTGCAAAATATGTTAAAAACAAATTAATAAAAGTTATTTACAATGGGGGGGGGGGGGGAAGAAAACATTTATAAAAGAAAACAAAACCTCTTTTTTTTTGAGATTTTTCTAAAAAAAATTCATCATTTTTTGGTTTTTTTTTTGAAATATGCATATATAAAAACATACTGAAACTTAAAAAAAAAGAAAAATAAAAAATAAAGAGAAGCTTTTAGATAGAAAGCAAAGAAAAAAAAGATGAAAGCAACGGGCTTTTCCCTTTTCGAAATATCAATAAAAATCTCCTTTCGGGTCTGTTGAATAATCCTACTTCGGGAAAACGATATATTGTTCTATCTTAAAATTCCTACAATTCTTTTTGATTTATATTTCCAAGCTTTTAATTATTTGAGTTTGTCATTATTTTTGTTTTTTCAAATCTTTTCGATGTTTTAAAATATACGTATTTGAGAACAAATTAAAATTTAAGAACGAGAAAAGAAAAGAGGGACTGAAAATAAAATACAAGAAATAGAAAGAACGATATTTAAAAAGAAAACATCTATTTTTGGGGTTTTGAGTGTTTTTTAATTTTTTTTGGATTTTTAATATGATGAAATCATTAGTGTATTCTCTTTTCAAAATATCGACAAAGGTCCCCGGCAACGGCGCCAAAAACTTGATGATTAAAATTTTAGTTTTGCAAAACCTTTCCAGGTGCGGGTAGAATTCGGCGGGCGCGTTCGAGGCGTCTCGCGAGTACTCCTACTTCGAGGAACTAACCTTTATCCTACTTCGATGAATAGAAGTAACAGTCTTTCCTTCTTTCAGAATATCGATGACCACGCCGCGGCGGCGGCTCCGAATTTAATTAAATGTGTAGATAGAAGGGGAGAGTTTTTGCAAGTTTTTGTAACTATTATCCAAACTAATCTTTCGATGAAGGCAAGTGCACCTTATCGCGTATAGTATAGGATATTTTTAGAAAATATCAAGGTCGTATTTTTCCACGGATCTCGTCGAAGACTGCTACTTCGAGAATACGGCTATTGTTTTATCGGATAAAAATGTGATTTAAAGAAATTAAAATTACATAATTGAAAGATAGAAATTGAAATTACAGAAAATGAAAGACATAAGTGCAATCTCTACCCCAATAGATAGAGGGGAAATAAATGCGTGAGCAAGTTCTACCCAAATAGGTAGACGAAAAATAAATGCAGTGCAAGTTCTACCTAAACGTGTAGACGAGAAATAAATACAGTGTAAGTTTTACCCAAACGGGTAGACGCGAAATAAATGCATGACAATAAAATAAAACTAAGTTATGCAGAGAAATACCAAAAACATAAGTAACGAAAACATAAAACAACGAAAAGACGTAAAATAAACAAACACATAAACGATAACATAAAATGAAAGCGGAAAATAACGAAAACAACGAAGGCGGAAATTGCCGGAACGAAACATAACGAGAACAAAAATTGCTTCGAAACGAAAATAAACAAAAACATAATATTCTGCTCCAATCTCAACCGCGTCAAGGAAGAAAAATAATGAAAATTATGCCGACGAGTAAATTCAAATCAAAGCGAAAAAAGAGATAACCAAAATTTGAATTAAAGCAAAAATAAACAGAAACGTAATATTCGGCTCCATCGATTCCGTGTCAAGGAAGAAAAAGAGCGAAAGTTACGAAGACGAATAATTTTGAATTAAAACGAAAACCAAAATTACGGCAATAAATAAATTGCTTACGAAAGCGAGAAAAAATTGCAGTGCAGAAAAGAAATTGCAGAATTGAAACTACGCTACGAATTAAAATGGTGGACAGAATTGAAATTACACGAAATGAAAACTAAATTTATTTATTGCCATAATTAAGGGGTTACAAGAAATAAAAATATTACAACACTTAAAAGAAAATATAAAAAGAAATTGCAAGAAGAAATTACAACACTTAATTAATTACATAAGAAAAACATAAAAAGAAAATACAAAATGGTGGAGAAATATTGTGGAAGATCACCCCAAAAAGGGCAATCCAAGAGGTTCCAAGAGGAGAGATCGTGAGGGGGGGGGGGGGGGGGGGGGGCAGCCTCTATTTATAGACAAAATTAGGCTGCATTTAGCAAAAAAAAGAGTTGGGGAAGATGCTAGAAGTGCAGCTGGTGGTTTGACTAGAGAAGCCAATTTTGACTTGAGAGCTATGGGGTGCGGATAGAGGGCTGGAGTTGCGAGCTGGTAGGTCTACTAGAGTGAGATGGCAGGTATACTAGAATGAGCTGGAATGAGCTGGCAGGTCTCAGTGGTTCTGGGTCTCAGCGGTTCTGGGTCAGTCTCAGCGGTTCTGGGTCGATCTCAGCGGTTCTGGTTCTCAGCGGTTCTGTGTCTCAGCGGTTCTGGGCTGCAGCTAGCGGATTAAATATAGGCAAAAATGCTCTGGCCTGGTTTCGATCCCGCGCCATTAAGAAAGGCTAACCAGATCACAACTACTAAGCCAAGCGCTCATATCTGTAAGCACAAGAACTATATTATATATAGTATATATAGTTACAGAATTTTTATATTAATACATATTCAATAACTAACTTAATTATATTCAATAAATATTTACATATATTTTTAAATACTTTATATATATATTTACATATATATTTAAATACTTATTTACATATATATTTAAATACTTTATATATATATATTTACATACTTAAATAGTTCCTTTTTACATATAAATATATAAATATAAAAATTAGCTAAAAAAATCATTTATTCAATAATTTACATGAAATATGTACAATATTACTTAAAACCTGAAAGAGGGTTTGTAGCAAAGAAAATCAAAACTCTAAGTGATTCTGATTCAAGTTCCTTAGATACTGAGGAAGAAGCACTAATTGGCCTGATGGCCATAAAGGAGGACAACTAGGATGACATCTCTCCTGGAAAGGTACCAATCAAAGCTCATCTATCTGCCTCTGATTCTGAATCAGTAGCAGACACTTTGCATGAAGATGAGAGTGTGTCTGCTGCCAATAGCACATCCTCAAGATCCCAATATGAAGTTGAATCTGACCTAATAAAGCAGTATAAAGCTTTATGGAAAGCTTTCAAGAACTGTAAGAAACTCCTCAAAGTCCAGACCAAGGAGTTAGATTCCTTGAAGGCTGCCCAGTCTGAGCTCAAGGAGACAGCTGAAAAATTGGCTTCCATGAGCAAAGAAGTGGACAGATTCAAGAAAGCCATAAAGCTTAAGAATGCTGAATTGGGTCAGAAGAACAAGGTCATTAAGGACCTTGAGGAGATGTTGTTGGCTAAGAAGAAACTTGTTGCAAGCTTCTTTATGCCCAAGACAGTCTTGCCCATTAATGATACCTTCTTTGGATCATTCAGAGCTGGTATAGAATTCAATCAGGAGACTGTCAAAGACAAAAGCTCTAAAGCTCAACCTTCTTTTAAGAAGGTGTTAGTATCAGGTCCTTCTGCCCATGGACCTATAGCAACAACACTCAAGAGTAAGGGAAAAGCTGCTTCTACAAAGCCTGTTCCGAAGAAGGTGAACCAACAAGTGGTGAGACCAACTCCACTCCACACTCACACCTGTGAGGTTCACCCAAGACCTGTTAGGTCAGTTGTCTTCCCTCTTGCTCACCAACACTCATACCCCACCCAGATGGTGAGGCAGAAGAGAAGATATAATAAATATGAATGTTGGTGCTGTGGGAAAGTAGGCCACTTTGCCCTGCACTGTTGGTTCAACCCAACAGGACCCTATGCAAAGAGAGTGCAAAACCCTCAGTGGTGTGGTGTTCCATTTTATCTTCCTAATAGGAACTAATGACCCAAACCAAATTGGGTACCTAAGGGTAATTAACTTTTCTTGCAGTTATGTCCAAATGTCAACCAATCACCAATCTGGTATATGGACAGTGGCTGCTCCAGGCACATGACTGGAGTCAGGAAGTGTCTAAGGAGCTTCACCCCTATAGAGAATGGACCAACAATGATCTTTGGAGGTTCAGAAAAGGGAGTGACTAAAGGTTATGGTAATATTTCTAATGGTTTAATTACCATCACAAAGGTAGCTTATGTTGAGGGATTGAAACATAATCTCATAAGCATAAGTCAGCTTTGCGATCTAGGTTTTGTTATCATCTTCCATAAGGATAAGTGTTTAATTAAGAAGTCTTTAGATTCTGAGGCTACCTTAACTGGCACTAGGAGTGGTAACATCTACTGCTTAAATTTCTTTAATGCAAATTTTCCATGCCTATGTGTCATGTAGCTAATCACAAAGAGGCTCTATGTGTACAATGACACAAGAGACTTGCACATATTAACTATAAAGTTATATATAAGCTTTTCTTACAAGACCTAGTTAGAAATGGACCTAATATTAAGTGCATCAAGGAAGGTCCCTGCAAGCTTGCCAACTTGGGAAGCAGACAAGGACCAGCTTTAAAAGCATATCTGACAAAGATTCCTCTAGGGGCTTATTTTTATTGCACATGGATCTGTTTGGTCCTATGTCAGTTCTCATCTTAGGAGGGAAGGCTTACACCCTTATAGTAGTTGATGATTACTCAAGGTTCACTTGGGTGTTCTTCCTTAAAAAGAAGTCAGATACCTTAGATATCTTGAAGAACTTTGTCAGGCAGATCCAGAATGAGATGGACTGTACTGTGATCAAATTCAGAAGTGACCACGGTACATAATTTCAGTCAGGAGCCATGACAGAATTCTGCCAAGAACTAGGTATCTCCCAAGAATTTTCCTCCTCTAGAACTCCTCAATAGAATGGGGTTGCGGAAATAAAAATAGAACCTTGATAGAGGCAAGTAGGACAATGCTAAGTGACTCCTCTCTACCATAATATTTCTGGGCAGAGGCTGTCAATATTGCTTGTCATGTGGTAAATAGGGCCTCCATCATCAAAGACCACAAGAAGACTCCCTATGAACTGATGAAAGGCAGAAAACCTACTTTATCCTACTTCAAGATCTTTGACAGTAAATGTTATGTCCTTAATAATGGGAAAGCCAAGCTAACCAAGTTTGCTGAGAAAAGCAGTGAGGTTATTTTTGTTGGCTACAGCTCCTATAGTAAGGCTTATAGGGTGTACAACATCAATACCCAAGCAGTTGAAGAATCTGTACATGTTGTATTTGATGAGACTAGCCTTATACATAAAGGTTGGTCTAGTTCTCTAGTGAATGCAGGTACAACAGAGAAAATGGAAAAAACTATCCATTGAAGACAAGGCTGAGACGTCAGTTAAAGATAAAAACCACTCAGTAATAGTTGAAATTGAAGAAGATGCTGGGAAAGGCTCAGAAACAGCAGAAGTAATACAACCGGAAGAACCTGCCACAACAGATGTAACATCCCCCAAACTGCTAGACCCCTAAGTTGGTTTTGTCATGACTGGGTCATGACAAAACCATAGGAAGAACCTTTTTGAACCTAAGAGCTTAGGAAAGGAGGAAGCCACCTTGGTCTGCAAATAGCAATTCCCATCTTCCAAGCTTGGGATTGGAATTTAGGGCTTCAACTTAACCCTTGGACCCCACCATAGTGTCCCTAACCCTTTAGGGGTCCCCTTAGGGCACCAAGGGCCCATTGAAGTCAACCTAAGAGACCAATTTGACCAAAGTCAACATACACCCTCAAATTGGTCAAAGTAGCCCATTTAGAGCCAATCAACCCTCACCATGTCAAATTGATCACACACCTAGGTTTATAATACCATTATAGACCTAATGGACCCAAAAGCCCCATCATGGGACCCCCAGGGGTGCAAATTGACCAAAATGCCCTTTTAGGTCAAAATGACCTTTCTTCTCAAAGTACCCCAATTAACCTTCACCACATTAAATTGACCTCACCCATAGGGCTATCATGTCATAGGGAAGCTAGTGGACCAAAAAGCCCCATGACCAAGTCAACCCTAGGGCTCAATTTGACCAAAGTCAAAATTAGCCTATTTTGGTCAAATCACCCTAGATTGGGTCAACCAAGAACCATATGACCAAATTGACTCCACCATTAGTTCCTAAACTTAATTTAGAACCTATTGAACCCAAAAGCCCCATCCTAGGGTTCCCCAATTGACCAATTTGACCAAAAGTCAAAATTGCCCAATTTAGGTCAAAATGCTCAAACCTAACCCAATCTCCTTGGGCTAACTCAATTGGGTGGTCAACCAGCCCATGTGGGCCCTCACTAAGCTCAGGGGAGAGTATAGAAACCGACCATGGCAATTAGGAGAGAGAAAATGGGGGTTTCACCATTTTTGGAGGAGAGAGAAGAGGCCATTCATGGTCATTAAGAGGATTTACCTCTTAGCCTCCCCAATTGATGCCTCCATTCAACTCCTCAGCCGATTAGGAGGAGTTTCCATCAGTTACAGAGGGGGATTAAGGCAGGGAGAGGAAGAGGGGGTCGGTCCTTGATGTAACCGAAGAAGCCATTAATGGCCATGGAGCTTAAAGCCATCACCACCCCCAATTGAACCCCCCTTCACCTTCAGAGACCTGAGAGGAGAGAAACCCCTATCTTACCTGGAGATTTCGTGCACTATAGGAGGGAATCGGCATGGCTTCTCAACCGACGGCGGCTCCCATGGTGTACTCAAGATTGACCCGACGGCAAGCCCTCCAACAGGTCCCGTTCTCCTCCCTGAACTCTAAGGGTTAGATCTAAATCGACGGCGGCTCGATCCGTGGCCAATTGGCCGGGAATCAAGCCGACCTTGCCCCCCGTTGATCGGGTTGGGCATCCTCCTACAGAACACGATTCCGGCCACCTCCGGCCGATCAAACACCGCTCATCGCCGGCCCCCACCTCAACGGAGGTGGTGGTGGCGTTGGTCGGCCGGGGCGGCGCTCAGGTGGCCGGGAAATCCAAGATCAAGTCGGCCCAGGCGCAGCAAATCCTGGCCGTTGGCTCATCGGGGACGAAGGCTGTGAGCCGTCCGATTGGCCGCCTTTTGCTATTCGCAGGCATGAAATGATTATTTCATTTAATTTGATTATCTGTCACACATTTTGACAGATTTTGTGACCCGATTTTAAGGCCCTTAGGGGCCATAACTCGAAAAATTCTCAGAGATAACTTTTGTAGGCCTTAGTGTCTACTTTCTAATGGGAGTGGAATCAGGCTATTTGGTTAAGTATTGGACCCACAGCACTCATTCTAGTGAGGCTGGTCAGAACTCAAACCAGACCTTAAAATTAGTATATCTCTTAAATGGCTAATCTGATGTAGTTGATATTTTGGCTAAGCATCCATATGTCCTATACCTAGGTTAGGTTTGAGTATCAGATTTTTAGAAGTTACTTTTCCTAAAGTTTTTGTGGAAATTTAATAATCCTTACACAAATTAATTGGAGGGCCAAATGACCTCCAATCTCCACCAAATTTTGGTGGGGTACCATTAGGGTCATGATAAACCCCTGGTTAAAATTTCATCTCATTTGGAGATCTTTTGACTAGGTAACCTTTGGGCCCAAGTTTTGCCCTTTAAGGGGAAAATTGTACTAAGGGGACACTTAGGGCTTCTCAAAGCCAAACCACCTCCTAGTGGAGTGGTATTATGTCCACTGCCCTAACCCCACCCAAGTCACCTCCAAGAGTGTTATGGAGTCTTGGGGAGTGGGTTTGCCCTAGGACTTAGGGTTGGAGCACTTTGGGGTGCATTTAGCCAAGTTATGGTCCATTGACCAATTAGGTTCTTTGAGTCTTGTGACTCTTTAGGAAGGTCAGTGGGATGAAGTTGAGACCCCATGAGGAGTTTGGGGAGCATTGGAGTTGTTTTGCTCAAGGTCATAGGGTTGATCCCTATGGGGAGGAATTTGGGGTTGTGAAGGACATAGGGGAGTTTGTCCTTGGATAGGGGAGTGTTGGACTCCTCTGACTCTTATAAGTGATATGATACCCTCACAAGAGGTTTGGGAGGATTTGGATAGGTTTAGACCCTAACCCTAGGGTAAACCCTAATGGGGTGCAAGTAGAGGTCAATGAAGGGAGTAGGGTCAAACCCTAGTGGTTTGACCTAAAGTTTTGGTGGGTAGGTCATAGTGACCAGAGAAGACTCCCTTGTGAATTTGAAGAGGGTTGGAGTTGTCTAACCTAGGTAATAAATCCTTGGGTAGATTTGTAAATAATTGGAATTTGGAGATCTAGGAAGAAATAGCACTTAGGGAATCACCATCTTCTGTCACCCACTTGTTTTTGAGGTTATGAATCTCTGGAGTTCCTACTAGAGCTGTTGGAGAAGGTTAGACCCTAACCCTAGGCTAAACCCTAATGGGGTGCAGTTAGAGGTTAATAAAGGAGGAGGGGTCAAACCTCAGTGTCTTGACTTGAAATTTTGGGTAGATGGCCTTAGTGACCAGAGAATGCTACTGTAGGAGTTTGGAGGGATTTGGAGTTGCCAATCATAAGTAATAAACCCTAGGGTAGATTTGTAATTATTTAGGGTTTGAGGTTTTAGGGAGAAATAGTATTTATCAATTTACCATCTTCTGTCATAATCATGGTTTTTATGTCATATATCTCTGGAAGAATTGGTTAGATCATGAGTTAACCCTTGGAGGTCCAAATTGTAATATTCCTCATTGTTGGCAATTTTTGGGTTGGTTAAATTTGTGATGATAAATTACTGTAATTGCATGTAACTTTGCTGGATGTCTTTTCATAACAATATATAACCTCTGTAATTTTCTCATAATTTATAGATCAATATTTTTGGTACCTCTAGTTCATTTTGAAAGAACTTGCAAATATATCCTTGGATGGAATTACAAACATAACCTCTGAATAGCATGGTCAAATTTTGTAGGATTAAATATTTTATTAATAAGCACCACTGTGTTAATTTGCACAAGGATTGGAGTTCATATGAGGGTACCTCCTTTGGAAATTATTGGAAATAATTGTGTTTTGGAATTTCTAAAAATAATAAATCTTGCTGGTTTTCCCTAAAACTTTATATCTACTGTTTATTAGGTACCCTTGATTTATGAATAAATTGGAGTGGGCATTGGAGGTCAGAAAAATATACTTGTAGTTCAAACCTTAGTGATATGGCCATTTGGAAAATTATTTAAAATACAATTATTAATGGGAAATTATGAAACCCTAGATTTGATCTGAGGTAGGTAGTATGGGTCCCCAGTAAATCCCTTGGGTCAAGAAGTTGGATATATAGTGTACCTCTCTTCATGAGCATCAAAACGTTAAGGGTGGTCTGCGTTTAGCAATTTGACAACTTTTGGGGTTAGAGGTCAATCTGGTAGTCTAGGGTCTGAAGTGATGAAGGATGGGTGGTAGCCTTGTGTTATGTATGGGTCTCTAGAGAAGTTGGGGTTTGGTAAGTCTTAGGGTGGTGGGGTGCCACCCTCGGCTAGGTCGTCCGGGAATTGACGAAAGATCGTCTTTTCTTGTTAGCATCTTTTAGCTCCTGAGTTTCTAAGGCAGGAAAGTCACTCTGAGAGTGTGCTTTTGGAAGTCTAGCCGGTTTAGTCCGGTGATCTTTTGTTTCTGAGACATTTATTGGTGACGGGCGGGTTAGCCCGGGGAGCTTGTAGCTCGGTATTGTTGGAAGATAATTGCATGTGCATAAGGTGGTGGGTCCTTCGTGTTGGCGGTCGTTGCACCGACGTTAACACTTGGGCTCGGCAAGTGTGGTATTTACACTTAGCCATAAAAGTCTGGCGGTCCAGTCAGTAAGAGTACGCAGACGCTCTGCGGGTTTTGTGGAGGCGTACGATAGGTCTAGGTCGGGTAGTGCATATACCAACCTAGAGGTGGGCGAGGCCCAACCCACCGCTTCCGTTTGCCACTACGGGAGTATCCTGAGGAGTCTAGCTCGCTCCAAAAAGAGGGAACTAAAGGTCTATGCGCATAGAGTCGTAGTGGGTGAGTTGCACTTGTTTGATCACCGCATAATCACATACTTGCATGACATAGCATAATCATTGCATTCAACCCCTGACACCTATCGTATAAATTGGTATGGGACTTTTTATACGATAGGCCTTGCTAAACGACCCCTTGGTCTATAGGTTTGTATGGGCATTCCTATAAATCAATGGTTTATATTATAATACTTACTTGTCTCTACTTTTGCACTTTACTGTTTTCTCTTTACTTTACCCTGCTGTTTCTATTTTGTTTCATTTATATATATATATATCACCTGTGTAGAGTAGATATTACCTTGTCACCTGCTTTTGTTCCTACCCCTTGTTTGTCCTCCGCTTCCTCCTTTCCATCCGGTGCCTAGGAGCCCTGGGGGGAGGGGTGGGGAATTGGCTGAGTCTTTATGACTGACGGTCGGTGGACCTTATCATTTTAGGAGACCGCGGCGACGGAGCAGCACCAGAGGCCGGTGCAAATGGAGGCGGGGCAGTCTAGCTCAGGAGCTCAGATGACAGGATCTGTGAGTGTTGGTTTGGTTATTTTTACTTCCGCGAGTGATCCATGTAGTGAGGCTCTGATGTATTGGGCAAGGCCCTAGTTATCTTGTCTTCCTTTCTTTCAGTTATGGTTGTGGACATCTTTTGATGAATTATTTATATATGTGATGTGGACATGTTTTGCTTGCTTTATTCATGTTAGCTTACTTTTCTTGTGATCGATTTGGCCGGCAGGATCGGCGTTTTGCAGTGACGACCTTCCCGAGCGAAGGTGTCACCACAAAACGGCGGTTCTGGGCCTAAGACCCGGTGGTTTTTGCAAAAAAAAAATAGGGTCTTACAAGTGGTATCAGAGCAAACATCGATCCAAGGAAAAGAAGTCCACAAACCCTGGGCCACCCCGCGCGAGCTTAGTTTGCGGACAAACTAGCAGCGGAAGCAATGGTGTGCCCATAAGGGAAATCACATGTAAAATTCCACTTATAACTGAAATTTTCCTTCCCTTTAGCTAAGTCCCTTATAAGTGCAATCTTTCTTGTGTAGCCGGCAACGGAACCTTCACCGCAGCATGGAGTCCCGCCAACTCCGAACGTCGTTCCACCACCACCGGCTCCTACCCCGTTCCAGCAGACGGAGTTGGGGCAGACTCTGACTGCCATTTTGGAGACATTCAGAGCACAGCAGGCACCGGCTCCTCAGCAAAACCCTGGAGCCAACTGGCTGAGCATCTTTCGGGGTCTCTCCCCACCAGCATTCATCGGGACGGAGACTGTTGTGAGGACCGAAGAATGGGTAGACATCATGGAGGAGATGTTGTCAGGAATCCAGTGCCCGGCAGACATGGAGGTGCCACTGGTGGTTTCATGCCTGGAATCCCATGCTAAGAGGTGGTGGAAGAGGTTCCTGGCTACATCGTACCCGGGATTAGAGGCAGCAGATGTTGCTTGGGATGATTTCAAATCGGCGTTGTTGGAGCATTTTGTGCCGCAGTCGGCAAGAGATGACTTGGAAGATAGATTTCTGCAGTTGCGGCAGGGGAGTAGATCAGTGCTGGAGTACCATCAGGAGTTCACCCACCTGTCCCGGTTTGCGGTATCCTACCAACTGGACGATGCGGGATATGCTAAGAGATTCTATAAGGGCCTCCGTGACGAGTTGAGGCAGGCCCTCCTTTTTGTCTCCGACGGTTGTATGTCCAGGATTTTGGAGATGGCGAAGAAGCTGGAAGGAGACCAGCAAGTTGTTCGTGGGAGGAAGAGACCCATGGAGGACCAGGGAAGAAATGGCAGGAGAGATCAGCCGAGAAACAGAGACGCTGGAGAAGGAAGGACGGAGGTCCGACCCCGTCAGGGGGAGAGGCAGGAACAAAGGGAGCCGGTAGTTTTGACTCCTCAGCCTCTGCAGATGAGGGAAATGCCAAGGATTGGAGGAGGTGGGCAACCTCCGGAATGCTACCACTGCCACCAGGTCGGCCACATCAAGAGGAACTGCCCCCAGAGGAATGCTCTTTCAGCACCTCAGGCAGCACCTCGGGGTCAGCATCCCGGAGGCCGAGGACGTGGTCGAGGCCGTGGATTTCAGGGTGACGATCGGAGGCACTACAGAGAGCAGGCTTATGCCTTAGATTTGGCCAGGCCCAGGGACCCGGCAAGGGTCATCGCAGGTATTTGTCGCTTTTAAAATTTTTTTTTTAAATAGTTAATGTTTTGAAAGTTTCAGCTTTACCTTAGCGTTGAACCAATCGTCAAACCCTTCAGGTTTAGTTTCCATTTTCGGCAAACCTGCTTTTGCCTTGTTCGATACGGGTGCCTCGCACTCGTTCGTCTCGGCCAAGTTTATCGAAGACCTAGACCAAGTCAAGCACCTCAAAAGCGACTATAGGAGAGTGAGATTTCCGGACGGATCAGAGGTCTTAACAAATTTAGCATGCCTAATAAGCCTGGAGATTGGGGGAAGACTGTTCGAAGTCCCGACAACTGTTCTGAAGATGAGGGATTACGACCTGATCCTGGGCATGAGTTGGTTGTATGAAAACCGGGCAAGGATTGACTGCCCGGCAAGGCGGATCGTGCTAGAGCATAAAGACGGGGTTGTGGCATTCGAAGGTACTCAACTTACCTCTCGTCTCTTTTTATCGTCCATTCAGGCCGTCAAGGCCCACCTGCAGGGAGACGAGGTTTACCAGGTGCTCTTCGAGGCAACTGAAGTCAAGGACTCAGTGCCTAGCATCCCGGTAGTTCGAGATTTTGCGGATGTCTTTCCGGAGAAGCTTCCTGGGCTACCACCGCACCGCGAGAAGGATTTTCAGATTCAGCTGGTGCCAGGGGCCAAGCCGGTGTCCAAAGCTCCTTATCGGATGGCCCCGAAGGAGTTGGTAGAGTTTCGGAGCCAGCTGCAGGAGCTGGTGGAAGCCGGGTTCGTTAGGCCGAGTTCCTCACCTTGGGGAGCTCCGGTATTATTTGTGAAGAAGAAGGATGGGACGCTCCGACTGTGCATCGATTACAGAGCTCTGAATAGGCTGACGGTGCGGAACACGTACCCTCTGCCAAGGATAGACGAGCTCTTTGACCAGCTAGAGGGAGCCCACTGCTTCTCGAAGCTGGATTTGAGATCGGGATATTATCAGCTAAGGATCCAAGAGGAGGACATCCCGAAGACGGCTTTCAGCAGCCGGTATGGTTTGTACGAGTTCACGGTGATGCCGTTCGGGCTCACAAATGCACCTTCAGCATTTATGAGCTTGATGAATCGGGTGTTTGAGCCTTACCTCGACATCTTTGTCATAGTGTTCATCGACGACATCCTCATCTACTCGAGGACGGAGGAGGAGCATGCGCAGCATTTGGCACTAACCTTGGGGAAGCTGCGGGAGCATCGGTTATATGCTAAGTTTAGTAAATGCCAGTTCTGGTTGAAGGAGGTGGCCTTCCTGGGCCACATCATCAGTGGAGCAGGCTTGGCAGTAGATCCAGCAAAGGTTCAGGCAGTACGGGACTGGCCGCCGCTGAAGACGGCCACCGACGTAAGAAGTTTCTTGGGACTTGCCGGCTACTACCGGAAGTTCGTTCAGGGATTCTCTCAGATAGCCCTCCCGCTTACCTCTCTGACAAGAAAGGATGCTGTTTTTACTTGGACGCCGCAGTGCGAGACAGCTTTCCAGGAGCTGAAGGGTCGGCTCACTTCAGCTCCCATCCTTGCCCTTCCGTCGGGGAAGGAAGGATTTCAAGTGTATACGGATGCATCTTATCAGGGGATGGGTGCCGTTCTGATGCAGAACGGACACGTGATAGCTTATGCCTCCCGCCAGTTGAAGGACCACGAGCGGAACTACCCAGTGCATGATTTGGAGATGGGAGCAGTCGTATTCGCTCTCAAGATCTGGCGACACTACCTCTATGGGGTCCACTGCGACATATTCTCAGATCACAAAAATCTGAAGTATGTAGATACGCAGAAGGAGTTGAATATCCGACAAAGGCGATGGGTGGAGTTCCTATCAGATTACCAATATACGATGCATTACCACCCAGGGAAGGCAAACGTAGTAGCAGACGCTCTGAGTAGGAGAGCTACCACATCAGGAGCAGAGCCTAAGCTGATGGCCATGGAGTTGGTGCGAATGTTCGAAGATATGCAGATCTCCCTGGTATCGGAAGATGATCCGGAGCTGTACAAGGAGTACCTAGCGGCGATTGGTGCCACATATGACATTCAAGACCGCATCAGGGAAGGACAGAGGCAGGATGCCAAGCTGGAGCCGATATTCAGAGCCTTGGAGGAAGGCTCAGCTGGAGATTATTCGATGAAGGACGGCCTGTTGAGCTTTAGAGGTCGGGTGTATATACCAGCAGGAGGTCAGATTCGGGAGGATATTATGACAGAGGCTCACCGCAGTAGGTATTCAGTGCACCCGGGTATTACCAAGATGACGGCAGATCTGAAGAGGACCATGTACTGGCCGGGTATGAAGAGAGATATCATTTATTTTGTGACCCACTGCGAGACCTGCCAGCTGGTGAAGGCGGAGTGTCGGAACCCCGCAGGATTATTGCAGCCACTCCCAGTGCCGGAGTGGAAGTTCGACGATATAGCGATGGATTTTATTCATGGTCTTCCCCGATCTCGTACGGGGAATGACTCGATTTGGGTGATCGTCGACAGGCTGACGAAGGTGGCTAGATTCATTCCGATCAGGAAGGATGATTCAGTCAGAGTTTTGGTTCGAAAGTTTGTGGAGCAGTTTATCCGTTATCATGGTGTGCCAAGGACGATAGTTTCCGACCGAGATGGACGTTTTACGTCAAGGGAGTGGAGAGCGGTGCAGGCCTATCTAGGCACCCGGTTGACCTTTAGTACAGCTTTTCACCCCCAGACAGACGGGCAAACGGAACGCACCAATCGGACCCTGGAAGATCTTTTGCGTCTTTGCATTCTGGACCGTGGGGAGCCTTAGGAGAGACTGTTGCCGTTGGTCGAGTTCTCTTATAACAACAGTCACCAGGCTAGCATAGGCAGAGCACCTTACGAGGCATTATATGGACGGAGGTGCAGGACACCGTTATCTTGGATTCAGGATGAGGACCCCAAGGCTCTTGGCTCAGAGTTCGTGGAGGACACGGAGGCCCAGGTGAGGTTGATTCGAGATAGGATGCTGGAGGCCCAGAGCAGGCAGGCCAAGTATTACGATGCGCGTCATCGTATGGTGGAGTTCCAGGTAGGAGACCGGGTTTTCTTGAAGATACGTCCGATGCATGGAGTCTCGAGGGTTCGTGGCCGGAAGAAGCTCAGTCCTAGGTTTATGGGACCCTATAGGATCCTGGAGCGGATCGGCCCCTTGGCTTACAGACTGGAGCTACCGCCGGATTTGGAGGGACTGCATGACGTATTCCACGTCTCTTCACTTAGGAAGGCTTTACTTCGGCCTGAGCAGCAGGTGTCTACTTCTGAGGGGCCAGTAGCTACAGATCGATCGATCCACTTGGAGCCGGTTCGGATAGACGACACAGAGCTACGAGTCTTGCGGCGCAAGAAGGTTCCACTGGTCAAGGTCCTGTGGAGGAATCATGGACAGGAAGAACATACTTGGGAGCCACTGGACTTGATGAAGCAAAAATATCCGCAGCTTTTTACGACAGGTACAACTTACTTTTTCTGGGATGTTACAGTTTTTCCTCTAGTAGAAACCCCATAGGCTTGTCTGAATTTCGGGGACGAAATTTTTATTTTTATGTATTGGGATTTGTAACATCCCCCAAACTGCTAGACCCCTAAGTTGGTTTTGTCATGACTGGGTCATGACAAAACCATAGGAAGAACCTTTTTGAACCTAAGAGCTTAGGAAAGGAGGAAGCCACCTTGGTCTGCAAATAGCAATTCCCATCTTCCAAGCTTGGGATTGGAATTTAGGGCTTCAACTTAACCCTTGGACCCCACCATAGTGTCCCTAACCCTTTAGGGGTCCCCTTAGGGCACCAAGGGCCCATTGAAGTCAACCTAAGAGACCAATTTGACCAAAGTCAACATACACCCTCAAATTGGTCAAAGTAGCCCATTTAGAGCCAATCAACCCTCACCATGTCAAATTGATCACACACCTAGGTTTATAATACCATTATAGACCTAATGGACCCAAAAGCCCCATCATGGGACCCCCAGGGGTGCAAATTGACCAAAATGCCCTTTTAGGTCAAAATGACCTTTCTTCTCAAAGTACCCCAATTAACCTTCACCACATTAAATTGACCTCACCCATAGGGCTATCATGTCATAGGGAAGCTAGTGGACCAAAAAGCCCCATGACCAAGTCAACCCTAGGGCTCAATTTGACCAAAGTCAAAATTAGCCTATTTTGGTCAAATCACCCTAGATTGGGTCAACCAAGAACCATATGACCAAATTGACTCCACCATTAGTTCCTAAACTTAATTTAGAACCTATTGAACCCAAAAGCCCCATCCTAGGGTTCCCCAATTGACCAATTTGACCAAAAGTCAAAATTGCCCAATTTAGGTCAAAATGCTCAAACCTAACCCAATCTCCTTGGGCTAACTCAATTGGGTGGTCAACCAGCCCATGTGGGCCCTCACTAAGCTCAGGGGAGAGTATAGAAACCGACCATGGCAATTAGGAGAGAGAAAATGGGGGTTTCACCATTTTTGGAGGAGAGAGAAGAGGCCATTCATGGTCATTAAGAGGATTTACCTCTTAGCCTCCCCAATTGATGCCTCCATTCAACTCCTCAGCCGATTAGGAGGAGTTTCCATCAGTTACAGAGGGGGATTAAGGCAGGGAGAGGAAGAGGGGGTCGGTCCTTGATGTAACCGAAGAAGCCATTAATGGCCATGGAGCTTAAAGCCATCACCACCCCCAATTGAACCCCCCTTCACCTTCAGAGACCTGAGAGGAGAGAAACCCCTATCTTACCTGGAGATTTCGTGCACTATAGGAGGGAATCGGCATGGCTTCTCAACCGACGGCGGCTCCCATGGTGTACTCAAGATTGACCCGACGGCAAGCCCTCCAACAGGTCCCGTTCTCCTCCCTGAACTCTAAGGGTTAGATCTAAATCGACGGCGGCTCGATCCGTGGCCAATTGGCCGGGAATCAAGCCGACCTTGCCCCCCGTTGATCGGGTTGGGCATCCTCCTACAGAACACGATTCCGGCCACCTCCGGCCGATCAAACACCGCTCATCGCCGGCCCCCACCTCAACGGAGGTGGTGGTGGCGTTGGTCGGCCGGGGCGGCGCTCAGGTGGCCGGGAAATCCAAGATCAAGTCGGCCCAGGCGCAGCAAATCCTGGCCGTTGGCTCATCGGGGACGAAGGCTGTGAGCCGTCCGATTGGCCGCCTTTTGCTATTCGCAGGCATGAAATGATTATTTCATTTAATTTGATTATCTGTCACACATTTTGACAGATTTTGTGACCCGATTTTAAGGCCCTTAGGGGCCATAACTCGAAAAATGCTCAGAGATAACTTTTGTAGGCCTTAGTGTCTACTTTCTAATGGGAGTGGAATCAGGCTATTTGGTTAAGTATTGGACCCACAGCACTCATTCTAGTGAGGCTGGTCAGAACTCAAACCAGACCTTAAAATTAGTATATCTCTTAAATGGCTAATCTGATGTAGTTGATATTTTGGCTAAGCATCCATATGTCCTATACCTAGGTTAGGTTTGAGTATCAGATTTTTAGAAGTTACTTTTCCTAAAGTTTTTGTGGAAATTTAATAATCCTTACACAAATTAATTGGAGGGCCAAATGACCTCCAATCTCCACCAAATTTTGGTGGGGTACCATTAGGGTCATGATAAACCCCTGGTTAAAATTTCATCTCATTTGGAGATCTTTTGACTAGGTAACCTTTGGGCCCAAGTTTTGCCCTTTAAGGGGAAAATTGTACTAAGGGGACACTTAGGGCTTCTCAAAGCCAAACCACCTCCTAGTGGAGTGGTATTATGTCCACTGCCCTAACCCCACCCAAGTCACCTCCAAGAGTGTTATGGAGTCTTGGGGAGTGGGTTTGCCCTAGGACTTAGGGTTGGAGCACTTTGGGGTGCATTTAGCCAAGTTATGGTCCATTGACCAATTAGGTTCTTTGAGTCTTGTGACTCTTTAGGAAGGTCAGTGGGATGAAGTTGAGACCCCATGAGGAGTTTGGGGAGCATTGGAGTTGTTTTGCTCAAGGTCATAGGGTTGATCCCTATGGGGAGGAATTTGGGGTTGTGAAGGACATAGGGGAGTTTGTCCTTGGATAGGGGAGTGTTGGACTCCTCTGACTCTTATAAGTGATATGATACCCTCACAAGAGGTTTGGGAGGATTTGGATAGGTTTAGACCCTAACCCTAGGGTAAACCCTAATGGGGTGCAAGTAGAGGTCAATGAAGGGAGTAGGGTCAAACCCTAGTGGTTTGACCTAAAGTTTTGGTGGGTAGGTCATAGTGACCAGAGAAGACTCCCTTGTGAATTTGAAGAGGGTTGGAGTTGTCTAACCTAGGTAATAAATCCTTGGGTAGATTTGTAAATAATTGGAATTTGGAGATCTAGGAAGAAATAGCACTTAGGGAATCACCATCTTCTGTCACCCACTTGTTTTTGAGGTTATGAATCTCTGGAGTTCCTACTAGAGCTGTTGGAGAAGGTTAGACCCTAACCCTAGGCTAAACCCTAATGGGGTGCAGTTAGAGGTTAATAAAGGAGGAGGGGTCAAACCTCAGTGTCTTGACTTGAAATTTTGGGTAGATGGCCTTAGTGACCAGAGAATGCTACTGTAGGAGTTTGGAGGGATTTGGAGTTGCCAATCATAAGTAATAAACCCTAGGGTAGATTTGTAATTATTTAGGGTTTGAGGTTTTAGGGAGAAATAGTATTTATCAATTTACCATCTTCTGTCATAATCATGGTTTTTATGTCATATATCTCTGGAAGAATTGGTTAGATCATGAGTTAACCCTTGGAGGTCCAAATTGTAATATTCCTCATTGTTGGCAATTTTTGGGTTGGTTAAATTTGTGATGATAAATTACTGTAATTGCATGTAACTTTGCTGGATGTCTTTTCATAACAATATATAACCTCTGTAATTTTCTCATAATTTATAGATCAATATTTTTGGTACCTCTAGTTCATTTTGAAAGAACTTGCAAATATATCCTTGGATGGAATTACAAACATAACCTCTGAATAGCATGGTCAAATTTTGTAGGATTAAATATTTTATTAATAAGCACCACTGTGTTAATTTGCACAAGGATTGGAGTTCATATGAGGGTACCTCCTTTGGAAATTATTGGAAATAATTGTGTTTTGGAATTTCTAAAAATAATAAATCTTGCTGGTTTTCCCTAAAACTTTATATCTACTGTTTATTAGGTACCCTTGATTTATGAATAAATTGGAGTGGGCATTGGAGGTCAGAAAAATATACTTGTAGTTCAAACCTTAGTGATATGGCCATTTGGAAAATTATTTAAAATACAATTATTAATGGGAAATTATGAAACCCTAGATTTGATCTGAGGTAGGTAGTATGGGTCCCCAGTAAATCCCTTGGGTCAAGAAGTTGGATATATAGTGTACCTCTCTTCATGAGCATCAAAACGTTAAGGGTGGTCTGCGTTTAGCAATTTGACAACTTTTGGGGTTAGAGGTCAATCTGGTAGTCTAGGGTCTGAAGTGATGAAGGATGGGTGGTAGCCTTGTGTTATGTATGGGTCTCTAGAGAAGTTGGGGTTTGGTAAGTCTTAGGGTGGTGGGGTGCCACCCTCGGCTAGGTCGTCCGGGAATTGACGAAAGATCGTCTTTTCTTGTTAGCATCTTTTAGCTCCTGAGTTTCTAAGGCAGGAAAGTCACTCTGAGAGTGTGCTTTTGGAAGTCTAGCCGGTTTAGTCCGGTGATCTTTTGTTTCTGAGATATTTATTGGTGACGGGCGGGTTAGCCCGGGGAGCTTGTAGCTCGGTATTGTTGGAAGATAATTGCATGTGCATAAGGTGGTGGGTCCTTCGTGTTGGCGGTCGTTGCACCGACGTTAACACTTGGGCTCGGCAAGTGTGGTATTTACACTTAGCCATAAAAGTCTGGCGGTCCAGTCAGTAAGAGTACGCAGACGCTCTGCGGGTTTTGTGGAGGCGTACGATAGGTCTAGGTCGGGTAGTGCATATACCAACCTAGAGGTGGGCGAGGCCCAACCCACCGCTTCCGTTTGCCACTACGGGAGTATCCTGAGGAGTCTAGCTCGCTCCAAAAAGAGGGAACTAAAGGTCTATGCGCATAGAGTCGTAGTGGGTGAGTTGCACTTGTTTGATCACCGCATAATCACATACTTGCATGACATAGCATAATCATTGCATTCAACCCCTGACACCTATCGTATAAATTGGTATGGGACTTTTTATACGATAGGCCTTGCTAAACGACCCCTTGGTCTATAGGTTTGTATGGGCATTCCTATAAATCAATGGTTTATATTATAATACTTACTTGTCTCTACTTTTGCACTTTACTGTTTTCTCTTTACTTTACCCTGCTGTTTCTATTTTGTTTCATTTATATATATATATATCACCTGTGTAGAGTAGATATTACCTTGTCACCTGCTTTTGTTCCTACCCCTTGTTTGTCCTCCGCTTCCTCCTTTCCATCCGGTGCCTAGGAGCCCTGGGGGGAGGGGTGGGGAATTGGCTGAGTCTTTATGACTGACGGTCGGTGGACCTTATCATTTTAGGAGACCGCGGCGACGGAGCAGCACCAGAGGCCGGTGCAAATGGAGGCGGGGCAGTCTAGCTCAGGAGCTCAGATGACAGGATCTGTGAGTGTTGGTTTGGTTATTTTTACTTCCGCGAGTGATCCATGTAGTGAGGCTCTGATGTATTGGGCAAGGCCCTAGTTATCTTGTCTTCCTTTCTTTCAGTTATGGTTGTGGACATCTTTTGATGAATTATTTATATATGTGATGTGGACATGTTTTGCTTGCTTTATTCATGTTAGCTTACTTTTCTTGTGATCGATTTGGCCGGCAGGATCGGCGTTTTGCAGTGACGACCTTCCCGAGCGAAGGTGTCACCACAAAACGGCGGTTCTGGGCCTAAGACCCGGTGGTTTTTGCAAAAAAAAAATAGGGTCTTACAACAGAAGTCCCCAAAATACTGCCAGTTGCCTTGAGACAAGTTAGAGATCATCCTCAAGAGCAAATAATAGGAGATGTCAACCAAGGAGTGCTGACAAGGAGCAAAGCTGTGAATGAAGCATTGTACCTGAGTTTTCTCTCTCAAATTGAACCCATGAAATTTGAGGAAGCAAATCAGGACCCATTTTGGATTGCAGCAATGCAGGAGGAGCTGAACCAATTTAAGAGATGCAAAGTATGGAAAATGGTTCCAAGACCCCAAGGACAGAATATTATAGGAACTAAGTGGGTCTACAGAAATAAATTGGATGAGAATGGAGTCATCACTAAGAATAAAGCAAGGCTAGTGGCAAAGGGCCACAAAAAGGAAGAGGGGATTGATTTTGATCAGACTTTTGCCCTTGTAGCCAGACTGGAAGCCATCAGACTGTTCTTGGCCTATGCAGCCTACCAAGGATTCAAAGTCTATCAGATGGATGTGAAGTTAGCCTTTCTGAATGGTGACCTCAAAGAAGAAGTTTATGTAGAACAACCTTCAGGTCTTGTTGATTCTACTTATCCTAACTATGCATATTTTATTAGAAAAGCCCTATATGGCTTAAAATAGGCACCTAGAGCCTGGTATGAGACTCTGTCAAGCTTTCTCATATTCTCTAGGGGAAAGATTAATAAGACATTGTTCCTAAGGGAAGTTAAGGGCAAGATTTTGCTAGTGCAGATCTATATAGATGGCATTATCTTTGGCTTTACAGATGACAATCTCTGCAAAAAGTTTGCCAACTTGGTGCAGGGAAAGTTTGAGATGAGCAGCATGAGTGAGCTCAAATACTTCCTAGGTATCCAAGTGAAACAATCTGAAGATGGTATATTCATCTCACAGACCAAGTTCACTAGAGAGCTAGTCAAGAAATTTGGATTAGAGAGTGCTTCTTCTATGAAGACTCCAATGGGAACCAATGTGTCTCTGGAGAAGGATGAGAAGGGAATACCCTTTGATGAAACCAAGTACAGATGCATGATTGGATCTTTGTTGTACCTAACTGCAAGTAGGCCTGACATAATGTTTGCCACATGTGTCTGTGCTAGATATCAGTGAACCCTAAGGAATCTCATCATGTCTCTGTCAAGAGAATCTTAAGATACCTAAAGGGTATATCAAATCTTGGCCTATGGTACCCTATGAATAATGTGTATGAACTAACAGGCAACGTAGATGCAGATTATGCAGGATGCAAAGAAGACAGTAAAAGTACCTCAGGGACATGCTAATTCCTTAGAGGAAGATTAATCTCTAGGAGCAACAAGAAACAGACAAGTGTAGCAATCTCCACGGAAGAATCAGAATACATCTCTGTTGGGAGCTGTTGTGCTCAACTGCTATGGATTCAGCATCAACTTGAAGACTACAATCTAAAGATGACCAAAACACCCTTGTTTTGTGACTCTTCCAGTGCAATCTCAATTGCTAAGAACCCTGTCTCACACAGCAGGACTAAGCACATTGAGATCAGGTATCACTTCATTAGGGAGCATGTGGAGAATGAAGATATAACCCTTGAGTTTGTTACCACAAACAAACAAGTGGCTGATATATTCACAAAGCCCCTAGATGAAGCTAAGTTTAAGTTCTTCAAGTTTCAATTGGGGATGTTAAACGTAGAGTAATTTTCAACTTACTGTTCACTAATCATTCTCCATATGTTAGTAAGAAGATCTCTCAGGTCAAGTGCTGAAGCAGTCTGACAAGAAAGTATACCAAGTGCCAAAGTCAGACAAATATCGAATAATGGTCACGACGACACAGGCTCAAGCACTTGAAAACTGTGACTACATGGTCTATATTAAAAAAGACAGAAAGGGCGAGAAAGAATATATCCTGGGAGAAAGAATATGACCTAGAAGATGCACTAGTCAAGGGGGAGAGTTCAGAGGAATCAGATGAAAGGAAAAAAGAAAGGAGATCTCAAAAGTAGGGGGAGTAAAGAAAAGAGACATCACATCAAGGGGGAGCTACTAGCTCGGGAAGATGCAAAAGATAAGGTGAAGGTAATTATGTTAATGTTCACTGCATAAACTCATATTTATTGTTAAGTGAAAATAATTTTGAATTGGGGTTCTGACTTGTTCAAATAGGGGGAGATTGTTGAGAATTTTGCCCTCATGATTCCTGATTTGAAGAAGTCACAAATTCAAGAAAACTTCACTATGTATTTGATTACTTTCTTAACTTTTTCATCTCAGTGGAAACCAAGTACAAAGAATGTCTTGATGACAAATATCGTCGGAAAGAGTATGCATGTCGTTGAAATGATGCGCAGAGTAAAGCAGAAGGATCATGTCAGTTATCATGGAAATAACATGCACATGATGATATCGTTGTGACATCAACACTACAACACCACACGATGATATCGGGATGCCGAGATGAAGGAAGAAGAGTTAAGTACAAGTACAATACAATGTCGACGACGTCGTCGTAAAGAATCCTTGGCATCGAAAAGGCCAAGTACAAGACGACGTCGACGGCATCGTAGTAAAGAAGTCGTGTCGTTGAAAAGGCAAAAAAGACTGATATTGATGATATCGTCGTAAAGAAGACTTGACGTCGAGAAGGCCAAGGAGGCAGTTATCAAGACAGCAGTTGCTGAGGAATAGCTTATCGACATGATACTGATAATGTCGTCGATAATACAAGGTGGTGTCGATGACATCGTGAATAAGACATCGAGCAGTCAAGATTACGCCGACATCAGTTAGATGACTTCATGTCATCTTAAGTACAAGTGCAGAAGGGATGTCTCTTATCGTCGAGATATCCTTGTCTGAAGAAGAAGGAAGAAGACTTGAAGATCTATCCAAGTCCAAGACAATGACAAGCTCTGTCATCGAGATAATATCCATGTCTTTGTAGCGATGGAAATATTGTCGAGACTGATTAAAATTCTGCCAGACGCGGTGTCAGCAATTAATGTCGCCGCCATTTATAGAGCTTCTGACACTTAAGGAATTTTATAGGAGACCATTGGGGGGCTCCTCAGTCTCATAAACGGGATAAGTTTATGCCCTAATTGATCACAAAGAATACTAAAGAATTTATGCGAGAACTAAAAGAACAAAAAGCAGCGTAAAGAAGGAACAAGAACCGAGAACAAAATGATCTTCATCCTTTGTTCTCCAAGAATCAGTCTAGCTTCACCGGCTGATAAGAAGAGTTCCAGAAAGAAGAAAAGCTTGAAGAAGATTTGTGCTATCAAGGTCCATATCAGAAGCATCTTCTTCAAGTCAAGAAGCCGATCTCCATCAGGCAAAAGAATCATTGTTTATATTTCTCTGTAAGGCTTGTAGGCCAAAAGCTGTAGGATCTGGTTGCAGATCCGAGTGTCGAGCTTGCGGGCTTGAGAGTTGTGAGGCTTGAGGGCTAGGGCAGTGGACTTGTGGGTCCGATCATGTCGAGCTTGTGGGCTTGAGAGCTGTGAGGCTTGAGGGCCAGAGCAGTGGACTTGTGGGTCCGATCGTGTAAAGCTTGCGGGCTTGAGAATTGTGAGGCTTGAGGGCCAGAGCAGTGGACTTGCGGGTCCAAAAGGCAAAACTTGCGGGTCAGTGCTGTATAGGGCTTGAGGGTCTGAGTGTCATGTTTGTGGACTTGAGTGCAGTAGGGGTTTGCGGGCCTAAGCTGTAGGACTTGCGGGTCTGTGTTGTAAGGCTTGCAGGCCTGAGATTTTGGCGGAGTTTGTCGAGTCTAGCATACTGCTAGATAGGCGTAGCGGGACAGAGGACTACTCAAGACACCCTGTCTTGAGGAACCTCTATACATCTGGTGTTGTGTGTTGTGATTTTCTATGTGCTATTTATGTGTTGTGTTTAGAATATATACATTCGGTGCAAAAAGATTTCAAAACAGCCAAATCACCTAATCCCTCCCCCCTCTAGGTGATCGTTCCATACCTAACATAGTATAACCTTTTTCCCGTCGAGACATTCTCAACTCAACTCCAATTGCTCATAGGATTGGTTCTCCACTCACATCCAATATGAGTAAGGCCAACACAATCCAGCATCCAACTTCTCCAACACTGTTATGTGCGAAGCTATAGGCTCAAATTGCGTTGGCAGTAAGACTAACTGTTTGATTGCTTTGAGATCACCTTGGAAACACCAACAGTCTCCCACTTGATCACAAAGTATCAATAAAAGTCTCACAAACAATGAGCGGCATCTAGCAATAGATCATTGCTACCCAAGCAATAAGAGTTCATAACTCAATAAGCCTGTCTTGACCAATGTACCAGTGATGTCATGTCCCTTTGTCCCTTACATTCGGATAGAACTAGAGGCATGGACCGTGTCACCCTCATAATTGTTCAATCCTAGTTTCCTGATTTAGAATAGACTATTTGAAATTGGTGAGCTCAGTATCATATACTGACTCAACCAAGCATGACCATGCATTTCTTAGTCTCATTCCATCAAGGGCCCCTTGGATGTAACTCCTATCATATAGGAGGACAAATCCCATATCTATCCACACACAAACACCCAAATGAATCGTAACATACCCAATAACCACCATTATCATCAACCTTCTTCAAGGAAGACTTTTGATGACATCAAAGTACGCTCTTCCTCACTTGATGAATGTTGTGACATCAGGTCAAAGAACCACAAACACCATTGTCAGTTGAGATCTACTTGTGACACGTTCATATAACAATCCATAAAGTAGCCTCAAGGTGGGTCTATCCAGTACAACTTGTTCACTAACAAGTACCCATGTGATGACTTGATATCATAATATCATGACCTGTGAAAACCGGTCATCAGTCAACGCACATGCTAGTCTTAATGTATCATCATCGCCCTTCAACTTCTAAGATGATACTCCGACTAGGGACCATTTAAGAATAAAGATTCTAATTCAACATAGGCCCTTACATTCAAGTCACGCACTTGAATTCCTATGGAAGCAAACATTCTAAGGGCATTTATTGTGCTAATTAATCTATCATGTAGAAATAGTTGACATAATAATAAGTACTTGCCATAAATGTAAAATAAAATATAAAAGTACTTTGTTCATCACATGAATAACAACCGACACAAATATAATCCACAAGACTCCCACTAGAGACGATCATTCAGGTATCTAATACCCATTGATCTAGTATGGCAATCATGCTTTCTCTGTGCAAGGGGCTTTGTTAGTGGATGCGCAATATTCTCTTCAGCCAGTACTCTGCATATGCTCATATCTCCTCGATCGACAATCTCTCGAATAAGATGGAACCGCCGAAGTATGTGCTTGGAGCGCTGATGAGATCTAGGTTCCTTAGCTTGGACTATTGCACCATTGTTGTCACAGTAGAGAACTACGGGATCAACAATGCTAGGAACTACACCAAACTCGCTAATTAATTTCTTAATCCACACAACCTCCTTCACCGCATTGGCAACAACGATATACTCGGCCTCAGTCGTAGAATCGACAACTGTCTCTTGCTTGGAACTCTTCCAACTTATAGCTCCTCCATTCAGGCAAAATACAAAACCTGACTAGGACTTTGAATCGTCCCTATCAGTCTGGAAGCTTGCATCCTTGTAACCATTTACAATGAGCTCTTCCTCTCCACCAAACACCAAGAATATATCTTTAGTCCTTCTCAAGTACTTTAGGATATTATTGACAGCTATCCAGTGACCATCACCGGGATCAGACGGATACATGCTCGTCATGCTTAAAGCATATGGAATCAACTTCATACATTGCATACATGATTGATCCAATTGCCGAAGCATATGGAATCAACTTCATGCAGTCCTTATCTTCCAAAGATTTAGGACACTGGTCCTTAGAGAGACTCACACCCTGAGACATAGGTAAGAATCCCTTCTTGGATTCAAGCATGCTGAATCATTTCAGCACCTTCTCAATATATGTACTCGGGGTCAAACCCAGCAACTTCTTCGACCTATCTCTATAGATCTTTATACAAAGTATATAAGTCGCTTCACCCAAGTCATTCATAGAAAAGTAGTTCCCTATATTGTTCTTAACAACTTGTAGGGCCGGAATGTTATTCCCGATCAGCAGTATGTCATCCACATACAATATCAGGAAAATGACAATGCTCCCACTAATCCTCTTGTAAACACAAGGCTCATCCTCATTCTTGATGAAACCAAACTCTTTGATCTTCTCATCAAAATGTAGATTCCAACTTCAAGAAGCTTGTTTCAACCCATAAATGGATCAATTCAACTTGCATATTTTAGTGGATTCATTTGGAGATACAAAACCCTTGGGTTATGTCATATACACTTCCTCAAGGAGATTTCCATTAAGGAAAGCTGTTTTGATATCCATTTGCTAGATCTCCTAGTCATAATACACAGCAATAACAAGTAGAATTCTGATGGACTTGACCATAGCAACAGGGGAAAAGGTCGCATCATAGTCAACACCATGAATTTGCCTGAAACCCTTAGCTACCATCCATCCTTTGAATGTTTGTACATTCCCATCCATGTCGGTCTTCTTGTTGAAGACCCACTTGCACCCTATGGATCGTACCCCTTCAGGTGGTTCCACCGAGGTCCAAACTTAGTTTGTATACATGGAGTCCATTTCAGATTTCATGGCCTCAAGCCACTTCTCGGAGTCTGGTCCATTCATAGCATCTTGGTAGGTTGCAGGCTCATCATCATGATCCATAAGCAATGCATTACATATTTGAGTCATGAGAAATCCATATCTCTCAGGTTCAAATCTTGGTCTAGCAGATTACGTAGGACCTATATTTCTTGAGCCGGTTCTCCTGCCACAACAGATTGTACTCCTTGCTCAGGTTCCAATTTTGGTTCATTCATTATTTGTGGTTCTTGAACTTCTTCAAGTTCTACCATGGTGTTTTTGTTGGTGTTTCCAAGGTGATCTGGAAGTGATCAAGCATTTAGTCTCACTGCCAATGCGATATGAGCCTATGGGGTCACACATAAGAGTGTTTGGAGAAGTTGGAGGAAGAATTGTGTTGGCCTTACTCATATTGGATATGAGTGAAGGACCAATCCTACGACTTATTGGAGTTGGGTCGAGTCATCTGAATGCTCCACAGGTATTATGAATATTGTATGGAGCATGTTGGCAAGTTTTCGAGACAAGTCGTCGAGAATGTCTCGACAACTCTTACCTCAGTTCGTCGAATGTATGAATCTGTGTTGACTCGATGAATTCATGGTTACTCGGCGAATCAATGATTACTCGACGAACCCGATGAATTCATCACTCGACGAATTGATTGTTACTCTATGAATTGTTGGTAACTCGACGAATTTCTTCAGTGAAAGGTTCACTCGACGAATTATGTTTTACTCGATGAATTCAGTTGGTTACTCGACGAATTTCTTTAGTGAAAGGTTCACTCGACGAATTTCTTTAGTGAAAGGTTCACTCGACGAATTATGTGTTTACTCTAATGTAAGTCGTGGGTGTGCGGATAGCCTCTCTCTCGCATGGGTAGAAATAGAACACAATTCTATACCCTAAGTGTGCGATTCCTTTTGCGATATCTGAAGCGAGACGGAAGGGTTCCGCCAGAACTGACGGAAGGGTTCCGACCGGTCTCCCTCTTCCCGTATGCCGCCGCCTCTCCCTGTCGTCGTACCTAACAGTGCGTGGGAGACATTGAGGACTCTTCTTCTCTGACCTAGTTCTTGTGAGACAAGAGGCTATGGTTCTTCAACATTCATGTGGACTACCGTAGAGGCGTCGATCTATTTCTGTGCTTGAGACTCAGAGCTAATCTTCGAGATTACTTCTTGGAGCATCTTGGTTGAGTATTGACTCAATCCCCTTCAGGTATTGCAATGTGTTGCTTATCCTATTTTTGATTCAAGAAATCGCAAGTTCCTTGAACTGTTTAGGGTTGTTGTTCTTTGTTTCCGCTGCGCATATGTGATATGCTATCTACAGATGATGTATAGAAAACCCAACAGTGGTATCAGAGGGAGGTTGTAGCCTCGTGCACGTAAATCTAGAAATTTAGAAGTGTTCTAAGTACCTAGATTTCTTCCTGGATTATCAGATTATCAGAGGGAGGTTGTAGTCCCTTGGAACCATGCCAGGAAGGCATGTGATTGCGTTGCGATTTCATTGTTTCTGAAATTGTTTCTCCTTTGTAGTAACTGTCCCTCAAAATGATTTGTGAAATCAAATGTCTTAGATTTTGAATCTGACATTGAGAGACGAGCTTATCTACTGCATAAGTGGAGTTATTTTGCATGTGTTCAGTGCATGTAAATATGGAGATTTAGAAGTGTTTTAAGTGTTCAGATTTAGCCCCACTAATCAAAGTGTTGATAATTTTATTTTTGTGCACATTGGGGATGTATTTGGTTTGTGAATATTGTATTTCTATTTTGTGAATGTGCACTGTGATAAAATGTTAATCACGATGAAATGTTCATCGATTATATAATAAAATCCCTTATCCAATATTAAGTATACAGATGCCTTCTGATGGATGACACTCTTCCTGCTTCGATCGATGAAGTGTGGGCTTACCAAATCAAGGTGCATTAATCTATCTTAGTAAGGGTGCGAGTGGATAATTGTGATATTCCACTATCAACATCAGGTCTATCTTAACTAGGTGACCTCAAAGGTTGAGTGCCTAGAGGCATATGGCTGGCATGCTCCAATGATGGATGTGAATAAAGAGTTATTCACCAACCATACAAGAGTTGCATAATGATGCAATTGGCAAGTGTTGTTTACCTAAATAACCGCATTATGAGAGGAACGCCAAAGCGGACTCATTGTGTTGGTGTAATATGGATCTTGTCCACTAAGAGAGTAGCTTGCATGCAGCGGCGGAACTAGGATTTTAATTCGAGTCGGGCACCATATAAATAATATTTATTTATTATAATTTTTAATCAAGATTCAGAGAAAATGTTGCAATTGAAACTGACCAAAATAATGTATTTAACATTGTTCAAAAATTAGAACATTACATAGCTGAGAAATTTGAAACATGCCAAAATAGATATTATAATAGAATTAAACATTACATAATGAAAATTCAAAATGGTAAAGTGTTCAAAAAAGAACTTACAAATCAAAACGCCACTTTCCTCGGACACATATTCTGAAAACGCTGAATTATTTCTTCATTTGTAATAGTGTCTGCAATATCTTTCTCAATATATGCTATCAGACAGTCATTCATCTATTCATCCTCCATTCTATTCCTCAGACGACTCATTATAATTTTCATAGCAGAGAACATCCTTTCTACAGTAGCAGTTGCCACCGGTAGAAGACAAGCCAATTTCAAAAGCTGATACACCAACTGGTAATGATCATGTTTTTTCAGCTCCACTAATTTTGCAGTGAGTCCACTTATGCCAATAACTTGAGAGAATTTCTCATTAGAACGAACATCAAAAAAATATATATCTAGTTGACCATCCAGTAACTGCAAGTCTAATTGAGTAAAATCACATGGATACTATTCTGCAAGGCGAATCAACCTTTCCTTATCAAATGAAATGAAATTGTCACTTAGATCAAGGCTTGAAACGCAACGAAGTAATTACTAACTGTGCTTTTCAAGTATAGTCTTATCTTTCCAATACCTAAATCCACGAGTAACAAAAGTTGAATCACAACCTCTTTGAGGAAAGATATAACAAAAAAGACAAAAGGCGACATCCTTTTCAGCGCTGTATTCTAACCAATCTTTAAAACCATAAAACTATTTTTTGTTGAAACAACGAGATTTCTTTCCAAATTCAGTCCGAGGAAAACTTTCTAATACTGGTTGACAAGGTCCATTCTGCAGATAATATCTTCTTATAGAGTCATGAAGATTAACATCATATGATATTATAGGCTGTCTCAAACCAGGATCTGATGGTAAATTCTCAAGCTTAAACTCAACTCGAAGTCTCTTACTAACTGTGGCTTTTGACTCATGTGTGCCTACTTTCAGAAAAAACTTGTCCTAAAAATGAATTAAATTCATTCAGAGAAATTTGAACTCAAAATACTATTTTTTTCTAAATAAGAGAAGTAACATTCATAAATA
Organism: Dactylorhiza incarnata; assembly: GCA_033032865.1. Classification (NCBI taxonomy): domain Eukaryota; kingdom Viridiplantae; phylum Streptophyta; class Magnoliopsida; order Asparagales; family Orchidaceae; genus Dactylorhiza; species Dactylorhiza incarnata. The sequence continues at coordinate 527,773 of JAWHQI010000002.1, forward strand.
AGCAACATTATTTACCATGTTTGTGAAATCTCCCTTGCTTTATCACCGATTCGCCGGGGAATACAATAGCCAAGAAGCAATTTTCTAACAAATCTCCCTTGATTTAGAACCCTTCAACTGTTCAACAGTTCAACCTAATTGCAGTTATTGATTAAGTAAACAAAATCAATGAAGCCATGAAGAAATCCCTAAAATCTGAAATTCTAACAAAAATAATGAAGCCACGAAAACTAAACTACCAAAGATTTCATTTCAACATTTCCTATTTGCCTATTTGGGGAGTTCATGAGTTCACTGTTCACCAAAAATACATGATTGAATGAAATACAAAAATAACTGCTGCCAAAGAGCAGCTATTAGTTGCTGCCTGCTATTCTCAAGTTTTTCTCAACATTTCCTATTTGCCTATTGCCTATTGGGGAGTTCATCTTTGGCGACTAGCAGATGCAGAAGAAATAGTGATTATATGTTAAGCAATATCCTATTTGCCTATTGCCTAGGACCTAGGTTGAGGAAGAAATTAGAAATAGGCAAATAGCAGATGCAGAGGAATGATGAAGAAATGGCTACGGCAGACTGGCGAAGCCTTACCAGAAGCATTGAAGCAATAGCAGCGACGAAAAATGGATGAAGTCATGATGAAATAATAGCGACGGAGAATGGAGATCAAGCACAGCTGCGGAAGAAAGCCCGTCTGCCGCTCTCGCCCCGTCCGCCGCTTGGAGTCTTACCATAGGAATCGATGAAGAAATAGCAGTGGCGGCCGATGGAGATCTGCAAAGCTGTGAAAGAAATCTTTTTAGGTCCACCGCTCTAAGGGTTTCGACTTTTGCGACTTGCGAGGAGGAGGAAGCGTGAATAGAAGGGCGCTGTTAGGCTTTCGCGAGGAGGAGAAAGCGTGAATAGAAGGGGCTGTCAGACTTTTGCGATTTTTAACACCCGGGCACGTGCCCGGGTGGGTCTATTGCTGGGTCCGCCGATGCTTGCATGAACTCTCCGAATTGATATTAAGGGTTATCAATTTGATTAAAATAGTGGGAGCCCTTTTAATAAAAGTCCTTATTAAAATAAAAATGTATTTTTTAAAATATAGTACTAAAATTTTTACTTTGCAAAATTCCTTGTAGAATATCCATGGCAAGTGGTTCTCACTCCACCTTGTCCCTGAGGGCGATCCGTGAGAAGGACAAGCTCAATGAGACTAACTTCCTTGACTGGTTCAACCTGAGAATTGTTCTCAGGCAAAAGCGTAAGCTCTATGTCTTGGAAGAAGATCCCCCCGCGGAGCCAGCCGCCACTGCACCTCGTGCAGATTAAGATGCTTACAAGAAGTATGGAGACGACTCCTTGGATGTTGAATGTCTTATGCTCACGACTGTTGAAACCAGGACTTGAGAACAAGACTTGGTCTATGAGGAGTTCGGGATCCCCAAAAGAGGGGTTGACCTCACACCTAATTCTCTCAAGGGAGAGCGCTAGGTTGAAGGCTTAGGAACTAGGAACAAGACCAAGGGCTCAGCGAGGAGGTCCTACCACACACCCGAAAGATCTTAGAGCGCTTCCCCTCCCAAGTCAATACTGAGCTTGGGGCACCTTTGGAGGCTCTCTTCACCCACTTGAAGAAACTTGGGGAGAGAGAAGCCCAAAGAGAAGTCCCTCCAAATGGTGCCCCCTTGGTCCTATTTATTGTTTTCTGAACTTGGTCTGCCACTAGCAATATTCTGGCCTGCGGGATTACAAAAATGCCCCCAAGTTTGGCTTGCCAACAGCCAAATCCGGTCATTCTGATGCGCTAAATGCAAACCACCCCCTCTTCCTGGGGCTGGGCGAGAGGGGGCAGGCTGCCCCCTTGCTCTCGCCCTCTTACTAGATCTGGGGCGAGAGCGGGTAGGCTGCCCTCTCCACTCCCCCACTTTGCTGGAGCTGGGGCGAGAGGGGGAAGACCGCCCTCTCCTCTCGCCCCCTTTGCTGGGACGGGGAGAGAGGGGGCTGGCCGCCCGCCTCTCTCGCCCCCTTGCTGGGACAGGGGAGAGAGGGGGTTGGCCGCCCGCCTCTCTCGCCCCCCTTGCTGGGACAAGGGAGAGAGGGTGCTGGCCGCCCGCCTCTCTCACCCCTTTGCTGGGATGGAGGCGAGAGGGGGCTGGCCGCCCACCTCTCTCGCCCCCTTGCTGGGACGGGGGCAAGAGGGGGCAGGCCGCCCTCTACTCTCGCCCCCTTACTGAGGATGGGGTGAGAGGGGGCAGGCCTCCCTCTCCTCTCGCCCCCCTCCAAGGGCTGGATGAGCAAAGGGCATGCCGCCCTCTCCTCCCCCCTTTGCTGGAGCTGGGGAGAGAGGGGGCATGCCGCCCTCTCCTCTCGCCCCCTTTGTTAGGACGGGGGAGAGAGGGGGTTGGATGCTCGCCTCTCTCGCCCCCCTTGCTGGAATGGGGGCGAGAGGGGGCTGGCCGCCCGCCTCTCTCGCCCCCCTTGCTGGGACGGGGGCGAGAGGGGGCTGGCCGCCTGCCTCTCTCGCCTCCTTGCTGGGACGGGGGCGAGAGGGGGCTGGCCGCCCGCCTCTCTTGCCCCCCTTACTGGGACCGGGGGGGAGAGGGTGCTGGCCGCCTGCCTCTCTCTCCCCCCTTGCTGGGAAGGGGCCGAGACGGGGCTGGCCGCCCGCCTCTCTCACCCCCCTTATTGTAGATGGGGCGAGAGGGGGCAGAATACCCTCTCCTCTCGCCCCTTACTGGGGATGGGGCGAGAGGGGGCAGACTTCCCTCTCCTCTCGCCCCCTCCAAGGGCTGGGCGAGCAGGGGGCAGGCCGCCCTCTCCTCTCGCCCCCTCCAAGGGCCGTGCGAGCAGGGGGCAGACCGTCATCCCTGCTCGCTCCTTTCTTTTCCTGGGACAGAGCTAAAAAATAACATTTGGCCCAAAGACCTCCTGGGTCCCGGGGGCCCACTCGGCGAATACATGGTTGTACATCGACCATGAACTCCGAGCTTCAAAAGCAACATGAGAACATGACTTGTTATGAGATGGTCGAGCACCTGAAGAAAATATTTCAAGGGCAAGCTCGCCAAGAGAGGTTTGACATATCCAGGGCGTTATTTCAGTGTAAGCTGGGAGCTCGAGACCCAATAGGGACTCACGTACTCAAGATGATTGGGTATATAGAGAACCTTAAAAGACTGGGGTTTTCTTTGAGCCAAGAGTTGGCCACTGATCTGATCCTTCAATCGTTGTCGGGCAGTTACAAGCAGTTTGTCTTGAATTACAATATGAATGAAATTGACAAGACATTGTCCGAGCTCCTAGGCATGTTAAGAACTGCTAAAATCAATATGAAGAAGATCAAGCCTGCTAGCCCCATATTGATGGTGCATAAAAGCAAGGGCAAGACCAAGGAATTCAAGAAGACTAAGGTAGGACCTACGTCATATTTTGATCTGAAGTCTTCAGCACTGAAGAACAAAGGCTTGGCAAAGGAAGGGAAGTGCCACCATTGTGGTAAGGCAGGGAATTGGAGGAGGAACTGTCCCCTCTATCTTGAAGATCTGCAAAAGAAGAAAGGAAGTGTGACTTCCACTTCAGGTATATTTGTTATAGAAATAAATCTTTCCGCTCCTTCATCTTGGGTATTGGATACCGGATGCGGTTCTCACATTTGTACAAATGTGCAGGAACTGGGAAGGAGAAGACTGCTGGGTAAAGGAGAGGTAAACCTGCGCGTTGGAAATGGAGAAAGAGTTGTTGTTGTTGCTGTATGAGTGTATCGCTTTTCTTTGCCCACAAGGCTTATAATAGAATTAGATAATCGTTATTTTGTTCCATCCATAACTCGAAACATTATATCTGTGTCATGTTTAGACATGAGAGGATTTAATTTCATTATTAAGAACAATAGTTATTCTATATTTATGAATGATGTTTGTTATGGTGTATCCCAACTGTTTAATGGCTTATACGTTTTGAACTTAGATCAACCAATCTATAACATAGAAAATACTAAAAGACTAAAAATGAATGACTCGAATCCTACATATCTCTGGTATTGTCAGTTATGCCATATAAATGAGAAATGCATATTCAAGCTCCATAAAGATGGACTATTGGGCTCATTTGATTATGAATCATTTGAAAGATGTGAGTCATGTTTATTAGGCAAGATGATGAAAGCTCCTTTCACTAGTTGTAGTGAGAGGGTTGATGATCTCCTGGGTATAAACATAGTATGTATGCTGACCCATGAGTTCTATGGCTAGAGGTGGGTTCTACTACTTTGTTACATTCACTGATGATTTTAGTAGATACGGATATATGTTTCTTATGAAGAACACATCTGAAACCTTTGAAAAGTTCAAAGAGTATAAGAATGAAGTAGAGAACCAACTGGGAAAAAGGATGAAATAACTCTAATCTGATCGAGGTGGTGAATATCTAAGTCACGAGTTTCGTGATCATCTGAGAGAATGTGGTATTGTATCACAGCTCAATCCACCGGGAACACCTCAACATAATGGTGTATCTGAGAGGAGGAATCATAATTTGTTGGACATGGTACGGTCAATGATGAGTCATGCAGATTTTCCTATTTCCTTTTGGGGATTTGCTCTAGAGACTGCTGCTTTCACTTTAAATCGTGCTACAACGAAAACAATTCAAAAGACACCATATGAGATATGGACTGGGGAGCGTCCTGTTATGACTTTCATTAAGATTTGGGGCTGTGAAGCATACGTGCGATGTCAAATGCCTAACAAGCTGGAACCCAAATTGGATAAATATTATCTAGTGGGGTATTCTAGGGAAACCAAAGGGTATTACTTTACCTGCCGTCTGAGGGCAAAGTGTTTGTTGCAAGGGCAGTCATCTTTCTGGAGAAAGAGTTCTTGTCCAGAAAGATTGCAAAGGTAGAACTTGAAGAAGTTCATGAACCACAAACTGAAGATGAGCCTAGATTGGAACCTGAGCAAGGACTACATGTAGTTGTAGCTAGAGAGCTTGCTCAAGAAACACAAGTCCTACGTAGATCTGGTAGACCAAGATTTGAGCCCAAGAGATATGGATTTCTCGTGTCTCAAATAGGGAATGTGTTGCTTATGGATCATGATGATGAGCCTGCAACCTACCAAGAGGCTATGAATGGACCTGACTCCGAGAAGTGGCTTGAGGCCATGAAATCTGAAATGGACTCCATGTATACAAACCAAGTTTGGACCCTGGTGGAACCACCTGAAGGGGTAAGACCCATAGGGTGCAAGTGGGTCTTCAAGAAGAAGACCGACATGGATGGGAATGTACAGACATTCAATGGCTGGCTGGTGGCTAAAAGTTTTAGGCAAATTCATGGTGTTGACTTTGATGAGACCTTTTCCCCTGTTGCCGTGGTAGTCCATCAAAATTCTACTTATTATTGCTGCGTATTATGACTACAAGATCTGGCAAAATGGATGTCAAAACAACTTTCCTTAATAGAAACCTCCTTGAGGAAGTGTTTATGACACAACCCGAGGGTTTTGTATCTCCAAGTGAAGCTACTAAAATATGCAAGTTGAATCGATCCATTTATGGATTGAAACAAGCTTCTCGAAGTTAGAATCTGCGTTTTGATGAGAAAACTAAAGAGTTTGGTTTCATCAAGAACGAGGATGATCTTTGTGTTTACAAGAGGATTAGTGGGATCATTATCGTTTTCTTGATATTGTGTGTGGATGACATACTGCTGATCGGGAATGACATTCTGACCCTGCAAGCTGTTAAGAGCAGGATAGGGGACTGCTTTTCTATGAAGGACTTGGGTGAAGCGACTTATATACTTGGTATTAAGATCTATAGTGATAGATCGAAGAAGTTGTTGGGTTTGACCCAGAGTACATACATTGAGAATGTGTTGAAACGGTTCATCATGCTTGAGTCCAAGAAGGGATTCTTACCCATGTCACATGGTGTGAGTCTCTCTAAGGACCAGTGTCCTAAATATTTGGAAGATAAGGACCGCATGAAGTTGATTCCATATGCTTCGGCAATTGGTTCAATCATGTATGCAATGTTGTGTACTCGACCCGATGTCTCATATGCTTTGAGCATGACGAGCAGGTATCAGTCTGATCCTGGTGATGGTCAATGGATAGCTGTCAAGAATATCCTAAAGTACTTGAGAAGGACGAAGGATGTATTCTTGGTGTTTGGTGGATAGGAAGAGCTCGTTGTAAAGGGTTATACAGATGCTAGCTTCCAGACTGATAGGGACGATTCAAAGTCCCAATCAGGTTTTGTATTTTGCCTAAATGGAGGAGTTATAAGCTGGAAGAGTTCAAAGCAAGAGACAGTTGTTGATTCTACGACTGAGGCCGAGTATATCGCTGCTGCAAATGCGGCGAAGGAGGCTGTGTGGATTAGGAAATTCATCAACGAGCTTGGTGTAGTTCCTAGCATTGTTGATCATGTAGTTCTCTAATGTGACAACAACGGTGCTATTGCACAAGCTAAGGAACCTAGATCACATCAGCTCTCCAAGCACATACTTCGGTGTTTCCATCTTATACAAGAGATTGTCGATCGAGGAGATGTGAGCATATGAGAGTACCGACTGAAGATAATATTGTGGATCCACTGACGAAGCCTCTTGCATAGAGAAAGCATAATGGTCATACTAGATCACTGGGTATTAGATACCTGAATGATCATCTCTAGTGGGAGTCTTGTGGATTAATTTATATATATTTCTCGGTTACTGTTTATTCATGTGATGAATAGAGTACTTTATATTTTATTTATGGCAAGTTCTACTTATTATGTCATCTATTTCTATTTGATAGATTAATTAGCATAATAAATGCCCTTAGAATGTTTGCTTCCATAGGAATTCAAGTGCGTGGCTTGAATGTGAGGGCCTATGTTTAAATAGAATCTTCATTCAAAAAATGTCAATGGTTGGAGTATCATCTTAGAAGTTGAAGGACGATGATGGTACGTTAAGACTAGCATGTGCGTTGACTGATGACCGGTTCTCACAGGTCATGATATTGTGATATCAAATCATCACAAGGGTACTTGTTAGTGAACAAGTTGTACTGGACAGACCCACCTTGAGACTACTTTGTGGATTGTTATATGAACGTGTCACAAGTAGGTCTCAACTGACAATGGTATTTGTAGTTCTTTGACCTGAAGTCACAACATTCATCAAGTGAGGAAGAGCATACTTTGATGCCATCTTAAGTCTTCCTTTAAAAAGGTTGATGATAAGGGTAGTTATTGGGTATGTTGCAAATCAATTGGGTGTTTGTGTGTGTTAAAAAATTTGAGGTCCGGAGTTGAAGTAAAATGCAGAACACTTCACAAACTTTCCACAAGTATAGCAACACAATGACAATGGGAAGACCGAATAGTGCTTTGGTATTAACTGTCTCTTTAGAATTCGAGGTATACATGGCGAGACATGATTCATAAGAATCACGGAGGAGAGAAGCACAAAACACAAAAGACTACAAGTTACTGACGACTTGGCAACCTGAGATCGCCAGACCGCGCGAACAGACAAGCTGCGAGGTTAACCCCTGAGACCACGCGAACAGAGCAGACCGCACCTGTCAGCTCGCAAACACAGACCGCTCGACCTGCTGCTCTATTCAACTGCCTGCGAGGCGAGTAAGAATTGCAAGGGTCGAGTAGATTACCTGGCATACTTCTGGCCAGAGTGGGAGTCACAACCCATTCTCGAAATGAGCAATGGGTATGGCGAGCTCTTCGGTAGACGGATCATTGAGGGTGGCAGTGCTCGGCGGGCGGTGAGCTACATACCCCGAAGGGATGTACTTCTCCACCGTGGCGAGGAACTTGTCACCAGTGAGCGAGGTGCAGAAGAATGAGTGGTCGCGAAAGGTCCCGGTGCACCTGGCTCGCCCTTCAGATTCGCCCTCGACAACCATGATGTTAGTAGCCGCGAACCGGGAAAAGAGCGAGTGCGAGCTGAAATTTGCGAGAAGGCCTCGAAGAGAAAAGAAAGGCTGGAGAACAGTTAATGCAGTGGTTAGAAAGTAAAAGTTGATGGCTATTTATAGAAATGAAAAGGGCGGGAAGGATTCAAAGCGACGGGGGTTGCGAATAGCGGAACCGCGCAGTGATTTTTTAACTTCTCGGGGCCTTATCTGCTCCAAGCGGGTTGGCATCCTGACGGAACTTGCTGACTCGCCGTTGGCGAGCCAAAACTGTAGAAAGAAAAAGCAAAAGTCGCGAGGGCGAGGCAATATCTCACGATCCAAGCATATCAAATGAAAAGCGAGCGATGCACGAGCGCAATTAGCGTAAGGACAGAAATAATACAAAGATAAAGCTCGCGAGTGAGCGGAAATATCCTTATTATAAAGTCACAATTGTTTGGAACCCCCAGATGTGGGGGGTTGGTAACAAGAGCGAGCAACAAAAACAATAAAAAATAGCTGTTCAGTAATTGAGCCATTTCCAGCGGTCGCGGCCTCGCACACCAGAGCGCGGAGGAATCCTTGGATAATGGTACTCGCGGACCGACTGGACCTCGCGTTGCATTAGGCGCATGTAGTCCTTGATTCACGCGAGATGCACCCCGGGGGATGTGACCTCACCGCGAGCGACCTGCTGTACCTCGGCGAGGATGCACGCGTTCGCATCCTCCATGACGGCGAACCTCTCCTCGTAAGCGGCCCTGTTCATGCGGTCCTGGTCGTATAGCTCTCACAACATCAGGGTATGCTTCTGAAATATCTCGCCAACTCGCCTTTTCATCTGTTCCGGGTTGCCGGGGTCAGTGGCGGAACTAGGATTTTTGGTGGACCCGGGCACCATTAAAAAAATATATTTATTTAATAATTAAATTTAACAAACAAACAAGTTAATCAAAATAATAGTAAAATTACATACCGCCTAGCAAACAACTTTTCTGGTACACATATTCTGGAAGCGTTCAATGATTGTCTCATTAGTAATAGTTTCCACAATATCTTTCTCAATATAAGAAATTAAGCAGTCGTTCATCCAATCATCTCCCATTTTATTTCGCAAACGACTCTTTATGATCTTCATTACCGAGAACATTCTTTGAATAGTAGCCGTTGCAACAGGTAGTAGACATGCTAACTTCAAAAGTCGATAAACAAACTGAAAATTATCATGTTTTTTTGTCTCCACCATTTTCTGAACGAGTGCACTAATTCCTTTTAAATGAGAAAATGCGTGAGTTGATCGCATATCCAGAATGTACATATCAAATTGACCTTCAAGTAACTGCAAATCTAATGGACTGAAATCATAAGGATAGAATTCTGCAAGGTGAATCAATTTTTGCTTATTAAAAGAAGCAAAATGATCGCTTGGGTCAAGACATGAAACACAAATTAGCAGTTCAGTGTTTACTTCATTGAAACGGTCATTCAACTCATTCAGTACCCAATCAATCACTGTGTTAAATATCTCAACTCGAAAATGATGTTGATTTGTGATATCTCTTGCTTTACGCCTTGATCTTCCAGGTTGAACAAATTTACTATCCATATTAGGAACGTCAATCATATGCTTACCACAAAATGAGGCCACTTCAGTGATAAATGACTTCCATTCTAGCTCAACGCTCCTTAAATTAAATAACAACTGTTTCGATAATTTCACAAAATTCATTGCATTGATAATATCTTGATCTTTCCTTTGTAATGCCTGTGATAACTCGTGTGTCTTTGCCAAAATAATTTTCATCAAATGCAGTAGAAAGACGAATTCAAACGTTGATATACTCTTGATCAGATTGCTAGCAGTTCCTCTTTGATTTCCATCATGTCCATCATCTGAAATTATTTCAAGAACATCCACAATAGATGAGAACATACACATGAAATTCAAAACAGCACTATAATGGGAACTCCATCGTGTCTCTCCGGCTCTTTTGATTTCTAATGGTTGATTTAACCCCCGACCAGTCTATAGCTCTCCACATTCAAGTTCATGTGCAACTCTATCAACTTCTAATGCTCTGATATTGTCACGGCGCATAGAAGATCCACCTATAATATTCAATACCATATTGATATAAGAGAACATCCCTGCAACTTCAGAATGACCTTCAGCAACAACAACTAATGTCAATTGTAATTGATGAGCAAAGCAATGAATATAATAAGCAGAAGAATTCTCTTTCATAATCAAAGCTTTAAGACCATTAAACTCCCCTTTCATGTTGCTTGCTCCATCGTAGCCCTGACCGCGTAATTTTGAAAAATTCAGTCCATTTTTCATGAAAAGATTATCAATGGCAGCCTTAAGTGATAATGCAGCAGTATCTAATACATGAACAATACCAAGAAGACGTTCAATGATAAAACCCTTCATATCAATGTATCGTAAAACAACTGCCATCTGTTCTTTTGTTGAAATGTCACGAGATTCATCCACTAGAATGGCAAAACACTCCTCTCCAATATCTGTAACAATTATGTGTGTTGCCTCACTTGCAATTGCGGAAACAATTTCTTTTTGAATTTTTGGAGATGTTAGTTGGCAATTACTTGGAGCATTTTCAAGCACAACTGTCTTTACATCATCATTGTGTGAAGCAAGGAATTCTAACAATGCAATAAAATTTCCTCTATTGGCTGATTCCCTTGACTCATCATGTCCACGAAAAGACAATCCTTGGGACAAAAGAAAACGAGTGCAATCAATGGATGCGCATAAACGTGTTCTATATTCTATAACTTGTGTTTCATCCCGTCTTGCAAATATAGTCTGAATACTTTGTTGTTGGTTCATCAAATTCTCACACATTTTTTTAGAAGTGTTATGAGCACTATTATGTTTACCCACATGCTTTTCAAGAATCATTTTATCCTTCCAATATCTGAATCCCCGGCTAACAAATGTTTGATCACAAGATGCTTGAGGAAATATGTAACAGTATAAGCAAAAACCTGCATCCTTATGTTGGCTATACTCCAACCAACCTTTATATTCACTATACCACTCCTTGCTGAACCTTCGAGACTTCTGACCCATCAGTGTTTGCGGAAAATTAAGTAAATGTGGTTGACAAGGACCATTTTGTAAGTAATATCTTCTTATTGAATTTTGGTAATGAAGTTATAACTTATTATCGGTTGCCTCAAACCCGGATCATTGGGTAAGTCCTCTAATTTAAACTCTAATCGAGGCCGCTTGTTTTCTTCTAACTCATCTGATGTCTTCTTTGATGTTGTTCTTGCGAAATATTTATCCATTATATTGGAATTTTAGTCACAATTCAAAACTACTGATTCACATGGGCGAAACTCTATGAAATGAAGATGGAGAATCTACACATACAAAAAGAACATAAATGAATAGATCAAAACCTGCATGCATAAGAAACTACACATTGCTCTATTTTTTTGAAACTATTTGAGTTCTTGTAGAAATATTTTCCTTTATTCGAGTCTCTGAGGTAGCTTTAGGTATATTAGTATTTTTTCTACTGATTCCTATCAAGTATCAATGGTTCATTTTTCACCCTATTTTTCTTGCATATCATTTCTCATAATTCTTCTAGTTCTAATCAAGCTCTAATGCTAACGAGAGGTGTCTTGCATTAATCATGCTGAAATATAGACTTGGAACTTGGAAGGCAATCCCGCAAAGATACAAGTCTTGAAGGGATCAAAATCAGAACCGACGGGGATTGAAGCGGAAGGAGAAGAAGAGGATCTTACCTAGTTACCTGGACAGTTTTGCCGCCGTCAGGGAGTGAGGAGCGAAGAAGAGCAGATGGAAGAAGGGAATGGGCCGCCGAATGCAGATCAACTGAACCGAACTGTGAGAGGAGCCGTCGCCGTGGGAGGAGATGTCGCGGGGAAGCGGCAGGGGAGGGATTGCTTCGCACGAGAGGAGTCATCGCCCGTCGGAGTGAGGAGTTGCGAGCGGCCGAGCGGGGCTCCAGGAGGGTTAGGGTTATCGCGAGAAGAGGGATCGGGAACCGGAGAAGGAGCGGGATCGGGAACGCGAGAAGGAGGGAGATCGATTCGCGTATAGCGGGCCGAAGGCGGAACCTAATTACCTAAACCTGGCGGAAACACGAAATAAATCGCGAAATCATACCCCAAATAGTGTCTGGGTGTGACTAAATTGGACCTAAATGTATTTGGTTGAACCCAAAACATCACCTATAATTTATTTTTCTGAATTTTTGGACCCGGGCATGTGCCCGGGTTTGCCCGTGAACAGTTCCGCCCCTGACTCCCCCCTTCACAATCCTAACCTGCTCCACTCGCCCCGCGAGCTCCCCGGGCGAACTGGCTCCTCCCAGTCTCGCACTCTCCGAGGCACCGCTCGCTGGGATCCCACTGGCCGGGATCCCTCCTCCCGGGACGGCGCTCTCCTGAACCCCACCAGCACTCGCCGGGTTGGGGAAGAGCTCCCACCCCGCTAGATCTCGCTCCGACATCTGGGACACCGCCTCCTTCCCTAGCCTCAGCCCCGAGGCGTGCCGCCTACTCCAGAAGGAGGGGCCACTTGGGGCGTAGGGGTTGCGAGCCCACCAAGGGCCATGGCGAGGGCACACTAGAAGGACCCGAGCAGATCCCTCCTGAGGTCGACCAACATCTCCACCGTTGCTAGCACGCTAGGTGGAGGCGAACCGCCGAAGTCTGCCTCTCGCTCGTTGTCTCCCGCCATGTCTCTTCCTTAGAGTTTTCTTGAACTAGCTGCACTCCACGCTCACCGCACCAAAAATGTTGAAACCAGGACTTAGCTTCTTTGTGGAGCTCGGGCCCTCAATGAAGAGTGGCAGCTAGCACTTACTGATTCCTCGGAAGGAACCAACCGGAGACTCAGAACTAAGCACAGACCCTTGGTCGCAGCGAGGAGGTCCCACCACACACCCGAAAGATCTTTGAGCGCTTCCCCTCTCAAGCCAAAGCTCAGACTGGGCACCTTGGAGAGCCTGAGACCTAAGCCAAGATAACCTAGCGAGGAAGAAGCTCAGAATGCTGAGATCGGAATCCTCTCCCAAGGTGCCCTTCAAGGTCTATATATAGTTTTTCAAGTCTGGTCTGCTAATAGTGGAATTTCGCCTTACACTTTTGCTATATGCATCCCAAAATGGTCTGCCAACAGCCAAACTCCGCTGTTTGGAGGGGCTAACTGCAGACCACCAGGGGTTTTTAGGTAAAAACAATCATGAACCCTTCCTGGGCGAGCCGCCCATAAGGGCCTCTCTCGTGAACCGAGAGGCTCGACTCGCTCGCCTCCCTGCGAGTAACCTACGAGGGCCTGGCCCGCTCGCCCTCCCGCGAGCGACCGGTGAGAGCCCGTCTTGCTTGACACACTGGCTCGCTCGCCTGCTTACTCCTTTTGCCTTCTTACTCCTTTCCTGATCTTCTCTCCTCCCCTCATGGTTCCTTTGTCTCTGCTCACCCCCTGGCAAAGGTACGTAGGATTCGAGTCATTTGTTTTTAGTCTTTTAGTATTTTCTATATTATAGATCGGATGGTCTAAGTTAAAAACATATAAACCATTAAACAATTGGGTTGCACCATAACCAACATCATTCATAAAAATCGAACATCAATTGTTCTTAATTATAAACGAAAAACCTTTCATCTCAAGACATGAAATGGATATAATGTTTCTAGTTATGGCTGGAACAAAATAACAGTTATCTAATTCTATTACAAGCCCAGTGGGCAAAGAAAGATGATAGACGCCAACGACAATGACAACAACTCTTGCTCCATTTCCAATGCGCAGGTCTACCTCCCCTTTACCCATCATTCTTCTCCTTCTCAGTTCCTGCACATTTGTACAAATATGAGAACCACATCTGGTATCCAATACCCAAGATGAAGGAGCATAAAGATTTATTTCTATAATATAAATACCTGAAGTGGAAGTCACACTTCCCTTCTTCTTTTGCAGATTTTCAATATAGAGGGGACAATTCCTCCTCCAATGCCCCGCCTTACCGCAATGGTGGCACTTTCCTTCCTTCTCCAGACCTTTCTTTTTCAGTGCAGAAGATTTAGGATCAAGATATGACTTAGGTCCCACCTTAGTCTTCTTGAATCCCTTGGTCTTGCCCTTGCCTTTATGCACCATTAATATGGGGCTAGCAGGCTTGACCTTCTTCATGTTGTTCTCGGCAGTTCTCGACATGCCTAGGAGCTCGGGCAGTGTCTTGTTTATCTCATTCATGTTATAGTTCAAGATGAACTTCTCATAACTGTCTGACAACGATTGCAGGATCAGATCAGCGGCCAACTCTTGGCCCAATGGAAAACTCAGTCTTTCAAGGTTCTCTATATACCCAATCATCTTAAGTATGTGAGTCCCTACTGAGTCTCAAGCTCCCATTTAGCACTAAAATAATGTCTTGGATATGTCAAACCTCTCTTGCCGAGCTTGCCCCTCGAATATTTTCTTGAGGTGCTCGATTATCACATAACCACACATGCTCTCGTGTTGCTTCTAAAGCTCAGAGGACATGGTAGCAAGCATGAGGCATTCCGCATCCAGGGTATCATCTTGATACTTCTTATAAGCATCTTTGTCTGCTCGAGGAGCATTTCCGGTTGGCTCTGTGGGGGCTTCCCCTTCCAAGACATAGAGCTTGCGCCCTTGCCTGAGAACAATTCTCATGTTTCTGTACCAGTCTAGGAAATTAGTCTCGTTGAGCTTATCCTTCTCAAGGATGGCTCTTAGGGATAAGATGGAGTGAGATCCACTTGCCATGGATATTCTACAAGGAATTTTGCAAAGTAAAATTATAGTACCATATTTTAAAATACATTTTCTTTTAATAAGGACTTTTATTAAATGCTCTTACTATTTTATTCAAATTGATAACCCTTAATATCAATTCAGAGAGTTTATGCGAGCTACTCTCTTAATGGACAAGATCCATATTTCACCAACACAATGAGTCCACTTTGGCGTTCCTCTCATAATGTGGTTATTTAGGTAAACAACACTTGCCAATTGCATCATTATGCAACTCTTGTATGGTTGGTGAATAACTCTTTATTCGCATCCATCATATGGTGCATGCCAACCGTATGCCTCTAGGCACTCAAGAGGTCACCTGGATAAGTTGGACTCGATGTCGACAGTGGGATATCACAATTATCCGCTTGCACCCTTACCAAGATAGATTAATGCACCTTGCTTTGGCAAGCCCACACTTCATCGATCGAGGCAGGAAGAGTGTCATCCATCGGAAGGAATCCGTATACTTAATATTGGATAAGGGATTTATGATTCAATCGATGAACATTTCATCGTGATTAACACTTAATCATTGTGCACATTCACAAAAACTAAAATTACAATATTCACAATCCAAATACATCCCAGTGCACAAAATAAAATCATCAACACTTTGATAAAAGGGCTAAATCTAAACATTCAGAACTCTTCTAAATATCCAGATTTACATGCATTGGACCAATGAATAACAACTCCACTTATGCAGTAGACAAGTTCGTCTCTCAATGTCAGATTCAAAATCTAAGACATTTGGTTTCACAATCCATTTAGAGGGATGGTTACTGCAAAGGAGAAACAATTTCTAAAATAATGAAATCACAATGCAATCGCATGCGTTCCTGGTGGGGTTCCAAGGAGCAACGCTCCAGGAAGAAATCTAGGCATTTAGAACACTTCCAAATTTCTAGATTTACACGCACGGGATCACAACCTCCCTTTGATACCACTGTTGGGTTTTCTTCTTCATTCAAAATGAACAGCATATCATATATGCGCAGCAGAAATAACAAATAAGAACAACCTAAAAGAGTTTAAGGATCTTACGATTTCATGAATCAAGAAATAAGAAAGGTAACAACAACGAAGTACCTTAAGAGGATTGAGTCAACACTCAACTAAGATGCTCTAAGAAGAAATCTCGAAGAAGAACTCTGAGTCCATAACGGTGAATGAACCAGAATTGGAACCTGAGCAAGGAATACAATCTATTGTAGCTAGAGAACCTGCTCAAGAAACACAAGTCCTACGTAGATCTGGTAGACCTAGCATTGAGCCTGAGAGATATGGATTTCTCATATCTCAAATAGGAAGTTGTTGCTTATGGATCACGATGATGAACCTGCAACCTACCAAGAGGCTATGAATGGACCAGACTCCGAGAAGTGGCTTGAGGCCATGAAATCTGAAATGGACTCCATGTATGCAAACCAAGTTTGGACCTTGGTGGAACCACTTGAAGGGGTACGACCCATAGGGTGCAAGTGGGTCTTCAAGAAGAAGATCGACATGGATGGGAATGTACAGACATTCAAAGGCCGGCTGGTGGCTAAAGGTTTCAGGTAAATTCATGGTGTTGACTATGATGAGACCTTCTCCCATGTTGCTATGGTCAAGTCCATCAGAATTCTACATGCTATTGCTGCGTATTATGACAACGAGATCTGACAAATGGATGTCAAAATGGATTTCCTTAATGGAAACCTCCTTGAGGAAGTGTATATGACACAACTTGAGAGTTTTGTATCTCCAAGTGAAGCCACTAAAATATGCAGGTTGAATCGATCCATTTATAGGTTGAAACAAGCTTCTCAAAGTTGGAATCTGCATTTTGATGAGAAAATCAAAGAGTTTGGTTTCATCAAGAACGAGGATGAGCCTTGTGTTTACAAGAGGATTAGTGGGAGCATTGTCGTTTTTCCTGATATTGTGTGTGGATGACATATTGCTGATCAGGAATGACATTCTGACCCTACAAGCTGTTAAGAACAGGTTAGGGGACTGTTTTTCTATGAAAGACTTGGGTGAAGCGACTTACATGCTTGGTATTAAGATCTATATAGATAGATCGAAGAAGTTGTTGGGTTTGACTCAGAGTATATACATTGAGAAGGTGTTGAAACGGTTCAACATGCTTGAGTCCAAGAAGGGATTCTTACCCATGTCACATGATGTGAGTCTCTCTAAGGACCATTGTCCTAAATCTTTGGAAGATAGGGACCGCATGAAGTTGATTCTATATGCTTCGGCAATTGGATCAATCATGTATGCAATGTTGTGTACTCGACCCGATGTCTCATATGCTTTGAGCATGACTAGCGGGTATTAATTTGATCCTAGTGATGGTCACTGGATAGCCGTCAAGAATATCCTAAAGTACTTGAGAAGGACTAAGGATTTATTTTTGGTTTTTGGTGGAGAGGAAGAGCTCATTGTAAATGGTTACACGGATGCTAGCTTCTAAAACGATAGTGACGATTCAAAGTCCCAGTCAGGTTTTGTATTTTGCCTTAATGGAGGAGTTGTAAGCTGGAAGAGTTCCAAGCAAAAGACAGCTGCCGATTCTATGACAGAAGTCGAGTATATTGCTGCAGCAAATGCAATAAAGGAGGTTGTATGGATTAGGAAATTCATCGGCGAGCTAGATGTTGTTCCTAACATTGTTGATCCCATAGTTCTCTACTGTGACAACAACGATGCAATTGCACAAGCTAAGGAACATAGATCTCATCAGCGCTCCAAGCATATACTTTGGCGGTTCCATCTTATTCGAGAAATTGTCGATCGAGGAGATGTGAACATTTGCAGAGTACCGACTGAAGAAAACATAGCAGATCCATTGACAAAGCCTCTTGCGCAAAGGAAGCATGATGGTCATGTTAGATCAATGGGTATTAGATACCTGAATGATCATCTTTAGTGGGAGCCTTGTGGATTGTATGTTTGTTGGTTATTTATTCATATGATGAATTGTGATTTGTACTACGTATTTCATTCTACATTTATGGCAAGTTCTTTTATTATGTCAACTGTTTCTATATGATGGATTAATTAACATAATGAATGCCCTTAGAGTGTTTGCTTCCATAGGAATTCAAGTGCATGACTTGAATGTGAGGGCCTATGTTTAAATGAAGCTTCATTCTTAAATGGTCCCTGATCGAGGTATTATCCTAGAAATTAGGGAGAGGATGAGACCATAAGACTAGCATGTGCGTTGACTGATGACTGGTTCTCACAGGTCATGATATTGTGATAACAAGTCATCACATGGTGAAAGTGCAATTGAGTATCAGTTGAAGGTGATTAATATAATCAGCCTTGCTTTGATACCAATTGAAGGAGAGTTTAGATCTTAATATTACTCTAGAGGGGGGTGAATAGAGTATTAAAACTTTTTCCCTTAATTTTATAGCGGAATTAAATTAGTGATATATATGTGTATATTGAGTGAGTAATAAAAACAAACACAAAGAAGGCACACGACACAACAACACAGAAAATCACAAGCACAGAGACACAAGGAATTTTATAGTAGTTCTCCAATAAATTTGGGTACGTCTACTCTTCTACCACACTTGGTAGGATCCACTAGGTTTTTGATCAGGTGCCCTATCACCAAGGGTTTTTTGATCAGGTGTCCACACACCAAGGAGCTTTTGATCAGGTGCTCTAACCAAACCATAAGTTTTTGTTCAGGTGCCCTGTCACCAAGAGGTTAACTTTTGAAGGGAGTTAGATCCCTATACAAGATGGAATAAAAGAGGTTAAGAAGTTCTTCTCTGTCAACAATCTGAGAGAAGACTCTAGTGGATTGATGGTATAAAGCTCCCCCTGTCTGATTGAAATTCTTGACAGCTTGAGGATGGAGCTTTCTCTTGAATTAAAATATCTTCCTTGATAAGATGATGAATCTGAGAGACAGAAGTTCCTCAGATTATTGTTGCTCTATTGAAGATTTGAAACTTCAGCAGAACACTGAGAGGTTGATCTTGAAGAAGTTCTCAGAGAATGAGATGAGCTGCTTGTGGAAGATGATCTTTCTTTTTTTCTTTCTGAATAATTTCTCTCTCGACAGATGCTCTGATATTTTCTATCTCTGTTACAGTTTTCTTTCTTGCTGGTATCCTATTTTCTTCAAGAGAAGATAACTGATTTGAAATTCGAATCTCTGAATACGAATAGAATAATCTGCATTAATTATTTCCTTGGAACTTCAACTGATACAACAAATCTTAATTCCTTTCCTTTTCAACAATAAATGATATCATTTTTCGATAAGCCTGAGAGGACCCAGCTCCACCAACTCGACCAAAAGCCCAGACTATTTGGTGAAGACACAACTGTTCTTTATATCAACGGATCCTCGGGCGGATCCACGGGGCCACCAGTTAGGCCCACGGGGGACACACCCTTCCGCTTCGAATAGCACCGCACGCCGGGGGCAATTCTGGCAGCACCAACAATCCCCCCCAGAAATGACCCCGGGGTTTCAAACCCGTGACCCCCTCTGATACCAATTGAGAGGACCCAGCGCCACCAACTCGACCAAAAGCCCGGACTATTTGGTGAAGGCGCAACTATTCTTTATATCAACGGATCCTCGGGCGGATCCACGGGGCAGCCAGTTAGGCCCACGGGGGACACACCCCTCTGCTTCGAATAGCGCCGCACGCCGGGGGCAATTCTGGCAGCACCAACAAAGCCAAACGACTATTTTTTTTCTCGAGAGAAGCAAATGGAAAGGGAATAAAATAAAGGAAGGATAAAACTTGTCTTATCTGGAAGAATAACTCCAAATGAAGAATAGAACTGAATCTGATAGTTGAACTGAGTTCAGAGAAATAGAATAACTGATCTGAATAGACTGAGAGAATATTCGTCGATCTGAGATAAGATTTTGTCGACCTGAAGGATGAGTTCGTCGAACTGAACATCTGATAAAGAATTTGTCGAACACAGGCTGGTGTTCGTCGATCTCAAGTTAGAGTTCGTCAAACTAAAGAATTCGTCGACCGCTGAGCCGCTGAGTATTGAATATCGTCGACCGCAGAGACTGAAGCAAGTCGTTCATCGAACTCAGGGAGGAAGCCGTTCATCGAACGCAGAGAGCAATTTGTCGAACCCAGTATTGAGTTCGTCGAACGCAGAAACTTAGAGAAATCCTAAGTTCTAGCTATCTTATCAGCCTACAACTGTGACCCTTAGACTATACATTGGGGGTCAACTTAATCCTAGTCAACACATAGTAATCCTAGCCCAAATCAGTAATAGGGTTGTTCCAACAATCTCCCCCTATTTGGGTTAGGATACTATTTGACAATTTTCAACAGAAAAACAGAAAAATAGCAGAGCATAAATATATCTGACAGAATGTAAAACCATTTCAGCAGATAAAATAAGTAGTGCTCTGAGTTTAACAATATTACAATAAAACAGAAATATCAACAAAACCAAATAGTCTAAACCTTTATTTCTTTGGTGAGGGA
Source organism: Dactylorhiza incarnata (assembly GCA_033032865.1). Classification (NCBI taxonomy): domain Eukaryota; kingdom Viridiplantae; phylum Streptophyta; class Magnoliopsida; order Asparagales; family Orchidaceae; genus Dactylorhiza; species Dactylorhiza incarnata. Next base: position 547,992 of record JAWHQI010000002.1, read on the forward strand.
GGCTTGAAAATAATCTGTCTGTTTTGGATTTTCTGATTCTTTCTTGCTCATATAAAGATCCTGAGCTCCCAGAATAGTTTGAGATTTGGCTTGAGGAACTACTGCTTCTGAGTGCTTTTCTAAGTACTTTTTAGCATTGAACACATTTCTGGATTTGTACTTTTCAAAATTTTTTTCTGTATTCTGACATAGTTGAATATTGGGAGTAATCTTTGCCTTCAGCTTTTGCTTTATTGATATGGGCTACTGCAATGGATTATCTGAATCTTGCCATTTGAGCTATCCTTTCTTCTTCTGGATTGGGAGAAGAAGGGCTAAACTCAGAAATATTGTCTTGAACAGGAGAAAGATCTTGAGGGTTTTTGTTTCTGTGAGATGAGCCATCAGAGACATGATACTTATACTCTGAAGATATTAATCTTGAAGAACCTGAAGGAGGTCTTGAAGACCTAGAACTCTGAGAACCACTGGAACTAGCTGGTCTCTTGGATTGCTGGGAAGAATATCTTTGAGAGGAAGAAGAGAACTTTGCTGAGCCAGCTGCACCTGCTGCTGGAGGAGGAGGAGGAGGAGGAGGATGGTTATGCTTGACAGGCTTGTCAGAATAATAACCAGTCTTCTTCATCTTCTTTCTTTTATTTGCTTCATATCTTGAAATCTTCATCCAGGCAGGAGAGTGCCTGGTGAGAGTGATAGTATGCAATATGTAGTAGGGAATATCATTGTTGGGATTTGGAGGCTTAGGAGCAGCCTTTGACATATGCTTAGCTTTTCTTTTCTTTGATGATTTATCATCAGAATCATCATCATCACTGTCATCATTATCACTGTCATCAGATGATTGAGGATTATCATAAAGGTCATCAATAAGCTTTAGGGCTTCAGAAATATCTTTCTCAGCATTAACATTCTGAACTTGAACTGGAGCTGGAGGAGCTGGACTTTCTTCAATAACTGGTACTTCAAAACTCTTGAGAAATTCTTTCAATATGGCTTTATTTATAGGAGCAATATAAGGAATAATTGCTTTTGAATAAACTTGATGCTCTGGCAAATCTCTGAAAACTGTATTGAACTTAGAAAGCAAATAAATAATATCTATAGATGGATTAATAGAAATATTATTTATTTCTTCTATAACTAGAATGACTGAATCTGTCATCTCTGAATCACTGGTTACAACAGAATCTGCCTGAACTGAAATTTCTTCAAACACAACTGCATCTGCACTAAAAACTGTAAGAGCTGGAGCTTCTTCATTAGACATCTCCCCCTGCCTAGTTTCAGGAAATCCTGAAGCTAGGCCCCTAGAAGAAGGGACAAAATAGGAGGGTGAAGCGAAGGAAGCTATTTTAGTAGATAGATCAACTAGAGCTTGAAGAATTGGAGCAAGTTTTGCATCCAGTAGATCATTCAGCTTTGGAGCAAGGTGTTGATAGATTTGATCAGCAGCAGAAGAGAAATCAATATAGACAAAGTCTTGATTAGGGTGAGAAGATGATGGGATGTAGTATGGAAAAGATATATTAGTAGCATAAGCTATTGGTGGATGAGTGGGGCAATGAGGATGGATAGGTGAGTGTGGATGAATAGGTGATTGAGGGTGGATAGGTGAGTGAGGTGGAGAGATATCTTGAGGGATAATGGGTGACTGAGGTGGAGAGATATCTTGAGGGATAGGAGACTGGGGAAGGGTTGGTAATTGAGAATCAATGTTGATGGGAGAATGAGTCTCATTGAAAGATGAAGGCTCTTCAGATGGGTGCGTCTGAAGAATAGGAGAAGATGGCAATGAGGATGAAGGGATAATGGGAGAATTGGGAGGAGGAATTTCTTCAGAAGAAATAGTAGGTTGAGAAGGGAGAGGAGGAGGAGAAACAACAGGAGAAGCTTCTGGAAGGGTTAGGGGAGTGACCTGCACAGTCCTGGTGCCTTCTGAAGCTATATTTGACGGTTCTGCCCTTGGAGTCCTCTTTGGGATAATCCTTTCCCATCTCCCAAACAAGGCTGAGGTCAACCTCTTACTAGCATTGATAAACACTGTTGGAGATACCAACAGTTCTGGGCACTTTGCCTGGAGAACTAATCCCAAAATTCTTCCATAACTGACACTTAACTTACTTTGCTTCTTCCTTATGGATTCAAATAGAATCAATCCCCAGTTGACTTTCTTCTTTTCCACCAAGGCCACCATCAATAGAAACTGGTGCCTAGTTATGTAGTCATGAGCAGAAGTTTTGCCTAGCAAAACTTTTCCAACAACATCTGCTAAGAATTTGTATTCAATAGACAAATTCTTTTCCAGAAGATTATTAGGGTTTCCACTTGAATAACCCATTTTCTCCAATTCAACATTAAATTCATCTGATGTGATTTCCAAATCATCATCACCATTCAACAAACCAAAAACTTCTGTTAAGATATCAGGGGTAAGAAAAACCTGATTCCCTGAGATTTTTCCTGAAAGGGTTGTTGCATTCTCTGACTGAATAGTATAAACCCATTCTTTTATCTCGGCTACTGGAAGCTTTATCCTGGTTGTCATGAACCTCCTCAGTTGTTAGTCTTCAAATAGTTGAAGAATGTATTGGAAGACTTGATCAGTGCGAGCAAATGATTCCATATCAATGTCAAAGCCTGCGTCGAACTTCATCGAGGAAAGAACTGCTTGAGAAATTGCCATTGTTACCTGCAAAAGAGAGAACGATCAAGTGCAAAGGGGAACTGGAGGGAAAGAGCAAGTTCTGTAGGCGCAAAGATGAAATAGGATGAAAGCTTTGATTATATAGAGAGATCGGAGAAGGGCGCACACTTTCGTAGAACAGGGTTCGGCTAAACCTAATATAATCAGAAGTCGAAAAGACTTAGGGCTTCGTCTGACTGCGCTCGACAAAAAAAATAAAAATTCGTCGATCTCCGTTCGACGATCGCGCTTGTCTTTGTCGATCCTGAACTATTAAGTATCGTCGATCTCCGTTCGACGAACGATAGCATTTCGTCGTTCTCCGTTCGACGAAATGAGGGGATAAATAGAAAATTTAATTTTTTTTATTAGATTGAATCTCCATCTATCATTCCTAGCTGATTTATAAAGAAAATATGTTTCTTTTCATCCAAGGGTTTGGTGAAAATATCAGCTCTTTGCAAATCAGTAGAGATGAATTATAGGCAAATTTTATTTTTATCCACATTATCTCTGATAAAGTGGTGCCTAATTTCTATGTGTTTAGTCCTACTATGGAGAGCTGGATTTTGTGCTATAGATATTGCACTAGTATTGTCATAAAATATAATTGAATTATTTAAGCTGACACCATAGTCTAGGAGCTGATTTTGTATCCACAATATCTGTGAGCAGCAACTGCCTGCAGCTATGTATTCAGCTTCAGCCGTTGATGTAGGCACATATGTTTATTTCTTACAAAACCAAGACACAAGCCTATCACCAAGAAACTGGCAAGTTCCTGATGTGCTTTTCCTGTCTACTCTGCATCCAGCATAATCAGAATCTGAGAATCCAGTTAATTCAAATTCTGATGTTGTTGTATACTAGAGTCCTAGATTAGGACAACCCTTTATATATCTCAAAATTCTTTTTAATAAAATTAGGTGAGATTCTTTGGGGTTAACTTGAAACCTAACACAAATTCAGGTAGCAAACATTATGTCAGGCCTACTTGTTGTTAAGTAAAGTAGTGAGTCAATAATTGATCTATATACTTTCTGATCAACGGGTTTCCCTGATTCATCAGTATCAACAACAACATTTGAGGGCACGGGTGTTTTCATGGTGGAGGCATCAGACATACCAAACTTTTTCACTAATTCCTTAGCATACTTGGATTGTGATATGAATATGCCATTAGGAGTTTGCTTCACTTGAAGACCAATGAAGTATGATAGTTCACCCATACTACTCATTTCAAATTTATATTGCATTAGGTTGGAAAATCTTTTGCATAAATTTGAATCAGTAGAGCCAAAATGATATCATCTACATATATTTGAACTAGTAAAGTTTGATTTTTATGTATCCTGAAAAATAAGGTTTTATCAACTATGCCTCTACAGAATTTATTCTCTAAAAGAAAACTAGCTAAGGTCTCATACCATGCTCTGGGAGCTTGTTTGAGACCATAGAGAGCTTTATTAAGCTTAAATACAAAAGAGGAGTGAGTTGGAGAGATGAAACCTGGTGGTTGTTCCACATAGACTTCTTCTTTGATTTCTCCATTCAAGAATGCACTCTTCACATCCATTTGATAAACCTTGAACTTCTTATATGCAGCAAATGCAAGGAAGATCCTGATTGATTCTAACCTTGCAACTGGTGCAAAAGTCTGATCATAATCTATTCTTTCTTCCTGTGAGTATCCTTGAGCTACTAGTCTAGCTTTGTTTCTCACAATAGTGTCATCTGCTTCTAGCTTGTTCGTGTAGACCCATTTAGTTCCAATGACTGGATGATTATGTGGTCTAGGAACCAATTCCCAAACTTTGTTTGTCTCAAACTAATTGAGCTTCTCTTGCATAGCAATGATCCAGTTGGGATCTTGTTCTGCATCTTGTAGGGATTGACGTTCAATCTGAGAGAGAAAACAAGTGTGCATCAGATTTTGATTAGCTTGATGCCTTGTTTGGACACCATTTGATATGTCTCCAATTATTTGAGATCTGGGGTGATCTCTATTATTGACATAATCAGCAGGCATAGTGGGATCAACATTATTTATAATTAATTCCTCTTGTGGAATGTTACTTAATGCTTCCTTTTCAGGTATAGTTTCACTGATTTCTTCATCACTTTCTTCACCATCCTGCTTTACAGGATTTAGAGATCCTTTATTCTGTAGAGCTAATTGATCTAGCTGCTCACAGAGTGTAGGTACCTGCAGGTTTTCTTTGGTAGAAGAATTCTTCTCCTTGTAAAACATGTTAGTTTCATCAAAAGAAACATGCATAGATTCTTCAATTTTAAAAGAGGATTTGTTAAATATCCTATATTCTTTGCTGATTAATGAATAGCCTAAGAAAATTCCTTCTTCGGATTTTGGTTCAAATTTCCTAAGGTATTTTTTGTCATTATTGTGAACAAAACATTTACAACCAAAAGTTCTAAAATAGTTAACTTTAGGTTTCTTCCCTTTAAGTAACTCATAGGGAGTCTTACCCTTAAGTTTATGTATCAAACTCCTATTCAACACATAATTTGCTGTGCTAACAGCCTCTGCCCAAAAAGATAGGGGCAAATTAGCATTTGCAAGTAATGTTGTTGCTAATTCAATTAGGGTTCTATTTTTCCTTTCAACTACCCCATTTTGTTGAGGAGTTCTAGGAGCTGAGAAGCAATGCCTGATACCTTCCTTCTCACAGAATTCTTGCATGAGAAGAGACTCAAACCCAATGCCATGATCACTTCTGATCAATGCAATCTGAGTAGAATACTCAATCTGAATGCTCTTAAGAAAGTCTGTAAGAAGTTTAAAGTTATCTGACTTTTCTCTCAAAAAGAACACCCAAGTGAATCTAGAGAAGTCATCTACAATAACTAGAGTGTATGACTCCCCCCTAAACTCTTTGTTGTTATTGGTCCAAGAAGTTCCATATGTAGCAAGTATAAGATTCTAGGTGAATCACTTTTAGATAATGATTTAAAACTGTTTTTAGTTTGCTTGCCTAGTTGACATGCCCTGCAAAGACCTTCCTTCTTGTATGAACCAGAAGGTAATCCTCTAACAAGATTGTCCTTAGATAATTTAGCAATGGTCCTAAGATTTACATGTCCTAATCTCTTATGCCAAAGTTCACTAGGTTTTCATAATTGATTAAATAAACAGATTTCTGATTTTGATGAGTTGAAATTTACTAAATAGACATTTCCTTGCCTAATACCTGATAAAACAGTAATATTATCAGAAGACTTAACAAGGCATTTTGATTTATTAAAAGTTACCTGATACCCTTCATCACATAATTGGCTTATGCTGATGAGGTTGTGCTTCAGTCCCTTGACATAAGCTACCTCTTTGAATTTGACTTCTCCAACCTTGACTTTTCCATATCCTTTTGTTTGTCCACAGTTGGAGTCTCCAAATATCACTTTTGGTCCACGCTTTGCCTTGTAGTTGTTCAAATTGGCCTTGTTTCCTGATCAGCATCATTGTCAGCTTCTGATTCTGATTCTTCAGAATTATGTCCTGAGGCATTGATAGCCATCATGCAGAAACTTCTTTCTTCTTCATCATCCTCATCATCAATGGATGATGATGCATTTCCTGACTCACTGCTTGAGTCATAAATGGCCATCAAGCATTGGTCATTTTCTTTTGATTCTTCTTCATCTTCAGAAGAAGTGGATGAATATTCTGATTCTGTTTCACTCCAGGTTTCAGCTACTATACAAATCCTCTACCCTTCTTTTTGTGTTTGTGGGAGGAAGACTTGCTGGAGTGTCTTCTTTCTTCTTTTTGTTTTCTATTTTCCTTCTTGTCCTTCTTGTTTTGATTCTCTGGACAGTCAGGTACAATGTGTCCTGGTTTCCTTCAACCAAAACATATAACTTCTTTAGATGGAGCTTTGTCATACCTTGGTTTTTCATAGCTCCTGGATGACTTTCTCCTGAAGTCTTTTCTTGCCATCTTGTAGAATCTTTTGGCAAGTAGACTCATCAACTTCTCATTGTCAAGAGTCTCTCCTTCTTCTTCTGTAGCTTTGAAGGCAATGTTCTTTTCCTTCTTTGTTGCTGGAGATGAAGTGGACTGTTCAGCTTCTCTGGATTTGACAAGCTTCTCATAGGATTTGAGCTTGCCTAACAATGTCTCAGTAGTAATCTCATTGAGGCTTCTGGCTTCCTTGATATGCCAGATCCTAGAGTCCCATGTGCTGGGGAAGCACATTAGGATCTTGTCATTGATCTCAGTGATAGAGATCACTTTGTCCAAAGATTTCAGCTCATTGATGATGAGACTGAGCCTATTGTACATATCAGCCACTGTCTCAACTTCTCCTTTCTTGAAATTCTCATATTGAGAGATGAGATGTGATCTTCTGTCCATTCTTTCATCAGCAAATCCTTCAACCATATTGTTGAGAGAAGTCCAGATCTCTCTTGCTGAAGTGCATTCCACCACTTTGTCATCAGACATTGTTTGAGCCAGAATGTTCATGGCTTTTGCATCAGCACTCCTTTGCTTCTTTTGAGCATCTGTCCGCTCAGGAGGTGGGACAGCATTGTTATTTGCTGCTGCATCAGTACTTGTTGATCCTGAGAGAGTAGGAGGTCCTGTCAAAATAACATTGAATATTTCCTCATCAATAGAATTCATGTACAACCAATTCCTTGCCTTCCATAGTGCAAACTTACTGAGATTGCACATAGGAGGTCTTGTGCTAGAATATTCATTATTTTGTGCCATGAGTTTTTAACAAAAAGAAAAAACTCTAAAATAAACTATGATCTAATTGATCTTTATGATTCAGGTGTTAGCCTGTAAAAATCAAAAATCCTCTGATACCAATTGAAAGTGCAATTGAGTATCAGTTGAAGGTGAGTAATATAATCAGCCTTGCTTTGATACCAATTGAAGGAGAGTTTAGATCTTAATATTACTCTAGAGGGGGGGGGGGGTGTGAATAGAGTATTAAAACTTTTCCCTTAATTTTATAGCGGAATTAAATTAGTGATATATATGTGTGTGTATATTGAGTGAGTAATAAAAACAAACACAAAGAAGGCACACATCACAACAACACAGAAAATCACAAGCACAGAGACAAAAGGAATTTTATAGTAGTTCCCCAATAAATCTGGGTACGTCTACTCTTCTACCACACTTGGTAGGATCTACTAGGTTTTTGATCAGATGCCCTATCACCAAGGGGTTTTTGATCAGGTGTCCACACAACAATGAGCTTTTGATCAGGTGCTCTAACCAAACCACAGGTTTTTGTTCAGGTGCCCTGTCACCAAGAGGTTAACTTTTGAAGGGAGTTAGAACCCTGTACAAGATGGAATAAAATAGGTTAAGAAGTTCTTCTCTGTTAACAATCTGAGAGAAGACTCTAGTGGATTGATGGTATAAAGCTCCCCCTGTCTGATTGAAATTCTTGACAGCTTGAGGATGGAGCTTTCTCTTGAATTAAAATATCTTCCTTGATAAGCTGATGAATCTGAGAGATAGAAGTTCCTCAGATTATTGTTGCTCTATTGAAGATTTGAAACTTGCAGCAGAACACTGAGAGATTGATCTTGAAGAAGTTCTCAGAGAATGAGATCAGCTGCTTGAGGAAGATGATCTTTCTTTTTTTCTTTCTGAATAATTTCTCTCTCGACAGATGCTCTGATATTTTCTATCTCTGTTACAGTTTTCTTTCTTGCTGGTATCCTATTTTCTTCAAGAGAAGATAACTGATTTGAAATTCGAATCTCTGAATAGGAATAGAATAATCTGCATTAATTATTTCCTTGGAACTTCAACTGATTCAGCAAATCTTAATTCCTTTCCTTTTCAACAAAAAATGATATCCTTTTCCGATAAGCCAAATGACTCTTTTTTCTCGAGAGAAGGAAATGGAAAGGGAATAAAATAAAGGAAGGATAAAACTTGTCTTATCTGGAAGAATAACTCCAAATGAAGAATAGAACTGAATCTGATAGTTGAACTGAGTTCAGAGAAATAGAATAACTTATCTGAATAGACTGAGAGAATATTCGTCGATCTGAGATAAGATTTCGTCGACCTGAAGGATGTGTTCGTCGAACTGAACATCTGATAAAGAATTCGTCGAACGCAGGCTGGAGTTCGTCGATCTCAAGTTAGAGTTCTGATAAGTAGTATTTTTATAACTTTTTAATAGAAAATCTTGTAAATATTTAATATGAATTCTCTATTTTATGTCAAATTTAGGTTATAAGTAGTTTTTTTTGTAATTTTGATTCTAACTTAGCTTAATTTCGATATTTGCAGATTTTTGGGACAAATCGGGAAAAATGGCATGTCACGCCCTCGGTCACGCCCGTGACCAAGGGCGTTTAAGCTGAAGATCAGTCCAGAATCGATGCCGCACTGTTTGAACCAGTCCACACCAAGTCACGCCCCAGGTCACGCCCGTGACCCAAAGTCACGCCCGTGACCGGGGGCGTGTAATCTTAGAATCGTCCACGTGGAGCCGCCGTCGAGACGAGGAGATGCTGTCGAGAAGTCAACCTAAGTCACGCCCGTGACCCACATGTCACGCCCGTGACTTTCCAGCGTGATCCCTGCTCTACCGCCGCGCCGAATTCCAGCCCACGCCGCATTTAATGCACACGTCCAAAGTCACGCCCGTGACCATGTTACACGGGCGTGTAATGTCCAACCTTTCTGCCGCCGACACGCCAAGCCCACGCCGCTGCCAGATCCAATGTTACAGTGATTACACGCCCTTGGACACGCCCGTGACCGAGGGCGTGTAACTTGAAAATTTTGCCTATAAATTCAGAGGCTCTCCTTGAGTCCAGGGTTCAGAAATTTGGAGATGGGGAGGTGCTGTTAGAGCTGAGAGTGAGTTTTTCAAGTTAATGTTCATGTTTCTTAAGGCTTTCATGTTCTCCTCCTTCCCTTTTTCATGCAATGTTGTAGTGTAACTTTCGTGTACTAGTTTTCTTAAGCTTGCAACTTTCATTTTCCTTAGCCTTGCACTCTTAATTTAAGGCTTGTAATAGTTCTTTGATTTTCAATAAAATTAGTTTTCTCTTTCATGTTCTTTTTCTCCTTAAGTAATTTCTTCCTTTTCATGCAAGGTTAAATTTTTCTCTCCTTAGTAATGTTCTCTTTTTTATGCAATGTCAATTTCTCTTTCTTTTCATGCAATGTTCAAGCTTTTCATTTAGTTTGAATTTAGTTTTAATTTTAGTTAAGCGAAAACAAACCACCTCAAATTTTCGTCGATAAAATAATAGTGATTTTCCTCGAAGTAGAAGTAATCAACGCGCCCCGTGGAATACGACCTTGATATTCCTAAATATCCTATACTATAGACGATAAGGTACACTTGCCTTTATCGGATATAGTTTTGGAGAAAATCTTAACCCTTCACTAAATTTCAAAACCTACCAAATTAAATATCAAGTTTTTGGCGCCGTTGCCGGGGACTTTGCGTTGATATTTTGAAAATAGGATAGCTATTAATTTTATCATGCTTCTTTCTATTTTAGTTTGCTTTTTCTAACTTTCAAAAAGAAAAAGAAAAATATTTTTAGTTTTTCTTCTTCCTTTCTTCTCTTTTTAGTGTATGACCCGAGGTAGCACTTCGATTCTTCCTTTTGATCCGGAGATCGAGCGAACCCTTTTGAGGCACCGCCATTCTCGTGATCAGGGTAATCAAATAGAATCCGAAGAGTCGATCGGGGACACTAACGCAGCAAATATGGATCATAATCTTAATCCTCCTAATCTTAACGAGCCAAATCCTAATGAGGACGCGCAACGGACCATGTCCTATTATGCGCGGCCGAATTTGGAAGGCACACAATCGAGTATTGTTCGCCCCACGGTGGCGAACAATAATTTTGAGATCAAGTCCAGCATCATACAAATGGTGCAACAATCGGTGACCTTTGATGGTCAACCGGACGAGGATCCAAATTCACATATCTCTTACTTTCTTGAAATTTGCGACACTTTTAAGATCAATGGCGTCACCGATGACGCCATTCGATTACGTCTTTTTCCTTTTTCTTTGCGGTCTAAGGCCAAGCAGTGGCTGGGCTCCCTACCTAGGGGATCCATCACTACATGGGCCGAAATGGCGGAAAAATTTCTTAATAAATATTTCCCGCCTTCAAAGACCGCTAAATTGCGCACGGATATTGCATCGTTCATGCAAATCGACTCGGAGACTCTCTATGACACATGGGAGCGCTTCAAGGAGCTTTTGCGTCGATGCCCTCACCATGCACTTGCCACTTGGCAACAAGTGCAAGTTTTTTATAATGGCTTAAATCTCCAAACGAGGCAAATGATTGATGCGGCCGCCGGGGGGACATTAAATAATAAAACCCCGATCGCCGCTCAAGAGCTTTTCGAAGAGATGGCCACAAATGCGTATCAATGGAACATGCCCCGAGCGCGGCCTAATAAGCCGGCCGGAATTTTTGAAATAGACGCAAACGCAAATTTGGCTTTACAAGTTGAGCGCTTAACAAAGCAAGTGGCGGAGATGTCTGCTTCCTCCGCCACTCCTCCTTGGGCCAATAACGTTTTAATTGAAGAACATGTTGACTACATGGGAAATCCACCTCGACCTTCCTATAACCCGAACACCGCTCCGTATAATAACACCTACAATGCGGGTTATAGGAATCATCCGAATTTCTCATGGAGCAACCAAGGAAATGCTCAGCGTCCTATGAATTTAAATCAACCTCCCCCTAATCAACTTCTTAACTTAACTCCGCCTCAAAATTTGATTTCTCAAAATTATAATCCACCCGGTTTTCCACCGCAACAGCAAAAACTCTCTCCGATTGAAGAGGTTTTTGCAAAATATGTTGCTACAAATGAAACGAACATCCGGAACCTTACCGGATCAATCAAAAATTTAGAGAATCAAGTGGGCCAACTCGCAAAGATGATTTCTGAGCGTCAACAAGGAGCACTACCGGGGAACACCGAGCAAAATCCAAAGGAGAGCGCGCACGCGATTACACTCCGAAGCGGAAAGGAGGTGGTTCAAAAACAGGACGAACCCAAGGTAATTTCCTCTCCTCCTCCTCCTACTTTTAATTCATCTTCGAATTTGCCCGCTACGATAGCTCCGCACTCTTCTATTTTAAATCTGCGCGCTCCTACTTCTAATATTCCGTATCCATCGAAATTTAAAAATGAAAGCGCCGAAAAAAATTATAAAAAGTTTTTAGATGTTTTAAAACAAATCCATATTAATGTTCCTTTCTGCGAGGCTATCTCACAAATGCCTAAATATGCGAAATATCTTAAGGAGTTGCTCTCCAATAAAAAAAAGTTAGGAGATATTTCGCATATTTCTTTAAACGCAGAATGCTCCGCGGTTGTACTTAACAAATTGCCGAAAAAAGCAAATGACCCGGGACGGTTTTCCATCCCATGTCTTTTTGGCAATTCGTTAGTAAAACACGCCTTAGCGGATCTTGGAGCAAGCATCAACCTTATGCCGTTTTCTTTGTTCAAAAAGTTAGGTCTAGGAAATCCAAGGCCCACTCGAATGAGTATCCAATTAGCGGATCGTTCTTTAAAATATCCGATAGGAATAGTGGAGGACGTGCTCGTCAAGGTTGACAAATTCATCTTCCCGGTGGATTTTGTCATTCTTGACATCGAAGAGGATGCCGAAGTACCCCTCATACTCGGCCGCCCCTTCCTTGCCACCTCCCGCGCTATTATCGACATAAGTAACGGAAAGCTCCTCCTACGGGTTGGAGACGATGAAGTTACTTTCGGCATAAATTCCTCGATGCGGAACACGCTAGAAAATGACGATTCATGTTTTTACTTAGAAGAGTGTTGTGAGTTCGATTCATCCCTCGAGTTAGTTTCATCGGCGAATAGTGATTCCGAGCCCGTAGAGCTCTTTTGCGATGAAGAAGAAGTCTCTCACCCCACACCACCCGAACCATTATTTTTAGAAAATATAAAAATCAAGACTTCTTATGAAGAACCACCCGAATTAGAGTTGAAACAACTCCCCCCTCACCTTAAATACTTGTTTTTGGAAAAAGAGTCTAAGCTACCCGTCATCATTTCATCCGATCTTAGCAACTCAGAAATTTCTGAGTTGACTATAGTCTTAAGAAAGCACCGCCACGCAATTGCGTGGCAATTATCGGACATTAAGGGTATAAACCCATCTTTCTGCACTCATAAAATATTTCTCGAAGATAATTCCCGAAATTTAGTCCAGCCTCAACGACGGCTAAACCCTAACATGAAAGAAGTCGTTAAGGCCGAAGTTATAAAACTTCTGGACGCGGGAATCATCTACCTGATATCGGACAGTACTTGGGTTAGCCCAGTACAAGTCGTGCCAAAGAAAGGTGGTGTTACGGTAGTTGCGAACGAAAATAACGAATTGATCCCAACCCGTACTGTTACGGGTTGGCGGATGTGCATCGACTATCGGAAATTAAATGATGCCACCCGTAAGGATCATTTCCCTCTACCATTTATCGACCAAATTTTAGAACGCCTTTCGGGTCACTCCTACTACTGTTTTCTCGATGGTTTGTCGGGATACTTCCAAATTCCGATTTCACCCGACGACCAAGAGAAAACCACTTTCACTTGTCCCTTTGGCACCTTCGCTTATCGAAGGATGCCATTCGGTCTTTGTAACGCGCTAGCTACATTCCAAAGATGTATGCTGGCAATTTTTGACGAGTTAGTGGAGGAGGTGATGGAAGTATTTATGGACGATTTTTCCGTGTACGGGAGTTCTTTTGAAAATTGTTTAAAAAATCTCGAGCGCGTGTTGCAGCGATGTGAGGAAACAAATTTAGCGCTTAATTGGGAAAAATGCCATTTTATGGTCAAGGAAGGACTAGTCCTTGGCCATAAAGTTTCGGGCAAGGGGATCGAGGTCGATAGGGCCAAGATTGAAGTAATTGAAAAACTCCCCCCTCCCACAAACGTAAAAGCTATTAGGAGTTTCCTAGGCCACGCGGGGTTCTATCGGCGCTTTATACAAAATTTTTCAAAAATTACAAAGCCGTTAACCCATCTTCTCGAGAAAGATTCTTCTTTTCTTTTTAGCGATGAATGTCATTTAGCTTTTCAACTTATCAAAGAAAAACTTATAAACTCCCCGATTCTAGTCGCGCCGGATTGGTCGCTCCCTTTTGAAATCATGTGCGACGCGAGTGACATTGCGGTTGGTGCCGTTTTAGGCCAACGGGTGAGTAAGTATTTCCACCCTATCTATTATGCGAGCAAAACACTCACGTCGGCACAAGCAAATTACACCACGACCGAGAAGGAACTTCTAGCAATCGTTTTCGCCTTCGATAAGTTTAGGTCGTATATCACCCTCTCGAAAGTCATCGTCTTCACGGATCACTCCGCACTTAGATATCTTTTAAGCAAATCGGACGCCAAACCTCGTCTTTTGTGATGGATCCTCCTCTTGCAGGAGTTTGACTTAGAGATCCGGGACAAAAGGGGAGCTGAAAACTTGGCGGCCGATCATCTCTCCCGTTTAGACAACCCCGCCTCGGACGTATTAATAGAATCTGACATTAATGATAAATTTCCCGAAGAGCGCCTCCTTGCTCTCGAAAATATTAATTCATCGTCTACCCCCTGGTTTGCAGATCTGGCTAACTATTTAGTAGCCCGGGTCCTGCCAAAAGAAGTCTCGAGTCAGCAAAAGAAGAAATTCTTTTCTGATTTAAAGAATTACTTTTGGGAGGACCCCTTTTTATTCCGTGTATGCGCAGACCAGGTAGTAAGACGATGCGTCTCGAGTGAGGAAGGCCTTAAAATTTTACGTCATTGTCATGAGGGACCCACCGGAGGTCATTATCATTCAAACCGAACCGCGAGGAAGGCGCTGGAGGCAGGCTTTTATTGGCCCTCGCTCTTCAAAGATGCTCACAACCTTGTGAGTACTTGCGACAGCTGTCAGCGGTCGGGGAACATCTCTCGCCGGGATGAGATGCCCCAAAACATTTTCTTAGAATGCGAAATTTTCGATCTTTGGGGCATTGATTTCGTTGGTCCTCTCCCTCCTTCGTTTTCAAATAAGTATATTCTAGTAGCGGTCGACTACGTGTCAAGGTGGGCGGAAGCGCAAGCTCTCCCCACTAACGATGCGCGAGTCGTCGTTAACTTTTTAAAAAAATTATTCTCTCGATTTGGCACTCTGCGCGCTATTGTGAGTGATCGGGGCACCCATTTTTGCAATACTCAATTCACAAAAATCTTAGCAAAATATGGTGTTACGCACAAATTATCCACTGCATATCACCCACAAACGAGCGGCCAAGTTGAAGTTGTTAATCGAGAATTAAAACGGATCTTAGAAAAAACGGTTTCTATTAATCGGAAGGATTGGGCAATAAAGCTCGATGACGCGCTATGGGCCTATCGAACGGCGTACAAGACCGCTATCGGTTGTACACCGTATCGAATGGTTTATGGCAAGGCTTGCCACCTTCCGGTCGAATTAGAACATCGCGCATTTTGGGCGCTTAAATTTTTAAACCTCGATTCCACTCTAGCGGGAGAACAAAGAAAATTTCAAATGAACGAATTAGATGAGTGGCGAGCGAACGCATATGAGAGCAATAAATTATATAAGGAGCGAACAAAGTTTTATCATGATAAGCATATAAAATTTCTAAAAACTTTTTCGCCGGGCGATCTCGTCCTCCTTTATAATTCCCGCCTTCGCCTTTTTCCGGGAAAACTAAAATCCCGATGGACCGGACCCTTTATTGTTAAAGAGGTTTGGTCCTATGGGACAATTTTAATTTCCCACCCGGAAAAAGGTACCTTCAAAGTTAACGGGCACCGCCTTAAATTATATCTTCCGGGAGAGTTACCAAATGAAAAGAGTGATTCAATTGTTTTTCAACCTTTAATATGACCGGCAAGTGGGTCAAGCTACGCGACCTTAAATAAAGCGCTTTTGGGAGGCACCCCAAAGTTATCTTTTTATTGTCTTCTCTTGTTCTTTAATATATTTTGTAGGTAATCGTCGCTTCCCCGCGCAAACTTCAAAAATCAGGGAAGCCCCTTCTCTTTCTTCCTTCTCTTTTATCATGCATTTCCTTTTTATTTTGTTTTGCACTTCTTTTTTTTCCTTTACTTCATACTTAGTTTTAAACATTGGGGACAATGTTTAACTTTAAGTATGGGGGTGTAAATAGTTTTTTAAATAGTTGTTAAATCAGAAAATTTTCAAAACAAAAAAAAAATATTTTTTTTCTTATGTTTTCTTCTATTTTAGCACTTGTAAAACCCAAAAACTAAAAAAAAAATAGAAAACAGAAAAATTTAAATCTTGGAAAGGGACGTTTGGGATTTTATCCCATCACACCTCCTAGTACCTTGCGAACCCTTCACCGGGTAGCCCTTGGGAAGTCCAAGACTTGCAAAAAAAAAAAATTTAAGTTTTAAAGCTAGTTCCCTTTCTTTGTAAATAGTTTTTAATGAGAAAAATTCAAAAAAAAAGATAATATCAAAAATTCCAAAAAATTCTTATTTCCCTCCTTCTTGTTGTTTTTGTGATTTCTTAGAAATCTAGTTGAGAATGTTTATAAGCATGTTTAAGTTTTTAATTGGCTGAAATTTTGCTTATCATAGTTTGTTAATTTTAAATTTGAGGTAATTTTGATTTAAGAATCATCTTATGATTTTAAATTGATTAGAGAATTTTGTTAGCATGACTTCTCTTTTTTATTTTTAAATGGCTTCATTTTGTAGTAAATTTCCTAAACCTCTTTAGATTTTAATTATATTTTCTTCTAACTTCTTAGATCTTAGGAATTTTAATTTTACTAGAATTTGCTCTCAATATGATTTAAAGCTAGCTAGATTTTTTTTCCTACCCTACCCCCTTTGATGGCATAAAAAAAATGTATTAAAAGATCATATGTCATGGGAATAAGAGGATAAAATTCATTATTCCCTAAAACATATGCACCCAAAATTTTTGAAAAGATTATATGGCATGGAGTAAGAGGATAAAATTCATTACTCCTAAACCATATACATTTTGGGTTTTTATTAGAAGAGAAAAAAAAAGAGTAAGAAAAAAAAAAGAGAAGGAAATTTCATGATAAATTCCATTTCCTCCATTCAAAAATTTCTCTTCTTATGCCAAATTTTATGAAATCCCCCTTAGCCAATTATCATTGTTCTAGTTTTAGTTGAAAATTATGGAGAGAGCAATATTTAGTAATTTACTTTTCCTTAAGATTCTTTTAAGATAGAGTTCTTATAATTTTAATTTAATTTAGTTTTATAATTTCTACAATTTTGTCAAACTACTTAATTTTCTTGAGAAGTTATTGCCTAAACATTTTTCCCTCTTTTCAAATCATCATCATAATTTAGGACTTAACTCCCCCTTGAATTTACTCTTAACTTAACTTTTGGTTAAATGAAATTTTAGTTTTAAATTAAAAATTTTTTAAGGATGTCTTATAAATAATGTCTCACACTTTTACTCTGGAATAGCAAAACCTCAAGTATGGGGGTATTTGATAAGTAGTATTTTTATAACTTTTTAATAGAAAATCTTGTAAATATTTAATATGAATTCTCTATTTTATGTCAAATTTAGGTTATAAGTAGTTCTTTTTGTAATTTTGATTCTAACTTAGCTTAATTTCGATATTTGCAGATTTTTGGGACAAATCGGGAAAAATGGCATGTCACGCCCTCGGTCACGCCCGTGACCAAGGGCGTGTAAGCTGAAGATCAGTCCAGAATTGATGCCGCACTGTTTGAACCAGTCCACACCAAGTCACGCCCCAGGTCACGCCCGTGACCCAAAGTCACGCCCGTGACCGGGGGCGTGTAATCTTAGAATCGTCCACGTGGAGCCGCCGTCGAGACGAGGAGATGCTGTCGAGAAGTCAACCTAAGTCACGCCCGTGACCCACATGTCACGCCCGTGACTTTCCAGCGTGATCCCTGCTCTACCGCCGCGCCGAATTCCAGCCCACGCCGCATTTAATGCACACGTCCAAAGTCACGCCCGTGACCATGTTACACGGGCGTGTAATGTCCAACTTTTCTGCCGCCGACACGCCAAGCCCACGCCGCTGCCAGATCCAATGTTATAGTGATTACACGCCCTTGGACACGCCCGTGACCGAGGGCGTGTAACTTGAAAATTTTGCCTATAAATTCAGAGGCTCTCCTTGAGTCCAGGGTTCAGAAATTTGGAGATGGGGAGGTGTTGTTAGAGCTGAGAGTGAGTTTTTCAAGTTAATGTTCATGTTTCTTAAGGCTTTCATGTTCTCCTCCTTCCCTTTTTCATGCAATGTTGTAGTGTAACTTTCGCGTACTAGTTTTCTTAAGCTTGCAACTTTCATTTTCCTTAGCCTTGCACTCTTAATTTAAGGCTTGTAATAGTTCTTTGATTTTCAATAAAATTAGTTTTCTCTTTCATGTTCTTTTTCTCCTTAAGTAATTTCTTCCTTTTCATGCAAGGTTAAATTTTTCTCTCCTTAGTAATGTTCTCTTTTTTATGCAATGTCAATTTCTCTTTCTTTTCATGTAATGTTCAAGCTTTTCATTTAGTTTGAATTTAGTTTTAATTTTAGTTAAGCGAAATCAAACCACCTCAAATTTTCGTCGATAAAATAATAGTGATTTTCCTCGAAGTAGAAGTAATCAACGCGCCCCGTGGAATACGACCTTGATATTCCTAAATATCCTATACTATAGACGATAAGGTACACTTGCCTTTACCGGATATAGTTTTGGAGAAAATCTTAACCCTTCACTAAATTTCAAAACCTACCAAATTAAATATCAAGTTCGTCGAATTGAAGAATTCGTCGATCGCTGAGCCGCTGAGTATTGAAGATCATCGACCGCAGAGACTGAAGCAAGCCATTCATCGAACGCAGAGAGGAAGTCATTCGTCGAACGCAGAGAGCAATTCGTCAAACCCAGTATTGAGTTCATCGAATGCAGAAACTTAGAGAAATCCTAAGTTCTAGCTATCTTATCAGCCTAAATTTGTGACCCTTAGACTATACATTGGGGGTCAACTTAATCCTAGTCAACACATAGTAATCCTCGCCCAAATCAGTAATAGGGTTGTTCCAACACATGGGTACTTGTTAGGAACAAGTTGTACTGGACAGACCCACAGTGAGACTACTTTGTGGATTGTTATATGAACATGTCACAAGTAGGTCTCAAGTGATAATGGTGTTTTTAGTTCTTTGACCTGAAGTCACAACATTCATCAAGTGAGGAAGAATGTACTTTGATGCCATCTAAAGTCTTCCTTGAGAAAGATTGATGATAAGGGTGGTTATTTGGTATGTTATGAATCATTTTGGTGTTTGTGTGGGACAGAAATGAAATTTCTCCTCCTATATGACAGGAGTTACATCCATGGGCCCCTTGATGGAATGAGACTGAAAAATACATGGTCATGCTGGGTTGAGACAATATGTGATATTGAGCTTACCACTCTTTAAAGGTCTGTTCTAGATCAAGAAAGCAAGGGTTGAGCAATCATGAGGGTGATACGATTTATGCCTCTAGTTCAATCTAGATGTAAAGGACAAAGGAACATAACAACATTGATACATTGGTCACGAACAGGCTTGTTTGAGTTATGAACTTGTATTGCTTGGGTAGTAATGATGCATTGTCAGGTGCCGCTCATTGCTTCTACAGTGATCCAGTAGAAATCAAGCAATTAGTCTCACTGCCAATGTGATATGAGCCTATAGGGTCGCACATAAGAGCGCTTGGAGAAAAGATTGTGTTGGTTTTGCTCATATTGGATATGAGTGAAGGATTAATCCTAAGACTAATTGGACTATTGGTGGTTCGATTAATTGCTCCTAGATATATTGTATATTGTATGGAGCATGTCGTCAGGATCACAAGGAGATATTGCGAATATCGACTTATGTTCAGTGTCATAAAGATATCTCAACGATTTCATCGAGAGTCAACGCGATGACTCGACGATTCGTCGATTGATTTCATGATGACTCGACGATTCGTCGTGATGTCTCAATGAATCCGTCGAAAGGGTTTCGACGAATTTGTCGTGACGTTTCGAGTGATATCGAGATGTCTCGACAATCCAAATTCGTTGAGTAGGACTCGACGATTCTTCATGATGTCTCGACGAACCTGTATTCATCGAGTGGGACTTGGCGATTCGTCATGATGTCTCGAAGAATCTGTTGAAAGGGTTTCGATGAATTCATCGTGACATTTAGAGTGTTATTGTGATATCTCGACGAAATCATCGAAAGGGTTTCGATGAATTCATCGTAATATCTCGATAAATCTGTTCACGCCGAATTTCTTCTAACTCCTATTTTGGGTCTGCAGATAGTAGAGACTTTATCTGGTTTATATCTATGGGTATAAATAGGCCAGATTTTAGGTTTTCTGTGTGCGTGTAAGATTGGATCTTATCAGTCGGCCGAGACTTTGTGAAAGGGATGGCTATCTCAAAAGAGACAGAAGAGTTCTGCTCCTATCGGTTCCCGCCGCTCGACCGACTACCACCACCACCGCCTCTCCCGGGTACGGATCTGGTAATCCGTGGAGACACAGAGGGCTTTCTCCTTCTCCGACCTAGACCTTGTGTGACAAGGTGCTAGGGTTCTTCGACGCTTGTGTGGACTTTTATAAAGGTGTGGTGTTGAAACCAGAACTTGGTCTCTTGTGGAGCTCAGGCCCTCAAAGATGAGGGGCAACTAGCACTTTCTGATTGCTTGGGAGGAACAGACCGAAGACTCGGAACTAGACACAACCCCTTGGTCGCAGTGAGGAGGTCCCACCACACACCCAGAAGATCTTAGAGCACTTCCCCTCCCAAGCTAAAGCTGAGACTGGGCACCTTGGAGAGCCTGAGAGCTAAGCCAAGATAACCTAGGGAGGAGGAAGCAGAGTACTGAGATTGGAATCCTCTCCAAAGGTGCCCTTCAAGGTCTATATATAGTTTTTTACTTGTGGTCTGCTGATAGCGGGATTCCGCCTTTTAGTTTTGCTATCTGCACCTCAAAATGGTCTGCTAACAGCCAAACTCCACTGTTTTGGAGGGCTATTGGCAGCCCACCAAGGGCATCAGGGTAAATTCACCTGTGAACCCCTGCTGACGAGTGACTCATGAAGGCACCACTCGCCAGCCTCCCTGCAAGCTGGGCTCGCGAGAGATCCTCTCGCGAGTGGGGGCTAACCTTCACTCGTCTCGCCAGGGTGGCGCTGCGAGATCTCTCTTGGCTCTCCCGGGCTAAATGCACCCCAAAGTGCCCCTTCGACACTCGCTAACCTGCCGTCGCTCGCCTTTCGCGTGTGGAGCCTCTGCGTCGACTCGCTCTTCCTGTCGGAGTTCTCGTCGCGAATTGGCGAGCACTCGCCCAAGTTACCTACGATCATTTTCTCTGCGAGTCTGTGAACACTAGTTTGTAAACAATCCCTGCTCTTAGCGAGTTTACCTTAGGCTCGCGAAGAAACATCCAACCCTTCGTGTTCGCCAGACGAGTGATGAGCTGGCATGAATCTTTGGTGGGTCCCATCCCCAGCGCTATAAATACCATCGCTTCTGGGAGTAGAGGGGCCCTTTCTTCCCTTCACTTCACTCACTATTTATGACTTCCCATACTGAGAAATGCCCATCTCAGAGGAAGCTCAAGCTCGCCTAGCCGAGTCCCGCGTGAAGAGGAACTCGATCGCTAATAGGCTTGCTCCCTGGGCCGCTCGACAAACTTTGCCTCCTCCCATAAGGAGGGCGCAGGCGGTGCGGCGGCGCTTTGGGTCAACGCAGTCTTCACTTTGGGATATGCTGGACGATCCCGCATTCGCCGGACAGGTACGCGGGTCCACATGCCTTTTCTCTCCTATTTTTGTGCTGACATTTTTAACTTTCGAGTGCGTCCCTGGCGGGGAACCTTGTGAGCGAGGCTCCAGATGGTACTTACCTCCCCACTCCTGGGGGGAAAGACTCGGGGGCCATTGATACGGACGTCATCGACCTCGACCTCTCGTCACGGCATGGTGATACTCCAACTTTACCCCATCCACAAATTCCCCAACTAACTGTTTGCATTCTTGACAGAGGGCCTCCTTGCGACCCCCGGGAGGCGAGCCACTCTGCCGGCCCGCCGCCTCCTCCAGATTCTCCGCCCCCACTAGATTCGTTGCCTCCCCCGGGCTCGCAGCCTTTGCTAGACTCGCGGCCCCACCAGACGGGACAATCCGCACCCCCAGGTTCACCCTTCTGGGTCATCAAGACCCCGACAGCTCACCCCCTACTGACCTCTGGGATGCGAGCGACCTCCCCAGGTTCCCGGCCTGTGAAAATCCTTCACGATAAAGTACTCGGAAGCCTTCCAGGGGCAACCGAGCTCCTCTTGACAGCTGCCCGGTAAGGCGGTCGCAGCCCTGTCAGGTCGGTTAGCTGTAATTTTGACAACATACCTTTCACGATGTTGGTTGAATCCTTTCTCGCAGGTGTCCCGAAGTCCTCCACCGAGCTGGATGTTGGGGAGGAGGAACTGTCACACATGCCTTCGCCAAACAAGATTGCTGAGTTCCTTGGCGACCCGCGGAACCCTGAGGCGATGAAGCGGCGAGTCGCTGATGTGTTCGAGAAGCAAGCTTACATGATGCAAGATCTGCGCAACCGGGTGCACGAGGACAGAGCGGTCAGCGAGGAGCACTTTGCCGCGATTGAAGATGAGTTAGACCGAGTTCTCGCCGAGTTGCAGTCAGACGCTTGCAATGAGACCACCTCTCCAGTGGTGCCACCTCACGCAGGCCGAGGATCAAATCCGGCTGCTGCTGCGCGAGCTCTGTGTGGTCCACGCGTATCATTATCCATGCATGTCGCCGCGCTCGGGGGTGCGTGGTCGAGGTCGATGGCGGTGGATCCACTATTGACCCCCCTCACACTCGCCAGATGAACTCGGAGGAACATGTTAGTAGTTCTCTCTTTCTGCCGTGTGCTGTAAACAATAACAATATTACCTTTGAATCTCTCCCGGAAAAATAGTGGGAACCTTCTTTAATTGTTACTCGCTTTTTTGTTCTGCCTTTATTGTGATTTCTAACCCATCGTGTCCAACCCCTCCTTCTCGCGGCTTGCCGGAGACTCGCTTTTCCTAGCTGTGATCCGTCCCTGTTGCCTCGCGGCGAGATCGCTGGGGGCGGGTGAGCTCGAGTATCGAGGCGCGCATAGTGGGATTTTGCTATCCGCACCCCCCCCCCCCCCCCGACGCCTCGGTTCCACTCTGCCGCCTCAAGTTTCCTATAAATAAGCCAGCCATAAATAGTCAACCACCGCATTTAATCTTCTTTACCTCCCTCGTTCTCGCTACCCCCTCGCCTTGCCTTCTCTCTTTCGCAACCTTCTCCATTTTCGTAGGTACGGGTGGTGACGGTGACACGAAAGGAAAGGCCAAGTGCACCCACCTTCCGCGATCATTCATTTTTTACCTGCTCGCTGACCGAGGGCGAGTACCACTCAGTGGTGGCTAACTACATCATGGCCCCTTTTACTGCTCGCCATCCGGCGAAGACCGATGCCATCAACGACCTCCATGCGGACGAGCTCGCCAACTCCTCGACTCACTTCGGTGCGGGCCTGCGACTTCCCTTATGGCCGGAGATCAGCCAGGTATCTCGTCCGCTACCATCCTCCTCACACTCTTTTTTCGCATTAGCCTAGGATTTCCTCCTAACTAATTTCCGCATATTTTTCAGCTGCTAAAATATCATGGCGTCATCCCGGGCCAGATGGCCCCGAATTCCATCGCGGTAATGGTGGGGTTCACGTGCTACCTGCGCGAGGAACGCATCGGGTTCACGTGCTATTCTCCTTTCACGCGAACAAGGACGGGACGGCCTTCTTTGCGATCCAACACGCCAAAGTTCACGAGACGGTGAACAAAAGCCACTACTGGGCGCAGAAGTTTGTTTTCGCCAAGGGGCCCTTCGGCAACATCCCCCTCTCGGCCGTCCAGCGAGATGAACCCACCTACCATCCACCCAAGCACGGCGGCCACGAGGCCGAGCTCTTCAAATACATGTCCACCCACTACGACACCGCCTACCTTCGACAGCATGTAGACTCGCTACTCCCCGTACCGCCTGGGCAGGTTTGACTCGAGGCCTCTTTCCTTCTTTCGTTAATACCTTCTAAATTTATGACCCGCCTTTGGCATTCGCAGGAGAACGAGATCTTCCACTCCATCCAACTCACGCGAGTACCACGACTACTCCTTCGGGTCTCTAGCTCACGTCCGTCGTTGTCGATGCCTGCTGCGAGACCCCGGGCTCTTCCTCCTCCAAGAAGCGGCACGCGCCCGCGAGCCGCAGGTCATCCCTCAACCCTCTGCCTCCCAAGAAGAAGCGGGCTCCCATCCATACCAAGGGGAAGGCGCCTGCCGAGAGTTTAGCTGGTGCCGAACCCCCAGTGAACCCTCCCGCTGATAAGGGAGCTGGGGGGCCACCGAGGCGGGTTCTAGTGTGTCGGCCGCACCCACACCCGCGGGCCACCAGAACTTCTGCCTCGGCACCCGGAACCTAGACGCGGCCGACGAGCCGGTGCTGGATTGGGACTCATGTTCTAACCGAGTCTCGGTCTCCACCCTTATCCCCTCCTGGGTGGAGCAGGAGAGCGTCGGGGGAGAGGCCTTCGCCTTATCCTTCGGCCTCTATGGTCGGGAGGATGCTGTCGACTTCCATGCCCTCTCATCCCGAGCACTCGCATATGAGGGTGCGCAAGCCCAGCTCCGCGGGCTGGATCTCGCTCATATGGCAGGCTACCGCTGCCTGACAATGGAGAGAAACTACGAGGACCTGAAGCGCGGGCTGTAGAAAATGAAGGAGGAGCTCACCGACCTAAAGGAAAAGCAGGTCATCTCTGAGGGCCTCCTCGAGAGCCTCAAGGGCGAGATGGTAAGTTTGTCGAGAACTGGCTTGTCGCCTTCCGCCATTTTCCCGCTTAACCCTTTCTCTTTTGCAGGACCCTGAAACCGCCGACCAGCTCCTCGCTCACAAGACGGAGTTGGAGAAGGAGGTCGCTGCGCTGAAAGCTCATAATCAGGAGCTTGTCCGGGCTACCCATCCACCCGCTCCTCGCTCTCCCCGATCTTTGAGGAACTTGAAGCGCGTGGAGAAGGAGTCGCTGCAAGACACCGCAATCCTGACGGCGAGGCACGTCTTTGACACCTTGAAGGGGGTCGGGTTTCTTACAGCCAATGTGGAGGAGATCATTGTGGAGGAGGTCATCCCAGAAGTGTTCGAGCTGATCCCTCCCCTCCCGGATGATGAGGGTGAGGAGTCCGGGGGCGAGCCCTGAGATGTAGCCGTTTTCTCTTTTGAATTTTCCTTGTAAGGTGAGACTCGCCATTACTATGTAAATTATTTTTTGTGAAATGAAAAGGAACATTATTCTTGGGTCTTCTCTTTGCTTTTGCTCTTCTCGTTCCCAATTATTTACGGGCCCGCGCCGAGATGACATGCACCTCACGCGCACCTACGCTTTATACTCAAGCACTTAATGACTTGCGCGCCCACTTGCATATGTATGCATTCGCA
Organism: Dactylorhiza incarnata; assembly: GCA_033032865.1. Classification (NCBI taxonomy): domain Eukaryota; kingdom Viridiplantae; phylum Streptophyta; class Magnoliopsida; order Asparagales; family Orchidaceae; genus Dactylorhiza; species Dactylorhiza incarnata. The sequence goes on from JAWHQI010000002.1 coordinate 573,263, forward strand.
CTCTGGCACGCCCCCCCCCCCCTGCGCACCCACGAATCGATCGAGGACCCGCTTACTCACCTCCCTTCGTGAAGATTTAACCAATTTTTTCCCTTTGAATCTGCTCCAAAAAAGGTTCTCGCCAGCGGCCCCTTCACCGAGGCGAATGCCTAGACGAATAAGCTTGTTTCTCGCTATCGCGTTCGCACGCTCCCGCGTTTACCAACCAATATGTATACCTGCTAACTTCATGCCCTTACTCGCAAGCCACCACGCGCATTTATGCGAGCGATGTATTTCTGCTAGCTGTCGGCCTACACTCCCCCCTTACTCGCACTTTCGCGAGGGGTGGGTGTTTGCCGACTTCTTGGGCCTTAGGTTATCACGATGATTTTGCCGAGAGCTCAACCCTGCCGAGGCTTTGATGAGGGCTTCCTCTCCTGTGGCCACTCGCATTATTGTTAGACGAGTGCCTTTTCGAGCGAGTGCCTCCCCTACTGGGCCACTCGCCCACTTGACCCTTGAGCCTTTCCCTTCTCACATTTTCTTTACCTTCCCATCACCGGATGATCCTGCCATCCTGTCACCTATGTGAGAGTCCAACCATGTCGTCTACGTGAGAGCTTGTTGCCTTGGGGTTCGGCACTGTCCTTGCCTTAGCCAGCCTCTCTAGAGATCCACCTGACCCACCGTCTGTGAGAGCCCGGCAGCAGAATCGATCTGGAGCATTCCAGCTCCCACTCTTGCTACATTGACAGCCTCTCCACGAGATCAACCTGACCCACCGGGTAGTGAGAGCTCAGCAGCGGGATCATCCGGGGCAACCCAGTACAAAACTTGCTACCTTGTCAGCCTCTCTGCGAGATCAACCTGACCTACCGGCTAGTAAGAGCCCAACAGCAGTATCGTCCAGGGCAATCCATCACAAAACTTGCTACCTTGCCAGCCTCTCCGCGAGATCAACTTGACCCACCGACTAGTGAGAGACCGGCGGCGGGATTGTCCGGGTCAATCCAGCACAAAACTTGTTACCTTGCCAGCCTCTCCGCGAGATCGACCTGACCCACCGGCTAGTGAGAGACCGACAGCGGGATCGTCCGGGGCAATCCAGCACAAAACTTGCTACCTTGTCAGCCTCTCCGCGAGATCAACCTAACCCATCGACTAGTGAGAGCCTGACAGCGGGATCGTCCGGGGCAATCCAACACAAAACTTGTTGCCTTGCCAGCCTCTCCGCGAGATCGACCTGACCCACCGGCTAGTGAGAGCCCGACAGCGGGATCGTCCGGGGCAATCCAGCACAAAGCTTGCTACCTTGCCAGCCTCTCCGCAAGATCAACTTTACCTACCGGCTAGTGAGAGCCCGACCACGGGATCGTCCAGGGCAATCCAGCACAAAACATGCCACCTTGCCAACCTCTCCGCGAGATTGACCTGACCCACCATCTAGTAAGGGCCCGACAGCGGGATCGTCCGGGGCAATCCAGCACAAATGTTTCCTTGAGGACCCCTGCTTAGAAGGACTTCGAAAACAACATGTTATGAGTCAAATACGCAACACATCAATATAGTAAATTTAAGGGTAGAATCGCTTTAGGTCATCCCTGCTCCGAGCTCGGCCGAGAGGTACCCCTTCCACATTCCGGAGGTGGTAACTGTTGGATCGGTAAGCGACTTAGAGGGGGGGGGTGAATAAGGGTTTTTACATACTTATATTATATTTTGAAAAGCTTTGAAATAATGCGAGATTAAGACAATAAGAAGTCAAGTAAAACAATTGAAATAAAGTAGAGACATGCTTTATTAATATCCAGTAGGGTTTTACAAAAGTTGATTTCTATAACGCTAGAAATCGGTGGCGATGAATAGTAGACTCGTTTTGTTATCTATCCCGACTCGCATCCCCAAGAACCGGTGGCCCTAGCCTATCCTCCCCGGATTTGGCCTCAAGCCGCTCTAGCCAACCCTCCCCGGATTTGGCCTCAAGCCGCTCTAGCCAACCCTCCCCGGATATGGCCTCGAGCACCCCTAGACCTAGCCTAGATCTAGTTGCCAACACGAGGCGAATTTCAGCCCTAAGTCCTACCCAAACCTAGTCGCCAATACGAGGCGATTTCACTAACCGTTTACAAGAAATAAGAAATGAAAATAATTAAAAACTCCCTCTTGATGAACTTCTGAAGTTGGAGACGAAGATCCGTTGTAGTATAAGCGTTGTAGAAGCAGACTTCGTTTGGATCCGGCGTGATGAGATTCTCCTTCAGAAGTTTGCAGAACTTTGGTAGGACATCAACTTTCGGCCAAGGTAGCCTCTGGAATTCTAGCACTCAATCTCTCTCTCTCTCTGATATCTCTCTCGAAACGAGAGAAGAGGTGTCCTTTTTATAGCCTTAGCGCTAGCGCCTGCGCGAGTGGTACGGCCGACGCTATCCCATTTTAGGACATATTTTGCGTGGCAGAATCTTCAATCCAAGGAAACAATTTTCTCTTGCCTTCTGTGCTCCCCGCTACCGCCTGCGCTATCGGATACCGCCAGGCGCTATCTCCTTCTATAAGTACTCCCGGAATTTGCGCTTAAGCAAACTTTTCGTCGATCGGAATTTCATCGAACGCAGCTAACAGTTCGTCGATCGAATTTTCGTCGAACGCAATGATGAGAATTTCGTCGAGCGCCGCTTACAGTTCGTCGAACGACAGCTAGCGCCTGCGCTAGGACTACCGCCAGCGCTAGTAGGAGTGTTGGATTTGATGGCTCAACTTTGGGGGCAACCTTCTTATGTAATCCTTGAGTCATATGGACTTTGTTATCCTGCACACTTAAACACACAAGATCAAATACACATAGGATTTGTTATTCTCAAACCTAGGAGATGCGGATGACCATATTCCAACAAACTCCCCCTTTTGATAATAACAAATTCATTAATGATAAATCAGAGCATTAATATTCAAGCATGATGAAACTTACTTGTGTGTGTGTGAGAGTGATGACTTAAGATAATTAACAATTTTAGCATTTAGGATTGCTCCCCCTAAATACATGCTCCCCCTAAGTGAATGCTCCCCTAATATGTAAGCTATCATCTTAATTAAGCATGTTAGTTTTATATTTTGATAGCAGATTATATTTATCATGTTAGTTCTCCCCCTTTTGTTATTAGCAAAAGCGGGTAAGGAGACGTCACTTAAAAGTTGACAATAAGATAAAGGCATGATCGAGCTTGTAGAGAAGGAAATGATAAGGAGTTTTAGATTACTTTTTATTGAAATAGATCAGAGTTTTGAGTATTACAACAATTTCATAAATCAGAGTTTGTAGCATAAACAAATACAAGGTAAATGTAAAGTTGCGGAAGACTTAGAAAAATACAAGCAAACATCTTTTGTAATTCATGATGATTAAAAAAATATACGAGTTCAATTTCATAAAGAAGATGTTTTGTAAATCATTGTTCAAGTAAAATCTTTAAATTCACTAATAAAGTAACCAAGCATGAAATAATGTAACCAAAAAGAGAGTACTACAATGTTATGTTAATTCACAATTTCAAAACATACCAAACATTGTAGAAAGCATGCTAGGTTATCTAGTACATTTCATAAGTAACGAGTAGTATAGAATTAGCATTAGGATCCAATTCTTATGAGAAGAAGTGTTATAGAAGATAATGATGTGCACATAAGTGTATTTTTGAGTAGAGTAAACGAATGTTTTAATCAAAAATACAAGAAATATGTAAAGTAAGAGCACAATAAAACACAAATAATTTTACTTCCACACACTTCAATGCACAAACAAAAATGTACAACTACCAAGGTGCTTTGCACACACAATGCTCATTAAGACTTATCAGGGTGCAAAGTAGTGCTTGAGGGATCACATATTTTATTTTTAATGTTGAGACTAGTGATCCGGTGTACTTAAGAGTAAGTGGTTTTTATTTTGAAAGAAAGATTTGATTTGCACAAGATACTTTACTATTCTTTCCAAGGTGCTCAACCTCACAACGCTTATTAAGACTTATCAGGAGGTTCAAGTAGTGTTTGGTGGAGTTATCTTTGTCACTTTATTTTATGATTTTTGTTTTGTACAAAGTTCTCCGAATACACTTGTTTTGCAAACCAATAAAATTTATGAAAACATAACCACTTTTCTTAATTTTTTAAAAGTACAAATAAAGGAGTGTAAGTAAAATACTTGTGCAATTTTATTTCATTGTACTAATACACAACATACACAAGCATTCTTAGATTAAACACATATGTAGACAATGCCAAAATAAGTGAGTGAATAAAGATCATTATCAAACATAAAACATATGTGCATCAAACATAAAACATTATGAAACATAAAACATTTACATAAAACATATGTAGAGGCATGCTAAGCTTAGTTCTACACAACTTTGAAAGATAATTGATGCACATATTACTAGACATATCAAAGCATGATGAAAACAATGTTCAAAGTAGTTTGAAAAGATAAATTGCAACATTATAGAAGTTCTAAATAATAGATTAAATCATGCTTGATTTTCATAGGAAAATTCATACAGTTTTTTTTTAGTTTTAATGTTTTATTATTATTTTTGTATTTGATTTTTGCAAAAAAAAATAGACTTTAAGCAAATGACAAAAACTAAAAGGCAAAACATATTTTTTGTAATTTGGCTTTTGTATTTTTGTATTTGATTTTTCAAAAATGAAATATAATCAGAAGTGCAAAAATAAATAGTACATATAGATTAATATATTTTTAAGAATTTTTCAAAATTTTAAAAATACAGAAAAATGAATAAGTACGTTAGCGTCGGCGTTAGCGCTAGCGCGGGAAACAATACACTATTTTTTATGATTTTGAAAATTTTTATTGTTGATCTTGATTAAGTGTCCCAATAGTAGTTTCATGCTGAAATTTCAGAATTTTAGGAGATGTTTTCGATGGTTAAAAATTACTAAATTGCGTTTGTGAATGTGTTTTAACTCGAAAGATCTAGGACACCTAACTCAAGTCGTAATAAACGAAATCTTGCATCGGGAAGAGATTTAGTAAATAATCAGCGAGTTGAGAGTCCGTGCCAATGAAACTTACTTTTACATGCTCTTTCTTAATGTGATCCCTAATGAAATGATGACGAACATCGATGTGTTTGGATCTAGAATGGTGTACGGGATTATATGTGAGGTGTATTGCACTTTTGTTATCACATTTAAGATCAATGTTTTTGAGATGAAATCTAAAGTCCTCTAGTGTTTGGCTCATCCATAACGCGTGTGCACAACAACTACCAAGTGCGAAATATTCGGCCTCCTTGGTGGAGAGTGCAACCGAAGATTGTTTCCTACTAGACCAAGCAACTAAAGAGGATCCTAAGAAGTGACAAGTACCGCTAGTGCTTTTTCAATCTAGTGAACACCCGGCGTAGTCCGAATCGGAATAGCCGTGGAGTATGAATGAATCATTGTGTGGGTACCATAATCCTAATTTAGATGACCCTAACAGATAACGAAAAATATGTTTTACCGCTTTTAAATGTGATTCTTTTGGCTTGGCTTGAAAGCGAGCACATAAACATACGACAAACATTATATCTGGTCTAAATGCACTTAAGTAATGAAGAGATCCTATCATTCCTCTATATAACGTTTGATCAATGGAAATACTAGATTCATCTTTTCCTAGTTTTAGAGAAGCACTCATAGGAGTAGAAGCTTGTTTGAGATTTTCAAATCCAAATCGTTTAAGCATATCATGAACATATTTTGTTTGGCAAATAAAGATACCATCAGTTCGTTGTGAGATTTGAAAACCAAGAAAATATGATAGTTCTCCTACAAGACTCATTTCAAATTCATTTTTCATTACTAAGACTACTTCATTACACAACTCTTTATTAGTGACTCCAAAAATGATATCATCAACATATATTTGTAAAATAATTAGATCGTTATTATTATGCTTAATGAAGAGTGTGTTGTCGGCACTTCCCATAACATAACCGTGCTTTAACAAAAATGATGTAAGTCGATCATACCATGCACGGGGCGTTTGTTTTAGACCATAAAGCACTTTTTCTAATTTGTAAACATGATTAGGGATTTTTTCATTTATGAAACCGGGGGGTTGTTCTACATAAACTTCTTCTTTTATAAACCCGTTTAAAAATGCACTTTTGACATCCATTTGAAATAATTTTATTCTTTTAAAACTCGCAAATGCCAAAAATATTCGTATAGATTCTAAGCGAGCAACAGGTGCAAAAGTTTCTTCAAAATCTACCCCCTCGATTTGAGAATAACCTTGAGCAACTAAGCGTGCTTTATTTCTTATAATCCTAGATTCACCATCTAATTTATTTTTAAAGATCCATTTTACGCCGATAATTGGATGATTAGATGGTCTATCTACTAGATTCCAAACTTTATTTCTTTCAAATTGACCTAACTCTTCATTCATAGCCAAAAACCAAAATTCATCATTTAAAGCGGTGGAAATGTTTTTAGGTTCGATTTCGGAAACAAAACAAATATTTGAAAACGTTTCATGAAGAGAGGATCGAGTTCTTAGCCCAGTAGAAGGTTCCCCAGTGACTAGCTCTTTTGGATGATTTTTTGAGAAGTTCAAAACGCTTGGAGGTACATATTCATCTTCCTTGGACTTCTCCTCCTCTTCTTTGGAAGGTTCCTCTTCGTCGTGCTCCAAAGATGGCAAGGGTTCATCATTTGTACCTGTAGGAAGCTTCTCTGCACACGGAATAAACTCATCAAATTTAACATTAATAGACTCTTCAACCTTACTCGATCTTTTGTTAAATATTCTATAGGCTTTACTGGTTGAAGAATATCCAAGAAATATTCCTTCATCACATTTTTCATCAAATTTTCCTAAGGAATCTTTTGTATTAAGAATAAAACATTTACATCCAAATACTTTAAAATATGATACGTTAGGTTTCTTTTGATAATATAGTTCATATAGTGTGAGATTTAGTGATGGGCGAAGCATAACTATATTCATTACATAGCATGATGTGCTTACGGCTTCGGCCCAAAAAGACTTAGGTAATTTATATTCAGATAACATGGTGCGTGCTAGTTCTTGGATTGTCCTATTTTTCCGTTCTACAACATCGTTTTGTTGAGGTGTGCGTGGAGCGGAGAACTCATGCTTAATACCTAACATTTCACAAAAGGATTTAAAATTTTCATTTTCAAATTCACCTCCATGATCTGAGCTAATGCATTTTATTTTTAAATCTAGTTCGTTTTGAATACGAGTACATAATTTTGAGAATTCGCAAAACGCATCAGATTTGGAAGAGAGAAATAAAGTCCAGCAATATCTTGAGAAATCATCTATTAGAACGAAAGTGTATATTCTACCACCAAGACTTGCGGTGTTAACGGGACCAAAGAGATCCATATGAATTATTTGCAATGGTTTTGAAGTAGAAATTTCGTTTTTGCTTTTAAAAGATGATTTTGTGAATTTTCCTTTTTGGCATGGAGAACATAGTGTTGATAAATTTCCATTCAACTTAGGCAATCCTCGAATCAATTCCCTTTTTACTAGTTTTAAAATGAGCTTTGTACTAGCATGACCTAAACGTCTATGCCATAGTTCTAATTCATCATTTTTGGTTATAAAGCATTTCATAGATGATTTGGAAAGATCATGAAACGAAACTATGTAAACATTATGAATTCTAGGTGCAGTTAGTAACACATCTTTTGTTTTAGGATTAACTATTTTGCAAAGATTAGTGGATGATTCAAATAATACGTCTAATCCTATATCACACAGTTGACTTATATATATTAAGTTATGTTTTAATCCTTTTACATAAAGAACATTTAAGATAAGAAAGGATTCATTACCCACTGTACCTACTCCCATGATCCTTCCTTTACCGTTATCACCAAACGTTACGATCCCTCCTTTCTTCTTTTCTAGGCTAAGGAATTTTGCTTTGTTGCCCGTCATGTGCTTGGAGCAGCCTGAGTCCAAGTACCACACATCCTCCGTTTCCTTAGCCTTCCTGCAAATCTAGAGCGAAGATGAGAGTAAAGATCCAGATACCCAAGAGGTACCACCCATAGAGTAAGTGGATTTCTTAGGTACCCAGATTTGTTTTAATGATCGTTGTTTTATATTCCTGCAGGAGCTAGACGTGTGTCCAAACTTAAGACAATTAGCACACGAAATAAAGGGGGTTGAGACCCTTTTCTGAGTTTCTACTTTGCTCTTGTTGGATGATGTTTGAACATTAGAGAAATCAGAAGATTTTTTAACAGTTGAGCTACCGCCAGCGTTAGTGGCTAGCGCTGGGCGGTAGGGTTCACTTTTATATCCGACCCCAAATTTTCCAGAACCATAACATTGGTTTCCCAAAATCATATCCAGGGATTTTTGACCAATCCCGAATTTTTTATGGCTATATTGAGGTCATGATTTTGTTTTTTAAGAAATGTATTTTCTTGTACAATCATAACACATTTATTTTCAAATCCCTTTTTGTTGTTTTCAATTTGTAAAAGAGTGGTTTTTAGTTTTCTCTCTAAGTCCCCATTTTCTTTTGCAATAGTTTTGTTTTGTGGAGGGCCTTAGAAAGAGAAACTTCAAGTTCTTTTGTCTTAAATAAAGAGTGCTCACACTCTTGACATGAAACCTTTCTCTTTTCAAGGGAAATCAAATTTTTTGTGAGCTTATGATTTTCTTTGATAATAGATTCATTTTCACGATTTAATATAATATTATCTTTTATACTTTGATCAAAGGATTTGCAAGTTAGAACAAATTCATCATAGAGTTCTTCGAAAGTAGGAGGAGTTACCTCAGTGTCGCTAAGAACACTGGTGTCGTCATCGTTGCTTTTTGCCATTAGGCATAAGTTCGCTTCCTCCTCGCTACTTGACTCAGACTCGCTTGACTCTTCAGAGGAAGAATCATCCCAGGTTGCGGCTTTCAGTACTTTTTTTCTCTTTTGCTTTGTGTTGTTCTTTTTGCTCCTTTTGATACTTCGGGCACTGGCTCCGAATATGCACGGTGTTTCTGCAGTGGTAGCACTCCGGTGGTGGTATTTCTTCTTCATCTTCGCTTCCTTTTTCTTTCCTTGATGAAGAGGAAGATCCCTTTCGTCGAGTATCCTTTTGGAAGTATTTTCGGAATGTGTTCCTTCTTTCCAGATTCCTGATGAACTTCCTGAAGTTCTTCACCAGGAGACCTTCTTCATCATCATCATCATCTTCGATGCTCTCCTTCTTTGATTTTAGTGCTAGCGCCTTTTTCTTTGGCTCTTTGTTGTATTCATCGTGTTGAATATGGAGTTCTACCTCATGGGTTTTGATATTCCCAATAAGGTTCTCGATCTGGAGCGTTCTTAAGTTGTGCAACTCCGAGATGGCTGTCACCTTTGGATTGAACCTTGGAGGTAAGGAACGAAGAATTTTCCTCACCAAGTCCCCGTCTGAGTAGGTCTTTCCAAGTGCCTTTGAAGCGTTGACGATCTTGGTGAAGCGAGTGTACATCGAGTTAATGTCCTCTTCGGTATCCATCCTGAATTTTTCATATTCAGGTTCCAGTTGGAATAGCTTTGAATATTTCACATGCGATGTACCTTCATGAGTAACTTCCAATTGATTCCAAATATCATAAGCAGTTATGCATGCAGAAATTCTATTAAACTCGGTCATATTTAAGGCGCAATATAAAGCGTTCATTGCTTTAGCATTATTTTTACACCTTAGTTTATCGTTATCATCCCATTTATCTTTAGGTTTTAGCAATGTCGCCTCTCCCACTACAGTTGTAGGAGGAGAGTACCGAACTTCTACCATGTTCCATACTTCTACATCCATGGTCATAAGAAAACACATCATTCGATTTTTCCAGTAGTTAAAATCTGACCCAGTAAAGAGAGGTGGTCGACTAACCCCTTGACCCTCAGGAAAAGCGAGATCATGAGACGCCATTATTCTCGGTTATTAATCCGATTGGAATAACCTAGCTCTGATACCACTTGTTGGATCGGTAGGCGCCCTTAGAGGGGGGGGTGAATACGGGTTTTTAAAAACTTATATTATATTTCGAAAAGCTTTGAAATAATGCGAGATTAAGACAATAAGAAGTCAAGTAAAACAATTGAAATAAAGTAGAGCCATGCTTTATTAATATCAAGTAGGGTTTTACAAAAGTTGATTTCTATAACGCTAGAAATCGGTGGCGATGAATAGTAGACTCTTTTTGTTTTCTATCCGGACTCGCATCCCCACGAACCGGTGGCCTTAGCCTATCCTCCCTGGATTCGGCCTCAAGCCGCTCTAGCCAACCCTTCCCCGGATATGGCCTCGAGCACCCCCTAAACCTAGCCTAGATCTAGTCGCCAACACGAGGCGAATTTCAGTCCTAAGTCCTACCCAGACCTAGTCGCCAATACGAGGCGATTTCACTAACCGTTTACAAGAAATAAGAAATGAAAATAATTAAAAACTCCCTCTTGATGAACTTCTGAAGTTGGAGACGAAGATCCGATGTTGTATAAGCGTTGTAGAAGCAGACTTCGTTTGGATCTAGCGTGATGAGATTCTCCTTCAGAAGTTTGCAGAACTTTGGAAGGACATCAACTTTCGGCCAAGGTAACCTCTGGAATTCTAGCACTCAATCTTTCTCTCTGATATCTCTCTCGAAACGAGAGAAGAGGTGTCCTTTTTATAGCCTTAGCGCTAGCGCCTGCGCTAGTAGTACCGCCGGCACTATCCCATTTTAGGACATATTCTGCGCGGCAGAATCTTCAATCCAAGGAAACAATTTTCTCTTGCCTTCTGTGCTCCCCGCTACCGCCTGCGCTATCGGATACCGCCAGGGGCTATCTCCTTCTATAAGTACTCCCGGAATTTGAGCTTAAGCAAACTTTTCGTCGATCAGAATTTCGTCGAACACAGCTAATAGTTCGTCGATCGAATTTTCGTCGAACGCAGTGATGAGAATTTCGTCGAGCGCCGCTTACAGTTCTTTGAACGATAGCTAGCGCCTGCACTAGGACAACCGCCAGCGCTAGTAGGAGTGTTGGATTTGATGGCTCAACTTTGGGGGCAACCATCTTATGTAATCCTTGAGTCATATGGACTTTGTTATCCTGCACACTTAAACACACAAGATCAAATACACATAGGATTTGTTATTCTCAAACCTAGGAGATGTGGAAGACCATGTTTCAACAGTAACCTCCTAACTTGAGCACCTCATCTACAATACACGGCCCTTCCCAGTTGGGATCAAGCTTTCTTACCGTGGCCCCTCTCCCGACCGCGTCAACTTTTTTCAGGACCAGATCTCCTTTCTCGAACTGCTATACCCGGATATGTTTTTCGAAGTACCGAGCCATCCGCCGCTTGACTTCCTCCTGTCGGACGGTGGCTAAGTCCCGGAGCTCTTCCACCAGGTCTAGAGATAGCCTTTGCTCTTCCCCATTCTCCACCAGCCATTCTTCATCCCCTTCTCCCGCGGTGACCACCCTGGGGGATTTCACCTCGAACTCTATTGGAAGGACGTCCTCAGACCCGTGGGAGAGATTGAACGAAGTCTCCCCTATGGCCGTGTTCAGAGTGGTCCTCAGGGCCCAGAGGACCGAGGATAACCGCTCTACCCAGTTGCCCTTGAGGTTCTCGACATTCTTCTTCAGCAAGTTCACGATAATTTTATTTGCCGCCTCCACTTGCCCATTGCTCCACGGGTGGTGGACTAATGCAAACCGAAGGTCTATGCCGAGCTGGGTGCAGAAGCTGACGAACTCGTCGCTGGCGAACTGCGGCCCATTATCTGTAACTATGGCTAGTGGGAGCCCGTGCCTACAAATTATCTCACCCCATATGAAATTTCTCACTACTTGGGATGTCACCTTGGCCAGCACCTTCACCTCCATCCACTTGGAGAAATAATCGATCATCACTAGTAAGAACTTCCTCTGGCCGCTCGCTTGGGGGAAAGGACCCACCAGGTCCAAGCCCCATATTGCAAAGGGCCAGGGGGCTGTGATGGTCCCGAGCCTTTGGGCTGGTAGGAGCTGGAGAGGGGCGAATAGCTGACACTTGGAGCACTTCCTCACGAACTCCGCCGCGTCCTTACTGAGGGTAGGCCAGAAGTAGCCTTGCCTCGGCACTCTCCCCTCCAAGGTTTGGCTCCCTGAGTGACTGTCACACTCTCCTGAGTGGATCTCCTCCAAGACCCTTGGGACCTCCTCCTCCGCCACACAACAGGATAGGATCCCCGAGAGTGTTTTCTGGTATAGCCCTCCTGCATGCAAGAGTAGTACACAGACTTATACCTGAACTGCCATTTGTCCACATCTCCCTCGGGGAACTTCACCGACGTCAGGAAGGTGATAAAGGGGTCCATCCACAATGCTCGCTGGTCAACCTACATCAGTTCCCCCTCCTCAATGGACGGTCGAAAGAGGCCCGACGTCGTGCCCCCTGCCCTGGGACCGAACTTGGCCAGGAGGTCCGTCGTGGCACTCTCCTCCCTTGGCATATGATGAATCGAGAAGGTGCGGAATTGTCCTATGAGCCCCTTGACCTTTTCCAGGTATCGTTGAAGAGTCGACTCCTTTACTTCGAACTCCCCACTGACCTGGCAAGCCACCACCATGGAGTCCGTTGAAACCTTTACATCTTGCACTCCCAACTCCTGGGCTAGGTAGAGGCCTGCTATCACGGCTTCGTACTCGGCCTGGTTGTTGGTGATGGGGAAATTTATATTGATCGTCTGCTCGATCCTTGTTCCTTGGGAGCTTACCAAAACCACCCCTCCCCCGAAGGAATGCTTTCCTGAGGCCCCATCAACCAACATCTTCCAGGACACTGAGTTGGGCATCTCAGACTCTTCCACTTCGGTCACATAGTCCGCCAAAAAATCTGCCATCGCTTGGGCTTTTATGGACAACCTGGGCACGTACGAGATATCAAACTCGCTTAACTCCACTGACCACTTAGCCAGCCTCCCCGAGTGCTCCACCCCTTCCATGATGTTGCGAAGGGGATGGTTAGTCACCACCTTGATTGAATGAGCCTGGAAGTAAGGTCGGAGCTTCCGAGCTGACACCAAGAGAGCGAAGGCCAGCTTTTCCAAAATGGGGTACCGGAGCTCGGCCTTCCTCAAGACTCGACTGACATAGTAGATTTGGAGTTGCTTTTTTGCTTCTTCCCGGACCAGCACCGAGCTTACCGCCTCGGATCCTACCCCCAGGTATAGGGATAGGTCCTCTCCTTCTCTCGGCCCTTATAGCAATGGGGCTTGGGTCAATTGTTCCTTCAGCGCTTGAAAGACCCTCTCGCACTCAGGGGTCCATTCAAACTTTTGGTTCCCCCGCAGCACCTTGAAGAAGGCCGAGCATTTTTCCCCTGCCCTGGAGAGGAACCTGCTTAGCCCGACCAACATCCCTGTGAGACGTTGTACCTCTTTTGCACTCCTCGGAGACCCCAGCTCCATGATTGCCCTTACCTTGTCTAGATTAGGCTCCACCCCAGCCGGGGTGAGCAAGTGACCTAGGAACTTCCCTCGGCTGGCCCCAAAGACACACTTCTGGGGGTTGAGCTTCATCTTGAACTTTCTCAAAGTCCTGAAGGTTTCCTCAAGGTCACAAAGGTGGGACTTGAGTTCCCGACTTTTTCCCATGAGGTCATCCACATAGACCTCCAGGTTTCTTCCCTTTTGCTCTCGGAAGACCCGGTCCATCATTTGTTGGTATGTCGCCCCGCATTTTTTAGCCCGAAGGGCATCATTTTGTAGCAGTAGCACTCATCCCCTGTGATGAAGGAGTCATCCTTGATGTCGGGAGGGTGCATGCGGATCTGATGGTAACATGAGAAAGCATCTAGAAACCTCATTAGTGAAAAACCGACAGCTGAGTCAACCAGCACATTAATTCGAGGCAGGGGATAACAATCCTTGGGGCATGATTTATTTAATAGTGAAAAGTCAACGCACATCCTCCACCTACCATCACCTTTTTTTACCATCACTACATTGAAGACCCAACCTGGATACTGGATCTCCGATACAAAGCAGGCCTTGAGGATCTTGCTTACCTCCTCCCGGATAGGTGCCTCCAGCTTGTCCACGATGGACCTCTTCTTCTGGCGGATGGGGCGAGTGCCAGGATCGAGTTTGAGGCGATTACATGCCACATCCGCATCGATCCCAGGTATCTCTGCGGCACTCCATGCGAAGACGTCCATGTTCTCTTGGACGCAAGCCAAGATCTTTCTCCGATCCTCGGGGTTGAGCTCACCACTGACCTTCACCCTCTCGATCGCCCCTACCTTAGTGATGACCTCCAGCTCCACCACCTCATCCACGGCCTCCAGCCTTGACTACTCCGCCTAGTCATTCTCCTTCCTCTCGCCGCGAGCCAGTACTTTGGCTCCTCCTTCTTCCTTCTCCTCCTCCTCGACCACCATCAGCTCCTTCGCCCCTCCTTCCTGGGCCTGACCTTCTCCTCCTACTCCTTCTTCCTCTCCTACCTCTTCCAGCCTTGCCGGAACTCCCCTCTCCCAATCTCATTCCTCCCCCTCTGCCATCTAGGAGATGGTGTTCACGGCAGTCACATAGCACTGCCTTACCACCCTCGGGTCACCCCTTACCCGGACCTGGACTCCTCCTACATTGAACTTGAGGCATTGATGGAAGGTGGAGGGGATGCAGCGGAACGCACTGATGAGCGGCCGTCCGAAGATGGCACTGTATCTGCTGGGGGCATCTACTATGACAAAGCGGAAATTCCTGGCTCCCCCCCCCCCCCCCAAGACCATATGGAGTCCCACTCCCCCTTCTACCTCCTTTCTCTCCCCGGAGAACCCAAACAACGGGCCATCCGGGGCCAACACCCTCCCGGCCTCCACCTTCATCTTGTCAAACGCCTTCTAGAAGATGACGTTGACCGAGTTCCCATTATCCACAAGGATCCGGGAGACAGTGAAGTTCTCGATGGCTATTTGGATAACCCGCGCATCGCAGAACGGCTCTTCATGGCCCGGCATATCCTTCTGGGTGAACGTGATCTTTTCCGCTGGGGGGTGGGGCTTGGTATGTTGAAGTCACGCTTCGACGATAGATGGTATGGAGGCTTGCCTTCCGGGTCGCGTCGATCCCTACCCCCCCCCCCCCCCCATGGATCACTCTGATCCCTTCTCGGGTTCCCACATCAATCCGGTCCTCACACCTTTCATCCTCCTCGTCCTGAGGCAGGACCTCCTCAATCCTCATCGGTCATTGCTCCTGCGGCGTCGGCGCTCTGGATCCCCTCACCTCCAAGAACTATGGGCAGGTGGTCGTTGCGTGACCTTCCTCCTGGTGGAAGTCACAATAGGGCAACGCCACCAACCCTCGTTTCGGCATATGCCCCTCTATTCCTCCTCCTAGGACCGGCTACTCTGGCTCCTGCTCCTCTTCCTCTTCCTGCTCTCACTTGCCCGACCTCCATTGCCTGGTGAAATGGGGGAGGAGGTGGTCTCGGGCCCTGCCTCCACCCTAGCTGATGGGGTCTTCCTTGCCCTCCTTGGAAGTTGCCCCCTCCCTGGTGGAGACCCCTTCCTTGGCCCTGCACCCCCTCCTTGCTTCCTCCACCTCGGCTCCAGGGCCCTCGCCTCTTCTCTTCTCCTTGCCTCCGGTTGCCTGACTTCTGGCTCGCTCAGTCGTGCTAGCCTCTTTGAGAACTCGGGGTTAGCAGCCTCCCCCTCTATCTCCTCTGCCGCTCTTTCCATCACCTCCTCGAAGGACAAGGGAGCCCTCCTCTTGAGGTCCATCTTGAAAACCCCTCTCGCAGCCCTACTATGAAGGCGAGTTGGAGGGTGTATCCCGACACCTCCTGGATGAGGAGGACCTCCTCCTGGAACCGATCCATATAATGAGCTAGTGAATTCCCCTGTATCTGCTTGATATTGAAGAGCACCTCGGGGTCCTTCTTCCTCTTCTTGGAGGTCGAGAAGCGCAGCAGGAAGCCGCGACGTAGATCCTCGAAAGCATATATCGACCCCGAGAGCAACTGGTGGAACCAGTCCCTTGATTTTTCTTTCAGGGTGGTGGCGAAGAGTCGGCACTTAAAAGCGTCTGACATAGGTCTGATAGAGACCATGTCTTTGAACCACGGCAGGTGTTGAATGGGGTCATCCTTGCCGGTGTACAACATCATGAACGGCTCTCTGAACCCCTTGGAGAGTGGTGCCGAGAACACCAACTAGCAGAATGGGCTTCCCCCTTTCACACCCCTGACCTGCTCCACTCGCCCCGCGAGCTCCCCGGGCGACCCGACTCCTACCAGCCTCGCGCTCTCCGAAGGGCCACTCGCCACGACCCCACTGGCCGGGATCCTGCTTGCCTGCACGGCACTTGCCAGGACCCGCTCGCACTCGCCGGGCTGGGGAAAAGCTCCTGCCGCGCGAGGTCTCGCTCCGGTGCCTGGGACATTGCCTCTTTTCCCGACCTCTGCCCCATGGCTCTCTCGCCAACTCCAGCTGGAGGGGCCACCAGAGCCGCATGGGTTACGAGACCCCCAAGTGCCGAGGCGAGAGCGCACTGAAAAGTCCCGAGCAGGTCCCTCTTGAGGTCTGCTAGCATCTCCACCATTGCTGGCATGCCAGGTGGTGGCGAGCCGCCAAAGCCTGCCTCTTGCTCATTGTCCCCCGCCATGTCTCTTCCTTGGAACTTTCTTGAACTAGCTGCACTCCACACTCACCGCACCAAAAATGTTGAAACTAGAACTTGGTCTCTTGTGGAGCTTGGGCCCTCAAAGATGAGGGGCAACTAGCACTTACTGATTCCTCAGGAGGAACAGACCGAAGAGTCGGAACTACAAACAGACCCTTGATCGCAGCGAGGAGGTCCCAACATACACCCGGAAGATCTTAGAGCGCTACCCCTTCCAAGCCAAAGCTGAGACTCGGCACCTTGGAGAGCCTGAGAGCTAAGCCAAGATAACCTAGGTAGGAGGAATCTCTGAGTAGTGAGATTGGAATCCTCTCCAAAGGTGCTCTTCAAGGTCTATATATAGTTTTTACTTGTGGTCTGCTGATAGAAGGATTCCGCCTTTTAGTTTTGTTATCCGCACCTCAAAATGGTCTGCTAACAACCAAACTCCACTGTTTTGGAGGGCTATTGGCAGCCCACCAAGGGCATTAGGGTAAATTCACCTGTGAACCCCTGCTGGCGAGTGACTCGTGAAGGCACCACTCGTCAGCCTCCCTGCGAGCTGGGCTTGCGAGAGATCCTCTCGTGAGTGAGGGCGAACATTCACTCACCTCGCCAGGGTGGCGCTGCGAGATCTCTCTTGGCTCGCCCGGGCTAAATGCACCCCAAAGTGCCCCTTCGACACTCGCTAACTTGCCGCCGCTCGCCCTTCGCGGGTGGGGCCTCTGCGTCGACTCGCTCTTCCTGTCGAAGTTCTCGTCGCGAATTGGCGAGCACTCGCCCAAGTTACCTACGATCATTTTCTCCGCGAGTCGATGAACACTGGGTTGTACATGTGGACTTATTTCTACACTAACTCCTCCGACGAGCAGTCCAATCTTGACAGAGCTGAAGGAAGCACAAAGAGAGAACTCGGAATAGGATTCCGATTTCTAGAAGAATTTTCTTGGAGCATCCGGTTGAGTATTGACTCAATTCTGCAAAGGTAATTTTATTATTGCTACAATTTCTTGATTCATGGTTTTAGCAAGATCCATATGTCACTTTTTAGTTGTTCTTGTATATTCTGTTGCGTACATATGATGTGACTACCCCTAAGAAAACCCAACAGCAAGCTCAACGATCGTTGACCGCTAACCATTGATCGGCGACCGCCTCACTCAACTACTGAAAATTTGAAGAATGTAACTCAATGATTAGCAATATTTAATCTACGACCTCAAGTATCTCTTAATGATCATCGATCGGTGACCCCAGATCAAATTGAAGGCCAAACAAAGTTCATTGACCGCCTACCATTCCCAGGAAGGGCTCCCCTCAGTGATTGTTGACCAACCTGATCAATGATTGTTGAGCGAACTTAAAGTTGACTACCAAGTCAAAATAGACCTGTTGCTACTCCCAGAATGAAAGGCGTTAGTTCTTGTTGTTGCCCATGACGCACCTGCCATTTCAAAACTTATACAGAAAGAAAAGAAGAAGAAATATATATATAATCTCTTTTTTCTAATTGGATGCCCCAACTAGCAGAGCAGTTTGTTGAAGCAACCTCGTCAAGCTCTCACCATTGAGAAATAGAAAATCTCACAAAGTCTATCTTCCACCACACTCTACTGTTGTACATTGAATCTCCTTCTTCTGAGATTCATCTAATCTCTCTACTCTAGAGACAACTCTGCTTGAGCTATAACCTTCATTCTCAAACATTCTCACTGTAAATGGGTATCAAACTCTCCCTTCTAAAGAGTTGCTTGGGTTTGTAGATCTCTTGTGGAAAATATCTTGACTGGGTTCGTTGATCTTCAGTGGAAAATATATCATATGGAGTTAGAGTCTCCAAAAAGAAAAAACTCATTGTCTCAGTCGAGAGACAATGGAAGCTCACTCATTGTGGAAGAGATGATGTACCTCCTTTGTTGGGGAACCTCTATAAAACTCTTTTGTCGTCTGGACATTTCTTTTGCTTATGTTTCTTATTTATTTTTGTTATATCTGTCTAAATTTAACTGAAAGAAATTACTGTAAGAAAAAAACTGAAAGGATTTCAAAACAAAACATAAATGGGTATCTTCTATAGTCACCCCCTTTAGAGAAGTATTCAGATATTTCATTATGCACTTTCAAAGACATCAAACATTTGGGTCATCCAGCCTTCATATAAGATAAATGTTAAAATTGCAAGGTTTTAAGAACCGGGCCAAACATGGAACTGGTTTTGAGAGAGGTTCAAGGTTTAACCGGTTTAACCGGTTGAATCAAAGTTAAACTGTTTTGACATTAGTGAATAAAAGTGTAACGTATCATCATCTAAATATACAAATTAAACATATGATATATAAAGTTTTGAACTTTGACATAAGTAAAAAATATAAAAATGTGATATATTAAGTTTTGAACTTTAACATAAACTCATAAAAAGGACATAAAATTTCTTCCCTCCCTAAGCATTTCCATACTTCAATGGGTATATCATCTGGCCCAACCGTCTATCCATTTTTCATCTTCTTTGGGGCGTCATCTATCTCTGATGCTTGAATTTTACGATAAAAAGTTATGTTTCTATACTCCTCTAATTTACTTAACTCTTTCAAGTTCAGTTCATTGTCTTTTCCTCCATTGTATAGTTGATAAAAATATCTTTTCCATCGCTCCTCAATAGCCACATCATCCGTCAAAACAGTATCTGATTCATCTTTTATGCATTTAACTTGGCTTAAATCTCTTGTTTTCCTCTCTCTAGCTCGAGCAATTTTATATATATCATGCTCTCCATCTTTTGTATCTAGTCTTTTGTATATATATCATGCTCTCCTCTTTGCCATCACTTTGTCTTACACTTCCTTTTCCACCACCAAGATTCTTTTTGTGGGGGCACACGACCTTTTAACTCTCCAAGTACGCTCTTTCCACTTACCCTTAAATGAGAAGACATAACTTCCCATGTGGCATTATGATCAACATAAGGATCATCAATTAGTTTTTCTAAAACCGCTGTCTTGAAAGCAACCTGTTCCACCACAGAACTTTTGGCAACACCTTTGTCTTTCTCTTAAAGTCATTATATTTAATTTGCACATCCAACACCACTAGCCAATGTTGGGTTGTCAAACTTTCTCCTGGTATGACTTTGCAATTCATACAAATCTTTTATCCATTTTGCGAGTCATAAAATAGTTAATTTATGACTTATTTTGTCCGCTCTTGAACATAATTAAGTGTTCTTCCCTCTTCATGTAGAACGTATTTATCACAATTAGCTCATGTGTTATGGTAAAGACTAAAATGGTTCTTCCTTCTTCATTTCTTTCTTCATACCCAAATCCTCCATGAACATCTGTATAATCTGTATTTTTCTTCCCTACATGTCAAGGTTACCCTCATGGTTGCTCTAAATTAATTAAGCATGATTTAAATTATTCTAGGTAGCTCAACGACCCTGATATAAAAATTTAGGGTTTTGCAAAGTGAAATGGTTACAGATTTTCTCCAAAATTATATCTAATAAAGGCAAGCGTACCTTATCGTCTATAGTATAGGATATTTAGAAATACCAAGTATTGGAACATGCTTTCCGCATCTCTTGGTTTGACAATAACAAATCCTATTGTATTTGATCATATTTGTTTTTGTGTTTATAACATGCAGGATCCTGTGCATTCAAATCTCCATAGGAATATGTTGTGTTGTTGCTACCGCGGAGTGTTAGCACTACCGCTGGCGCCAGCGAATCGACGAAACGAGATGTCGTTTAACGAAATGGTGTTCGACAAAAATAGATGTCGTTCGACAAACTGGCGTTCGACAAAATGAGATGCGCTCGAGGAAATGATGTTCGACGAAAATAGATGACATTCGACGAAAATGTCGTTCGACGAAATGGTGTTCGACGAGAGTAGACATCGTTCGATGAACTGGCATTCGACGAAATGAGATGCGTTCGACGAAATGAGATGTGCTCTACCGCGGCGCGGCATGTCTACCGCCCGGCGGTAGCTTTTGGAATCCTCCCGTCTGCATGTGATTGAGGAGCAAATGTGGAAGGAGATATTGACTAAAGGAAGGTTATCTCGCTATCGCGGAGCGTTGGCATTACCGAGGCACGCTAGGCAGAGCTCAAAGTTTGGCGCTCAAAAGTTGCCTAAGCTGCCACGATCTGTGTGCTTGATCATTGTCTAATGTGGCTACCGCGGGGCGGTAGTACTACCGCAAGCGGTAGCGGATGATTCTATTTAAAGACGCACGCTTCCTCCGTTGTTGCTTGCTGTTACAGAATGAATTGAAGCCATATATTCAGAGCACTCGTGAGAACCTTCCCCAAGCAGCCCGAAGAACTCCGTCAACGTTCGTGAATGCAAAGAACTTGAAGACCGATCCGATCGCATCTACATCGACATCAAGTTCTTCTTTTGAGGGAGTTTTTAGCTTTTGTTTTGTTTTAATTTCTAATTGTAACCTTTATATCTTTTATTCGGTAGAGGAATTCGCCACACGACGACTAGGGCCTTGCTGGGACTAGGGGAAATTCGCCTCGCATTGGCGACTAGGTCTAGGGTGTAGATCTAGGGAGTGCTCGAGGCCTTTCTGGTGAGGGATGGGCTAGAGCGGCTTGAGGCCATATCTGGTGAGAGATAGGCTAGAGCCAACCGGTCCTTAGGAGAAGGGTCGGTATAGAAAACCCAATAGAGTTTTTCATTCGTCGCCTCTTTCCAAGAGTCATTGGGAAAAGATTTTGTAAACAAAATTATTTATTGTTAATGAAAATATGTCTTTCTTCATCTCTGTTTCGTGATCTCTGATTTTCATTACTATAACATAAATAGATTTTCTCTGTCACTAACGTTGAGCGGTAACACTACCGCTCGTGGTAGCAACAGAGAATCGTTTTTCATTTAAATATTCTCGAAAATCTTAGAACCCTTATTCACCCCCCCCCCCCCTCTAAGGGCGCCTACAGATCCAACAACTGGTATCAGAGCCAGGTTGTTCCAATTCGGCTTAACAACTGGGAATAATGGCGTATCATGATCTCGCTTCTACTAGTGGGGTAAATTTGTATGAAAAATAAAAATCTCTTAAGCCACCTTTATTTGAAAGAAGGAATTATAAAGGATGGAAAACAGTAATGGAAAATTTTCTTAAAGCTTTAGATGAAAAATTTTGGAGTATTACTATTAAAAAGCCACCTAGCGTATTAAATAAAAACGAAATAGTTTTAAATGCAAAATCTATGAATAGTCTATTTTGTGCGTTAGATCAAAATATTTCCAAACTCATTCATACATTTCCTACTGCATACGAGATGTGGAATTTTCTTGAGATAACTTATGATTCTCCATCTACAGGTATGGAACAAATACAAGAAGTGGAGAACATACAAGATTGCACAAATGATCAAGAAAGCTCCTCTCATGATAGATCAATGGAGTGCACATCAAGTGGAAAAGAAGAAATCCTTTCTTTGGAAGAGGAATGCCAAATAGAGGAAGATAGCAAAGAAAATCCATGCTCGAATCTCATAGCATCCAAAAGCACTGTAAGGTAATCAAATCCTCTTATTGTTTGCAACTCTATTTCTACTTTACAATTGCTACAAATTACAAAGTGCAAAATTAAGAAATTAAAAAATGCGAATTGCAAATTGCGCTTAGAAAATAAAGATTTAAAAGCAAAAGTTAAAGTAGAATCAAATTCTAATTTATCTAGCTTTACCCATGTCACTGCAATTGAAAATACAAAACCGTGTTTTGATTGTAATGATATTAAAGAGAAATTCAAGGAACTTGAAAATGAACTCTTAAATTCAAAAGAACAAAAAGAAAAGTTATCTTTAGAAAATTCATCGTTAAAAAATTGTGATATGTGCAAAAACTATAAAATTGAAATCAAAGAGATGGATGAAACTTTTGATGACTTTAGAAATGAATATAACAATCATATTGAGTCTATCGTATCCACTCTCAAAAATAGCACAATGGCCTATAATAAAGCTAGACATGAATTCAAAGCTAATAATTATGAATTGGAAATAAAAGTTAACTTGTTTAAAAAAATTATAAAGAAAAATTCTCAGCATATGAATCAACAATCTCAAGTAAACTCCAAAAGCAAGATAAATGTGACTTTTCAAGAGCAAAACTTTGAAAATGAAAAACAACAAAAAATTGTAAATGAAACTCCAACACAATATCATCATTATCATTCACAACCTTATCGTTATCCTAACATAAAATTAAATGAAAACAAATTCCCGTTAAATAATTACTTCGACAGTCATGGTTATCCAAATATTCAAGCAAGGGACTACGAAAATTTGAGAAATAAAAATAGCGTGCATCAAAATTTTGAATGGAGGCCCAAAGCTAAAAATGAAATACCAATTCCACTTAAAAGGGTGTTTTCAGTTTCGTCTCACCAAAAACAAACACGATATATCTGGGTACCCAAAGGAACCACCACCCCCGGTCCTCTTTGGATACCTAAATCCTTTTTTCACTAATAGCCTATTATTTGCATGAAGTAGAAATCAATTGGTAATAAAATATGAATTAGCTACTTCATGATATGCCTAATATTCCGTTATCCTTATTTTTGTTTTACTTCCACGGTTTAAACCAATTTTCCGTCATAATAAAAAAAACAAATGAAATTTCAAAAACATATATATACTATTCTCAACTATCGTTGTTTAAATTCATTCAAAAAAAATTGTCTTACACATTGACATTCAAAAATTAAAATCAGAGAATTTAACTTTTCACATGATAATGCCAAGACAAATAAAAATAATTATCAAATTATGAAGTGAGAAAAATTCATAACCATACAGGATATCTGTAAACTACTTCAGCAAGATAAGCATAAAAGAACACTTAAAATAAGCCAGAAATTAGTCCAAAATGAAAAACATGAACCCAGATAGTACGCTGGTACTAACGCCAGCGCTAGAACTATCGTTGTGCATTAGTAACAGAAGTTTGTCTTGCTGTCTCTGAAACCTGTATTATTACAAAAATAAATAAATATATATATATATATATTCATTCTCCAGCTCCCATACTGCTGCTCTCCCCTTCATCACCTCCACGCCTTCTCCGACGAACCGATCATCGTGGCTGATCCTCCTCAGGACTCTCCTCTCTAGCCGGTGATGGAGCTAACTTGAGTGCCACCATTATCTTCTGTATCATCTTCTCAACACTGGATATCTTCTTCGATATTTGTGTCACTATCCTATTTATGTATGCTCCCTGCTCCGCTAGCTCATGGAGTTCTCGCTGGGTCTCTCTCATTGACCCACCTTGTCGAAGTGGAGGTTGTGGAGATGGAGCCCTTTCTTGTCGTGGAGGATGAATTGATAGTGTAGATAATCTGGGTGGTCGACAATCAAGATGATAAACCTCCTGATTAAGAGACAGGCATTTCTTGTATACAATTCGTTGAATAATTCCTCCCAACAGAAGAGTATTCAATCGTTGTCGCCTTGGATCTTTCAGTTTATATGTTTACCTGATCATTGATTGAAGGAGATCTGCCATATCAAACTGAATTCTTTCTAAAATATGGTAAGTGACCATACTCAATTGTGTTGTGATCATCTTTGTATCTCCCCCCCTTTATCATGATCGTACGTCGTAGGATCTCTTGTATCATGTACGCGTCAGGAGTTAGTATTGTGACCGATGAAATCAAATCTTCCTCATCTCCTTGACCATGCAATACTGCATTCACTCGAGTCCAGTTCCGAAGTGTTCGTAACCTCTCTACGATATCCAAGAAATTACTACTCCACTCAAGACCAAACTCTGCACGTAAATCTTCATGTGTTATTACTACCTCATGACCTTGGACATAGGAATGTACTCCTCCTTCGAGATTCGTCCGAGCCGGATCCTTCAATCCAATGTAAAACTCCCTTACTAAAACTGAGGAAAAGCTATCATCTATTAGCACAGAGAGAACACTCGCATCAGCCAAATATTCGTAGATATGCGCATGAATGGGTAATTCTATCCCCACCATCATAGCCACTCCGATGGTGGCATCCTCAATACTGGGAAATATATTACCACCCTCTCAATTCCGATCTACATTTGATCGTCGGGCGCGACTACTGGAGGCAGCCATTCTCAAATCTGAACCAAAATAAAATTGAAGGAAAAACATCAAAAAATTTGGACACGAGATCTACCGCGGCGCGGTAGCTGCTACCGCCGCGCGGTAGATGATGAAACTACTATTCGTCTTCCTCCTCCGATTTCACCCAAATAATCCTCCAAATCATTTCGAAAATGCTTAAAAATTCCAGATCTGAGATATCTCGACTAATCTAACATCAATACTCAAACAATAACTCATAGATCTACCAAAATGACCTAAAAATTTTGTCAAAAATCCTCCTATGACTATAGTGCCATGAAATTCTTTCAAATCCGCTAGATCCTAGTTTGAATCACTAACATGAAGCATAAAATAAAGTAAAATAACAAAAGAAAATCCTTACCTATTGCTAACGCCGGCAAAAGCTGAAGGAAAATACGAGATCCAAAACCCCTTGACCTAATGAAATTTTACCGGGTCAAATCCTTTTATTTCACGCGAGCTACCACGGTGCGGTAACTCTATCGCCAGGCGATAGCGTACTTTTCTTATGGGTGGTTATTTTTCGGTCATCTTGGCTACTGTTATCGAAACTCCACATGATTGTATGTTACTTAATATGTTTAGTCTCAAACAAGAGGCATGTCACTCTTATATAAAGTCAGTCAAACCACGATGAATTTTAGTATCTCCAATATACTGGCCAAAAATCGTGTTGTTATGACTACACATATCTAATTTCTGTACTGAATCACCTTGTCACCAACCTGTACAAACTTTCTGCATCAAAAAATTCTGAAAAATCTCACGATTCCCAAGTTTTTGGTGTTCTGCCACTACCACCTGGCGATAGCTTCTAGCGCTGGCGGTAGTGAATCTGTTTCGTTCCTTTTTTTGTCTTTCATTTTTTTGCTGCTTTCTTTTTATTTACCATTATGCATTTATTTATTTTCTGTTATTTTCTTCACGAAAACCTCAAATAAAAAAACTAGAAAACATTCTCAAAACACCACAAATATGCTTTTATTTTTTATATATCAAAATCAACTACAAAATTGAAAAAAACACATAAATCAACAAGACTTTGTTTTCATTTTTTTGCTTTCACTGTTTTGACAAACACAAAAAACAAACATATAAAAACTGTTTTTTTTTTGTTCAAAATGGTTCAAGCATGGTATAACTTATCTTTTCAAGCTTTGATTTCAATGTTCACTTCCAACTTTCAAGTACTTTAATACCTTTGCCGTATATCATGTCTTGCTCATTATCACGTGTGCCTCAACATTGATTATGGAATTCATGTGTAGATTTGTATAGCTTGCCTCTATGTATGAGTAAATGACCTATATTTGATAATGATCTATTCACTCACGCTTTTTGATAACCTACATATGAATTTAATTTTTTCTTACATGACAGTGTAGTGTAAACAATTCAAACATGTTGCTATGTGTGCTTAGTTTTACCTACACCATACTCAAAAATCTCTTTTCATGCACCTATTTTATGATGAAGTGTGTATTTTTTTGTAAAAATCATATTGTTTGCAGATACAAGTGAATTTGGAGATTTTTGTCTTTCAACAAAAATTCATATGAATATTTGACAAAAATTTCTCCACCAAGCACTACTCACCCTCCTGATAAGTCTTAATGAGCATTGTGAGGTTGAGCACCTTGGAGAGAATTGTAAAGTGCCTTGTTGCAAACAGTTTTCTTTACACTACTTCTTCTTGTACACCGGATCACAAATAACTAAAATTCAAAATAATAATTGTGATTCCCCAAGCACTACTTTGCACCCTGATAAGTCTTAATAAGCATTGTGTGTGTAGAGCACCTTGGCAGTTGTACTACTTTTCTATGTGCATTGAAAAATTTATCTAGCTTTATGGGTAGAAGTAACTCTATAAACGCATTTTCAATAATGTTGTGTTTATTCCATTATACATGTCATGTGTTTTGCTTAACTCATATGTATACTTTTATCAAAAACACTACTTGTGTACACTTCATTATCACTTGTAAGCCTTCTACTCCTAAGAATTGGAGTCTATTGCTTATCAATAGTTTTCTCTAAAATCCTTAGTTGATGCACGCGTTTTGGTTTTGACATGATCATTACAATGCGTAAATGTACTTGTTTTCTTTCTCTTGGACATTGAAATCTCTATCTTGTCTTGATATGTTGTATCATTCTTACATTCTTTTAGTTCGTCTTCCGCTTACGCCTTGTCTACTCTTACTTGCTTACTTTTCAAAACAAGTCTTTGTTGGTTAGGTTAAAAAGCAAAATCCTTCGTGTTTTCGAATTGCACACCATCTATTTATTCTCTACTAGAAACTCCACATTTTTTGCTATGCTTTAGATTCCTATAATGATGGTTTCTTCTACAACTGGTGCACACTGCTTTCCACCTCTCTTCTACTTATTCGCTCGATCATGAATATTTATTTTCAACAAGTGTGTTATCTTGAATGATCACTGCTCTTTCACTCCTACACTTTTTTTCTCTTCCCTACGTATTATCTCGTTCTCATGCTCAAGTCTTCTCTACTCAAAAAACACATTACACGCCTTCTTTTTTGGCTTTCCCTCCACCCTCTTTTGATAATACCAAAAGGGGGAGAATAAATTTGAAAGAAATTCACATATATGGGGAGTAGATTCAAAGGAAGTTCTGTGGTAGGGAAGAACTCATTTAGGGGGAGATTTCATTTAGGGGGAGCATTTGAACAGGCCTAATTTTTATGCTATCCGTGTTAGTTCTTATTATAAACACAAATTCCTATCACTTGAATTATTTCTTTCTAAGGGGATTTGTTATTATCAAAAGGGGGAGTTTGTTGGAACATGCTTTCCGCATCTCTTGGTTTGACAATAACAAATCCTATTGTATTTGATCATATTTGTTTTTGTGTTTATAACACTCAGGATCCTGTGCATTCAAATCTCCATAGGAATATGTTGTGTTGTTGCTACCGTGGAGCGTTAGCACTACCGCTGGCGCTAGCGAATCGACGAAACAAGATGCCATTCGACGAAATGGTGTTCGACGAAAATAGATGTCGTTCGACGAACTGGCGTTCGACGAAATGAGATGCGCTCGATGAAATGGTGTTCGACGAAAATAGATGCGTTCGACGAAAATGTCGTTCGACGAAATGGTGTTCGACGAGAGTAGATGTCGTTCGACGAACTGGAATTCGACGAAATGAGATGCGTTCGACGAAATGAGATGTGCTCTACCGCGGCGCGGCATGTCTACCGCCCGGCGGTAGATTTTGGAATCCTCCCGTCTGCATATGATTGAGGAGCAAATGTGGAAGGAGATATTGGCTGAAGGAAGGTTATCTCGCTATCGCGGAGCGTTAGCGTTACCGCGGCGCGCTAGGCGGAGCTCAAAGTTTGGCGCTCAAAAGTTGCCTAAGCTGCCAAGATCCGTGTGTTTGATCATTGCCTAATGTGGCTACCGCGGGGCGGCAGTACTACCGCAGGCGGTAGCGGCTGATTCTATTTAAAGACACACGCTTCCTCCGCTGTTGCTTGCTGTTACAGAACGAATTGAAGCCATATATTCAGAGCACTCATGAGAACCTTCCCCAAGCAGCCCGAAGAACTCCGTCAATGTTCGTGAACGCAAAGAACTTGAAGACCGATCCGATCGCATCTACATCGACATCAGGTTCTTCTTTTGAGGGAGTTCTTAGTTTTTGTTTTGTTTTAGTTTCTAATTGTAACCTTTATATCTTTTATTCGGTAGAGGAATTCGCCACACGGCGACTAGGGCCATGCGGGGACTAGGGGAAATTCGCCTCGCATTGGCGACTAGGTCTAGGGTATAGATCTAGGGAGTGCTCGAGGCCTTTCCGGTGAGGGAAGGGCTAGAGTCGCTTGAGGCCATACTGGTGAGAGATAGGCTAGAGCCAACCGTTCTTTGGGAGAAGGGTCGGTATAGAAAACCCAATAGAGTTTTTCATTCGCCGCCTCTTTCCAAGCGTCATTGGGAGAAGAACACTCCCAGATCCTCGAGCAGACAAATTGTCGTCTTTAGCTTTTGCAACGGCTCTATTAATTAATGCTGCAACGACTATTTCAAACAAAGGAAAGACAACAATATATATAGCAATATATAAATAGAATAAATAAAATATTGCTTTAATAAATCTGACAGCATATATATAATTTTAGTCGAACTGAGAATGATATAAAATAATGTTGCAGATATTTCGTCGAGCTCAGATTCAAGTTCGTCGAACTCATCATTTGATTCGTCGACCTGAACATTTGATTCGCTGTTCTGAACATCTGCTGAATATTCATCGAACGCAGACTTGAGTTCGTCAAATGGAGGGATTCGTCGACCGCTGAGCCGGGCTGGATCGTCAACCGCTAAATATTGAGCTATTCGTCGAACGCAGACTTAAGTTCGTCGAACGCAGCTTTTCGTCGACCGCTGAGACGGGGTCTGTTCGTCGACCGCTGAGATAATCTGTTCGTCGACCGCTGAACCGCTGAGACGGGATTGTCGAATGCTGAACCGCTGAGACGGGATCGTCGAACGCTGAACCGTTGGATTTTGTCGAGCGCGGAATGTATACCATTCGTCGACCGCAGAGCGTCGTTCGTCGAACGCAAAGAGCTTGCCTTTCATCGAACGCAAAGAGCTTGTCGTTCGTCGAATGCAGAGAGCTTGTCATTCATCGAACGCAGAGAGCTTGCCATTCATCGAACGCAGATGGATGTTCGTCGAACGCAGAGAACATATGTTATTTTTATTCTTCTCTTATTTTCTCAGCATATTAATTATATCTATTTTCAGCCTTCTTTCTTAATAGGATTTGATCTAAGTTATAAGATATGTTATGATAGAAACTTAGACACTAAAGGTGGATCCTAACTCA
This sequence comes from Dactylorhiza incarnata, assembly GCA_033032865.1. NCBI lineage: Eukaryota > Viridiplantae > Streptophyta > Magnoliopsida > Asparagales > Orchidaceae > Dactylorhiza > Dactylorhiza incarnata. The sequence goes on from JAWHQI010000002.1 coordinate 602,927, forward strand.
AATCAAAACTAAGGTTCCAACAATCTCCCCCTATTTGAGTTGGGATCCTAATCCAAATTAAGACTAGGTTCTAACAATCTCCCCCTATTTGGTTTAGGATACCTAAGCATAAAAAGTCTTTGAATAACTTAAGGCTTAAGGGTCAGAGATTATTTCTTTTAAAAATCAAGCAATTTCTGATTTCCTAGATTTTGATTTAAATAGGAATTTAATAATATGAATTGCTAGCTGTTATTGGATTCTAGGAATTTTAAAATTAGAAAGGCAATGCCTGATACCTTCTTTCTATAGAATCCCCTTAATCAGAAGAGACTCACACTTAGTGCTTTGATCATTTCTGATCTATGCAATCTGAGTAGAATGTTCAACATGATTTTGGAGAAAATCTGTAAGAATGTGAAGTTATCTGACTTTGTTTTAAGATAGAAAAAATTCAATTGAATCATATAACTGCTGTTTAATTATAATTGAGTAAAAATATTAAACAATTTAAAAATTGCCTTATAGATAGATATGTTGGCCTTTTATTTCATTGAAATATAAATTTGAAAATTTATTTTGGTTTAGCTGAACATAAAGTTTTTCTTTTTCTTTAAAGGATTGTCTAAACTTTTCAGCCTTAACTGACTTATTTTGTAAGCAAATAATTTGTTCTGCTGATATTTTAAAATTTTCTTTAGGTTTGTTATATTCAGAAATCAAATTAGTTATTTTTGTTAACTCTTTTCTTATTTTATTTTCAGAATTTATTAAATCTGTACATGATGAATTGAAAACAGATTTAACTAGATCAAAGGTAAAATTAGAAATTATAGTTACCTCTGTTACCTTTTCTGATTCAGATTCAGCATCTGATATGTGATATGAGCTTGAGCCATATATGGCCATCATGCAGAAATCTCTAGCTTTTTGTTCTTCTTTTTCTTCTTCTTCACTTAGAGTAAATGATGGTTCTACATCAAAAGTGTAGTTAGTAGAAGAAGTAGAAGTGGATTCATTTACCATCCTTGAGAGGGAGTTCCAAATGGCCCTTGCTGAAGTGCAGTTAGCCACTCTTTGAAGAATGTCTTTTAACATTGATTTAGCCAACATGTTCATGGCCATGGCATCATCACATATCAACTTCTCTTGATCATCTATTGAAGAAATTGAGGATGGAAGTCCTGTCATAATGGAATTGTAAATTTCTTCATCTATGGCATTCATATATAACTTAATTCTAACTTGCCATAAAGTAAATCTATCCAAATTACAAATTGGTGGATTTGAAATTGAAAAATCTGCTTGTGCCATTAACTTTTTAGAAAAACCCTTTAAAAAAAATTAAGGACTGAGTGATCTTTGTGATTTCAGGTGTTAGCCTGTATGTAAAATCAACCTCGCTTTGATACCAATTGAAAGTCAATTGATATAGCTTTGATACCAATTGAAAGTGAGTTTTAGTTCTTAATATTAAAGCTCTTGTTTAAGTTTTATTTCAAAGTAATGTTATATATATAAGTGTGTTGAGTGAGTAATAACAACAAACAGTAAGTAGGCAAAGTAATCACAGCACAAATAAGAAATAAAACAACAAACAAACAAGCAAGCCAGATGACACAAGATATATAGTAGTTCCCCAATCAACCTGGGTACATCTACGCTTCTACCCACTGGTAGGAATCCACTGTAGGATTTTTGATCAGGTGCCCTCACACCAAGGTGATTTTGTTCAGGTGTCCACACACCACAGAGCTTTTGATCAGGTGCTCAAAACCAAGATGCAGGTTTTTGCTAAGGTGCCCTGTCACTGGGAGTTAACTTTTGAAGGGAGTTATAACCCTTTACAAGATGGGAAGGAATAAAGAAAACAGAAAGGTTATAGTGTTCTTCTCTTTTGCTGAGAAGTCTCTTGAAGATCCTGATGGGTAGTTGAGTTGGATCTTGATGATGATATTGAAGAGAGCTCCCCCTGTCTGATTTAGATTAGATGACGGCTTCTGGATGGAGCTTCTTCTCTAGATTGCAAATACTCTTCTTTTCTTCTTGCAGTTTAGATCCTGAGCAAATAGTATTGATTGGTGTCTCAGGATATAGATGATCTACAAGAGAAGAGTTAGCAAAAAACAAGATAGATTAATAATGTTGTTCTCTGTTTTTGCTGCTGTTCTTATTTTTCTCTTCTTCTTCTTCTTCTTCTTCTCTTTTTCCTATACAGCAAATGTAATATGTTCTGTATATAATCTCTCGTGAACCTGCTATCTTATTTTTCTCTTCTCTGCTTTGTATATGTATTCTGGAGAGCTTTTGGCTGATTTGAATTCTTGCCAACATAAGAGGGAAGAAATAATATCTCTTTTATTTCCCAGATCCTCGAGCAGACAAATTGCCGTCTTTAGCTTTTGCAACGGCTCTATTAATTAATGCTGCAATGGCTATTTCAAACAAAGGAAAGACAGCAATATATATAGCAATATATAAATAGAATAAATAAAATATTGCTTTAATAAATCTGACAGCATATATATAATTTTAGTCGAACTGAGAATGATATAAAATATTGTTGCAGATATTTCGTCGAGCTCAGCTTCAAGTTCATCGACCTCATCATTTGATTCGTCGACCTGAACATTTGATTCGATGTTCTGAACTCTGCTGAATATTCGTCGAAAGCAGACTTGAGTTCGTCGAATGGAAGGATTCGTCGACCGCTGAGCCGGGCTAGATCGTCGACCGCTGAATATTGAGTTGTTCGTCGAACGCAGACTTGAGTTTGTCAAACTCAGATTTTCGTCGACCGCTGAGACAGGGTCTGTTCATCGACCGCTGAGATAATCTGTTCGTCGGCCGCTGAACTGCTGAGACGGGATCGTCGAACGATGAACCGATGAGACGGGATCGTCGAACGCTGAACTGCTGGATTTTGTCGAGCGCAAAATGTATACCATTCGTCGACCGCAGAGAGCCGTTCATCGAACGCAGAGAGCTTGCCGTTTGTCGAACGCAGAGAGCTTGCCGTTTGTCGAACGTAGAGAGCTTGCCGTTCTTCGAACACAGAGAGTTTGTCGTTCGTCGAACGCAGAGAGCTTGCCGTTCGTCGAACGCAGATGGACGTTCATCGAACGCAGAGAACATATGTTATTTTTATTCTTCTCTTATTTTCTCAGCCTATTAATTATATCTATTTTCAGCCTTCTTTCTTAATAGGATTTGATCTAAGTTATAAGATATGTTATGATAGAAACTTATACACTAAAGGTGGATCCTAACTCAAATCAAAACTAAGGTTCCAACATATGTCTTTCTTCATCTCTGTTTCGTGATCTCTGATTTTCATTACTATAACATAAACAGATTTTCTCTGTCACTAACGCCGAGCAGTAACACTATCGCTTGCGGTAACAATAGAGAATCGTTTTTCATTTAAATATTCTCGAAAATCTTAGAACCCGTATTCACCCCCCCCCCCCCCCTCTAAGGGTGCCTACAGATCCAACACCAAGGTCGTATTCCACGGGGCGCGTTGATTACTTCTACTTCGAGGAAAATCACTATTATCTTATCTAACGGTTTTTGAGGTTGTAATTACTTAGATAAAAAGAGACAAGTTGCAAGCTAAATGAAAGAGAATAAACGATGGTAAAAGAGATTAGTGCTCAATCAAAAGTCACTTTAGAGTAAGAATAATCAAGCGAAAGGAAATAAAATCTAATTCCGTTTAATTTAAACTACTTGACCGTGGAGGTTCCTAAAGCTCGGACATGACTCTCTCGAGGTTAATGCCCAACTAAGTTTAGGAAAAATCAACCGGACTCTCGTCCTATAATTGATTACCTAAAACTTGCTTTACGTTGTGAACCCCGCTATTGAATTTGAATCCAATCCAGTAGATTTACATCATCCTCTCTCGAGGGGTGCGTGCAACTCTCTTTACCCTTGAGTGATCGATTCATACTTTGAGCCTCTCGGCTAACTAAGTATGAAAACTTAAGCGAAAACCGTACATCGATAATATGGCGTCACTAGTTAAAATTCAAGGGTAATTCAAGTGTTTTATAAAAATGAAAAAAGAGAGCTTTAATAAATCATAACTTGATTATTTCATCCTCGGATCATTTCGATCGAGCACTAATGAGAATTAGTTAATCATGGTGGAGGGAAAAGAGAAAGAAAAATAAAATTGCATGAAGGAAAATTACTAAGTAGAAAGAGAGGTGAAGAAAACTATGCCAACTTTTATTGAAATGAAAAACTATTACAACTCAATAAGCAAGATTGCAAGTTAGAAATTTAAGGATTACAAGCTTAATAAACTAGTGCATGGAAGAAATATAGTACATTGCATGAGAAGAAAAAGAGAACATGAAAGTCTAAAAATACATGAACATGAACAAGAAAAACTCACTATCAGCTCTAGCAGCACCTCTCCGGCCTCTCCAAATTTCTGAACCCTGGACTCAAGGAGGGACCTGGAATTTATAGGAAAAATTTTCAAGTTACATGCCCCTTGGTCACGGGCATGACCTAGGGGCGTGTAATCACGGATCTGCACGGCTGGGACAGTGGCGTGGGCTTTGCGTGACGGCGGGAGAAATTCGAACATTACACGCCCGTGTAACTTGGGTCATGGGCGTGTACTTGGACGACTTCATTTAATGCGGCGTGGATCTTGCTTTCGGCGCGGCGGTGTGCAGGGATCATGCGGGAAAGTCACGGCCGTGACATATGGGTCACGGGCGTGACTCATGTTGACTTCTCGACGACAGCTCGCTGGGAAGATTCTAAGATTACACGCCCTTTGGTCACTGGCGTGACTTTGGGTCATGGCGTGACCGAGGGCGTGACTCATTGTGGGCTAGCTCAATCAGCACGGCATAGACTCTAGTTTGATCTTCAGGTTACACGCCCCTTGGTCACGGGCGTGACCTTGGGAGTGACTTGTAAATTTCATTAATTTCTCCCAAAATTCTGCAAATATTGGAATTAAGCTAAGTTAGAATCAAAATTACAAAAAGAACTACTTATAACCTAAAATTGACATGAAAAGGAAAAATTCATTTTAAATAATTACAAAAATTTCTATTAAAAACTTATATAAATACTACTTATCAAATACCCCATACTTAAGGTTTTGTTATTCGAGACCAAAAGTGTGAGACATAGTTTATTAGACATCCATAAATTTTTAATTTTAAACTAAAATTTCATTTAAACCAAGAGTTAAGTTAAGGATAAATTCTAGGAGGAGTTAAGTCCAAAATTATGAAAATGATTTGAAAAGAGGGAAAAGTGTTTAGGCATTGACTTCTCGAGATAATTAATTAGCTAACAAATTGTAGAAATTATAAAACTAGATTAAATTAAAATTATAAGAACTCTATCTTAAAAGAAACTTAAGGAAAAGTAACCTACTAAGAATTGCTCTCTCCATAACTTAAGTTAAACCTAGATCAAAGATATTGGTTGGGGGGGGGGGGTTCAAAGCTTGGCATAAGAAGAGATTTTTGAATGGAGGTGATGAATTTTATCCTCTCACCTTTATTTTTATTTTCCTTTTTTTATATGTTTAAGGAATAATGAATTTTATCCTCTTATTCACATGCATGTAATCTTTTAAATTCTCTTCTAATAAACCCAAAATGTATATGTTTAGGAGTAATGAATTTTATCCTCTTACTCCAGCCATATAATCTTTTAAATGATTTTAGGTGCATATGTTTAGGGAATAATGAATTTTATCATCTTATTCCCATGCATATGATCTTTTAAAATACCTTTTTTATGCCATCAAAAGGGTAGGGTAGGAAAAAATTCTAGTTTATAAATTAAATTATATTGAGAGCAAATTCTAGTAAATTTAAATTTCCTAAGATCTAAAAAGCTAGAAGAAAATATAATTGAAATCTAAGGAGGTTTAGTAAATTCACTACAAAATGAAGCCATTTAAAAATAAAAAGAAAAGTAATGCTAACAAAAATTCTCTAATCAAACTCAAATCATAAGATGGTTCTTAAAATAAGATTACCTATAATTTAAAATTAACAAACTATGATAAACAAAATTTTAGCCAATTAAAAACCTAAAAAAGCTTATAAACATTCTCAACTAGATTTCTAAGAAATCACAAAACAACAAGTAGGAGGGGTATACGAATTGTTTGATTTTTTTGCTAAATTTTCATATATTTTTTTGGAATTTTTGATATTATCTTTTTTTGAATTTTTGAATATTATCTTTTTTTTTTTGATAATATAAGAAAGGAAACTAGTTTTAAACCTAACACTTTTTGTTAATTCCTGGACTTCCCGAGGTATACCCCATGAAGGGTTCTCACGGTACTAGGAGGTGTGATGGGATGATATCCCAAACGTCCCTTTTTCGATTTTCTATTTTTTTTTTAGTTTTTGGGTTTTACAAGTGCTTAAAAAAAGAAAACATAAGAAAATAATTTTTTTGAAAATTTCTAATTTAAAAACTATTTACAAAGAACTATTTACACCCCCATACTTAAAGTTAAATATTGTCCCCAATGTTTAAAACTAAGTATGAAGTAAAAGAAAAAAAAGTAAATAAAGTGCAAGACAAAACAAAAAGAAATGCAAAATAAAAGAGAAGGAAGAAGGATAAAGGGCTTCCCTAATTTTTGAAGATGCGCGGGGAAACGGCGGTTACCTGCAAAATATGTTAAAGAAGAAAAACAAGAGAAAACAATAAAAAATTAACTTTGGGGTGCCTCCCAAAAGCGCTGTGTTTAAGGTCGCGTAGCTTGACCCACTTGCCGATTATATTATAGGAGGAAGTAAAATCGACTCACTCTTCTCGTTAGCTAGGTCTCCCGGAAGATATAACTTAAGGTGGTGCCCGTTTACTTTGAAGGAACCTTTTTCCGGGTGGGAAATTAAAATTGTCCCATAGGACCAAACCTCTTTAACAATAAAGGGTCCGGACCATCGGGATTTTAGTTTTCCAGAAAAGGCGAAGACGAGAATTATAAAGGAGGACGAGATCGCCCGGCGAAAAAGTTTTCAGAAATTTTATGTGTTTATCGTGATAAAACTTTGTTCGGTCCTTATATAATTTGTTACTCTCGTACGCATTCGCTCGCCACTCATCCAATTCGTTCATTTGAAATTTTCTTTGTTCGGCCGCTAATGTAGAATCGAGATTTAAAAACTTAAGCACCCAAAATGCGCGGCATTCTAGTTCGACCGGAAGGTGGCAAGCCTTGCTATAAACCATTTGATACGGTGTACAACCGATAGCGGTCTTGTACGCCGTTCGATAGGACCATAGCGCGTCATCAAGCTTTATTGCCCAATCCTTCCGATTAATAGAAGCAGTTTTTCGTAAAATCCACTTTAATTCTCGATTCACGGCTTCGACTTGGCCGCTCGTTTGTGGGTGATAAACAGTGGATAGTTTGTGCGTGACACCATATTTTGCTAGAATTTTTGTAAATTGTCTATTGCAAAAATGGGTGCCCCGATCACTCATTATAGCGCGCGACATGCCAAACGATCGCTAGAAGCTCCTTCTCGTTGGTGGTGTAATTTGCTTGTGCTGACGTGAGTGTTTTGCTCGCATAATAAATTGGGTGGAAATACTTACTCACCTGTTGGCCTAAAATGGCACCAACCGCAATATCACTCGTGTCGCACATGATTTCAAAGGGGAGCGACCAATCTAGCGCGACTAGAATCGGGGAGTTTATAAGTTTCTCTTTGATAAGTTTAAAGGCCAAATGTCATTCATCGTTAAAAAGAAAGGAAGATTCTTTCTCGAGAAGATGGGTTAACGACTTTGTGATTTTGGAAAAATTTTGTATAAAGCGCCGATAAAACCCCGCGTGGCCTAAGAATCTTCTAATAGCTTTTACGTTTGTTGGAGGGGGAGTTTTTCAATTACTTTGATATTGGCCCTGTCGACCTCGATCCCTTTGCCCGAAATTTTATGGCCAAGGACTAATCCTTCTTTGACCATAAAATGGCATTTCTCTCAATTAAGCGCTAAATTCGTTTCCTCACAACGCTACAACACGCGCTCTAGATTTTTTAAATAATTTGTAAATGAGTTTCCGAACACGGAGAAGTCATCCATAAACACTTCCATCACCTCCTCTACTAACTCGTCAAATATTGCCAGCATACATCTTTGGAATGTAGTTGGCGCATTACAAAGACCAAATGGCATCCTTCGATAAGCGAAGGTGCCAAAGGGACAAGTGAAAGTTGTTTTCTCTTGGTCGTCGGGCAAAATCGGGATTTGGAAATATCCCGACAAACCATCGAGAAAATAGTAGTAGGAGTGACCTGAAAGGCGCTCTAAGATTTGATCGATAAAAGATAGCGGGAAGTGATCCTTATGGGTGGCATCATTTAGTTTTCGATAATCGATGCACATCCGCCAACCCGTAAGAGTACGGGTTGGGATTAATTCGTTATTTTCATTCGCAACTACCGTAACGCCATCTTTCTTCGGTACGACTTGTACCGGGCTAACCAAGTACTATCCGATATTGGGTAGATGATTCCCGCGTCCAAAAGTTTAATAACTTCGGCCTTAACGACTTCTTTCATATTCGGGTTTAGTCGTCGTTGAGGATGGACCGTGTTACGGGAATTATCTTCGAGGAATATTTTGTGAGTGCAGAAGGAAGGGTTAATACCCTTAATATCCGAAATTTGTCACGCAATTGCGTGGCGGTGCTTGCTTAAGACAATAGTCAACTCAGAAATTTCTGAATTGCTATGTTAGGATGAAACGATGACGGGTAGCTTAGATTCTTTTTCTAAAAATAAATATTTAAGGTGAGGGGGGAGTTGTTTTAACTCTAACGTGGGTGTCTTCATAAGAAGTTTTGATTTTTAATTTTTTTTTTAAAAATGGTTCGGGTAGTGTGGAGCGAGAGACTTCTTCTAAATAAAAGAGCTCGGCGAGCTCGGATTCGTGACTCGATGTGAAGACTAACTCGGGAAGTGAATAAAATTCGTTCCCAAAACATTCTTCTAAAGAGAAGCACGAAACGTCATTCTCTAAGGTGTTTCGCATCAAGGGATTTATATTAAAAGTAACTTCATCGTCTCCAACCCGTAGGAGGAGCTTTCCATCACTTACGTCGATAATTGCGCGGGAGGTGGCAAGGAAGGGGCGGCCGAGTATGAGGGGTACTTCGGCATCCTCTTCGATGTCAAGAATGACAAAGTACACCGGGAAGTTGAACTTGTCAACCTTAACGAGCACGTCCTCTACAATCCCACCGGATATTTTAAAGAACGATCCGCTAATTGAATACTCATTCGAGTGGGGTTAGGATTTCCTAGACCTAACTTTTTAAATAACAAAAAAGGTAAGAGATTGATGCTCGCTCCAAGATCTGCTAAGGCGTGTTTTACTAACGAATTGTCAAATAGACACGAGATGGAGAACCGTCCCGGGTCATTTGCTTTTTGAGGCAATTTGCTTAGTACAACCGCGGAGCATTCTGCGTTTACAGAAATATGTGAAATATCTTCTAATTTTTTCTTATTGGAGAGCAACTCCTTAAGATATTTTGCATATTTAGGTATTTGAGAGATAGCCTCGCAGAAGGGTACATTAATATAAATTTGTTTTAAAATTTCTAAAAACTTTTTATAATTTTTTTCGGCGCACTCGCTTTTAAACTTAGACGGATATGGAATATTGGAAGTAGAAGCGTGCGGAGCTAACGTAGCAGGCAAATTCGAAGATAAAATAAGAGGAGGATGAGGGGAAGAAGTTACCTTGGGTTCGTCCTGTTTTGAAACCACCTCCTTCCCGCTTCGGAGTGTAATCACGTTTGCTCTCTCCCTTGGATTTTGCTCCCAATTCCCCGGTAGTGCTGCTTGCTGACGCTCGGAAATCATCTTTGCGAGCTGGCCCACTTGATTTTCTAAATTTTTGATCGATCCGGTAAGGTTCCGGATGTTCGTTTCATTTGTAGCAACATATTTTGCAAAAACCTCTTCAAGCGGAGAGAGTGTAACGTCCCTGATTTTCGTTAATTAATTACGTGGTCGTTGTGGCGTAATTTTTGGCGTAAGCGCATTACATCAGCTCGTCAGGTTTAGTTTTGGGTCGTAGCCTAGTTAAGTGTGTAATTTGGATCGAGCGTGTAAGATTTCGCGTCGTTTCGAGTTATGGGAGAATTTTTGTGTAATTTTTGCATTTTTTTCCTTTGCATGAAATTCTCTGTCTGCGTTCGACGAACGGCAGGCAACCTGCGTTCGACAAATGGCAGGCAGCCTGCGTTCGACGAATGGCAGGCAGCCTACGTTCGACAATCTGCTGGCTGAGTTCGTTCGACGAACTGCTGGCTGCGTTCGATGAATTCCTGGAAGCTTAGTATATATACCTTAAGTTTAGGTTTTATTCTTTTCATCTCCTTTCCTGTCGGCCGACCTAGAGTTCTTGCGAGCGAGAGAGCGAGAGCGGCCTGCCGAGGAGTTCCGGCGATTTCTAGGGCTGTTGTAGTCGGAATCGCGTTTGGAGAGTTGATTCGGAAAGCTCTCAGCGAGATCTTCGTTTTAGAGGTAAGCTTTTTCCTATTCTTGGATTTTTGGGGTTTGAGGTAGTGACCTAACTCCTCCTTTTGATCCGAAAGGTTCCAGGTTTTGTGCTCGGGTAAGTTCTTGGCCAGACCTTTAGTTTTTGGCGTGGAGAAATTTGCGGTTCGCCGGGTTTTGAGGCAAGTGGCTTTCTCCTCCTTCTTTCTTATTTCTTGCAGCACAGTATTTCCTTGTTTATGGGTTCTGGATGTGCTTTTGGCATGTATTTTGAGTGTTGCTGTATAGTTAACAACTCCTCCCTTCTATCTTAGTTCTTACTGCTGTTTGATTTTTCTCAAGAAATGCTTAATACTACTCGAAAAGTGTCATTCTGCCTGACCTTTAATCTCTCGAGAGGTGCATGCATGCTTCCTTTAATTTCTCGAGAAGTGCATGTCTGCCTTCCTTTAATCTCTCGAGAAGTACTTATCATGATTCTTTATTTCCCGAGAAACCCATGCAGTTGTCCCTAACTTCTCGAGAAGTCTGTGCATAGCCCTCCTTTTTGTTCTCGAGAAGTCTTTGGGTCTCCATGTTGTTCTCGAGAAGTCCATGTGTCTTCCTTTTAATTTCTTGAGAAACCATATTGCTTGCCCTCATAGTTCTCGAGAAACCTTGTTTGCTTCCTCCAAATTCTCAAGAAAAACACCCTTTGATCTCATGGTTGTTCGTAACCCTTGACTTCCTCGAGAAAGGCCCACTATTTTCCTTAGTACTTGAGTTATGCCTCTGATTGCCTCTCCTCCTTGAAATCTCGTACCCGTTGCGGTTATTTAACTTATGTCTTCTCTTTTGAATCGTCTTATGCAGTGTTTATTTCAATAGTGACCCTGTCCTTAGGGTATCCTGGTGATTATTTCTCGGGCTACGCCCCGTGTTTTAAATAAGAATTTAATTAATAAGAACCATTGTCTTTAGCCTTGCACGGTAGTCGTGTTTGGGGGACAGCGGGGGAAATGCTTTAGCCTTGCACTGTAGTCGTGTTTGGGTGATTGGGTCTAGTGACACCCCCACCCAGTTTTTGTGTGAGGACCCTGACCACAGCCTGGCGCACCAGCGCTGCCTTTCGTCCCAGGCCCCCACATGGGTCGCAGCCCATGCCACCCCAACCCCTCTCCGGGCCCCTTCGGCCACGGCGGGTTGTTGGAGACCGCAGCCTCCCTTTGATGAGAAGTGATCTGGTTAAGCGCCTCTATGTGGACTTCCCAGGAGGTCACCCATCCCAGAATTGCTCCCGTCCGAGCACGCTTAACTATAGAGTTCTTTCACTTCTCATCACCACTTGAGCTGCAGCTCAAATGGTGATGAGAAGTGAAAGAACTCTATAGTTAAGTGTGCTCAGACGGGAGCAATTCTGGGATGGGTGACCTCCTAGGAAGTCCACGTAGAGGCGCTTAACCGGATCACTTCTCGTCAAAGGGAGGATGCGGTCTCCAACAACCCGCCGTGGCCGAAGGGGCACGGAGAGGGGTTGGGGTGGCATGGGTTGCGGCCCATGTGGGGGCCTGGGACGAAAGGCAGCGCTGGTGCGCCAGGCTGTGGTCAGGGTCCTCACATTTTGAGCTTGGGTGGCGAAGGTAAGTAACCATTCCGTTTAATTTGAGTTGATCAGTCTCTTTAATTAAATTTAACAAGATAAGTGAACATTGTTTGTCCATCTTTATGGCATTTTGGTGCACTTTGTGCTTTGTTTAGTTCTTTGTTTGGAGCTTTTCTTTCGGTAAATCTGGCTTGGGTTGGTACCCCTTATGACTTATTTACCTTCCCTGCTTATTTTTCTGCCACTTGTATTTCCTTGCTGAGGCGTTCTTTGTTTTATTGAATGCCTCAGGTTCAGAGCCTTAGCTGCTAGTGGTGTAGCTCGGAGTCCCGGGGAGTTATAGTTGCTGTTTTACCCCGCTGCTGCGAGGTAGTTGTGGTTAGTTTTCTTCTTGTGTTCAGACATGCTAGTTTGGAGCCAACGGGTTAGTGTCAGGTTGTTGACGCCCATTGTGCCCTTTTGATACTTTATAGTTTACTTGTCAGTTAATTGCTACTACTTTTTAGATCTTGTGTAACTTGCTCTCTAGGAATGATTTATGTATATGTGCATTATAGTTATAAAATGGCTTTTCTTTCATCCACATTGCATACCTTTTAACTAAAATCCTTATCTTTAAAGTCGCCTAAAAGATATTTTCTATACTTATACTACGCCTAGATATGTGCATATCATTTACTTTATGACCTGTCATCGCGTGCATTTAGGACCTTAAGTGAACTAAATCAAGTACTTTCTGCTGCAATTACATATATTTTCTCGGTGGACTAGTTGATCCACGAACTGAGAGACACAGTTCTTACCCCGAACTCTAATAAATGGTTTCAAATGATGATCTATCATGTAAACATCTTTTGATTAAGTAAGTTATAGGTTTCCGCCTGAGCGTCTGCAGTTGTCTCCTGCATGATGTGGCATCATGACGCGTATTTTCTCTTACTCTGAAATTCCTAAATTCAGAGAAATTGCGGGTTGTGACAGTTGGTATCAGAGCTAGGTTGTTCGACAAGTCGATCGGGCAACAAATTCTGATATAGTAGTTGTGTTGGTTTCATTGCATACACACACCGATGTGTCATCAGTACGTCTTAGCCGAAGCATGAACACTACACTCATAGCATGATAAGAAGTATGAGATGCATAATATGTGTTTGTATATGGATCCACCATAAGTGGCAACATGTGACGGTTATGTAGTATGGGATGCATAACCATCATCACATGGATGCCCATTAGCACATTTTCTCTTTCGTTACATTCAATATTATATAGTATGGGATGCATAATATTTCATGTGTACGCCGCTCATAACATGCATTAAGGCCTTTATTAGAATGCATAGCACAACATACATTGCATAGCATTACATAAGCACACGTGCGAAGTTAAAGACTTATATGATGACACATGTACACTCATGATTTCAAAATAAACAGAAAATTCATGCATTCATGACCTTTGCACATGAGTCAAGAGGGGTGATGTAGTACCATCCCCAAATTTAGCATAACATCATGAAAATCCCAGAGCAAGGTGGTAGCAATGGCAAGTATCTGTACATGTATGTTCTGAACCAAGCTGTGTAGTTCTAGTGTAAGGTTAAGTTTTAATTATAGGTTTATGCGTTTTAACAGAGATGGCACGCAAGCGAGTCGCGACTAGGTCGACTCCTCAGTCGGAGGGCGAGTCATCCGGAGCGCAGAGTGAAGCTTTGATCGAGAGTCTGCGCCAGAGCAATGAGGCTCTGACTAGGCAGATGGTTGCGATGCAGTCGCAAGTTGAGGCGTTGTTGTTGGAACATGGTCTTCCGCATCTCCTAGGTTTGAGAATAACAAATCCTATGTGTATTTGATCTTGTGTGTTTAAGTGTGCAGGAAAACAAGTCCACATGACTCAAGGATAACATATGAAAGAAACGCCCGAGTTTGGAGCCAAAACTCAAAACTGGCCGCTAGAGCAGGCGGTAGCTCCGGAGGTAGCTGTTAGAGCAGGCGGTAGCTGCTAGCGCAGGCGCTAGCGCTTGAAAGCGCAAAAGTGAAATTCAAGCTGGCGGGATGCATATATAGAAAGCAGATAGCGCCGGCGGTAGCTGATAGCGTCGGCGGTAGCGCAAAGCAATAGAGGAAGGCAGCCGACTTGCTTAAAATGAAGGATTCTCACGCGGAGAATATTTCCTAAACTGGGATAGCGCCGACGGTAGCGTTAGCGCAGGCGCTAGCTCCAAGGCTATAAAAAGGACCCCTTGGATCCGTCTTCTTCATCCTCTTGAGATCCAAAATTCCAGAGCTTTGTGTCATAGCATAAAGAGGAAGGTTCAGAGAGATACTCCCACAAATCCATGAAGGCTTAAGGAGATCCGTGGAGAAAATTTCAACACGCGTCATCATCGTGACGAAAGACCGCATCGACTACGATCATACTCTGCGGGTCTTCGTCCACTTCTCCAAGAGATCCATATAGTGAGTTTTTATATTGTTGTTATTTCATTTATCCATCACTTTTAAATCTTGTAGTAAATTCGCCTCGTGTTGGCGACTAGGTCTGGGTAGGACTTAGGGCAGAAATTCGCCTTGTGTTGGCGACTAGGTCTTGGGTGTAGGTCTAGGGGGTGCTCGAGGCCATATCCGGGGAAGGGTTGGCTAGAGCGGCTTGAGGCTGTATCCGGGGAAGGAACGGCTAAAGCCAACCGGTTCGTGGGGATACGAGTCGGTATAGAAAACAAAAAGAGTCTTTCATATTTCGCTTTGATTTCTAGCGTCATTGAAATCAAAATTTTGTAATCAATTTTATTAATAATAATCGTGTCTCTCTTTGTGTAATAAAATTGATTTGTTCTTCATTTCTCTAAATTGTTTATTATCCTCACCTTTATTATAAAACAATTTAGATATTTAAACAAAATCACTATTTTGATCTCTTATCATAAGCAAGTATTTCAAAATATAATATAAGTTTTTAAAACTCTTATTCACCCCCCCCCCCCCTCTAAGGGCGCCTACTGATCCAACAAGTGGTATCAGAGCGGTTTTATTCCAATCGGCTTAATAACCAGGAATAATGGCGTCTCATGATCTCGCTTCTATTAGTGGGGTAAATTTTTATGAAGAAGAAAAATCTCTTAAACCACCTTTATTAGAAGGGAGAAATTATAAAGGGTGGAAATTTTTAATGGAAAAGTTTATTAAAAATTTAGATATCAATGCATGGGATATAGCAATAGTTAGACCAGCGAATGAATCAAATAAACAGGAATGTCATCTAAATACAAAAGCTTTAAATAGTATTTTCTGTGCTTTATCTCACGAAATTTCAAAATTAATATATTGTTTCTCTAGTGCATACAAAGTATGGAAATTTCTTGAAGAAATGTATGATTCTCCATCTACAGGTATGGAACAAATGCAAGAAGTGGAGAACATACAAGATTGCACATCAAATGGAAAAGAAGAAATCCCATCTTTGGAAGAGGAATGTCAAATAGATGAAGACAACAAAGAAAATTCATGCTCAAATCTCACAGAATCCAAAAGCACTGTAAGGAAATCAAATCATCTTATTGTTTGCAATTCTATTTCTACTTTACAATTGCTACAAATTACAAAGCGCAAAATTAAGAAATTAAAAAATGCGAATTGCAAATTGCGCTTAGAAAATAAAAATTTAAAAGCAAAAGTTAAAGTAGAATCAAAATCTGATTTATCTAGCTTTACTCATGTCACTTCAATAGAAAATACAAAATCTTGTTTTGATTGTAATGATATTAAAGAAAAATTTAAGGAACTTGAAAAAGAAATTATTTGTATAAAAATAACATAATGAAAAATTATCTTTAGAAAATTCATCTTTAAAAAGTGATTGTGCTACATGCAAAAATTATAAAATTGAAATTGAAGAGATGGATGAAACATTTGAAGAATTTAGAAATGACTATCAAAATCATATTAACTATATTGTTTCTACTCTTAAAAATAGCACAATAGCTTATAATAAAGCTAGACATAATATAAAACTCAAGAATGATGAATTAAAATTAAAAATCAACTTGCTTATGAAAATTGTAAATACAAATTCACAATATCAAACTATATCTAAAAATAAGTTGAATATGAATATGAACATCTTACCTAAGTTTACAAATGGGAGTAAGGAACATAAAGGATTTGTAAATCAAAATCACCATATTTTACAAAATCATGTTTCTCTCAACCTAAAATTAAATGCAAACAAATTTCCTTCAAATTATAAATTCAAAAACCTTTTTGATCCAAATGTTCAAGTAAATGATTATGGAAATTTGAAAACTAAAAATAATGTTAAACCAAGATTTGAATGGAGACCCAAAGTTAAAGATGAAACACAAACTCCACTCAAAAGGGCTCATTCACTCCCATCTCCTCAAAAGCAAACACGATGTATTTGGGTACCCAAAGGAACCGTCACACTCGGTCCTCTTTGGATACCTAAATCTCTCATTCATTAGTATCCAATCATTTGCATGAAGTAGAAAGCAACCAAAAAAATAAAATATCAATTATCTACTTCATGATATGCTTAATTTCCTCTTTGTTTTTTTTTTGTTTTTATTTCTTTGAGCCATCATGATATGATCACTTTATATAACTTGTGATATGACTTTCACATATTAAAACTAAAATTCATAAATTAATGAAATTGAATAAAGTTGAATAAAAAGTCATATCATTTTTCCAAGTAATCTACTTATCCTTTTTATTTTTGTCCTTCTAAATCCATTTCCTAATAGTCTTATAAAAATTGAAAAACTAAATTTGTCATATGATATTATTAAGACTAAATGAAATAAGTGTCAAAATGGATTTAAAAGGTGTATTTTAGGGGTATTAGACTAAATTTATAAAATACGCAATTTTTGCCTAGGTATTTAATATATTTGCGTCATTTTTATTACCCTTGGTATGTTAAATCATAATCATGTCTAACCGAAATTGAAAAATTGCATGAATATTATTTCACTTATTTATGATCATTTCACTCATGCATATGTTGTGCAAAACTAAAGAATTAAGGTTTAATGAATATGGGACTTTAATGAATGTGAAACTCATGTACTAAATTTTTAACTTCCGCAACTTTTTGCGATTTCTTCTCGTCTTTTCACTTCATTAGACAGGCCTTACATTGCACAAACATAATTACGAAAAATCGGAAGCAAAATCGAAGAAAATCTAGGCTATATGATTAAAATAAGCACTCTCTGTGAGCTAACGCAGGCGCTATGACTTAACGCCGGTGCTAGCTCAAGTGTCCGATTTTCTGTAATTTTAAAATTCTGAAAAATCACTAAAAATATATTATTTTATATGTACTACTCATTTTTGCATCTATGCCTATAATTGATTTTTGAAAAATTAAAATAAAAATTTCAAAAATCAAATTACAAAAAAAATATTTTTTCTTTCTTTCTTTGGTTATTTGTTTGATTTCTATATGCAAAAATCAAATACAAAAATACAAAACAAAAAAAAATATGAACAAGTATTTTTTTTGACCTTACATTTTCCACTTACATGTATCTTGCGAAAGGGGGATTTGGGCTATCATCCCATCACATCTCCTAGTACCGAGTGAACCCCTCACAAGGTAGTCATCGGGAAGTCCAAGATCAATCTTCTGAGTTCAAACTTTAAATCAAAATTATTCTTCAAAATATCAAAAATACTGTATGGAGTTCATTGAAAATCAAGCATGATTTAACCCATCATTTAGAACTTCTATAATGTTGCAATTTATCTTTTCAAACTACTTTGAACATTGTTTTCATCATGCTTTGATATATCTATTAATATGTGCATCAATTATATTGTAAAAGTTGTGTAGAACTAAGCTTAGCATGCTTCTAAGTATGAGTAAATGTTTTATGTTTGATAATGATATTTATTCACTCACTTTGGCATTGTCTACATATGTGTTTAATCTAAGAATGCTTGTGTATGTTTTGTATTAGTACAATGAATTAAATTTGCACAAGTATCTTACCTACACTACCTTTATTTGCACTTTTAAAAGTTAAGAAAAGTGGTTATGTTTTCATACTTTAAATTGGTTTGCAAAACAAGTATATTCGGAGAACCTTGTACAAAACAAAAATCATAAAAAAAAGTGACAAAGATAACTCCACCAAGCACTACTTGAACCTCCTGATAAGTCTTAATAAGCGTTGTGAGGTTGAGCACCTTGGAAAGAATAGTAAAGTATCTTGTGCAAACCATATCTTTCTTTCAAAATAAAAAACACTTACTCTTAAGTACACCGGATCACTAGTTTCAATATTAAAATAAAATAAAATATGTGATCCCCCAAGCACTACTTTGCACCCTGATAAATCTTGATGAGCATTGTGTGTGCAAAGCACCTTGGTAGTTGTACATTTTGTTTGTGCATTGAAGTGTGTGGAAGTAAAATTATTTGTCTTTTATTGTGCTCTTTACTTTACATTTTTCTTGTATTTTTGATTAAAACATTTGCTTACTTTATTCAAAATACATCTATGTGCACATCATTATCTTTCATAACACTTCTTCTCATGAGTATTGGATCCTAATGCTAAAATTCTATAATACTCTTTCTATATAAATGCACTAGATAACCTAGCATGCTTTCTATAATGTTCGGTATGTTTTGAATTTGTGAACTAAAATAACATTGTAGTAATCTCTTTTTGATAACATTATTTCATGCTTGGTTACTTTATTGTTAAACTTAAAAATTTTAATTGAACAATGATTTACAAAAACATCTTCTTTATGAAATTTAACTCATATATCTTTTTATGGATCATCATTGATTACAATAAGATGTTTCTTGTATTTCGATAAGTCTTCCGCATCATAACCATATAATTGTTTACCTTGCACTTTCATGCTTATTTAAAGTCTTTTATTTTGTGTGTATCCTCACTTGAATCTTAACATTCCTTTCTTTCAACAAGTGGTAGACTTGCTTGGTAAACTTTATATTGGTTGCTTTAAACAAGAATATTTTTTTATTCTAAAAACTCTGATTTATTTCTATGAAAATATTGTAATAATAAAACTCTGATTTATTAATGGATTAGTTATGCGAACTTTTCTTTAAAAATTCAAATATTAAAACCCATTGGCTATGAAATTATAATTTGATTTAAAACGCTTAAATGTTTCCAATAATTATTATCCATGATTACGTATCTCACCATAGCGGGGGCATAGAGTTGTAGACATTAGATAACCTAACCTCTAAGTCATGTATTGTCCTTAACTGAGGAGGGTTCCAGTGGGGCCTTGCGAGGCACTGTGGGGAAAGAGTGCTGGGTTGAGTTTTTCTAGTGTTTGCATATGGGACTAACACCCCAACCTACGGCATGTATGCAGCTTCTCATGCCCATCCGTCACTTAGTACGGGGCTAGGGTGTAGACATATTGTCTGGGTAGTTTAGTTACTTGGAAATCATTACATTTTTATGCTTAAAACTCGTATATAAAAAGGAAAAAGTAACATGATAACATTGAATACTTGACAAATGTTAGATTGTTCATCTTTAAGCTAAAAACTCTGATCTATTTCTATAAAAATTATTCTAAAACTCCTTATTATTCCCTCTCTCTAAAAGCTCGATCATGCCTTTATCTTATTATCAAAAATTTTGTGTTTTGCCTCCTTACCCACTTTTGCTAATAACAAAAGGGGGAGAACTAACATGATAAATATAATCTGCTATCAAAAGGGAAAACTAACATGACTAATGATTAAGATGATAGCTTACATATTATGGGAGCATTCACATAGGGGGGAGCATGTATTTTGGGGAAGCAATTCTAAATACCAAAATCAACAATTATCCCAAGTCATCACTCTCTCACACACACAAGTAGGTTTCATCATGCTTATATATTAATGCTCTGATTTATCATTAATGGATTTGTTATTATCAAAAGGGGGAGTTTGTTGGAACATGGTCTTCCGCATCTCCTAGGTTTGAGAATAACAAATCCTATGTGTATTTGATCTTGTGTGTTTAAGGGTGCAGGAAAACAAGTCCACATGACTCAAGGATAACATATGAAAGAAACGCCCGAGTTTGGAGCCAAAACTCAAAACTGGCCGCTAGAGCAGGCGGTAGCTCCGGCGGTAGCTCCGGCGGTAGCTCCGGCGGTAGATGTTAGAGCAGGTGGTAGCTGCTAAAGTAGGCGGTAGCTGCTAGCGCAGGCGCTAGCGCTTGAAAGCGCAAAAGTGAAATTCAAGCTGGCGGGATGCATATATAGAAAGCAGATAGCATCGGCGGTAGCTGATAGCACTGGCGGTAGCGCAAAGCAATAGAGGAAGGCGGCTAGCTTGCTTAAAATGAAGGATTCTCACGTGGAGAATATTTCCTAAACCGAGATAGCACCGGCGGTAGCGTTAGCGCAGGCGCTAGCTCCAAGGCTATAAAAAGGCCCCCTTGGATCCATCTTCTTCATCATCTTGAGATCTAAAATTCCAGAGCTTCGTGCCACAGCATAGAGAGGAAGGTTCAGAGAGATACTCCCACAAATCCATGAAGGCTTAAGGAGATCCGGGGAGAAGATTTCAACACGCGTCATCATCGTGACGAAAGACCGCATCGACTACGATCATACTCTGTGGGTCTTCGTCCACTTCTCCAAGAGATCCATATAGGGAGTTTTTATATTATTGTTATTTCATCTATCCATCTCTTTTAAATCGTGTAGTAAATTCGTATCGTGTTGGCGACTAGGTTTGGGTAGAACTTAGGGCAGAAATTCGCCTCGTGTTGGCGACTAGGTCTCGAGTATAGGTCTAGGGGGTGCTCGAGGCCATATCCGGGGAAGGGTTGGCTAGAGCCGCTTGAGGATGTAGCGGGGAAGGAACGGCTAAAGTCAACTGGTTTGTGGGGATACGAGTCGGTATAGAAAACAAAAAGAGTCTTTCATATTTCGCTTTGATTTCTAGCGTCATTGAAATCAAAATTTTGTAATCAATTTTAGTAATAATAATCATGTCTCTCTTTGTGTAATAAAATTAACTTGTTCTTCATTTCTCTAAATTGTTTATTATCCTCTCCTTTATTATAAAACAATTTAGATCTTTAAACAAAATCACTATTTTGATCTCTTATCATAAGCAAGTATTTCAAAATATAATATAAGTTTTTAAAACCCTTATTCACGCCCCCCCCCCCCCCCCCCCCTCTAAGGGCGCCTACCGATCCAACAGTTGTTGTCTGCCAGTGCTAGGCAGCAACCCATAGTGCAGGCCCCCGTAGTAGAACAGACAGTACCTACTCCTGCTCCCTTGGTACCCCCAGTAGCAATACCTCCGGAAATGAATTTCATTTCGCACTTTCAAATGTTGGGTCCTCCATCGTATAACGGATGAGCTGATTTCGTGGACTTGGATGATTGGCTTATAGCCATTGAAGATATGTTCTCATATTCAGGAATCACCGTGGATCAAAAGGTGATGATTGTCGCGTACCAGCTTAAGGGTCTCGCAAAGAGTTGGTGGTTGAGGGAAGGAAGACCTTTCCGAAGGATGTTCGTGGGAAACCTTCAAAGGAATGCTGCTAAGAAAGTTTCTACCGTCGGTAGAGCAATACCGGTTGATGAATGATTTCCTGCATCTGAAGCAGAGGCAGCTCTCGGTGAGCGAGTATGAGATTGATTTTGCAAGTTGAGCAGGTTTGCTCCGGCCCTGGTAGCCTCGGAAGAAGGAAGAGTAAAGAGATTTCTGGGTGGACTCCGCAGTGATATACAGCAGCTGGCCAGTGCGTACAGGTCAGAGAAGTACGCCGAGGTAGTAGCGCTGAAGGTTGAGGCAATTGATAATGCCAAGAACCGAGGATCAATGATGAAGAAGGGAAAGAGAAAGGCTGGAGAAGAAGGAAATTCTGGTGCACCTGCCTTGGTCTTGAAGAAAGAAGGTGGTGAGGTTTGCAGTTTCTGTGGCCACTCTGGCCATCTGTTTGAAATGTGTTTCAAGAGGAAAGGAGTTCAGAAGCAACAACGAGTGCTAGCAATCCAGGGTGATCCGAAGGGTGAGGTGCTCTGCCAGTTGTGCTAGCAGAATGGGCATGATGTGGCCCAGTGTTGGACCAAAGATAAAGCCTGCTTCCAGTGCAAACAGAAGGGGCACATGAAGTTTTAATGACCGCTAGTTCAACCACCATTGCAGCCTGTTCCGTTTCGAACCTTGCCGCCGGCGCAGCATCCGGATAAAGGAAGAGGAAAGCTGAACGTGTTAACCCAGGAGCAAGCGCAGTCTTCGACCCAAGTGATCGTAGGTTAGACCTTAAGCCATCTGTTTAGTCTTGATTCTTTTTGGTTTCGCTGTATTAGACTAGTTTCTTTTTCGCGCTTATAGGGAGATTTAAGGTAAAGAATCGTTGGGAGCGTGTTATGTTCGATTCGGGTACTACCCATTCGTTCGTAGCAAGGGCTTTCGTCGAGCGTCACCGTTTGACCCCTGAGCTGGGAAACGATTCGTTCCTTGTTAAATTCCCTTCTGGTGATTTGGTATCCTCGAACCAGTGTGTCTGAAGTTGCCCAGTTCTCTTAGGAGATTTCTTGGCTGTTGCTGATCTCAAAGTGTTGGACTTAGAAGACTTTGACGTGATATTGGGTATGGACTAGTTGTCCAATTATGATGCGGTCATCCGATGCAAGGAAAAGCGTATGGACTTTATGATGGACAACGGTCATCCCATGAGCGTTTTTGGTTCTCCGTACCAGTGTTCACCGATTATTTCTGCGGTATGTGCTCGGAAACTGTTAATTTCTGGTTGTTTGGCTTACCTTTATTCTGTGGTAGAAATTATTGCTGGATCACCGTGTATTGAGGGTGTTCTGGTGGTGCGAGAGTTTCCTGATGTCTTCCCTGTCAGTCTTCCTGGTCTTCCGCCTGATAGAGATGTGGAGTTCGTTATTGATCTTGAGCCTAGTACTCGTCCTATCGCTAAGGCACTGTACCGTATGGCCCCACGCGAGTTAGAAGAGTTGCGAACTCAGTTGGATGAGCTGTTGCAGTGTGGTTTTATTAGGCCAAGTTCTTCGCCCTAGGGTGCTCCAGTTTTGTTCATGAAAAAGAAGGACGGTTCCATGAGGCTGTGCATAGATTATAGAGAATTAAGCAAAGTGACCATCAAGAACAGGTATCCGTTGCCGAGGATAGATGATCTGTTTGATCAGTTGCGTGGTAGCACAGTGTTTTCGAAGATTGACCTTTGATCAGGCTACCATCAGTTGAGGATCCCTGAGTCGGACGTTCCCCGGACTGCCTTTCATTCCCGTTATGGTCACTTTGAGTTTCTGGTTATGTCTTTTGGTTTGACGAATGTACCCTCTGCATTTATGGACATGATGAACAGCGTGTTCAAGAATTTTCTGGATCATTTCGTTGTAGTCTTCATCGATGATGTGTTGGTATATTCCAGAAGTGCTGAGGAGCATGCTACGCATTTGCGCTTAGTATTGTCTACTCTTAGAGAGCACAAGATATATGCGAAGCTGAGTAAGTGCGAGTTCTGGCTTCCTCAGGTATCCTTTCTGGGTCATGTGGTGAACAAGGACGGAATTACTGTAGACCCTGCTAAGATTTCTGCTTTGTTGTATTGGAAGACGCCTTCATCGTCTAAGGAAATAAGGAGTTTCTTAGGGTTGGCCAGGTACTACAGGAGATTTGTTCAAGGATTCTCAGTGCTGTCGGCACCTTTAACTAAGCTTACCCAGAAGAATACCGCTTTTGTTTGGAGCGTGGAGTGCGAAGAAGCCTTTCAGGAATTAAAGAGGCGTTTGTGCAGTGCTCCTGTCTTGGCCTTGCCGATCGAAGGAATAGAGCATGATGTTTATGTGGATGCATCTCACATTGGACTAGGGTGTGTTTTGATGCAAGAAGGAAAGGTGATTGCTTATGGGTCTAGACAATTGAAAGTTCATGAAAAGAATTACCCTACGCATGACTTAGAATTTGCTGGAGTGATTTATGCCATAAAGCTTTGGAGACATCTTCTTTATGGAGTGTCATGCAAGATTTATACGGATTATAAGAGTTTGAAGTGTGTCTTTACCCAGAAAGAGCTGAATTTGCGCCAGCGCAGGTGGTTGGAGTATATGGCGGATTATGAAGTTGATATCCTGTATCATCTGGGTAAGGCTAATGTGGTGGTTGATGCCCTGAGCAGAAAGACCACGCATATCTTCAATCTCTCTGTGCAGTCCTTAGTGGAAGTGTTTATGTTGATGGATATTTCAGTCGGTAGTAGTACCGCGCCTTCGAGTTTAGAAGCTGAAGAGCCCTCTTGGATTACCCTTACCAGACTGCATCAGAAGGAAGATCCCGATTTGCAACATCTCCGGAATAGGACTGAAAAAGGTGAATTACCAGATTTTTCAATCGATGATAAAGATACTTTGAAGTATCGAGGTAGATATTGTATCCCCGCGTTTGAGGTTATTCGAGCAAAGATCTGTAGTGAAGCGCATGATTCTAGTGTTTCCTATCATCCTGGCTCCACAAAGATGTATAAAGACCTGAAGCAGATCGTTTGGTGGTCAGGTATGAAGAGAGTTATAGCCGGGTATGTTTCTGAATGTTTTACTTGTCAGCGTGTTAATGCAGATCATAAGAGGCCTGGTGGTAAATTAAACCCTTTGGATATTCCAACCTGGAAGTGGGAGAGTATTTCAATGGACTTCATTACCGGTTTGCCGAGATCTCCCGCAGGACACGATTCGATATGGGTCATAGTTGACAGATTGACAAAGTGTGATCACTTTGTACCTTTTAAGACCGGCTTTTCTATGGAGAAGATAGCAGAACTTTATTTGAATGAAGTCATCAGATTGCATGGGGTGCCCGTGAGCATTGTGTCAGATCAGGATTCCAGGTATATGTCTCGTTTCTGGCAAAGTTTGCAGGGAGCTTTGGGCACTGACCTCAGATACTCTACCGCTTATCACCCTCATACCAATGGTCAGACTGAAAGAGTAAATCAAATTCTGGAGGATATGATCAGGTGCTAATTTTGGATCATGGAGGAGCTGGGGATAAGCGTCTTGGATTGATGGAATTTGCCTACAATAATAGTTATCAGGAAAGCTTGCAAATGGCCCCCTTTGAGGCTTTGTATGGGAGGCGTTGCCGGACTCCCTTATTTTGGGCCGAGGTTGGTGAGAGCCCGTTGTTAGGCCCAGAAGCTTTAGAAGAGATGAGCGTTGTTGTGACTCATATCTGCGAGAAGCTTCGTATTGCTCAGGAGAGGTATGAGAAGTATGCCAATCGGAGGAGGGTGGATTTAGAGTTTTCCGTTGGAAACTTAGTGTTCTTGAAAGTTTCTCTGATGTCGGGCGTTAAGAGATTTGGAAGGAACCACAAGTTGGACCCCGAGTATGTGGGACCTTTCCAGGTTGTTGAGCGCGTCGGAGTGTCAGCTTATAGATTGGATTTACATGCTTCCTTCCCTAATGTTCACGATGTGTTTCATGTGAGCCAGCTGAGGAAGTGTTTGCGTAGTGGTCGGCTTGTTCTTGATTCGGTGCCCGTATTGCAGCCCAATCTTTCGTACGTTGAAGAGCCTGTCCGAATCTTGGAGACTCAAGAGCGTGTGTTGCGGAGGAAGATTCTCCCGATGGTTAAGGATCTTTGGAAGAATCAGGGTGTCGAAAGTGCAACATGGGAGCTGGAGTCTGCCATGAGAGAGACTCATCTTAGCCTCTTCTCTTAAATTTTGGGTAAATCTTCTGTCTGGTAACCTTCGGATTTGATTCAGTATCTTTCTTAATCTTTGGATTTCAAGTTTCGGGATGAAACTTTTTTTAGGGGGAGTGACTGTAACGTCCCTGATTTTTGTTAATTATTTACGTGGCCGCTGTGGCGTAATTTTTGACGTAAGAGCATTACGTCAACTCTTCAGGTTTAGTTTTGGGATGTAGCCTAGTTAAGTGTGTAATTTGGATCGAGCGTGAAAGATTTCGCATGGTTTCGAGTTATGGGAGAATTTTTGTGTAATTTCTGCATTTTTTCCTTTGCATGAAACTCTCTGTCTGCGTTCGATGAACGACAGGCAGCCTGCGTTCGACGAACGGCAGGCAGCCTGCGTTTGACGAACGGCAGGCAGCCTGCGTTCGACGAACGTCGGGCATCCGCGTTCGACGAACGGCAGGCAGCCTGCGTTCGACGAACGACAGGCAGCCTGCGTTCGACGAACGGCAGGCAGCCTGCGTTCGACGAATGGCAGGCAGCCTGCGTTCGACGAATAACAGGCAGCCTGCGTTCGACGATCTGTTGGCTGAGTTCGTTCGACGAACTGCTGGCTGGGTTCGACGAATTCCTGGAAGCTTAGTATATATACCTTAAGTTTAGGTTTTATTCTTTTCATCTCCTTTCCTGTCGGCCGACCTAGAGTTCTTGCGGGCGAGAGAGCGAGAGCGGACTGTCAAGGAGTTCCGGCGATTTCTAGGGCTGTTGTAGTCGGAATCGTGTTTGGAGAGTTGATTCGGAAAGCTCTCGGCGAGACCTTCATTTTAGAGGTAAGCTTTTCCCTATTCTTGGATTTTTTGGGTTTGTGGTAGTGACCTAACTCCTCCTTTTGATCCGAAAGGTTCCAGGTTTTGTGCTCGGGTAAGTTCTTGGCCAGACCTTTAGTTTTTGGTGCGGAGAAATTCGTGGTTCGCCGGGTTTTGAGGCAAGTGGCTTTCTCCTCCTTCTTTCTTATTTCTTGCAGCACAGTATTTCCTTGTTTATGGGTTCTGGATGTGCTTTTGGCATGTATTTTGAGTGTTGCTGTAAATCTGGCTTGGGTTGGTACCCCTTATGCCTTATTTACCTTCCTGCTTGTTTTTCTGCCACTTGTATTTCCTTGCTGAGGCGTTCTTTGTTTTATTGAATGCCTCATGTTCAGAGCCTTAGCTGCTAGTGGTGTAACCCGGAGTCCCCGGGAGTTGTAGTTGTTGTTTTACCCCGCTACTGCGAGGTAGTTGTGGTTAGTTTTCTTCTTGTGTTCAGACATGCTAGTTTGGAGCCAACGGGTTAGTGTCAGGTTATTGACGCCCGTTGTGCCCTTTTGATACTTTATAGTTTACTTGTCAGTTAATTGCTACTACTTTGTAGATCTTGTGTAACTTGCTCTCTGGGAATGATTTATGTTTAGGTGCATTATAGTTATAAAATGGCTTTTCTTTCATCAACATTGCATACCTTTTAACTAAAATCCTTATCTTTAAAGTCGCCTAAAAGATATTTTCTATACTTATACTACGCCTAGATATGTGCATATCATTTACTTTATGTCTTGTCATCGCATGCATTTAGGACCTTAAGTGAACTAAATCAAGTACTTTCTGCTGCAATTACATATATTTTATCGGTGGACTACTTGATCCACGAACTGAGAGACACGGTTCTTACCCCAAACTCTAATAAATGGTTTCAAATGATGATCTATCTGTAAACATGTTTTAATTAAGTAAGTTATAGGTTTCCTCCTGAGCGTCTGCAGTTGTCTCCTGCATGACGTGGCATCATGACACGTATTTTCTCTTACTCTGATATTCCTAAATTTGGAGAAAATGCGGGTTGTGATAGAGAGCTTTTGCTGTTGCGGTGGAAAACCGGGTGGATTACAATTTAGAGGTGGAGTTAAGTTAAGAAGATGATTATGGGGGGGGTGATTTAGATTCATAGGACGCTGAGCATTTCCTTGGTTGCTCCACGAAAAATTCGGATGGTTCCTATAACCCGCATTGTAAGTATTGTTGTACGGAGCGGTGTTGGGGTTATAGGAAGGCCGAGGTGGATTTCCCATGTAGTCAACCTGCTCTTCAATTAAAATATTATTAGCCCAAGGAGGAGTCGCGGAGGAAGCAGACATCTCCGCCACTTGCTTTGTTAAGCGCTCAACTTGTAAAGCTAAATTTGCATTTGCGTCTATTTCAAAAATTCCGACTGGCTTGTTAGGCCGAGCTCGGGGCATATTCCATTGGTACGCATTCATGGTCATTTCCTCAAAAAGCTCTTGAGCGGCCTCCGGTGTCTTCTTATTTAATGTTCCCCCGGCGGCCGCATCAATCATTTGCTTAATTTAGAAATTCAAGCCATTATAAAAAAATTTGCACTTGTTGCCAAGTGGGAAGTGCGTGGTGAGGGCATCTACGCAAAAGCTCCTTGAAGCGCTCCCATGTATCATAGAGAGTCTCCGAGTCGATTTGCATAAATGACGCAATATTTGTTCGCATTTTGGCGGTCTTTGCAGGCGGAAAATATTTAGTGAGAAATTTTTCCGCCATATCGGCCCATGTAGTGATGGACTCCCTAGGAAGTGAGCCCAACCACTGCTTGGCCTTAGACCGCAAAGAAAAAGGAAAAAGACACAATCGAATGGCGTCATCAGTGACGCCATTGATTTTAAACGTGTCGCGGATTTTGAGAAAATTAGAAATATGACAGTTTGGATCTTTGTCCGGCTGACCATCGAAGGTCACTGATTGATGCACCATTTGTATGATGTTGACTTGATCTCAAAGTTATTGTTCGCCACCGCGAGGTGAACAATACTTGACTGTGTGCCTTCCAAATTTGGTCGCGCATAATAGGACATGGTTCGTTGCGTGGCCTCATTAGGATTTGGCGCGTTAGGATTAGGAGGATTAAGATCCATATTCGTTGTGTTAGTGTCCCCGATCGACTCTTCTAATTCTAATTGACTATCCTTATCATGAGAACGACGGCGCCGCCAAAGGGTTCGCTCGATCTCTGGATCAAAATGAATATTCGAAGCGCTACCTCGGGTTATACACTAAAAAGGAAAAAAAGGAATGAAGAAAAAGAGCGGATAATGAAAAGAAAAGAAAGAAAGAGGAAAACTAGACTATTATATTATTATTTTTTTGAAATTTAGAAAAAGCAAAATAAAATAAAATAAAAGCATGATAAAATTAATAGCTATCTTCTTTTCAAATTATCTTCGCAAGTCCCCGGCAACGGCGCCAAAAACTTGATATAAAAATTTAGGGTTTTGCAAAGTGAAATAGTTAAAGATTTTCTCCAAAACTATATCTGATAAAGGCAAGTGTACCTTATCGTCTATAGTATAGGATATTTAGAAATACCAAGGTCGTATTCCACGGGGCGCGTTAATTACTTCTACTTCGTGGAAAATCACTATTATCTTATCTAACGATTTTTGAGGTTTTGATTACTTAGATAAAAAAAGAGACAAGTTGCAAGCTAAATTAAAGGGAATAAACGATGGTAAAAGAGATTAGTGCACAATCAAAAGTCACATTAGAGTAAGAATAATCAAGCAAAAGGAAAATAAATCTAATTCCGTTTAATTAAAACTACTTGACCGTGGAGGTTCCTAAAGCTCGGACATGCCTCTCTCGAGGTTAATGCCCAACTAAATTTAAGAAAAATCAACCGGACTCTCGTTCTATAATTGATTACCTAAACTTGCTTTACGATGTGAACCCGCTATTAGATTTGACTCAAATCCGGGAGATCTACGTCATCCTCTCTCGAGGGGTGCATGCAACTCTCTTTACCCTTGAGTGATCGATTCATACTTTGAGCCTCTCGACTAACTAAGTATGAAAACTTAAGCGAAAATCATACATCGATAATATGGCCTCACTAGTTAAAATTCAAGGGTAATTCAAGTGTTTTATAAAAATGAAAAAAGAGAGCTTTAAAAAAATCATAACTTGATTATCTCATCCTCGGATCATTTCGATCGAGCACTATGAGAATTAGTTAATCATGGTGGAGGGGAAAGAGAAAGAAAAATAAAATTGCATGAAGGAAAATTACTAAGTAGAAAGAGAGGTGAAGAAAACTATGTCAACTTTTATTGAAATGAAAAACTATAACAACTCTTTAAGCAAGATTGCAAGCTAGAAATTTAAGGATTACAAGCTTAATAAACTAGTGCATGGAAGAAATCTAGTACATTGCATGAGAAGAAAAAGAGAACGAAAGTCTAAAAAAACATGAACATGAACAAGAAAAACTCACTATCAGCTCTAGCAGCACCTCCCCCTCTCCAAATTTCTGAACCCTGGACTCAAGGAGGGCCCTGGAATTTATAGGAAAAATTTTCAAGTTACACACCCCTTGGTCACGGGCGTGACCTAGGGGCGTGTAATCAATGATCTGCACTGCTGGGACAGTGGCGTGGGCTTTGCGTGACGGCGGGAGAAATTCGGACATTACACGCCCGTGTAACTTGGGTCACGGGCGTGTACTTGGATGGCTTCATTTAATGTGGCGTGGATCTTGCTTTCGGCGCGACGGTGTGCAGGGATCACGCGGGAAAGTCACGGCCGTGACATATGGGTCACGGGCATGACTCATGTTGACTTCTCGACGGTAGCTGACTGGGAAGATTCTATGATTACACGCCCTTTGGTCACGGGCGTGACTTTGGGTCACGGCCGTGACTGAGGGCGTGACTCGTTGTGGGCTAGCTCAATCAGCGCGACATCAACTCTGGTTTGATCTTCAGGTTACACGCCCCTTTGTCACGGGCGTGACCTTGGGCGTGACTTGTAAATTTCACTAATTTCTCCCAAAATTCTGCAAATATTGGAATTAAGCTAAGTTAGAATCAAAATTACAAAAAGAACTACTTATAACCTAAAATTGACATGAAAAGGAAAAATTCATTTTAAATAATTACAAAAATTTCTATTAAAAACTTATATAAATACTACTTATCAAACCCTTTCAATGATGATTAGTGCAGATCCTTAGAAGTTCTCATATATGCTCACCACTAACCTTGAATGCATCATGATCACCTTATGTGTCACTATACTACCATTGACAGGAGACTCCTAAAATACTCCAATTGTTCATCGAGACGTACTTTCGTTCAGTATTCTCTATAGGGAAGATTTTCTCCAATTAGCCTACAACTTAAGTGAACTGTAGTTATGTATGCCCTAATGTTGTGTTCCAAATTTCATTACATTCACACATGTCGGGGCTAGTCTAACCACTATCCCAAGTTTTTGGTAAGCGCAGACCAACTCAACATTGAACTAATTTAATCTCTATAATGGGAACATCACCAAAACATGACCAAATGTCCTAAAACTTTTACCATAGGTTACACATGACCTAATTACAAGATGGTCATAAATTCGTAATTTTCCCAACTATTTTGGCCAATTATAAATAATACATTAATGATAATGCACACCTTACTTTACACATGAAGTACAACTTCCTGAAGTCAAAATGCTCTCACTAAATTATCAGTGACATATAATGCATAAATATGATGGCTGACTGAAGTTCTAAATTTTTCATAATAATTATGACCACCATTTAAATATTCAAACATTTATGCCAATTGGATACATTACACAGCAAGTACCAAAATTACTTATTCAAAAATTCTACAAAAATTACCATAGACTTATAATTATCAAAATACAGCCTAGACAAATTTTCAGAATTTTCCAGATAATACTGATCATATAAATTCCATTAATACATAAGTGTGACAAAGGGCATTTTTAGTAATTTACAGTGTGAATGACTTTCAAAAATACTATAAAAGTTTCCAGAGATACATTTCAAGGTAAAATATCATATGACAGAGTATTGGATTTTTTCCTAGGTCTTAGATGATGTTTATTTCATTAATACACTTTGTGACAAAGTTATTAAACAAAAATGACTAAGAAAATTAATTCCAAAAATTCCCATAAAATTTTCAGAGGTATATAACATCCTAAAGTATCATGTATCAGAAAATCAGATTTAGCCTAAGTTGTTTGATCACTTTTATTTGATTAATACATTTATGTGACAAATACACTATTACTCAAATACTTAAGATTTTTCTTCCCAAAAATCCTAATATTTCTATAGATGATACTCTCCTTTGTGTTAGGTGTGTTGCCCAAATTTCATGAGCATACCACAAGCCATAAGTGATGAAATCACAAAATACACAAATGTATTATATGCACACCACCTCTTCATACATCATATTCCTATGAATATGAGATATTATGTTCTACAGTGAGCCAAATGGTCTCAAATTTTGACATGTTACTAGATATGACCTAACCATCATGTCACCCAAGATTTGGTTCAATTTGCATCTATTTAACCACTTTTATTTTATTAATATGAAAAATAATATTTATCATAAAACCATAGAAAAATGTTACCCAAAAATTAGGATTTTTGGGCATGGGGTGCATCTATGTTATTTACATATATGTCTAAAATATTAGACTAATCCAAGCAACCATGTGGTCTAGATCTACAAAATAAGGTCTGAATATTTTTTTGGACATGACTCAGTGTTGGGAATCGTACCCACATGATTCCTGATTTGAAGAAGTCATCATGTCAAGAATACTTCACTTTGTATTTGATCAAGATATCTAGCTCATAATCTCAGGAAAATACAAGTACATGTCGTCGAGAAAGATAGAAGGGATGGTCGGCAAAGTATGCTTATCGCTGTAATGATAGGCAAAGCAAACGCAGAGATACTATCAAAGAAAGGCGTGTCGTCGAGAAGAATGGAGTATCGTCGACATCAAAATAGCGGCCATGTCGACAAGACAATACTACAATTACAACGACAGAATGAACAAAGGAAGGTCCCAACGACACAGACAAAGGAAGCATATCGTCGTATATGCAGGAACGCCAGCATGTCCCGTATCGTTGAAATACAAGCATCAGAAGCAGAAGCAAGGAGACCTGAAGAATTACCAAAGCACAAGGGGCCGACAAAGACATGTCGTCGAGATACATTCCATGTCGTCGTAACGATGGAATATAACGTCGAGACAAATTCAAATCTCGCGGATGCGCTGTCAGAAATTAATGCCGTCGCCTGATTGTCCAATCAGGGGCCTGCTATGATGGTTGGGCGTCTGACAGGAAAGGAAAGCTAATGTGACCGTTATACGGCTTGTCCTCTCTATAAAAGGCAACAGGGTTGCCCTAGAAAAGATAACTTCGCGTGCAAGAAAGAACTAGCAAAAGTATCCCGCCGTTCAATAGAACAGTACATTCTTGCGGAGAAGAAGAAGAAGTTCTCAAGAAGCAGTCATCCTCACCGACTGCTAAGAAGCCAATCCACATCAGGCTAAGAAAGAATTGAAGAAGAACTGTGCATTCAAGATCTGATTCAGAGGCATTCTCTTCATTCTCAAGAAGCCGATCATCTTCAGGCTAAGGTTGCCGATCAACATCAGGCAGAAGAAACAGTTTATATATGTAATCTCTTGTAAGGCTTGCGGGCCATATTGTCTACCTTGAGGGCTGGAGAGCTGTGAGGCTTGAGGGCCAGGGCAGTGAACTCGCGAGTGCATTTGTCGAGCTTAAGGGCTCGGGGGCAGTAGGGACTTGCGGGTCTAGGCTGTTGGGACTTGCGGGTCCGAAAGGTAGGGCTTGAGGGCCTGAGTGTCGAGCTTGCGGGCTCGGGGCAGTAGGGGCTTGAGGGCCTAGGCTGTTGGGACTTGCGGGTCCGTGTTGTAAGGTTTGAGGGCCTGAACCTTTTGGCGGAGTTTGCCGAGCCTAGCGGATCGATGGGTAGGCGCAGAGGGACAGAGGACTACTCAAGACACCCGGTCTTGAGGAACCTCTATAGATCTTGTGTCGTCTGGTGAAATTTGTTTGCGTGTTTTCTTTTGTGCATTACTTAGTTTCTGATAACTCACGCTCATAATTCAAAAAGCATCAAGATCACCTAAACCCCCCCTTATAGGTGAACGTTCCATAACCAACAAGTGGTATC
This sequence comes from Dactylorhiza incarnata, assembly GCA_033032865.1. Taxonomy (NCBI): domain Eukaryota; kingdom Viridiplantae; phylum Streptophyta; class Magnoliopsida; order Asparagales; family Orchidaceae; genus Dactylorhiza; species Dactylorhiza incarnata. Next base: position 636,789 of record JAWHQI010000002.1, read on the forward strand.
AGAGCCAGGTTGATCAAAAGGAGACCTAACAGTCCGATCTAGATCCGAAACGTCTCACCATTGCCGGTGGAGATCAGAATCGTGAAATGAGAGCTATGAAGCTTCCTATTTGCACGAAGGAGAACTTTCCCATCTGGAAGGAAAGGGTCAGGCTCTTTATGGAAGCAGTTGACCCAAGAATCTACCTGACGATCAAGCAGGGCCCCTTCGTCCCTACTGGTACCTTGGGACTCCTTGATCGTATATATGGAGGGTACCGATGAGGTAAGGGATGACAGAAAATCCCTCCTCAACCAGGAGTATGAAGCCTTCAAACAGGGCAAAAGTGAAACAATCTCCAGCTGCTATGAGAGATTTTTCAAGATAGTGAATGGCCTGAGAAACTATGATAGGGAGTTCACGAACTCTGACTTAAATGACAAGTTTCTCAGATCCCTCACAAAGGAATGGGATATCAAGATATGCGCCATCCGAGAGATGGGTCAGCTGGGCATCATTGAGCCCAAGAATCTGTATGGGAAACTGCTGTCCCATGAACTTCAACTAAACACAAGGAAGGCTGAAGAAGAAGAAAGCTCAAAGGCGAGCTCAAGAGAAAGATCGGTGGCTCTAAAGGCTGAGAGCTCCAGAAGATCCAGGGGGAAGATCGCTGCTTCTCAGAATAGATCTGAGAGAAGTGAGGAATCAGGAGCCAGCTCCTCTGAATCTGATGACACTGATAGAGAGGTGTCCCTCCTTTCAAAGCAATTCAGAAAGCTGATACGTAGAAGAAGGAGGGATAACAGCAGAAACTCCTCCTCAAGCTCCAGAAGATCTGACCATCGGGACAGATCGAGGGCTCCCAGGGAGGACAGGTATAGGTCTAACTCCAGTAGACATGATTTACATAATACTGTTTGCTATTCTTGCAGCAAAACAGGACACATGGCTGCTGACTGCCCCTCGAAGAAAAAGGAATCAAGGAATCATGAAGAGAGAAGAAGCTCCAGGAGCAAGAGAACCTCTGAAAAGGGGTTTGTGGCAAAGAAGATCAAAACATTGAGTTATTCTGACTCAAGTTCCTCCAGACTGAGGATGGGGCACTCATTGGACTGATGTCTATTAATGAAGGTAACCAGGATGACAACTCTCCTGGAAAGGTAAAATACAGAACTTCTCTATCTGCTTCTGATTCTGAATCAGTAGCAGATTCCTTGCATGATGATGAGGAGGTCTCTGCTGCCAACAGCACTGCCTCACGATCCCAATATGAAGTTGAATCTGAACTGATAAGGCAATATAAATCCTTATGGAAAACCTTCAAAGGCAGTAAGTGTGAAATTTTTCGAATCTTTATGGAGCGAGCAGGAGTTAGTCAACTTCGAGATACTAGCCAAAACAACCAGAAGCAAATGGAGGCAAACAAACGATCTTTATTGATAGCAACTTCAATTTACAAGGCAAGGCATGCTTGGCGAGACATGATTTCGCCAGCACAAACACCAAAGGAAAATAAAACAAGTTGAAGATAACTTGAGACCGCGCGGTCTCCCTTGCGACCTCAGCAACCCGCCAGACCGCAACCCGCCAGACCGATCTCAGAACAACACCAACCCGCTGAACAGACCGCACCCTTCCTTTCCGAACTCCTGATTCTCCCGAACTCCAGCACCACAACTCCAAGCCGCAGACCGCCCGAACACTTTCAGAGGAAGAGGTGATCGCTGCTGCCCGCACTATCCGCAGAAGCTACGCAAGAGAAGTTCAATCAGCAGACCGCCCGGTCAGACAAACAGAGACCGCAGGAAAGAAGAGAACTCGGCTTACACTTGGTGTGTCTTATTTTGCTGCTACAGTGGCTCCTATTTATAGGCGTGGAACCTGATCCAGTCACCACCCTATGAGATAGGATCACCACCCCCCAGACCGCGCGACCTAACCGGTCACACCGCGCGATCAGCAATAGTACTCCTGCTTCATTTTGGTGAACTCGCCAGCTTCAACATCAACCATGAGAGACCGCCACTCTCATAGCAGATCGCGACTCCAAAGGAGATCGCCAGACCGCCCGAAGCTATTCACCCCCTGTGTTCGCCCGAGACCGCGAACACAGCCAGTTCGCCATCAACCCGCGAACTCCTGTCCGCATGCTGGTCTCCTCCTGAGACCGCAAACAGCGTCCAGCTTGCATACCAGTCTCCTCCTGAGACCGCGCGACTAAGACACTTAGTCCGCGAATACCACCAGAAAGCCCGGTCAGCCACCAGCCCTCATTCTGGAGAAACCTGGGACAAGCTGTGCGATCACACCAGACCGCCACAGCCTTGAGGAAGACAACCCGCCACGCGGTCACGCACAGACCGAGCGCACCTGAAGACGATCAACCCGCCACGCGGTCAGAGACAGATCGCACGGCCTTCACCTCCAGCCGCCTTAGACCAGATACCAACGATCAAGCCAGGAGATCGCATCTAGGCTAAGACAAGCCAGACCGCAGAGGCAGACCGCTAAGTCGTGCGATCACGCCAGACCGCCCGACCTCCTCCCAGACCACCCAGGTCCAAAAGACCTCTAACTTCCACTTCAATAATTTCAACAGTAAGAAACTCCTCAAGGTGCAAACCAAGGAGTTAGATTCCTTAAAACCTGTCCAATCCAAGCTCCAGGAGACAGCCGAGAGGCTAACTTCCATGAGCAAAGAAGTGGACAAACTTAAGGAAACCATACGGCTTAAGAATGCTGAATTAGGGCAGAAGAACAAGGTCATTAGGGACCTTGAAGAATTGTTGCTGGCTGAGAAGAAGCTTGCTTCCAGCTTCTCAATGCCCAAAACTATCCTGCCAATTATTAACACCTTCTCTGGACAGTTCAGAGAAGGTATTGGTTCTCATCAGGAGCCAGTCATGGGCCAAGATCCTGAAGCCAGACCTTCTAACAAGAAGGTGCTGAGAGCAAGTTTTTCAGCCCACAGACCTTCAACAACAGCAGCTAAAAAGATGGGAGAGGCTGTTATCACAAAGCCTGCTCCTAAGAAGGTGAACCAAAGGGTTGTGAAGCCAATTCCTCCCCCGGCTCACACACATGAGGTTCACCCTAGATCTGTAAGGCAAGAAACATTCTCTTCTGCTCATCAGCACTGCCACGCTACACAGATGATGAGGCAGAAGAGAAGATACAACAGATATAAGTGCTGGTGCTGTGGGAAAGTAGGCCACTTTGCACTGGACTGTTGGTTCAACCCAACAGGGCTCAATGCAAGGAAAGTGCAGAGCCCTCATGAGTTTGCGTTTCCTTTCTATCATCCTAACAGGAACCAAGGACCCAATCCTTATTGGGTACCTAAGGGGAAGTAATTTATTTTGCAGGTAAGTCCAAATACCAACCAATCTCCAATTTGGTATTTGGACAGTGGCTGCTCCAGGCACATGACTGGAGTCAGAAAGTATTTGAAAGAATTCATCCCTGTGGAGAATGGACCGACCGTCATCTTTGGAGGTTCAGAAAAGGGAGTTACCAGGGGCTACGGAAATATCTCTAATGGGTTAGTCACCATCACAAGGATAAGTGTCTGATTAAGAAGTCCTCAGATTCCGAGACTGTCTTAACTGGCACTCGGAGTGGGAATATTTATTGCTTAAATTTCCTGAATATAAATTCTTCCATGCCCATATGTCTAGTAGCCGATGGTAAAGAGGCTCTATGTGTATAATGGCACAAGAGACTTGCACACATCAACTACAAGACAATAGGCAAGCTTTTCTCGCTAAACTTAGTCAGAGATGGACCTGATATTAAGTGCATCAGAGATGGTCCTTGTCAAGCCTGCCAACTTGGAAAGCAGACTAGGACTATCTTCAAAAGCATTTCTAACAAAGAGTCGTCAAGGTGCTTATTTTTATTGCACATGGATCTATTTGGTTCCATGTCAGTTCATAGCTTAGGAGGGAAGGCATACACCCTTGTAGTTGTTGATGACTACTCAAGGTTCACTTGGGTCTTCTTCCTCAAAAAGAAATCAGATACACTAGACATCTTGAAGAATTTTGTCAGGCAAATCCAGAATGAGATGAACTGCTCGGTGGTCAAATTCAGAAGTGACCATGGGACAGAATTTCAGTCAGGGGCCATGACAGAATTCTGCCAAGACCTAGGCATCTCCCAAGAATTCTCCTCCCCCAGAACTCCTCAACAGAATGGAGTTGCTGAAAGGAAGAACAGAACCTTGACAGAGGCCAACAGGACAATGCTGAGTGACTCCTCATTACCAGAGTACTTCTGGGCCGAGGCTGTCAACACTGCTTGTCATGTGATAAACATGGCCTCAATCATCAAAGACCATAAGAAAACTCCCTATGAGCTAATGAAGGGCAGAAAACCAACTCTATCCTACTTTAGGATCTTTGGTAGCAAATGCTATATCCTTAATAATGGGAAATCCAAACTTACTAAGTTTGCTGAGAAAAGTAGTGAGGGTATTTTCGTTGGATACAGCTTCTACAGCAAGGCATACAGAGTATACAACCTCAATACCCAAACAGTGGAAGAATCTGTTCATATTGTATTTGATGAGACTAGCCTTATACATAAGGGCTGGTCTAGTTCTTTAGTGAATGCAGGTACAAGGGAAAGATTGGAGAAGCTTTCCATTGCAGACAATGCTGACACCCCACTCAACTACAAGAAGCAGTCAGTAATGGTGGAAATAGAAGTGGAACCTGCAGAAGATACAGAAATAGCTGAAGAATTGCAGGATGAAGAAGTAGCTCATACTGATATACCCAGAATATTACCAACTGCACTGAGACAAGTAAGAGATCATCCTCAAGAGCAGATAATAGGAAATGTCAACCAAGGTGTGCTGACAAGAAGTAGAGCTGCAAATCAAGCATTGTACCTGAGTTTTCTTTCTCAAATTGAACCCAAGAATTTTGAGGAAGCAAATCAGGATCCATTCTGGATTACTGCAATGCAGGAGGAACTGAATCAATTTAAAAGATGTAAGGTGTGGAAATTGGTTCCAAGACCCCAAGGACACAACATCATTGGAATCAAATGGGTCTACATGAACAAAATGGATGAAAATGGAGTAATCACCAAGAATAAAGCAAGATTAGTAGCAAAAGGCTACAGACAAGAGGAGGGAATCGATTTTGATCAGACATTTGCTCCAGTAGCCAGACTGGAAGCAATCAGATTGTTCCTAGCCTATGCAGCATTCAAAGGCTTCAAGGTCTACCAAATGGATGTGAAGTCAGCCTTCCTAAATGGTGACCTTAAAGAGGAAGTATATGTAGAGCAGCCTTCAGGTTTTGTCGACTCTACTCATCCTGACTATGTTTACTTTCTTAGAAAAGCCCTTTATGGCTTAAAGCAGGCACCTAGGGCCTGGTATGAGACTCTGTCAAGCTTTCTAATTGAGAACAAGTTCTCAAGGGGAAAGATTGATAAGACATTGTTCCTAAGGGAAGTAAAGGGCAAGATCTTGCTAGTGCAGATCTATGTTGACGACATTATCTTTGGCTCTACAGACAACAATCTCTGCAAAAAGTTTGCCAACTTGATGCAGGGAAAGTTTGAAATGAGCAGTATGGGTGAGCTCAAATACTTCCTAGGTCTCCAAGTGAAACAATCTGAATATGGCATTTTCATCTCTCAGACTAAATTAACTAGGGAGCTAGTCAAGAAATTTGGTTTGGAGAGTGCTTCTTCCATGAAAACTCCAATGGGAACCAATGTGTCTCTGGACAAGGATGAAAAGGGCATACCCTTTGATGAAACCAAGTACAGATGCATGATTGGATCCTTGCTTTATCTCACTGCCAGTAGGCCTGACATAATGTTTGCAACGTGTATCTGTGCTCGATATCAGGTGAATCCCAAGGCATCTCACTATGTCTCTGTGAAGAGAATTCTAAGATACCTAAAGGGTACATTTAATCTTGGCCTATGGTACCCTAGGAACAATGAATGTGAACTGACGGGTTATTCAGATGCAGATTATGCAGGATGCAAGGAAGATAGAAAGAGCACCTCCGGAACATGTCAATTTCTTAGAGGAAGACTGATTTCCTGGAGCAGTAAGAAGCAGACGAGTGTGGCAATCTCAACCGCAGAATCAGAGTACATCTCTGCTGGCAGCTGCTGTGCCCAACTGTTATGGATTCAACATCAACTTGAAGACTACAACCTAAAGATGACCAAAACACCCCTGTTTTGTGACTCTTCAAGTGCTATCTCAATTGCTAAGAACACTGTATCTCACAGCAGGACTAAGCATATTGAGATCAAGTATCACTTCATCAGGGAGCATGTGGAGAATGAAGATATCACACTTAAATTTGTCCCAACAGACAAACAAGTGGCTGATATATTTACCAAGCCCCTAGATGAAGCTAAGTTTAACTTCTTCAAATTCCAATTGGGGATGTTAAACTTAGAGTGAAACTCAACTCTATTATTTACTAATGCCTTTCTAGATGAGTTGTTAGAAATTCTCACAGGACTTCAACGAATCACGACTAAGCAAGGGGGAGCCATTCCCTACTTAGAGAAGTAGAAGGCAAGAAGTCAGAAAGGGGGAGAAAGGGTGCTCAAAGAAGAGACATCAAATCAAGGGGGAGCTACAAAATTGATGTACTCAAAGACACCCTAAATCAAGGGGGAGCTAGCTCAAAGATAAGTTATATCTTGACACACCTTCTGTTAAGATTATGATATTTATTGTCATGTGAAGTAGTCTTGAAATGAGATTCTGACTTCTTTAAATAGGGGGAGATTGTTGGGAATCGTACCCACATGATTCCTGATTTGAAGAAGTCATCATGTCAAGAATACTTCACTTTGTATTTGATCAAGATATCTAGCTCATAATCTCAGGAAAATACAAGTACATGTCGTCGAGAAAGATAGAAGGGATGGTCGGCAAAGTATGTTTATCGCTGTAATGATAGGAAAAGCAAACGCAGAGATACTATCAAAGAAAGGCGTGTCGTCGAGAAGAATGGAGTATCGTCGACATCAAAATAGCGGCCATGTCGACAAGACAATACTACAATTACAACGACAGAATGAACAAAGGAAGGTCCCAACGACACAGACAAAGGAAGCATATCGTCGTATATGCAGGAACGCCAGCATGTCCCGTATCGTTGAAATACAAGCAGAAGCAAGGAGACCTGAAGAATTACCAAAGCACAAGGGGCCGACAAAGACATGTCGTCGAGATACATTCCATGTCGTCGTAACGATGGAATATATCGTCGAGACAAATTCAAATCCCGTGGATGCGCTGTCAGAAATTAATGTCGCCGCCTGATTGTCCAATCAGGGGCCTGCTATGATGGCTGGGCGTCTGACAGGAAAGGAAAGCTAATGTGACTGTTATACGGCTTGTCCTCTCTATAAAAGGCAACAGGGTTGCCCTAGAAAAGATAACTTCGCGTGCAAGAAAGAACTAGCAAAAGTATCCCGTCGTTCAATAGAACAGTACATTCTTGCGGAGAAGAAGAAGAAGTTCTCAAGAAGCAGTCATCCTCACCGACTGCTAAGAAGCCAATCCACGTCCGGCTAAGAAAGAATTGAAGAAGAACCGTGCATTCAAGATCTGATTCAGAGGCATTCTCTTCATTCTCAAGAAGCCGATCATCACCAGGCTAAGGTTGCCGATCAACATCAGGCAGAAGAAACAGTTTATATCTACAATCTCTTGTAAGGCTTGCGGGCCATATTGTCTAGCTTGAGGGCTGGAGAGCTATGAGGCTTGAGGGTCAGGGCAGTGCACTCGCGGGTGCGATTTGTCGAGATTGCGGGCTCGGGGGGCAGTAGGGACTTGCGGGTCTAGGTTGTTGGGACTTGCGGGTCCGAAAGGTAGGGCTTGAGGGCCTGAGTGTCGAGCTTGCGGGCTCGGGGGAAGTAGGGTCTTGAGGGTCTAGGCTGTTGGGACTTGCGGGTCCGTGTTGTAAGGCTTGAGGGCCTGAACCTTTTGGCGGAGTTTGCCGAGTCTAGCGGATCGATGGGTAGGCGCAGAGGGACAGAGGACTACTCAAGACACCCGGTCTTGAGGAACCTCTATAGATCTTGTGTCGTCTGGTGAAATTTGTTTGCGTGTTTTCTTTTGTGCATTACTTAGTTTCTGATAACTCACGCTCGTAATTCAAAAAGCATCAAGATCACCTAAACCCCCCCCCCCCCTCCCTTATAGGTGAACGTTCCATAACCAACACTCAGTGTAATGGCCCTATGGGGAGTTGTAGGACACCAAACTTGGTGATTCAAAGCCCTATAGGTAGTAGACCTCAAGGGATACAAAAGTTATCTCAGCTACTTTTGCCTAAAACAACCTCTAAGTGGCCTAAATATTTAATTTAAAATCTGCATAAAGTGTGACAATTCATTTCATTTATAGTAAAGTGGTATGCGTATAACCATCCCCCCCTGAGATCAAGGGCTGTGATTATGTCTCCTACATCCAGCCAATGGCCAGGAATGCTTCCAGCTCGGCCACCTTCCAACCACATTTCCCGGCCACCCACTGCTCACCACATTTCACAGCTGGAAGGCAACACGGCTGCCGGAGATGGCTTCTCCGGCGATCCAGAGCTAGGAGAAAAGCTCGGGAATTCTCTCTCTTCCTCACATGGGATCGGGCTCAATTGAGCCCGATTTCACTCCTAAGTAGATATAAATGCTAGCACAGAGGGAGAGGGGGAGAAACAGACCTCAATTGTGGCTCGACGACGTGTGCTCCGGCGTGCGGCCATGGATTTCTCCGTCTCCGGCGAGCTTGCCCGATCTGTCGATTCTCCATCGTTTTATCTGCTCCAATAGGCTGTCTCGACTGCTAAGGACCTTCTGAAGATGATGGAGGGGTCGAATGAGGGAGAGGTTTGCTGTATAGAGAGAATGGGGAGTGGGGTGTTTGGTCATGACTTGTACAACCCCTACCCTACTGTTTGGGTGGCTGCCATGCCTGAAATGACTGTTCATGTCCTGAGGAATTCGGTTGGGGGCTTGGGCTGAGGTGGTGGCGGCCATGGAAGCTCCTTCACTCCAAAATCGCTTTTCCCTTTAAGCTTTTTGGGAAAAATGGCATTTTCACCCCCATGATCATCTCCTCTCTCCAAATTCAAATGTGGGGTGCTATTAAGTTTGTGTCATGCTGGTTAGGCATGGGTGGGGTCTTGGTTCATATGGGTTTCACTAAGTCTTTCAATTTCTCCCTTAAGGCCTTATGTTGACCATGGTTGACTTTTGGGTTGACTTGGTTAAATTGGTGGGTGGGTTAGCCCCATTTGGTGTCCATGAGTCACATAACCTTACCCAAAGTCTATTGGGTCATGGCGTGGCTTCAATTTGCTTAATTGATCCATATGGTGTGAGTTTGACCCAATTTGGCCTAAGGTTGACTTTTGTCAAATTGAAGGGACTGGTTGACCACTTTATGGGGTCTTTTGGGTCCATTAGATTCCTAATGGGGTTATGAGGTTAGGGGTCAAGTCAATTTAACCAATTGAAGGCCAATCGGTCCTTGATTGGGTTGATTTGGGCTATGTTGACTTTGGTCAATACCTTGGAATTGAGTGGAATTATTTAGTGACTATTGACCTAATGACCTCCCTTAGTGGTTTAGGTAACCTAGGTAAGGTCAATTTGAGGTATTGAAGGTCAATTGAGTCCAATTGTGTTGAATAGGGCTATGTTGGCCTAAGTTTGACTTTGGTCAATTTGGCCTATTTGGGTGACCAATTGTAGGGGTTCTTGGTCAAATGGGTCTCCCTTAGGGTTAGGAACATAGTGGTGAGTTCAACTTGTACTTGTGAGTGCAATTTGGGTAGTTTGACCAATGTTGACTTATGTACCATAAGGGACCCTGTGTGAGTTCACCTAACTCAAAGAGTCCAAAGGTCACCCCTTGTCTCAACTCACCCTTCTCTCCTCATGTTATGCCCTAACATCATCATGGGGTCTAGTAGGATTGGGGATGTTGCACCTTTTCTGCTTACCCCAATAACTTTATCCATCCAATTAGTATTTACAATAATACCTACTCCAATACCTATTTTATTTTGTCCCGTGTACCATAATTTAAAACCTGAATTATCTAGAAATTTAGCTTTCTCACCAACCCATTTAGTCTCTTGTAGACATTAAATATATATCCTTCTCCTAATCATTGTATCCACTACTTCCATCGATTTTCCATTAGCGTACCTATATTCCCACTTCAAAACCTAAGTCGATCACAAATCTTATGATCTATTTTTCTAGGACGCCTAATATGTGGCTGCCTAATATGTGAGGGCTCTTGCATATTTAACACTACACTCAAGTTCTCTTGGAGGTGCGGTGATCTTTGCCAAGACGCCGCATTCAGACCATACGACGAGGACTCTTGCCTATTTAACACTACACCCAAGTCCTGGAGATATAGCGGTCCTTGCCAAGACGCCGCATTTGGACCATACGTCACGTTCCTTAAGGGAAACAACCTAGGTTTAGCACAATTTCCCAAAAGATCCATATTCATAAGGGTGACTAAATTTTACGCTTGTCATCTACCTAACACAACCCTCACCATTTTTCACCATCACCATTTTTCTGAACAATCTTATATTGCCGCAAAATGAAGTCGAGCTCTTTGATGATGTCGTCACAGATATGGAACCTAAACCCTAAACAAAGGGAGGAAGAAGAATATCGAGTGTCAGACTATATCTATTCAGTTGGCGTCTCCGTCGCAAGGAAGATGAACAGAATTTGTACTCTTCGTCACATGAGGATACATGATCGTCATCATCGTGAGGATACATGCTCGCCATCGTCGTGAGTAAGAAGCTTAGAAGCTCTCAAATTCCATTTTCTCCCATCGGCAGTTTAGTTCCAAACTTTTAGGTTGGGTGGGAGATAAATCGTATGCGGTCTGAAAGAATAAGAATATGTTAAAATCTAAAGTTAAAACCTAAAGCCTAACCAATATGCACTATCTGATCATAGTTCAAGGGGTGCTAATTGAACCGCCCGGGTTGCTTAATAACCGGACCAGTTTTCGGTTCACCGGTCCAACCGGCCGGTTCATCGGTTCTTGATCGGTTTTCGGCAGAGACGATTTTAAGAACCTAACCGGACCACCCGGGGAACTGGTCGGCGGTCCGACTGATTGAATTGGCCGGTCCGGTCCAATTTTTAAAACCTTGAAAAATAGAGAGAGAAAGAGAGAGAGGTGAATTTTTTCCCTTGACCTTTTAAATTTACTAAAATAGCTATGTGAGAGACGACAAACCACATAAGAATGAGTGCTCTTCTTAAGAAAAGATAAAGTATTTTTAAGACGAAATAAAATTCTTTCTAAATTAACTGTGAAACTCAAAGAGAATGAAAAATAAATTTTCTTAAGAATTATATAATATTATTAAAGTACACTTCCATAAATACATGTTTCACACCCAGTGTTGCTAACAAAATGACATGAAAATTTTAACATATTATTTCTAGGTTCCTTACTTCACTTTTTTCATTACGCACTTTCAATGATACATAAACACTCATTTAACATGCAATCATCACCGGCCATTACTAGGCTCTTCACAGCTAACAAATGACATTACATTCTACCCACACCACGATTTACTCTACTCCTCTAACCCTCCATTTCATTCATCTAATCACTTAAGCATAATACACAAAGGGAGAATCGAAGAAGAAAAAAATGAAATACCATATAAGTGGTACCTTCTATATTCACCTCGATTTAAGGAAATATTCAAGTATTCCATTCCGCACTTTTAATGGTACATAAGCACCCATTCAACATGCAATCAAATGCAATCATCACTAGCCATAACTAGGTTCTTCACGGCTCACGAATGACATTACATTCTACCCACACCGTGGTTTACTCTACCCCTCCTACTAATGGGAAATGTGTGTGAGAGAGAGAGGTTGGGGTATGCTCTTTATGAGTCCAGGAAGACTTGAATTGTTGCCCGTAATCTGCGATCACTAGTCGCTGAAGAGACCAGTGGTCAACGATTATTCATCATTGTAAAGGTACGCGATCACCGATCATTAATCGAGTGGGTGGTCGGTGATCAACGATCTCTAAGGGCAAAGGAGGTCGATGATCAATGATCAGAAATCGACAAACTGCTAGAGGTTGGGAAACAATTTGTGATCTTCGGCCGACTGGTTGGCAATCAACGAATTGGGTAGTCAATCATCGTCGACCAATTGATCTACGATCGTTTACCCCGTGGGCAAACATAATTTTGCTTCTTTTTCCTTTCCTGTATTCAGGTTATTGATGATTGTCCATTGGGGGTCCCTCAGTGCGTCCAACGATAGTACCCTGTCTGCGAAAGTGCCCAAATACGATGATACTCCTGCCACTCGCAGTCCTCTGAGCGCATAATTACAGTCCTGATTTTGTCTTTATGGAGGAATTTTTATTTAATTAAAAGTGACAGTGCATGCCCCCTGTGCCGGCATGGCAGTACCCCAACCACTACAGTCTCTCTACCACGACATTACCCCTGGTCATATGGGTGAACCGAAATGGTGGAGAAGAAGATGACAGTAAGAGAGAGCTTCGCACCTGAGGAATGGTGCAAAATTTGAATGTCGGCTTCATCCAATGCCGCGATGAAGATGAGAGCCTGATGGTGTATCCGTCGATGCCTTGGTGCTTTCAATTAATGAGGAGAAGAAGAGGAGTGCCAACTTTCTTTCGCCCTAGATGTTTGGATACACGAGGAACTAAGGACATATGAAAGCAGCGACATGGGGGGATCTTGGGGAGGCCGGTTCGAGCAGCAAGATGGTGGTATCGCGGGGAGGCTGGGTGGGGGCATTTTGATATTAGCCTGATCCAGCCGTCAAAATTAATTTGATGGACAGCCAGGGGGTTACACCATGGGTTGCATAATTTTTTCTTTGTATATATAATATAAATATATAGATTCATAGTTTATTATTGCTTTTGAAGTTTCTTATTTCTACTAATAGTCTTGTAGATGATTCTTATTGCTCTTATGTTTGAGACAAAATAATTTTATACAAGCGACATTAGGAAGTGTAGAAATTGTATTAGTCCTCGTGGTTTCAAGCCAATGTCAAATTAGATCCTAAAATTTTTAGTTGTCAAAATAGTCCTCGAACTTTTCAATTATGGAGTCAAGTTTGTTGATATTTACCTAGATTAATTACCCCTAGCACAAAACAAATAAAAGATTGAGAAGACAAACTTAATATGTAAAGAAGTACCAATTCAATAAAAAAAGGATCATCATTATGACTAGTACGATCATCATTAAAACATTATGCAGCTTTTTGTGTCTGTCTAACGAAATATTTCAGCATCAATCATCGCCAACAAAAAACATGTGAATACCATCCGCCATTGAAACAACAAGGAATTAGCTTAAAGAATAGTTTTGCAACTATTTAATTTAATTTAACATGTTCCTAATGATCCCAAATTTAACATAATGTTGCAAATTTAACATCTTACCGCTCGGTGGAATATAGCCGGAAGAGGCCTTTGCTCGAATGAAGAATGTCGGAGGTAGTAGTTGCTCGAAGGATTTCCGTTGGAGGAGGTTGCTTCTAGAAGGAGAACCATCAGATTGTTGCTCGAAGGAGTCACAACTAAAGGAGGGCGCTACTCAATGGACTTGTGCCAGAGGAGTACAACTAATGTAGGCCGCTGCTCGAACACCGGAAGAGGCCGAATGCTCGAAGGAGTACTGTTGGTTCACATATCTGCTCACCTCTGCCCACCCTCGAATTAGGAAAGGAGAAGGGCTATGTCGATTGGAAGTTTGGAAGAAAAGGCTCTGGTTTCGAAGACATAAAGACATTATGCTAAAATGTCGAGTTGCCCTTGAACTGCACAGAAAATGTAGCAGAATGTTGATCAATATGATGAAAATGACACAACTTAAAATTTTAAGAACCAATTTGACCTCTAAACCTCAGGGCTAAAATGATTTTTGTCCCGTTGAGGAAAGACCAGATATTAATGCAAACTGATCATACTCCTGGGTCCTGGTAGATTGATTAAATATGAGAATTGTTAAAAGGCACTGCACTTTTGGCTAGTCACATCGTTTTGTTAAAAACATCACACTTTTTCATGTTTTGTTACAGACACCTAAAATTATTAGTTGCACCGCAGTAGTGTTAAAGACATCCCAACTTGAATTTCAATAAAATGGAAAATCATAGGACTACATCATAAATTTCAGTAAAAAAAGCAAATTGTTGTAAACAAAAAGTTATTAATTTTGTCCTCCTTGAATGTCATGGTCTTCATATTCTATAAATATAAAAAAAGGTGGTGTTATTAGTAAACCTACTTTGGTTGCTAACAAACCAAAATAAATCTGGTTCACTTCATTTATCCATTTTTTCAAACCTAAAAAACTCCTATAGCAAACCATTAGGTTTACGCCCTCTCATTCGGTCCAGAACTCCCGCAACCCTTGTGATCCTGTGTCGTTTCTTCTCCCTCGCGCATTCTTCTTCCTCGCTGACACCTTGCGATCCTACGCCGTTTCTTCTTCCTTGTGGATTCCTCTTCCTCGTCGATACCTGCTCGGGATTGTTCTTCCTCGCCGATACCTGCTCGGGATTGTTCTTCCTCGCCGATACCTGCTCGGGATTGTTCTTCCTCGCCAATACTTGCTCGGGAGTCTTCTTCCTCGCCGACACCTGCTCGGGAGTCTTCTTCCTCGCCGACACCTGCTCGGGAGTCTTCTTCCTCGCCGATACCTGCTTGGGATTGTTCTTCCTCACCGATACCTACTCTATCTCAGTTGGAGGCCCGTTTCTTCTTCCTCGTTACCTACCCCTTGTGATTCTAGGTATAATCAGTTAGGTGTAATGTCCACGTCTTCTGCTATTCCAGTTAGATGTAATTCCAGGTCTTCAGTTAGGTGTAATTCCAGGTATAATCAGTTAGGGTCCGTTCGTTTCACAGACATTGATATTAAAGTATTGACTTTCAATCCAATATCAATACACACGAGAAATGACATTGAGTTTAAATCCAATTCTTTTGTTCGTCTGTATAATGATTTTCTGTCGTAGGAATTGATATTCATTACTTTTTAATGTTCGTTTGCAGAAAGACTTTCTTTTATAGGAATTGACATTGATAATGTTGAGCTTCTAAGTTTCTTCCTGCAAATTATCATAAGCAATAACGCGTTTTTTAGCCCGACACGCGATTTTTTCGCCGGGGCGCATTTTTTTTGCCCGGGAGCGATTTTTTCGCCAGGGCGCGATTTGTTTGCCCGGGCGGGTTTTTTTCGCCGTGGCGCGTCTTTTTTGCTCTGGCGCATTTTTTTCGACAGGGCGCGATTTTTTCGCCTGGGCGCGATTTTTTTGCCCGGGCGGGTTTTTTTCGCCTTGGCGCGTCTTTTTTGCCCTGACGCGATTTTTTTCACCAGGGCACGATTTTTTTTGTCGGGCGCGATTTTTTTCGCCTGAGCGCGATTTTTGCGCCAACGCGCCCGGGGGAAAAATCGCGCCCGGGCGAAAAAATCGCGCCCGGGCGAAAAAAAGCGCGCGGGCGAAAAAATCGCGCCCGGTCGAAAAAAATCGCGGCCGGGCGAAAAAAACCCGCCCGGGCGAAAAAAATCGCGGCCGGGCGAAAAAATCGCGCACCGGCGAAAAAAAACGCGCCCGGGCGAAAAAATCGCGCCCAGGCGAAAAAATCGCGCCCGGGAGAAAAAAATGCGCCCGGGCGAAAAAATCGCGCCCCGGCAAAAAAAAACGCGGCCTATAGAAAAAAACACGCCCGGGTGAAAAAATCGCGCCCGGGCGAAAAATTTGCGCCAGGGCGAAAAAAATGCGCCCGTGCAAAAAAATCGCGTCCGGGCGAAAAAACGCGCCCGGGCGAAAAAATCGCGACCGGGCGAAAAAATCGCGCCCGGTCGAAGAAATCGCGCCCGGGCGAAAAAAACGCGCCCGGGCGAAAAAATCGCGCCCGGTCGAAAAAATCGCGCCCGGGAGAAAAAAACGCGTCCGGGCGAAAAAATCGTGCCCCGGCAAAAAAAAACGCGCCCTGTCGAAAAAAACGCGCCCGGGCGAAAAAATTGCGCCCGGGCGAAAAAAAACCGCCCGTACGAAAAAATCGCGCCCGGACGAAAAAATCGCGCCCGTGCGAAAAAATTGCTCCCGGGCGAAAAAAATGCGCCCGTGCAAAAAAAATCGCGTCTGGGCGAAAAAATCGCGCCCGGGCGAAAAAAACGCGCTCGGTCGAAAAAATCGCGCCCGGTCGAAAAAATCGCGCCCGGGCAAAAAAATCACGCCCGGGCGAAAAAATCGCGCACGGGCAAAAAAAATCGCGCCCGGGCGAAAAAAACGCCCCCGGGCGAAAAAATCGCGCCCCGGGCAAAAAAATCGCGCCCCGGGCAAAAAAATCGCGCCCTGCGAAAATAATCGCGCCCTGCGAAAATAATCGCGCCCGGGCGAAAAAATCGCGCCCGAGCAAAAAAGACGCGCCCGGGCGAAAAAAAAACCCGCCCGGGCAAAAAAAATCGCGCCCGGGCGAAAAAAAAACATGTCTGGGTGAAAAAAACGCGTGTGGGCAAAAAAACCGCGTCCGGGCGAAAAAAATGCGCCCGGGCGAAAAAAAACGCGCTAGGGCGAAAAAATTGCGTCTCGGCGAAATAAACACGCCCGGGTGAAAAAAATGCGCCCGTGCGAAAATATCGCCCCGGGCGAAAATATCGCACACGGGTGAAAATATTGCCCCCTGGCGAAAATATCGCGCCCGTGCAAAAAAAATCACGAAAGGCGTGAAAAATCGTGTTCGGCCGGAAAAATCACATCCGGACGGAAAAATTGTGTCCGGGCGAACAAATTGCATTCGGGCGAAATTTCCGCGTCCTCGCAAAATATCACGTATGGAGCCAAAAATAGCGTACGGGCGAAAAAATCACGTACGGGCAAAAAATGCGCATTGGGGCAAAAAAAATTGATATCCTTTTGGAAAGTCGGAGTTGGCGATCTCAATATCCACCCCTGGAGATAAATATTGGATCAATAGGTTTTTAGGTTAGGGTGAATATCGTCGACTTTCCACCAGAAAGCCAATTCCACATTACAATTGTTGGTACGAACAACAGAAATGACTTTCATATTCTCAAAGTCAATACTTCAATATCAATGTCTGTGAAACGAGCGGACCCTTAGGTATAATCAATGTCTTCTGCTATTGGTATAATCGGTTAGGTTGTAATGTCCAACTCTATTTTGTTTGGACTACATTTAAGAAAATGTATAATAAGAAAATCATTTAGTTATCCTTATGAAAATCTATTCTTTGCAACTCTATTGTTTGGACATTTTGGCTATGTTTAGAAATCAGGGAACGCACAATCCAAATTAGTTATGTTGTTTTTGTGTTTACTCAGGATTCTATTCTTTGTGTTTACGGATCCTATGAATGTAAACAAATTGCTCAAACATTTTGTTATTCTCTTGCTCTAGGTTTAATGATGGATGTACACCCTTCTTCACCAGTTACATCAACAGTTATATCAGAAACATTGACTGAAACTGCATTTGGTGTTCATTCCTCCATGGAGGTTGCTATCTTTAATCCATCACCTGAAAGGTACCCTTTGCAACCCAAAGTAGTTGTGATAGTTTAATGTTCTATAGTCGGCGATATGGTTTTATTGACTATGATATTTTATTCATTTCGTTGGTGAGTAGTGGATCGGATGTGAAGGTTGATGTTGGTAGTCATTTTGAAACAAAAATTCAGTTTCAAAGTGCACAATGTGCCTCTGAGAATCCTCAAGAGGGGGTGAATAGAGATTTAAATTTATTTCTAACTTAGATGTGCAAGTACAATAAAAACATAAGTGCTATGATTCAACAAATACTTATCCAGAATAAAACAGTGCTGAAATATAAAGCAGAAAAACAGTAAGGTAATCTAAGCTATGAGGGACAACACAGAAAATAAACAACCCAGAAGGCACACAGATTTTTATAGAGGTTCCCCAAAATGTGGGTACTCCCCTCCTCTACCACCTGGTAGGGATGCACTAACTGTGTCTGAGTCTTTTGGTAAGGAGACTCTTAGAACCACTGATCTTTTGACAAGGAGATCATTAACCACCAGATCTTTTGATAAGGAGATCTTGAACCACCAGATCTTTTGATAAGGAGATCTTGAACCACTGAATCCTTTGGAAGAGGGATTCTCAAAACTCTTTTACAGGGAATGATAAGGAGAAAGAAAGAAGGGGGGGAGAGTATGAATTTTGTTTTCAAAATTCTTATGAAGGCTGTATGAAGAACAACTTCTTGGATCTTTCACTGGATATGCTCTTGATTAACTCCTGCTTATGATAGTGTTGTATTGTAGGAGCTATGGATGTCAGATCCTTTTGTTTTCACTGATTGAGATCTTTGCTGTTATATAATTGTGATAAAGAGCAACTTTCAGATCCTCTATTCTATGAGATGGAGAGCAGTAGTTGTTTCTTCTCTGTGTGTGCTCTATTAGGGTTCATGAGGAAGAAGAAGAAGAGAAAGCCCAATAGAACAATATTTTCGATTGTGATAAGTGCTTTGTCCTTCTCTTTCTTCTCTTGCCTTTTATTGTACTCACACAGATTTGAATTTGTTTCCCTTTCTAGTAAGACCTGAAATGGTATTCTGCTCTGGACAATCTCTTTCTTCCCTTCTTTAATTCCCGATCTGTTCACCAACATTAAGCATGTTTCTAAGAAAGCTTTTTGTCCTCTTATTAGTTCTTCTTTCTATTTGAGGCAATTAATGAGCCGTTGGAGAATGGTCTTGAGTGAGGTGGGCCATGAAAGAGGGTCCAAAATGATAGCTGAAAAGGTTTCCCTGTTCAGACTGTATTCGACGTAGCGTCGAGTTCTCTTCCTCTCTTATCGACGCCCTTTGACGCGCTATTTCCACACCGCTAATTAGCGGGCACGAAATGCGGTACGACGGCAGTGCACCGGTCGTTGTCAAGTAATAAAAGTAGGGAGTAGCTCCCCGAATATCGTTCTCAAAGGACCGCAAGTTGGGTAGTATGATTTGCCTGTTAGGAGATTAATTATGAGGGTTTCTAAGTTGAACAAAACAGGGGGGTTTTGATTGGTTTTGTAGAACCGGAATGAGAAAGCTAAACAAACTATGCGGGTCGCAATCACCGCGTCGCTTGGTGGATGGATTTAGTGCAGGCCGTGATGTCGTGCTTCGCTTAGCGGATGGCCGGTGAGCAAATGGATGAGGTGAGTGCAAATGCGAGAGTTGAGGGTCGAAGGCACCTCTTCGCTATCACTTCCAGCTTTTGCTAGAGCGAGTGCTAGAACGTGTGTGTGTAAGTGGAGCGGGGGCGGAGCGCATCACAACACAGCATCAAGTAAAGAACAATATCATAAACAAACTCCCATTCATAGACAAATAGAGGTTCACTTTGTTCATTACATCAATGAAGAGTTCATATCAAAAAAGGAGAAGGGGTAGAAGGGACCACGAGATGAGGAGCCTCGCCGTGGATCTTGGTCGGAATGGGGGGTCGTCACGCCTCCTCCGAGCTCAGTCCTTGGTTGCTTCCGGGGCCTAGAGGCTGTCACTACCTCCAACCGTCGCCCGTCTTCTTCTCAGAGCTGGGTCACTTCTGCTTCGCCCAATGGAGATGTCCTCCTCATGGAATGCTAGCTGTAGATGGCGGAGAATGCTTCCGGGATCCTAGATGGACCTTAGGATCAATGGATGAAGCCTTCCCAAAGGGGGGAATGGATGGGAGGAACTTGGAGAGGTGAAACGGCGGACGGGCGCGGAGAAATCGCGCCTCCAAACAGTGCTGGATCCCTAATTTCGCGGAGCAGCGGCTTAAATACGGAGCAGAATAAACACTGCGCACGGTCAGTGGCGCACGACCAATGGTCGTGCGCGAAGGAATGCCTGTGATCGTGCGCAGTCAACCTGTAGCAAAGAAAGAGATGTCAATTAACGCACGGTCAGGGGCGCACGACCAGTGGTCGTGCGCGAAGGGGTCCTCTGATCGTGCGCCATCGCTCTGTCTGGGAAGGGAATTAATGCACGACCACTGATCGTGCGCCTGATCGTGCGCGAAGGAATGCGCACGATCAGAGGCTTTCTAGGCCAAAAATTGCCCCGCACCATCCCGAACGTTCGCGCGATCCCAGGACCTGCAGGAAAAATGCATATGACCCCGATCCGTGCACACCACCGGATCCATAACGCAGGCATACAGTAATATATAAGAAAAACATGCCACAAAGGGGAAGGATTGCACAAAAGGCGCAGATACGCCGTGATATCAATATAAGCATATATGAACAGTAATTGAAGTGCAATGACACTAAAACAACCCCAGATGAGGCCGGAAATCACTGTATAAACCAGACTCATCACACCCCCAGACTTACCTGTTTGCGCGTCCCGAGCAAACAAATCCGGCGGAGCGAGAAAAGACATAGCTGGGTTAGAAATTGCAAGGACGGAGTAATATGCGAAGTCTCATACACATGTGCATAGAAATCTAATAAAAAGAATTTTTAGTTATGCAAAATAGTCTACATAATTTAACAACGTAACTATATATTATTTCTACTCAAAAGTTGAATCATAGGGAATCACTCGGTCATGCGTAGAAAGAAAGTAGAAAGGCTGTTGAGGCGAACATTACTCAACACCGGAGTTCGGAACAACCTCCACTGAAATCCATCAGTGTCGATGACCATAAGCTCACCCGTTCGCACTCTCTCCACGGCATTCGTATGATTCGATGCGCAAATCAATAGGACTTTAGGTTATGATTTAGGCTTAGGCTTCGGTGCGGTAAACAATGATAGATGCGGGGGCTTAGCGCACATAACCCAAATGAGCCTGCAAAAGAAACATTATCTCAGCAGTAATAAAAATGTGTACACCACTTATTCCCAAATATCTCTTTATACATTTTTTCTTTTTTCTTTTTTTTTCTTTTCTCATTTTTTTCAGATTTCAACTTTGCGCAAGTAGATACAAAACAGCTATATCTTCAATAACGCATTTCCACCACAATCAAAAATATACACCGCGTCAACACCCCATTTTTTTTAAATGCACAAATTGCTTGAGCTCAGAATTTGGTGTGCGATTAGGATAGTCTTTTTGGCTTTGGTGAATTGAAGGTGGAGATGAATCAACGGGATTGGGTAGGCACAAGGGGCTAGCAAGGATAAGATGTTAGGACCGGAATACAAAGCTCAAACTGGCCAACATGATGGCCTACGTCACGCTCACGCACTGAACTAACTCATACCCATGCTTCGAGAGTCGCTTGGGGCAAGTTCTTAGTCACCGAGAAAGATGATTCTTCCTCCCGACTCGAGCAATACGAGCCTAGCACCCCTCTACACACATCCCTACACTACCAATTGATTCGCACCGGATTCACCGCTTTTGAGTAGAATAAACTAGAATTACGCTGACAGAATAAAATGTAAAACTAAAAGCATAAAGAAAAGTTTTATCTACACCAATTTCTATGCGAGACATGAATAAATGACTAGAGCACTACACGAGTCAACAAAGTACTTCGTCTCGCAATCCTAACCCAGCACCGTGATTTCCCATTCACACAACCGAGACGAGTTAGACTCGTCGCGCGCCTACAGTTAAGTGCACTCACGTGGGTGTCGTGGTGTGCCATGAGATGAATAATGCTACAATATAACACAGATTGTAAATCCTAGTATGCTAGGGCACTGTGCATGTGCACGTGGTAACGATAACTCTCACTCCCCCAGACTTACACTAAGCAAAAAGCATGTTTGATAGCGGCATAAGCTTAAGAGAGCTAGGATGAGAGATTACCCCATGCTCAGAAATGAGCATACCAGAAGATATGACGTTTTGTTCAAAATGCGATGATTCCGCCGTGCTCCAATAGATGCGGACCTGCGAATAAAGAGATCCCAAGCACAACAAAAATATAGCAAAGAAGGTAACAAGAAAGAACGGAACCAAATGGTCCCCAATGGGTTGTCTCCCAAGAGCCCTTTTGTTTAACGCCCTTGAAGGTGGACCAAATACCTGTATTAGAGTTTGATAGCAATAGTCTTATAATAAAAAAAAACTAAAGAGACAGTACGACGCAGCAAATAACTTGAAACAGAGAAGCACAGAAACATAACAGATGGCACACAACACAACCCGGAGATCCCGGCACGCATCAGCTATATGCGGATTTGTGGTGGTTCTCCCCAGTCACGCGAGATGGGCAGGAGGTGAAAGCTTTAGGGCCCAAGGAAGATGTCTCTCCCTTGCCCCTAACCTCCTCCTTCTCGCGCCGGAGGGCTGCAAAGCGCGCTGCGTGCAGGATTCTTTCCCGCTTCAGTTTTTCCAGTGAAGGAGAGCGCCACCGAGCACCATGTGCGGGAGGGGTGATAGTGTTCGTCGGATTGGGATCAGCCGGGGGCTTCATTTCTGCACCCTCAAAAGCGGGTAGATCGGCCCAATGGACCTGTTTAGATTGTTTACATTTCTTGTTTTGAATAAAAACATTGTTTGTAAGGCTCATCGCTCCGCCTTCTCCCATGTCTTCCCACTCCTTGGTCTTACTGCTTTTCCTCTCTATCTCCAACTCTTTATTTGTGAGCTGCTTTGCTTTTTCTTCCATCAAAGTGATACTTTCCTCCTCTCTAGGATTCTTCACGTCAAAGCCTGATTTTTCTTCATTGGACCTGCACTTACTTTTACTCACCGAGAGGTTAGGAAGATAAGATGATCCAGACAGGTTTGTCGCATTGGAAGGTAGGGTGACGCAACCCGTGGCGATGTGGAGGGTTGCGCCACTCTCCTTTAGAAAAGGAACCCCCAGGATTGGCATGGAATCATTTTCCATAGGGCCTAGAATCTGAAAGTCGGTGACTATAGCCGTCCCATTAAGGTTTACTACGACCTCACGAATCTCACCCTCGGTTTCGACAGTCACACCATTAGCCAACACCAGCGACTTCCGGTCCTCAGAGTTCATTGTTAGGTGCAATCTCTCAACATCTTGCAGAGCAAGAATGTTGCGAGATGCCCCAGAGTCGCAAAGCGCAGAAACCTCAATATTATTGATAGTACATTCAACAACGCAAGGGCTCACTTGACCACCATCCGCGACAGCAATGCTTTTACCTTGCTCCCGCGGGTTCTTTTCAGTATTGCTTGGAAGAGCACCTTGCGTACGCTCGGAGAGCACCTGGGCCAATTGGCCTAGCTGGTCTCCAAGTTTCGCATTGAAGCAGTTTGATTGGCCATATTTGTTTGAGCCAGATCAACAAACTTTTCCATCATTTCTTCCAATGCGCTCTTCCTTTGCGGTGGTGCATTTTGAGCAAACCCCGGTTGTGGTGGCCTCGGTTGGCTACCGGAGGCTTGCGCATCAAATTGATGTGAGCCTCCTTGCCATCGTTGGCTAGGAGCGTTTTGTTTACATGAGAAGTTCGGGTGACTCCTCACGGCCGGGTTATAAGCGTTGTTAAATGGTACTCCCCGATTTTGATCATTCATATAATTTACACTTTCATCAAAAGTTAATTCAGCAGGTTGCTCACCTGAGGGGCACTCATATGCATGATGCCCGGGGTTTCCACATCCTTGACATGAAATGGCTATTACTGGGGCAGGAGGGAGGGCAGGCCTCTTAAGTAGCACGACGTTGTCATAAGGCGTCGACGCCACCTCGGCAGATGCGCCCAACGTGGTCACCTCAAAGAGTCCACGAGCATTCCTTGGAGCGTTTCTTCCAGCAGTCCAGAACGAACTATGAATGGCAGTGTCCCGGAGAATCCTCAGTGCGTCCTCGGGAGTATGGTTCATCAGGGTCCCGCCTGCAGCAGCATCAATCATGGCTTTATAATTGGGCTCGATTGCAAAATAGAAATTTTCCAATAAGCTCCAAGGTTGTAGCTCATGCTGAGGGCACTTCCGGAGGAGGTCCGTGAACCTATCCCATGCTTCTGCAAGGGTCTCCTGATCGTGTTGTCGGAAGGTTGCGATTTCTCTCCGCAAGTTTACAACCTTGTCTACCGGGTGGAATTTTGCCAAAACTTTGTCTGCAGAGCGTCCCAGGTGGTAGCTGCGTCGGGTGGTATTGTGTGAAGCCAAGCCTTCGCCTTGTCGCGGAGGGAGAATGGAAACAATCTGAGTTTCACCGTCTCATCAGCAATTCCTGCGTACCGAAATGTACCACAAATCTCTGCAAATTCAGCTAGGTGAAGATGGGGGTCTTCACTGGTTAACCCGGAGAATTGGGCATTATTGCGGATCATATTCAGAATGGCCGGCTTTATCTCAAAATTGTTGTTAGTAATAGCCGGGCCAAATCCGGGGTACACACTCCCCACAATGGGCGTGGTGTAATCTCTCATGGTCCTCGGCCTCGGCCTAACCACTTCATTCTCGTCGGCCGCCTGACCAACGCCTGGTGCATATCCCATCCCGGGATTGATCGGGTCCCCATTGACATCCATGGTGGAGGCAGCACGGAGACGCGCCCGTAGGGTACGCTCTATTTCAGGATCAAATGCTGCAAGTTCACCAGGATGTTGTCTATGCATGCGCACACTACACCAAAAAAGGAAATATCAAAAACCAAAATACCCTTAAACTAATTTCCCAAGAAAGACAAATCATACAAGCTTGCAGTCCCCGACAACGGCGCCAAAAACTTGACGCGCTATTTCCACACCGCTAATTAGCGGGCACGAAATGCGGTACGACGGCAGTGCACCGGTCGTTGTCAAGTAATAAAAGTAGGGAGTAGCTCCCCGAATATCGTTCTCAAAGGACCGCAAGTTGTGTAGTACGATTTGCCTGTTAGGAGATTAATTATGAGGGTTTCTAAGTTGAACAAAACAGGGGGGTTTTGATTGGTTTTGTAGAACCGGAATGAGAAAGCTAAACAAACTATGCGGGTCGCAATCACCGCGTCGCTTGGTGGATGGATTTAGTGCAGGCCGCGATGCCGTGCTTCGCTTAGCGGATGGTCGGTGAGCAAATGGATGAGGTGAGTGCAAATGCGAGAGTTGAGGGTCGAAGGCACCTCTTCGCTATCACTTCCAGCTTTTGCTAGAGAGAGTGCTAGAACGTGTGTGTGTAAGTGGAGCGGGGGCGGAGCGCATCACAACACAGCATCAAGTAAAGAACAATATCATAAACAAACTCTCATTCATAGACAAATAGAGGTTCACTTTGTTCATTACAACAATGAAGAGTTCATATCAAAAAAGGAGAAGGGGTAGAAGGGACCACGAGATGAGGAGCCTCACCGTGGATCTTGGTCGGAATGGGGGGTCGTCGCGCCTCCTCCGAGCTCAGTCCTTGGTTGCTTCCGGGGCCTAGAGGTTGTCACTACCTCCAACCATCGCCCGTCTTCTTCTCAGAGTTGGGTCACTTCTGCTTCGCCCAATGGAGATGTCCTCCTCATGGAATGCTAGCTGTGGATGGCGGAGAATGCTTCCGGGATCCTAGATGGACCTTAGGATCAATGGATGAAGCCTTCCCAAAGGGGGGAATGGATGGGAGGAACTTGGAGAGGTGAAACGGCGGACTGGCGCGGAGAAATCGCGCCTCCAAATAGTGCTGGATCCCTAATTTTGCGGAGCAGCGGCTTAAATACGGAGCAGAATAAACACTGCGCACGGTCAGTGGCGCACGACCAATGGTCGTGCGCGTAGGAATGCATGTGATCGTGCGCAGTCAACCTGTAGCAAAGAAAGAGATGACAATTAACGCACGGTCAGGGGCGCACGACCAGTGGTCGTGCGCGAAGGGATCCTCTGATCGTGCGCCGTCGCTCTGTCTGGGAAGTGAATTAACGCATGACCACTGATCGTGCGCCTGATCGTGCGCGAAGGAATGCGCACGATCAGAGGCTTTCTAGGCCAAAAATTGCCCCGCACCATCCCGAACGTTCGCGCGATCCCAGGACCTGTAGGAAAAATGCATATGACCCTGATCCGTGCACACCACCGGATCCATAACGCAGGCATACAGTAATATATAAGAAAAACATGCCACAAAGGGGAAGGATTGCACAAAAGGCGCAGATACGCCGTGATATCAATATAAGCATATATGAACAGTAATTGAAGTGCAATGACACTAAAACAACCCCAGATGAGGCCGGAAATCACTGTATAAACCAGACTCATCACCCTTCCGAGTTCTTGTAGGAGTAGCTTCGAATTCATCCTTGCTCTGATTGAACTCTGCTAGTCGACGTTGCGTCGATACCTTATCGACGTTACCATCGAATTGATGACATGTCTCTGAACTTCATTATCTGCGTCGAGATGAAGTCGACGTTGCATCGACTTTAGATGGCTTCGACAGATACTTCCTTCTGCGCTGAGTTGAAGTAGAAGCTGCGTCGACTTCTCAAAGTACATCAACAGGTTTATGGCCTCTACGTCGATATCTATTCGACGTAACGTTGACTTGAATTACTTCGATAGAAGGGTGAACCACTTGAACTTTTAGTCAGAGTAGCGTCGACATTAACTCGATGTTGCGTCGAATTCTATTTGGCGCAAATGTTAACTCTTCCTAATTTTGCTTCTCTTGATGTGGTCTTGACACCCTAGGCTGAGTGTAACATCCTAAGACATATAATTACCAGATTACCCTCACTATACAATGAGTAATTTATTCTAAGAGATAAAATCACTTTGTAGGTAATTTGTTAAGTTAAATCAAATGGGGTTTTCCCAACAATCTCACCCTATTTATCTTAACAAATTTTATAAATTGAATAAAGTGATTTTACACATTTCTTTTATATAATCAAGAATACATTCAAGACCATATATATAAGAGGATAACAAACTAAAAACACAAGCAATATCTTTCAATTTCAAGAAATATATAGGTCTCCACAGCTGTTTCCCAGGAAGAGTAATTTGTTACAGGATACCTGAGCTTCATTACCCCTTCTCAGGAGTTCTTCTTTTTCTGCAAAACACTTTTGGGTCAATTTTCCTTGGAGCAATCTGCAAAGGCTCATCATCAACTTCAGTAGAAATGTCTTTGAGAAGCTCCCCCTGAGATTGTGCATTCATTCCAGCTTCCTGGGCAGCTTCCAGAGCTATCTGAGCTACTTCATCCAGTAGATCTTCATTTTGAGGCTCACTCTGAACTGTTGCTGTGCTTACAACTACCATTTCTATATCCAAGTTCCTTTGAACATCTGGGGCAGGCTCCCCCTGAATTACTGGAAGCTCTCCTTGATTTGCAGGCTCCCCATAGTTCTGTGCATCTTGAAAGATGGTGACTTTCTCAGGAGCAGAAGCTTCATTAGCATCACCTTTATCCTGTCCACTCAAATCTAGGGCAGGTCTTTCTTCCTCCAATAAGCTCTCTCCCTTCTTAACCTTGCTGGCCAGAGAGGTTAAGAATTCCTTTGTAATCATGGAGGAAGATGCAAAATCCATTAGGCTCTGGAGAGTTCTTTTAAAAGTTAATAGCTCAGCCTCCATTTGTGAATATTTTCTGTCAAAGCTTCTTGCCTGAGACGCCACATGATCTGCAAAAGTAGAGGAGGCAATCCCAACTGCCTTGGAGATGATTTGCTCAAGATCAATTGTAGGGATGGAGGTGGTAGATGGAGGAGGTGATGGAGGTGGTTTTTCAGGGATTGGGGAGAGTGGCTGATAAAACTCTGGTGAGACATGAATAGGTGGAGGAGGTGAAGCAAATGTGGATGGTAACTGATGAGGAATTTGGGGAGATGGCTCTGGAATTGAAGGGGATTGGTCTTGTTGTTGTTGCTGTTGTTGAGATGGAATATCCTCCTGAGGGAGATCTGGAATAGTGTCCAGTGGAGGTGGAGAGAAAGGAGGGAAATTATCCCTTGGAGGGTCTGGTATTGGCCTCTGTGGTTCTTGAGGAGGAGGAGAGGGAGGAGGTGAGGCTGGAGCTTGACCAAGATTCAAGATTTGCCTGGCCACTTAGAGAATATTCCAATGTTTATTCTCTTCCCTGGTGGAATTGGCACACCCTTGGACTTGCACACTGCTGGGTAGTGGTGGGGAAGTACTTAGCTCATAACTCTCATATATGCATTTTCTTTATGGGCAGACTTATGTCCAATCATCCTTAGGAGGCATTTCCCCCAATTGATCCTTTTCTTCAGAACTAGAGCTTCCATTATTTGAAGTTGGTGCTTTGGAACAGCATCATGTGCTGATATTTTACATAGCAGCACCTTCCCTACAATATCAGCAAGGAATCTGTATTCTTCCCCAAGGTCCATCTTCTTCAGATCGATGGGTTTGTCCTTCTTGAACTGCATACTCTCCAGGGCCCTCTTGGTCTCATCCCCTAATAATTCATCTGACTCATTTCCAGAAATGAGATCATATGTTTGGTTCAATATGTCCTCTATTATCAGAACATCTGTGTCAGATACTTTCCTTTTAAGAGAACCATCCTCTCCTATTTGAACAATATCTTTAAACTTTGTTAGTTTGATATCCAGGATTTTGCATCTTGTGGATATCAGCTTGGTTAAACCAGCATCCTAGAATAGGCCAAGAACGACCTTGAAGCTCTCTGTAGTAGCGTTGAACGAATCGATGTCCACATCAAAACCAGAGTTAACTTTTGGTGGAGCCATTTGATTTTAGGTACCTGCAAAAATAGAGAAAACAAGAGAGAGGGGCACAGGAGAGCTGGAGAACAAGAGAGCAAGAGAGCAAGAAGAGAGGAATTCGAAAGTGCAAATGTTTCGACGCATTGATTGCTTAAAAGCAGATGAATCGCCGCAACTTAAGGTTTAAGTCGATGCACCGTCGATAAAACTTATTATTTGGCGCGCAAAATTGTGTCGAGATTGCTTCTAGAAGCATTTATGTGCGCATTATTATGTCAACGTTGTGTCGACTAGTACTCGACGTAACTTCGGGATTGTTAAGCAGACCTTAAGTCGACGTGGTTCTGTCGACGTTACGTCGATTTTCAATCGACACAACTTTGACTTTAGCCAGAAACCAATAAGACGACCGTGCATCGATAGAAACTCGACGTTGCGTCGAGATCTATTCGAATTATCTACTCTGAGTGCTTCTCGATGCTAGCGTCGAGTAGAAGTCGACAGTACATTGACTTCTATTCGACGCACCTCTGAATGAACAGATCTATTTCCTTAGAAAGTTCTTGCTGTTTTTCCCAACAATTATATTTATTGAAAATAGATTAGATTATAATTTTAATAATCATCAGGAAGGATTCAAGGCACAAATTACTCCCTTGAATAAATCTTGTTCCTTAGTCAAGACCTACATTTATCTTCCCACTTCATTTTCTCCTGAGCGTGACCCTACTTAACCCTGCACAGGTAATTCAAACATTAGAAGGGACCCAGGTTACCTTGGGCCCTTTGTTTTTACCATTGTAGGGTTCGATAAAAGAATATAAAGGTCTTTCATGATACCCTTTTGGATGATAAGGAATGGGTTTTCCCAAACCTTATTTGTTATTCTGATATTTGAAATGTGTGTAGAATGTATCTAGGTACAACAAATCAGCAGAATATTTTATTATTCTAGGTTTTGCTTTAGCTTTTTGGTTGCTGTTATTTGACTTCTCTGCATTGTTCTTACCTATGGGTCTTTCTTTCCTATTCAGATTTACTTGAATAGATTTATCTATCTTATCTGGATGACTATTAACATTACCCTTGGATGATGCACTCTTCTCAATTGGTTGGTATTCACTAGGTCTAACAAATGACACTGGATTTTTCCAGACATGTTTCCTAGGTGCTTCTGTGCTAGTGGAGGGCTTTGCTCCTAACCTAGGTGATTAAATCTTATAAAGAGATTTTTTGTGATATCTTTTAGCTTTTGACTTCTCCCATTGAGTGAGTCCTCAATGACCTTTGCCTTTGCTAGCTCTTCTTTTAAGTTTATGTTTACTTCTCTAAGTTTGATTAATTCTAACTCTTTATTATTAATTTTATTTGTTATGTTTTGATTTATTAGGTGCATTTCATCTTTCTTAAGGTTCTCTAATTCAGTTCTAGCTATGTCTAATTTTTTTTCTACCCTAAGATGATCATGCAAAAATCTTTAAAACAAGTTTTAAAGTCTTCTGAACTAAAGTCAAATTCATCAAAAATAGATACCTGATCATCTTCATTATCTGATGACATTCCTAATGCCATCATGCAGTCTGCTTCTACTTCTGCTTCATCATCACTCTTAGATGATGATGAGCTTAATTCTACTTCAGAATCACTCCATGTTTCAGCAATGAATCCCTTGACTTTCTTCTTGTCCTTTCCTTTGAAGGACTTCTTCTTCTTCTCCTCTTTGTTGCTGTTTGTTTCCCTTTGCTCTTGTGAGCACTCAGGAGCAATGTGCCCTGGTTTGTTGCGGGTATATCAGATAACCTCCTTCTATGGAGTTTTATCATATCTGTGCCTTGAATCTCTTTCTCTTCTCCTTGAGTCTTCAGTCTTGACCCATTTCTTGAATCTCCTAGCTAACAGACTGATCATTTCATCTGTAGGAGTAGAGGGCTCTCCTTCAGTAGCTTTCAGAGCAAGGCTCCTTTGGATAGGAGCTGGAGTAATTTCCCTTTCTTCTGATTCAGCCATATTCTTCAGCAACATCTCATAAGACTTAAGTTTTCCTAGCAAAGCTTCAGTTGAGATCACTCTCTGGCAGCTGGACTCTCTAATTGCTCAAATCCTGGAATCCTATGAGCTAGGGAAGCACATGAGGATTTTATCATTAATTTCAATCAAGGATATCTCCTTGTCTAAGCCTCTGAGCTCATTAATGATAATGTTGAATCTGTCATACATATCTGCAACAGATTCTTCGGCTTTCTTTTGAAAGTTCTCATACTGGGATATGAGAAGAGACTTTCTGTCTTTTCTTTCATCAGCACTTCCTTCCACCATTGTGGTGAGTGAATCCCAGATCTCTTTTGCTGATTGACATTTAGCAACCTTCTGGAAAATGTCATCTGACATTGTTGATACCAGAATGTTCATGGCCTTGGCATCACATGCCTTGACCTTCTTCTCAGCCTCTGTCCATTCCTTTCTTGGGACAGTCTCAGTTGTCAAGGATTCTCCTGCCTTTTGTCTGACTGGAGCTGGACCTGTGAGAAGAACATTATAGATGTATTCATCAATGGAATTCATATAAAGCCTTATTCTGGTCTTCCAGAGTGTGAACTTATTTAAGTTACACACTGGGGGTCTTGTGGAAGCATAATTATTAGTACTCATTTTCTTTATAAAATATGTTTGTAAGAAAAGAGTAAGAACAGGAAGTCTTTTTGATCAAGGTGTTAACCTTTTAATGATCAACCTCTCTCTGATACCAATTGAAAGTGCACAATGTGCCTCTGAGAATCCTCTAGAGGGGGGGGGGGGGGGGGGATGAATAGAGATTTAAATTTATTTCTAACTTAGCTGTGCAAGTACAATAAAAACCTAAGTGTTATGCTTCAAAAAATACTTATCCAAAATAAAACAGTGCTGAAATATAAAACAGTAAAACAGTAAAGTAATCTAAGCTATGACGGACAACACAGAAAATAAACAATCCAGAAGACACACAGATTTTTATAGAGGTTTCCCAAAATGTGGGTACTCCCCTCTTCTACCACCGGGTAGGGATACACCAACTGTGCCTGAGTCTTTTGATAAGGAGACTCTTAGAACCACTGATCTTTTGACAAGGAGATCATAAACCACCAGATCTTTTCATTAGGAGATCTTGAACCACCAGATCTTTTGATAAGGAGATCTTGAACCACTGAATCCTTTGGAAGAGGGATTCTCAAAACTCTTTTACAGGGAATGAGAAGGAGAAAGAAAGAATGGGAGGAGAGTATGAATTCTGTTTTCAGAATTCTTATGAAGGTTGTATGAAGAACAACTTCTTGGATCTTTCACTGGATCTGCTTTTGATTCTCCTTCTTATGATAATGTTGTATTGCAGGAGCTATGGATGCCAGATCCTTTTTGTTTCCACTGATTGAGATCTTTGCTGCTATATAATTGTGATGAAGAGCAGCTTTCAGATCCTCTGTTCTATGAGATGGAGAGCAGTATTTGTTTCTTCTCTGTGTGTGCTCTATTAGGGTTCCTGAGGAAGAAGAAGAAGAGAAAGCCCAATAGAACAATATTTTTGATTGTGATAAGTGCTCTATCCTTCTCTTTCTTCTCTTGCTTTTTATTGTACCCACACAAATTTGAATTTGTTTCCCTTTCTAATAAGACCTGAAAAGGTATTCTGCTCTGGACAATCTCTTTCTTCCCTTCTTTAATTCCCGACCCGTTCACCAACATTAAGCATGTTTCTAAGAAAGTTGTTTGTCCTCATTTTGGTTCTTCTTTCTATTTGAGGCAATTAATGAGTCATTGTGGAACGGTCTTGAGTGAGGTGGGCCATGAGAGAGGGTCCAAAATGACAGCTGAAAAGGTTTCCCTTTTCAGACTGTATTCGACATTGCGTCGAGTTCACTTCCTCTCTTATCGACGCACCTTCGAGTTCTTGTAGGAGTAGCTTCGAATTCATCCTTGCTCTGATTGGACTCTGCTAGTCGACATTGCATCGATACCTTATCGACGTAACTGTCGAGTTGATGACATGGCTCTGAATGTCATTATCTGCGTTGAGATGAAGTCGACGTTGCGTCGACTTTAGATGGCTTTGACAGATACTTCCATCTGCGCTGAGTTGAAGTAGAAGCTGCGTCGACTTCTCAAAGTACTTCGACAGGTTTATGGCCTCTACATCGATATCTATTCGACGTAACGTCGACTTGAATTACTTCGACAGAAGGGTGAACCACTTGAACTTCTAGTCAGAGTAGCGTCGACATTAACTTGATGTTGCGTCGAATTCTATTCGACGCAAATGTTAACTTTGCCCAATTTTGCTTCTCTTGATGTGGTCTTGACACCCTAGGTTGAGTGTGACATTCTAAGACATCTAATGAACAGATTACCCTCACTATACAATGGGTAATTTATCCTAAGAGATAAACTCACTTTGTAGGTAATTTGTTAAGTTAAATCAAAGGGGTTTTTCCCAACACAGTTTCCATCTTGGGAGGTGTTGATTGATTGGGCTCGTAATATTGGCAAATCTTGTAGTTTTGCTGTCATAGTTAAAGGTTCAGATAAATTAGAAGGTGCTAGAGCACGACCACGTGTAATTCTTGGGTGTGATAGAGGTGAATTATACCTCGAGAAACAATGTAAAAAAGGTTGGATTAAACAAAATTTAAGAAAATCTACTAGTAAGCGTTGCGGTTGCCCCTTTACTGTGATTTGGAAAAAATGTCTTCTCAGATAAATGGACTGTGGAATTAAACTGTGGGACACATAACCATGAAATGTTATATTTATAAGCACATGCCACCGTTGGAAGGTTGGATTTTCTTGAGAAGAAGATAGCTCACGACATGTATGCCTCAAATGTTAAGCCAAGATGTATATTATCAACCTTAAAAAATAGAATGCAGAGAATCACACGGTGATGCAGACTATTTATAATAAAGAGGTATAAGTTGCAGAAAAAAGAACTGAATGGAGCCACACCTATACAATACCTATACAAATGTTTAATTGATAGTGGGTATTTGAGTTTTAATCGTGTCATGGAAGGGAACAAAAATCTGATTAGCTTATTCTTTGCTCATCCGGTTGCTATTCAACTAAGTAAAACATTTTCAACCGTGTTTTTAATGGATTGTACCTACAAGACAAATAGATATCGGTTGTCATTACTTTATATAGTCGGCGTTACATCAACTCAACTCACATTTTTCTCGGCTTTTGCTTTTCTATCTCATGAATCCGAGTCAAGTTATAGATGGGCTTTAGAGCACTTCAAGACTATTTTGGATGACACCTCCTTGCCTAATGTAATCGTCACAGATAGAGACTTGACATTGATGAATGTCATACAAAATACTTTTCCAAATGCCAAACATATCTTATGTCAAGTTCATGTGCATAGAAATATTTTATCCAATTGTCAGAAATATTTCAAAGATGGGAAAGAGTTCGAAATTTTTCTTGGTGTTTGGCAACGTCTAGTAGATGCAAGAAATGAAAAATGAATTCAATATGAGATACAATAGTATTTTGAGTGTTTATTCTACTGCATACCCAGATGCTATCTCTTACATATGTACAACATGACTCGAACCTTTGAAGGAGTCTTTTGTTTGTGCTTAGATTGATAATTATATGCACCTATGCAACTCAACAACAAACCGTGTTGAAGGGGGCATATCAAGTTGAAGAAATTTTTAGAAGTTTCAATTGAAAACTTGTCAATCATATGGAAAGCTTTCGATCAAATGTTAAGTCTCTAACAAACGGAAATAAAAAGGTCGTTTGGGCATGACTTCATTCAAGTTAGTAATGATTTTAAGGGGTCTTTGAACTCAGACCTTGTTGGTCGTGTGTCGATACAAGCTTTGCAGTTGATTAAACTAGAAGAAGATAAGTACAAGAAATAAAAGTTAGTTGTTGGTGAGCAATGTCCGCATACAAGTCGTTCAACACTTGGGTTATCATGTAGTCATGAATTGACACCTTATAACTCACAAAATAAAGCATGTCCGATATGGTTAGTACACAAACATTGGAAGCAATTATCTTTTTCCTTGGAAAGTGATGCAATACCAAAAACACAAGAATCTATGAACACCGAAGACAGATACATCCATTGAGTTGGAGGGGATCATAACAAGGTATGCAAACACTAATGAGCATCAACAAAAGGAGATTAGAAATAAATTGCGTGAAATAATGGATCCAACATCAACCCGAACGAAAGAGTCACTATTGCCATCAAAAGGGAGCACAAAAAGATTCATAAATGACTACAAAATTACAAAGCGCAATCCGTCACTTTTCAAACACATCTTGAAAGAAGACATAACAACACAAAGAAAATTATCAAAGTCATCAAGGGAACAAAGTATGCGAAGCAATAGATTATATGATAGCGTTCGCCGACAACTACCGGCCTGTATTTCAGATCACTTGGTTGATGTGTTCAACATCGCCGCGGATGGCTATTGTGGATTTCGTGTGATTAGTGAATCGCTAGGCATGGGCGAAAATTGGCAACAAGTTAGAGCCGATTTAATGAATGAGTTGGGGCGAAGAGATATTTTGTATGATGCAATTTATGTAAGCACAAAAAAAGGAATTAATCAATAATCTTGATTGCAAAAGCTCACTAGCACCATACAAAAAGTGGATGTCCATGCCAGATATGAGGCTAGTGATTTCAACTTGCTACAATATTGGCGTGGCTAATATTTCAAGAAATCAAAGTTTAAATTTTTTACCATTGGATTCACCGCCTCCTCGTGAGTCGAAAGTCATCTTCATCAGCTTAATTAATGACAATCATTTCGTGAGACTATATATGAAAGAAGGGAGACCACTACCTCCACTCTACTCTCCATGAAGGTGATATCATATAAAATTGGCACTCTCATGGGATAACATACTCAATTTAAAAGGATGAAATGTAAGATTGCTTACTAATTGTTTTCAAAATTTCAAATTTATTTGTTAAAAAACATTGCTTACTAATATCATTTTTTTATTTGTAGGCTATGGTCATAAAATTTTTGGGACGCTTCAAGATATTTTGTTGCATTTAAAGACTTTTTGGTGCGCTAAAGAAAAATTTGGAGGGGATCATCAAATTTTGGGGCGCCTAAAAATATTTTGGTGCAGTGTGAGTTAGTACAGTGTGAGTTAGTGCGGTGCGAGTTAGTGCGGTGCGAGTTAGTGCAGTGCGAGTTAGTGCGGTGCGAGTTAGTGCGGTGCTATGAGTATTTTTGAAAAAATAATTTTAAGATTAAATCAGAAGAAATTAAGATACGACTAGCCAAAACTGCGGTACCATTTAATAACTCCCTTATACGTTGCATATGATAATTTACAAATTTATTTTTCAAATTTTTAGATTATTTTTGTTATTCCGAACTTGTAGTCCCAGCGGAGCGTCTGCATCGTTGTTTAAAAGGCCGCCAATCGTCAAACTCAGGCACTCGGCACAACGAATCCCTATTTCAACTATAGAACTGCTCTCCGGCCACGACCGGCACTGGTTGATCTTCTTCTCTTCTCTTCTCGGTTCACTAGTCCAGGACTCCGCGCCGGCGCTGCTCAGCCGCCGGTGATGAGCGGCGCGCGGCTTTGCGCTGTGCTCAGCGAGCTGGGCATCGGCGGGCATGGATCTTTAGAGCCAGACAGCTTCGAATGGCCATTTCAGTACGAGGAGGTTTCCCCCGTACTCGATTGGATTTGCTCAAGTCTCCGCCCGTCTAATGTTCTCTCCCCCTCCGAGCTCTCACAGTAAGTGTCTCCTGCATCTTTACCCTTTTCGATTGAAACATCGTGAACTACGTTATCAGATTTTTTTCTTCGCTATCTAGATGCGAATTCTATTTCGTTCCTACTTCTTTCAAATTTTTTGATGCATGCTGCCTTGATCCGTTTCACAGGTACGAGCAATTACTATTCGAGGGCAAGCTACTCGAGGTTCCTTGTTCTTCTTTGCTAATCTACTTGTTTCTTCATATTAATATTAGCGGGTTTTGTTTGTTGGGAAAGCAGAAGGTAGAAAATATATAAAACAACTATGTATAACTTTAGAAAACCAGTTTGCCACTCAGAGTATCCACCTGAAGACTGGTCATTGTTGAACAAAACTATTATGCGGCCATGCAATTTGAGGATTGAAGAAAATGGTCATGACCCCACAGGTTTTTGATTATGGCATTATCTGCTGAACTGAGGAAGACTTGTTTCAGTTCAAAAGAGATGGGGGGAATATGAGAGCAAGAATACTGCATGACTTGTCCTGAAGTGAACATGATGGCTTTTCCTATTTATTTTGTTTGAAATATTCAATTGTTGGAAAGTTGTTAATTTCGCTAGATGTTTTTGTCCACAAATAGGCTGTAAAATTTACTTGAAGTAATTTCCAATCAATATTATGGTCTGTTCATGTGGACAGGATTGATATTAGATGCAGGGATTCAACTCGATTCCAGTTCCTACTGGATTTATTATTGGTCTGAATTCCAACTCCGGTTTTCAATCATGATATAAAATTGTATATGCAAAATTGAAATTATATAGTTTTACTGTTCGAATGTATGAATGAATTCAAGCACCTGATTACTAGTTTTCTAAAATTACTCGGAACTTATTTTATATGATTATCTTCACTTTTTCTTAAGAAATTTTGTCATTGTAGAAATTTATCTCTCAAGGGTTCTATCTCGCTAGGATTCTCTCACTCAAAGTTTTCTTTATAAATTTTCTCTTTACAAATCTCCGTATGAATCTCCAGGGTTGCTTTCGCCTGGTGACTCTGCTAGTTGTTTTTTTGGGTGGACCTTGCAATTTGAGATCCTAGATTTGTTCTCTGTGATTTGACCTTCCAGGATTGGAGTTCTATCTGATGAAGAGTTTTCTCTTTGGTTGCTTACTTAGATGTAACTGCCATATGTCAATTCTTGACATGTTGACGTGTCATTCTAGCTAGGTCCATGCGAATGCCAAAGACATTTTAGGGTATACAATATCTGTCAAGGGTTATATCTCATTATAATCTTTCTATTGGAAGATATTTTCTCTCTAGACATGTCATTATCATTCTCTTTCTAGAAATTTATTTCTCATGGGTCTATACATTAGTATTATGTCACTTAAAAAATTATCCTCTGAAAAATACCTTAAAAAAATTTCACTTGAATTATCTAAAAAAAAAAAATATTTCTTAAGGCTTTTGTCTCATTAAAATTCTCACTCAAAGATTTTCCTTCCAATTCTTCCCCAGCTCATAAGAATTGGGCTAGTGTAGAATGAATTCCAACGGATTCCTTTGAAGTCCAATTCCGCCAGCAACCAAACATCGTAATTGGAATTGAGCCTCTATATTCCAATTCATAAGGCCCCATTTAATCCAACTGAACAGACTCTTAAAGCATATGTTTAACTTTCAAAAAATCTTGATAAACGTAGAGCAGATGATGACACTGGTAAAGGTAACTCCCAACAATATATATTTTAGTTCATGTTTTTGTAATTGACCCTGTCCCTTACTGCTGCACCAAGGGATGCTTTTTCGAACGGGATTAAGAAAAGAGAGTGTTTGAAGTTGAATCAGAGCTTGGAAATGTTTCTGAATTTGTGTATGACTCCAGCTTTAGAAGAGAATATTTCCATTGCTAAATGCTATTATATAAGGTTGATATACTTTTTCCTCTTTATATAAATTTGGGAACTAAGTTAAACTTCTTCAGGATTTTGTTCCTTTTGGATATTCGTTGGAAATTGTCTTAATTTTATGATTTTGATTCTTTTACAATCCACATTCTATTGCTTTTAGCTTTGATATTGTTTGTATTGGATGTACATGTGGGCCTTTTCCACATGATTGCCATTGTTCAGTTAAATGTTACAAAAAGATATTCATGCTTTCCCAATCTTGACAACCTTGTGTTCGTTGTCCTCGTGCCCTACAGCCCCGTAACTGGACCCATTATGAGAACACAATTTGAGAGAAATATATACCTTTTGGGATGTTTGTGTTATGTAAATTAGATATTGCACCTTTATGGTAGGAAGATTTATTTATACCTAAATATCCTGTCTTAATGTTTTGCATAAAAATGAGAATACTGATTAAAACATAATTGACTAATTTTGAGATTGTCGATTTAAAAAGTGCTTCAGGAGCAATATGCGATAACGGACTATCATGGTTACGTTTATATCCTTAAAAGTACATGATATGATCGCCTTTTTGTGATCATGTGCATGGTCGCGAGGGGAGAAGTCCCAGAGATGATTGATTTGCACCTTCTTAGATCGAGAAGACCCTATGGTAGATGAGGGAAGGATGGAAGCCCTCCAGTGAGGAGGATATGGCTGTACGGGGTAACCGAGCTCTAGCCGATGCATACCTGCCCTATTTGAGCCCGATAGAGAGGGAGAGAAAGAGAGGAGGAAATAACTTCTTGCATAAAGCCAAATCAACCCCCTTCCTGAGCATACGTAGGGCGGGGTATAAAAGTTCAGAAAAACAATAGAAATACCCCTCACTAAGACTTAACAACATGCGAGTAAAATGCACGTGTTTCGAACACAAAATTATGATACACAAATTTAATATGAGCATTTTAATCTCCTCGCGACGCCATTGTGATGATAAGGCTTCCCCATCGAGAGCTTATAACATCACTTCCCCTGTTTTGATGAAGCTTCACTTCAAGCTTGAGATACAAAAAGGTGGGGCGAAGGTAGGCGCGGTCCTCCCAAGTGGCTTTAGTTGTCTCTTCGCCCGCCCATTGCACAAGGTCCTCTAGTTGTCTGTCTTTGTGTTTGGTTCTTAGTATCTGAACAAGCAAATGCGTCATCTACTCTTCAACCTTTGGAGGTAATGAAACAAGAGGCTCAATTGGGGTAAGTCCTGTAGCAACCCCCTCTTCTGCAACCGATACAATTTAACAATGTCATTTCATTTCATGTATTATCAGACACATAAGATAAGAACATTTAACGTGCATATACATATTCATTTTATGACAGTACTAAAAGAAAATTGTAATACAAAATAGACATTTCATTTTATTAAATATGTACCCGGATACATAGAGAAAACCCTATATATAGTACACAGAAGTCAGGGCATTCAAAAGTTATATCAGATGCTAACCAACATCTAAAATATATACATCACACACAAACAATATCACTCTACATAAAATAAAACTGAAAGCTCTCATGCGGACAGTCTGGGTCCCTGCAACTCTCCCGGTGAGCGTCGAGTACTCCACACAGTGCTGTAGTCACCTCCACCCAAAGACGATACTTCTTCTCTATCTAAAGCCATTTCTTCTCCGCCACCTGTTTACTGCTGTCGTTGGGAGCCACTTCATCCTTCACCTATATTAATTTATTTATCTAAAGAGTTAGTCAAAAGACTGAGCGAATTCTTATCTTCTTTAATTACCTACAAAAGGATTAACAACACTTTATAAGAATAATTAAAGGACATCATTATTATCTTATTTCTTAAATGATATTCTTTGGATTCTCTTACGTGTTAAGTGTTCAATATTCTTACATACTTTTTATTGTCTTATCATTCACCGTATCTTTAGTTTTCTTCATTGGGCAATGCTAAAGATAAATTTCATCATTCATTACGTTCCTTTTGTTTAACACACTCACATTCTCTTGAGATTCAATATCAACTAGCCCGGAGTCTAGTCAGGACGTCTGAATCTAATTGGATTCATAATGTGAGGACATTCACACCCCACCTCCTCCGTTTAGGTTAACCCTTAACAAAGCTCTTGCATCGATGCATCATTCATATTGTTTTCCATTTATTCATTTGTTCATATTGATACTTAAGTAGTTAAATTTACTTAATAACTCCCTTCAAAGTTTCATCTATTTTCATTTATCCAAGTTCCCTACGAACGTGATGGCGATCGACGTCACACACATGTTTATTCCCGCAGGGGGCGATGATCGGCGACTCATTTGGGCGATCCGAGTCCGCAGATGTGCCCGGATGGTCTTTCCGAGTCTTTTCTATATATATTATTTTATGTATTTCATGCCGTATTTGGCACCAGATCGGCCCGAATGTTATTAGTCGTCCGATCTGGGTGCCCTAGCTCTTTTATTTCCCCTCCCCTATATATTCATGCAGGTGCGACTGATTTAAGGATCGAGGGTTGTGTATCTACAACCGGTCGGTCTTCTCGGTGGACTCCGAGCAGTGCCTCCTTCTTGCGCGCGACTTCCTCCTGCAACCCCTTTCTGCTGAGCCTTCTCCAGCCAGCCCCGACCCCGTCGAACCTCCTACAGCCATACCGCCGCCTCCCCTCTTCCTTCCTGACCCCGTCGAATCCTCTTGGAGTCTAGACGCAAGGCTCAAGGTGCAGGCGCGATCCTGGCGAAGGCAAGGCGCAACCACATTCATTTTAAATAATCAACATCAAACATCATTTCATCTTCTTGATCAAATTCTTCATATGTTCTACTCATTAATCATTCATTACTATCATTTATATCTCTTAAAAATAAGAATCAATGTGATCACTTGCATCATATG
This sequence comes from Dactylorhiza incarnata, assembly GCA_033032865.1. Taxonomy (NCBI): domain Eukaryota; kingdom Viridiplantae; phylum Streptophyta; class Magnoliopsida; order Asparagales; family Orchidaceae; genus Dactylorhiza; species Dactylorhiza incarnata. The sequence goes on from JAWHQI010000002.1 coordinate 677,948, forward strand.
TAGGTCTCAACGTTCAATTATGTTTCACAAATACTAAATCATGAAATTTTTTTTTGAGTTCTCACATTATTTCTTTATTTATTTTGTAAAAAAAAAATTTTGTAACAGAAACCGCACCCAGACGCACCTTTTATGCTCCAAAGGCACAAAAAAGGCGCACGAAGACGCAAACCTCTGAGCCTGGTGAGCTTTGCCTTAGGCGCGCCTTTAACAACGTATGAATCACCCTAATGTCCCACATGCTGAGATACCTTAGGCCGAATTTCAACGACTGTTTCTTGATCAGTTTGATCGCCTGAGATTTGCCATTAGAGGGACCGATAGGGTGACATATCGGGATTTAGGTGAGACCACCAATGCGTGTAGTATTGCTCTCACTGACATGAGAAATCCGCCACCTGATCTTGGTACTCCTCTTACTGAGACTCGGTGCACACGTGATTCAGAAACTGAGTCTGATCATGATCTTATACTACAGGTGGAGTGCGTCATTAGTACGACTATTAAGTTTGATCACGGGGTGAGGCCAAGTGACCCAGTGATACTGTGATGGTATATCCATCCTCTACACCCCATGATGGCCTAGTTACCCCCTCGGTTATAGACCCATTTTCGACACCCTACCGATTGATCCACACTTGAGTTTGGGTTCTCCCCACTCTTCCCTTGGCATCACCTCGAGCCACATCATGACTGAGAGTCAAGAGCCTAGTGTCGATCTCTTAGGGATTGCTTCTCCTGTTTTTGGGGACAACATCCCTGTTGTCGGTCCTCATCTGGAGGAACATGATCATATTGACCGATGCTTTGATGGTCTCACTGTTCCCTTTCCTGATGAGCACCCACCCCTTTGTGAAGGTCAAGAGGCAATCATTGCTTTGTTGTCGGCGACCTACTTGTTTCGTGTGATTTTACCATTTTTTGTGCTTCCCTCTGGGAGGACCATCCTACAATTGTTGATTTCCTCGGGATTCAGTCCCCGAGAGGCTCGTCTTACAAACCTCCCTCCCCAGAGAGCACCGCCCCCATTATCGATTGTTTGTGTCTTCGCACTAGTGATCATCACGTTTGGGATGACTTTTGGTGCACACCTCCTGGTGAGCCACCTGACGGGCCTTATCCTTTGAGAGGTACCCATCACACTCGTGCATCGTTCTCTTTGTCATCGTCTATGACATCCCTTCGGGTGATCGCCTCTATGACGTGTTTTTCTATCATCTGTCTGGTGAGCCTCCGGATGATCCGCCTCCTTTAAGAGACATTGGACATATCTTGATTTCACAGTTCATTGCCGATGTTTTAGTCAGTCAATTGGGTGATCTCCGCACACTCGATGAATATTTCTTCGCCCCACCCAAAGAACCTCCCGATAAACCACTTATCTACAAGGATCTTTGCCACATGAAGTCTATTGAGTGTCATTGTGTCCAGACTGTCGTGTTTCTCATGCATCATTTACACGAGTATGTTGACTGTTTGTTTCGTTGTCTGCATGATCATTCATGTATTGTGCTTGTCCCTTCTACATTGCATGATTCATGTCTATTGCATGTTTTGCATCATTTGTTTGCACTATATCAATTTGTCCGGTAAAATTGCAATAAATAGTGATTATTATAAAATTCAAGCAGTTCGGCACACGAGGGATTATAATTTTGCAATTGGGGAGCAGGTGACAATTCACCTATGATTTGAGAGGTTCCCATCGGGAGCAGCAAAAACGTTAAGTGCTCGCCGAATGGGCCCCTACACAGTCATTTGACGGATTGACACGAACGCTTATGAGGTTGATATCCCTCCGACAATGGGAATTCGCCGGGTATTCAATATATATGATTTAACTCCTTACTTCGAGGAGCGAGTGTATGTGAATCCACTATCCCCAGCTATCCCTGAGCCACAACTTCCCCATCCCTCTCTAGCTCTCCTACTCCTACCATTCCCAGGCAGTCTCAGACGGTTGAGCACCACTCGGAGGACCATGCCACCCTTCCGGCGGTTCCACCTGCCCCACTTTCAGACGGAGATACATGGCTTCCACAGTTGCCTGCGCCTACCGGAGATGCCATACAAAACATTGGTCATGACTTCATTACGATGGGTGGTCGAGTTGTTCTGCGGTACCTGGTTCATTGGTTCGCCCGTCCAGCTTTTGACGACACTTGGATTTCTGTTGAGGAGCTTGGGGAACTCGCCTCGAACTTACGCCGAGAGTATGACTGTCTCCACTCACCGGAGATGAGTGCTTTCAAGTCGAGGGAGTTGATGGCGATCGACGTCACACACATGTTTATTTCCGCAGGAGGCGGTGATCGACGACCCATTTGGGCAATCCGAGTCCGCGGATGTGCCTGGATGGTCATTCCGAGTCTTTTCTATATATTATTTTATGTATTTCATGCTGTATTTGGCACCAGATCGGCCCGAACGTTATTAGTCGTCCGATCTGGGTGCCCTAGCTCTTTTATTTCCCCCTTCCTTATATATTCATGCAGGTGCGACTGATTTGGGGATCGAGGGTTGTGTATCTACAACCGGTCGGTCTTCTCGGTGGACTCCGAGCGGTGCCTCCTTGCGCGCAACTTCTGTCTGCAGCCCCCTTCTGCCGAGCATTCTCCAGCTAGCCCCGACCCCGTCGAGCCTCATACGACCTTATCGCCGCCTCCCCTCTTCCTTCCCGACCCCGTCGAGTCCGCCTACAGCCATACCGCCGTCCCCCTCCTCTTTCCCCGACCCCGTTCAACCTCATACAACCCTAACGCCGCTTCTCTTCTCTTCCCCAGCCCCTTCGACCCCTTCTTCCAGCCAACCCCACCCTGACACCCCCCCGGCGGCCCTCCTACATCCCTCCCCTCCTCCCGTCAACTTTATTCCATCCCTCCCCATCGCCGTAGCCTCCAACCTACCCCTGTCCAGCCGCTGCAGCTCACTTGTGGAGTCACCCGTCGACCCAAGGTCGTTGCCGCTACCGGTTCTCATTCCCCAAATTACGCCGCCACATGCATGAGCAAGTATTGATATGGATGTTACTTTTCTCTTTATGTTGAATGGTCAGACTATTGTTTGTGGGATCTAGACTTTCATGTGCGTTTATTATTATTTTTCTGTTACTTGATTTGCGGAATCCATTCGTTGCATGCTTAATTGAAATTTGCGCCTCAAATCATTTTGTGAATTCATGTTGCTATTCCAATTAAAAAATTGCTGTGACCGAATGTGCTCTTGACTTTGTTTTATCCTAATTAATTATTTATTGTAATTGGCAATCAGACCAAAGCATTCACATACGCATCATGTCTACATTTGGTTGGATTGCATGAAGTGTCATTTGTTCCTGGTTGGATTGCTTGAAGTGTCATTTGTTCCTGGTTGGATTGCATGAAATGTCATTTGTTCCTGGTTGCATCGCATTTAGGGCTGAGTTTCGGTCGTGCATCGCTCGTAGACTTGTGCGACATCAGGACGCCTTACGTTGTTATGGCATAATTGATCGCATATTGAGATTTCAATTCTCTTAAGCGACTTAATTGGAAGTATAAGTATAACACATGCATAATATAGCAAGGCAACAAGCAATATATCACATTTACTATAAATATCAAATACATGTAAAGAAGTAAGAAGTCACCTTAACTTTATCCTTCCTTTTGTCCTTCCTTGGGTCGTTATCAATTCCTCCGCGCGGTGCCATCTCCTACACAATTTATTGCGGATTAGAATTCAAAGGGCTTGAAGATCATATGCTTTGCAATTCATATTATTTCTCCAACTTTCTTTCCTTTCTCGTGCGATTTACATTTACGCGGGATTAAAGACCCTAATGTCCTTAGGAGGATGAGTGTACAAATCATAAATAATAATTCAAATGTGTCCATGTATAAATTCAACATGGACAAATTAATGCATACAAATAAACTGAAACTTCATTTCATGTTACAATTACTGCCTCCACATTTTCTTACTTAGAAACTACATAAAAATCATATATTTAGCTTTTACACTCGCATAATATAGATTATAATGCCAAGAATAGCAATGCCCTAAAACCAGCCCCGTTCCAAGCCAAATATTTATTGCTGAATGAGTATGAAAATCAAAACACCATCACAAAACCCATATTTCTTCAAACCAATTCAAAACCAGCCATCCTAGGTAGTGTTTTTCCTATAAGAGTAACCGAGAAGGCATAAATAATAACATTTTGAAGGTTAAACAAAATCCCCCCTCAAATCACAAGCCCCCCTTTTCAAAATTTGCAGCATATACTTCAAGAAATTTCTAACTATTGCTACATATGCATATCTATGAAAATAAACTAAGAGAAAGCCTTTAAAGTCATTGAATCATCCCTCTGTTTTTAGCAAATACCCAAATATTTTGTATGAAATGAACAAAGAAAGCCTCGTATATATTATTCCTCTTCATATGGATGGAGAACAACAAGGAAAACCAGGATATAGAAACTATTTAGAATAGCTAGGATTTTTCGGCCAGAGATTTTAAGCCACAAATTCACATAGAAACTGATGCAGGGAAGCAAACGCTGAGATCCCCTCCGGTGGGGAAGACGGCGCTATCCCAAACGAACAGGAAGGAAGAGTCGCCTTTTCTCTTTTCTTCAAGAATAATCTTCAATGCCCATCCATATTCCAGCTCATACATATCTCATCCCCCACCTAGCAAACCACAGAAAAAACCCCAAAATACCCATGCAAAAGAAAACAACAAAAGTCCAGAATGGTCAAGACAAATAAAGAAAATGGGAAAGCATAAGTTAAGAGTGATGCACGCCCGAACGCTTCTTACCGCACTTCTTTTTTCCGAGCTAGTCCAAAAACTGGTCCGCAACCGCCTCCACATTTTTCTTCTTGGTTGCCTTCGAGTCAACGTCCGTCTTCCGGATCGCCGCCGCATCAGAAACACAGAGGAGTTGAGAGAGATTATCGTGAGTTTTAGGAGAAAACCCCTCGAAAATAGGCAGCCTTTGGCATTGATCGAGCTTTTGCGGCGTGCGTCAACGATACGGAGAAGGAAGCTCGTTAGTGAGAAAATGAAAAGGATCGGGTTCTGGCATTCTTGATATAGCGTGGCTGTCGACTTACTTAACCCATTGTACCAAAAAGCCCTTTGACATATCACTTCCCACATTATTTCCAAGGGTAGGAAAGGAATCATATGCGGCCACCCTTCTAGCGTGGACTGCATGTAGCCGACCGCACCTCACCCACAACTTAATCAACAAAATTAATCCCTTAATGTATCATGCATGCAACCCTCTTCTTTTCCTTAGCCACAGTCAGCTCTTTTCCCACATATATATATACACTTATATACTTACACCCACGCACCCACGCACCCACGCACCCACGCACCCACGCACCCACGCACCCACACACACACCCACGCACACACCCATGCTGCATGTGCACACACCCACACGCACCCACACCCACACGCGCACACACCCACACGCGCACACACCCACACGCGTACATGCACACACACGAACACACTGACACATATAGGCACACACATGCACACACACAAGCACACACCCATGCACGCACACACCCACACCCACACCCACACACGCACAAACACGCACACACAGAAACACGCGCACACACGCGCACACACGCGCACACACGCGCACACACGCGCACCGCACACACGCGCACACACGCACACACACGCGCGCACACACGCACACACGCACGCGCACACACACACACACACACACACGCACGCACACACACACACGCACACACACGTGCACACGCACACACAGGCACACAGGTGCACACGCACACGCGCACACGCACAAGCGCACACACATGCATACACATGCACACACACGCACATACGCGCACACACAGACACACACAGACACACACATGCACGCGCGCACACGCACACACATGATAGACAATGTGCACCTAATGGTACCCCGAGCTCGTATCTAGCTTGAAGAAGAAACTGGCCCTATGAAGCTCATTGAGAAGTTCTTCAACCACATGTATTGGGAACTCATCCTTGACTGTCTTGGTGTTCAGCTCACGGTAGTCCATGCAGAACCGCCACATCTCATCCTTTTTATGCACCATAAGTTTCGGAGATGAGAAGGGACACACCATGCCAAATGATCCCCTATTGGAGCATGACATTGCACTGACTCTCAATCTCATCATTTTGAAGGAAGATATCAACAAGGAATTATGATCAGGGGGCGGTGCCTGGCAAAAGGTAGATGCGATGGTCTTGGTGCGGTGGGGTGGGAGACCTCAAGGTGGAAGCATGATCTTACCAAATTCTATAGCAAGTGACCTAACTAGGGCCCTTTTGTGCAGTCAACTTGTAGATAGAAGGCACCTAGCCGTGTTTTGGGTGTACAACCCTTCCATTCCTTCATATCGAATCCAACCTGTACCCTCATAATCAACCACTCAAATCCCTCACCAATGGGCCCAAAGTGCGCAACCACTTGAGTCTCAACAAGACCATAAATTCCTGCAAGCAATTTACATGGAAGTCCACCAAAAAGCGGTTCCCCTCTACCATTATTGTCACTGCTCTTTAAATGCACGAGCATTCCATCTTACTGTCATTGGCGACAACTATGTTGATGCATATGCAAAGTGTGACAAGGAGCTAGAGATGCCGGGCAGCATACTCGCTGATGAAGCTGTGCATGCTCCCCGAATCCATGCGGGACACATTAAGGTGACCGACAATAATGATGAGCATTTGAATGGTGTAGCCGTGACGGTACCCCGCAATGGCATGGAGTGAAATCTCTGGATCTCTTGGGTTGGAGGGGTCATCCACCTCAAGATAGAAAAGAGGCTTGCATTTGTGCCCAATAGTATATGTTTTGTCATAATTAAAACAGAGGTTCTTGGTGCGACACTCTGTCATCTCTTTTTGGGAGCCTCTTGAAGAGTGACATCCATCCCCTCCTTGCTCTCGGTGGAGGAACCGACTGAATGGTGGGAGGGTGCATTACTCCCAATTGCACTGCTGAGATTCGATGGGGCCTTGAGCTCCACTTCGAGGCAAAGTCGCTCTTGTAGATCCGCTGTGAAGATGTGCACTTGATGCTCAGGTATGATGGAGGAAGCTTGAGTTAGGAAGACCTGGAACTTCTCTAAGTAGATTGCAGTTGTGCTTAAAATTGCCCAAGTTTAGGTTGGGCTTCTCACACTGTTGCTGCACATACCATAGCTGAGTGGATCCCATGAGGTGAAATGATGCCAAACTGATCTAACCTCCCAAATTGTGTGCTGATTGACGACAAATTGCACACATTCAATGAGCCATGCCAATGGTTCTTCCGGTCCATCAAAGCAGGGTAAGTCCAATTTCACATATCGCGACGTACCGCTGCCTTCTGAGGGATTGCTTTGAATATTTGAATGATTTGCGAAGAGAGGGTCGTCATGGGTGGAACTAGAAAATGGACGACATGACAAGTGCATGTTGTTGATGCGTGAGTCGAGAGCCTCAAAGTTGCAGCGTTGGTAGTTTGTTGCTGGGTGTTCTGGGTGGTCTGGCCGACCATCATCTTTTGAATGAGCTCCATGACTTGTGCTAGGGTGATACCATCCTCCTTTATTTGAATTAGAAGCCAAAGGGCACCAAAACGTTGGACTGGAATGGACTGAGAGGATGCCAAAGGCATCGAGAGCAGGCCTGCGGCTTGAGAACTCGAACAAAGCTGGTTTTGGAGCACCCAGTTCGATTGTTTGGCAGATCCAAGGGCCTGATGCATTGGAATGATGGAGCCCCTACCTGGTCGAGCTCAGTCAAAAGACGAGATGTATGTGGGAAGGCATATGGACTGCCGATTGTGCCGTCTTGCTTGGCTGTACTGCAATACGACGGTCCGGTCTCACTCGGGTGAGGCGTCGGGCGTGAGTGAGGTTCTATCTGAACGGAGGAGGGATTGCCGACAGTAGTGGGTGGACCCTATGGTGAAGGAGGGAAGGATGGAATCCCTCTGAATATGAGAATAGAGGCGGATGGGGATCCGTGCTCTACAAGTTGTGTTCGTGCGGCCTGATAGAGAGAGGATACAAGAGGTAGAGAATGAGATGAGGAACTAACTTCTTGCATAAAACCAAATCATCCCCCTTCCCCAGCGCAAGTATGACGTGTTAAAATTTCAGAAAATAACAGAAATGCCCATCAAGCCTAACAACATGCGAGTAAAATGTGAATGTTTCAAACACATACAAATACAATGCAAAATATAATTTAGGCATTTTTATTTCCTCACGACTTCCCCTTGCGATGATAAATGGCTCCCTGTCGGGAGCTTGTAACAATACAATTAAGTTGATTATTTTGTAGAAATCAAAACATGAGTGGAAGTGAGCCAAGATAGTTCTTGGACCAACTTAAGCATGGATTTACTAACAACTCAAATGCCAAACTTATCGAGCCCACAAGCTTAGCTCAACTTTACTTGTCCTTTGACATTCAAATGGTTTAAAAAGTTATAACTGATAGAATGCGAGGTTTAATGTAAATATAATAAAACCTAAAATTCCTTTTTTTTATATCCTTCTATTTACTATTTTTAATGATTTTTCATTGATAGATTCTTATTCCTTAGTTTCTCATCTCTTTTTAATGTTTGGATAGATGAGTGATGTTGTAAAAGATAATTCATGGAGAAATTTTTGCCCAGGAGTTTCTTTTAGATAGTATAGAATCCTGTCCACAAAATGAATATAAGAGGTTAGTGGATTATGCATGCATTGACTCATAGCACATTAGTACCTACTACAAAAGCAACATTTGATCAGGTACTTTGAGATAATGAGCTTCCCAACTAAGGATCTCTAACGACTTGGATCATATAAAGATGGATTAGAAGGTGATGCAAGTTGGGTCCGCCTGAAAATGGAGGCCATAAGTGTATCAACAGACTTACACCCAGGGATGCCTATCTCAACAAGAAGGTCAAGATTATATTTTTCTTTGAGAGATGCAACCCAAGTTCGTTAGTACTTCAATACCGAAGAAATAATGAAGTTATTCACACCCCTTTGATTGGAAGTATGAAGCAAGGTGTGCTTTGTCCATGGAGATTCCAACTGTATCATCCCATGTGATGATGATGGCATCCACATATACAAATAAATTAACCGTTCACTAGGTTCATCGATGGATAAAGATAGATGTGCCAAAATCACTCTTGACAAAGCCAATCTTTTGTAGAACACTGTTGATCTTGTCAAACTAAACTTATAAAAATTTCTTCAAGCTATAAGCGGACTACTTCAAGAGACAAACTCTATCAGTCGTTTAAAACCTAGAGATTGCTGCATGAAGATGATCTCAGAAAGATCACTACTGAGGAAGACATTCTTCACATCTATTTATTGAAGAAAACATCCCCCCATCAATAATATTGACAAGAGAACTCGAAAATTTAACCACATGATAAAAGATATAAGTGTAACCTTAACTAAATTATTTAGTAAACCTTTTGTCTACAAGGTGAGCCTTGAGGTGATTTATTGTCCCATCAGGATTATGTTTAACAAGCACCCACTTATAACCAACCATTTCCTCATTTGGGGGTAAGGGCACTAAATTTCACTTTTGATTTGAGGTTAACGCAGACGATTAGCTCATCTAACATAGCAACACATCAACCAATAATAGATTTGGGGGCTAATGATGAAACAAAGTTATGTGTAAAAGATGTTAGATGATGACGAGAAACAAAATGAGTGATCAAATAAGATCAATGGATCGACGTTGTATTAGAGGATCCGCAGACAAGTTATTAGTTGTATCTTGTAACCGAGCGGCAGGAGTAAAGACACTCTTAACATGACGAGTAATAATGATGCTCACTATGACCTGTATCGAGAGGGTCCTGAGCGTTCTAAGTAAGAGTATTAGGACCTGCGCCACTGGTAGCTATTTTTTTGGAGTAGTGAGAGGATGTGTAGGTTGATCAAAATGGGATTGGTTATAAGGAATGTTGATATCTCAGGATATAATAGTTCGAGAGGTAAAAGGAACATAACAAACATACTCTTTACGATCTGGAGTATCTTACAAATATTTTTCGTTGAGCATGAGGTCCAATTTTCTTCGTATTATGAGTATAATAGAGACATCCAAAAGCCTAGGAGTTAAGAGGAGAAAAAATGTTTAGGGGTAAAGTATGGGAAATGCGGTTTGATTGTGAAGGCTCTTTGAGGACATGCAATTGATGTAGAAACATGTAGTTAAAAAGAACAAAATTCTAAATATATAAATATCTATTTTTTCGTTTGACAACTCATTTTTGCTGAGAAGGATAGGGGCAAGAAGTTTTGCGGAGAATACCACATATGCGACAAAACTACTGTAAATTTCTTGCTAAGGTATTCTTTAGCAGTACCAGATCATTAGATTTTGACAGAAGTATCAAATTGATTAGCAATTTAAGCATAATGTTTTTTTGAAAATACATAATAGTTTAGTTCGAGAACGTAATAAGTATAATCAACTCATAAGAGAATGATCATCAATAAAAATATCAAAATAGTTATACCCATTCACACTAGCAATTTTGAAAAAACTTAAAATGTCGCTATAGACTAAATCTAAAAATAATAGGAGAACAGATGGAGTAATGATATTTCCCTAAATACATGTCCCACAATTGAAATCAGAAATGATAATCAAGGTAACATATGACATATGAATATTGGGTTGATGGCCAAGTCACCTGTGCCACCGAATGGTTGAATAACTAACATTTGCATTTGGATCTATATGGTACAAGTTGTTCTTTTTAATTCCCCACAGATCCGTTGCTTCTTCAGTTGATCTGGACTTGCAAAATAAGGAAAAAATATTATTGAATAATTGATGTCACAAATACGTGGACGAGAGAGAAATATATTGAATCTGCAGACATGAATAATAGAACCATCCATAACAAAAATGAACTTTTTATGTGTGGGACTTCCTATTCAAGTAGAGGTGACCTTACACGATGAAGAATAAGAGGTCCATTCTTAAATATATTATTGGAAGCGTTTGAATCAACAATTTGAGAACCAGAGTGTGCCTGTGAGAGAATGCGATCTTACATAGCCAAATTCAGTAGTAGATAAGACGGATTGTCCACCGAAGGAGTCAATGAGAGGAGCAATGGATGCACTTGAAGTAAAAGTTTAATGAACCTATCCGCCAAATAATCTACGAGTCTCAGCATATGAATTATTTAAACTATTCCCAAGATACTTCCCATTGGGCTGCACCTTTCAAGTGGGCGACTTAGCTTCAATCAACCTTATAATACTTTGTCGCGAGTCCTATACCCGAAGCTGAAGTATTGCTCCAATTGATCAATCAATACGCCGAGTTTCGCCGCATTGATGGACCCATTGATGCTAGCTATATCCATTTTTGTTTCCACTTTGAAAGGTCTAACCTTTTTTCTCAAGGATGCCCACATATTCTTACCTTCTTCTCTCTCCAAGTTCTTAGTTGCTGCCATAACATCCATTGGAGTATTGAGAGGGAGAATGGAAAGATCATGGCTTCAGTGTCCAAATCCAAGTCAGTTTTTGAGGGCAGAAGCTTCATCCACTCCTTTATAGTTGCCATGTACTTCGATAGCCTCGCTACTTAGCTAGCTATGTTATGTGGTTTGGAACTCAGAACTCATAGGCATGGGGTATCCAACCATCTTTATGATTTATTTTTGTTTCTTTCTTGGATTTAGAACATAATCCAAAAAGGAAACGATTCCCTCGAATTCTTGCGGTCTCTCTTTGTTCTTACTTTTTACCATGAACCATAAATTGGTGCTCTGATACCAATTCAGTATGTATCTAACTCTGCGCTGCTTGATTTAAAACTTGACAGATTCGGGTATATGGGGCAAAAGGTAACTTTTGAATCTTTTGAAAGAAGGGACTCTAATATAAAACAAATGTATTACATACCTCTTTCAAAGTGGGCAATAATTGTCTATGGAGCTTGTTGAATGCGTCGTCAACATCCTTGGATCACTCCCCTTGAGTTACTTTCTCTAAGATCCGACCTAGGTTGATCTAGTGCTTCCTTATGGATCTTGTAAGATTTTTCTAGAAATGTATTGATAGTGGTGGCCACTAGTGTCCAGGGAGAAGTCTCTTTGTTTAAAACCACAGTGGGCCTTCTTATCTCCTCGTTGTAGAGGGTGAACATAAAAAAAATGATTCAGAGTTCTTGCCGAGTAGACCAATGCCGAAAATTAGATAGATCTTTCAAATAACAAGACTTCTCTTGAAAAAGCTATTTCATTTAGGACCCACAAATTCATTATTTTTTATTCAAATATTAGCCATTTTATCTGCCTTTTCACACCGAGAATTCTTTGCAGATGATGAGGTATAAAAGAGGCTTCTTTTTTCCCAAACAAATTCTCCAACATGGATATCTAATTGCTGCTTCATCAAAAAGATGAAGAAAATTCAATCCTAGGCACTTGTAGCTTTTGGACGCTTCAACATGCAGAGGTTGTATGAAGGGATATACATGATATATGAAAGATGAAGATTTGAAGAGGTTTCAAAATCTTGGTGCGGAACATCGAAAGGGGGAAATTGAATTCTAGAAAGACTAAATATTTTTAAAATAGGAGGGAGTGAGTTTTCTATTGAGTTTAATTGCGTTAAAATAGGCTTTTATGGGGTAAAATAACAAAATAACAAACTTACCAAGTGTAGAGTGAAGCCAAAGCTTGTATGTATTGCATAAGTATGTAAATACAAAGAGTGAGTACATATATATAGGAGGGAGGAAGAGAGAAGAATTCCTATACAAGATGTGAGACTAAAGAAGAGAAGCATAAATGGGCCCAAATACGGGCCCTCTACATGGGCTTTTCTAACACTCCCCCGCAAGCTGGAGCGTACAATTCGTAGGAGCCAAGCTTGGACAGACATTGATTGAAGAGAGTACTGTATAGGGCCTTTGTGAGGACATCCGCCACTTGTTCGGTACCCGGAACATGCTTTAACTCTAGCTTCTTCATTTGAACTTTCTCCCGGACGAAATGACAATCTACTTCAATGTGCTTTGTTCTTTCGTGGAAGACCGAGTTCTTGGCAATGTGTATAGCAGCTTGACTATCACACAAGAGGAGAGCTGGTGAAGGAAGTCTTACACCAAGGTCAGTCAGGAGGCTCTCAAGCCATGTGAGTTCAGAGACCACAGATGCCATTGCCCGGTATTCTGCTTCAGCTGAGGATCGCGCAAAAACAACTTGTTTCTTACTCTGCCAGGTAATCAGGTGTCCTCCAAAGTATGTGCAAAAAACACTGGTTGACCGTCGATCGTCCAGGGACCCAACATAATCAGCATCAGAGTATGCCACCAATTTTGAAGTTGAAGATGATGTTTTATAAACCAGTCCTTGACCAGGAGCTGTTTTGAGATATCTAAGAATCCTTTCGACGGCCTGAAGGTGAGATCTTTGAGGGGAGTGCATGTATCTGCTGACCATACCCACGTCGAAGGATATATCAGGTCTTGTGACCGTTAGATAGATTAATTTTCCAACAAGATGATGATAGTATTCTGGGTTCTGAAGTTGCAGATCTGAGTCGGAGGCCTGAGCACACAGTTTGTGATTGACATCCATTGGAGTGTTAGTTGGTTTGCAGCCTGAGTATCCCACATCATGAAGGAGATCGAGACAGTACTTCCGCTGAGAGAGAACAAGGCCATCTGGTCTTCTGGCGACCTCCAGACCCAGGAAGTAGTGAAGGTGACCCAGATCTTTTGTCTGAAAGACAGAGCTAAGATGTTGTTTGACCGCATGTATTTCTTTTGCGTCGTCTCCAGTAATTATGATGTCATCCACATAAACCAAAAGAATAACTATTCTTGTTGCCTGTTGGCGAGTGAACAAGGAGAAGTCTGCCGAGCTCCGAGTAAAGCCAATCTCCCGAAGAGCCTTGCTGAACTTGTCGAACCAGTTTCGAGGTGATTGGTTGAGACCAATAAGAGACTGCAATAAACGACAAACCAGAGACTCCCCCGTGGTCTCAAACCCGGGAGGTTGCTCCATGTAAACAGTTTCATGGAGATCGCCGTTAAGGAATGCATTCTTAATATCCAGCTGAAATAAGGGCCACCGACTATGTACATCTACGGAGATAAGCACCCGAACAGTGTTGAGTTCAGCCACCAAAGTATTTGAATGCTTCTCATCCGAAGTGTATCACTGTGGCCAATGGGAGCGTGGTGGGCCCTTAACCCACAGGTCCGAGGATCGGAACCTCGCTTTGATACCATGTAGTGTAAAGCCAAAGCTTGTATGTATTGCATAAGTACGTAAATACAAAGAGTGAGTACATATATATAGGAGGGAGAAGGAGAGAAGAATTCCTATACAAGATGTGGGACTAAAGAAGAGAAGCATAAATGGGCCCAAATACGGGCCCTCTACATGGGCTTTTCCAACACCAAGAAACACGATGACGTAATATCTTAAACAAATCAATTCCCCCCACTATCACCTTGCATTTTGAACATTCAAATTTCAATATTCGAATGTCCTAATTAAGGACTATCGATGACAAACTCAAGATTACAAAAAATATTTGGCAGCATCTTTGTGATCGTGCCTTGATGCGTGGTCATGAACAACCTGTAACACCCCTACCTAGTTCAGCGACATTTCAAAAGCTAGGCCGACACTCGTGATATGGAACAAACTAAGCAATAATAACATTAGCACAATAATAGAAAGTAAAAAAATATGCAACAAAGACAAGACTGGAGCTAAGGTTAAAGAAATACCTCAATAACTGAATTGCAGAGCCAACTAGAATAGTAAATGAATACAAATTTGAATATTGGAATACAAATTTGAATATTGGAATATAAAAGAATGCATGATATAAATGAGTCTATAAAGTCAAGAGTCAAATTATAACAAATACAAAGTTTTACAAGAATATACACAACTAGAACTGCATAAAAACCCTCAGATGTTCATTCCAAGCAAATCTCCCGACCTGTAGTTCCTGGAAAGAAAATCCGAAGATGAGATCAACCCACTATTGGGTAAGAAAGACTCTTCTTTCCAGTAACACTAAAACAACATAATTAAAAACATGGACGAAGTTTCTAGATATGCTATAACTAAAAGTAAGGCACATGATTTCTAAAACAAGATACTTTACATGCCTTTGCATGAAATAAAACATAATAGTGTAAATTACATGTTTGTGTACATTTTTATGTCATCGAGTTTTAATCTTAAGTTTAACTCATTATTGTATTGAAATTCCTAATTTTTGAATTTTTACATATAATATAGAATATTTAGGTTCTTGTTCGTCTTGATTTTCAGGTTTCATAATTTACTAGGCACATCCAGCGATTTGAGTTCCTGATGGCAACTGAAAGTTCTCTGATGCGTTCCTAGCATGAAATACATACTCACATCTAACTAATTCCATACGTGGAAAAATGGGACATCGGGCCCCTATTTGAGGCTCATATGGTCTTTTGTATCCTATGAGTATGATGATGTCCGTCCATCACTAATGAGAGTAAGCACCCCCATGCCCCCTAATGATCTAATCATTTAGTTTGGTACGATCATTCTATTATGTCATCTGTATAAAGCCACTATTGTAGGAGTTTATTAGTTATTACTTGGTTTATTCTTATATTTTTTGTCTAATTCCACTCATCTATAAATTTATATTTATACATAAAGTAAATTATGATTTTCATATGATTTTAGCGTGTCGTTTTGTGATAAGATATTTGGTGTAAACATACACCAAAGGTTTTCTTCGTAATTCAGACCTAAACTTATGGGAATCGACGAATAAACATTAATGAAATTATGATATGTCTAACCAAGAGGAAGGAAATTCCTTACCTTGGTGTTACGATGTCTTTAAATACAACGTGACAACATGATTTTTCTATGTTATTATGAAATCCACGTAGTATTCATCTCCGATTTACAACAGAAATGACGTAATACCCTCCTTTCTTCGATTCACACCAAGAACCCTAAGATGATCAATAATAAACATAATACATCACGGTTTTACATCTTAAGGTCGATTGCAATTGAAGAAATATTCCTCCAATAGAACTCATGAAATATGAGGAAGGGAAAGAGATTTACCTTAATTGCACAAGAAAGCAACCTCAAAAACGCAGAAGCCCGATAGAAGAGGAGGTGTTACATTCTCTGACAGTGAAGGAAGAGGAACAAGATCGACATAATAGTTGATCGGGTACAAAGATCGACTGGAATAATGCCGACATAGCTCTCAGGTCGCTGAAAGGGCGTTGTAGGCTAGGGATTGGGAGGACGACTCTTTTGCCGCCAAGAAAAGGAGAGGTCATTCTTCTCTGTGTCTGGAGAGAGAAGGTTGACGGGAGACGTTGCGGCGATCCAACTCTTCATTCGACGGGGATGAGAAGTCTACAGTTTCTCTACCGTTTCGTGGATGGACTCCTAATAAGGAATGATACTCTAAAAACCCATGCCTCCCCTCAAGCTGTGACTTATCGGTTACCAAAGTGTGTTCAACCCTTTATAATTACTAAAATGCCACTCCCTCAACTAGAATCATATTACAATAATGTGTGAAGCTAACACAAACCCCTAAACTGTGTCGAACTACAACTCGCAACATTTCTCATGATGCGAAATAATTCTAATAATTAACACATAACATTAAGAGAATCAAGCTTAATTACCATGACCGATGGCGGCAATGTCGGCTAAATCATTGATCGGGCCCGGAAATTATAATTTATAACTAAATTTAAGATTTTGGATGTTACACAACTCATGATCTTATCTGGACCAAGCATGTGTAAATGAGAGTGCGCTGTACTAAATATGGCAAATAAAACAGGAATTGGGAGGAAAATGGGGTTGACCAGGTGATGATAAGATGACTCAAACTTATGCTGAAAACTTTTATAGCTAGACTTAATTGCTCTTATAGTCTCCAACAAGAGTGAATGGAGATTTGTAAAACTATCATTTGTAGAAGAATTCTATTCGTGATGATGATGTGAGATATTGCAACAATTTAGCTTTTACATAGAGCAACTAGTATTACTCTGCTAATAATTTTTTCTTATTCATGGTATTTTTATACTTCTCTGAACGGCTTGAAGTTTTTTTTTTCAAACATATAATTATTTTTAACAGAAACAATGCCCTATTAAATGTTCTTTCAAATTAATTTTAGGGTATTATTGACCTTACAAAAGGAGATAGACAAAATTGAGAGGAAGTCAAAGAGGATGCCGGGTCAATGGAGACAAAGTATCTTGGTACCTTTGTATAAGAACAAAGGAGATATACAAAATTGTATTAATTACAAAGTAATTAAATTAATGAGTCATACTATGAAACTATGAGAACGAGTTATAGAAATAAGAGTAAGACGGGAGACTAGCATCTCCGAGAATCAGTTTGGATTCATGCCAGGGCGGTTGACCATTGAAGCTATACATCTCTTGAGGAGACTCATTGACAGCTATCGAGTAAGAAAACAAGATTTGCATATGTTGTTTATCGATCTTGAGAAGGCTTATGATAGGGTTCCAAGAGAGATCTTATGGAGAGTCTTAGAAAAGAAAGGTGTAAATGTATCATACATTTCAAAGATATGTATACAAATTCAATGACGAGGGTGATGACATCTGAAGGATTAACACAGAAATTTCCTATCACTGTTGGCTTACATCAAGATTCTGCTTTAAGCCTTTATCTCTTTACCCTTATCTTAGATGAGCTCACCGGACATATCCAACAAGCAATACCTTGGTGTTTATTGTTTGCGGATGATATCGTTTTGGTCGATGAGACGCGCGAGGGTGTAAACACAAAAGTTGAATCTTGGCGAGACACGAAAAGAAGGGTTTTAGGTTGCGCAGGGCAAAAACCGAGTATATGAAGCTTAAATTTAGCAGTGCAAGAAAGAAGAATGACTTCGTTATTAAGTTGAGTGATCAAGATATTTCCCGCAGTGAGTGCTTTAAATATCTTGGATCGATAGTTCAAAACAATGGAGGTGTTGATAAATATGTGATACATAGAATCCAAGCAGGTTGGTTGAAGCGGAGAGGTGCGTCAGGATCTTATATGATCGTAAAGTACCATTAAAACTTAAAGGCAAGTTTTACCGTACTGCAATTAGACCAACGATGCTCTATGGTTCTGAGTGTTGGGCAGTGAATTGTGTACATGAGCAAAAAATGGGAGTTGCGGAGATGAGAATGCTTAGGTGGATATGTGGACACACGAGACTGGATAAAATTAGGAATGAATGTATTAGGGATAAGATAGGAGTGACACCAATTGTAGAGAAGATGCGAGAGATTCAACTAAAATGGTTTGGACACGTACAAAGGAGACCATTAGAGGCTCCTGTTAGGCATTGTGAGAGTTTAGTCACTAGGCATGTTAAACGAGGGTGGGGCAGACCAATAAAGACTTGGAATGAAACTATAAAGAAAGACATGATGTACTTAGGCATTAGTGAGATTGTGACTAAAGATAGGGCACAATGGTGACAAAGGATCCCTATAGCCGACCCCACTATAGTGGGATAAAGGCTTGAGTGTTGTTGTTGTATTGACCTTACAAAAAAGGAAAAGAAAAAAGAAATATGAAAAAGATAACTAGCTTGGGAAAGTGATGCAGGACGCCGGGGCCCCGACCGCACCCCATGGCATCACACCAGCTAGCGGACCACGACCAAGCACGCTTGCCAGAAGGACTGCAGTCCAGGCACCCCAACCCGTCTCCGCGCCTGTTCTCATTGCGGCGAGTTGTTGAGGCTGGGGCTCGATCCCCAGACCTCCTTGATAAGAACCTCTCCTAACAGGCCTTATCACCAACTGACCTGGGATGGGTGACCTCCTGGGAAGTCCCCGTAGAGACGCTTAACTGGATCACTTCTCGTCAAAGGGAGGCTGCGGTCTCCAACAACCCGCCGTGGCCGAAGGGGCACGAAGAGGGGTTGGGGTGGCATGGGCTGCGGCCCATGTGGGGGCCTGGGATGAAAGGCAGCGCTGGTGCGCCAGGCTGTGGTCAGGGTCCTCACATAAAAAAATGTGAGGCCCCGTAGAGGCGCTTAACTGGATCCCTTCTCGTCAAAGGGAGGGTGCGGTCTCCAACAACCCGCCGTGGCCGAAGGGGCACGGAGAGGGGTTGGGGTGGCATGGGCTGCGGCCCATGTGGGGGCCTGGGACGAAAGGCAGCGCTGGTGCGCCAGGCTGTGGTGCACGGCGGGTTGTTGGAGACCGCAGTCTCCCTTTGACGAGAAGTGATCCAGTTAAGCGCCTCTACGGGGACTTCCCAGGAGGTCACCCATCCCAGAATTGCTCCCATCCGAGCACGCTTAACTATAAAGTTCTTTCACTTCTCAGCACCAATTGAGCTGCAGGTCAGTTGGTGATAAGGCCTGTTAGGAGAGGTTCTTATCAAGGAGGTCTGGGGATCGATCCCCAGCCTCAACAACTCGCCGCACTGAGAACAGGCGCGGAGACGGGTTGGGGTGCCTGGACTGCAGTCCTTTTGGCAGGCGTGCTTGGCCGTGGTCCGCTAGCTGGTGTGATGCCATGGGGTGCGGTCGGGGCCCCGGCGTCCTGCATCAAAAAAGTGCAGGTCAGTTGGTGATAAGGCCTGTTAGGAGAGCTTCTTATCAAGGAGGTCTGGGGATCGAGCCCCAGCCTCAACAACTCGCCGCACTGAGAACAGGCGCGGAGACGGGTTGGGGTGCCTGGACTGCAGTCCTTCTGGCAGGCATGCTTGGCCGTGGTCCGCTAGCTGGTGTGATGCCATGGGGTGCGGTCGGGGCCCCGGCGTCCTGCATCAGAAAGCTTATGCAAAAAGACAAGTCACCTGACATTGATTTTTGACCATGATGTTCAATAACTTCATAAGTTGGTGTAAAGATATTTATTTTCTGGCTGGAGCTTGATTCATTTCTAAATTGGTGGGGGTCATTGGTTTACTTTTTGACATGTTAATGTCATTAATTGGAAGGATAAATTTTATGAAGGTGCGGGTACCTAGTTGTATTGCATGATATGTTATATCTTATATGAAACATCAAAGAAGGGACAAATAAGGAAGTTGGGATTTTCATAGATAAGAATGCTATGATACTTATTCATGAAACAAGGATAGAGGGCAAATGATTATGCCCCTGAACGTTATTAACAAGAATGAATGATGATATAATCATAATGATTAGATGATACAGATGTGACAAGGCTAATATCAATGATGCATAAGCATATGCTGCACTCACTGAAAAATTAATTGTAAATTCTAATTGTTGATTTCTTATGCTGAATGAAATTTTCCAGTGCCTTTCTGATGGCCTGCTAGGATTAGTATTTCTCTGAAAGTACCTGACGGAGCATATTTACCTGTTTCTCTGACATAAATTTGTCTTATGTGCATTTTTGTTGTGTTTTTAATTGACATGCTTTTGTTTTTCATCCTTGTTTATTTTTTTGTAAATGTATGCAGGGAGATGATTTAGATTCTGCCTTTGATAGCATTTCTGCCTTTTCAAATAGGAGAGACAACCAGGAAGCATTGTTTGGAGCTGAAGAAAGACTAATAGATATCAGGTGATGTTCTCTTTGTCATTACCTTCATGACCTTTTGCCTAAAAGTACTGCGCGAAACTTACACTAGGATGTCAACAAACTCTCTTGGTTTATGTGCCTTTGTTATAATTCTGGTTGCTTGGGATGTCCATCACAACTTCCTAAACAATTTCGCAGGTTAATCGAGTTGCATTAGGAAGTATCCGCACAACTGAGACCATACAGTAGACTGAAAGAACCTTATGGTGTTTTCCTGCTTTAGCATGCATGTGTTATTTTTGCATATTTTTATATATTGTGATGGCTCATGGCTTTCCATCATGCTTGAAAGAGTGTGAAGTTGGGTTCTTCTTTTTGAGCTGCTTTTAGGAAAAAACTTGTTACTCCAACTGTCATGATTAATTTGATACACAAAGCAACCAACTTGCTGCCGCAAACTAGGACACAAAATATGTGCTTAAATGGTGGGTGTACACTAGATGCCACTTAAAAGGAGGAGATGCATGCAGCAATGTGATTAGAGGAATGATTCTTTGGAATGTCTCATGGAAATTATTTAACTTTATTGCTTGGGGTAGCACAAAAATCAAGTTCTTTGTTATCTGTATGAATTGCTAGTATTTTGAATCTAGTAAAATTCGGTCATGATAGGACTGCTGATTGTCCGGTAGTTTGCATTTCCATCAATCCTGTCATTTCTCTGCTTTATCAATTTGTTCAACTAGCCGCTTTTCCTCTACACCGTTCAATGTCCATCCCCATGGC
This sequence comes from Dactylorhiza incarnata, assembly GCA_033032865.1. Lineage (NCBI taxonomy): Eukaryota > Viridiplantae > Streptophyta > Magnoliopsida > Asparagales > Orchidaceae > Dactylorhiza > Dactylorhiza incarnata. Next base: position 699,335 of record JAWHQI010000002.1, read on the forward strand.
AGAATCCAGATCTCATGTCAACAATATGGAAAAGTTGTCCTAGGTTCTGGAGCAAACAGTGGCTCTTACATTCTCTTGGTTGGATAGTGGTGATGTTCACTGCCAAATTCATCGCCATGATTCATCAACTTCCTTAAAAAACACATGCACTTCCCAATCTGAAAGTTCCTTTCTCCCTCCCATTTTCTCAATATCATCATCCTGAGTAGCATTGGGATCATCTCGCATTCTCCCCACACTCACAACCCTTGCCATACCACTCGGTTGCTTAGATATTCCTGGCTTCAATGGCACTGACCCTTTTGGGTGGGTAGCCTGCATTGAGCAATTGTTTGAACTTCTCAAAGCCCCCTGGTTATGGCTGACATGGAGGGATCTGCACTTCATCTCCTACGCTGGCTCTGTGAAGCTGATCCAAGAATGTCATGCTCCACTCATGTCACAACTCCGGCCAACAATACGATCCTCACCAAATCTGGAATGCTTACGAGTGTTTGTTTGTGGTTCTCCATTCTTGCTTCATCGACACTTATATTGATGAGTTCATAGCCCTTGACTCGCATGTGCATGGCCTCTCTGCGAATCATTATTTGGGTTACTTCCTTCATGGTCTCCAAACCTGTGTTACGTGCACCTTAGCATCCATAATCCATCTACCATCATTTAGGCCATGGACAGTTCCTGACTAATTGAGACCGAATTCAACTTACAACTTTGCCATGACTCCAACAACATGCCTGGATCTCCAACTTCCAAACACAACACCACAAATAAACCCCTCCTTCCCACTTTTGAGAGATTCTGACTAATTTTCATGACCTCCACCCCTCCATGAAAAAGTTTCCTCAACTACCTTTATTCCACGCGGGCCTCCCAAAAACCTCGCCACCCCGATGGATCTCTAATCCAAAGTATACTTAAGGAGCAGAGGTCTTCACTTTCACTACAAGCAAATCACCCCCCCACACACCACACCCACACGCACACCACACACCCACACACCCACACCCACACCCACATGAATGCCTCCTTAAATAATTTCGAGCTTTGATTAGCAGTTTTGAGGACATTATTTTTTGTTGATTTTGAAGCCCTTACAAGAGATTACCTGCTTCTAGATTTAGAGCCCTGGGCCAACTCCAATGGTTGGAATTTCCTTGTTACCCTCTCGACAGCCTGTTAGTTGCTCGTACAATGAAATTGCATACTCTCTCGAGGTCATGAGCATTTTGATCATTATCAATAGTGGCATGAGACATAGTTTTATTTCTACTGTGCTAGCAAAACAACTCCACTGTCCTATACTGCCTACACTAGAGCTGTCACGGTTCGGTTCCGGTTCTACTAAAATCGTGAACCGAACTGCTATGGTAACAGTTCTTCAAACCAAAACCTTATTTAGTTTGACCAATTCCGGTTCCAGCATAATTTTTGGAACCGTCGTCTCAACGGTTCCGGTTCAACAAGAACCAAAACCAAATCGGCCACTAACGGTCCGGTTCAACAAGAACCAAAACCAAATCGGCCACTAACGGTCCGGTCCGGTTTTATGCGGTTCGGTCTGGTTCTAATCGGTTCCATGTGTCATAATTGTAATCATTTTATAACTCTATAATTTGAGTCATTAGCCGCATTTACAAAGATTATTACCTCTTTAAAAATGCACATTTGAAAAGGAAATTGAAATTGAAATGGTTGGAGCAATAATTTAATGGCTTCTTAAGTCTAAATATGTTAAAATTGAACTAATAGAGATATGTATGCAATAATATCTGATTTGACACACTGAATAGAAAAAGATCGGGTCAATGACTAAACACTACAAAGATGTACACACTGAAGAACAAAAAAACTAAAGGGAAACTGACATTTTGATAATTATAACAAGAATTTCCATTGACAAACAACCTTTTTTAATTCAAAATTCAGCTAATCAGGTCCTTCATCACAACATAACACCATGGATGAAAATCCATTGACAATCTATCCTCCTAATGAGTTAGATCAAATAATAAGTTGTACTAGTATTGCAAAGGACATATGAATAGGACCTTAGATTTAATAGAATGAATATGAAATGAATGTTAAGTTGAGGACGGAGGTTACGGGTTACCTGTATGCTGTTTGTGAATGAGCTTAATCGCGAGCATGAAATGGAGAACGAAATGGACTATCAGATCTATGATGGAGGTGGCGACAACAACAAAATGCCCTAACAATTGAAGAAATGGGAAGAAGAAATGGACTCAGAGGAAGATAAGGAGATGAAGTCAGAAAAGTCAAAGAAATAAGCTCACCAGTCGGTCGTCGGATGCCCCTAAATTTGAAACCCCAACAGTTGATATTTTGTATTTTCTTTATTGTCCTTATTACCCATATATAATGGGGTGTATGTCTTTATTTCACAATCAATATGATTATTATGTGTTTCTTCATGGTATCAGAGCCTTAGGGAGAAATCTCTCTCGCGCACGCCGACCGTTCCGCATCCCGTTTCCTCCGTTGCTCGCGCATCCCGCTTCCGCCGTCGCCCTCGCTCCCGCTCCAGTTTCTCTCCCGCGTCGCGCTCGCCTGCTCCCGCTCCTTTCGCGCTTTCCGCGTTCGGCCAGAGTCCCACCTCTTTCCCTCCTCTTCCGCCATCCGCACAAGTTCTTCAGCTCTTCCTCCAACAAGCTCTTCATCCGCCAGTTTCAGCCGAGGAGGGCTTTCTTCTATCGTTAGCAGTCCCAACCGAGGAGGGGTGTTACTCATGCGCGTATTATTATTTTAGTTCCTATTTTAAATTGTATGCTTTAGGAAATTGACATTTGAGCCCCCTCCCTATATAAGGAGGTGATTTGGGAGTTAGGTGGATCTTTCGGATCATTAGGTTTGAGATGTCTCATTTGGAGAGGAACTTCTAGGAGGAACCAGCCTCCTGAAGTTGGACACGAGCATACCTCGTGATTGTATCCAGTTATTCCGTTTAGTGCAAGTGTTTTCCCCTTCGTAACATTTGGTCTGACGTAGCCTCCTCCCCTGCGCATTGTGTGCTGTCGGGTTCCTCTCCGCGCCATTCTCCTCGCGTCAACTGCGGTCCTTCCATGACAGCCAGCTTCTGCAGTCTACCACAACCATCGATTTCGTCGGCCTCAGTGATCCGTCGATTCCTCCGCAGCGCTCGTCCGCTTGACCAGATCCAGTCCGCAGCTTCGATTCCGTCCGACAACAACAAACCCAGTCCGTTCCGCCGCCCTCCTCTGCTTCCTTCCCGATCCCGTCTGCGGCAACAGATCCAAACGATCTCGCCCACGCCTGCGCCGATTCCGATCCGGTCCGTCAGCAACAGATCCAGATGACCACGACAACGCCTGCAAAGTCTGCGCCGTTTAGTTTTCTTCTTCCCGGCTCTCCTCGCCGCCAGCTCCAGCCAACTCCAGCGCTCTCTCTCGACCCTCGAGCTCTTGTGCCCCCTTCTTCTTATGCCAAAGGGTCGTCACTCGATGGAATCCTGCGTGGAGGCCCTCGACCACGCCCTCACCACCATCAACTCTTGTCTCAAGACCCAAGCCGAGCAGTTCACTTCGATCATGGCCATGCTCCACAACTTGCAACCCGACCAAAGTTCTGGCCCCCCTGCCGCCTCTACATTGGGATCCCCCAACATATTATCCCCCGCAGAACCCGCACTAGCGGGATTGCCTCCTCCGCAACTCCCACGCCTCGACATTCCCTCATTCAACGGGACTGACCCGCTCGGTTGGATTGCCCGCGCCGAGCAGTTATTTGACATTCATCAGACTCCGCAGACGCAGCGGGTCTCCACAACGATTATCGGCTTGGAAGGGTCCGCCCTCCATTGGGTTCGCTGGCTCCGCCAGTCCTCTCCCGGTCTCACCTGGACAACTCTCACGGAGGCCCTCATTCAACGGTATGATCACCGCTACTTCGGCTCCATGATCGAACGCCTTTACGGAATTCGTCAGACCGACTCCATTGACTCGTACGTTGATGCATTTATCGAGTTGGTCACCCATGTTCCAGGTCTTTCACCCAACCATTACTTGGCCTACTTCATGCACGGTTTACAACCCCACATCCGAGCCCGCCTCCGCACCCTGCAACCGTTAACTGTCAACCAAGCCATGAACCTCTCCCCACTAGTGGAAGCCGAATTCCTGGCGACGTCTGAGGACCCTCCTTTCCCATCGCCTCCTTCTAAACCTCCCTACCAACCATATTTTCCTCCCCCGTCTATACCTCTACCTCGACCAACCATTATGGGCCCACGCAACAACCTTCATATCCCTGCTCACCGCCTTTCCAACCAAGAGTACAATGACTCGCGGAGCAAGGGTCTGTGCTACCGCTGCAAGCAACCTTAATCGCCTAATCATAATTGTCCTGCCAAGGCGTTTCGGGCCCTCATTGGGGATGACTTGGACGAGTTCGACATGGTTGACTTTGACGCCCTTATGATCACTGATGTACCGCCTGACGGAGCTCCAGACACCTCTCCAGCAGCCCACCCACAGGCACATCATTACTAGATGGCGGGCGACACTTCGTCCTTGGGGTCAAGGTCGATTTTCTGGCGGGATGGATTGCTACGCTTGCGCGTATTATTATTGTATTTCTTATTTTAAATTGTATGCTTTAGGGAATTGACATGTGAGCCCCCCTCCCTATATAAGGAGGTGGTTTGGGAGTTAGGTGGATCTTTTGGATCATTAGGTTTGAGATCTCTCATTTGGAGAGGAGCTTCTAGGAGGAACCAACCTCCTGAAGTTGGGCACGAGCATACCTCGTGATTGTATCCAGTTATTCCGTTTAGTGCAAGTGTTTTCCCCTTCGTAATAAGGGGCCTTCCTCTTCCGGTAGTCGCGCAGGCGGGGCTCTTCTTGTGCAGTTTGTTGCAGCTTCGTGCTTGGCACCAGACATGCTGCCCTAATTTTGCAGTCTTTTCCGGTGTCGGTCTCGTTCGGCCAGATTCCCGCCTTTTTCCCTCCTCTTCCGCCGTCCGCACCAGTTCTTCAGCTCCTCCTCCCGCAATCTCTCCTTCCGCCATTTCCAGCCGAGGAGGGGCTTTCTTCTACCATTAGCAGTCCCAGCTGAGGAGTGGCCTTCCTCTTCCGGTAGTCGCGCAGGCGGGCTCCTCCTGCAGTTTGTTGCAGCTTCGTGCTTGGCACCAGACATGCTGACTTAATTTTGCAGTCTTTTTCGGTGTCGGTCTCGCCTGGAAGATCTTACATGGATTTGGCGCTCTTTCTCTTTCTATGAGAAAACCCTAGTTTCTCTCTAGGTTGGTGTGGTGTTCTTCCCCTTGGCTCCTTGATTTCTATTCTTGGATTATCATGCCAGGGAATGGTACATCTCCTACAATCTCTTCCGATGCCGGAGTTTCCTCCACCACTTCGATGTCTGGTGAATCTTTTCGGTCATGTCATGACCATAATACTCCTCAAATCACTACTATATGTCTGGATGACTCCAATTTTCTCCCGTGGTCTCGGGCTATCACCCTTGCCTTGAAGAGCAGACGTATGTTCGGCTATGTTCTGGGTACTACATCGGTGGCTGTTCAGGATTCCCCTGAGTGGTTGCAGTGGGAATCTGAAAATTCCTTAGTTATGTCCTGGCTGACTAACTCCATGGTGGACTCCATTACTCGGAATTACCTGTTTTTAGATATTGTTGCAGATATTTGGAAGAGGGCTAAGACCATTTACTCCTGCAGGGGGAATGCAACCCAGATCTTTCAGCTGCGTTGGAAGATTTTTCTTCTACGTCAAGGTGATCGTCCTCCGTCAGTCTACTACCTGTAGTTCACTTGACTTTATCGAAAGTACGATCACTTCGACGCTCTCACTCTGATGTCTCTTGAGGATGAGATCCTTGTCCGGGCTTGGGAAGAAAGGAACCGAGTCTTTGAGTTCCTTCATGGTCTGCATCGGGACTTCGATCAGATCAGTGTTCAGATCCTTGGGCGCTCTCCCCTGCCCTCTCTTCCCGAGGTTTATTGTCTTGTTCAACAAGAATTTGATAGACGACAGACTGGACTCCTGATGCTGCTCCTGAAGGTTCTGCCCTTGCTGCTCAGTTTGGTAATAGAGCTCCTCAAGACGCCGACCCAAGTCTCCTGATAAAGATCATTTGATATGTGATTACTGCGGGAAGTCTCGACATACTAGGGACACTTGTTTTCGTCTGCATGTCTTTCCTACGCCGCGAGGTGATTCTGCACTGAGAGGTGGTCGTGGTCGCTCACCTTAATCTCGGTCTGCTCATCTCTCTGATGTCTCGGAGGAGATCTTGCCATTCTCTGCCACTCCTGCTCCTTCTCTGGCTCCATCTGCTGATGAGATCCATGCGTTTCGCCGCTTGATGCAGGGACAATCTTCTGAGACATCCACTTCCTCGTCCTCATATGCACATCAGGGACCCTCAAGTGCTCATGTTGTGTCCTCACGTGCATCTACCCATTGGATTATTGATTCTGCAACTACGAATCATATGACCATCTCTTTTACATATTTTGTGTCTTACCTTCCCTTGTCTGGTATGGACAAGGTGAGCATTGCAGATAGTTCCTTCTCTTCGATTGATGGGAAAGAATCCATCTCTTTCTCCTTTCTCACCCTTTCCTCTGTTCTTCATGTACCCAAATTTACTCGCAATTTTCTCTCCATTAGTCATTTGACCAATTGCTCTGTGACCTTTTTTTCTTCGTCTTGTGTTTTTCAGGACCTGAAGATCAGAACATTGATTGGCTATGGTAATCTGTTGGATGGACTCTACGTGTTTGACTCCTCCCACCCTACTTCGCCCCTTAGGCTCTTTATGCTGATCAGTCTGCCACTTTGGAGTCCTGACATTGTCTCTATGGATATCCCTCTATCTTATCTATCAAACATTTATTCCCTACTATGCCATTTGTATTAGTAAATAATTTTCATTGTGATGATTGTGAACTTAGGCATTAGTGAAGCTATGATTTAAAGATAGGGCGCAATGGCGACAAAGGATCCATATAGACGACCCCACTATGGTGGGATAAAGGCTTGAGTGTTGTTGTTGTTGCTTGTGAACTTGGAAAACACCATCGTGCTTCTTTTAATCATGTTTCTTCTCCTAGTTCTGCACTGTTTCATATTATTCATAGTGATGTTTGAGGGCTTTGCCCCGCTGCTTTTATTTCTAGATGCTTCTGGTTTGTTACTTTCATTGACTGTTTTTCCCGAATAACATGGGTTTACCTAATTAAAGAAAAAAAAAGAAGTTTTTTCTTTGTTTCAACGTTTTCACAACATGATTTCTACGCAATTTAACACCACTATCAAAATTCTTCGTACTGATAATGGTCGTGAGTACATTGACTCCCAATTCGAACAATATCTTGCAAATCATGACATTATCCATCAGACCTCTCGTGTTTATTCTCCGAATCAAAATAAGGTGGCCGAACGCAAGAATCGTCATCTTTTGGAGGTGACTCGGTGTGTCCTTCTCCAAATGCATCTTCCAAAATACTATTGGGGGGATGCAGTTCTCATTGCAGCCTATCTTATTAATTGTTTGCCCTTACGTGTTCTAGTGTATAAAACCCCCTTAACACTCTTTGTGTTCCTCCTACCAATCTGCAACCTCGTGTCTTTGGATGCATGTGCTGTCCATGTCCATCAGAAAATTAAATTTGATGCTCGAGCTCATAAGTGTTTCTTCATAGGATATTCTCCTACACAAAAGGGTTATAAATGCTTTGACCCGATCCACAATAAAGTTTTTGTAACCATGGATGTCACTTTTCGTGAACCTGAGAGCTATTATGGGCACTCACTTCAGGGGGGATCTCTCCTATGTTGGAAGTGAGATCCTTAACTCCCACTGATTCTCTCTCAACTACTCCGCTGCCCATTCCTCCATTGTACTAACTCCACTCGACTTCTTCTGTTGCTCCTGTGCCAACTTTTGCTGCTCATGCTAGGAAATCCCATGTTACTCCCTTGCAGGTTTACTCTCGACGTCTTAAGGGAACAAACACATGGGCCTCTCTCAGAATCCTAGAGCCAACTTCTGATCCGTCGTCAGGTTCAACTGCTCTAAGGGAAGGTACATCTACACAACACTCATTATCACAGTTTTTCTCTTATTCTTCCCTAACGGCTTCCCCTAGAGCTTTTGTCTCCTCTTTGTCTGCTATTTCCATTCCTACATCGTGGCAAGAAGCTCTTTCTGACTACAAATGGAAGGTGTCTATGCTTGAAGAAATGCATGCTCTAGACAAAAATCACACATGGGACCTGATTCATTTGCCTCAAGACAAGATTGTCGTTGGATGTAAGTGGGTGCTTTATGTCAAACAAAACACCCAGGATATCATGGAGAGATACAAGGCAAAGTTGGTTGCAAGTGGGTACACATAGACATCAGGGATTGATTATCAGGAGACCTTTGCTCCGGTTGCAAAGATGAATTCTATAAGGGTTCTTCTATCATGTGCTACATGTAAGGGATGGAATCTCAACCAACTAAATGTGAAGAATGCGTTCTTTCATGGGGATCTGGAAGAGGAAGTAAACACGTTTCTACCTCCTGGCCTCCCCCCCCCCCCCCCCCCCCCCCCCCCCCCCCCCGAAAAATCTAAGGGAAAGGTCTCCAAGCTAAAGAAGGCTTTATATGACCTAAAACAATCTCCTAGAGCTTGGTTTGGGAGATTTCACAAGGCCATGACAAGCTTCGGATACTCTCAGAGCAATGCTGATCATACTCTTTTCATCAACACAGGGATGCAAAGTTGACAGCTCTGATAGTGTATGTGGATAACATTATTATAACAGGAGATGATCAGGATGAGGTGCATGCCCTCAAAGAGAGGCTGGCGAGAGAATTTGAAGTGAAGGACTTAGGTAACCTTAAGTACTTCTTGGGCATTGAGGTTACGATGTCCAAATATGGGATCTTCATATCACAGAGGAAACATATTCTTGACCTTCTTGAAGCATCAGGAATGAGTGGGTGTAGACCCGCTGAAACCCCTATTGAAGCTAACCACAGACTTGGAAGAGATGATGGTGAAACTATTGAAGACATCCCCAACTTTCAATGGCTTATGGAGAAATTGATCCACTTGTCACATACTCGTCCAAATATCTCCTATGCTGTTGGAGTGGTCAGCACATACATGCATTCTCCATAGACTCATCATCTTGATGTTGCTCATCGTATTCTCAGATACCTCAAGTCCTCACCAGGGAGGAACATTCTATTCTCACCAAATGATGAGCTGACTATTGAAGTATACACAGATGCAGACTGGGCTGGATCGATTGACGATCGATGGTCCACCTCTGGATATTGTACTTTGGTGGGTGGAAATTTAGTTACCTGAAGGTGCAAAAAACATGTGGTTGCCAGGTCCAGTGCTGCGGCGGTGTTTAGGGCTATGACTCATGGGATCTGCGAAGGGCTATGAATCCTAACTATCATGAAAGATCTTGGTCTTAGAGGAAAGGAGCCAATCAAATTATACTGTGATAACAAGGCGGCTATCAATATTGCTCACAACCCAGTGCAACACGATCGTGCAAAACACATTGAGATCGACAGACACTTCATCAAAGAACACAGTGAGAGGCATTGTGGTTACTCTTTTTGTGCCATCCGAACAACAATTGGCCGACATTCACGAAGGGATTGTGTACGAGTGTCTTTGGGACCATCATTGGCAAGTTGGGCATGGTTGACATTACACGTCCAACTTGAGGGGGTGTTGATATTTTGTATTTTCTTTATTGCCCTCATTACCCATATATAATGAGGTGTATGCCTTTATTTCACAATCAATAAGATTATTATGTGTTTCCTCACTAACAACGAGGAAGAGAATGAACACTGTCAAAAGATTGTCTAGGAGAAGCCAATCGAGGAAGTCGACGATTCCGTACGTAGATCCGAAGCCCTAACAGAAAGGTCAGAATGAACACTGCTGGAATGAACACTACCAGAATGGGGAGAAGAAAGCCTTCAGCGATCGAGCAAGCAGAGCGAGAAGGAAGCCCTCGACGCAGAGGAGCGGGGAAATGACCTAATGTCGGGCGGCCTGTGTATGAGTATTTGAATCCCGCTGCAATCGGACGGCGCTGCAATTGGACGACGCTGCAATCGGATGGCGCTGCATCGGACGGCGCTGCAATCGGACGGCGCTGCAATCGGACGGCTGATATAGGTATAGTCATATATATATTATATATATTATTAATATTATAAAAAATAGTATTATAAATAATAATAATAATAAATATATATTATATAGAATAATAATAATAAACAGATTGCGGTTCGGTTCTGCTTCGGTCCGATCCAGATCGGGTCTAAAAATTCTGAAACACTCAGAGACATTTATTTATTACATAACGTGAAAAATTTAGAATAATGAGAATTATTTATTTATTTATTACTTAATGTAGAAAATCTAATGCCGTGAGGATGGCAAAGGGGAGCCTTGGCGCACCGGTTAAGGTGTTATTGTGTGACCTTGAGGTCACGAGTTCGAGTCCTGGAAGCAGCCTCTTGCAAAAATGCAGGGTAAGGTTTGCCTACATTTCACTCTTGTGGTGTGGGATCCTTCCCCGGACCCTCGCTGCACGGGGATGCTTTGTGCACCGGGCTTGCCCTTTTTAATGTAGAAAATCTAATAATGATTGGAACCTGAGATTAAAATTTTAAGATACTTAATATTTCGGATGTTACAGAGGGGCTGCCGGAGCCTTCCAGCCCCTCCCAGGTCACCACTGAACATTTCCCTGCACTCCCAGCCCTTTGTCCAGCCAATTCCAGCCCATCCTAGGGCTGGAAAAACCTTCCCTAACTGCTGTCCAGCCGCTAGAAATAACTTCCTACGGCTGGTTGCCCTCCACCTCCCCTAACTGTCTTATTTCACCCATACAATTCCCTCATAACCCATGATGTTTTCCTAGCCAACCGCACGTCTCGCAATCTAAATCAAGCTCCACTGCATCTTCAATTATCCTACCTTATCTTAGTACTTGCTGACCATTTACATATCATATCGGATTCAGATTTTCTCCTTTTTAGGAAGTTAATCTGTCTTCATCTCTTTTGTGGTCCGTGCTATTTGCAGATCTTTATGTTTAGTATTGTTTCATTATGATTGAGCTTACCTAATTATTTAATTCCTTATTTATTACTGTCTTTTTCTTTAAATTGCATGCACGAATTAAATTGTGGAAAACTAGATCCCCTATTTTGAATCCTTAGCTCAGTTGGTGATGAGGACCAGTTTAGAGCTCCCTTATCTAGGAGGTCTGAGGTTCAAGACCCAGCCTGAACAACCCGTCACTGGAATTAGCGGCTGCGGCCAATTAGATCCGTGGAGAGGGGTTGGGGTCATTGGTCTGCAGACCAGTAGCGCACCCACAGTAGACCGGGGCGTTACATAAAAAGTGCAGCTCAGTTAGTGATGAGGACCAGTTTAGAGCTCCCTTATCTAGGAGGTCTGGGGTTCAAGCCCCAACCTCAACAACCCGCCACTGGAATTAGCGGCTGAGGCTAATCAGATCCGTGAAGAGGGGTTGAGGTCACTGGTCTGCAGACCTGTAGCGCACCCACAGTAGACCGGGGCGTTACAGTTGCCGGGCTAGTGTGTTGAGATTTTGTAACACTTCATTTTGATTATTCTATGAATAAGTGCATGCCACTTGATTTCAATTGGTCTAAAAGTGCCCTAATGTTAGACTTTTGTTTCAGGTTTACATCAATTCTTTTACATGCTTAAATGGTATTTCCAAAATTATGAGATTTTTGCTTCCATAGGATAAATTCACATACACAATTTATGAAAACAGAACGACAATAATAAATAATTTAGGAGTTAAGACGAGCACATCAAGCACCAAATCATAGGATTAGGACAAACTAACAAGTTTGAGCAATATGAAAGAGGTGTGAGTGAGAAGTTACCACTGGTTCCATTATGCAGGGGAAAACATAGCCGTCACTAGAACACTGAAAGAGGTTATGAAGGCAGTGGAATTAGCAGTGTAAGGACTATAGTTGCTAAGAGGTATGCAGTCTTGTAGTTACAAGGTGTAGCTGGTTGGGATTATAGAAATGCCCATGCAGGTTTGGGAGTGGCATTGAGTTCCCCGATTTGGGAAGAAGAGAGGAGGCACAATTTGTGCATGCTCAGACCACCCAAGTCTATTTCGCTTATCATCGGTAGATGTCAATTTCGTAGTTTCTTTAATATAATCATTGCGTAATTTCACTTTTATATTTTTGCCATATTTCCATCTTAACGTTCTTAGTTCTGCCATCCTTAGCTACCTCAACCTAACTCAAATCTGTGCAACATCAAAAGTGGAAAAGCTAGAAAATGAGTTATCTTGTACTAAAATACACGTTGGACCATGCTAAGGAACTATATATTAAAATGGTAGGAGCTATATGTCCATTCAAGGGTATTTATTCGGATTAAGCTGTGTTTTGAAACATCAAAGGTTTTGTTGTTAATGTTGCCGTGTCTCTCTTTGATGCAGGGCACCCTGAGGTCTAGGATTTCTTCTTGCACATCTAAATTTGATGCTGTGGTTATTTGTTGAGATGAAATATTAATGTGTAATTTGTGACGAGGCATGACATCCATTACAAAAAATATATATTTAACAACAGCAATGAATAATGGACGGTATATGTAAGCCAAGTGTAATAAAATATAATATTTGATGTCCTAAAAGAAATTAACATCCCATATTAGTGAACATGATAGCCACACAAGCGAGCAAAATTTCTTGCACTAAGAATGTACATATCTGAATTAGAATTATCATACTTTCAATCAAATCCAAAATACAGAAAGGGATAGAAAGGGGAAGAAATAATTAGAAATAAACAAGGAAGCGTCACACTTGAACAAGGAGATTACATCAATCTGAAGAAGGTTTAAATCTCACACATGATTACGATACCTATCTGGAATGGATGAAGGACGTCTCATATCCTTCTAAGAACCTTTATTTTATTTTATTTTATATTTAGCAGGGTTGTCTTTCATGTCTCAAAACAACTCAACATACAAAAACTCATCACATAATACCTACGGATAACATAACACACATCTCTTAATCCGATCGGGCCATCATTAGGAACAAACTTCTGGAAGTCTCATAACAAAGCTATAAGATCAATAATATTGTTAGAAAAGAGGAGAAAAGAAATATTTGGTGCAATTTTATTCTTCCACAAGGGGCTAATATATAGCATTACAAGGAGACACACAACACCGCTAGCCGGTGTGGGACTAAACCTTAAATACCTAAATACTTAAATACTTCTAACACTCCCCCTCAAGCTGAAGGGGAAACCTTCAGCTTGAACACAACATAAAAGAAAAGGTAAAAGGTCGTTGACAATGTGGGACAAAACAACAGCCACCGAGGCCCAACCGCGTGTCACCGGGGATACTTCAACCGGGCAAAGGCCACACGACGTTGGTCCACAAACCGACCATGAGCACACTGAATGCTCCCGGAGCTGAAACCAGGTCAACCAACAAAGGCCAAACCACACCTACCTAACATAGAAGAAAAAGATGGGGAGACACAAACAACATACGAAATATGCCTGGAGGCCGTGTGTGACTAAGGTAGGAGTCGGGAAAAGAGGCATCCGAGTCGCCGTTATCACAAACACTCCCCCTCACGTGGAACACGTGCATGAAGGCATAGACTCGCATGGAGACACAGATGAAGCCAATCAGAACAACACAAACAAACAACTAAGGATAACGGTTGCCGGCAAGACCACGATCCGAGATGCAGCGAGCAAAGCACAAGCCAGCTGCGAGCAGAAGGCTCAAGCGGCTGCGAGCAGAGTGCTCAAGCAGCAGCGAGCAAGAAAAGGCTCAAGCAGCGAGCGAGTGAGAGGGGAGGAAGAGAAGAGCTCGACACCCAGAGAGCAGCAGCACGGGAAACCATCGTCCACAAACCAACTAGAAGACACTACTAAGACAACAACACAACCCAAAAAAAAATGGAGAGGGCACGGCATAGCAGCAGCGGCACAGCAGCCCAATAGGAGAGGGGGCAGCAGCGGCAGCGGCACTGCAACGACACAGGGCGGCGCAGATGTCCAGCAGCAGAGGGGCAGCAGCGGCAGCGGCAAGAAGAGGGCTGGACGGCAGTGGCACAGAGCGGCAGGGCTGGAGAAGTAGCCGGAGAAGATGCCGGGAGCAGCAGCGCCACGGAGAAGAAGAGCATCGCCGGAGAAGTAGAGTAGCGGCATGACAGCAGGCTGGAGAAGCTCCAGCGGCAGATCTGGAAGAGGCGAAGCAGCGACAACATCGACGGCAGACAGCGGCGGGATCGTCGATCTGGAGCAGGACTTGGACGGAAGAAGCAGTCATCGTCGATCGGCAAAGGAGAACGACGGGATCGTGTCGAGCAGTCGTCGTCGATCAGCAGAGGAGAACGGCGGGATCGTGCCGTCGATGGAAGAGGGCAGCAGCGGTCGATGAAGATGGAAGAAGCAGGCATCGATTTCGACGGCTTCGACGTCGATGGAAGCGAGCGCAGACTGAAGAAGAGGGCTCGACGGGAGACGAAGCAGCATCGACGTCGTCGGGAAGAGATGGCCCCGCTCCCGTCTTTGGAATCAAGAGACGATCCCATCAACGGGAGCGAGGTAGCCGTCGAAGCCCTAGCAGCGAGCCGGAAACGGAAGTAAGGGTCAGGCTAGGTCGCGGGATGAGCAGTAGGGAAATAATTTAGGCTTTCAGATCAATAGCTCTGATACCATGTTAGAAAAGAGGAGAAAAAAAATATTTGGTGCAATTTTATTCTTCCACAAGGGGCTAATATATAGCATTACAAGGAGACACACAACACCGCTAGCCGGTGTGGGACTAAACCTTAAATACCTAAATACTTAAATACTTCTAACAAATATAAAGAAAACCACAAAGTCAGGCCTTATTAGTTGCTCAATTCCAGCAAATCCTCAGGGAATTTCACGAGTTCAACAGAGCTCAATAATACTGCAAGTCTAACTGCAGGGAAGACTTAAATAGGAGTAATCAACCAAAATAATGATCCAAAAAAGAGCCATGGTAATGAAATAGACCAGTTATATCGTAAGTTATAAAAAGTTATGAAAACACAATGTCTAATTGACTAACTGATCTAATTACAATCAAATTCCTTTTTGGGCGCTACTATAAGCTTGGATCATCACATCGTTATCCCACTCTATCCAATAAGTTCTCTGCCAGTATTGTTGTTGTTAGTTATGATTATGTTTTCTAAAATTATACAATTTTTTATGTGAGCTCTTTCTTTTCATCAGCAGTTTATTTTTTATTATTCAATCCATGTTTTGTTTTATTAGGGAGGAAAAATTGGCCTACAAAGCAGATGCTCTAGAAATGCAGAAGCAACTTGAACGTCAAAAATCTCAGTTTTCTTTACTAGCTGGTCAAGTTTCATCTCTCATCCAGGGAAAAAGGCCTAGAGTTTCTGCTGTAGCTGCAATAAATGGAAAGCTTGTAACTTTGGATGAGAAGCTTTCCGATCGAAATATAGAGGTAAACATTCTAAAATATAAGATACATTATGTAAGATTTAACTTATAGTTTTTTGGATGCGCGGGAACTATATGTGTGTGTATGTTATTTGTGAAATTCTCTGGCTGTGTGCGTGTTGTCTGAATGATTGCAATTCGGGTGATGATCAAACAATTTAAAAAAAATCTTGAAATTGTATAAAATTAGAAAATTTGAATATTTTTTTGAATTCAAAGATACTCCAGAGAATAATGTCTATTTTGTAAAAGTAAATTGCTGAAGCACACTCTGACTTGTTGGAAAGAAATTCAAAATGAAAGAGTGATGCGAAGTAAAAAAGGGCTTAAGATTGTTGTGAGCTGAAAAAATTCCGCAATAAATTTCTACTATCTTACTATTGTCAAAGTTTTTTTTACAGGAGGAGCGTAAATTGTATTCTGTTGTGCAACATAGTGTTAGAATACTTAGAATTAACACAAATAAAAGAAGATATGATGAGGACAAATTACCTTTAGATCAGTCACTTGATAATATACTTAACACTTATTATGTTTCATGTTGTATTGATTATTTTAACATGGTGAACCATAAACCATGAACACTTATTGGACAATAATGGATATAAACATTCATCTACATTGTTCACATTGAATGGATTGTCTACATTCTGTTTCATATATGAAATTATCTGCATGACATTCACATGAGGTTTTCTTCAGATCACGACACTAGATTCCTTGGACATTTTTTGGTGAACACAATGGGAAAAGATTAAGAACCACACATTAGCTTAGTAGTGCATATTATTCCTAGATAGATTTGCAAACTAAAGTGTTCAATAGGAGCCTAAGTAATTTACTTCGATGCCTTGTGAGAGAAAGAGCTATTCAATGGGATTTAGTACTCCCGCAGGCTGAATTTACCTATAATAAGTCCACCAATCGCTCCACTGAAAAGGCCTCCATTGAGAACTTCCAATTGTGAGATTGTGATTCTTACTTTCGGCTGTATCAATCCATGTTGGTATTTTTGCAATAGATACATTTGACCTTAGACTTAGAGACAATGCTTTACTTAGACCAAAGTTAGATGATTGCCACAGGCGATTCACGAACACGTATATGAATGGAGATTCCATGACCAGAGGGCGCATATACGTCACATTTATTTCGTTATTTCATTCTTGTTTTGGCTTTGTTATTTTACTTACGCCCGATATTTCACTTTATTTAGTTCCTATTTTTTAGTATCGTAATCTTGTATTTATACCCGGGGTATCTTATGAACCGGGTATGCTGAATCTTATCAAGTTCTTTTGGCATCAAGAGAAATATTATGACTTAGGGTGGGTTGTGTGGGTGGAATCTAACAAATGCAACCCTAGGTATAGTGCGGGGAAACCAAACCCTAGGTTGATGCGTGTATGCAAATAGTGATCCGAAGGCATTGCACATAGTAATTAATGCATAAAGATTAAGCACAAATCATAAGCAATACTAATATAAATTTAAAAGGCAAGCAAGCTCGGCTTTCCTCCATTGGGAGGGCCATAAGCAAATTTCACAAGCGATAAAGGCCATGCAAGTCTCGATTAGTTTCAAACATAATAATAATGCAGCTAAATATCCATAATCATATAAGAAGCCAAATCTGTACAACAACAATGAGGAAAGTGAAACCAAACAACAAATTCTCACAACTAAAGGGGCCATAGGAGAGGAGATGGAGATCCGGTGATCGGTGAAGAGGCGATAGTGTTCCGGAGGATAAAGGTGCTTTAAGGTGGCTATCTTCAGAGTGGGGGTGGGGGAATTGGGGTGGATGTGGTGGACTGTCGTGTATGGGTCGGATAAGACTTATGTAGATAAGGAGGTGGTCGGTTGAGGGGATAAGGGATTTAGGGTTTTCTATGATTGTCTAGTAGGGGGCTGGAGGGTGGCTGCTGTAGGGATATCGACGTCTGTGAAAGTGAGGTTAGATCTTAAATTAACTCTAGAGGGGGTGAATAGAGTTTAAAACTTTTTATTAGTTTTATTGCGGAATTGAAAATACTGATATATATATGTATATTGAGTGAGTGATAGAAACAAACACAAAGAAGGCACACAGCACAATCACAGAAAAGTAAAACAATCACAGAGGACACAAGGAGCTATAGTAGTTCCCCAATAAATCTGGGTACGTCTACTCTTCTACCACCCTTGGTAGGAATCCACTAGGATTTTTGATCAGGTGTCCTAACACCAATGAGCTTTTGATAAGGTGCCCAAAAACCAAGCAGGATTTTTTGATCAGGTGTCTTGCCACCAAGAGGTAAACTTTTGAAGGGAGTTTTAACCCTGTACAGAATGAGATGGAAGGTTAGAATGTTCTTCTCTGTCAACTATCTGAGAGAAGACACTAGTGGATGTTGATGTAGAAAAGGCTTCCTCTGTCTGATATGAAAGTGTTTGACAGTAGATTGACTGGAAGCTTTCTTTTGAAAATAGATCTTCCTTTAGCTGATGAATCTGAGAGAAAAACTCCTTCAGATATTTTTTGCTCTTTTGAAGATCTAAACTTGCAGCTGATCTCTGAGAGAGGTGTTGATGATGTTCTCAATAAGATGAAATTGCTGCTTGAAGAAGAAGATGAAGATCTGTAAAGCTTTTGTTCTTCTTCTTCCTGTATCTTTCTTTCTTTCCCCCTGTACAGAAAAAACTGTAAAAATGTGTTATGTATATTTCTATCTTGTAAACTGAGAGGTAATACTGTATATCTTCTTCCCTTTTCTTTTGATAAGATTTGAAAATCAAATCCCTTGAATTAAGGAATAAAATAATCTGTAATCAATCTTTCTGGGAACTGTAAATCTGCTGCGCCGTAATCTCTTTCCTTTTCCATGAAATGTCCTTTTCCGAGGAATGTCAACGGCTATAATATTGGAATAATGAAAGGAAATATATTATCCTTACTTATCTGGAAGAATAGATCCATTGCTGTAGTCGATCTGAGTTCAGATAATGAAATAATATAATCTTCTGAAATTTCTGAACTTAAATAAGAATTCTTCGATCTGAATAAATTTCGTCGAACACAAAATTTAGTTCGTCGACCTCAAATGAATCTTGCTGGAAGAAATAAATTTGTTGAGCTGAGAAGACATTTCGTCGATTTGAAAATATTCGTCGACCGCTGAACTGAGCAAAATCGTCGACCGCTGAGACAGGATCGTCGACTGCTGAGACGGCTGGATTTTGTCGACCGCTGAGACGGCTGGATTTTGTCGACCGCTGAGACGGGATTGTCAACCGCTGAGACGGGATCGTCGACCGCTTAGACGGCTGGATTTTGTCGACCGCTGAGACGGGATCGTCGACTGCTGAGATGAGCTTGAAGCAAGCCGTTTGTCGAACGCAGAATGTAAGCAATTCGTCGAACGCAGAGAGCAGTTCGTCGAACGCAGTGTGGAGTTCGTCGAACGCAGAATCTGAATGAATTCTTGAGTTCTATCAGCCTAAACTCTTGACCCATTGACTATACATTGGGGTCAACTTGATCCTAGTCAATAGATAGTGATCCTAGCCCAAATCAGAAATATGGTTGTTCCAACAATCTCCCCCTGTTTGGGTTAGGACACTATTTGACAAAAACTAAAACAAACAAAATAACAGAGCATATATATCTGATATATTTTAAATATTTCATCAGATATAAAATAAATAATACTCTGAGTTCTGAAATTACATTTCAATGAAAATAAAACTGATAAAAACACACAATCAGAACCTTTGATTTTCTCTGAATTCTGACATTTCTGAATTCTGAAATCTGATATTGGCTGAACTGATTTCTTGCTTTTTGGCTTGATTGTCTGAGCTGTATCTGCTGTATTTCAGCTTTCTGAAATTGTTGATCTGAACATCTGTTTATAATCTGAATATGCTATCTGTCATAACTGAAATCTGAATTTGTATTGAATCTGTTGCTTCTTCATGCATCTGTTAGCCTAAGAGCATCTCCCCCTGAGACTGGAGGTTTTTCAGCTTTCTCTCCTTGCCTAGTTCATAAAACATCTCCCCCGAGCAACTGCATCAAATGGAGCTTGTTCACAGAACTTCTGCCCCTGCCTAGTTTCAGGAAGGCCTGATGCTAGGCCCCTTGAAGAAGGGACATTTGATGGAGGTAGGGAAGGATGCCACCTTTATATTGCTATTGTTCCTGCAAAATGAAATAGAGATCAAGTGCAAAGGGAACTAGAAAGAGAAGCAATTATGTAGGCATCTAGTTAAAATGAAAAGATTTTGATTATGAGAACAGGTCAGAAATAAAAGGCTTCATCAAAACTGGGTTCGACGAAAAATGAGTTTTCGTCGATCTCGGTTCGACGAACTTGATGACTTCGTCGATCTCCGTTCGCCGAAAAACCGAATTTCGTCGATCTCAGTTAGATGAAAATTGAAAAATGGGATAAGTAGAAAACTTAATTTTTATCAGATTGAATCTCCATCTATCATTCCTAGCTGATTTATAAAGAAAATCTGTTTCTTTTCATCCAAGGGCTTGGTGAAAATGTCAGCTCTTTGCAAATCAGTAGAGATGAATTGTATGCAAATTTTATTTTTATCCACATTATCCCTAAGGAAGTGGTGCCTAATTTCTATGTGTTTAGTCCTACTATGGAGAACTGGATTTTGTGCTATAGATATTGCACTAGTATTGTCACAAAATATAATTGAATTATTTAAGTTGACACCATAGTCTAGGAGCTGATTTTGTATCCACAATATCTGTGAGCAGCAACTGCCTGCAGCTATGTATTCAACTTCAGCTATTGATGTAGACATAGATGTTTGTTTCTTACAAAACCAAGACATAAGCCTATCACCAAGAAACTGACAAGTTCCTGATGTGCTTTTCCTGTCTACTCTGCATCCAGCATAATCTGAATCTAAGAATCCAGTTAATTTAAATTCAGATGCTGTTGGATACCAAAGTCCTAGATTTGGACAACCCTTTATATATCTCAAAATTCTTTTTAATAAAATTAGGTGAGATTCTTTGGGGTTAACTTGAAATCTAGCACAAATACAAGTAGCAAACATTATATCGGGCCTACTTGCTGTTAAATAAAGTAATGAGCAAACAATTGCTCTATATACCTTTTGATCAACAGGTTTCCCTGATTCATCATTATCAACAACTACATTAGAGGGCATGAGTGTTTTCATGGTGGAAGAATCACACATATCAAATCTTTTCACTAATTCCTTAGCATACTTAGATTGGGATATGAAAATTCCATTTGGAGTTTGCTTCACTTGAAGACCAAGGAAGTATGATAATTCACCCATACTACTCATTTCAAATTTAGATTGCAATAGATTGGAAAATCCTTTGCATAAATTTGAATCAGTAGAGCCAAATATAATATCATCTACATATATTTGAACTAGTAAAGTTTGATTTTTATGTATCCTGAAAAATAGGGTTTTATCTACTATGCCTCTACAGAATTTATTCTCTAAAAGAAAACTAGCTAAGGTCTCATACCATGCTCTGGGAGCTTGTTTAAGACCATAGAGAGCTTTATTAAGCTTAAATACAAAAGAGGAGTGAGTTGGAGAGATGAAACCTGGTGGTTGTTCCACATAGACTTCTTCTTTGATTTCTCCATTCAAGAATGCACTCTTCACATCCATTTGATAAATCTTGAATTTCTTGTATGCTGCAAATGCAAGGAAGATTCTGATTGCTTCTAACCTTGCAACTGGTGCAGAAGTCTGATCATAATCTATTTCTTCTTCCTGTGAGTATCATTGAGCTACTAGTCTAGCTTTGTTTCTCACAATATTGCCATCTGCATCTAGCTTGTTTCTGTAGACCAATTTAGTTCCAATGACTGGATGATTCTTTGGTCTAGGAACCAATTCCCAAACTTTGTTTGTCTCAAACTGATTGAGCTCCTCTTGCATAGCAATGATCCAGTTGGGATTTTGTTCTGCATCTTGTAGGGATTGAGGTTCAATCTGAGAGAGAAAACAAGTGTGCATCAGATTCTGATTAGCTTGATGCCTTGTTTGGACACCAATTGATGTCTCCAATTATTTGAGATCTGGGGTGATCTTTAATATTGACATAATCAATAGGCATAATGGGATTAACATTATTTGTAGTTAATTCCTCTTGTGGAATGTTACTTAATGCTTCCTTTTCAGGTACATTTTCACTGATTTCTTCTTCACTTTCTTCACTATCCTGCTGCACAGGATTTAGAGATCCTTCCTTCTGTAGAGCTAATTGATCTAGCTGCTCACAGAGTGTAGGTAGATCTAGCTGCTCACAGAGTGTAGGTACCTGCAGGTTTTCTTTGGTAGAAGAATTCTTCTTCTTGTAAAACATGTTAGTTTTATCAAAAGAAACATGTATAGATTCTTCAATTTTAAGAGAGGATTTGTTAAATATCCTATATGCTTTACTGATTGATGAATAGCCTAAGAAAATTCATTCTTCAGATTTTGGTTCAAATTTCCCAAGGTATTTTTTTATCATTATTGTGAACAAAACATTTACAACCAAATGTTCTAAAATAGTTAACTTTAGGTTTCTTCCCTTTAAGTAACTCATAGGGAGTCTTACCCTTAAGTTTGTGTATCAAATTCCTATTCAACACATAATTTGCTGTGCTAACAGCCTCTGACCAAAAGATAGTGACAAATTAGCATCTGCAAGTAATGTTGTTGCTGATTCAATTAGGGTTCTATTTTTCCTTTCAACTACCCCATTTTGTTGAGGAGTTCTAGGAGTTGAAAAACAATGCCTGATACCTTCCTTCTCACAGAATTCTTGCATGAGAAGAGACTCAAACTCAGTGCCATGATCACTTCTGATCAATGCAACTACAGTAGAGTACTCAATCTGAATGCTCTTAAGAAAGTCTGTAAGAAATTTAAAGTTATCTGACTTTTCTCTCAAAAAGAACACCCAAGTGAATCTAGAGAAGTCATCTACAATAACTAGAGTGTATGACTTCCCCCCTAAACTCTTTGTTACTATAGGTCCAAAAAGGTCCATATGTAGCAAGTATAAGATTCTAGGTGAATCACTTTTAGATAATGATTTAAAACTGTTTTTAGTTTGCTTGCCTAGTTGACATGCCCTACAAAGACCTTCTTTCTTGTATGAACCTGAGGGTAATCCTCTAACAAGATTGTCCTTAGATAATTTAGCAATGGTCCTAAGATTTACATGTCCTAATCTCTTATGCCAAAGTTCACTAGGTTTGCTTAATTGATTAAATAAACAGATTTCTGATTTTGATGAGCTGAAATTTACTAAATAGATATTTCCTTGCCTAATACCTAATAAAACAGTAATATTATCAGAAGAATTAATAAGGCATTTTGATTTATTAAAAGTTACCTGATACCCTTCATCACATAATTGGCTTATGCTGATGAGGTTGTGCTTCAGTCCCTTGACATAAGCTACCTCTTTGAAGGTGACTTCTCCAACCTTGACTTTTTCATATCCTTTTGTTTGTCCACAGTTGGAATCTCCAAATATCACTTTTGGTCCAAACTTTGCCTTGTAGTTGTTCAGATTGGCCTTGTTTCCTGTCATATGCTTTGAGCACCCACTATCCAAGTACCATTGTTCTTTTATTCTTGGATAACTGTGTACCTGCAAAAAAAAAACAATCTATTTGTTCCTGACCCAGACTACCTTGAGTCTTTTTGAATTTCCACAAAAATCAGAAATAAAAGACATTTCAGGTTGGTCCTTGTAACCTTGTGTATGATATCTCCTTGGAGGTATTATCCATTCAGTGAAAGGATTGATAGTATGTGAAGAATAAGAATTATTCAGATTTGCTGTATATTTTTTGTTCGACGAACTGGGCTGAGTTCGCCGATCGCCGTTCGACGAATGGATGTGCTTTCGTCGAGCGCCGTTCATATAATGACTATATTGAAAATCTGTCTTCAGAGTTCGTCGAGCTCCGTTCGACGAAATGAATTCATTTCGTCGAGCTCCGTTCGACGAATTCTGCTGAATTCCTTTATTCTTGACAACCTTACTTGAATTGTTTTTATTTGCATCTACAACTTCTTTGCTCTTAGCAGAGATGAATTTTATAGGTGTAGATAATATGTTCTTCTTAATCAGATGTGACTCACTTGATGAAGCACCCACTAGATCTTCCGACTCTCGCAATTGGCGGGTTTCGAACTTACGGCTCTACGATCTCTCGGCTCGGGTATTCGTAACCTTCTTCTAAAAAGACAATGGTCAAATCCTGAGTGCCCTATCTGAGACTTAGCGACTTATTCCGTTTTTCAATAGTTGGGTTGGAGGCTAGCTGAGAGCGCCCCTCTCTTCCTAGTCTAAATCTTGGCTTCTTGTCCCAAATCGCTTGCACGAAGCATATGAAATTGGAGATCAAAAAGGTATGGCGGTTGGGTCTCTCATAGGGTTTCCCGCGTATCCTCGTAGATTCTCCTCGTTCATAGATAGGTGAGAACAAAGATTGGTCAGGAGATTTCTCACCGGGTTAACCAAAAAGACTGACAGAGCTAGAAAACTGATGCGTGGAATGCGAAGCATGGAATCCAGGATCTCTTTTAGATAGATAGAGTTGGGGCCGTTCTTTTTTAGGTCACCCCGCATATCTCTTCTCTGGTCGAGAAAGAAAATGGCTTTCTGAGATTCTGGACCTTCTTTCTTTCTGAGAGAAGCCAAGCCCAGTTTGCTATTAAGTCTAGCATTTACTGTGCTTGTAATGTCCATCAGTTTGATGGTTCTCCCATTTAGGGATTCTTCAAATTTCTTAGCCTCAGAAAGTTTATTCTCAAGGAGAATAATTTGTTCTCTAGAAGCAGCCAAATCTTTCTTAAGATTTACATTTTCTTCACTTATTTGATTCATTTCAGCTAGCTTATTTCTGAGAGAGATTATTTCCTTCTCAGATTTGAGTAAGTCTAAGCAAAAAACCTTGAATTCATCTTTGAATTCAACTGAATTGAAATCAAAGTTAGATATTACCTGATCTGCATCATTGTCAGCTTCAGCTTCTGATTCTTCTTCTTCTGAGTTGTTTGCTGAGGCATTGATAGCCATCATACATAAGCTCTTTTCTTCTTCATTATCTTCATCATCAGAAGAGCTGGATGAAGACGCACTTGCTGACTCACTGCTTGAGTCATAAATTGCCATCAGGCACTGATCATTCTCCTTTGATTCTTCTTCATCATCAGAAGAACTTGATGAAGATTCTGATTCAGTTTCACTCCAAGTTTCTGCTACAAATCCTCTTCCCTTGTGTTTGTGCTTGTGGGAGGAAGATTTGCTGGAATGCTTCTTGTCTTCTTTCTCTTTTCTCTTTTCTTTCTTGTCCTTCTTGTCCTTCTTGTTTTGATTCTCTGGACAGTCAGGTACAATGTGTCCTGGTTTCCTGCAACCAAAACATATAATTTCTTTAGATGGAGCTTTGTCATACCTTGATTTTTCATGGCTCCTGGATGACTTTCTCCTGAAGTCTTTTCTTGCCATATTGTAGAATCTGTTGGCAAGTAGACTCATCAACTTCTCATTGTCAAGAGTCTCTCCTTCTTCTTCTGTAGCTTTGAAGGCAATGTTCCTTTCCTTTGTTGCTGGAGATGAAGTGGACTGTTCAGCTTCTCTGGATTTGACAAGCTGCTTATAGGATTTGAGCTAGCCTAACAATGTCTCAGTAGTAATCTCATTGAGGCTTCTGGCTTCCTTGATAGGCCAGATCCTAGAGTCCCAAGTGCTGGGGAAGGACATTAGGATCTTGTCATTGATCTCAGTGATAGAGATCACTTTGTCCAAAGATTTCAGCTCATTAATTATGAGACTGAGCCTATTGTACATATCAGCCACTGTCTCAACTTCTCCTTTCTTGAAATTCTCATATTGAGAAATGAGATGTGATCTTTTGTCCTTTCTTTCATCAGCAGATCCTTCAACCATATTGTTGAGTGAAGTCCATATCTCTCTTGCAGAGGTGCATTCTACCACTCTTTGAAAAATGTCATCAGACATTGTTTGTGCTAGAATGTTCATGGCTTTTGCATCAGCACTCCTTTGCTTCTTTTGTGCCTCTGTCCACTAAGGAGGTGGGACATCATTGTTGGTAGTGGTGGTTTCAGCACTAGTTGCTGTGGGAGCTGGAGGTCCTGTCAAAATCACATTGAAAATTTCTTTATCAATTGAGTTCATGTATAACCTAATCCTTGCTTTCCATAGTGCAAACTTATTGAGATTGCACATAGGAGGTCTTGTGCTTGAATACTCTTTGTTTTGTGCCATGAGTTTTTAAGAAAAAATAAATGAAATAAAAACTCTAAAAGAATTTAAGATCTAATTGATCTTTGTGATTCAGGTGTTAGCCTGTAAAAATCAACCTACCTCTGATACCAATTGAAAGTGAGGTTAGATCTTAAATTAACTCTAGAGGGGGGTGAATAGAGTTTAAAACTTTTTATTAGTTTTATTGCGGAATTGAAAATACTGATATATATATGTGTATATTGAGTGAGTAATAAAAACAAACACAAAGAAGGCACACAACACAATCACAGAAAAGTAAAGCAATCACAGAGACACAAGGAGCTATAGTAGTTCCCCAATAAATCTGGGTACGTCTACTCTTCTACCACCCTTGGTAGGAGTCCACTAGGATTTTTGATCAGGTGTCCTAACACCAATGAACTTTTGATAAGGTGCCCAAAAACCAAGCAGGATTTTTTGATCAGGTGTCTTGCCACCAAGAGGTAAACTTTTGAAGAGAGTTTTAACCCTGTACAGAATGGGATGGAAAGGTTAGAATGTTCTTCTCTGTCAACTATCTGAGAGAAGACACTAGTGGATGTTGATGTAGAAAAGGCTTCCTCTGTCTGATATGAAAGTGTTTGACAGTAGATTGACTGGAAGCTTTCTTTTGAAAATAGATCTTCCTTTAGCTGATGAATCTGAGAGAAAAACTCCTTCAGATATTTGTTGCTCTTTTGAAGATCTAAACTTGCAGCTGATCTCTGAGAGAGGTGTTGATGATGTTCTCAATAAGATGAAATTGCTGCTTGAAGAAGAAGATGAAGATCTGTAAAGCTTTTGTTCTTCTTCTTCCTGTATCTTTCTTTCTTTCCCCCTGTACAGAAAAAACTGTAAAAATGTGTTATGTATATTTCTATCTTGTAAACTGAGAGGTAATACTGTATATCTTCTTCCCTTTTCTTTTGATAAGATTTGAAAATCAAATCCCTTGAATTAAGGAATAAAATAATCTGTAATCAATCTTTCTGGGAACTGTAAATCTGCTGCGCCGTAATCTCTTTCCTTTTCCATGAAATGTCCTTTTCTGAGGAATGTCAACGGCTATAATCTTGGAATAATGAAAGGAAATATATTATCCTTACTTATCTGGAAGAATAGATCCGTTGCTGTAGTCGATCTGAGTTCAGAGAATGAAATAATATAATCTTCTGAAATTTCTGAACTTAAATATGAATTCTTCGATCTGAATAAATTTCGTCGAACATAAAATTTAGTTCGTCGACCTCAAATGAATCTTGCTGGAAGAAATAAATTTGTTGAGCTGAGAAGACATTTCGTAGATCTGAAGATATTCGTCGAACGCAGATTCGTCGACCGCTGAACTGAGCAAAATCGTCGACCGCTGAGACGGGATCGTCGACCGCTGAGACGGCTGGATTTTGTCTACCGCTGAGACGGCTGGATTTTGTCGACCGCTGAGACGGGATCGTCGACCGCTGAGACGGGATCGTCGACCGCTGAGACGGCTGGATTTTGTCGACCGCTGAGACGGGATCGTCGACCGCTGAGACGAGCTTGAATCAAGCCGTTCGTCGAACGCAGAATGTAAGCCGTTCGTCGAACGCAAAGAGCAGTTCCTCGAACGCAGTGTGGAGTTCGTCGAACGCAGAATCTGAATGAATTCTTGAGTTCTATCAGCCTAAACTCTTGACCCATTGACTATACATTGGGGTCAACTTGATCCTAGTCAACAGATAGTGATCCTAGCCCAAATCAGAAATAGGGTTGTTCCAACAGTCTGAATGGCGGTTGGAAGTGGAGGGGAAGGGCTATCGGCGGTATGGGACAGGAAGTGGTGGTTGCGGCTTGCAGATGGAGAAGGAATGGGGGAGGGGGATCGGAGGAGGTCGGTCGGCCTAATCCGAGGGAGGAGGGCTGGGGGTGCGGGCTGTGTAATGGAAGGCCAGATTGCCAGATTTCTTATGGAAAGTAAAAAATTTATGGGTTAAAATATAAGAAATAAATACTCATTTAGACCGCATCTTCTTGGAAAGAAAATCTTATGGGTTAAAATCATAAGAAATATTTTTATTTGATGAAACAAGCATGAGGTATGGGCTGATAATAACTACCACAAATTGCCCTCCGTCCCCCATGAACAGTTTTGTTTTGCTGAATACAAACTCGAGGATACCGGAGACCATTGGGGGATGATGGGTACGGTGCACGGGGACCCATGCACGATTTCTCGTATATATGTGTGTGTGTGATAGATTCCCTACCTCCATTTATCGCCCAAATTGACTATAATGTTTATATTTTTGCATCATAGATGTATTCCCAATTTGCTTAGACTTTTATTTTTCACATTAATGGTCTGGTTTTCCTATTTCTTTTCTCATGCTGAAACTTTTCCACGCTTAGCTGACAAAGCATGTTCAATTTTTTATTTTTATTTTTTTATTTATGATGGTTGGCAACGAGCTTCTTACCAGCGGAGGTGTCTCTTATTTAGCTCTGAAGCAGTTCCATATTCTGACTTTTTTATTTATTTTAAGATGAATGCAGTTCTGGGAAAGTTTATTTCAAGTGGACAAGAATTGGCGCATTATCATAAAGGGGATGGTATATTTTCTTTATGCACATCATATCTGTGGAAGCTTAAAGCAACTGTATGGATGTATTTTTTAGAATATGGCTCTTCATCTTTGCCGTTTTAGTGAACCATTGTACTGTTATCATTGACATAGGTTGGTGCGACCATTATTGTTTTAGTTTTTCATGAATGTTTCACCTTCATCATGCAGAGAACACAATTTACCTAGCATACTCTGATTTCCGTTCTTATCTCATTGGAGATCTGGCTTGTGCAAAGGAGCTAAACCAGTGGTTTTCTAAACAGTTTGATATGGTACTTAAAATTTTCAATTGCTACTCAAATATCTGGCACAGGATTGTCTCAACTTGCGCTTGGCTATTTGTTGGATTAAACAGTATTTATCTGTTTGTGAGGCCTTTAATAGTTTCTTGTCACCCATTTTGTTATATAAATTGGCTCAGTATACGGATCTTTTTGTTCTCCTGTTGCGAAACTTAAAAAGTGGTTCTAGATTTGTTATTGTAGCCTTACCGTAGCCAGTCTCTCTTAAAATTAGAACCTTTTGGTTTAGGTATTGTAGTGTGACTGATAGCTGAGTTTCACCTTGTTATCTCTAAAGCTTTTGAGAAAATTTCCTTGGTTCACTCAGCATCGTTTTGCTACTAGTTTTTTTTCTTATTTGCTAACATCTCCATTTATTTAATTCTCTTGGCTTATAAATAAATAGAATAGTGTTGTTTTGTTGTGCTGCTTTTTCCCCTAATTTTTTTAATCTTTACATAAATTATAATCATGGGATCTGTAAAGAAAACATTTTTTAATTTGTTTTGAGCTAGACAATTCTGCCTGGTGGTTGTTTATCTGAGCTCAATTGGCTGCCACACCTATTATTGGAAGTTGATTTGAAACTTTGATTGAAGACCGACGCCTACATGATGGAATAATCTGTTAGGGGCCTACTCGGATGTTGCCGGAGGAGTGGCCGGAGGTGGAGATAATGGTGGAGGAGATACTACGGAGCCTTGACCGCGGCTGCCTAAGCGGGGCGTGCTCGAGAGAGAGAGAGCTTCCAAAATCTCCTTAGGGCTTGGGAAATAGACTTTCTTCATTCATACCAATACAAGACCCACTGAGTCTTTAAATAGGACTTACATTCGACACAAAAAGGAAAGAGCTACAATGAAATAACACTAAAGGAAATAACGACAGACTTGACATACGACGAAATAGGAATGCGATATGAAAGCAATTATTAAGAAATAAATAATATAATAAGACCATAATATCGACCCGTGACATCTCTCCCGCCTTGCAAAACGAGCTTGTCCTCAAGCTCGAGGGAGATCAATGGTGTCCGCGTTATCCGACACCCTCATCATCAGAATCCTCGATGTGCAGATAGAAAAGTCGTTTGCACCTGTGGCCGCGAGTGTATTGTTCGTCGCAGTTGAAACATAAGCCCTGCGCGCGTCGTTCTATCATCTCGTCCCGAGATAGTTTACGGACTGGTGGGGCTGGATGACCCTCAGAATGGCCTTGCTGAATGCCCGTAGCGGTGGGCACATAGACCTCCTGTGTTAGTTTGAGGCGACGGTCACATAGCCTGTCCAGACTCATAACAATCACTAAGTCTGGAGGAGCCTCAAATTCTACATCAAGTCGCAGGCGTTCGCGAAGTCCGGCGGTGAAGATGGCGACCTGCATCTCTGGGGAAAGTGTGATGTGTGCCAGAAGAAGTTGAAACGTGTCCGGATAATCGTCCACGGAGTTTGTCTGACGGAGTATCGTGAGGGCACCGATGGGGTTGTTGCGGATTGGAGACCCGAAACGCAGGTTGCAAAATCGCTTGAAGTCGTCCCACGTCAAACCCGGCGTATCATTGAGGAGACGAGTAGCCCAGAGCAAGGCCGAGTTGAGAAAGTGGAAGGAGGCCATAGGAAGTCATTCAGCTGCCGGAGTTTGTTGATGACCAAATAATTGTTCGCACTTGGTGAGCTAACCCAAAAGATCTATCTTCCCATCGTAGGTGGGGAATTCCAACCGGGAATAACGTGGCGGAATAGCAGCCCAGGGCGTAAGAGGGTCTGCGATTGCGGCTCATGGAGGATGAGCGGTGACAGCAAAACTTGACTGTTGTTGACGTGATCTGTGGGAGGCGTAGTAACAACGGGAAGGGAGGCGGTCAGCTCATTAAGCCTGGCAGTGATAGTGGCCATGTCGTCCCGATGCCGGGTTTCGGCGTCCCGATGCCTGGTTTCGGTGTCCCGAAAGCGTGCTTCTATGGCGGTCATGACAGTCTGCAACACGTCCTGGAGAGCAGCCGTAAAATCTTGTGAGTTCTCCACCGGTTGACTTGCTTGTCGAGAGAAGGAGTGGGTGACTGGACGGATAGAGTCGTCGGAGGCGGCTGAATTTTTGTTGCCACGAGTGTCGTGTCGTCTCTCAATGATGGTGACGCAAATTTGATAACTTAATTAATTCAATTAAGAATTAATAAGAAATTAAATCATGAATGTAGAATAGGAATGAATGAATTCCTATATGTAGCCCCACGCGCGAGTGCTGGCAAAACTGGAAGGAGCGTGCATGTGCTGGCCGTCGCTGGAAGGAGCGCAATCACCGGCCTATGCGGGACGCGATACGGTCGTCGCTTAGCAGGAACGTCGATGTCGACGGAAGCGACAACAACTCGCGGTGCCGGACCAGAGGAGGACACTGCAGTCTGGCGAAGGGGCGGGCTGCTCAAACCAGAGGAAGGCTGCGTGTGCTGCTGGAAAAGGCGGAGACAGGGTGCTGTTGCCGTTTGCGACGCGTGCGGTCCGTCGCCGGATGTCGACGGGAACAGATCAGAGGAACGACGAGCTGGTCGTAGGCGTGTGGACGACACGCCGGAAACACCGCAAACTGAGATCTGGCATCTATCGGGGCTGTCGACGGGCTTTACGCGACAAGAGGAAGTCGTGAACCACGGCGGCTGCGACGATGGTTGATGATGCTGGACGATGCACGATGATGCAACTGTTGTGGTGCTGTCGTGGATCCCAGCTTTGGCTGTCGGCGGAAGAGGACCGAGAGATCTGATACCAAGATGTTAGGGGCCTACTCGGATGTTGCCGGAGGAGTGGACGAAGGTGGAGATAATGGTGGAGGAGATACTACGGAGCTTTGATCGCGGCTGCCTAAGCGGGGCGCACTCGATATAGATAGAGAGAGAGCTTCCAAGATCTCCTTAGTGCTTGGGAAATGGATTTTCTTCATTCATACCAATACAAGACCCACTGAGTCCTTTAAATATGACTTACAATCGACACAAAAAGGAAAGAGCTACAATGAAATAACGCTAAAGGAAATAACGGCATACTTGGACATACGACGAAATAGAAATACGATATGAAAGCAATTATTAAGAAATAAATAATATACTAAGACCATAATATCGACCCGTAAGATAATCATTGCATAAATTAATATAAGAAGTTTGTGAGTTTGTGTAACTTCCCTTTGGGTTGACCTCTTGAAGGATAGATTTGAATTGTTCAAGATTATTCAGCCCTTTGTTAAATAAACAAATTAGTTTTCACTCTTTTGAAAATTCCTCACAGTGATATGCTAAAGAACATACAAGTTATTTATTCTCTTCTTTTTGTACTTATCATGACATCATTTATCATACCATGTAATAATCCGTTAGACTCTCATAAATAAAAAAACTTTAACCATGCATCAGATGAATTTTTAGTTAACTTTTTTGATATATGTTGCAGAGAGAAGAACATCATAGTAGATTTAGTACAAACATGCAAGACTAACTTCTTTAATATCTAGGAATAAAAGATGTTGATCAAACTGTCATATATATAAATATAAATAAATAAAAAATAAAATAAAATATATATATTGTTGGAAATATGTTTAGCGTAATTACTATTGTAACCCCCGTGTTACCACTCCTGTATATTAAGGAGTGTGTGTATTGAATAATTATGAATCCATTTAAATTACGCCAACATGGTATCAGAGCGGAATTAGGGCGTTCGTCTCTCCACGCCGCAAGCGTGACTAGTCTCGCCTCCCGCTAGCGCCGCACGTCTCGCCTCCCGCAAGTGCGACTCGTCCTGTCTCGTCGATCGATCAATCTCCGTAGCCGGCTGCCCGACTCCTCCGCTCGACCCGCTTCTCCTCGATAGGGCGCCACCTCCTCAAGTCCAGCAGCAGCGCTCCGCCACTTCCTCCAGCCGTCGCTTCCTCCAGTCCAGCAGCGCTCCGCCGCTTCCTCCAGTCCAGCAGCACTCTAGCAGCGCCGCTCCGTTCCAGCAGTGCTCCGCCGCTCCGCCAGCCGCAACTTCCTACACTCCAGCAGCGCCGCTCCGCTCCAGCAGCGCTCCGCCACTTCCAGTCCAGCAACAACCCTTCTCCGCTCTCCCGCCTTCTTCGCCGGGGAGGTCTTCTCTCCAATTTGTGGACGCTTCTTCTTTGGCCCCGAATATGCTGACCTAGGTGAAGACATCCCCGGTGTCGATTTCTTGTGGATGTTCCGTCATGGTCTTGGCTCACCTCTTTCTATGAGGGTAGCCCTGTGATTTGGCATTCGACGCCAACGATTTCTATTTGTGGCCTTCGATGTCTGAGATCAACTCTCCGAATATGTCATCCGGTGGAGGTGCACCTACTACCTCACCAATCTCTGGAGGATCTGGCTGTGTCAACCCTGATCATGACACCCCTCAAATTACTACTATGAAATTAGATGGATCTAACTATCTTCCGTGGGCACGATCTATCCTTCTTGCCCTCAAAATCCGTCAGTTGTTTGGGTATGTCAGTGGCACGACGAATGAACCACTGCCTACTTCTCCCGAGTGGCCTTAGTGGGAATCAGAGAACACATTGGTGATGTCCTGGCTTCTTAACTCCATGATGAAACCCATCACACGGAACTACCTGATCTTAGATTCTGCTGCTAATATTTGGAAGCGTGCGGACACGACCTATTCGTGCAGGGGAAATGCTGCTCAGATCTCTCAACCGCGGCACATGATATTTCTTTTACGTCAGGGAGATCGTCCTCCTTCTGTCTACTATTTGGAGTTCACCCAACTCTATCAGGAATTGATAGCTAAAATTTAGGATGTAAATAATATTCTCCAAATTCTACGACTATAGGCAAGAGCACCTATCGGTCATAGCATAGGATATTTAAAACAAATAAATATCAAGTGTCGTATTCCACGGGTCTGTTGATTACTTCTACTCACGCAAATTAATATTATTTTATCGGCAGTAAAATAGAGTTTTGAAAATAATTAAAAGAAAAGAAACATTTGATCGGGAATCATTCTTAAGTGAAATGTTTTGTAAATCTAGAATTCAAAAGAAATCGATTTAGACAAACTTGACCGTGGAGGTTCCCAAAATATGATAGAACCTCTCTCGAGAGAACTACCACCTAACCTTAGGTTGATCGATTAAGACCCCTCGGCCAGTCGAAACCCCTAAGCTTGCTTTATGCGGTGAGCCCCACTATTGGATTTGACTCCAATCCGGAAGATTTGCGTCACCCTCTCTCGAGGAATGCATACAACTCTTTTTACCGATGAGCGATCTACCCGTATTTACGGATCTCTCGATACACTAAAATACGGATCAAACTTGATTATCATACCCTAGAAATATGAAACCAAAAATTGCAAATCAACGGTAAATCTTAGTTTTCCAAACTAAACTATGAATAAGAGATTTTGAAAAGATAAAAGCTTAAGAATTCATCCGACCAAATACTATGAAAATTAACAAAACATAATTGAGAAGAAAGTTATTTTTATTTCTAAGTAAAGAAAAGTACAATTGCATGTAAAGTAGATCTAAGCTAGGAATTAAAAAAGACAAGACATAAAATAAAGTTACACTAAGAAAAATGCAGAAAAACTATACTAGAAACGATCCAAACTAAGCATGGCCTGGATCCCCATCACTTTGGCAGCAGCTGGCTTTTATAGGCAGAAAATTGCTGAGTCACGCCCTTGGTCACGCCCGTGACCAAGGGCGTGTAAGCTGCGTAATTGCGTCTTGAAAGCCCGGGAACGTTGGGGAAGAAAAACCGCCAAAATTGATCATCTCGACGGGTCACGGCCTAGGTCACGCCCGTGACCTAGGGCGTGTCTTGACCGAGTCAGGAAACGGCGGGAAACGGCGCGATCTGGAGTTAATTTGGCAGTTGAGGGAGAGGGCACGGCCTCGGTCACGCCCGTGACCAAGGGCGTGTAAGCTGGAACGACTCGGCGGCAGAAACTGCTTGAATTGAATGCTTGTTGGGCGAGTCACGCCCGTGACTTGAAGGTCACGCCCCCGGTCACGCCCGTGACCTGGGGCGTGTAACTTTAATCCGACGTGGCAGCGAGTTCTGTGAGCTGAAAGCGATACACGGTCGTGGCCATGGTCACGCCCTAGGTCACGCCCGTGACCAAGGGCGTGTAAGCTGGGTTTTTGCAGAAATGCTCCAGAATTTCCCCAGAACACGGCTATGTGCTTGAAATTGCTATTAGCAGCCCCAAAGTCCCTGAAAATATAAAACAAAGCAAATTAGATATATATTAAATTAAAATTATATAAAAACTAATTAATTACTACTAAAATACTATATAAAAATAACTATAAATAATGCACTATCAAATACCCCCATACTTAAGCTTTTGCTATTCCAGAGCAAAAACTAATTTATAAGTATGAGAAGAATTTATAGGACATTTCCAAAAAGATTTACTTCAAATTATGCACTTCAAATCTCATAAAACTCATGTCAAAATAAGTTAAGAAATTAAAATTCAGATTTATAAGAAATAATTAATAATTCATAAATTGAAATGAGTAGAATAAATTTTAGTTTTGAAATTCTCTAACTAAATCTTCATAAACAAAATTGCATTGAATTAAGCAAAATATTCCAAGATTAAAATTATAAGAACTTTACAATCATGAGAAACTTTTAGAAAACTACAAAATATTAACTATGCTCTCTCAATAATATCTTGGATAAACAAGTGAACTTGGCTAAATGGGGTAAAATTGGCATTGAAGAAGTTACTTTGTATATGGGAAATGATGAATTTTATCCTCTCATTTCCATCTTTTTTTTTTAATTTCTTCTTCTTTTTATATCCCAAATGTATATGTTTAGGAGTGATGAATTTTATCCTCTCAACTCCATGCCATATAATCTTTTAAAAATTTGGGTGCATATGTTTAGGAATGATGAATTTTATCCTCTCATTCCATGACATATGATCTTTTCAAAATTTTTTTTATGCCAAACAATGGGTTTAACAAAAAGGTAGGGGAAGGGCTAGGGTTTAAAGGCTAAACAAATTCCAAAGAAACATTTTAAGAGCATAGAAAATAATTTGAGCAATCTACAAGAAACTATGAGTTCAAGTTAATATAAGTAAAATCTAGAGATATTTAACACAATTACTACAAAATTGAATTATGATATTTTAAAGAGAGAAAGTAAAACTAAGAAATATTCTAAGCAAATCAAGATAATGAAAAACTCATTAAATCAAATTCATCTAAAAATTAAATCTAACATATTTTGAAGAGAAATATAAGATTAAAACTACATAAAAAGAAAACTCTTTAAAAAGCCTATAAAGAAAACTCATAATTAAAATCAATTTTGCATAAATGAAGTTTGGAGAAATTTAATATTACAAAATTTATTTTATTGGAAATTAAAATAGTTGTTTAAATGAAAACATTTTTGTTTTGAATTTTGTAAATTTTTATAACAAAATTGAAAATAAAGAATAAAAAAAAAAAATCAATTTTTTTTTGTGAGTTTTGAAAAAGATTTTCTAATTTTTTTTTGGATTTTTAATAAAAACTGAATATAGGAGAATACACCCCCATACTTAAAAATAAACATTGTCCCCAATGTTTATAAGCCAAGTAGGAGGGAAAAGAAAATAAAATGCATAAAAAGTAAATTGTAAGAAAAATAATGATAAGCAAGGGGTGCCTCCCAAGAGCGCTTTCTTTTTCCCGTCTTTAAGCTAGACGGTTATTGTTAGGAAAAAGGAAAATAAAATTGAAAATGCACAGGCAACTCCCTTAATTCACGCTCAGGTGAGCATGCCGAAATCCGTTGCCCGGCGACTCCTCCGCTATACTCTTGACTCTTCCGTTGTCCGTTAGCGTGAAATTGCGAATCCAAATTCCCTATACATACCTTAGGTAATTTGGATTGTTGGAGATGAGCGGCAAATGGATCGGTGAAGACATTAGGTTGCAACGGCGCATCCTCTACATGAAAATCATTAGAATCAAAAGAATCAAAATTTAGCGAGTCAGAAAATTTTTCACAAGGAGGAGTTTCTTGTGAAAATACATGATTAAGCTCCGGTTGTTCATTTTCAAAAATAAAAGAATTATCAGAAAAATCAATACAAAGGGGAGAAAATTCATGAGACACAATTTCTTCATGAATTATAATTTCATGAGAAAGAGAAGAAAGGGCGGGCGAAGGAGAAGAAGAAAAATTTTCATTTTCTAATTCGTCCGGTGTCTCCATGACTGTGCGAAATGCTTGGTACAATTGTTCTTCTTGATCTTGAGAATAAACATTTAAAGTGGGAGAAATAACATTCGGAAAAATTTCAAGATCAGAAGAAGAACAAACTTGTGGAAAAGGCGAGGAATGCAAAGCATAATTGAAGGAATTTCCATTTTCGCACTGAAAACTATCTGGGTGACCTTGCCACCATGAATAATCAACATTAGAGTAAGAAGGAAATTCATTCAAATCATAATTTAAAGAAAAATTATTTTTATCATAAAAATTATTATTTTCATTATAAAAATTATAATTTTCAGTAGAAAAATTAATTTGATGTTCATGAGAAAATTTTTGAAATGAAAAATAGCATTCCTCACTAGAATGATGATGCCCACAAAAATGACAAATAATTTGGCGCATTCGCGCGGCTTCCAAAAGATCAACTTTATTTTGAAGCTCGGCAACTTTTGCGGCCAACTGCGAGAACATCATTTTTTTTTAAAAAGAAAATTAAACAACCGTTACCTAATAGAAGTGAATTTTAAAAGAAAAAGCAAAAAGAGAAATGGGGGTGGAGAAAGAGAATGATAAAATTAATAAAATTCACGCTTTCAAAATATCAACAAAAAGTACTCCCCGGCAACGGCGCCAAAAACTTGATAGCTAAAATTTAGGATGTAAATAATATTCTCCAAATTCTACGACTATAGGCAAGAGCACCTATCGGTCATAGCATAGGATATTTAAAACAAATAAATATCAAGTGTCGTATTCCACGGGTCTGTTGATTACTTCTACTCACGCAAATTAATATTATTTTATCGGCAGTAAAATAGAGTTTTGAAAATAATTAAAAGAAAAGAAACATTTGATCGGGAATCATTCTTAAGTGAAATGTTTTGTAAATCTAGAATTCAAAAGAAATCGATTTAGACAAACTTGACCGTGGAGGTTCCCAAAATATGATAGAACCTCTCTCGAGAGAACTACCACCTAACCTTAGGTTGATCGATTAAGACCCCTCGGCCAGTCGAAACCCCTAAGCTTGCTTTATGCGGTGAGCCCCACTATTGGATTTGACTCCAATCCGGAAGATTTGCGTCACCCTCTCTCGAGGAATGCATACAACTCTTTTTACCGATGAGCGATCTACCCGTATTTACGGATCTCTCGATACACTAAAATACGGATCAAACTTGATTATCATACCCTAGAAATATGAAACCAAAAATTGCAAATCAACGGTAAATCTTAGTTTTCCAAACTAAACTATGAATAAGAGATTTTGAAAAGATAAAAGCTTAAGAATTCATCCGACCAAATACTATGAAAATTAACAAAACATAATTGAGAAGAAAGTTATTTTTATTTCTAAGTAAAGAAAAGTACAATTGCATGTAAAGTAGATCTAAGCTAGGAATTAAAAAAGACAAGACATAAAATAAAGTTACACTAAGAAAAATGCAGAAAAACTATACTAGAAACGATCCAAACTAAGCATGGCCTGGATCCCCATCACTTTGGCAGCAGCTGGCTTTTATAGGCAGAAAATTGCTGAGTCACGCCCTTGGTCACGCCCGTGACCAAGGGCGTGTAAGCTGCGTAATTGCGTCTTGAAAGCCCGGGAACGTTGGGGAAGAAAAACCGCCAAAATTGATCATCTCGACGGGTCACGGCCTAGGTCACGCCCGTGACCTAGGGCGTGTCTTGACCGAGTCAGGAAACGGCGGGAAACGGCGCGATCTGGAGTTAATTTGGCAGTTGAGGGAGAGGGCACGGCCTCGGTCACGCCCGTGACCAAGGGCGTGTAAGCTGGAACGACTCGGCGGCAGAAACTGCTTGAATTGAATGCTTGTTGGGCGAGTCACGCCCGTGACTTGAAGGTCACGCCCCCGGTCACGCCCGTGACCTGGGGCGTGTAACTTTAATCCGACGTGGCAGCGAGTTCTGTGAGCTGAAAGCGATACACGGTCGTGGCCATGGTCACGCCCTAGGTCACGCCCGTGACCAAGGGCGTGTAAGCTGGGTTTTTGCAGAAATGCTCCAGAATTTCCCCAGAACACGGCTATGTGCTTGAAATTGCTATTAGCAGCCCCAAAGTCCCTGAAAATATAAAACAAAGCAAATTAGATATATATTAAATTAAAATTATATAAAAACTAATTAATTACTACTAAAATACTATATAAAAATAACTATAAATAATGCACTATCAGGAATATGATCACTTTGATGCTCTGACCCTGGTGTCCCATGAAGATGAGGTGTTGGTGCGAGCGAGAGAAGAGCGCAATCGCATCTTTGAATTCCTGCATGGGTTGCATCGTGATTTTGATCCGATCAGTATTCAGATTCTTGGACGCTCTCCTCTTCCTTCCTTATCAGAGGTTTACAGTCTGGTGCAGCAGGAATTTGATCATTGACAGACTTTGCTTCCTGACTCTTCCCCAGAGGGTTCTGCCCTTGCTTCCCAGTTCCATCCCGGGGCTCGTCCTACTCGTGACAGTGGTCCCAGGTCTACGGCGGAAGATCATCTCATTTGTGATTATTGCGGGAAGTCTCGCCACACCAGCGACACGTGCTTCAAACTCCATGGCTTCCCTCCTCCCAGGGGAGGACCGGCTCCTCGTGGGGGATGCGGATCTGGACGTTCCCAAAGTCGTCCTTCCCTCTCCAGGTCTGCACATCTTTCTGATACGATTGAGGACCATCTCTCTCCGGACTCCTCTTGTGCTCCTCCTGCGCTCTCTGCTGAAGAAATTCAGGCTTTTCGCTGGTTGATGCAAGATTCTCTTGCCAAGCAGCTCAGGTCGGCGTCTTCCTTTTATGCTCACCAGGGACCTCCAGGTGCTCATTCTGCCTCCACCCACCTTTCCTCTCAGTGGATCATCGACTCCGGTGCCACCGATCACATGACAAGGTCTGTTTCAGGTTTCATATCCTACACTCCCTTGTCTGGTCGTAACAAAGTGAGCATCGCTGATGGGTCGCTCTCTCCTATTGCGGGGAAAGGATCCATTCCCTGCTCTTCCCTTACTCTCTCTTCTGTCCTTCACGTTTCCACTTTCACCCGCAATCTTCTTTCTATTAGTCATTTGACTAACTCTATGAATTGTTCAGTGACTTTCTTTCCTACCTCTTGTATTTTTCAGGACCTGAAAATGGGGACGGTGATTGGCTCTGGTAGACTGTGCAATTGGCTCTATGTGTTCGACCCTTCCAGCTCCACATCCTCAAGTTCCACTTCGTTTCCAAAGGCTCTCCGTGCGGATTTGTCCTCCGATCTGGATTCCTGACACTGTCGCCTTGGACATCCTCCTATCTCTACTATGAAACTTTTGCTTCCTACTATTTCTACTGCCTTGTTTAATGTTTTTAATTGTGATGTATGTGAACTTACTAAACATCACCGTACTTCCCTTCCTTTAATGTCTCCTCGGAACTCTGTTCCGTTTGCTCTTATCATACTGATGTTTGGGGCCCTTGTCCCACTGCCTCTATTTCTGGGTGCTTGTGGTTTGTTTCCTTTATTGACTGTTATTCCCGCTGTACTTGAGTGTATTTGATGAAGAGTAAAAATGAAGTGTTTCCTCTCTTTAAGCGTTTCCATAAGATGATTACTACCCAATTTAGTGCTACAATTACAATTTTGCGCAGTGATAATAACCGCGAGTATATTGACTCCCGCTTTGAGAGGTACCTGAGTGACCTTGGTATCATCCATCAAACCTCCCGTGTCTACACTCCCGCACAGAATGGAGTTGCTGAGCGCAAGAATCCCCATCTCCTTGAGGTTGCTCGGTGCCTTCTTATCCGCATGAACCTACCTAAATATTATGGGTGATGTAGTTTTGATTACTGCCTACCTCATCAATTGCCTCCCTACCCGGGTTCTTGGGCATCAGACCCCTTTGGCCACCTTAAATGTTCGTCCCACTCACCTCTTGCCTCGTATCTTTGGGTGTGTGTGTTTTGTCCATATACAACCTAAGTCCAAACTTGAACCCCGAGCTCTGCGATGTATCTTCATCGGTTACTCTCCAACTCAGAAAGGCTGCAAGTGTTTTCATCCTGTCACTAAACGAACGTTCATTACTATGGATGTCACCTTCCGGGAATCTGAAGCTTATTATGGGATCTCACTTCAGGGGGAGTCGATTCTTAGTGAAGTGAGTCCCTCTTCTCTTCCGTTGCCTATTGTTCCTTCCTTTCCTTCTCCGACTCCGTTGCATTGCGATCCGGTGATGCCCTCTATCCCTGGGGATACAGTTGTTCCACCACCGCCTCCATTGCAGGTCTATACTCGAAGGAGGGGTACGAATACACAGGTCTTGCCCACACTTCCTGGGTCAGCACCTGATCCGTCTTCCGATACTGACAGAGGTAATATTTTTTCCACCTAGCATCCTCTCTCACACTTTGTGACCTATGACTCTTTGTCTCCTGCACACAGAGCCTTTGTCACTTCCTTGTCTTCTATTCCTATACCTCGCTCTTGGCAGCAGGAAGCTCTTGAGAAAAATGAGTGGAAGGCTGCCATGTTAGAAGAAATGGAGACTCTCAATAAAAATCACACGTGGGATCTTGTACACTTACCTCAAGGGAAAACTATGGTGGGATGTAAGTGAGTCTTCTCTGTGAAGCAAAATCTCCATGGTCTTGTTGAACGACGCAAAGCTCGATTGGTTGCTAGAGGATATACTCAGACTGCATCTAAGTTATCAAGGCGCGCGCCTAGGCGCGCCTGAGGCGCCGGGTGCACCGGGCGCACCCCGTTGCGCCCCAGCAAGGCCTAGGCGGGCGATGTGCCTGAGGCGCGCCTAGGCGCGCCAAGGCGCACCCAAGGCGCACCCGAGGCGCACCCGAGGCGCACCTAGGCGCCCAAATGCTGAAATTCAGCGATTTGGGCGCCCAATTCGCTGAAATTCAGCGATTTGGGCGCCCAATTCGCTGAAATTCAGCGATTTGGGCGCCCAATTCGCTGAATTTCAGCGATTTGGGCGCCCAATTCGCTGAATTTCAGCGATTTGGGCGCCCAATTCGCTGAATTTCAGCGATTTCCGCGAATTGGGGGCCCAATTCGCAGAAATTCAGCGAATTGGGGGCCCAATTCACAGAAATTCAGCGAATTGGGGGTCCAATTCGCAACAATTCAGCTAATTGGGCGCCCCGTTCGCTGATTTTCCATGATTTGGGCGCCCAATTCACTGATTTTATTTTTTTCCCATTTTTGCGCCTCACGTGCCTCAGGCGCGCGCCTGCGCCTTGCGCCTAGGCTCCAGGGCCCCTCTGCGCCTCGGTGCGCCTTGCGCCTTTAATAACTTAGGACTGCATGTATTGACTATCAGGAGACTTTTGCTTCTGTTGCAAAAATGAACTCCATCAGGATATTGCTCTCATGTGCGGTATATAAAGGGTGAAATCTTAGTCAGTTGGACGTGAAGAATGCCTTCCTTCGTGGAGACTTAGAGGAGGAAGTCTACATGTCTCCGTGACCTGGGTTCCTCCCCAGAGAGTTAGCAGGAAAGGTTTGCAGGTTGAAGAAAGCGCTGTACGGATTAAAACAGTCCCATCGTGCTTGGTTTGGAGGGTTTCACCGGACAATGATGACTTTTGGATACAAACAGAGTAATGCAGACCATACCCTGTTTGTAAAACACCGACAAGGCAAGTTGATTGCCCTTATTGTCTACGTGGACGATATAGTCATAACTGGAGATGACACAGAGGAGATTAACCATCTGAAATCCCGATTGGCAAGAGAGTTTGAAGTGAAGGATCTTGGATCCCTCAAGTACTTTCTTGGCATTGAAGTGACCCGATCTAGACATGGTGTCTTTATATCATAGCGGAGGTATATCCTCGACTTGTTGGAAACATCTGGAATGATTGGGTGTAGACCAGCAGACACCCCTATTAAGGCCAATCATAAGCTTGGGAGGGATGGTGGAGAGGTGGTTGATGACATACTGGGTTTCCAACGACTGGTGGGGTAGCTTATCTCTCTCTCTCATACCCGTCCGGACATTTCGTACGCAGCCGGGGTTCTCAGTCAATACATGCACTCACCAAGATCACATCACCTTGATGCTGCCCGCAGGGTCTTGCGATACCTCAAATCCACTCCTGGCAAGGGTGTTTTGTTCTCCCCCAACAAAGCTTTAACCATAGAAATCTATACAAATGCGGATTGAGCTGGTTCTATTGATGACCGGAGATCTACATCTGGATATTGTTCTCTAGTTGGGGGTAATCTGGTGACCTGGAGAAGTAAGAAACA
The DNA here is from genome assembly GCA_033032865.1 of Dactylorhiza incarnata. Taxonomy (NCBI): domain Eukaryota; kingdom Viridiplantae; phylum Streptophyta; class Magnoliopsida; order Asparagales; family Orchidaceae; genus Dactylorhiza; species Dactylorhiza incarnata. Next base: position 742,596 of record JAWHQI010000002.1, read on the forward strand.
TGTTGTGTCCAGATCCAGTGCAGAAGCTGAGTTCAGGGTGATGTCACATGGGATATGTGAAGGATTATGGATTCAGTCGATTATGGGGGATCTTGGTATTGTATGCAGGAGACCAATCAGGATGTATTGTGATAACAAAGATGCTATCAGCATTGCCCACAACCCTGTCCAACATGACTGTACAAATCACGTAGAAGTGGACATACACTTTATCAAGGAAAACATAGTGAGGGGAATTGTCAACACTCCTTTCGTTCCTTCCAACTAACAACTAGCAGATGTTCTTACTAAAGACCAAGTCAGTGTTCCTTTAACAAAATATTGGGCAAGTTAGGCATGACGGATATTACATGCCCAACTTGAGGGGGAGTGTTGGAAATATGTTTAGCGTAATTACTATTGTAACCCCCGTGTTACCACTCCTATATATTAAGGAGTATGTGTATTGAATAATTATGAATCCATTTACGCCAACATATATATATATATACTATTTAACCGTTTATTGTCAAGTATATAATACATAAAAGTGGATGTTAAACACTCATCGGATACTAAAAACTATAAAGTATCCAAAAGACTCATGTACATATACTAGAATCAAACTATATAGCACAAAGAATTCTTTTCCCTTCATCAAAAAGCTTATTAGTAACATCCTCGTTCTTTACCTAAAATAGTTTGGAAATATCCATTCAATCACACTGACTAAGTGTATTCTTATTTATTTAACCACTTACATGCATTCCAATGGTTAATATTAATATGCATACAATGAACATGGAATAACAACTTGCATTGTACGTGTAATGAAAACTTACTAAAATAAAAGACCTAGCAATCATGATTTTAAAATAAAGTTATAGGCAATCATGAGGATAATTTTTAGTATGTCTCCCTCCTAAATTTCTTTTAAGGGTCTGTTCATTTGGACGGAATTGGAGACTTGAATTTAGAAAATTGGATGTCAATTTCAATTGAATTTAATCTCCAATTCCAATTCCGAAGCCTCAATTCTGCCTAACCGAATAGAACCTTATTTTCTTTTCTTTATAAAAATCACCAACAGTTTGAGCACTCAGTGTAAGCAACAATTACAAAATGGACAGAGACAGATAATTTCTCCAATATTAGAAAAAGTATCATAATACTAATTGATTTTTTTTTGCTTGGACTTGATAAGAAAATTGGTCTGAAACTCAAAACAGTTTAATTCCTGTTTCGAAAGAAAAAAAGAAAGAAGTTTCCACAAAAAAACTTCCAGCAAAACAAAATTCTCTCACTGAAATCTTCAGCAAAACAAAAGCTAATTCATTGAAATCTTCAGCCAAAAATAGAACTCATCACACTGATGTTTTTGCTAGAACAGAAGCAATTATACTGAAGTTTTCAACTCGAATAGAATCCATAATAGTAGTCAAAACCACAAACATATATTATCCAAAAAAGGGGCAGCCCGGTGCACAAAGCATCCCCGCGCAACGAGGGTCCGGGAAAGGGTCCCACCACAAGGGTGAAATGTAGGCAAACCTTACCCTCCGTTTTTGCAAGAGGATGCTATATGAATACATATATTATAATTCCATGCTCAATATGCATGACTATTTCTGAAATTATGAATGATTTGCATGCACCCTGAAATTTTATTTCTTCTTGTAAAGAGTTTTCTCTCGAAACCATCTCAAAAATAGTATATCCTTGAACAAAGCTCACAAAACTTGGAGAATGGGGTTCTGAAAATTTCATCAAGCCACGGTGCCTACTCCGTGGAACCCTAGGTAGTGGGCTGATTGGAGGCATTGCAGATTTTGGAGAAGCTTATTCTCGGAATTCCGCGATCCCGCCACGGTGCCGACTCCGTGGAACCCTAGGTGACGACTCCTAGGCTTGTATCTCCCTCCGCAAGGTACCCCCTAACCCTTGCCCTCTTTTCCCCCTCCCAAACTCCCTCCCGCTGCCCCCCAACAGCCCCCCAAACAGCCACCATTGGCTGTCCAGAAAATCACCTTTGTTCACTGTTGATTTATGAATTTACTGTTCATCAGTATAGTTTCCTCAGCCTTCTCCACCTCCCTGCCAACCCACCGCCAGCAGCCTCGCCCTCCCACACCGCCAGCTCCTCCACCTCCAGGAGTCACCGCCCCTCTCCCATTCACTCCCAGCAGCAACTTTCCTCCTCCCTTCCACCAGCCTACAGCAGCCCCCCCTCCTCCCTTCCGCCAGCCTACAACAGCCCCCTCCTCCCTGCCGCCAGCCTACATCAACCCCTCCTCTCTACTGCCAGCCTACCACAGCCCCCATCTCCCGTCTAGCAGCCACCCCCACTTGTCCCCAGCCCTAACCGACCACCCCAAACCTCCCCTCACGTGGATCCACCTCTTTTCCCCTCTAAATTCCTAGATCACTCCAGATCTAGGTTTTCCACCCCCGATCCGTTATTTCCACCGTCATACATCTTTCCATAGCCCGGATCCGCTCTCAAACATTGGATCTACTCACACCTTACCCGGATCTACTTCCTAGTGGCCGGATCTATCCATTTCCGGCCCGATCTCCCCATTTTCCGCCAAGGACAGCCACCTCCGCCATTTCCACGCCAACGGTTCCACCTCGGATCTCCGTTCACGCATCCCCGGCTCCGGATTCTTCAGTGCCTTGGTCAGCCCACTATTTGGTGAGATTTCGTTGTATTTGACTTATTATTTCAGCATTTTTATTTATTGGGTTGGACATATTAAATTTGCTTGGAGACACATTATCGTAGAATTTTGCCCTAGATTATTATTGTGATTTGCAGGGTTTATTCGCCGCGCGCTCTAGCTTTTGCCCTCCACGCGGAGGAAAGCCTAAGCTTGTTTTCGTCCTAATAAAATATTCTGCCTTGCTGTGAATTTATTTTGCGTGGGATGTTGTAAATTTATTATATAATTTGGATTCACGCCATCGGATTTGCATAGCATGTAGGGTTAGGTCGCGGATTTTCCGCCGCCTATAGATTCGACCTGCGTCAATTGGTATCAAAGCAAGGTTACACACTCTTTTTGATACGCAGTCGTAGAGTCTATAGGTTTTTCATTATGTCTAGGTGTCACGATTATTCCTCCCCTCACTTTGGAGGTCTCGAGTCCACTAGCACCCGCTCTCACAGAGCCCCGTCAGGGAGATCTTCACGTTACTACGACGACGATTATTCTCGATCGCAACACACCACTTTTAGAGATCGTGTTAACCCACTGACACGAGACCACTACACTAGAGACGATCAGTACAATGATTGTCGTCGTTCATATCCTTGTACGCGAGCGAATCGTGTTGATCCTTCGGCTCGACTCGGTTACCTTAGAGATGACTATTATGAGGATCGTCGCTTTGAGAGAGATCTTGAGAGTCAGTTTCGTACTGTTGCCCCTCCTTTTGACAACTCATCGTGTCCCGAGTTTTTCAGTTACTGGCTCGTGGATATGGAGTATTATCTCGATCATTTTGAGTTATTCGGTGAGCGTCGTGTCAAGTTTGCGAAACTTAGACTTTTAGATCAGGCGAGGGCTTACTGGTCTAGCGTTGAGAGGACCCGCGAGCGAGACCGTCTTCGTCGCGTCATGTTTGCAAAACTTAGACTTTTAGATTGCTTACTGGTCTAGCGTTGAGAGGACCCGTGAGCGAGACCATATTCGTCGCATCACTAGTTGGGTGGACATGAAACGCACATTGTGTTAGAGGTATCTGCCTTCGTCATATCGGAGTCGGTTGCTCGACCAATTATTTTCCCTTCAGCAAGGATCCATGTCTGTCGCTGAGTACATGGATTGCTTCGATGAGTTAGTTGTGAGGAGTGATATCAGAGAGGACCCAACCATGACCACTTCCCGATTTCGGTCTGGGCTTCGATCTGACATTCGTACTAAGGTGATTTATCATAACTCGAAGTCCCTCGAGCAGACATATCAGCTCGCCCTTCGTTATGAGCAGTCTTTGAGAACCGCAAGAGCTAGTCAATTGGATTCTCACATTGACCTTCGCGGACGAGTCCCTCCCATACTGAGGTAAGCACGACGCCTATCATTGTTCCGTCAGACATGACTGAAGTGATACATGATACAGATTGCTCTCACCCCAATGAGTTGCTTAGCCCAGTGAGTGACCTATCTCTTGTTTCTGACCCGTCTCTCGTGACCCCGACTGAGAGTGAGCCTGAGTGACCTCTTGAGCCTATAGTATCGAGCCCCTACCCTGGACTCACGTCTTGACACCATACCCAAGACCCATTCTTGAACGTAGGTCTATGTCGCTCTCCCATTGTCATTACCCCGAGTCACATCACGACCGAGAGACCAGAACCTGGTGTTGATCTCGTAGTGGCTATGTCATCCATTCACGAGTACACTACCCCTCACGGGGGTACTCATACGGAGGATCTTAACCCTAGTGACGAGTTCTATGACGATCCCCCTGTTGAGCCTCCTGATGAGCCACCACATCCTGGTGAGGATGCGATTCAGGTGAGCCCCGCATGTATGAGTATTGATTTATGGAAGCCTCTTCCATTATCGTCCCTGACCCCGCCCCAGAGGATGGATATTGTAAGCATCATCCAATATTTAGGGCACCACCTGCTGACACCTCGCACTCTCGCTGAGTTTTGGGATGCACCACCTGCGACCCACCAGACGAGCTCTTTCTTTTCGGGGACACGCACCACACTCGAGATTCACGTCTTTTAGTCGGTATACACGATTCTCATTCAGGTGGTCGTCGCATTCGTGATGACTCTTCTTACACACCTCCTAGTGAGCCCCCTGATGTGTCACGTTCCCTGAGAGACACTTGGATCTTTACGAGCTCGCATTTGAGTATAGATGTCTCACGCGATCATCTGAACACTCGTCGTACACTGGATGAGTTTTTCTACACTCCCCCGAGAAAGCCTCCTGATAGACCACCTCCTGCGATATATTTTCAGGTCATTATTAGATTTTCCCATTGAAAGCATGTTGTGTCGGTCATGTCTCATTTACATCATTTGCATGAGTATGTTGAGTCATTTCTTCATCATCTGCATGAGTCAGTTGTGTTGTCTGTTCATCGTTTGCATGTGTGTCATGAGTCGGTCCGACGAATAATCCATATTGGTAATAAATCTTGCAAATCACATGCGGATGTTCACTAGCAAGTGCAGGTACTTCATGAAGGCGAGCAGGTGATGGTGAGAATCTGCGTTGTGAGGCTCCGTGCGAGGCTTGCTAAAAGCTTGAGCGTTAGATGAATGGATCCCCATATAATCATGAGACGGATCGAAACAAACATCTACGATCATGATATCCCTGCAAGTATGGGTATCCACCTGGTATTTAGTGTTGAAGATATGACGCCGTACTACGAGCCTCGCGAGTCTGTGGACCCAAGCAGTGGGGACTTCCAGCCGCCCACACCTCCACTCCCGTTGCCTTACCACCCTCATAGTCCACCCACGTCTGATGACCACCACTACTCACCCACTTCTGACACCCACCCGCCTGGGGACTCGTCTTCTTTGGTTCTACCTACGGCCGCGCCGATCACACCAGGATCCACCTCTCGTAAGTTGAGCGTTGAGAGCTTCATGGAGACCAGATTCCGCCAGTGCATTCCTACTACAGACGTTGGTGACACCTGGGTACTTGCAGCAGAGCGTGATCGATTCACCCCTAGACTTCGACTTCAGTACGTCCATCTCCATTCATCGGAGATGACAACTTTTCAGTCGGGGAGAGTTGATTGGCGAGACCACTTTTCAGCGACGACACTTGAGCGACCTTTGACGGGCCTCTTCGAGTTTTACCTGGCATACGACGAGAGAATTCTGACCCCTATTCATCCGGAGATGAATTCTTTCAAGCCCGGGAGATTGATGCGGAGCAGAGGCGAGGACGTGCTTTGGGCCCATTCGGGCTGATTTGGCGACTTTCCATATATGGCGTGCCCGGATCGACGATCGGACTTCACAAAAGTTTTCGGATTCACGTTGCGAATCAATTTGATATATTAGTTTATTATTTTTGCACTTGTTTTGATGTATTTGGGTGGCCCCACCTCCGACCAATCATAGCCGTTGAAGGTGGGATGCCCTAACCTTTATTTTATTATAAATAGATAGGTAGTTGGCTGATTGGCGGCATTGCAGATTTTGGAGAAGCTTATTCCCGGAATTCCGCGATCTCGCCACGGTGCCGACTCCGTGGAACCCTAGGTGACGACTCCTAGGCTTGTATCTCCCTCCCAAGGTACTCCCTAACCCTAGCCCTCCTTTCCCCCTCCCAAACTCCCTCCCAAACTCCCTCCCGCTGCCCCCCAACAACCTCCCAAACAGCCACCATTGGCTGGCCAGAAAATCACCTTTGTTCACTGTTCATTTATGAAATTTACTGTTCATCAGTATAGTTTCCTCAGCCTTCTCCACCTCCCAGCCAACCCGCCGCCAGCCACCTTGCCCTCCCACACCGCCAGCTCGTCCACCTCCAGGAGTCACCACCGCCCCTCTCCCATTCACTCCCAGCAGCAACTTTCCTCCTCCCTTCCGCCAGCCTACAGCAGCACCCCCTCCTCCCTTCCGCCAGCCTACAGCAGCCCCCCTCCTCCCTGCTGCCAGCCTACAACAGCCCCTCCTCTCTACTGCCAACCTACAACAGCCCCCATCTCCCGTCTAACAGCCACCCCCACTTGTTCCCAGCCCTAACCGACCACCCCAAACCTCCCCTCACGTGGATCCACCTCCTTTCTCCTCTAAATTCCTAGATCAGTCCAGATCTAGGTTTTTCCACCCCCGATCCGTTATTTCCACCGTCATACATCTTTCCGTAGCCCGGATCCGCTCTCAAACATCGGATCTACTCACACCTTACCCGGATCTACTTCCTAGTGGCCGGATCTATCCATTTCCGTCCCGATCTCCCCATTTTCTGCCAAGGACAGCCACCTCCGCCATTTCCACGCCAACGGTTCCACCTCGGATCGCCGTTCACGCATCCCCGACTCCGGATTCTTCAGTGCCTTGGCAGCCCACTATTTGGTGAGATTTCGTTGTATTTGACTTATTATTTCAGCATTTTTATTTATTGGGTTTGACATTTTATATTTGCTTGGAGACACATTATCGTGGAATTTTGCCCTAGATTATTATTGTGATTTGCAGGGTTTATTCGCCGCGCGCTCTAGCTTTGGCCCTCCACGCGGAGGAAAGCCTAAGCTTGTTTTTGTCCTAATAAAATATTCTGCTTTGTTGTGAATTTATTTTGCGTGGGGATGTTGTAAATTTATTATTTAATTTGGATTCACACCGTCGGATTTGCATAGGATGTAGGGTTAGGTCGCGGATTTTCCGCCGCCTATAGATTCGACCTGCGTCAAAGCATAATCTTTTTTCCAAGTTGTCCACCATCATATTTTTGAGTTGCATTTGAAGAGAGGAAGATGAAAACAAATCCTTACCTTTGAGTGGAACCAGAACAAGGAAAAAGTAAAGCTTGCACTAAAACCAAAGTGTCTCCATCAGTTCGACGAAATAGGAAATAAAAGGCAGAAGTAGAAGATCTTTTCTCTGGTTCCAATCAACTCCACAACCAGATCAGCCATAACAGGGAAGAAAAAGAAGGAAAGATCGGGTATAAAAATGAACTGGGACAGGGGTAAGCTGGTGCCATCTAAATAATCCCCCAAAATTCCTGGCAGTGAATGAACTTCCAAATCTACCCATTTATCTCAACCTCTAAATTTGATCAAAAGGATAATATCAAAGCCAGCCAACATCCCACTAATAGCATTCATGTCATTTAACCTTAAGAATTTTTCTCTACTCCGTAAATCTCATCAAAACCAAGGCATTATAAACATAATGTTATAAACTCACTAAGCAAATGGATCAAAGTTAATACCCCATAAATTTCCAAATCAAGCACTCAAAATAAGGCCCATGCCAAAAGAAAATTGAACTTAATTCAATAAGGCTTAGATTTGCAATTCTGTAAATAAAGCCCACCTGTTATTAAAGGCGCAAGGCGTACCGAGGCGCAAAGGGGTTCTGGAGCCTAGGCGCACGTCTGAGACACGTGAGGCGCAAAAATGAAAAAAAAAATCATTTTTTTATGAATAAATGTACATTTGTAAGGTTGTAATGATTCATTTATAGTTTGTGCTCTTAAGTCCATGCCCAATTTTCACTGAAAATCAGTGATCTGGGTGTCCAATCCCTGAAAATCAGTGAATTGGGTGCCCAGTTCACTAAAATTCAGCGATTTTTAGTGAACTAGGCACCCAATTCACTAATTTTTTGTGAACTCGGCACCAAATTCACTAAATTTCAGTGAATTGTTCACCAATTCACTGTTTTTCAGTGAACTGGGCACCAAATTCACTGAAAATCAGTGAATTGGATGCCCAGGTGCGCCTCAGGCACCTCGCCCGCCTCTGACTAGCAGAGGCGGTGGGTTGTGCGCCTGGCGCCCGAGGCGCACCTTTAATAACGTATTTGGACAAAATAAAGCCCAATTTAGTTGCTAAATGAATCAAAATCTCCAAAATAAAAATTTAACTAATTATAAAGGATCACACTGCATCCATTACGTCCAAGATAAAAACTAGTCATGTTAGCACATTCATGACATTCGATCCATCATTGTATTCATCATTAGGGATTGGCCAAAATAAATGTTTATAGTCTTAATAATTTTAACTAATTGATGGGAATTAAAGTGCCTTATACAATTCTAAAAATGCGAAGTACACACTCATACATTCCAATATATTTAAAATGTGTTATTAATATCTAATATGTGTAGTATGCATATATATATATATTGGTTTGCATTCACCATAATAAGCGGGGCCTTACATGTGCTCATACTTCAAAACAAAACAGTGTTGTCGAAAGGAAAAATCTCATACTTCTCCTCAATGTTTCACGTGCCATGTTATGTAAGATGAGTGTTCTTAGGTCATATTGGGCTCATGCATCCTTATATCCTATTTTCTTGATCAACCTCATACCGTCCTTTATCCCTTAGGGTAAATCTCTCGTCTTTATCCATCATTCTGATGCCCCAATCTTTCATCTTACACTTATTTTTGTGCGCATTGCTTTTGTCCACGTCCTCTCTGCAAATTGTGACAAATTGTCTGTTTGTGCAACCAACTTTCTTCCTGGGTTACTCTCCTACTCGGAAGGGATATTTTTATATTGCTCCTCTCTCCAAACATCATTATCTACTAGTGTCATGCTCTTTGAGTCTACTCCATATTTATTAGAGAAGGGCGAGTCTTTTGTCTTGGATCCTTATCTTGGGACTATCTAATATTCCATTGTTTGAGTTAGCTTCATCCATGACCATCATTTACTTCCCATCTCCGGATCCTGCATCTCATCATCTTTCACTAGCTTCATTATTATCTCACTCCCAATCTAGTCTTTCACCTCTACCTTCTTCTGTCTTCTGTATCTTCAGGAGTCATTCTCATCCACCTGCCATTATTTCTCCTCATACTCTAGTAGTTCATCCCTCATTTCCCAAATTAAATTCCTTTGAAGGTTCACCAACACCTATAATTTAGAGTGCTGCCTTACTATTGCTTCACGGAAAGGCGTCATGTCTTATATTTAGCACCCCATTGTCAATGTAGTTTCTTATGATCATCTAGGAACTTACAGCATCAAGTTTGTATTGGCTTTGTCAGCTAATATTGTTCCTCATCTTACAGGGAAGCTATGACCACCCCTTGTTGGAAGGACACTATGGATGGTGAAATATTTGTTGTCGTTTCCCGTGACACTTAGGTCTTGTTCATACACTGCCAGGGGCACTGTCGAAGGTCTTTGTTGTCAAGTTCTTTCTAGATGGACAAGTTGACATGTACAAAACTCGATTTGTTGCTAAGGGCTTAACCCAAACATATGAAGTTGCCTATGTTACCTCTATACGTGCTCTATTCTTAGTTATATGTGCGCATTGATCTCAAAATGCCTTTGTACATGGCGATCTAAAGGAGACAATGTATCAAGTCAGTCTGAAGAAGGCTATCTATAGTCTTAAACAAAGCCTAAATGCTTGGTTTTTGAACTAGCCATTCACAACATTAGATTCTGGTGAAGCCATGTAAATCATTCAGTCTTTGTGAAAAAAGAAGAATGCACGTCTTATGGTTCTCGCGGTCTACACAGGTTACACCATTCTTATATATAATAACATCTCTAGCATAGAAATGAAAGGCTTATCTACCTAAACACTTTCTGATAAAAGACATGGTGTACTAGGATACTCTCTTGGCTTTGAGATTGTCAAATACAACAAAGGTATTACGTTATCTCAATGTAATAAGTTTGGATCTTTTCAAGGAGACTAATTTACTTTGATAAAAATTGATTCACACTTCTATGCATATGTAGATTGACAATCTCTGGGATAAGATTTCTTCACTCTTCAGGATGTTACTTGTTACAAGAACCTGATTGGAAAACTCATTTACCTCATTGTAATGCAGCTTTTCATTGCTTTTGCAGCTGGCAAGGCCAGCTAGTTTACGTCTACTCCTAAATAGTGTCATCTTGTTGCAGCTATGAAAATTCTATTGTATTTCAAGAGATCTTCCGACATGAGTCTTTGGCTTAGCAGAAATGGTCATCTACATATGCTTATACTGATACTAGTTATGTGGATGACAGATCCGACAGGAAATCTACATTGTTGTACAATGCCTCCTTAGGAGGCAATCTAGTTAAATGACGGAGTAAGAAGCAAACAATTATCTATAGATATAGTGTTGTGGTTGAATATTGTGGCATGATACAAACCACCTATGAATTGAAGAAGATACAACTCATATAAAGGATCATAATGAAACATGCACTACACCTCTACCTATGCACTGTGACAATAAAGCATATGGAGGTGAAATGCCTTTTCATCAGAGAAGAGGTTATCAGTGGCCGAGTACACAATCCGTTTGCTACTTCTGACAAGGAACTTGCAGACATCTCCACAAAAGCTCTTCCCCCTCTTTTTTCTGATATATGTTCCAAGTTGTACATGGTTGATATTTTTGCTTAGCTTGAGATGAAGTACTAGAGTTTGTCGTATTCATGTGTATCTTGTAATTTTATTTTTTTATCGCGCATTACTTTTTGACCGTTGTATTACCTTATATATATATTAATTTATGCAGAGGGGTATTTTCCCTATTCATTTTATTCCTTTCCACACATAAGAACCACTATGGGTTCCAAATTTTATCTGAGTCCGTAAAACTAGTGTGGGACATGTTCACTGAGAGTGGGATCGACGATAGTGTCCAACATAGGAACTACTTATGCGAGACATGTCTGTGCTGGAGAAAATCATCGCCCTGTCCGTAGTTACTCGTGAGAAAGACACTACTACATGGCTGGGTTGACTGCAATGGAGCATACAAACCTAGCCAAAAGAGCGGAAGTGGTTGCAGCTGTTTGATGAATCAATGCATTATGTTATGACGCTAACAAATGGACTGGAAAATGGAGCGATAATGCTCAAGAGATGGTAGTTCCAGTGGCTACGGGTCTGGAGAAACTGGAAGATGGAACGAAGGATCGTTCACCCTGTTGAGACTAATGAGATTGATGTGCACAAGAAGTCCTCATGGAAATTAGGGCTGCGGGTGTGGAGATGGGACCGAAGGCTTTGAAAACAAATATTGTAGCTCGATGAGCACATGGGGGGATGATCTGATGCAAGGATAAAAGTTGGGGATACCGTGGAGCCATGAATTGTCGGTTTCCTGTGTGAAGCTACTCATGCGTGAGAGAGATGCTAAAATCTCTTAGGGTTAGGGTTAAATTTTTTTGCTACCTTCCATCCAATGACCTCTTTTTTACAACTTACATAAATTAAAAAAATTGCAAAATTTCCAAAGAAACATACTAATTGCAAAAACATGCAACAAATTTCAAACCAAGTACAATTAATTATTAAAGCATAAAATAAGATATGTTATCTTCTAAATTTTAGATTGGCAATAGTGGCTGGTTCACTCCTTGATACCTAATAACACTGACAATTGAGCAACATAAGTGGAGAATCTTTGGAGAGGGGAACCAGAGATTAGAAAGAGAAGATGGGAAAATATTATAGGATAACTTTTCAATTTCAATGTAGAATGAAAAAATACATCCCTTCAAAAAATCTAATCCTACCATGAATACAATTTAAACTTAATTTGTAGGGATTATTTTTTCCTGTGGGTCCCGGACATGAACCCAATTTAGAGCTCAGTAAACATTGTGCTAAGCTCGCCTAATAGTCACTCCTTCAATAAATTCTACACTGCCAAACCAATAACCTCCAGTTCTTTGACGGAATTAAAGATAGGTATTTGAGAAATTTATATGAAATATGTGAAATGCTTAACCTAGTAGGACTTACGGGAGTTGGAAATAACCTGAAGTTATTAGAAAACATTGGTTCTGGATGGTAATGTGGCTTATTTACATAAAACTTTTGCTTCCCGCATTCTGCTACAAAATGAGGGAAGGCGCAACCAACTTAATGGGTTACTTCAGTTCATAGTTGAACTATTATCTTTATATCTCATGTTATTTATTTCTACTGCCACAATTGGTCTATATAATATAAAAAAAAACTTTGGAGGTTTGAAAGATGAATGTAATGCTGCCTGCTTGTTTTCTGATCTCTAATGCCATAATTCTTTTCGTTTTGATTAGGGCCCTTTTCGCCTTGTTGCTGAGGAGGGAAAGTCTAATTGCTCATGGGTCAGCCTTGATGATATAACTAACTGTTTGAAACGAGGTGTAGTTTTATGGTCTGACCATGCACAATTATTTTGATAAATTTGTATCAAATGCCATGCTTGGCTTATTGGGTGTTATAATAGTACTGCTTGGCAACTCGTAATCAGTATACATTAGCCTTACCCAATTATTTGGGGCTAGTTTTATGAATCATCGTTCTTCTTTGATTCTTATTGAGTTATAAGGTAGTGGTAAATATATTTTTTTAAAATCATTTTCACATGTTCTATCCATGTTCCCTTTCATTTACCCCCTTTGTACCCTTCTTTTATCTTTATACTAATTAAAAAACTTTCTGATTACCTTCTCTTTGATAGACGCTGCTTCGTCTAATATAATTAGTTACTCTTATCAAGGCTAGTTTTTGGACACATCCATCTTAAAATCTCATATGAATCTATCCTTTCTAGTTTTGCTTGAAAATGACGAACGTAAAATAATAATTGTGATTATTGCTTAAGCTGAAACTTTTTGTGCTAGTATCTACTGAATTTACATGCTTTTTCCCATTTATTGTTGGAGTTTATGATTGATTTGTTTTATCCATTGTATTTCTTTTGTATTTTCCCACTCCTATATATGAGGGAGTGTTCTCTTAATGAATTTAATTTTGTGGTATTCAGATTTCCAACATGGTATCAGAGGTGACCTAACCCCGCTCCCGTTCGCTCGCTCCCACTCACTCGCCGTTTGCTCGCTCCCGTTTGCTCGATCCCGCTCGTTCCCACGCCTCCGTCTCTCTCTGCTTCCACGTATTTTACTCCCGCCCGAGCCCATCTTCTCCCGATCTAGTCGCTACTTTCAGACGCCGGCTTCATCAGGCACTGATCCTTCCTTCTCCGGCGTCCGCCCCTTCTCTTGTTGAGGATGGTGCTTCCTCCCCCTTCCTCTACCTGATTAGCTTCTTTCGCTTGGTTCCGTTGCCGGAACCTTCTTCGGTTTCTTCTCTTTCTATAAGAAAACCCTAGGGTTGCGTCCCTTCTCTTGTTTTCTACGATCCCGTGGTTTCTATCCTTGGATTGCAATGGAAGGGCGCGTTGATTCTCCTAATACGTCCTCCAGAGTTCATGCTGCTTCCACCCCGATGTCGGCTTTGGGCCCGGGCCGTGTAACCCATGACCATGGGATTCCTCAAATTACCATTATGAAACTTGATGACACAAACTACCTCCCGTGGCCATGTTCCATCATTCTTGCCCTAAAAAGCCACCATATGTTTGGTTATGTTAGCGACACAACTATGGATCCCGCACAGACATCTACGAACTGGAATCAATGGGAGTCTGAAAACTCTTTGGTGTTGTCGTGGCTGCTCAACTCCATGCAGGATTCTATTGCTCGTAGTTACCCATTCTTGGACACTGCGACCAATATTTGGAAGCGAGCTGAGGTTACTTATTCATGTCATTGGAATGCCGCTCAGATTTTCCAATTACGACGATGAATATTCTTTTTGAGGCAGGGTGATCGTTCCCCCTCCACCTACTACATGGAGTTTACTGAGCTGTATCTAGAGTACACGATCACTCGATGCTCTCACTCTCGTCTCTCCGAAAGATGAAGTGCTTATTCAGGAATGCGAGGAACACAATCAGATCTTTGAATTTCTTCACGACCTGCACTGTGATTTTGATCCTATTAGTGTTCAAATTCTCGGTCGTTCTCCTCTTCCCTCTCTGCCTGAAGTCTACAACCTTGTTCAACAAGATTTTGATCGCCGACAGCCGTTACTTCCTGACTCTGGCTCGGAGGGCTCTGCTCTTGTTGCTCAGTTCAGCCCCAGTGGGCGTACTTCTCGTGACACAAGGCCCAAGTTTGCAGAGAAGGATCATTTGATGTGCGATTACTGTGGCAAGTCCCGTTATACTAGGGATACTTGCTTCAAGCTTCACGGCTTTCCCCATCCAAGAGGAGGCCCTGCCTCTCGTGGCGGTCGTATTTATGGTCGTTCTCAAGGCCGTCCACCTCCATCCAGATCTGCACATCCCTTAGATGCCTTTGAAGATATTGCTTCCCGTGGTTGCCCTGCTACTCCTGGTGCTAATTCTGCTCTTTCTTCTGAAGAGATTAATGCTTTCTGTCTTCTGATGCATGGGCAACCTTCTGAGCCCTTCGCTTCTACATCATCCTCTTATGCCCACCAAGGGCTCCCAAGTGCTTATTTAGCTACCACTTGCTCCTCAACCCAGCGGATCATCGACTCCAGAGCTACCGATCACATGACTGGCTCTGCTTCAGGTTTCGTGTCCTACTTTCCTCTGTTTGGTAGAGACAAAGTGAGCTTTGCTGATGACTCCTCTTCCTCTATTACTGGAAAAGGATCCATTCCCTGCTCTTCCCTCACTCTCTCTTCAGTTCTTCATGTTCCTAAATTTACTCGAAACCTTCTTTCTATTATTCACTTGACTAACTCCATGAATTACTCGGTAACTTTTTTCGCCACTTCTTGTATCTTTCAGGATCTGAAGATGAGGACGGTGATTGGCTCTGGTAGACTGTGCGACAACCTTTATATGTTTAATCCCTCCAGCTCGGCTCCTCTTCCGTATGCTCTTAATGTGGCTTCGTTTTATGATTTGGATTCCTCGCATTGTCGCCTAGGACATCCGTCTATCCATATTATGAAACTTTTGTTACCTGCTATGTCAAACTCTTTGTTTAACACTTTTACTTGTGATGTGTATGAATTTAGTAAGCATAAACATGCTTCTCTTACTCATGTTTGCACACTAATGCTACTCTTACATTTACTCTCACTTTGAACGCTATTTCACTCACTTGGGTATCATCCACCAAATTTCATGTGTTTACACCCCTGCTCGGAATGGGGTAGCTGAGCGTAATAATCGACACCTTCTTGAGGTTGCTCGGTGTCTCTTATTTAAGATTCACCTTCCTAAATATTATTGGGGGGATGTTGTCCTTACGGCTGCGCATCTAATTAATCGCATGCCTACTCGTATCCTTCAACATAAAGCCCCATAGACACTCTCAATGTTACTCCTACTCAAATTCCTCCACGTATCTTTAGGTGTGTGCACTTTGTCCACATGCATCACACCTCCAAACTTGACACCCGTGCACTGTGGTGTGTCATTATCGGATACTCTGCCACCCAAAAAGGGTATATGTGCTTTCATTCTGTGACCCGAAAGACCTTTGTCTCTATGGATGTCACCTTTCATGAATCCGATTCTTATTATGGGAGTTCCCTTCTGGGAGAGTCTGTTACCATGGAAGTGACCTCTCCCTCTATTCCTCTACCTATTTCTCCTCCATACCAGCCTGCTAGTTCTCCTACTCATCCTACTAGTCATGTAGTTCTGCGCCCGACATTGCCTTCTCGGCCTCCTCCGCTGCAGGTTATACTCGGAGACGCAGGGGAACAAACAATAAGGCTTCACACACCATACCTGAGCCACCACCTGATTCATCTACTGGTCCCCAAAGGTAACCGTTCATCCACTCAACATCCCCTATCTCATTATGTGACTTATGACTCTTTGTCTTCCTCGCATAGAGCATTTGCCACTTCTCTGTCTTCCATGTTCATCCCTTCCTCATGGTAGGAAGCTCCGGGGAACCAAAAGTGGAAGGAAGCTATGTTTGAAGAGATGATGATTCTTGAAAAGAATTGCATGTGGGATCTGGTTTATCTTCCTCAAGGGAAGACCGTTGTTGGGTGTAAATGGATCTTCTCGGTGAAGCAAAACTCCCGGGGTCTTGTTGAACTTTACAAAGCTAGATTGGTGGCCAGAGGATATACTCAAACTGTTGGGATTGACTATTAGGAAACTTTTGCTCTTGTAGCAAAGATGAATTCCATTAGAATCCGCCTCTCATGTGCTGTTTGCAAAGGGTGGAGTCTCAACCAATTAGAGGTGAATAATGCTTTCCTCCATGGGGATTTGGAAGAGCAAGTATACATGTCTCTACCTCCGGGTCTGCTGCTGAAGGATCTGAGGAAAAGGTCTGCAGGCTGAAGAAGACTCTATATGACCTAAAACAATCTCCTAGGGCTTGGTTTGGAAGATTCCAAAGATATATGATAACTTTTGGTTACGCTCAGAGCAATGCTGACCACACCTTGTTTGTAAAGCACAAGCAAGGAAAATTGCCTGCTCTTATTGTCTATGTGGACGACATTGTCATAACTGGGGATGACATGAAGGAGATCCAAAGTTTGAAGGTAAGATTGGCAAACGAATTCGAGGAAAAAAATCTTGGAAATCTCAAGTACTTAGTTATTGAAATCACAAGATCCAAGCACAGAAGTTTTATCTCTCAGAGGAAGTACATTCTTGACTTGCTCGAGACAACGTGGATGAGTGGGTGAGACCTGCTGATACCCCAATGGAAGCTAACCATAAATTGGAGAGAGATGATGGAGGTTGCGGACATCACTGGATTTCAACGACTTGTAGGGATGCTTATCTACCTATCCTGTACACGCCCAAATATCTCTTATGCTGTTGGGGTTATCTGCCAATTCATGCATTCTCCTATGTCTCACCACTTGGATGCTGCCCACCATATCTTACTGTATCTCAAATCCTCTCATGGGCGTGGTATCTTGTTCACCCCAAGTAAAGAGTTAACTATTGAAGTTTTCATAGATGCTGACTGTGCGGGATCAGTTGATGACCGAAGATCCACTTCTGGATATTGTTCCATGTTTGGAGGTAATCTGGTAACCTAGCGAAGCAAAAAACAACATGTAAAGGAACACCAACATGATAATAATTAAATTCAAGACGACAAACTGGATCGTTAATAATCTCGTGAACCAATAGAATTAAGAAATTTCATCAAGATATGGTCAAGATAATTCAAATTAGCCATTGCCTCTATCACACTGTAAAGGAACACCAACATGAAGCTTTTTGTTTGTTTCCAAACAATTTTAAAACCGCTGAGTGGCTGACCATAAACTCGCTTAAAGGGAGCTATGCATGAAATCACATACTCAGCTCATTCCTTCAAATTTTTAGAGGGATAATGCAAGAGTAAGAATAGAGTCATATTTTATCATAATGCCCCAACCCCCCTCAATTAATTAAGAAATTGTTGCCATTGAATAAGTGGAATGGGGGTTTACAAGAAATTTGCATAACCACCAATAATAGATTCTAAATATTCAAATATATGGAAAGGAAAAAAAATCAAGAGATTTAAGCTCATTTGCAAAACTAGGGTTTCTGCCATCCACGAAATGCAACCGTTGAAGCCACCATTCAACATAAGGAATGAAAGGAGTGAAGATAGAAGTAGTGCCGTGGATTTGAACCCCCAATCCTACGAGAAATCCTAGCTTCTGGCGTCGATCGTCTAGGCGTGCAATCAACAGCAACATGGAATATCAAAGGCTTGGCTCGGGATACTAGATCGGATCATCAACATATTAAAACTCTTATTGAGGCCTAATACCGATAAAGCCCTTTAAATCCAGCCATCATTCAATTCCAAGGGCTAAGATTAAGCCACTGATTAAAGATCAAGGTTGAAATAGTAACTATCCAATCCCAATAAGTCTCTAATTTCATCAGCAGGCCAAGCTTTTTCTCAAAGCCAAATGTAATCTTTTTCTTATACTCAAATTTTTTTATTGTATATATATATATATATATATAAACTAAAGGTATACTACATGTATGTATAATTTACTCCCATTCATGCCAAATAAATCAAAATCACTAATTTGCTAAATAAATTCCAAAATTTACGATAAAACCTAAAAAATTTCGATTCGTCGAAACCTCGATGTTTATCACCGTCACTTTCTGATTTTCATCATTAGTGAGTTTTTTAATAATATTTTATTCTTAATAATTTCTTAAAATTTAACATTAAAACTCAAAGGCACGATTTAGCTCTTCATGCTCATCGGTGCATCACATGCATTCACCCACAAATATCAAAATGAATGAGCTCGAGTGGTTTTGAGGCTCTCCCGGAAACGAGTCTCTAGAGTCTTCTATAAGCACAACTACATAGACTTCATCCATTTTATCGATGAAAGGCATCCCACACATCAACATGTTTTTGCACATGTAAGATAAAGAATGAATATTTACGTCACCAAACCTATTGTGCCACAAGCATAACTTATCTTGAATCAACGTGCTAAGACATGCAAGTCTACTATCACCAAACTTCAAATGAAACATTTTATTTAGTTTCATTCAAGAATCACCTATAAAATGCACATTGTGTTTTTTCTCATGTAGTTTCCTAACACTAATTAGATTTTTGAGCCTAGGTACAAAATAAACATTTATAATTTGATCCATGCCTTTCTTTATTTTCACCTGCATGTCACCTCTACCTTGTACTATAAGTCTCTTGACACCACCAATTCAGACCTCCCTTTGGAAAGAATCATCCAAACTAACAAACAAATCTTTGCATGCATCCAATTATATTGTTACTACAACCACTATACTATATTTCTCCTTGTGAGCTCTCTTTTGAATCACTTGTGAGAAACGTGGGATCACCTCCTCCTTGTATCTTCTCATGCATGAAGATTGATTCTTTATTTTTCTTAGTGTGCTTCTTCTTGCAGTACATTAAAGTGCGACCAAACATTTGACAATGGTAGCATTGTATCTGAGTTAACGACCTTCCTTTTTCTCTACCACTAGAACCTTCACCTCTATTTGCTGCACGGTTGTTTTCTTGCTCCTCATTTTCTCTCCCTTCTCTCAAAATTGAAAAATTTAATCTTCCTTTTTCTCTAGTTTTGGTTTCTCCTTCATAGTGATTTGAGATTTAAAAACATTATCGCAAGGTGCATCATTTAATTGCTTCATTCGAAGCCTCATGGATTGGAGAGATCCCTTCAAACTCTTCACTGATAGAGTAGATAGATCTTCTGACTCCTCAATAGCAACAACTATGTACTCAATCTTCCGCGGCAGGCTTCGAAGTACATTCTCCACCACTTTTTGTGTTTTCACTCTCTACCCATTCAAGCCCATATGAGTACTAGAGTTATAACTCCATTAATTTTTTTTTTAACGGATTCTGTCTGTTTCATGTTCAATGAATCAAACTCGTATGAAGAGTTTGTACGCGAACAAGCGTCATCTTATCATCACCACAGTAGGATGATAGCAGTATATGCTATGCTTTCTTTTCAGATGATGATGTGGAGACCCTTTTGGAAACAACTTCATCCACTGCCGATAAATAAACAAAAGAGCCTTTTTATCTTCCTCAGTTTCTTTAACTCATTTAGTTGACGGTCTTTTAATGCTGTGTGATCCTCCGGCTCATCAACATCATTTTCAACTTGCTCCCATAAATCTTGTGACTCGAATAAAACCTTCATTAAAGTGCTCAATTGTGATAGTTCTTCCTGCTGAAATCAGGAAGCTGTGGGTGGCATCGTACCAAAATTTAGTGCCCATAGACCTTGATTTTAACAAAAAATCAGCAGCAACAATCCCCTGGGCAGCAGAACAACAAAATCCGCGGATCACTTTCCATTAAACAAATCTCCAGTAATACAAAGAATGAAAGAAATCCCTAAAAGCTCTAACTCACACAGAAAAGGATGGATCTAAACCATCACTCTTTACCAATTTGTAGGACTCCAAAGTCAACAAAATAAGCCTAAACACTATCTTTTAAGTGGCAGCAACTCAGAATGAAAAAAACAGCCAATATAGCACCCCAATCGATGCACAATCACAACCAAACTACAACAAAACCAGAGGATTAAGCTTGCAAATGAGGGTGCAGAACTTCATGTTTTATCGATGGAGGTTTGAGTGGTTTGACACCGAGTATCTTGCGCGAGCTTGCAGCAAAAACTAAAGCGAAATGATCATTTAGGTACTGTTTTCCTGCAGCTCACAAACAGTGAAGAAAGAAATGAAATAAAAATGACCTAAAAGCTTATCTTAAACTAATTAAATTTTTTTTAGAATAAAAGCAAGTTTAGTTTATTATAAGACTAAACAAGTAGCACCATGATGCAATTTTATTTCAATTTCTAGTAAGAGTTGATCGTTTTATGGAGAATACATCATCTTTATTTTCCGTACTAGGTGCACTTCAGCCACCAATATGAACTTATTTTTATTGCTAGTTCTCTTGATATCCTCAAATGCTCAATCATTAACCAGAGCACTCTCCATTTTATGCAATCTTTTATGATTTCAAAGCTTAATCAACGAATGATTGTCCTTACTCCTTTGTAATGTGTTTACAGGAGATTCTGAGAAATCTCATCACCATCGTGTCGCCGAGTTGCAACGATTGCGATCCATGTAAATTTTATCTGGTGTTTTTGTACTTATCATGTTACTTTTTGTTTATGGCTAAAGTAAATAATTTTTGATAGCTATAATTTTGTTGCTTTGGGAAGAAACAATAGTTGTATCAAATAACATTACGAGCCAAGTTTTAGTTCACATCTCAATATTTATATATAATTCACTCGACCGCAAAGTTCCTCATTCATCCAATAGCAGCATGAGCTAAGTTTCTTGAGTTTCTTGTACATCATTTTGTCAATAACTTCCTCTATAATGGTCATTAGGAATGAATTCATAAGAGTAATTTGTTTTCTTGAGCTGAAACACAGAGCAGCTCTCGTTACACCCTAGGTCTTTCAGGAAGTTGATTTATAGGACATCAGGTATGATGAGGGATTCTCAACCCTAATCCAAACATATAAACTGAGAGCCAGTGTGCAGAGATAATGGTCTAATGCATCTTTAAATAAATTGCACAAGAAGATATGCTTTGGTAATATATCAGCTGTTAAATCAAATCTACCGTATTTGAAATTTAACCGAATTTCTTCAATCTAAAATATTAGGTGAATTAAGTTTGCTTAGCTAGTTTAGGATGAAAAATTGTTTGAAAGAGGTGTGTGTAAAGTGTAAGTGAGGCATGCAAATATGTTCATCATTATGGAAAGATGGGGAAGTATGTAGATATTCAATTATATATGAAAATACAGCACTGAGATTCTAAATTTTTTTATCACGCATAATTTTATGAATTATATATCGTATTCACATGTTGGCCAATGTGATAGCAATAGGAGTGTTGGAGCAATCCTAGCTAGAGCTGTCCGGGAATTGTAAACCGTAAACCGAACTGGAACCGAAACGAAACCGCATAAAACCAGACCGAACCAGAACCGCATAAAATCGGTCCGAACTGCTTGCGCAATATTTGGGTCTAGTTTGAATTTTGGAACCGTGAACAATAATGGTCAGGGTGCGATTCCTTCATTTTATTACCCGGACCGAAATCACAACATACAAGTTTCGAGCTGTTTCAAAATTTCTAGACCCGATCTGGATCGTACCGAAGAGAGCCGAACCACAACCAATTTATTGTAATTATTATATTATTATTTTTATTGTGCAAGACCAATGCTCTGGATGCTGAATGAAGGAAGCATGGTTATGTGCACATAAATCAAAATGGATTCTTGAGTCTGCCCTCTCTGATGTCTTTGGCTTTGATTTGAGGGCATGATTCCGCAGCAAACGTGACGGTATAGGGGGCCACTATTTCAGTGGTAATCTGTGAGCAGCCACTTTGTGCATCTATTGTCAAAGGTTCGGTCTTTCTCCTCTGAGAGAAGCCACTTTGGGCATAGGGCCAAAGGTTAGGTCTGTTTCCAATCTTCCCCCGCCCATACCCCCAATGATTGGGGACTATATGGGTTCTGTTGTTGTTGTTGTTGTATTATATTATTATTTTTATTATCTTATATACTATCTTCTCTCTCATATAATCAAAATCAAATGCATCATTTTAACATTTGCGATAAGCAACGGAGAATCAGTAAGCACGTCTTCTTAGATTTCGGTGAGAACATGCACACCTACTTTAATTTCCTCTACAATAGAGAAATGAGTATCGTCTATTCACCTTCTTCTTCACCGAAAGGTTACTCAAGGCTTCTGGCCCTCACCACCGCGCCACCTCGTTGCCCTGGCCCTCGACTTTCTTTAGTGCGTCGCCTCGATCGATCCCTGTGACCCGACTGGACGATTTACCTAGTAACTGCATGAATCCAGTGAGGTAGTGACTGAGCTTATCTTGCATTCTGCTTTCCTTGTAGATCCATTGCACCAACATCCGCCCGTTGCCGCTCGACCGCCCCAACACTCGATAGCCTTCGATGTGTTCGCATGCTAAGATTCTGCACCCTGCCTTTTCTCTAAATATTTTTGTAGTAAATATGAGTTTACGGTACTAAATCTTGACCCTCTAACTTGTTTTGTTTTTAATTGGAAACAAACTTTATTTGAGTATCTCATTAATATCATTGTTATAGTAATTGAGGATTTTTAAAATGATAATGCCTCTTCCATGTGCAAAATGTTGATCACAAATTTTACCTCAGGAATTTTGTTCTAAAGATTCGTAAGCCTCAAGCCCCATATCACTCATTAACTTGCCAATTGTTTTTCTCACATATATGGGGACCAAAAAAGAGTTGGAATGAAACTATAAGGGCACACATGATGTATTTAGGAATTAGTGAGATTATTACTAAAGATAGGGCGCAATAACGACAAAGGACCCATATAGCCGACCCCACCACGGTGTGGGATAAAGGCTTGAATGCCGTTGTTGTTATATTTGTAGTTTCGAATCACTAGTCATATCAAGAAGCACTACAAGATAAGCTTGCCATCAATAATTTATGCATATTTATTGTTGATGTCCCATGCAAACATAGTAGCTTAATAAAAATGAACAATAAAACATTAAAAAAATAGGTTACGACATGGAGACTTCTTTTCGCTACTTCTAATTGTAGAAGACCCAAGTTTATATTGTATCCATGTATCTTGAAATGCTCACTCAGTAGGAATGAAAACCGAATTGGAATTAGACCGGAACCGCATGGAACCAGACTGAGTCACCGTTATATAATTTGGTTCTAGTTCTTCTTGAACCGGAACCATAGGCACCACAGTTCCAACAAGTTATGTTGGAATCGAAACCATAATCTATCAAACCAAATAAGGTTGTGGTTCTAATTTGAAGAACTGTTATCTTGGCGGTTCAGTTCATGGTTTTAGTAGATCCAGAGCTGAACGGGAACCGTGACTGCTTAAATCCTAGCATTATACAATTGCTACTCTAAAGCTAGGGCTTGTCTTGCCTATTGGCCAATTATCAACAGGATTGCTACCCTGAATCACGCTCGGCTAGCATGAATAATTGTTATTTCCCTAACAATAGAGAAACACCATGTAATAGCCCGGGCCCACTGCCGTGGTCCCCTTCGCTTACCATGCGAGGTATTGTCCACTTTCAGCCACCACCCTCACGTTTTTACCTCCTCAAAAGGATCCTCACACGGATAGGACTCACCCTATTACTTAAGGCCTGTAAGTTTTTTCCCTGATAGATGTGTGACTAATTACAAGCCCTCTCGTTGAAGGTGTCGTTGTGCGTGCAGGACCTCCTACCAACTTGTCAATGCGGTTCGTCCTCGAACCTAGACCACACCGGATCCGGAGAACCTGGCTCTCATACCAAATGTAATAGCTCGGTTCCACCACTGTAACCCCTGGGTCCACCATTTCGGGTATTGCCCACTTTGGGCCCAAAACCCTTACAATTTTGCCCTCTACAAAGCACCTTGTATGGAGAGGGCTCACCCAATTACGTGAGGCCCAATATCTTTCCTTCCATTGCCAGTGTGTGGGACTAATTGCTTGCTTTCTCATTGAAGGTGGCTTTCTGCCCACTAGCCCCTTAGGGCCTAATGGAAGGAAGGGCTTGTGTGTAGAACGGGCCGCCTTCAATGAAAAAGGCTGTAATTAGTCCAACATTGGTAATTTGAGATAAGATTCTTGTCCTTAAGTAGTGGGGTGAGCTCTTACCATATTAGACACCTTTTGAAAATCACGAGGTTGCAGCCCAAAGCGGACAATACCTCACATAGTGAGCTATGATCTGTTCTATAAGATGGTGCAACTATCTATTTAACAAATAAAGAGGAAGCAACTAAATCTGGTTGATGGCACATGGTTTCATTGCCCCAAAAACACTCCCGTCCTCAATGGACCAACATTATTAAATTCGAGATGTTATATAGCAAACTTCATTTATAATTGTTAATAGACATACTTCAAATGTGACCCACAATGACCATTAGATTTTGTTTTATCAATGTTGGACACTTGGTGTATGTTTATTGTTTGGCAATAAATTATGTAGGGTTTATTTCAATTTTTGGGCATATAAATTTTTGATAAGTACTAACTTCTAGATGGATTAACAATATGTTTCCTCAGGAAAAGCACCCCGTTTCTCCCAATGAATGAACTTTGGGGAGTAAATTTACTTGCGCTAGATTGAATATGTTCATAACCAGATTTTTCTTGACCATTGGGTTATGGTATATTTTGATAAGGTTAAAAATTCTTTTTGTCAATGGCCACCATGCACCCCATTCTTGCATAGGATAACACTCTCGATGAAAATTTTTATGCTCAACTTTTATGAGTGGGCAATGGGTGAGTGAATGGAGGTACACTCGATCAAGGTCTTATAGTTTCAATGTACCTAATCTACCTGCATTAAAGGGTGCATTGTTGTGACATCTAAGGCATCAATCATGGGTTGTCTCTTATCGAATATATTGGATAGTCTAGGGCTAAGGTGTACAATGAAGTTACACTCTTCAGGAAGGTCGCCTACCCGTTTACTTTCAAAGGGTTTATCGTACCAACTTTACTAAATAGTTCAAAAGTTTTAAGCATGGACCCTTGTGGTTTAGAGGTACTAGACATGATTGAAAAGGGCTCAGGGGAGTGGATTGCCAACCAACTTTTTTGAGTCTTTAACTTGATGACATGTATCCAAGACAATGGTTATGGTCAATTTGGGTGATCCAGCCTTGTCTAGGTCCGAGTTTTGGTGATGATGAGTCTTTCCTCCATATGTTAGATCATGATGTTATTCCAATATACCGAGAGAAATCTTGGTACCGACTTACATCCCGTAGGAATACCACATGCAATTGATTTGATATATTTGTTTTTAAGTAAGAGTGGCTTTGCGTTGACTTGGCTGAAGGGTTGGTGCTTATATCTTTGTAGAAGGTCCAATAAGGGGACTTATACTGTCAAGGATGATGGACGCCCGTGGATGGGCTTACATTTATAAATATGGACAAAAAGGTTTGTGATTGTTTTAATATACAATTTTGGCTATTTATGCTCAACCAACTCTTGTATCTTTGCATGAATATTAAAATATTAACTTGACAAGGACCCTATTGCGGTCAAATTTGAGTCCTTGAGCATTTGGTTAATCAATTAGTCCCCAGCGGCCATTTTAATGCAGTTGTAAACTCATAGTGAAAATTTTAGTCCATTAAGTCGGCGATAGTCATATGAGATATCTGAATGCGAAAGTAGGAACATTATGAGATTCAAAGTATTTTAAATATTATTTTGTGCTTCTACATGTTTTATTATTGCACTAATACACATATTAGTGTGTTATAAAACTCTAGGATAATGAATAAATAAAATAATAAATTAGCAATGATGACCATATATAGCCGACAAGAGAAACTTGAAATTACATATTTACCCCTTACTCAAATATTTTATCCTTATTGGGGATCATGTCACAGACCATAAGGGTCTACACGCGCCGACCAAAGAACCGTTAGTGACGATCGAGGACGTTCATTTCGAGCGGATCGTCGATATAAGAATTTTGGTATTTTATTTGTATTTTTCGGATTTCTATTTAATATGTTTTGGAGGTCGTCATGATCGGAGAATCATGACCGTTTATAACACCTTCTTAGTCTATAAATAGAGGTAGAAGACTCATTTGATGAGTATTGAAAGTTGGGTGTAGATTCTCCCTTTTGATCACCCGGTGCCGAAGCCGGAATGTCCAAGGGCAAAGCTTGGAATTCTCCCCTTCCTTCCTCCATTTGGCCGGCCTGTACATCACCCCCCAACCTTGCCGACAATCACCATACTACCATCATCCTTTGTCCCCCATTACCCTATAACTTCACTAACCACCTTATCCACCGCTAACTCATCAATTCCCCCATCTCCATATCAATTCCCCTCAAATACCTTGTCATGAGCCTAACTGCTACCCAATCCTACGTTCCCTTGACAGTTAACATCCCACACCACAATCCCTTTTCCCCACTACGATATTAAACTATCCATTATCCAGATCCTTGCTAATTCCCTAGCCGAGCCACTCTCATTGCCTGCTTCCTCCATCCAAGTAGTTTTTCCAAACCCCACTCCTTTACACTTAACCGAGCCTCTCTCACAACCCGCCTCCTCCATCCAAGCAGTTATTCCAGAACCCCACTCCTCCACATTCCTTATCACGATATTTCCAATACCCAGTCCCTCCCCCTCAATTTTTGGTTTATCGCAACCCCTATCACCCCCTTAAATTAAGGAGAAAGTCAACACTTCTTCCCCATTACGTCCATTTCCCCTCCTTTCAATTTTTCGATTAATTTCCATCCCCCGACCCCTTAAAATTAAGGGAAAGCTCTACACGACACCTCCTATTATAATGGTCCGCAGACTGCCACAATTTACATTCCAAATCATATAACAATAGAGTTCCTAACTTTTTATTTCACCACAACAATAACAGTAAAATTTAAGCACAATAAATATAAAAAACGCACATAATAAAAAATGTCATTTTCTTAAAAGCTTAATTATACATTCCAAGAGTTTCGTACATACATATAATGCGACAACATAGATATCAAACAACTGTACTAAAGACCAAGGTTGTAAATATCTGATGTCAGCAATATGTCAGATTGAGTTTTTAAGCATCGAATATTAAAAGTCAGAGACATGTCAGAGATATTTTAATTTAGATTTTCATATCTTATAATATTTTTTTTTGTATGTATACTAAGTCCAAGTATAATTATATGTTATAAAAGTAATTTTTTTAACATACCAATTAGATGAATAATATGTCATATATATCCCAAAATAAATGTGAAGATGTTTCAAAACTAAATATTATTAACAAGTTTAAATCGATGTATTGTAAAATATATTTAATATTATACAATAATTTTATTTTGATAATACTAAGTTTTATAGCAAATAAAGAAGATTTAAAGCTAATATCCTCGATTGATTATAAGTCTTTTAAAACTTAATAAATATATGTTAAAAATATAAAATATTTAACAAATAAATGTGCTGAATTTTTTCACATTTTTGCAATATGAAATTATATTGTAAAGTAAATATATAAAATTGATTGTATGAATTAAACATTAAAAAATAAAACAATAATTTTAATTGATTTAAACACATATAAATGATTTAAACATATATTGCTATTTTGCAAACATAACATAAAATAAAATAGCGGATGATATGTTTAAAAGTTGTGTCGGCCTATATATCGGAAAAAGTCGGATATGTCAGCCTATATTTTACAAAAGAATATAACCTGTTTGAAGAAAAAAATATCGTTTTGGTCTAAAACATGACATTTTGATAGACATGTTGGGCATGTTAGAAGGCATTTAAAATAGTGCTAAAGACGCATAACAAATTACTACATACAAGTAAAACTTCTACTCCACTCCCATGCACAAGGAGTCGTGTCCATAACTTATAGTGAACATAGACACAGACACAGACACAAACACACAGACACAAACACACAGACACACAGAAACAGACACACAAACACACACAGACTCACACAGACACACACAGACACACATACACAAACACACAGACACATAGACACACACACACATCTTATAATCAAATTACATGTGCATCAAATACACAGTAGACGGTGATCAATAATAAACAATATTATCATTCTTTATTCATTGTCGTTTACAGTATAGGTAAACCCTAGAAACCCTAAACCTTAAAACCCTAAACCTTAAAACCCTAAATCCCTAAACTGTCAAATCATTAGAGATTCATGAGCCCTTTCTGGTTTCTCAGTGACATTTATTGTCAACTCTAGCCGTCAAATCATTAGAGATAATTTATTGCCAGTGATACAGTCGGGCCTTAAAATAACAACTTGTTCAATTTAAATGAACCCATATGTATGCACATGCAAGAAATACTTATCTATATTAAAAATAACATTGCATGTAATATTGAAGTTACATAAAAGTAAGGCATTAACTAAAGAGTCAAAACTCACCATAACCTTTTATTTGCCCTTATCATTCTTAGCGTCATCATCACGCCTATCCTTTGATACCATCCCTTGTCATATCTGTAATTGTAGGAATTCTCTTGAATTACATTATGCATGTTGTGCTATCAAATAGAAATCGTCATTAACACATGAGGATGATAACATGACTTTTCATGAGTATTCAGAGGAGAAATGATTAGGTGACAGTGAT
Source organism: Dactylorhiza incarnata (assembly GCA_033032865.1). NCBI lineage: Eukaryota > Viridiplantae > Streptophyta > Magnoliopsida > Asparagales > Orchidaceae > Dactylorhiza > Dactylorhiza incarnata. The sequence continues at coordinate 771,809 of JAWHQI010000002.1, forward strand.
TTTATATTTGTTTAGAAGAACTTACCCTTCCAAAATCCTTCCAAATAATTAGTAGCATATAACTTTGTTAAATCAATAGAGGTCCAAAATACCACTAACCTCAAGGAAGCATAGCCAAAATTCATGAAGGAACAAGATCTAAAATATGCCATTGGAACATAGTCGATTTCTCTAACAGAGAAAGAAATAAACTTAACCAATTTTAGAAAATTATAGAACCATTCTATTTCACATTAAAAGTAGCCGAGCATAACTAGGAGCAAAGATCAGTGGAACTGCGAAACACCCGAAACGACCACAATATGCCCAACCAAAACTCATAAATAAACAACTTCAAGAATAAAAGATCAACCAAAACCAATAGAGATTGACAGGAAGAAAAGCTCTGTTTTACATCATTGACAGAATATTCTTCAAAGCCACCAACAGATAATTCCATACCATTCAACCATCTCATTTCATATAAGAAGAAAGGAGGGGAGGAGAGAAATTCTCAGAGTGACCTTAAGATGAAGAAGAAATTCTTAATCCCGTCCCTGCTCAATGTCGCAGAACCCAATCGTCGTCAGAAACTAGGGCCAATGCCGTCGTCAAGGAAGAAGAGGACTTCTTGCTTCCACGACGTCGATAAGCGGAGGGAGAAAAGAGGAAAATCAAAGCCATACCATTTCATCGAAGCTCCGATGCAAGAATAAAGAGCGTGAGAGAAGAAGCTCGGCTCGGGGTGAATAAAGACTCGAAACCGCGAGAGTCCCGTCACAGGAGTGGCATTCGCCGTGACGGACGAAGTCCGGTCTCGACCGCTGCCATCGGTCTCATTTCTCCTAATCAATAGTAACCGACAGCCCGCGGCCTCTGCTTTTCCTTTGCTTCTCTAGCGTCGATCACGGAGGCGCAATTTTGGATTCAACAGAAACACGCGACCTTCAGATTGCGGGTTGTCGGTGAAATCCTTGATAAGATGTCAGACCGCCTGTTCCCTCAAAGAGACCGCTCCGACCATAGTGATGATTCTCTGTGGGAAGCCTTGGAGCAGTCTAAGCGGGAAGCCGAGCGGGCTCAGAAGGCAACTGATCAACGGCTAGAGGCGATCAGTCAGGCCTTGGATATGTTAACCGAGCGGCTAGTTCCTCAGCAAGCCGCGGTTAACCAGGCGGTGACTCCGGTCCCTCCTCCTCCGTACCCGCTACTGCAAGTCGCCAACTTCCAACCACTTCAAGAAGGTTTTGTAGCTCGGCAAACCTTATATCAAGAGGCCGCTCAAAACATGCCGGCCCGGGTTCTAGATTTTAATGGGGCGTCTTCTCATGCATCCCGCCTCTCTTACTCGACGGCCTGACCACCAGAAGCCGCGGTCCGTTCTTCCTACCAAGCGGCCTGTCCGCGAGTAGCCGCAGCCCCGACGACTTGTTATTCTGTCCCTCTTCTCTATGAAGACGTCGAAGAGACTTCTCCGTTTGTGGATGAAGTTCGAGGGGAGCCAGCCCCAAATAACTTCAGGGAGACGCGTCTGCCGGCATACAACGGGGAAGCTGATCTAGCTATTCACCTACAGGCCTTTGAGTCGGTCATTGCCCTGAGAACTCTCACCGATGCCACCAAGTGCAAGCTCCATGTAACGTCCTTTGATGGACAAGCAAGGGAGTGATTCTACGGGTTGCACCCTCGATCCATCAGCTGTTTTTCAGAGTTACGTAGAGAATTTATGCTTCGATTCTCTACCTCGAAGAAATGGAAAAGTGGCCCGGCGGCCCTTTTCGAAATAAAGCAACGTGAAGACGAGACTTGGGCTCGTTTCGTTGACCGTTTCCAGAAATAGATCACGGAGATCAAGAATGTGGATCCTGAACTATATCGGGTTGCTCTTATTCATGGCCTGAGGGAAGGCCCATTGAAATTTGAAGCCAACATCAGAGAGCCGAAAACTTATCAGGAGATGATAAGTTTGGCGAATATGTTTATAAGGGGTGAAAAGAGTAACCCCGGGTATATCGCGAAGCTGCTTAACGACAAGGATCTACCCAACTCTTCTTCCACTCACCAACCACCATACCACCATCCACCTCGGCCTGATTTCGAACCTCGTGCTCAGAGGGGGAGAAACTTCAGGCACAAACAACCATCCTTTGGCCATCAACGGTTTCAAGATCAGAAACCGCCGCCGTTGGCCGCCGCACCCGCTCCATCCATGACCATTCCGCAAATAATGCCAGTATATCTGCCACAATATACTGCGCAGCCACATCCAGCTGCTCCATCCATCCAATATGATGATTCGCAAGAATCATTCACCCCCCTTAATGCCACATCCAGCTGCTCCATCCATCCAATATGATGTTCGAAATCGAAATCCGAACCTATTCTGTGAATACCATAAAGAGGGAGGGCATCTGACTGAGAATTGTCGGACCCTCCGCTTGCTGATAGAAAGTCTTTTGGGAGAAGGAAAGCTCCGAGGCCTGATCCGGAAGGAGGTGCCTGTTGAATCATCGGCTGAAAAGGGAAAAGAAGCAGCTGAGGTTACTTGGGAATGTGTCGAAGTGGAAGACGTCGACTGCTATGGGGATATTCATCCTACAACAGAATGCATCGAGGTGAACGACGAAGGTCCCCTCCGCAACATCTACTGTATTCATGGGGGATCTGGACCCGAGTCCTCCCGCAAATCAAGTGTTGCGAAGGTCTTTAAGCAAGAAGTAGCGACCACCTCAACTTCTGCTCCTGAAAGCTCAATCGTTACTTTTGGCCAAGAGGACCTTCCTCCAAATGCAAATCCTGTTGATGACACCGTGGTGATCAAAGCCATCATCGAGAATTACACAGTACACAAGATTTTGATTGACACGGGCAGTTCAGTCAACCTTCTCTTCTGCCCAACTTTTGAAGCCCTGAAGACTGGAAAGCCTCTACTTTCCACCGAAGGGCCCCTCTACGACTTCTCGGGAGAGAAGAAGGAAGTGGAGAGTTGTGTAAAGCTTCTGGTATCTCTGGGGGGAATAACGAAGTTGATCAACTTTGTGGTGGTGGATGCCCCGAGCAGTTACTGTGCCATCTTCGGAAGGCCTATTCTGAATGTTTACAGAGCGGTAGTGTCTACCCTCCATCTAGCCCTCAATTTTCCAGCCGAAGGAAGACAATATCGGATTTGGAGTAATCCAAAAGTAGCTCGGGAATGCTACGTGCAAACTGTCAACATGATCACTGACATTCCACTTCCTGAACTTCCGGTTGAAATCCTTGAAGTTGCTGAGCCTCCAGAAGCTGCGGAAGAGAGTAAGGATGGAGAAGGGGCTCACCTGGAACCTGCCCAGGTAACCCAAGAGGTCCCCATTGCTGAAGGGGAAGAGAAGAAGCTGATCGTTAATGCGGAGCTATCAGAAGAGAAGGTTCAACTAATCTCCTGTCTTTTGGAGAACTTGGACATCTTCGCCTGGTCGGCGGATGATATGCCCGGAGTGAATCCGGATGTCGCTTGCCATCGTCTCAACGTCTTTCCCAATTTCAAGCCAATCCAACAGAAGAAAAGTGAGGTGGCAACTAAGCTGGCGGTGCCCATTAGAGAAGAAATTGCCAAGCTTCTTAAAGCCAATTTTATTTCTGAAATCCAATACCCCACCTGGATGTATAATGTTGTAATGGTGAAATAATCGGGGGGGGGGGGGGGGGGGATTGGCATATGTGTGTAGACTTTACAAAGCTCAATAAAGCGTGCCCCAAAAATTGCTACCCTTTGCCTCGGATAAATGTTTTAGTAGATTCCGCGGTTGGGTATAACTTCATGAGTTTTTTAGATGCATTTTCTGGGTACCACCAAATCAAAATGCATAAGCCCGACATCCCGCATACGTCTTTCATTATGAACTATGGGTGTTATTGTTATCTCGTAATGCCTTTCGGCCTTAAAAATGCGGGTGCAACGTATCAGAGAATGATGGATACGGTCTTTAAGCATCAGAAAGGGAGAAATCTCGAAGTCTACGTCGATGATCTCCTTTTAAAATGCAAAACCTTCTCAATACATTTGAAAGACCTTGTAGAGACGTTCGCTACTCTACAGAGGTTCAAGTTAAAATTGAATCCATTAAAATGTGTATTTGGAGCAAATAAAGGGAAGTTTCTTGGGCATCTCCTCACTCCTGATGGCCTTGCACCAAATCCAGATAAGGTGAAGGCTATACTAGATGTGACCCCTCCTCATAATCCGAAAGAGGTCCAACAACTTGGAGGAAGGTTGGCAGGGCTAAGCCGATTCATTTCCAAATCAGGAGATAAAAGCGCTCCATTCTTTAAAACGCTCCGGGGAGGATCTAAATTTGAATGGAACGAAGAATGCAACAACGCTTTCGAACAGTTAAAGATACAGTTAACATCAACCCCTCTGCTCCAAAGCCCTCGCGATGGGGAAATACTGTTCTTATATTTGGGGGTTGGTCTGGATGCAGTGAGTTCTATCCTCGTCCGGGAGGAGAAGAAGATACAGTTTCCGATTTATTATATCAGCCACATTCTCAAGGATGCGGAAACTAGATATTTAATTTTGGAAAAGCTAGCTCTAGCTTTGGTCATGTCATCCGAAGGCTTCGCCCTTACTTTCAAGCCTATCCTATTCAAGTAGTTTCAGATCATCCGCTAAGAAGTATCCTGGAAAAGCCAGATCATTCGGGGAGATTGGCTAAATGGGCTATCGAGCTGAGCGAGTTTGAAATGTCTTATGTTCCCAGAACAACAATCAAAGCGCAAGTTTTGGAGGATTTCCTGGTTGATACAACGGAGTCCAGTCCCGAACAGGTGGAGAGATTCCCTTTGTCCTGGATTATCTATGTAGATGGGGCTTTGGGTAAAAACTCCGTGGGAGCCGGAGTCGTTCTAATCAGTCCAAACGACATCAAACTTGAACAGGCTATCCAATTCTTCTTTCCGGTCACAAACAATCAGGCGGAGTATGAAGCACTTCTGGCCGGTCTGAGACTTGCAAGGGAGCTGGGAATAGAGCATGTGCATGTCAAAACCGACTCTCTGGTAATGGCTTCACAAGTTTTGGGGAACTTCGAAACAAGAGAGCCAATGTTAAGAAAATATCTGCTACTAGCCAAAGAAGAAATTGGGAAGTTCAAATTGTTCATCATTGAACATATTCCAAGAACGCAGAATGAGGAAGCGGATGAATTATCAAAGTTCGGTCTTCCATCTGGGGGAGTGACCTCTGAACTTTTCCATCCGGCAACGGAAGAAGGGGAACTAATGCAGATTGATCAACATCCCTCTTGGAAGGATCCCTACGAGCTGTTCTTATCAAAAGGGGAATTCCATCAATCCATCAAGGATAGAAGAAGATTCAGAAGAAAGGCAGCGTACTATTGCTTGGTGGCGGGAGTCTTGTACATGAAGACTCTCATTTCTCCTTTGGCACGATGCGTTTCAGAAGAAGTTCCAATCATACTCCAGTAGGTACATTCAGGAGAATGCGGTAGCCATTCTGGGGCAAAGACTTTGGAGAAGAGAATCCCGAGGCAGGGATATTTTTGGCCAACCATGAGGAAAGATGCCGAGGCATTCGCTAAACGATGTGTTCAGTGTCAGAAGTTTGCTCCGCTTCAACATCTACCTGCTCAGACACTTAGATCAATAACAGCGCCTTGGCCGTTTGCAGTTTGGGGTATAGATCTCATCGGACCTTTTCCGATGGCTAGCGGCCAGCGTCGCTTCATAATCGTCATGATCGATTATTTCAGCAAGTGGATTGAGGCGAAAGCATTGACAAAAACTACAAGTCTACAACACAGGTTATTAGAAATTTTGTCTGGGGAGAAATCGTCTGTCGACATGGAGTTCCGCTGGCAATTGTTACCGACAATGGTCCTCAGTTCAACAACTCAGAAATGATCAACTTCTGCGACCAGGTCGGCATTGAACTTCGGTTCTCTTCGGTACATCATCCCAGGGAGTAATGGCCAGGTGGAAGCAGCAAATAAACAAATCCAATATCTTTTGATGAAAAGAGTTTTGAATCAAAAAGGGAACTGGGCAGAACAACTTCCTTCCATCCTCTGGACTCTCCGGACTACACCATCTTCAGCCACGGGGGAAACACCGTTCAAATTAACTCATGGCTCGGAGGCAGTCATTCCCATAGAATTTGAAGTGGTCAGTCCCAGGGTTATGTATGCCAAGCAAGGAGGTGAAGCGTGGATAGAATCCAATGATGAAGGGATTAAATATAGCCTGGATCTAATTGAAGAACTTCAAGATGAAGCTACTATCAGGCAGGAAGAGGTGAAAAGAAGAATGACAAAATATTTTGACAGGAATGTCAGAATTAAACAATTCGCAGTTGGGAATATTGTGTTAAAGAAAGTAGATGCTGCAGCCAGGACAGGTATGGTTGGAAAATTGAATCCCAACTGGGCAGGGCCGTTCATTATCAAAGAAGTATTGAAAAATGGGGCTTACCGTCTTCAGACAAGTGATGGAGAGGACATCTCACGCACCTGGAGCGGTGACGATCTCAAACGTTTCTATCCTTAAATGTTCTTTCATTATTTGCATTTTTTGAATATTCAATGAGAAGCCGCATACTGACACTTTTCTTTGTCTGGTGACCTTACATTTCTTGTATCCCTCACTGGACCTTGGAGACATTGCCAAGTTCTGCTCGAACCCCCTCGGATTGTAGTCATTAGCGTAAAACCACGAAGATCACGTGTAGCGGGGAGTTTTCGCACACGTGTAGTGGAAGCTTGCCAATTCCCGTGCGGTGGTCTTTAGAATCTTGGATCCCGGCCGGTATCTAACACACCTCTGCATCAAGGGAGGTCCAGGTGACTGTTAGCTCTATCATGCCCCGAAAGGGATATAGTTACAGCTTTGATGATCTTTCTGAGGAAAGCAATGTCGGTAGAGCCCCCGCGACATAACCAAACCTGCCCAACTGATCATCTTAGCCTGTGACCATCGAATACTCCTAAAGGAACTCTCGAGCGGAGCCTACAGGGGACCCACAATTGAGTTGATCTCTCTGAGGAAAGCAATGTTCGCCGCCTAGGCCCACCTGCCCAATTGATCAACTCGGCTTGTAACCCTAGGCTAAAGAACAGTTAAGTTATCGAAATCTCTACAGCTCTTATGACCACTTGAGGAAAGCAATGCTGCTACCTAAGCGCACATGCCCACTTGGTCATCTGAGCCTGTAATCATTTTACTTCTTCACAGGAAGTTACTTTTTCTCTTATGGTCCTTCGCGACAATTTAGGAGAAAGCAGGATTTAACAGGTGTCCTAGAGACCGGGCGGTTGACCTATTAAACCGACCGGCTTGGGTTAAGCAGGTGTGACAACAACATGATATAAGTTTTAAGACCAGGTGGTCTAACTCATTAAGCCGCTCGGCTTGAATAAACAACATCTTAATATACTAACCGGTCGGTTTGAATGAATCTAGCCGTAAAAGCTAGAAAACAGGTTATCATAGACGCCATAAGACAATGATTCTAGCAGGGTATCAATCATAATATTAACCGACCAGTTTCCTCAGTCGGTTTATAATTAATTCTATCAGCTTGTGGACATTCATACTATTCGCTCGGTTGGAATCAAGCCGTCCACAAGGAATCGACCATGGCTTATTCTTGCAAGAATGAATATTACTCAACTATTAATTATTGGTCGCCCAGATTATATACTGACCGCGCGAACTCACCGATTGTTGCTTATTCTTGGAAGAATGAATATTACTCAACTACTAATTATTGGTCGCCCGGATTGTATACTGACCGCGCGAGCTTACTGATTGATGCTTATTCAAGCTTCAGAAAGAGGAAAATTTCCATTTATTAGTCGTCCGGATTATGCGGTGACCGCGCGACTTAATAACTATTCTCTTTACTTATGGCTTGTGGACATTCATTATCTTATAAGTAGTCGCGCGAGTCAAGAAGTAATCACGCGACTTGATATTTCTATCTTAAATCCCTGTGGAACATGAGTTATTAACCGTCCAGGATGTATTCAAACCGCACAACTCCCGATTGGGATTTATCTATTATGATTAGCGGCTTAGAGTTGTGGTCGGCTTCCGATTAACTCGCTGGGTCTATTCAATTGAAATTCTAAGAGCCCAAACTTCTATCCGCTGAGATTATATCTTAAACCGCACAACTGATGATCGAGATTTATTATGACTGGTGGTTTTTTGGCTATGATTAATTCACTGAGTCAGGATTGAATTAGAGGTAAACCGTCCGAGTAGCATTCATAATATTCGGGCAGCTATCTACTTAGGATGCTAAGAGCTCAAACTTCTGACCGCTCGTGTTGATATTAAACCGCACAACCTAATTTCAAAGAACTTGCAGTTTAAAAGAAATGAGAGATCACAACAATCACAAGTAAGTCGCAAAAGATAGACAGGCGAACAGGTAATAACTTTCATTCATTTTCAAAATGTTTATTTACATCATTCTGACCGACCGGCTAACAAAAGCAAGCCGTCGGTTATACAAAAGAAAATTCCAAAAATAACAAAACACTATTCGCCCGATCTTAGTCTTTTCGCCATGGGAGAGCATGAATCTCCTCCACCTTCAATGTCGACATCGGGCGAATAGCCTCCACTGGCAGATGAGGAGCTTGACGAACTGCTGCTTGAGCCCTCATCCTTCAGGTCCCCAACCCGACCGGCCTCATCTCCGGAGGTATCGATTTCGGAAGAAGAACCCTCTCCATCATCGGCAGCGGCCTCTTGATCTGCGGCGGTTTCATTAACCGCAACGTTTTCATTATCCTCGGCGGTTTCATCTTCCTCGTCATCGTCCTCTTCCGAGCTGCTGACCTTTTCCTTTCCTTTCGCCTTGCGGTCAATGTCATCCAATTTCTTCTTCAAGGAAGGATACACATCCGAGAAGCAGAAATCTTCGAAGCCCGCTGACAGACCGTCGCGACTTCTCAAAGTGTTCAAGGCGGCATCAATCCCCTTGGCGACATGGGGGAAGACTTCGTCTTGGAAGACTGGATTTTCTATATCATATTGCTTCTGAAAAAAGAGAAAAGGGTTAGATCGCCCGATTTGAGGAAAACAGACCGCACAAATATTCATCGGATAACTTACCGCCACGGCTTCCTTTAACCGCGCGACCTCTTCAGCCTGCTCGGCATTTTTCTTCTCCAAGTATGTATGGGCTGAAACTAGCCGCTTATACGACTAGGCCATAAAGTGATTGGCCGCAAAGCCCCATGCGCCCGCCTGTGCGGCCAGTCAGGAGAGCTCCTCCTCCGGAACTTTCCTTAGCTTTTTCAACGTCTTCCGACCATACGTAGCAGCACCGACGGCTAATGCATGACGGCTAATTTTTTCCCTCCCCCAGTACGGGAGAGCGGTGGCTAATTTTTTCGCTCCCCCAGTACGGGAGCGCGGTTGACACCTGAACACAGTCATCATCCGGATGCCAGCGAACGGTCGGGTTGCCCTGCAGGTCTCTCGGATTACTGCAGGAACGGCCGAACCCTCCTCCTCAGAAGACTGTGGCTTGCTTTTCCTTCGCCGCTTCTCCCTTTGAGTCAGAGCCGGACCGGCCGGGCTGACCGACTTGTTCTTTGGGACGATAACATCGACTGCAAAGCAAAGTCAAAAGTTTAATCAGACAGGTCGCGCGGTCACAAAACAGCGAGTTGTGAGAAACTTACTGTCTTCGGGTCGGATATCCTCCAACTCTGAGAACAGCGGGATGTAATAGTTTACATCAAGCCGCTCGTTCTCAAGGAACTTAAAGGTCTCCAGCTCGGTTTTTCCAATATCAGCTGGTCGGAAGGCCGCCTCATCCCGCACCTGCGGGTTGACCTGCAACAACCGAGCTGGCCCTCGAAGATTATGTACCTCTTCGACCAGCTCGTAACCTTATTCGCCAAGTTGACGACTTTCAGCCCCCTGCACCCGAAGTAAAGGTGCCCTCTGAAGATTAATGTTCCGGCATCTGGGATTGACCGCACGGAGAAAAATTTCCTAAACAAGTCGATGGAGAATCGGACTCCTTCAGACCGCAAATAAGAGATGAAGCTGTGGATGGAGGCGATTGAATTCGACGGGAGCTGTCCGGGCACAACTCCATAATGGTCGAAAATCGCTATGACTTCAAGTGGCGGCGGAATCTTGAAGCCATTTTCAAAGTGGTCGATGAGTACGACGATTTGGGTAGGAGAAGAGGAGTTAATCCGCTCATCGCGTAGCGGAAGCCGCGCGAGCAGATGACTTCCGGCCATGTGTCTTTTAATGAAGTCGTCCAACTCGGCCTGAGTCAAGCGGCATTCTTTATGGTCAGCAGAATGGAAGGCAGAAGCCGCATCAGTCCGGACGGCTTGAACTTTGTCAGTCCGCTTCGACTTGCTCTTAGCCCGCGCAATTTGGAAATCGATGAATGAATCTCCGGAATGGCTACTACTTATAGAGCCAATGATCTGCATATAGTAAAACCGTACTGCAGACATATAATCTAGCCGCGCGGTCAACAACCTACATGGTTAGTTTTACAGAGGAATGCCACGAACTATATACACAAGTCGTACGACGTGCAGATATCAAAAATATTCTAAGTATCACACAACAAGAATCAATGGTTTGCATATAGCCGAGCCAAGCCGCGATTGAGCTCACTTAACCGCACGGCCTTCTGTTAGCAGAACAAACGTAGCAGAAAACAAATTCGCTAAAGTCATGCGATCAGACCGCGCGGTCAGCAACCTGCATCATCATAAATAGACGACAGAAAAACCACAAGCATACGTCCCAAGTCGCGCGACCTACAAAGTAACACAGACAATATTCAAGGAATTCAAAGGCAGAGATCGCAAGCATTCAATACCAAGCCGCACGGATTATATGAATATCAGAAGACATCAAAAGATAGAATATTGTCTAACAAAAATCCAGCAACCAGCATGTCCAAAGGAGCGAATAAATAATTATTACAACATTGTTCTCAAATTAAAGTCGCTGACGACTAGCGATGCCCAGAGGAAGAATCATCCCGGTTAAGGCGCGCGACCTGATCACCGGTCTGTAGTAGGAGTGAGTACGTCTGATTGACACTAACATGAAGTTGGTGAAGGGTTCTATGAAGCCGCGCGACATCTTGCTCTACCCGCGCTGCGGGAATGGTACGAGCGAGAGGTACCGCGGCAACTTCGTCAATCATAGGGTCGGCCTCCCTGACCGGAAGGGGATTTGAGGTCGCCCCAGCAGTCGGGCGGCTTGACATTCGCGGCCTTTCTTCACTAACATTGGCGGGTCGCCGGCTTCCACCAACGTCCCTTGTCAGATGTAGATACTTTTCTCTGTAATATTTGCAGTCTTCCTCGAGTTTCCGGATTTCTTTTCTTCCTCTTTCAAGCCGAGCGGTCAGCGCAGCATTCTGCTCTTGCAGCATCTTCTCCTTCTCTAGCCGCGCCTTCTTCTCAGCCTCCAGTGGAGTCCGAGCGGCCTCCTCCCGGTCTTCAAGTTCCTTCACCCTCTCTTTCAGGGTGTCAAGAAGACTCTTGAAGTCGGTCAGCTCTTCTTGACCGGAGTTCAAGTTCAGTGCGAAGCTTGGGGCTGAAGGGAAAAGCGGAGGGAGGCTGGCCGACAAGTCACCCGGTTTCATAGCTAGATCCGGGTTATCTGCAAATGAAAGCGCAGTCAGCACATTTGAAAGCGAATAACGCAACCCAAAATACTGCGAGATTAAATGCCTGAATGCACAGGCCGTCGCGACTTCTCAGGGTCCATTCTTCGACGTTGCTCCCTCCAAAACCGCTCATTCTGCCTTCTCTTAATGGCAGAAGTTTGAATCGCGGATGGAAAGTAACCCGGAAGCGGGTTCAGCATCAGGACATTCTTCCGGGGCCGCGACCTGAAGAAGCGGACAAGATGGTAATCTGCATCATGCTTACCTTGGGCCAAGGGGTTCGATGGCTGCGGTTTGTCCAGAGACTCCCTCAGCTTCTCTGCCTTGATTTTCATCAACTTCATTCCGCTTTCCTCAAAAGCGGTCGTCTTCGGCGCGACCTCATCAGGAACGATCACGTCTCCCCCAGGACGGTTGGCTTGACTGGTAACCGCGGGGGTTTCGAGGAGCTTGTCCAGCTTCTCCAAGGTATCCATCTCCTTCAGGATATCGCTGACTGTGTTGCTGTTCGTAGAGTCAGGAGCCAAGCCGTCCGGCTTGATCGAAGGAGTAACCTCCCCCTCAGAGACTTCCTTCTTGCGCGATTTAACCTGGAGGCCGGCCGCGGTCGCTTTCTTAGAAGCCGCCCGGTTCTTAGCTTTCAGCTGCCCTGTTTTCCTCATAATTCTCTCAGCCGTCGATTCGGCCCTTTTCCTCTTTTTAGTAGAAGCCGGATTGGCTTGTTGAGGCGAGCTGGAACTGTCTTCTATAACTACCACTGCAGAGGAAGCCTGTTTGCCCGGCTTAGGCGAATCAACTACCCCCTCCTCTCCATCGTTTACCTGCAAGTGGAGAACCCCTGACGGGGAAAATTCCACATTGAAAGGTTTGTCGCGGGCGGTCTTCGAGGAAGCATGCGGGTTGATCAGGGGATCAGAACGACCCGCGTCGAGCTCAGTCGCCTTCTTTTTTGCAGCCAAATCTCCTCAACGGCATTCTCCACAGTCTTCTCCTCAGCGGCATTCTTTCCAGGAGGGGCAGAATCCTTCTTTGCGACTTTGGGGGGAAGGATCTCTGGGACAGTCCGCCCGGGCTTATCAGGCCGGCGACTCTTTTTCTTTTTCTTTCGGTCCTCTTCTTCTTTGCGGTCACTTCCTTCTTCCTCGCGAACTGAAATCCTTGACATTAGATCCATTCTAATTGAGGGGCTAGTGGCTTGAAAAAGCCTGACCGCAAGTGGCGAGTAGCACCCCGTGATTTCGAAAGAATTATGCAGAGTGGAGAGCTCTCAGGGTTTCTTATAGACTCCAGAACAAACTGGGTGCGGTCTCCGGCTAGAACTAATATTTTCGATATGTCCTCAAGATTTGAAAATATGCGGGGATTATGTTTGCCCAGAAGACCGCTACCTAAACAGTATCTCTCTCAAACAGGGTGGTTTGATGTGTCTAGTCGCCCAGCTCTAGAACACACGGGTCTCTCGGCCCAGCTTGAACAAGCCGGGCGGTCTGACAGTATCCATACCGCCTCCAAGGATTGAAGACTGCCAATGCTCAAGTCCAGAGGGCAAGCCGCGGTCTCAGGTCAGAGGCCGCCCGAGTTGCTTCCTTGCCTTGATCACAGCGCATTTCGACCCCGGCCAATACAGATCGGAAGCTCAAGCCGCCAAGCCGTCGACTTCTTTCTTTTTCCTTATGTATCCCGTCACCCCCTGCCCGATTCTCATGTATCCGGGCAGGCGGTTATTTTATCCCTGCCCGTTTGGGCAGGCCCCCGAGCCTATAAATAGGGGGCGGCAACGTTCCCAAGACACGCACACTCGAATCCTGGAGCTCGCCTGTTAGAGCTGCGGTCTCGAGTTCACTGTCTTGCGGTTTGTTTGACCGGCCGGCTTCTCATTTACTTGTCCTGTAACCGCTGTAATCACTTTACTTAAATCAAGGGAAAGCCCGTCACAGGAGTGACATTCGCCGTGACGGGCGAAGTCCGGTCTCGACCGCTGCTAGCGGTCTCATTTCTCGTAATCAATAGTAACCGACAGCCCGCGGCCTCCGCTTTTCCTTCGCCTCTCTAGCGTCGATCGCGGAGGCGCAATTTCGGATTCAACAGTTATCTTTTATTTAAATGTTTTTGGGCTAATATCTTGGGTCTAAAAATTGACCCCTTCGGTCAATGTACGAGGCATCAATCAAATTATTACTCCACTTCTAGGGTTACGGTTGAGCATGACTTCACTTCTTCCTCTCCCCTCACATTCTCCGCGGGTAGAGCCCGACTCCCCTTGTATCTCCATCTCCACCGCCACCTCCGATGAAGTCCCGTAGTAGGCTCTTAACAATTTTATCTCATGCTGCTAATATGGACTAGTTGTTACCATAACTTGATGTAAAAAATGCTTTCCTAAATGGAAACTTGCATGGTAAAGTTGTATGTATTTTCCTCCTAGCCGTAGGAAATGATTTTCGGCAGCTGGACAATTGATGAAAGATAATTTCCAGCCTTAGGAGTTGTTGAAATGAACTGGACAATGTTTGTAAATGCAGAGAGGAAGATTGGGCATGCAGCTGAGCAGGGATGGAATGGTCGGGAGCTGATCGGGCTTGCAGGGAAGGGTCCGGAGGCCAACTGGGTAGGCTGGAAGGGACCGAAAGGGCCTGAATGAGGTTGTGACTACCTACCCAGCAGGAGGCTGAAATTGCTACAGCCACTGGAGAAGACTTTGACTAGTTGGAAGGAGAGGAATAGGGCTTGCGGTTGATCTTTTGGACAACAAAGTGAGGCTGCATGGGAACTGGAGACTGGAGAGGGGATTTATTCCTCTTCATGTCCCTAATTTTTAGCCTTCGAAATCTTATTTCTTTCCCCCTCTTATTGATTTCATAGTTGGGGGATTTAGAAAGATATCCGGAAATATTTTCTTGCTCCTTTTGCCATGTATCTATTTATTTGATTTGCTTGCCTATTTACCTGATTCCTTATTAATTACTGACCTATTTAGTTGAGGACATTATTCGACCGGTCATACCCATAGGCCGAAAAAATCATACACAAAATAAACTATGAAACATCTGAAAACTACCAAAATAGAAACTGTTGAAATGGTAGAACTGCTTAAATGAAAATCCCTGAAAAAATTCCTTTGATTGATTAATCTGTAAGATGCGTGCGTCAGGTGCGACACAAGTTGCATCAATGACAATACTGTGCCAAAAAATATTTTGAAAATTATAGACAACTTGAAGAAGTATCTTGTCAGGGAGTTTTAACTTAAGGACCTTATGGGTCTAGAGTATATCCTAGTGATGCAAGATTTAGGAACAAAACAAGGATATTTGTTTCATAGAGGAGTATGTTCTTTATCATCTGAAAGAGACTACAATGTTGGGAAGTAAACGTGCTGATATTATGATTAAACTAAACTTGAAACTGGGATTGGAAGAAGATAATGTTAAAATTTACAGAGAAGGTATCCATGATTGGGTAGTGAAATTTATTTGTTTGTCTTGTACAAGACTTGATATCACTTTTTGCTGTGGGCTTAATTAGTCAAGTTATGCATTCTCCTGAGTTGAAGCATCTTGAAGTTTTATTTGAATTATAAACAATTTAAAGAGTACACCCAGAGAAGGACTTCGGTTCAAAATGAATGATTACATATTGGGTGAAATCTATATTGATGCTAATTTGGCTGGATCATCTTTTGACATGAGATCTACATATGACTGTTGAACATTTGTTTGTGGCGATCTTGTGATGTGATGGAGCAAAGAGCAACTAAGTGCTTAGAAATACTGAAGCAGAATATCATGTCCTTTCTCATGCATATTTGAAGTGATGAGGATCATAGATTGAGAACAAGCCAACACTTATCGGAGCACACACTAGTCTACATACGTAGGAGGCGGAGATATGATCGTCATATTGAAAATCTGAGTCCGTAGCATCGTAAGAGTGACGAAGAGATATTTTTGTGTAGTTTTGTATTTTTATTTCATTTAAAAAAGTATTACTTTATTATCCAGACTATCTAGATCATCCATAGTGACCCCTTTGCCCATAAATAGGAGCCTAGTGGGTTGATATTATAGAATTTGGACAGATTTCTGGGCTCTCGTGTTCATCCTATGGTATCGATTTCATGGACCCTTTGTGTTGATACCAAGGTTGTTACCATGTCCAACCTTCCCTACCCATAACCACCTCCCCACCATTCAATAACCATCAATTTAATCACCGAAATCACCTATAACCACTTCCATCCAATTTCCATCGCTGTTACTGCTCCTTTCCTGCCTTAATCCTTTAGCCATCCACCCTCCCATGCCATAACTGCTATGGTACTCCCATAGCATAATTGAACCACTGAACCCAGATCCCTGCCTACAAGAATTCAGAACTACCCTGAATTCTCTCTGCCACCCACTCCAGGCCAACCCGCCTTTGTGTAGACCCCAAAATTCAGCCGTCCAATTTCATATCTCACTTCCCACGCCTATAGAACCCACCCCCTCCCCCCCAAAAGAACCACACACACATAAAACCTTTTCTAGAGTAATTTCAGATCCCATTTATCAATGCGGTCGACCTCCAAACATCCATTTTCCCTTTGTCTGTGTTCCAACTGCAACATTCCCCCCCACCCCACCACCACCAAATTCCCCAATCCATGCAACCTCCTTTCCCGAACCTGTCCTTCCCCAACAAACACAGCTAGCCACTAAATCTCCTCCCCCTTGCAAACTGACTGCTGTCCTTCCCCTCCCATAGTTCTCCACAATTTCCCAAGAAGGTACCCATAGATCATAGAAAATCTATTGCAAAGTTGCTGTCTTGCCGCAATTTGTCAACATTTCACCTAATCCTGCATTCCTATTTCTTATGTAAGTTCTTGTATGAAGTTTTAATTTTCGTTCGTTGTGTACTTGGAGGAAAACATATACTTATAGTTGTTGGATTGTATGTGTTTGCCCTTAATTCGTTCTACTTTATTGGTTTATTCGCTTAAGATTTAATTGAAGCACACTTGTTTTGACATAACCTGAAATTTATTGGCCTATCTATTGCTTTAATCTCAAGTGTAAAAGAAAACTCACTTCCAATAGAGTATAATTGTAGATGTTTGCTAATTGTTTTCACCAGTGTTAAACTTAGGTAGATTAGACATACAGCTATGCCATTTTATACTTTTTTGTTCAGCTTCATATAGTTTCTAATGATCCACAAATTTTTTTGGCTTACATTGCGTTGTCTTGTCCATAGCTTTGCAACAAGTGAAAGACAATGGGTAGAAGCCCAGGTTGATAATTCTAAGCAGCAAGCAATTCTTTTGATGCTGAAGTCTCAAATTTCATCTGATGAAGCTCACATTCATCATGATAATCATTCTCTTAGGTAATGTTTCTTTCAGTACATCTGGATGGTGTTTACAATTAGCTCATATTGATTGTCATGTATATCTACTTTTTGATTTCAACATGCATTACTTATGGAAGCTTTTACTCTTAGAGTTATTATTGACCAAGATTCCTTCTATATTTATTTACATAAATAATAGAGGATATGAGGTTTTGTTTTTCTATTTCAAAATGGGATATCGTCCACATGATGTATTGTTTTTTGAATGTTTTATATATGAAAACCAGTGTGTCAATTACTATGCTGATATATTTACAACCAAAAACGTAGATTTTAGAATGTAGTGCCTTCTAACACTTCTTATGTAGAACATGCTCCTTAGCTTCAACTAATACTATGGACACGTACTCTCCTATATATTTGGTGCTTTTTTTGTTGAGCATCAAGTATATAACATGTTTTATTAATTCATCCAATTCTTTCTTTGCACCAGTATAATCTCTTAGTTTCTGATGCAGGACGAAAATAGAGTGTGTGGCCTAAGTGCCTAAGATATCTTTAGCAAGCTTATGAATGATCCCATTGAAATGTATTGCGACGGTTAATTGCAATTAGCGTCGGCAAATATATAATTTAACAACAAGCAACGACATCTGTGAGAGAAGTGCTAGATAAACCAACACGTATTTGTTGAAAGTTTTATTCTCTTATATATTTTTTATTTAGCCTTATTTATGTTTGGTGTTTGAGCTCTATATCAATTGATCATAAAAGCTAAAAACTTTTGGAGGGAACTCAAAATTCTGCTTCATTAAATGATGAATCGTCCGTCCCACCATGCCAAATCCATTTAGTTTATATGAGTATATAAATCATATTTCTCCTCATTGTTATGTTGAAAGAAACATAAAGAGAAACTATGTACCATACGTGCTCTCTCGCACCAGTCTGGATTTGGAATTGGGATATGGGGAATACTTGAATTGAGTTGTTATTTATGAGAAGAATAGTTTTATGATTATTTATTTTATTTTTGGTTAGCTGATCGCCGAAGCTCCTTTTTCCCGATTGCCAACCCTCCTTTTTCCCGATCGCCGATCACCGACTTTTTCTTTCGCTGATCGCCGACCGCTTCCTTTACCCGATCGTCGATTGTTCCTAATGGCCGATCGCCGACCGCTCATTATAGGTGATCACCGACCGCCTTTTTACAGCCGCCCGCCGACACCCGAATGACGATCGTGGATATGATCTTTTATTATGTTTCATGTGTGTTTTCTTTCCATCATTTATTGGCTTTGATATTATATATGTCGAAATTTTTACGCCTGTCTTTTAAGTAATATTACGATGTTGGATTTGTGATGACCTGTAGACCGCCACAACTTATAGTGTTCATCACATAACAAAGTTTTGAGTTCGCAGTACAATAATACATAATCACAATTAGTACTAAAATGTACAAAATAAATATTTTCTATTTCATTAAAAACTGTTGGAATTATGTTATTTTTACGTTATTTTCTTGTTTTTTTTATTGCCCCTAATGTATCTCCCTCCTATATATAGGAGAGTGCCTCTTTTCAATCAATTAATTCCTCATTTCTATTCTACAACATGGTATCAGAGCTAGCCGTAACCTAATTTTTTTTGCTCGTACGTCTTCCGCGACTTTGCTATTGTCTACAAATCTCGTCGATTCGTCGACCGCATCCCCGCAAGGTCCCGCGGCTTCGTCGACCGCGTCCCCTCCTTCGCTCCCCTGCCGACGACGTCTGCAGTTTCGCTGAGCCTGCGCGTCGCCGAGCTCTAGTGCAAGCTTCCGCTCCCGCTTCCTTCCACAAGCGCCGGTCGGCGCTGACCGTTCTCCTCCTCCGCATTGCTGCTTTAGCCATTTCTAACGTCGGATTCATGCAGGGATTGCTCCTCCGGCATCCGTTCCCCCTTCTTGCGGGGATGTCTCTTCCTCTCCATGCGTGATTGCGCTCCTCTGTTGCTTCTCCTCTTTCTATGAGTGAGAATCTTCTACTTTAGCAGCCTGGTGTTTTCTTTTCCTCGTTTGCTATGTCCAGAAGTGGTGAAACTCCGGATGTCTCCTCCGGTGGGAGTGCCCCTCAAGATTCCCTGCCTTCTAATGGATCTCTTCGTGCTACCCATGATCACGAGACTCCTCAGATTACTACCATTAAGTTGGATGGAACCAATTATCTCCCGTGGGCTCATTCCGTTACTCTGGCCCTCAAGAGTCGCCGTCTGTTTGGCTACATCTGTGGTACTACCAGGGAACCTACTACTACCTCTCCGGATAGGCCCCAATGGGAATCCGAGAACTCCTTAGTGATGTCTTGGCTGACCAACTCCATGTAGGAGTCTATTACCCGCAACTGCTTATTTCTGGACACTGCAGTCGACATTTGGAAGCATGCCGAGATTACCTATTCCTGTTGTGGGAATGCCACTCAGATTTTTCAATTGCGGCGACGAATTTTTCTCTTGCGCCAAGGGGATCGTCCCCCCGCTGCCTACTACCTGGAGTTTACCCAGCTTTACCAAGAGTATGATCATTTCGATTCGCTTACTCTTGTCTCCCCAGAGGATGAGGTGTTGGTTCGTGCACGGGAGGAACGCAAGTTACGCATCCGGATATTCGAGTTTCTCCATGGCATCCACCCTGACCTCGATCCCATCAGTGTTCAGATTCTTGGACGGTCTCCTATCCCTTCCCTACCTGAGGTGTATAGTTTGGTTCAGCAAGAATATGATCGCCGACAGACTCATTTTACCAGACACTATTGCCGAGGGCTCTGCTCTTGCTGCTCGGTTCAGTCCCGTTGGCCGCTTTATCCGTGACACTAGGCCCAAGTCTATGGACAAGGACCATTTGACATTTGACTATTATGGGAAATCACACAATACCCGGGACACTTGCTTTAAGCTTCATGACTTTCCTCCTCGCGGGGGTCCTATTCCTCGCGGCGGCCGTGGCTTTGGCCGCACTCGGGGTCGATCTTCTCCGTCTCGCTCAACTTATCTCTCTGATGCCGTTGATGATCCTGCTTCTTCTAGTGGACCTGCTGTCCATGAGGTTCCTTCTGCTATGTCTGCTGAAGAGATTCAAGCCTTCCGTTGCTTCATGCTTGACCACTCATCTGAGTCTGCCATCTCTTCATATGCCCACTAGGGGATTCCAGGTGCCCACTCTGCCACCGCTTACTCTCCCACCCAATGGATCATTGATTATGGCGCCACAAACCAAATGACTGGTTCTGTTACAGATTTTGTGTCATATATTCCTTTGTCTGGTTGGGACAAAGTGAGCATTGCTGATGGATCCCTGTCTCCCATTGTCCAGAAAGGATCCATTCCTTGCTCCTCCCTCACCCTCTCTTCGGTGCTTCATGTTCCTAAGTTTACCCCCCAACCTGCTTTCTATTAGTCACCTTACTAATTCTATGAATTGCTCAGTAACTTTTTTTCCCTCCTCGTGTGTCTTTCAGGACCTGAAGACGGGGACGGTGATTGGCTATGGTAGACTGTGTCATGACCTCTACCTATTTGACCCCTCCAGCTCTGCCTCTTCTCCGCACGCTCTTTCTGCAGCTCAGACCTCTGTGGACTCCTGGCACCGCCGCTTGAGCCATCCTTCTCTATCTACTCTGCATATTTTATTTCCGAATATGCCGAATGTATCTTTGAATGCTTTTAAATGTGATGTGTGTGCTCTTGGTAAACATCATCATGCTTCTCTTAATCATGTGTCCACTCCTAGTTCTTCTCCTTTTGCTGTGGTTCATACTAATGTTTGGGGTCCTTGCCCTGTTGCATCTATTTCTGGTTTTCATTGGTTTGTTACATTTATCGATTGTTTTCTCGTTGTACTTGGGTCTGCTCAATGAAAAACAAGAATGATGTTTTTCCCTTATTTCAACGTTTTCATAAGATGGTGGCTACTCAGTTTAACGTTGTCATTAAAGTTTTGCGCAGTGATAATGGTCGTGAGTACCTTGACACTTCCTTTGAGCGTTATCTCAGTGATCAGAGAATTATATATCAGACATCTTGAGTCTACACCTTGGCTCAGAATTGGGTCGCCGAGCGCAAGAATCACCATCTTCTAGAGGTAGCTCGTTGCCTCCTCCTGAAGATGCACCTCCCTAAGTATTTTTGGGGCGATTCGGTTCTCACTGCGACGCACCTTATTAATCGTTTGCCGACTCGTGTTCTTGGCCACAAATCCCCTCTTGAGGCTCTTTCAGTCTCTCCCACACATTTCATTCCTCGGATCTTTGGGTGTGTGTGTTTTGTCCATGTGCGTCCCACGTCCAAACTTGATCCTCGTGCCCTCAAGTGTATCTTTATTAAGTACTCTCCTACCCAGAAAGGATATAAATGCTTCCATCCAGCTTCAAAAAAGACCTTTGTTACTATGGACGTCACGTTTCGGGAGTCTGAGTTCTACTACGAGCCCTCACTTCAGGGCGAGTCTTACCCAGTGGAAGTGAGGTCGCTTCCTCTACCCATTCCTCCTTCCTATCCAACTCTTACTCCTACCCTTACTCCTTCTGTGCCCATGCCTGCACTATCTACATCTGTGCCTACCCCTACTCCTCCTGTGATCGCTCCTCCTTTACAGGTATATACTCGGTGGAATAGGGGTCCAAGTACATCGGCTTCTCTCAGGCTACTAGCTCCAACATCAGATCCATCTTTGGGGACTCAAGGTAACTGTATCTCTACCAACATCCGATGTCCCACTTTGTGTCCTATAACTCATTATCCCCCTCACATAAACTCTTTATTGCCTCTCTCTCCTTCATTTCTATCCCCTCAACTCGGCAGGAAGCTAGTGCTCACCAAAAGTGGCAAGATGTTATGCGTGAGGAGATGTTGATGCTGGAAAAGAATTGCACATGGGACTTGGTCCCTTTGCCACCACGCAAGACCGTGGTAGGGGTAAGTGGGTGTTCTCCGTCAAGCAGAACTCTTAAGGTGTTGTTGAGCGATACAAAGCTCGATTGGTGGCTAGGGGCTATACTCAGACCATGTCGATTGACTATCAAGAAACCTTTGCCCCTGTGGTGAAGATGAATTCTATAAGAGTTCTGCTCTCGTGTGCTGCCTGCAAAGGGTAGACATTGACCCAGTTAGATGTGAAGAATGCATTTCTTCATGGGGACTTGGAAGAAGAAGTATACATGTCGTTACCACCTGGTTTTACCCTGGCAGGATCTGGGGGAAAGGTATGCAGGTTGAAGAAAGCCTTATATGGATTAAAACACTCTCCTCGGGCCTGGTTTGGGAAATTTCATAGAGCGATGGTCACATTTGGATACTCCCACAGCAATGTCGTTCATACTTTATTTTTAAGGCACAAACATGGGAGACTCACTGCTCTTATTGTCTATGTGGATGATATCATTATCACGGGCGATGATACTGAAGAAATCCAGATTCTGAAATAGACTGGCAAAGGAGTTTGAAGCAAAAGACCTGAGAAATCTTAGATACTTCCTGGGAATTGAGTTCGCTCGATCAAATCATGGTATATTCATATCTCAAAGGAAGTACATCCTTGACTTGCTCCAATCATGTGGGATGAGTGGGTGTAGACCTGCTGACACCCCAATTGAAGTCAACCACAGATTGGGTAGAGATGATGGGGAAGTGGTGGGTGATTTCACTGGATTTCAAATTTTCAATGACTGTTGGTCGCCTTATCTATCTATCTCATACTCGCCTGAATATTTCGTATGTCGTTGGTGTCATCAGTCAGTTCATGCACTCACCAAAAACCCGTCACTTAGAAGCAGCCCACTGATGTTGAAGTCTATACTGATGCTGATTTGGCCGGTTCTGTTGATGACAGGAGGTCCACCTCTGGTTATTGTTCACTATTTGGTGGTAATTTGGTAACGTGGAGAAGTAAAAAACATGTGGTTGCACTTTTCCCGATTCTTCTACTTGATTTATTTGGCCGCCATTAACATTGCTCACAATCCTGTCCAACAACATTGTTCACATGTGGTTATTTGGCCGGTTCATGTTGGATAGGATTGTGAGCAATGTTAATGGCGGCTTTGCTATCACATGTCTTAGTTCTTACGTGTGAAGTTGAACTCATTATTTCTGTAATAGCAGAGGCGCGTCAATATATTCTCTTTAGTGATCAAAAGCCGGTCACACTTTTCCCGATTCTTCTACTTGATTTATGTAGCTTGAATAATATATGAATATTGAGTTTAAGATATATTAAGAATATATTTTATTTTATGTGATCTATTATAATTTTGTTTGACAATGTTTACAAAAAAAATCCAAAGGAAAATAAAGAGATCTCCCTAACAACAAGGAATGAGAAAATAGCACATGAGAGGACGATTTGGTTGTTAAAAAGTTCGGATTAATTTGACAATGTCACACTCAATATGATGATTCCCTTAATAAATAATATAGATTAAAAGACAATCTCATTCATATTATCTATTAGAACTTGGAGAATATACTGACTATATCAACATTATTCCTAAATTTTGCTTTATAATGCCAAATAACTATTTATGTAAACATGAAAATGATATGCATTTTTGTTTCAATTTTTTTGGGGCTGCAAATAATGTGTGGGACTACAAATATCAGTCCGTAGGCAGCAATTATCCAGGGTTGCAATTATCCATTGAGGGCCTGCAAATATAATTTCCCTATGACAAAATTACGATAATTACGGATAATTATGGAATTTTGGGCAAGCTTATGATTATTAAAGTGCACACATAAAAATATTCGAAATAATTGTGGCACTGAGATGAGGCGGATCTTTACCAATGTAGTAACTTTAACTTGCAAGAAAGTTTGATTCACGGCAAGATGTTCACAACGGCTGAAAACTCTTTGCATGAGAATGAAGTTGATACGAACAAAGAACCATTGTGAAGGGCGTTGAAGTCGACAGTTGTTTGGAGAGGTTTCCCATGTGTGTACTGGGATGAGTCATTGATGGAGGTCGGTTCGGAGAAAGTCGTAGTCAACAATGACCTCAGGTCGAATAGTCAAAAGTCGCCGGTTCAGGCTGGAGAATAAATTTGTAGGTGATCGTCCGTGTTGAATGCGTCAACGATTGTCGGAGTTGGAGTCATGATTTAGTGACTAAGATCGCAAGAACAAGGGGGGGGGGGGATAATGCTTCTTTTCGGTCTAAGAGAGAGAATGAAATAAGGTTTCATTTCCTCTATTTTTTGGCCCCCTTCTGTCTTCAAGGTTGGGATTCTTATACTAGCTTCCATTATAATTCCTTTCCTATCTAATTTGTTCTCAATATGATTTTCTTTTCTATATGAAGTTATTCTCATTAATGGGTAATGATACAATTCCACATCTATTTTATGCGTTGCTTAAATAATTAGAGTTTTTCTCTCTCCTTAATTATCCTAAATTACCAAACCCCTTTATTCATGGTCTTACTGGACGGTCAATCCAGTAAGCCGTCCTTAAAAACATAAAACATATGCATAAGTATTAGAAACAACTAAAATATGCGGGGAATGAAACATACATTATAATATAATGCTAAAAAAATAACGGAAATAAGGAGCCACTAGGACGTGTCTCCAGATGTGATGAAGCGTGCATCAGTATTGTGGAAGAAAGAAGGCACTACGATGATAACATGGTATATGTTATCTAATATTGTGATGGAGCCGAAGAAGAAAATCAATAGTTTGTTAAAGTAGATACTACAAACCTTGATGTAGCGTGTTCATGCAAATGATTTGAAACTAAAGGAATTTTATGTAATCTCACTTTAAAAGTGTATAATTCAAAGAATGCAAGACAAATTCATCAAAGTATTTAATCAAGAGATTTACACTAATGGCAAAGAAGGATATGAGCCTCCGATTGGGAGCAGGTGTGTGGTTTTGAGATGGAGAAATCTTGGAGAGGGTCGTCATGACTCTTCCTCAACCTACCTAGCCTTCCCAATGACGGGAGATACAACATGAGCCGGACTTGACTGAGAGAGGAGGGAAGAGGGGAGCCTTGCTCAACCTAACCCTAGACAAGAAGATGACGGAAGGAGGGGATTCAAGAGAGAGAGAGAATTAGGGTTTAATCGTTCATAACATCAAACCCACTCTCCCCACCTATATATAATGAGATGAAGGTGTTTAACAAAACTACCAATTATGCCCCTCAACCGGGCTACATAATGCGTGAAAATAAAAGCGTGCGGAAATAAGGAGTGAATATCGGTGCACGACAAATAAAGATTCAATGTACTAGTTGATAGACATCATCTTAGACACACGTCGTCACCCCCTGCGTGGGCGCATAACATCTCCTCCCTTGTTCGGATCAAGCTTGTCCTCAAGCTTGAAGTACGGGGGTCACACCGAGCCAACATTCTCATCCTCGTCATCCGAGCTGTCGTGCACTTCGAGCCAATATAGACGCTTGCACCTGTGTCCGACCGAATATGGTTCATCACAGTTGAAACAAAGGTCATGTGCATAACGTTCTGCTATCTCTTCCCGTGACCGAGGCCTGTTGTTGAACCTGAATAGCCATCAGTTGTTGCATGGTCTCCATGATGTGCGCAAGGGTAAGAACGCCCTCTTCCATGGTCGCAAGAGGTACGTGGGGGCCGCCCGGAGGTGGGAGAAGTGGGGGTAGCCGGCTTGAAGCTCGGATGCTGCTGACTTGGCATGCAGCTATGCGTAGAAGCAACAGAGCCGCAGTGTGGGAGGGCTTGGAGGCCCGTCGGAGGTAGGTGAGAGCAGTTCGACGGGCTAGAGAAGGTGAAACCGCAATTGGAGTCGAGCTGGGAAGAGGTGAGCTGGTCGATCGAGCGGTTGCGTTCTATCGGGCCGGAAACTCTAAATCGAGGCATGCTGGGGTCGTCGATGCCAGGCGAGGTGCGCGCTGTTTCGGCGGAGGGGAAATCGAGCTGCAGTGGCGTCTCTATCGGGACGGAAACCAGCGGTCGGACCTTGCGGGAGTCGTCGATGCTAGACATGCGCACATGATTTGTTGAGGCAGAAGGATCTGCAGTGGGATACGTCGTACAGGAGTCGTCGATGCTAGGTGTGCACGTGGGATTTGTCAAGGCGGAAGGATCAACAGAGGGATACATCGAGTGCTCTGATACCAAGATGTTACGAGCCTCCGATTGGGAGCGGGTGTGTAGTCTTGAGAGGGTGAAATTTCAGAGAGGATCGTCATGACCCTTCCGCGACCTAGCCTTCCCAATGGCAGGAGATACAATGGGAGCCGGGCTCGACCGAGAGAGGAGGGAAGAGGAGAGCCTTGCTCAATCCTAGCCCTAGCCAAGAAGATGGGCAAAGACGGAGGAGATTTAAGAGAGAGAAATATGGTTTAATCTTTCATAACATCAAGCCCACTCCCCCCACCTATATATAGTGAGAGAAAAGTATTTAACAAAATGTATCAATTATGCCCCTCACCCGGGCTACATAATGCATGAAAATAAATGCGCGCGGAAATAAGGAGAGAATAATAGTACCCGGCAAATAAAGATATAATGTACTAGTAGATACACATCATCTCGGACACGTGTCGTCACCCCCAACGTGGGCCCAAACAGATATATGCTTGAGTTAGACCACATGCAAAAACGGCTTTGAATCAACATTAGTATTTAGAAATCACATGAGTCGATTCATGTATGACTTAATTGCAAAAGATTATGTTGTGAATTTTATGAATGAGGTGGCGAAGATTGAGACGAGCTGGAAGACTATAATGTGCACTCAAACAAGAGAATCGATAATGACAAAAAACAAATGAGTCATTAAAGATCCACCGTCGATGTGTTCACGAGGTGTATCAAATGTCCGAATGAAAACTAAATTCGGAAAAAACATAAAATAAACCAAGTAATGTTCACTTATGAACTATTTGATTTGAAAATTTATTTGATGTGTTAATCTTTATTGTTTATTTGTAATGCAAGGAATAATGATTCCTCTAAAGGAAAAACTCCCATGCCATTTGAGCAGCAACCAACCGTTTAAGATTACACCTTCATGAAAAACTCATCTTATGAGAGATGCATCCTCTTTACCTACTACATGTGTAGACTTAAACGAAGAGTTTTTGGGCTTGTTAGATGCAGCCTCATTACCTTTTGATTTTTCTTGCATGCTAGATGTATTTAAATGGTGAGCAAAAACATGTTGATTTTGTATGTTTGATAAAAACATGTATGAGTTTTCATATGTTAATACAAAAAAACATATTCCGATCATAAAGCTAAACTTCCATGTACTCCATTACGAACACACTGCAATCATGGTTTTTTGTTTTCGCGGGGATACCATACTGTGTGTAACAGCCATTGCCTGATGTTTGGGGGAAAACATCACACGTCTCCTCGCTGAGAGCTGCTATCTGCACAAAAATTACATCTTCATGATCATATGAAATAAATTATACACTAGAGAAAATAACATGTACTCCTTCTAGAAGAACACCTTGATGAATTGGATTAGGAATTTAGTCGAAAAAGATCATGTTTCCTGCTTGATATTGCCCACTAGCAATGTCCATTGGCCTTTGTTTTGAACATGCAACAGGATCTTATCAGCTATTTCAATTGGATTTTATGAAATCCAATTGTAAAAATCTATTTAGATAATTCTATTACACTCATCCTGTAACAAAAATTCAATTTGATTTTATGAAATTCAATTTGATTTTATGAAATTCAATAGTAAAATTCATATCAAAATTCTGCAATCACATTTTCCAACCAGTTTTATAAATTCCAATTGTAAAATTCATTTCAGATTTCTACTATGACATACTTTCTGCAAAAGGATTATCAATCGGAATAAATTTATAAGCAAAGAGGTCACTATGGACGATCCGGTTAGTAAATTTACATTTTTACATGACATAAAAATACACAAAATTAATAAAAATACACAAAATTAATAATGATACATAAAATTATCCCATAGTCGCTCTCAAAACTGCTACAAGCTCAGATCCTTAATACACCCATCATATCTCCGCTTCCTGTGTATGTTGACTCATGCTGGCTCCAATAAGTATCGGTCTGTCATTCCGTGATCTTCATCAGTTTCTTTTTAACTTCACACAGATCTCTTAACTACTTTTTGCATTTTCTTTCAATTTGTAATGCCTTTATGCCGCATTGGAAAGTTACATAGGTACAGTCATATTTTTGTTTGACTTTCCTATTCTATACAACATTTATAACCCGGTTGTGACAGTTGAAGGCAATTCCATAGATGTGCCCATCATCACAAGTAATATGGAAATGAACGAATATCAATTTTACTTAGACCAGACCAAACGTGTTTGCTTAGGTACAGTCACGAAATAATTTCTGATTTATTGTTCTCATAATTATTGTTTAGTCCAATATAGAAATTTTTTTGTCTATCCAAAAAAGTAATTTAATATCCTAGAAAGTTAATATTGTAGGATATTGTTGTCCTAAAATAAAGTTACACCGAACATAAAATTGAATGTAGAATGTTGTATGACCCTCACTGTAATTTCAGTACCAATATAGAGAATCTTCCTCCAAGTATTCTCAAGAGAATCTGAACTGTAAATATATTCATCATGCAGGAGAAAACATTCTGAATTAGCTGTTGAAATTTCTAGTCTTCATCGCAAGGAGCAACAATTCCTGTCTGAGGTATCAAGTTTGTGTCATTTTGATCTTTCATACTGTATATTAATTCCTTGAAGTGGCCTATAAGCTTCAATCATGCAATTAAGAGTATTTTTTGTATTTTAATGAAAAGGCGATGATGCAGGATCAGGTGAACTTGTAGAAGAGTTAGTCTAGTGTTGTGGTGGTTCTAGGAATGGTGCAATGCATAAACCAAATATCTGACAAATTGTTTAAGTGTTAGAATTAATAAAGATGTTCACAAGCAACCATGATTGATGTTAGAACACTTGATAAACAAGAATTTTCAAGTCAAATTAAGGTTAACAGTGCTTTAGTTAGATTCTGGGCAAATATATCTTCCAAGTAAAACTTATAATGAGAAAACTTGTGCATATTAATATCCCAAATAACATGTTTGTTCACCATTA
This sequence comes from Dactylorhiza incarnata, assembly GCA_033032865.1. Classification (NCBI taxonomy): domain Eukaryota; kingdom Viridiplantae; phylum Streptophyta; class Magnoliopsida; order Asparagales; family Orchidaceae; genus Dactylorhiza; species Dactylorhiza incarnata. The sequence continues at coordinate 800,886 of JAWHQI010000002.1, forward strand.
TGCAGCAACAAGTAATATTGACTTCGAACAAGAACATACATAAGTAATAGAGTCCGGGGAGGCGGAAAACGGCTGATTCGGTGACTAGACAGTGACATAGCTGCAGTTGTGCCCTGATTAACGGTTGTCCGGAATACTATAACAGTTGGGGGCTTAGGTAGTAGGTTTTAGGCTGGTGCCTGGTGGAGTGGGGAAGGAGTGTTTGTGGCTGTTCTGGCTCTGGACTGAAGGAATGAGTGTCTGAATGCTTGATTTGGGTGTATTTGTGGCAGGAAATGGGATCCGGGGCCTGAACGGGAACGGAAGGGGAAGGCAGTGGAATTGCCGGAGGATGTAGTGGGTGGACCTCGAGAAGGGAGGGGCTGGTATGGGCAGATTTGGTGCAGAAATTTATGTACAAGGGTGGTCGGCTGCTGAATTAAAGACAGTTACTTGAATTGGCTGAAGTGGGTTTGACGGAGGTTACTGGGAGGAATTCCAGGATATTGATTGAGCAAAACTGAAGGAAATTGAAGCCACTAGGAGTTTGTGGCTGGACTGGATGTTCCGGGCATGGATTGGTTTTGGGTAGGCAGTCTGGTTGGCGAAGATGGTAGTTATGTCTTGGGGGAAGTGGCCAGTTGTTTAACTAGTGTGGGGAATGAAGGATAAGAAGTGGTTATTGGAGGTTTGGGGCTAATTGACAGGGTGGGGGGGTTGGTAGTTAAGGACAATTGTCTAGTGGAGGTGCTAGTTATATGGGAATAATTGGTGGTGGCCGGCGAAATGGAGGGAAGAGGGTATTCTTGGCTTTGAAACCTAGAATTCCACGGAATTAGCATCGTAGGATATTGCAAGAACTCAAAAATTTGTTTAAATTTTGCAATGCTTGAAAATCAGCCCATACCCCTATTTTTAGACTTAGAGCTCCCTACTGACGACCTAGATTGTCCAATACAATAATATGTGAATTACTTGAAATAAAAAATAACAAAAAAAAAACAAAAATGACTAAAATAAATAGCAATATCCTATTGTCGCTCTGAACGCTATCGCTGGCTCGGATCGTCCATATAACGATAGGTCAGAATTAATATTAATATATCCTTGTATTACTCTTCTATTTATATGAGGAGCCCTCATATTATAATGATATAATGGTTTTATTTTTGTCAAATGGTATCAGAGCGAGCTCGTCCCATGCCCGAGCCCTAACCGCGTTCGACTTTTGCTTGCTACCTCCGATCGACCACCGCTGAAGACCTTTCGCCCGCCTTCCTCTCTCAGTTTCCGCCTTCCTCTCCCCGTTTCCCCTCGCTTCCGCAGTCGGAGCACCGAACGGCTCGCACGACGGTTCCCGTCAGCCGATCGACGCTTACTGATGGGATGTCGCTTCCGACAGACTTCCGATGGTCCGATTGACTCCAAATCTTGGGAAAAAATTTGCTTTGATCTTTCTTATCATCATACTGGATTTTAAGAAGATTCCAACGGCTGAATGCTCCCTGAAATCATATATAAGTATTTTCCTTCCAAGAAGACGAAGGCTCGTGACTCCTAATGATGCCTTATGTGATGGAACATCGGAACTAAAGAAGGTGTTTTCATCTGATCCCCAAAACTACTCTATCGAGTTAAGTTTATTGACTATCATATAATAAACAAGGATTTTACAAATCTACATATGTTTATCCCTTACCAAAAGGATTCCTCCTAGTGATTATATTTAGTTCTCCATCCCACCTTTCACTGAAAAAAGAGAGGTGAATTGATCAATTCATCTGATTCTAGTTTATCTCTTTGAAGACTTTTTTTATGCTGCCCTCCACCGTTCTCTTGTAGGAGTTTTGCTAGAGAATATTTTGTGTCGGTGGTGTTTGATTCTTATAGCTCCATGATCCTCGTTAGATCTACCTGGGCTGGTCAAGATCACAATTTCTCTCGGATAAATATAATCCAATTGGATGACACAAATTACTTGTCATGATTTATTACCCTGGACTTAAAAAGTCTACGTCTCTTTGGCTATATCAGTGGCACCACTAGCGAACCAACTTGGAACTCTACAAATTGGCCTCAATGGGAGTCAGAGAACTCCTTTGTTATGTCATGGCTTAAAATTCCATGCAAGAGTCTGTTGCTCGGAATTATCTTTTCCTGGACACTGCTGCTGCCATATGGAAACATCCCGAGTTTACTTATTCCTGCAAAGGAAATGCGGGCCAGATTTATCAACACCGCAAGATCTTTCTTCTCCGATAGGGTGATCACTCTCTATCTACTTACTATCTTGAGTTTACTCAGCTGTATCAGGAGTACAACCATTTTGACTCACGTGCCATGATCTATAATGTAGATGAGCTCTTGATCAGGGCTCGCGAGAATTGTAATCGTGTGTTTGAGTTCTTACATCGGTTGCTTAGGGATTTTGATCAGATCACCGTCCAAATTCTGTGACGTGTTCTTATCCCTTCACTTCCTGAAGTTTATAGCATCGTACAACCAGTTTGACTGCATACAGTCTTGGAATACCACCACTGTTACAGAGGTATCAACATTAGTGGATTATCAACCCAATTTTGGAGGCCTGGTTTCTCGTGATTCAAGCCAAAGTCTACAGATAAGGATCATTTGACTTGTGATTATTGCGGTAAACCTCGTCATACTCGGGATACGTGTTTTAGCCTACATGGCTTTCCTCCTCTCAGGGGCAGATCTGCATCACGTGGTGGTCGCGGTCGTGGTAGAACTCCAAGGAGAAACTCTCCATCCTATCACTCTACTCATCTGACTGAGGTTCCCGAGGACAATTCTCCTGGACATTTTTGTCCTACTCGGCTACTCCCACTCCTCAGTCGTCTTCTTTTTTTACCGAAGAAATACAAGCTCTTCGCAGGTTGATGCATGATCTTACTCTTGAGACTGCCACCGCATCTACTTCCTCATTTGCCCTTGCCCACACGGGTACACTAGGTTCCCACTCTGCTAATACTCGCCCTTTTACTTGCTTGATTATCGACTTAGGAGCCACTGATCACATGACCAGATCATCTTCAGGTTTCTTGTCCTATTCCTCTCTTTCTGGAAACGATAAAGTGAGCATTGCTGATGTCTCTTTCTCTTTCATTACTGGAAAAGGATCCATCTCTTGTTCTTTTCACTTTATCATATGTACTTCGTGTTCCAAATTTTACCTGTAGTTTACTTTTTGTTAGTTATTTAACTAATTCTCTTTAATACCAGTTACCTTTTTCCCTCTCATTGTGTCTTTCGGGATTTGAAGATGGGGAATGCGATTGGCTCTGGTAGCATGCAAGATGGCCTGTACGTATTTGACTCCTCGTGGGTCTCTATCTCCGTAAGCTCTCCACACTATGCATACCTCCATTTTGCTCACCTGGCATCGTCGTCTTGACCAACCCTCTGTTGCTACCTTGCAACATTTATTTTCTACTATTTGTTCCATGTATTTTAAGTTTTTGTTTGTGATGCATGTGTTGCTGCCAAACATCACCATATTTCTATTTATCATGTTTTATTTCCCAGCACTACTCCTTTTCATATCGTTCATACTGATGTTTGGGGGCCCTACACTATTGCCACTATTTTTGGATGTCATTGGTTTATTACCTTTATTAACTGTTTTTCTCGCATTACTTGGGTATGTTTGATGAAAAATAAGAGTGAAGTGTTTTCTATTTTTTAGAAATTTTATAACATGGTTTCTACCTAATTCTCCACGACTATCAATTTTACGTAGTGATAATGGTCGGGAGTATATCAACTCCTGCTTTGAACACTACCTTGCTGATCATGACATTATCTATCGAACTTCATGTGTTTGCTCTCCTTCTTAGAATGTGGTAGCTGAGAGCCTGAGAGAAAAATTGTCACTTCTTAGGAGTTGCTCGATGTTTTAATCATTATGCACCTCCCTAAATTCTATTGGGGTGATGCTGTTCTCACAACTTCCCACCTCATCAACCACTTTCCTTCTCAGGCATTAGGGCACTAAACCCCTCTTATTACCTTATGGGTTACCCCATCTACTGTCCCACAAACATTTGGTTGTATGTGCTTTGCTCACATACATTCTCTGGTCCAGTCTAAATTTGAGCCCCGTGCTCTCAAGTATGTTCCTTTGCCACTCTCCTACTCTGAAAGTGTATAAATGTTATCACTCTCCGCCAAGAGGATCTTTGTCACATCGAATATTACATTTCATGAATTCGAGCCTTATTATGTGACCTCACTTCAGGGGGAGTCTACACCTACAGATGAGGTGAGCTCCTCTACTATACCCTTACCCATCCCTCCATACTCCATTCCTCCACATCCACATACTCAAACTTATGACGAGACTCCTAATCTGAGGGAGCTTCCTCCTAAAGAACCGAAATTACAAGTGTACACAAGACCGCGTAAAGGTCGTAATACAGTCTCATATCGTAAAGGTCCTCTGAACTTCCCATTGCCCTCAGTAAAGGCATCATCTTGCACCCAACATCCATTGTGTCATTATGTTTCCTATAACACTCTATAACTCCTTCACATAGAGCCTTTGTATCTTCTCTTGCATCTGCTTCTATTCCATCCTCCTGGCATTAAGCTCTTGAGCAACAAAAGTGGAAAGAGGCAACGATTGAGGAAATGTATGCTTTGGAAAAAATCATACATGGGATTTAACACACTCCCACACGGAAAGCTTAACTTTGAAGTCTTGATGGAACGTTTCGAAACAAGACTGGTGGCAAGGAGATATACTCAAATCCTGGGGATTGATTATCAAGAAACTTTTACCCTTGTAGAAAAAATGAACTCAATAAGAGTCTTGTTATCTTGTGTTGCGTGCAAGAGATGGAATCTTACCCAATTGTACGTGAAAAATGCATTCCTTCATAGAAACATAGAAGAAGTGGTATATATGTCTCTCCCTCTAGTTTTTCTCCTCACGGTTCTGAAGGGAAAGTACGCAAACTTAACAAAGCTCTCTATGGTCTGAAGCAATCTCCGAGGACTTGGTTTGGCCGTTTTCACAAAGCCATGACCTCTTTTGGATACAAACAAAGTCACTCTCGATGATACTTAGTTTATCAAACAGAGGGACAACATGTTAATGACTCTCATTGTCTATGTTGATGACATCGTCATAACAAGAGGTGATGTTGAAGAAGCTAAAGTTTTAAAGAGGAATTTGACGAAGAGTTTGAAGTAAAAGATCTAGGAAAAGATAGGTATTTTTTGGGGATTGAAGTTGCTAGATAAAAACGTAGTATTTTCATTTCTCAGAGAAAATATATCCTTGATTTACTGGAATAATTTGGAATGAGTGGGTGTAGACGGCAGGTCTGCAACCTATCATACCTGTCTCTTTGAGTAGGTCCAACACATTTCCGTTGGGAGAGAACAATTCCTCGTGCGCCGCAGGCTACCTCAATCCCAAGGAAATATCGTAGCTGTCCCAAGTCCTTCACCTCAAATTCCTTGCCCAATCTTTCCTTAAGTTGAGCAATTTCATTCTCATCATTTCCTGTGATGATCATATCATCTACATACACAGCAAGTACTGTGATGTGAGCTTTATGCCTCCTAAAGAATAGGGTGTGATCAACATTGGTCTGTTGATATCCTATGGCTGTCATGGCTCTCCTGAGTCTGTCAAACCAAGCTCGAGGAGACTGCTTCAGCCCATATAATGACTTCTCGAGTCTACACACCTTCCCTGTCGTTTGTTCTGTGTCAAAGCCTGGTGGTACTTCCATGTACACTTCTTCCAACAGATCTCCATGAAGAAAGACATTTTTTACGTCAAGCTGATGTAGTTTCCATCCCCATTTGCAGCCAAGGATATCAACGTTCGCACCGTGCTCATTTTTGCAACTGGTGCAAAGGTCTCATTGTAGTCGATGCCATAAGTCTGACTGTACCCCTTTGCTACCAGTCGGGCCTTGTAGCGCTCGATCAGTCCCTCTGGGTTTTGTTTTACGGTGAAAACCCCCTTGCACCCAACTGCTCTTTTTCCTGGTGGTAGCGACACAAGGTCTCGGGTTTTGTTCTTTTCCAATGCTCCGAGTTCTTCTAACATTGCAGTTTTCCATCGTGGATCCTCTTTGGCCACCTGCCAACACTTAGGAATAGAGACTATGTCCAACGATGCAATAAATCCTCCATGAACAGGTGATATGTGAGAATATGAAACAAACTTATCAATATCATGAGGAAAGTCGTACCGATCCGGTGAGACTCCCACATTCTTGCGGGTACTCCTTACCAGTATGGGAATAGAAGTAGTAGGATGGGGAATTATATCACCTGTGAGTTCAGATGTTGAGGTGGGTTGAACAGAGATTGAGGTTGTTGGAATCGGTGTTTCAGGAGACGGAGTAGGCAGTGGCAAGGGACTCAGCACACGTGGCTCTGTGGGCATTGTAGTCTTACTCTGCTTCTTTCTTCTTGTATATACTCTCAGCTCCCCCTGGGTGTGAGGTCCACTTTCCACAACTTCATTCTGCTCATGCACTGGCATCACACCTGACTCCATGCTTGGTAATACGGAATAAGGGATGCTTATTACTTGCTTCTTTCCACTACTGCTATCCTCCTCTTCCTGCCTCGTACTATATGTAATTAGTGAGTCCTTAAATGTTGAGTCAACTGGAGAGGAATAATATGACTCATGCTCACGAAATGTGACATCCATACTAATAAACAATCTCCTATCTACTGGGCTCCAACATACATATCCTTTTTGGGTAGCTGAATACCCAACAAAAATACATTTTAGGGACCTTGGATCCAACTTTCCCACATTTGGTCTATTGTTTTGCACAAAACATACACATCCAAAGGTTTTAAGAGGAAGTGTATCTCCATTTTTTCCTCGCAACATCTCGACTGGGGATTTCCAATTTATGACTCGTGAGGGCATCCGATTGATTAAATATGCTGCTGTCAGAACAGCTTGTCCCCACAAATGCTTCGGCACATTCATCAAAAACATCATACTCCGGGTTACTTCAAGAAGATGTCGGTTCTTCCGCTCAGCTACACCATTCTTTTCTGGTGTGTATGGACAAGTGGTTTGGTGTTGGATCCCATGTGAGGACAAGTACTCCTCAAAAGCCCTGTTGGTGTATTCTGTCCCATTGTCCGACCTTAACAGCCTCAACACTACACCGTATTGCGTTTGAACCCCTTTATGAAAATCTTTAAAGCATGCAATCACATCACTTTTGTTTTTCATTAGTTATAACCAAGTCATACGTGAAAAACAATCAACAAAGGACACGAAATATCGAAATCCATTTACAGTAGGCGTGGGACATGGTCCTCATACATCAGAATGAACTAGATCAAATAAACTAGAACTCCTTCTACCAGAACTTGAGTAGGAATTTCTGGTATGCTTTCCCAGTTCACACGCATCACATACACGTTTTTCTTGATTAACTTTTTTAAATAGAGACGGATACAGCTGACTCAAAGCAGAAAATGAAGGATGACCCAGACGCCTGCGATAAAGTATGAGTTGGTCCTCCATGCTCCTTCCTACTCCTGCATCATCCTCTATCATAGTGGAAAGGGACGAGCCCAAGCTTTCCCTATCCAGGTACCACAAGCCCTTACGCCATGTGCCAGTCCCAAGTTTCCTGTCAGTCTCCTTCTTCTGAAAGATCACCTTTGGGATATCAAACAAGATAACACACTTTAACTGAGATATAATGGCACTAATAGATAAAAGATTTACGGGAAAGGAAGGGGCATGCAAAACATTGGACATAGTCAAAGTGTTGGTACATTGTACGGTACCCTTACCAACCACCGGTTGGGTCGTGCCATCGGCAGTTTGAATATGTTCTGGGACTACTAGGGGAGTATATGCAAGAAATTCCCTAACATTCCCAGTAACATGTTGGGAGGCGCCTGAGTCGACTATCCATTCTGGTGATCTAGTGATGGATATAGATGAGAGTGCACGTGTATCACATGTACCTATGGCGGAGTGTGCAAAAGAGGCCATATTACCCATAGACGCAGTTGAAGTGGGTGTGCCATCCATCACACCTTTCAGCTTCCTTTGCATCAGCTGGTGGTATGCATCCAAAATTTCCTGCTCTTTTGGGTGACCCATATCAGCAATACCTTCTTCTACCACCTCCTCGCTTATCGTGAGATTTGCTCGATAGCCTCCTCGTCCACCACCTCTACGACCTCCACGTCCACGCCCACGACCTCCAAACTTTCCCCGCCCACCTGCATCCCGCTCTTTTGGTGGCTTGGGGCAAGTTAGCCGGAGATGACCTATTTCACCACAATTATAACATTGTCGCGTCTCGCTCCTGTATCCCTCGTGCCCTTGATTGGTGACCGCTAGGGCCGATTTCTCTCCCGGAAGAGTGGTTCCACCAGACTGGAGCCTAATCTTGCTCTCCTCCTGCATCATGGCTGAGATTGTCTCATCCAGGGAGGGAATCTTTGGTTGAGCAAGCAACATCGCACTTCTTTGCTCAAATGCCGGGTTCAACCCCCTCATAAAATGCATAATCCTCCGCTGAGCATCTCGCTCTCCTTTCGTGCATTCAGGGTCTTTGCAGCAAGCGGCTGGTGAGAAATAATCATAGTCTTCCCATAGTCGCTCTAGATCTGCGGCATACTCCTGGATCGAGCGATCTCCCTGAGTTACAGTCTCTATCTCCCGCTCGATCTGGAACACACGCATGTTGTTGTCGACTCCTGCGTAGAGCCTCTGTAACTTCCCCCAAACATCGCTTGCAGTCTCTATGTCATCCACCGTGATAGCGATAGATGCGATCATCGAATTTAGAAGCCAAGTGTGTAACATACTGTTATGAACTAGTAAGAAGAAAGGGAAGAAATAGAGGAAATTAGAGAGGAAACTAGATATTAGGGTTAGAGTTTGAGGGGGAAGAGAAGGAAACCTGAATAATACTTCATTTGACGATCTTCTCCAAAGAGGGTTCGGTAATATATAGCCCCGGACCCATGGGGGCCGGCCGGCCCCCATAGGGGCTAAACCGGTGCGGTTCAGCCCCAATGCTCCTTATTTAGTATTGGCGGGCTGAACCGGATGGTTCAGCCCGGTCTTCCTCCGCCTTCTCCTTTGGTCGACGTGCACAGTAATATTCTCCGAATCTGGTGGTGACGCCCGGCGTAACATTCTCTCCCCCATCAAGGGACAGCTTGTCCTCAAGCTGGAGGCGGAAAGCGCGCGGCTCCTGGAATAAGTCGGAATACTGAGCCAACCTGGCTTGCATCTGAGACGAGATCTCTGTTGGAGCCGTAGGCTCCGCTCTAATCTCCCTGACGATGGTCCTTGTACTATCCGGTTCCCCTAGTCGTTCCACGCTGCAGAGTGAGATCTCCTTCACCTGGGACGACTTGAGGCCTTCCAAGCAATACCCTTCCCGTTCTGGCTGAACTCCATAGCCATCTGGTCCCCATCAAAAGTCACCCGCCGAAGTTGCCGCTGCCACGGCACGCCCAACAGGCCAACACCATGTCAGAACCCCGGATTGGCAATAAGTAAACATCAATATGTCCAGTGTAATCCTATATCAGGAGCTCCACCCCTTTCATCACTCCCTCGCACTGCAGTGTACGTCCATCCGCTACCCTGACGTGGAAAGCGGCGCTGCGATCTATGTCATATCCCGTCTTCTGGGCCACAGCAGGTTGGATGAAGTTGTGAGTGCTCCCGCTGTCCATCAAGATCGTCACCGTCTCCCTGCCGACCCTCCCGGCTATGCGTAAGGTCGGAGATAGGGTACCCCCCTCCAGAGCTTGGATGGATATTCCAAAGTCTTCAATAGCCAACTCTCCCTCCTCCTCAGTGCGAGGAACATCGTCTGCATCCTCTCGCAACATGAATACCTGGACCTTCTGGCATGCGTGCCCTCGGGTGTACTGCTCATCACAGTTGAAGCATAACCCCTTCTCCTTCCTGGCCTGAAGTTCCTGCCACGTCAGTTTTGTCACTGTCGGCCGGCCCTCGGCCGGGGGAGCCCCCCGAGGAGGGTGTACAACCGTAGGAGCTCTCACCGCTGTACGGGTCCTCTGCCGGTTGAATCTCTCCTGCTGTATCCTTGCCAAACTGATGGCATGGCTCAGACTTCGTGGCATATAGGCGTGGACCTCATCCCGCAACCCTGATATGAAGCAACTGAGGAGGGTCTGTTCCTCCCAACTGACCCGATTGGCCAGCTTCTCGAACTCTGTACGGTACTCCATCACGGTGCCTTTCTGCCGGAGTTTTTGTAACGTCGCCTCCACATCCTCGTACTCCAAGGGTCCAAAACGGGCCGAGAACCCCTCCACAAAGTATGCCCACGGCGTGTATCCATACCCCCGCAGGAACCACTGTGCCCACTGGTACGCGTCGTCCTCCAGATGGAAGGCCGCGAGCTGCACCCACTGGTCTCCTGGAATTTCCTGATAAGTAAAGATCAACTCCGCCTTCTGCACCCATTCCAAGGCATCCCCGCCCCGAAACTTCGAAAAATTCATGCGGGTTCTCTTCGGAGCCATGTAAGCTCTTGGTTGCATGTCCACGTTCCTCCCTTGCTCTGGCCCGTGCATCATCGGCCTCTGTTGGTCTGCAACTTGATTTGGCCGGCCTTGGGGGTTGAAGACATGCATTCCCCCATGTCCGCCGCCCATTTGCTGTCCTCCACCTTGAAATTCGTCCCACGGAGGTCGCTCTCTCCACTGCTCGTCATGTCCCGTCCTGATCGGGGCTCCGAAAGGTGGCGGTGTAGGTAACAACCCAGTTCTGCCCCCGAAAGGAGCGGCCATGGTCCCGACCGGCTGGAATTGCGTTGGTAGGGGTTCCCGGCCCTTCCCCATGGCCATTCCGGCGGCCTCATTGCAGGCGGCGGCCCCTCCGAGGCCGGTCCAGGCGGCCGCTGCTTGCTGGAAGTGTCCCGGCCCAGCCGGGTGCGGTCTGATGTAGCGGAACCCTCACGCTTCCGCCGACGATCCCGTGTACCCGATCGACTGCCCTAGGGCTGGAAGCGGCGCTGCGGCCCACTGGCCGGCCGTGCGGCCTAGGTCCGGCCCCAGCCAGCCCTGTGTGTCACGCCCGAGCCCCCCGTCGCTCCATTTGTCGTCGGCGGCGCTGTATGTGACGCCTCCGCTTCAGATTCGCCGTTTATTGCCGTCTTGCCCTTCAATGATTGCGTTAACAACGCCTTGATTTCTTCCATGCGTCCCTCCAACCGTTCCTCTAAATTTTTTGTGGAGATTCTCACTTGTTCTTCGATTGCCGCCACCGAATCCGCTAACCCTACATAGTTTTCTTCGATGGTGGTCAAGCGCGCATTCTCGGCTTCGGTACGTGTCACCATGGTCGCAGGAAGGATGCTCTGATACCAAATGTTATGAACTAGCAAGAAGAAAGGGAAAAAATAGAGGAAACTAGAGAGGAAACTAGAGATTAGGGTTAGGGTTTGAGGGGGAAGAGAAGGAAACCTGAATAATACTTCATTTGATGATCTTCTCCAAAGAGGGTCCGGTAATATATAGCCCCGGACCCATGGGGGCCGGCCGGCCCCCATAGGGGCTGAACCGGTGCGGTTCAGCCCCAATGCTCCTTATTTAGTATTGGCGGGCTGAACTGGATGGTTCAGCCCGGTATTCCTCCTCCTTCTCCTTTGGTCGACGTGCACAGTAATACTCTCCGAATCTGGTGGTGACGCCTGGCGTAACACAGACTATGCGTAGTTTTCCACTCATTGTATCAATCTGAGTCTTTCTCTGGCTCCCCCTTCTCGCCAGTCAGATAGTCCTCCAGGTTCCTTCTGGAGAGAGCCCTCTTTACCCGTCGCGACCAGCTCAAGTATGTGGCTGGTCCGTCGAGTTTCAGCTCCACAGGAGGGAGATCGAGCTTCACCGGAGGCGGTTGCGACTGAGCGGATCCTTCGCCTTTGGACATCCGTAAGAAGTCAAAGAACACCTTGAGGTCTGCCTCCTCTAATTTGGCCACTAATTTCTCCATGAGTAGCACAACTGTTGATTTACTTAGTTATTTTGAGCAGAATTTAAGCTCTTGCAACGTCGCAATTCCGCTGCCTACGTAGGAAAGATGCGCTCCTGCCGCACGCCGACTGTCGTGCTCCTGCCGCAATTCTCGCGCAGGCGTCGGACCTCCTGCGCAAGGGCCGTACCTCCCGCGTAAGTGTCGCGCGTCTGCCGATTCTGCCGCGCAGATGTCGTGCTACACCTCGCTGCGCCTCGCTGCCGCACCTCCCGCGCAAGGGCCGCGTCTGCCGATTCTCCCACGCAAGGACCGCGTCTGCCGATTCTCCCGCGCAAGGGCCGCACCTCTCTCGCGCTACGCCTTGCTGCCGCACAAGGATCAGGCGATTCTGCCGCACCTCCTGATCCAGTCGCACCTCCTGCGCTGATGTCGCACCACACGCGCCGCGTCACTGCCGCACCTCCTGATTCAGTCGCACCTCCTGCGCTGATGCCGCACCACACGCCCCGTGTCACTTCCGCACCTCCTGATTCAGTCGCACCTCCTGCGCTAATGCCGCACTACACGCGCCGCGTCACTGCCGCAGTCCAGAAGACACGGGCCTCCCTACCTTCTGCGCAAGCAATGCGCCGCACCTCCAATGCTTCCGCACAGGTGTCGCGCAACCTGGCTCTGATACCATTTAGAAAAGAATTGCATTTTTATTACTCTTATACATTTACATCTCGCCTCTATATATACACACAAAACGATAACAACAACACCGTACTAGCGGTTTGGGACTAAAACCGAAAGGAGGAGACTCGCTATCGGCACACCAAATTGCATTATTTGCACACCAAATACCAACACTTATTACCCTTACTATAATGATCACTGGGAAGTGCGATAAATATAGACTACGAAAAAATAACCATGGATGCAGCTACTGTTGTCCCATCACGTTTTTTCCCATTTCGATCCCTCCTATTACGTTCATCTGAATGCTTCTACTTCTCTCTTTCCGTAGTTCTTCTGCCTACCACTTATATCCTTCTTAACTACTAGTTTTTGTAGCCTATCTCGCGTATTGGATTTTGGCGACTTTTCGTGTAGTTTACCGAGGATGCTTGAGTGATGTCTTGGTGCTGATTTACAAGCATTTACTAGATTAGTTTCCTGTTTTCCATTGTACTCTTTTTGAATGCACGATGTCGATGTTTTTATCATGTTAAGATCCTTAGATACTTGTTTAATTTTGCTTTTATTTAATCATAAATAGCATTTGTTATCCGAAGTCTGGTGGAATGATTTTCTTACAAGTTTTACTCCATTGGCATAGTATTTTTGTAATTTTTTCCATATGCTGTTAAATTATCGAATGATTTATTATTTTGTTGTTTTTCATCGTTTGGATTATTTTTTTTCTAATTTAAATTTTTAAAAAATTTCTATTCTTTAATAGTCCTAGAAGCAGCCTCTTGCAAAAATGCAGGGTAGGGTTTACCTAGATTTCATCCTTGTGGTGGGACCCTTCCCCGGACCCTTGCTGCGCGGGGATGCTTTGTGCACTGGGCTGCCCTTTTTTTCTATCCTTTAATAGTTCTCCAACATGATAGACAATTAGGGCCGCATGAAATGATATTAGAGCATCACGGGAAACTAGGATCCCATAAATTTGAATGAGAGCGTAGGTTTTGGGAGGAGCCTCTTAGGAGAATTTTTTTGTCTTTGTATTTTTTTTCTAACATATGATGTGTTAAAAATTTGAGAAGCTTAACAAGAGGAAAAATTAGTACACACTTTAAAAGAAGCATGTAAAACGATTTTTCATTTTGTCAATTCATTCAATACAAAGATTTTCTTTAACACATATATCAAGCAGTACAACTCCCCTTAATATATGTTATGGAAGGGGTACAATGGAAAACCCATAGGAAATATGAGACCAAAGAGGAGATGGATTGGTTAAAGGGCCCTTATGATGGGATTTACACATGCTTTTTTAACACTTGCCCTCATCTAAAACATAATATATCAATCATGCTCAGCTTGACGCATATATCAGAGAAGGACAAAGAAAGTTGCTTGGTGAATATGTCAGCCAGTTCTTTGTTTCTTTGTCTGATGTAACAAACAAAATGCATAGACGTTTATTGATGACCTCATCTTTGATGAAATGCTAATCCACTTCTATTTGCTTCGTTATTTTCGTGAAACACACGATTTTTAATTATATAGATGATTGCCTTATTGCTACAACGCATAAGCAAAGGTGTATTCTTATTTTTTGCCCAAGTCATTTAGAAAAATGACATACTTCTTAGAGACCTGTGAGAAAGTTAAGGGAGACGAGGTTAAGAAGATGCACACCACCGGATTGCTCATACTATTGATGCTGAACTCTCAAGGTCGAGGTGTTGAATCTTTAGTTCACAATGGGGTTAAATACCTAAGCATCTATCAAGTCTGAAATTCTCAATGCAACCATAAAACTTTTCATCCAAAAAAATGTTTCTGTAACCATGTCTCCTATTAGTTTCATTCATGGACAAATCTTCCTTAGCTGCTGTCTTTTATCGCCACATATGATCCTACTTCATCAGTTGAGGATGTTAGCTTTATAATCAAATTTTCCAATGGTAAGAAATGGCCATTGACAACAGAATATTTATCATACTGTAAACAAGATCCTATAGGAGTGAGGTGCAAGCAGTTACCTTCATATTCCACACATCTTCCAAACTATGTAACGGTAATGGTCTTTTGGACCTTGGTCCTTTGATTAAAAATCATTTCCTGTGCCCTTCAAATAAGATGACGTTTGGGGGAATAACCCTATCATTCATTTATTCTCATATAGTTGTCTTTTGTCTCCCTGTCAATCTAATGAACTTAATCTCTGTTTCTATTTATGTATTTGCTTTGCTGAGTGCTGCAGGATTATGATCTTGATTGGTCAATGAAAGATTTGTTGAACTAGACTCGTGAGATTAATTAAGGCACCATCTTATTTAATTGATCACCATATCTTGGTGTTGTAGAAATATTTTAATATTTTCATGAGCAAGAAATGATATACTGGAATGAATATTTAGAAGCTCTAATGAACTATAGCTATCTCATTCTTTTGCATTGTTTAGAATCTGGTTCATGTTAGACTCAAACTTTAACTCTTATAGTTATCTCATTCTTTTGCAGACTATCCCCCGCTTATGTTCAGAGCTTGCTCAGCTTCAAGATACTTACATTTTGCAGGGTTTGTTTATTATTATTACTATTAATTTTGCAGGGGGTGTTGATATTCAACAAACTGAGCATAGACTTTCGTACTATATTGGTCCTCTGGCCTGACTTGCTCCACTTTCATGCTTACAGGGGATTATGACTTGAAAGTTATGCGACAGGAGTGCTACATAAATCGGCAAAAAATGGTGCAATTTCCTTATATTGTTTTTTGGTTAATTGTTAGAGAATCTATTCAAGTCAAATTTGTTTTCATGAATTCTATTGGTTTTATGTGGCCTTCCTATACACTGTCATGTGGAAAATTTTCTGTACTACATGGAAACCATTTTTAACATGTAGAATAATTTACTTGCAAACAATATCTCAGTTGTGTGCTGAATGATAGTTAACACCGATGGGTTAGACTATAGAATAGTAGCTATGTTAAAATTCGAAGACAGGCTTTAATTTTCTAATAGGAGTTATTTGCAAGGGGTATGTGTCCTTATGCTACTCCTAGGACAAAAATTTATTTTAAGACGTGTAGAAAAGAGCGAAACCTTGTATATATTTTCTCAAGTATCAAATACAATGTATGAATACATATATATAGGAGGGAGAAAGAGAGAGGAGTCTTTTATACACGGTGTGGGACTAAAGCAAAGAGAGAAAAATAAGAAACTAAATGGGCCTTTACATGGACTTTTCTAACACTCCCCCGTAAGCTGGAGCGTACAAGTCATAGGCACCCAGCTTGGACATAAATTGATAAAACAGGGTACTTGGTAGGACCTTGGTGAGAATATCAGCAACTTGGTCTGTACCCGGAACATGCTTTAATAATAGCTTTTTCATTTGAACTTTCTCCCGGATGAAGTGGCAGTCCACTTCAATGTGTTTCGTTCTTTCGTGGAAAATTGGGTTCTTGGCTATGTGTATAGCGGCTTGACTGTCACATAGTAAGATAGCTGGTGAGGGAAGTTTTATTCCTTGATCAGCGAGGAGACTTTCAAGCCATGTGAGCTCAGAGACAACTGATGTCATCGAACGGTACTGCGCTTCAGCTGAAGATCGAGCAACCACAGCTTGTTTCTTACTACGCCAGGTAACAAGGTGACCTCCAAAGTAGGTACAAAATCCACTGGTAGAGCGCCGATCATCCAGGGAACCAACATAATCTGCAACAGAATACACAACTAAAGTTGGAATAGAAGATGAGGTTTTGTATACCAGCCCTTGACCAGGGGTTGTTTTTAGATATCTTAGGATGCGTTCGACGACCTGAAGATGAGACATTCGAGGGGAATGCATAAACCGACTGCAGAGGTGCAAAAAAGGCCCTGCGGGGGCCCGCGCTTTTTTGCTTCCAGGCTCAGGCCGAGCCCTGCTCAAACTGGGTTCGGGCCGGGCCCGTGCATACATAAAAAGGGGGGGGGGGGGTGATTGAGCCCTTTAGAGCGGGCCCAATCAGGCCCCAAATGCTGGCAGCCCAGCGTTTCTGCTGGGCCGCTAGCATTGGCAGCCCAGCAGAAATGCTGGGTGGCCAACATTTAATGCCCGCGGCAGCATGCTGGCTGCCAACGTGCTTTAATGCTGGCTGCCAGCGTGCTTTAATGCCCGGGCGGGCCTGGACCTGGCCCGGGCCGGGCACCAGGCCAGGCCCTGCCTAAATAAGGGGTCTGTTGAGCCCCCTTAGGCCTGGCCCGGGCCTAACCGGGCCCAGGCCTAATCGGGCTCAGACCCCGGCCGGGCAACCGGACCCATGCCAAATTTACACGCCTAACCGGCTGACAACCCCAACAACAAGGATATATCTGGTCTCGTGACTGTTAGGTAAATCAGTTTTCCAACAAGTCGTCGATAGTATTCTGGATTTGGATGAGGAAGATCAGCATCAGAGGTATAAGCACACAGTTTGTGATTGGCATCCATAGGAGTGTTGATCGGCTTGCATCCAGAGTAGCCAGCATCCTGAAGAAGATCGAGACAGTATTTCTGTTGAGAGAGGATAAGTCCATCAGGACGTCTTGCGATCTCAAGACCAAGAAAGTATCGAAGGTTCCCCAGATCTTTTGTTTGAAATACGGAGCTAAGGTGTTGTTTGACCGCTTGTATTCCCTTTGAATCATCTCCAGTATTTAAGATGTCATCAACATATACCAACAGAAGATCCGTTCTTGTTGTTCGATGTCGAGTGAACAGAGAGAAGTCTGCCGAGCTCCGAGTAAAGCCAACTTCCCGAACGGCCTTACTAAACTTGTCAAACCATGCCCGAGAGGATTGTTTGAGACCATATATTGACTTCTTAAGGTGACAAACTTGGGACCTCCCCCCCCCGGTGGTCTCAAACCCGGGAGGATGTTGCATGTAGACTGTTTCTTGTAGGTCACCATTTAGAAAAGCATTCTTTATGTCCAGTTGATGTAAGGGCATTGGCGATGCACATCTACGAAGAGGAGGACACAAACTGTGTTGAGCTTGGCCACTGGAGAGAATGTTTCCTCATAATCGGGACCTTGTTGTTGAGTAAAATCACGAGCCACCAGTCGGGCTTTCAGACGGTCAATTGTCCCATCAGGAGCATGCTTGATGACAAAGACCCATTTACACCCAACAGGAGTCTGTTCTAGAGGGAGATGGACCAGGTCCCATGTCTGATTAGCCCAGAGGACTTTCATTTCTTCTTCCATGGTTGCCCACCAGCCTGGATGTTGAAGAGCCTCCTGCACCGAGTTAGGTATAAAAATAAAGGATAATGAAGTAGCAAAGGTTTGAAGCTTTAGAGAGAGGCGATGTAAGGATACATAGTTCGCCAAGGGATGAGCGGTGGAGGCTGGTGCCAGATCAGCAGAGCGCAGAGTGTTAGAGGTCGAAGCCGACTGCATTGGGATAACATAGCCAGGAGGGCGACAGTTGTAGACATGGATAAGAGGTGGCTTGTGGAGAGCAGGAGCCGAGTCAGGGAGGAGTAGTGGTAGAGGCGTGGTAATAGGAATAACAGGTCGAGGGAAGGATTGTGGTGGAAGAGGTGGGGTTGGGGCGGAGAAGAAAGGTTCGTCCTCCCGAAAGGTAATATCAGCAGAAACGGTCACTTTACGGGTAGCAGGAGAGTAGCAGACGTAGCCTTTCTGAGTACTTGAATAGCCAACAAACATGTGTTTGGCTGCCCGGGGAGCCAACTTGTCCGTGGACGGACCCAGTAGGTGAACGTAGCAGGTATAACCAAATATGCGGGGTGTGAGAGAGAATGCCGAAGTGGAGGGGAAAAGGAGGCTAAACGGAGTAGCATTCTGGAGGACGAAGGAAGATAGACGGTTAATGAGATAACATGCCATGGACATCGCAAAGTTCCAATAGGCTTTGAGTACCTGCATGTGAATCATGAGAGAGCGAGCAACATCGAGCAAATGTCTATTTTTACGTTCAGCAACGCCATTTTGTTGGGGGGTATAGGCGCACGACGTCTGGTGAATGATCCCAAATTCAGAGTAGAGCAAATTCATGGCTAGTGTATTCACGAACATTATCTGTCCTGAGAGTTTTTATGTTTTCAGAAAACTGCATGCGAATCTCAAGAACAACAACAACAACACTCAAGCCTTTATCCCACCATAGTGGGGTCGGCTATATGGATCCTCTGTCGCCATTGCGCCCTATCTTTAAGCATAGTCTCATTAATGCCTAAGTACATCATGTCTTTCTTTATAGTTTCATTCCAAGTCTTTTTTGGTCTACCCCTCCCCCGTTTAACATGTCTAGTGACTAAACTCTCACAACGCCTAACAGGTGCCTCTAATGGTCTCCTATGTACATGTCCAAACCATCTTAAACGAGCTTCTCGCATCTTCTCTACAATTGGCGCCACTCCTATCTTATCCCTGATACATTCATTCCTAATTTTATCCAGTCTCGTGTGACCACACATCCACCTAAGCATTCTCATCTCCGCGACTCCCATTTTTTGCTCGTGTACACCATTCACTGCCCAACACTCAGAACTGTAGAGCATTGCAGGCCTAATTGAAGTATGGTAAAACTTGCCTTTAAGTTTTAGTGGTACTTTACGATCACATAGGATCCCAGACGCGCCTCTCCACTTCATTCTCATCTCAAGAACGAAAGCCCAAAATATACGGGGATGCTCAGAGAGATCACGAAGTAAATACAACCATGTTGTGTGAGAATAATCATCTATAAAGGTGATAAAATAGCGATAACCATATATACTAGTAATTTTATACGGGCCCCAAACATCGGAATGAACTAAAACAAACGGACGGAGCAGAGCTCCGAGTACAATGAGAAGAAAAAGAGGAACAATATTTTTTCCCCAAAATACATGAGTCACACTTAAAAGCAGGAAGAGAGATATCTGGAATAGCCTTCTGAAGGACTGGAAGACGGGCATGCCCAAGTCGCTGATGCCACTCAACGGATGAGACTGAGGAGAGGATGGTAGGTGAAACATCAAGAAGGTAGAGCCCATTTTGCAGTCGTCCCTTACCAATGATACTCTGTGTCCGTCGATCCTGCATCAGAAAAGAAGAGGGGGTGAATGTTACTGAGCAATCTAAATCGGAAGTGAGGCGACTAATGAAAAGTAAATTAAACGGGGAGCCCGGGACATGAAGAGCCGAGCGGAGAGGGAGAGGGGAATTGAGGAGGATATCAACAGAGCCTGAGACAGGAACGATGTCGCTATTGGCCACTGTGATACACTTAGGATGCAGAGAATCCAAGTATTGATGTGGCTTTAGCGAGGTGATATGGTGAGTAGCACCTGAGTCCACTATCCATCGTGGACTAGTGGAGAGACAAACGATACCTTCATTGGAGATGGAGGCATCAGAGGCAACAGAGGCAGGCGGGCGGTTAAGCATGCCGTGGAGTTGTTGGAGCTGGAGGCGGACTTCTTCAAGATCAGCACAAGTGGCAGAAGGATTGTCGGCTGTAAGCCTGCAACAGAAGCAATCAGACGAGGAGGAAGACCATGTTTGCGGTAGCAAGTTGTCTCAATGTGTCCATCCCTACCACAGAAGGAACACTTAGGACGTGGCCGGCCACCGCGACCCCTTCCCCGAGACTCTGACCGTCCTCCACGACTAGGAGGAGGGAGAGATAGTAATGACACAGAAGATTGTTGAAGGAGGGCCGGTGAGGGAGGTCCAGTAGTATCTGGAGGTGGTGACACCTTTGGCAGCATGGAGCACACGTCAGGGAGTGAGGGAATAGCAGCAGACGAGAGGATCTGAGCTCGAGTGCTCTGAAGATGAGGAAGGACACGAGCCATCATCATGGCAATACAAACGACTTCCTTCTGAGCACGTTGGGTAGCGAGATCCGTAGTAGCGGGCTGATGTCGGATCCAGGCTTCGGCCAGTGTCATAGCCTGAGCGACAAATGAGGTCAATGTTGGAGTTACCATTGTGATCTAGAAGTGGTCAAACATGTAATCTCACTGCCAACGCGATATGAGCCTGCAGGGTCGCACATAAGAGCATGTGGAGAAGTTGGTAGATTGACTGTGTTGGTAAATGTTACCAATCACCATATATAGAATGGGGAAATCCAGCAGGTTGTTGCTGTCTGAATTCGTCGGGTTTACACGGATAGAATTCGTCGGATTCGTCGGGATTCGTCGGATTGTCCCGTGAACACTCGACGAATTATTACAGAAACCCTTCATTCGGCAAAATGTTGTCGTCTGTCTGGATTCGTCGGGATTCGTCGGGTTGTCCCGTGAACACTCGACGAATTGTTACAGAGATCATTTTCTCGGCAAATGTTGCCGTCTGATCTGATTCGTCGGATTCGTCGGATTGTCCCGTGAAATCTCGACGAATGATCTTCCGTGGAATTCCGACGAATTGTAACAGAAGCCCTTATTCTGATGTGTGGTCTGCGGATAGCGATTCTTCTAGAAGCTGTTTATCCTTTGGGTATAAATAGGACTTCGTTTTAGGGTTCTGATAACTAAAAAAAAGAAAAGGCCGACGGAAGTGTTCCGCTCTCGCCTGAACCCTAGACGGAAGGAGTTCCGTCGCTCGTTCGCCTCCGCCGACCTCCTCTCCGGCGATCGTCGCCGTGTGTGTTCTTCCTGGAGCGAACCTAGCAGTTCGTGGAAGTTCAAGGTGCAGTCATTCTTCTCCCGGCTCGTGTGGATCACTGTAGAGACGTAGACATTATTCTACGTGAGGACTCGCGTAGCCGACGACAGGAATCAACTCGTGGAGCATCTAGGTTGGATTTGATCCAATCCCGCAAAGGTAATTTCATACCTAGCATTTTGATTAACTTCTTGATTCAACATTCATGGCCGATCCAAAGTCTTTTTGGGTTGTTTCTCTTCATTTCCGCTGCGCCTACATTTGATGTATGGTTCTAGAAAAACCCAACAGTGGTATCAGAGCCAGGTTTTGGTCATGAATTTTGTTTCAGAAGTTTGGTTATTCCAGTACGTGCAAATCTAGGTATTTGGAAGCGTTCTAAATGTCAAGATTTCTTCTTGGAATATCACATTTGATGTGATTTTGTGTTGTTTCTGGTGGTGGGATTTCGAAAATTTGGTCGGGGCTCTGCCCCGCACCCCGCAAGGGCTCTGCCCCTTGACCCCGCCCGCTGATCGGTCAGCGGGATCACCGCCAGGGGCGCTGCCCCTTGGACCACCGCCAGGGGCTCTGCCCCTAAGACCCCGCCAGGGGCGCGGCCCCTTGGAACCCCGCCAGGAACGTCTGGGATTTCGTGGTAATTTCTAATTGTTAGAAATTATTGTCTCCTTAGCAGTAACCGTCCCTCAAGTGGTTAATGAACCCTTGTTCTGTTTTGGATTTTGAATCCAACAATGAGAGACGAGCTTGTCTACTGCTTTAAGTCGAGTTGTCTTTGCCTTTGTCCAATGCATGTAAATCTGAAGATTTGGAAGAGTTCTAAATGTCCAGATTTAGCCCTTTCGTCTATCAAAGGTTGATAGTCTTATGTAGTGCACATAAGGGATGCATGTGGATTTTAGAAAGCTTGTTTTTCTGTGGATGTGCACATTGATCAAATGTTGATCATGGTTAAGTGTTAACCTATTATTAAAAAATTAAAATCCCTTCATCAAATATTAAGTGTTCGGATGCCTTCCGATGGATGACACTCTTCCTGCCTCGATCGATGAAGTGTGGGCTTGCCAAAGCAAGGTGCATTAATCTATCTTGGTAAGGGTGCGAGCGGATAATTGTGATATCCCACTGTCGACATCGGGTCTAACTTAACTAGGTGACCTCAAAGGTTGAGTGCCTAGAGGCATAGGGTTGGCATGCACCATATGATGGATGCGAATAAGGAGTTATTCACCAGCATACAAGAGTTGCATGAGGATGCAATTGACAAGCGTTGCCTACCTAAATAACCGCATTATGAGAGGAACGCCAAAGCGGACTCGTGGTGTTGGTGAAATACGGATCTTGTCCACTAAGAGAGTAGCTCGCATGGACTCTCCGAATTGATAGTGAGGGCTATCAATTTGAATAAAATAGTGGGAGTATTTAATTGAAGTCCAAATTAAAATAAATTGTATTTTGAAATTAGGGTACTGATTAAATTCTGCATGAATTCTTGTAGAATTCCATGGCAAGTGGTTCACATTCCACCTTGTCCCTAAGAGCTATCCTTGAGAAGGACAAGCTTAGTGGGACGAACTATATGGACTGGTATAGGAACCTGAGAATTGTTCTCAGGCAAGAGCGAAAGCTCTACGTCTTGGAAGAAGAAGCCCCCGAGGTGCCGACCGGGAACTCGTCCCGTGTTGATAAGGATGCTTATAAGAAGTATACCGATGACGCCTTAGACGTCGAGTGCCTTATGCTTGCCACCATGAACTCTGAGCTTCAGAAGCAACACGAGAACATGGGGTGCAAGGAGATTGACGAGCACCTAAAGAAAATGTTTCAAGGGCAAGCTCGTCAAGAGAGGTTCGATGTCACGAAGGCCTTATTTCAGTGCAAAATGGGAGCTCGAGACTCAGTTGGTACTCACGTACTCAAGATGATTGGGTATATAGAGAACCTGGAAAGACTGGGTTTTCCTCTGGGTCAAGAGTTGGCCACAGATCTTATCCTGCAATCGTTGCCGGATAATTATGAGCAGTTCGTCTTGAACTACAACATGAATGAAATAGACAAGACACTGCCCGAGCTCCTAGGCATGTTGCGAACTGCCGAAATAAACATGAAGAAGGCCAAGCCTGCTAGTCCCATATTGATGGTACATAAAGGCAAGGGTAAGGCCAAGGGCTTCAAGAAGACGAAGGTGGGACCTAAGTCACATCTTGAGCCCAAATCTTCTGCGCTGAAAAGGAAGAGCACCGTGAAGGAAGGGAAATGCCATCACTGTGGCAAGGCTGGTCATTGGAGGAGGAATTGTCCTTCGTACATTGACGGTCTGCGGAAAATGAAGGGAGGTATGACTTCCGCTTCGAATATTTACGTTATAGAGATAAACCTTTCTGCTCCTTCATCTTGGGTATTGGATACCGGATGTGGTTCTCACATTTGTACAAATGTGCAGGAACTGGGAAGGAGGAGATTGCTGAGTAAAGGAGAGGTGGACCTGCGCGTCGGCAATGGAGCAAGAGTTGCTGCTGTAGCCGTAGGGGTTTACCGTCTTTCTTTGCCCAGTGGGCTTGTAATAGAACTTAATAATTGTTATTTTGTTCCGGCCATAACTAGAAACATTATATCCATTTCATGCTTAGACGTGATTGGATTTTCTTTTATAATTAAGAACAATTGTTGTTCTATATTTAAGAATGATGTTTGTTATGCTGTAGCTCAATTGTTTAATGGTCTTTATGTTTTGAACCTGGACCATCCGATCTATAATGTAGATAATAATAAAAGACTAAGAACAAATGACTCAAATCCTACATATCTCTGCATTGTCGTTTGGGCCATATAAACGAGAAGCGCATATCCAAGCTCCATAAAGATGGACTATTGGACTCATTTGATTATGAATCATTTGAGCGATGCGAGTCTTGTTTGTTAGGCAAGATGACTAAAGCCCCTTTCACTGGTTATACTGAGAGGGCTGAGGATCTCTTGGGTGTTGTACATAGTGATGTATGCGGACCCATGAGTTCTATGGCTAGAGGTGGGTATTTCTACTTCGTTACATTTACTGATGATTTCAGTAGATACGGATACGTGTATCTTATGAAGTGCAAATCCGAAACCTTTGAAAAGTTCAAAGAGTTTAAGAATGAAGTGGAGAACCAATTGGGTAAAAAGGTTAAAGCACTCCGATCTGATCGAGGTGGCGAATACCTGAGTCATGAGTTCCGTGATCATCTGAAAGAGTGTGGTATTGTATCACAGCTCACTCCACCTAGGACACCGCAACATAATGGTGTGTCTGAGAGGAGAAATCGTACTCTGTTAGACATGGTACGGTCGATGATGAGTCATGCAGACTTGCCTGTTTCCTTTTGGGGTTTTGCTTTAGAGACTGCTGCAATGACACTGAATCGCGCTCCGACGAAAACGGTTCTAAAGACACCATATGAGATATGGACTGGGAAGCGTCCTAGTATGTCGTTCATTAAAATTTGGGGCTGTGAGGCATACGTACGACGTCAAATGCCTGACAAGCTGGAACCCAAATCAGATAAATGTTATCTGGTGGGATATCCTAAGGAAACGAAAGGATATTACTTTTACCTACCGTCTGAGGGCAAAGTGTTTGTCGCAAGGACGGGTGTCTTCTTGGAGAAAGAGTTCTTATCAAGAAAGACGCAAAAGGTAGAACTTGAAGAGGTTCAAGAACCACAAGTAGTGAATGAACCAGAGTTGGATTCTGAGCCAGGACTACAAGATGTTGTAGCTAGAGAACCTGCTCACGAAACACAAGTCCTACGTAGATCTGGTAGACCAAGATTTGAGCCCGAGAGATATGGATTTCTCGTGTCTCAAATAGGTAATGTGTTGCTTATGGATCATGATGATGAACCAGCGACCTACCAAGAGGCTATGAATGGACCGGACTCCGACAAATGGCTTGAGGCTATGAAATCCGAAATGGACTCCATGTATACAAACCAAGTTTGGAACTTGGTGGAACCACCTGAAGGGGTACGACCCATAGGGTGCAAGTGGGTCTTCAAGAAGAAGACTGACATGGATGGGAATGTACAGACATTCAAAGGGCGACTGGTGGCTAAGGGTTTCAAGCAAATTCATGGTGTTGACTATGATGAGACCTTTTCCCCTGTTGCCATGGTAAAGTCCATTAGGATATTGCTTGCTATTGCTGCGTATTATGACTACGAGATCTGGCAGATGGATGTCAAAACGGCTTTCCTAAATGGAAACCTCCTTGAGGAAGTGTACATGACACAACCCGATGATTTTGTATCCCCAAATGAAGCCACTAAAATATGCAAGCTAAATAGGTCAATCTATGGATTGAAACAAGCCTCTAGAAGTTGGAATCTTCGTTTTGATGAGAAGATCAAAGAGTTTGGTTTTGTCAAGAATGAAGATGAACCGTGTGTTTACAAGCGAATCAGTGGGAGCATTGTTGTCTTCCTGATATTGTATGTGGATGACATACTGTTGATCGGGAATGACATACCTACCCTGAAAGTTGTTAAGAACAACCTAGGGAACTGCTTTTCTATGAAGGACTTGGGTGAAGCGACTTACATACTCGGTATTAAGATCTATAGAGATAGATCGAAGAAGTTGCTGGGTTTGACCCAGAGTACGTACATTGACAAGGTGTTGAAGCGGTTTAACATGCTTGAGTCCAAGAAAGGATTTTTGCCCATGTCTCATGGTGTGAATCTCTCTAAGGACCAGTGTCCAAAATCTTGTGAAGATAAGGACCGCATGAAGTCGATTCCATATGCTTCGGCAATTGGGTCAATCATGTATGCAATGTTATGTACTCGACCCGATGTCTCTTTTGCTTTGAGCATGACTAGCAGGTATCAGTCTGATCCCGGTGAATGTCACTGGATAGCCGTAAAGAATATCCTGAAGTACTTGAGAAGGACTAAGGATGTATTCTTGGTGTATGGTGGAAAGGAAGAGCTCGTTGTAAGTGGTTACACGGATGCCAGCTTCCAAACTGATAGGGATGATTCGAAGTCTCAGTCAGGGTTTGTGTTTTGCCTGAATGGAGGAGCTGTGAGCTGGAAGAGTTCCAAGCAAGAGACAGTTGCTGATTCTACAACTGAGGCCGAGTATATCGCTGCAGCTAATGCAGCGAAGGAGGCTGTATGGATTAGGAAATTCATCGGCGAGCTAGATGTAGTTCCTAGCATTGTTGGTCCCGTAGTTCTCTACTGTGATAACAATGGTGCAATTGCACAATCTAAGGAACCTAGATCCCATCAGCGCTCCAAGCACATACTTCGGCGGTTCCATCTTATTCGTGAGATTGTCGAACGAGGAGATGTGAACATTTGCAGAGTGCCGACTGAGGAGAATATTGCAGATCCACTGACAAAGCCTCTCGCGCAGAGAAAGCATGATGGTCATACTAGATCAATGGGTATACGATACCTGAGTGATCAACTCTAGTGGGAGTCTTGTGGGTTGCATGTAAAATAAATATTCTGTTGGCTGTTTATTATTTATTCATATGATGAATTGTGTACCAATTATTTCTTTTTACAATTAATGGCAAGTTCTTTTATTACGATATACTGTTTCTATATGATAGAATAAAATTCGTGATAAATACCCTTAGAATGTTCGCTTCTATAGGACATCAAGTACGTGACTTGAATGTGAGAGCCTATGATTTCGAAGCTTCATTCTTAAAAGGTCCCTGGTCGAGGTATCATCGTAGAAGCTAAGGGTGATGATGATACATTAAGACTAGCATGTGTGTTGACTGATGACCGGTTCTCACAGGTCATGATATTGTGATATCAAGTCATCACGTGGGTACTTGTTAGTGAACAAGTTGTACTGGACAGACCCAACCTGAGACTACTTTGTGGATTGTTAATTAAAAGTGTCACAAGTAGGTCTCATTTGACAATGGTGTTGTGGTCCTTTGACCTGAAGTCACAGCATTCACCGAGTGAGGAAGAGCGTGCTTTGATGTCATCTAAAGTCTTCCTTGAAGAAGGTTGATGATAAGGGTGGTCGTTGGGTACGTTACGAATCATTTGGGTGTTTGGGTGTGAGCAGATATGAGATTTGTCCTCCTATATAACAGGAGTTGCATCCATGGGCCCCTTGATGGAATTGGACTGAGAAATGCATGGCCATGCTTGGTAGAGTCAATATGTGATATTGAGCTCACCATTCTCTGGAAGTCTGTTCTAGATCAAGAAACTTGGATTGAGCTATTATGAGGGTGACACGGTCCATGCCTCTAGTTCTTTCCGGATGTAAGGGACAAAGGGACAAAGACAACGCTGGAACATTGGTCATAAAGGCTTATGAGTTATGAACTCTTATTGCTTGGGGAGCAATGATGCATTGCTAGATGCCGCTCATTGTTTGTGAGGTTTTTGGTTTGATACTTTCAAGATCAAGTGGGAGACTGTTGAAGTTACCATTGTGATCTAGAAGTGGTCAAACATGTAATCTCACTGCCAACGCGATATGAGCCTGCAGGGTCGCACATAAGAGCATGTGGAGAAGTTGGTAGATTGACTGTGTTGGTAAATGTTACCAATCACCATATATAGAATGGGGAAATCCAGCAGGTTGTTGCTGTCTGAATTCGTCGGGTTTACACGGATAGAATTCGTCGGATTCGTCGGGATTCGTCGGATTGTCCCGTGAACACTCGACGAATTATTACAGAAACCCTTCATTCTGCAAAATGTTGTCGTCTGTCTGGATTCGTTGGGATTCGTCGGGTTGTCCCGTGAACACTCGACGAATTGTTACAGAGATCATTTTCTCGGCAAATGTTGCCGTCTGATCTGATTCGTCGGATTCGTCGGATTGTCCCGTGAAATCTCGACGAATGATCTTCCGTGGAATTCCGACGAATTGTAACAGAAGCCCTTATTCTGATGTGTGGTCTGCGGATAGCGATTCTTCTAGAAGCTGTTTATCCTTTGGGTATAAATAGGACTTCGTTTTAGGGTTCTGATAACTAACAAAAAGAAAAGGCCGACGGAAGTGTTCCGCTCTCGCCCGAACCCTAGACGGAAGGAGTTCCGTCGCTCGTTCGCCTCCGCCGACCTCCTCTCCGGCGATCGTCGCCGTGTGTGTTCTTCCTGGAGCGAACCTAGCAGTTCGTGGAAGTTCAAGGTGCAGTCATTCTTCTCCCGGCTCGTGTGGATCACTGTAGAGACGTAGACATTATTCTACGTGAGGACTCGCGTAGCCGACGACAGGAATCAACTCGTGGAGCATCTAGGTTGGATTTGATCCAATCCCGCAAAGGTAATTTCATACCTAGCATTTTGATTAACTTCTTGATTCAACATTCATGGCCGATCCAAAGTCTTTTTGGGTTGTTTCTCTTCATTTCCGCTGCGCCTACATTTGATGTATGGTTCTAGAAAAACCCAACAGTCAAGTCGGCAGCACCACCAGTGTCAAGAGTCTGAAGATCCGTGATGATGTCATATAGGTGCTAGAGGCTGTCCTTGTCAGAGTAGAGAGAATGAGGCTCATCCTACATTGCCTTGGCCGTCTCGTGATACATGTCATGTGGTAGGGTTCACCATCAAGGGAGTTGAGAAGCCAAGTCTGAACACGGACATCGTCCCTTATCCAGTCATCCGTAGGTGCAGAAGGAGGATCCTTAGTGAGATGATGCAGAAGTCCCTTAGATTGTAGTACCCTTCTGACAGAATGTACTCATTCAACAAAGTTCTTCCCGATAAGGGAGATGGTGGTGATCCTCAACTCATCACGCACCTCAGGAGCAGGAACCATGCAGACTGTAGGAGGGGATGCAGACAGCTCTGAAGATTCCATCGAAGATCCCATGGAGTCACATCGGTTAGAGAGGCGACTAAAGATTGCAGCAAGCAGGGAGATCGCAGCGAGCAGGTAGAGCAGAGACCGCAGTAAGTAGGAACCGAGCAAGCAGGGAAACTGCTGAGAGATCGCGAGCTGAGAGGCGTGAGTTGAGAGATCGCGCGAGCGGGGAGACCACGCGAGCTGAGAGATCACGCGAGAGGAGACTGCTGAGATCGGTGGCAGCTAAGCAAAAGAAGATTGTGCGAGAGGGACCGCGCGAGCAGGAATATCAGGGACCGCGCAAGCAGGTATAGCAGCGGGAAGGCCAGAAGAGGCGGAGCCCACTTGTCAGAAGGGAGAAGGCTATAAGAGAGCCGAGGATATTGAGGAGAAGAGGGGGCGGAGGTCGCAAGAGATCAGCGGTCTGAAAAATAGGAGACCGCAGTGAGCTGCGGTTAGCAGGGGCAGGCAACGAGAGGGAGACCGCCCGATTTGAGAATTCAAGATCGCAAAGAGCATGCGGTTATGAAAGATTAACCACAGGTTTGGAACCTAGCTTTGATACCATGTAGAAAAGAGCGAAATCTTGTACATATTTTCTCAAGAATCAAATACAATGTATGAATACATATATATATGAGGGAGAAAGAGAGAGGAGTCCCTTATACACGGTGTGAGACTAAAGCAAAGAGAGAAAAACAAGAAACTAAGTGGGCCCATAAATGGGCCTTTACATGAACTTTTCTAACAACATGCATAATACATATCGCTGAAGCAGAGAATTCTTTGAGTCTAACACATACACATCTCATCGTCTCTCTTAAAGGTATTCCTTGGTATTTGAGCCGGCCATTCTGTAGCTTTTTGTTGCTATTTTTTGAGCCTC
The DNA here is from genome assembly GCA_033032865.1 of Dactylorhiza incarnata. NCBI lineage: Eukaryota > Viridiplantae > Streptophyta > Magnoliopsida > Asparagales > Orchidaceae > Dactylorhiza > Dactylorhiza incarnata. Next base: position 830,878 of record JAWHQI010000002.1, read on the forward strand.
GTTGAATCGAAGATGATGAAATATTCCTCTTGGAGTCTTGTTAGATCAAAACCTTTGTAACTTAGCATTTGTTACCAAGCCGGTCTGGAGTGATTCCTCTATGTCCCCGAGTGACTCCTTTGCAAGCCTTCACTACTGAACATACATTGTCAAGCAGATCCCGAGTGACTCCTTCACCTGATGTGCAGGCTACCAACATCTGCGGTCTTAGGCATCTTCTGCTAAGCCAGGCCTTCGTTTCTTTAAGATTTGTTGGCTACGATCTACAAGAGACTTTTTTCCACCAATTTGCAAACTACAATCATTTGCAAACTCTTTTTTCACAAATCAAATCGTAGTTTACTTCACTGAGTGAACGATGTTTCTTCTCCATCATGGGCCAGGAATATCTAGATTTCTGATGCACCTACAATTAAGCAATAGCCGAAACTTTATGATCAGAGAAAGAGACTCGGTGACTGAATAGGAGGGTGTATCAGAAACTTGGGTATGATGGAGAAGAAACATAGTTCAATAAGAGAAGTAACTGATGATGACATTGTTACCGCCCCACCTATAAAGTGTCTGGGCCAACATTTTGTCCTCTCCCAATATTCCCTCTCTCTATGATGTTTGCTCCATGATGAATGTGACTTTGCCCACTGAGGTTTCATTGTCTCCCTCTTCTGCTTTGTGTCACCACTCTGTTGAAGCTCGACCTCCATCTATTGGGTCTCATGGCGGTCGCAATGGGTCTCGTGGCGGTCGCAATGGGTCTTGCAGCGATGGACGTGATGATCTCTGCCGTTCCAGGGGAATGAGCACTCGCTTGTGTACCCACTATGGCCGGGCCAATCATACTGATGCTACTTGTTATCGAAAACATGTGTTCCCACAACCGCTCCCTCATGCCTCTCCAACAGTGGATGCTCCCAACATGTCCCACACTGAAATCGACACCATACGGGAGGTACTTCGGCAATTGCGTTGTTAGAACCAGGAAACTGGTTCACAAAAATTTCGGACCTAATAGGTAGCCCGAGGTTACTGACCCTATGATCTAACACCACAGTTCTGAAGGAAAGAGAGAGAGAGAGAGCTAGACGCTTGATTTCCTACAAATAAAACTCACGTGTTGCAGCGAGGAGGTCCCGCCTTACATCCGAAAGTTTATAGGAACTTTCCCTTCGAAAGCCAAAGTTGAGCTAGGCTTAAAGAAGGAACAAACTCGGTGAATGGGAACCTGGGGGGGATCAACGTGCCTTTCCTTGGTGCTCTGGGGTCTTATTTATAGACAATCCAAGCTAGGGGTGGCCTGCGAATAGACGCTCATGTAAAATACCTGACCCGTCTAGCATGATGTATGACATTGGCGAGGTGAAGGAGACGATCTTGTATGGGCCTCGCCAACCGGAGGCCAGTCTTGCAAGCTCCTCTGATAAGTTGTTAAGGGCCTCTCCTAAGGGTTACCTTCTAAGGGATCTCACCTATGAGCGAACTCAAGAGGGGCCTCGCCTATGGGTGACCTCAAGAGGGACCTCGCCTGTGGGCGACCTAAAGAGGGACCTCGTTTATGGATTTTCTCCAGCTCTTCTTGGATGACGTTTCTTTTAGTCAATGGCCAACTGTTTGCTGTAGTTGGTCTATAACTGGGCAGTTCCTACCCTCAGAGAATTCGGTTGTACATTTATTTAGTGAGCTGCGACCTTCTGGTTGCTCTCGCGTGATGTCAGGTTGCGAGGTCTCTGCTTCTTATAAATTGCTGGAGGGGTTCCCCCGCTGGTATACTCATGACTTCTTGCTGGTGAGATGGGCATCGCCTCGGCTGAAGTGGCTGCGAAGTCCGCTCTGCTTCTCGACGCCCTTAAAAAGCATATTAATCATAGCCAGCGTCACGAGTGGGGGGAGAAGAGAGATAGTAAAAGAAGAACATCCACCTTGTCAACGAGAGAGAAGGTTCCAGACACAGGTGAGCCCTCGAATGAGGGAATCGAGCCTTCAGAGACGAGAGACTTACAAGTTCTTGATGGGGCTTCGCCCCGAATAGGACTCCCTCTCGTCCTCTTGGTGGTGTTACCCCCTACTGCCTCATCCATCCGTCTCCGCCTTTCTCATTCCTCTCCGGGTCTTTCGTTGTGTGTGTGTTTGTTCAGAACCGTCGCCCTTCTCGGACTAAACTCGACGACAAGGCCATCCGTTGTCTCTTCCTTGGCTACTCTACTACCACTAAGGGTTACCGCTGCTATGACCCTCAGTTGCGCCGTGTTATTTACTCTATGGATGTGACATTTCATGAAGAGGTTCCCTTCTTTCCTGCTCACTTGCCTTCACCTGACCTTCCTACTGCTGTGCAACCTCTCTCGATTGTTCCACCATTACCAGCCACTGTCACACCTGCCGCTCCACCTGTCATACTGACTTACTCTCGCCGCCAGCGTACACCCACTTCTCCTCCAGTCCCGGATCAGCAGCTTCTCCCGGTCTCAGGTACCTCTCTTGAGCCTCTCTCCTCTACTTCTTCTGTTGACTTACCTATTGCCCTGCGCAAGGGCAAGCGTACTTGTGTTCGTTCTTCTGTTACTGAGAACCTGTTGGCTAGTGTTGTTTCCTACCAGCGTTTCTCACCCTCTTACCAGGCTTTTGCGGCTGCTGCTGATTCTGTTCGTCTACCTGCTTCGACCGCTGAGGCTCTCCTTGACCCGCGGTGGGTTCATGCCATGGAAGAGGAGATGTCTGCTCTCCATCATACTGGGACATGGTCCCTGGCTTCTCTTCCTCCCGGGAAACGCACAGTTGGGTGCAAATGGGTCTATACTGTGAAGTACTCTGCTGATGGTACCATTGACCGCTATAAGGCTCGTTTGGTGGCCAAGGGCTTTACTCAGGCTCCGGGCGAGTTTGGTGCCACGTTTGCTCTCGTGGCTAAGTTGACTAGTGTCCGCCTTCTACTCTCGCTTGCGGCCTCTCAGACGTGGCCGCTCTACCAGCTCGATGTCAAAAATGCTTTCCTGCACGAAGATTTACAGGAGGAGGTCTACATGGCTCCTCCTCCAGGGTTTGTCCTTAATGGGGAGTATTCGGGGAAAGTATGTCGACTGCACAAATCTCTGTACGGCCTAAAGCAGTCTCCGCGTGCTTGGTTTGACCGGTTCAGCTCAGTTGTCCTTCAGTCCGGCTTCACTCAGTGCCGTGCCGATCACACTTGCTTCATTCGTGCTACTCCAGAGGGCCGTCGTGCCATTGTCCTGGTCTACGTAGACGATATTATTCTCACCGGGGATGACCCTTCTGGCATCTCTGAGGTGAAAGCTTCACTTCGCTCAGCCTTCGAAGTGAAAGACCTTGGGCCCCTCCGTTACTTCCTTGGGATCGAAATTGCTCGCTCACGACAGGGAATCTCCATATCAAGTACACCTTAGATCTTCTTCGGGACACGGTCTACTTGGGTGTCGCCCTGCGAGTACTCTTATGGATACCAACCATCGCCTCCATGCTAAATCTGGTGATCCTCTACCGAACCCCTCTCAGTTCCAGCGTCTGGTTGACCGCTTGATCTACTTGACCAATACTAGGCCTGACATCAGCTTCTCTGTGGGCGTCTTGAGCCAGTTTATGCATTCTCCCAGGACATCTCATCTAGAGGCTGCTCGACGTGTCCTTCGCTATCTTAAGCGCGCTCCTGGTCTTGGGCTGTTCTATCGGGCTGATAGCGCCTCCAGTCTTTCCTGCTTTACTGATACTGATTTTGCTGGCTCTTTGACCGATCGACGGTCCACGTCTGGTCTCTGTGTATTTCATGGTGATCATCTTGTCTCAAGGCGGGGTAAGAAACAACCCATCGTATCTCGCTCGTCGGCTGAATCAGAGTACCGCGCCATGGCCCACGGCGTCACTGAGTTGGTTTGGCTCCAATCGTTGTTGACTGAAGTCGGCCTATCCCTTGCTACTTGGCTCGACCCTCTACTGTGACAATAGATCAACTCTCCTTCTTACCCAGGACTCGGTGCTACATGAGCGCACCAAGCACATCGAGATGGATGTTCACTTTCTACGTGATCACGTTCGTACTGGGACTATTCTTCCAGCTTATGTCCCCTCGGCCGACCAGCTTGCTGATGCCTTCACCAAAGCTGTTGGCCCTACTCGTTTAGATTTGACCATTTCCAAGCTGGGCATGATTGACATCTTTGCTCCAGCTTGAGGGGGAGTATTGGAGTTATTATTATCTTTGTATTTTATATGTTCTGTAAATATCGTGTATGGTGTTGTTTGGGCATGATTGTAATTATTCATCTTTGATATATATATATATATATGTTGGTCTCCACATTGGAGGCTAAGGCTTTTTATTTTCACAACAATTTCCACGTTGGGCTGAGGCTGCCCCTGTGGCCTGAGGTCAGACTGGTTTTCAAGTACTTTGGGTTGATCCCCGCGCAAGTCAATCCCAACACGATCTGCGCCCTGGTCGCATTCATCTTCTATATGCGTGTGGAGAAGTTGAATTTGAATTAGTCGCATTCTGCAGGATTCTGACGATGAAGGCGACCAACGTTGGTGTCGTATTCTTCTCCAGCACCTGTGTGAAAATCGTTGAAACCCTCAACAAGGTGCATCACTGGAACGACAAGTTCATCTTCATGCGAGGTGAGTTTGGGACCCTTCCATTCACACCTATCCAGAAAACCGAGAGCGTGTTCAAGCCGCCTCGCGTGGAGGGATATGCCCTCGGTCTCTACAACTTCTTAAAGAGTAAGGAGTTTGATGTCATCTACCTGCGGGGACATGTGGATCAACTCGCCTTCATCCTGCCGGGAACAGGTTAGCCTAGGCGAGAACTCTCCACTTTATTTCCTTTCTTTTTCTTGTTTTTCTCGCGAGCTCACGCATCTTTTATAGGCGAGCGGTCGCTGCCGGTGCACCCACCCTTCGAAAGCTCAAGGGTGCTGCCTCGCAAAATTCCCTCTTCCCGCCCTATCGAGACTATCGTCTTGGATGAGGGGGGAGCCGTCCTCCGTCTCTGCGAAGGGTAAGACGAAGATTCCTCCCGAAGCCGCCTTGCCGAATGAGCCGAAGAGGAAGAAAAAAAGTCCAGGAGGGCGAGCACTGCCAGCAAGGAGGACCCGTCCGAGGATCCTGCCACGCATTTCAATTTCGGACTCAGGATGTGGAGCGAGGACTTGAAGGGGGGATCCTCTCTTGCTTTGGGACAACTCGCAAAATCGAGTTATGCTGAGCTCGTGCCTTCCCTCTTGGACGGAGGATGAGGCGCCGAACGTTGATGCTTTCAATGTCCTCTACGGCCTCTACGACCGTGATGACGCTGAGGTACGTGCGGCGACCTCTATTCGCGACCTGCGAATCGCGGTAGCCGGTCACTCCTCCGCTCCGCGAAGCTGTTCCACCAAACCGCGAGGCGCGATCTCACACTGAATAAGAAGCTTCGCTCAGAAACTGATGCTCGCCAGGAGGCCGAGGTGAAGCTGGCGAAGGCTGAGAAGGAACTCAAAATGAGGTATACCTATCTTTCAGCTTCTAACATGCGATCGCGCTAGGTCCCTTTCTGAATGTGATTTTTTGCAGGACGCCTAGCTCGTGTGGGCTGAGCGATTCTCCGCGATGGAGGAGGAACTCAAGGCGGCGCGATGTGACAATGACTACCTCGCCAACTGGCTCCCCGAGGCAGAATCCAGGCTGCTAGAATGTCGGCTCCAAGGGGCTGGGGAGTCGTCTCGCCCTCCCCAGCTTTTGCAGTTCACTCCCGCCGAGGTGGAGGAGACTCGCAGGACGTTGGTCACCTCCACGACTGAGCTCATGCTGGAGCGTCTCCTGCGATATGAAGCCTTGAACGAGGTGGGGTTGAAGGCAACCCTCCAATCTCTCCTCCCGGAGCTATTCAGCGAGTCAAAGAGCTCCTCCTCAGGTTCCGAGGACTCACAATCTTCAGTTGACGAGCATGGTGGCGAGTTCAAATAGCTCGTGCTTTAACCTTTTGCTCTCATATTTTATTTATGTAATCGACGTACTCGCCTGCTTATATACTTTTATCAATCATTGTATTGAACGACATACTCGCTTTTACTTTCTGTTCTAAATTATCTATCATTATATGCTCATATTTTCGGTGTGCTCGCCTTTGTTCCCCACTTTTTGGGACATGTTTTTATTCTTGGCGTATACGACATACTTGTATTTCTTTTCTCGCGCGATACGTAGCTTCGTTATTTTATGACATGTTTTTATGCTTGGCGTACACAGTGTACTCGCCTTTCTTTTTTCGCGCGATACGTAGATTCGTTATTTTATGGCTGGCGCGCTCGTATTCCTCACCTCGTGCGATGATAGGATTACACTAGGCCTTGCGTTCACGTCTAGAGAGCCGGCTCGAAAACACTTTAGGCTTCTAGGGCCCGAGCGAGTTAGTTGTCCCCCCATCCTTCCATTTAGTAGGAGATGAAGTCAGCGCGCGTATATGAGTGCGAGATGGTGGTGATACTCGCCTAGCCCTCACCTCAGATCGCCAAGCGAGTCCAAAACTCACTCTACTTCTCATTTGTAGGCTTGATTCACATATGCTGCCTCTAGGTGGTGATTGAATCGAGTGGTCAGACTCGAGGGGGCAGGTAGCTGACATGCAGGTGAGGAGCTCGTGCAAGGGCCCAGACTACGACAACAACACTCTCGAGGACTTGGACTCACTCGAGTAGGCAAGTAGTCGGCATGCAGGAGAGGAGCTAGTGTAGGGGCCCAGACTACGACAACAACACTCTCGAGGACATGGACTCACTCGAGGGGGCAAGTAGCCGGCATGCAGGAGAGGAGCTCGTGCAGGGGCCCAGACTACGACAACAACACTCTCGAGGACTTGACTCACTCGAGGGGGGAAAGTAGCCGACATGCATGAGAAGAGCTCGTGCATGGGCCCGAACTACGACAACAACACTCTCGAGGACTTGGCAAGTAGCCGACATGCAGGAGAGGAGCTCGTGCAGGGGCCCGGACTACGACAACAACACTCTCGAGGACTTGGACTCAGTCATGGGGGCAATTAGCCGACATGCAGGAGAAGAGCTCACGCATGGGCCCGGACTACGACAAAAACACTCTCGAAGACTTGGACTCACTCGAGGGGGCAAGTAGCCGGCATATAGGAGAGGAGCTCGTGCAGGGGCCCGGACTACAACAACAACACTCTCGAGAACTTGGACTCACTCGAGGGGGCAAGTAGCTGACATGCAGAAGAGGAGCTCGTGCAGGGGCCCAGACTACAACAACAACACTCTCGAGGACTTGAACTCACTCGAGGGGGCAAGTAACCGACATGCAGGAGAGGAGCTCTTGCAGGGGCCCGTACTACGACACCAACACTCTCGAGGATTTGGACTCACTCGAGGGGGCAAGTAGCCGACATGTAGGAGAGGAGCTCGTGCAGGGTCCCGGACTACGACAACAACACTCTCGAGGACTTTGACTCACTCGAGGGGGCAAGTAGCCGGCATGTAGGAGAGGAGCTTGTGCAGGGGCCCGTACTACAACAACAACACTCTCGAGAACTTGGACTCACTCGAGGGGGCCTGTAGCTGACATGCAGGAGAGTCGTGCAGGGGCCCGGACTACGCCAACAATACTCTCGAGGACTTGACTTCACTCTTTTTGTGAGTTTTGTTCTCGTGGGCCCAGTTTTATTATATTTAACATCAAAGAGACGAGATATCATAGTAAGCATAAGTGAGAGATCATTTCAGTAGAACATACAAGAAAATCGTGAAACCAAATAGATGGTTAAGGATAGCAACGCTTCAGGTCATCTCCACTCCAGGTGTTGCCGAGAGGTTCTCCCTCGGAATTTTGTAGTCTGTATCCCTCAGTCTTCAACGCCTCTAGGATCATAAAAGGACACTCCCAATTTGGATGGAGCTTACCGACTGCTGCAGATATTCCCGCAGCGCCCACCTTCTTGAGGACCAGATCCCCTTTTTCGAATTGCTTGATCCGGACGTGCTTGTCATAATACTTGACCATCCTGTGTTTGATCTCCTCTTGGCGGATCTTGGCCAGATCGCGGAGCTATTCTACGAAATCCAGTGAGAGTCACTGTGTCTCCTCATTCTCTATCCTCCACTCTTCGTCGCCGTCCTCCGCTGCCACCACTCTCGGGCTCCTGACTTCAAACTCTACCGGGGTCAACGCCTCCGAGCCGTGAGACAACTTGAATGAAGTCTCTCCCGTGGTCGTGCTGGGAGTCGTCCTCAGGGCCCAAAGGACCGATGGGAGATGCTCCAACCAATTCCCTTGTTTTCCACTCTTTTCCTCAACAGATTGAAGATGACCTTGTTGGCCGCTTCCACCTGCCCATTACTTCGGGGGTGGTGAACTGATGCGAAACGGAAGTCAATCCTTAATTGTATGTAGAAGCTTGTGAGTGATGGCGGTCCATTGTCCGTAACGATGGCGAGAGACAATTCGTACCTCCAAATAATCTCTCCCCAAATGGAATTCTTTACTACCTGAGAGGTGGTCTTTGCCAACGCCTTCACCTCCATCAACTTGGAAAAGCAATCGATCATCACTAGGAGGAACTTCCTCTGCCCACTTTCCTGAGGAAACGGCCCCACGAGGTCCATTCCCCAAATTGCAAAGGGCCACGGAGCCGTGATCGAGCTGAGCCGTTGAGCTGGTTGCAGTTGAAGAGGGGCGTGGAGTTGGTACTTATGACATTTTTTGGCGAACTACTCGGCATCTTTCCAGATGGTTGGCCGGAAATAACCTTGCCTCAACACTCTCTTCTCCAAAGTTTTACTCCCTGAGTGACTCCCGCACTCCCCGAAGTGAATTTCTTCCAAGACCTGAGGCACCTCTGCCTCCAAGATACACCTCGCTAAAGGACCTGACAAGGTCTTTCGATACAGGTTCCCGTCGTGAAGTAGGTGGTATGCCGACTTGTACTTGAATCGTCTCTTGTCCTAAACATTTGTCGGGGGCTTGCTCGTGGTCAGGAAGGTGATGAATGGATCTATCCTTAAGGACTGTTGATCGATCTCCATCAGCTTTCCCTACTCAATGGATGGTCTGAACAACTCTGTGACCGTACGTCCCGCTCTGGGACTGTACTTGGCCAATCGGTCTACCTGCGAGTTCTCCTCCCTCGACACGTGTTGAATCGAAAATGAACGGAAGGCGCTGACCAACCCCTCACCATGACCAGGTATCACTGCAAGATTGGCTCTCGCACCTCAAACTCTCCCCTGATCTGGGAGGCGACTACCAGGGAGTCCATATGAGCTCGAATATCCTGAATCCCCAACTCCTAGGCGAGGCGAAGTCCGACGATCACAACTTCATACTTAGCCTGGTTGTTGGTGACGGAGAAGTGGATGTCGATTATCTGCTTGATCTTCATTCCCTGAGGACTCACCAGAACGATGACTACCCCCACATAATATTTTCCCTATGCTCAGTCCACAAGCATCCCCCATGCTACCCATTCTGGTAGCTTTGACTCGCTTGCTTCTATCGAATAGTCGCCAAGTTGTCGGCCACTGCTTGAGCTTTCATTGCCAACCAACAGATGAACGAGATATCGAATTTGCTGAGCTTCACTGACCATTTCGCCAACCTCCCAGAATGCTCGACTCCCTCCATGACATTGCGAAGAGGATGATCAGTCCCCACCTTAATTGAGTGAGCCTAGAAGTACGGCCGGGAATTCTGAGCTGAGACGATGAGGGTGAATGCCAGTTTTTCCAAAATAGGATAACGTAGCTCCGCCTTTCGAAGAACTCTATTCACGTAGTAGATTGAGAGTTGTTTCTTCCCTCCTCGTGGACTCGTTGCCTCTACTCCTACCGCGATATAGAGGATGAGATCTTCACCCTCTCTAGGCCCTTACAACAGGGGTGCCTTTGTCAACTGAAGCTTCAGGCTTTGAAAAGCCTCCTCACATTCTGACGTCCACTTGAACATCTTACTGTCATGCAGGGTTTTAAAGAAGGGCGAGCATTTCTCTCCGGCTCTAGAGTGGAATCTACTTTACCCTGCGAGCCTACCCGTCAATCGTTGAACTTCCTTCACATTTCTGGGAGCTTCCATTTCCATGATTGTCTTAACCTTATCCGGGTTCGGCTCCAATCCTGCCGGGGTCAAGAGATGATCGGGAAACTTTCCTTTTCCCGCACCAAAGACACTTCGCCGGGTTGAGCCTCATCTTGAACCTCCGGAGGGTAGCAAACGTCTTCGCCAAGTCTCTTAGATGCTCCTCCACACTCTTACTTTTTTACCATGAGGTCATCGACACACACCTCAAGGTTTCGCCCCTTTTTGCTCTTTGAACACTTGGTCCATCATTCTCTGGTACGTGACTCCTGCGTTTTTAAGTCCAAAGAGCATTATCTTATAACTGTAGCACCCATCGTTGGTGATGAAAGAAACATTTTTCACGTCTGGCGGGTGCATGCGAATTTGATGGTAACATGAGAAAACATCTAAAAAACTCATAACAGGGAAACCGGCGGCTGAATCTACCAGTGCGTCAATTCGATGCAAGAGATAACAATCCTTGGGGCAAGCTTTATTAAGAAGATAAAAGTCGATACACATGCGCCATTTTCCATCACCCTTCTTCACCATAACAACGTTTGAGACCCAACCTGGATACTGGATCTCTGACACAAAACTCATTTCCAGCATCTTCTTCACCTCCTCAAGGATGGGCTCGACTAAAGTGGTGGCGGTTGCCCTCTTCTTTTGTCAGATGGGACGGACTCCCTGATCGAGATTGTGATGGTGGCAAGCTACGTTGGCGTCGATGCCCGACATGTCCGCGACCCTCCAGGCGAATATGTCCGCATTCTCCTGGATGCAGGACAAGATCTTCTCCTTGTCTTCCTCCTCCAGCTCCCCACTGATCATCACTTTCTCAGGCCTCCCGCCCTCAGCTTGAATCTCTTTCTCCTCCACTTCCTCGGCTACCTCCAACCTCGCCATCTCCTCCATCACTCTGTCCACCACCTCGGCGTCCTTCCAGGTAATGGTGTTGACAACGTTGAGATAACACTGCCTAGCCACCTTCGGATCACTCCTGATCCAGATCTGCATCCCTCATATATTATACTTTAGGCACTGGTGGTAGGACGATGACACGCACTGGAAGGCGTTGATGAGGGGCCTCACAAATATAGCATTGTAGCTGCTTGGCGCGTCGACGATAGCGAACCTGCAATTTTTTGACGTCCCTCTCAGCGTGACGAGGAGTTGCACCCCTCCTTCGACCTCCTTCCTCTCTCCAGAGAAGTCGAAGAGAGGCCCGTCGGTGGAGGTGACTCTCTTCTCCTCTACCGCCATGGCGTCGAAGGCCTTCTTGAAGACTACATTAACGGAGCTCCCATTATCCACCAGGATTCGGGATACCGTAAAGTTCTCTACTGCTGCCTGGATCACCACCGCGTCATGGAAATGATTCTCATTCCCCAGCATGTCCTCCGCCGAGAAGGTAATTTCTCCCATCGGGGTTGGTGTTTGGGAAGTCGACGCCACGCTTCGGCGATAAACCACATAGAGACTCCCCTTCCCGATCGCCTCCAATCCCACTCCCCAGTGGATCACCCCGATTCCTCCACGACCTCCCGGGTCCACTCGATCTTCACACCCTCTCGGGGCCTGATCTCCACCACCTTCGTTTCTCACTTCCTCTCCCCTTCTAGGTTCTTGCTTCCCTCCCCGGGCTCTTCCCCCAGGTCCTTCCCTTAGCTCCAAGAACTCTGGGCATGTTGTCGTCGCATGACCTTCCACCTGGTGGAAGTCACAATAGGGCATCACCCTTCTATCATCCACTCTCCTTGGCGGTCGGGCTCTCCCTCTACCTTGGACCCGCCCGATCATATTCGCCTCCCGAGGAGACTGATTCTGTCTCCAAGGACTTGGCCTCCTCTCCGGCGAGTTGAAACGACCTCGATGTCGGGAGAAAACCTTCTTCCTGACCCTACCTTATGTGTCCCTCCTGCTCACCTCCACGCTTGTCTGTGGGCCGGCTTTGAAATCTCCTCTCTTGTCCCCGCTGCTCCTGACCCTTATGGGGCCCTCTCCTTTCCTGCCTCCTCATCTCTTCTTTTCTCCGAGACTCCGGACTACCGCCTCCCACTACCTCCTTTTCTTCTCCTCTTGCCAACTTTGCCAGCTTGGCCACAAAACCTTGGTTCGTCACCTCACTTTCGATGTACCGCCCCGCACGATCGATCAAGTCCTCATACGACATAGCGGGGTCCCGGGTTATCTCCATCTTGAAGAGGCCTTCTTGCACCCCCAGTTGGAGGGCAAGTTGCAGAGTATGCCTTGGCACCTCCTGGACTGTCAGGACTTCTTCCTGGAAACGGTTGACATAGGCCGCCAGCGACTCCTGTCGGCCCTGCCTGACAAGTAAAGGAGCCTACGTGCCCTTCATTCTCCTCTTTGAGGTAGCAAAACGGAGCAGAAATCCTCTGCGCAAATCTTCGAAGTTGTAGATAAAGCCTGCTAGTAGTTGGTGGAACCAATCCCTGGCCTTCCTTGTGAAAGAGATGGCGAACAATCTGAACTTGAAGGCGTCTGTCATCTGCCGATTTGAGATGACATCCTCGAATCACTGCAGATGCTAGACGAGATCATTTTTTCTTGAGTAGTAGCTCATTGCTGGCTCTCTGAATCCCTCTGACACCGGGGCATACAGGAACAACTCGCAGAACGGACTCGTCCGGGCGACCTAGCGAGCAGGACGAACTCGCTCGAGCTCTCTTTCTGAGTAGTGGATTCCTAGCGGGCTCACAAAAAGAACTCGCGCGTGTATAGTGTGGTCCTCTTCCTCCTGGATGGCCTCCTTGTCGAGTCGCCTACTCTGGCCTGCCTCGCCTGGCGAGATGATGACCGGTGGGGAAGGCTCCACTACCTCGCCGTGAGGTGCGAGCAAGTCTCGCAGTGTGTCATCCATGGACCTTCTGAACTTCGCGAAATCACTCTGAGTGACGAACTCGCTTTACGGGTGCGAGTTGTCTTGGTCATCTCTTTGCTCTCCATGCCTAGTCATGGTGTCGTCGTGTGAGGTTTTCTTCATAAGCTACAGTTCACACTCACCGCACCAAAACTGTTGAAACTCGGATACCGGTTCAACTGAGTTCGGACCAAGATGGGTGTAGCTTGAGTTACTTAACCCACAGTTGGACACTTATGACTAAATATTCCGAGCCTAGATCAGACCCTCACCGATGGTAAATTGAAATGCCTACTCACGGACCCGTGAGCTGCAGCGAGGAGGTCCCGCCACACACCTGGAAGTTCTCTTAACATCCCCTCCTAAAACCAAGTACTGAGCTCGGCACCTCGGACGACACGAAGAAGAAAATCGAAAGGTGCGAGCTCTAGGAGGCTGGGTCTGCCTTCTCCGAGTTGCTATGGGGTCCGCCTTAACCAAATGCTATTCCCAGTCCCATATGATCTGCGGATAGCGGCCTCCGCCTTATCAAGAATACTATTCCCTGACCCTAGCGGTCTGCTGATAACCATTCCGACATTCAGATGGATTGTTATTCATGAGCCTAGGCAAGCCTGAGAGTTGGACTGACTCGGACTTGCCTCGCCTGCTCGTCGGCGAGTATGCTACACCACTCGAACTCGCCCCTTAGGATGAGGGTTGAGCCCGCTCTTGGGTCGTGGCGAGTTCGATCATCTGGCTGGGCTCGCCCATCAGGCACCAGGGTTAGACCTGCCTTTACTATGACTTACGGGGGTGAACCTCCCTCGTGCTCGCTGAATACAGGTTGTACAGTATACATATATATGTATGCACACATATATATATACATATATGTGTGTATATACATATACATATATATACATATAGATATACCTATACATATACCTATACATATATCTATATACATATACATATACATATATACATATACATATATACATATACATATATACATATACATATATACATATACATATATACATATACATATATACATATATACATATACATATATATATATATATCAAGCTGGTCGCATTTGTTGCTTCGAACGTCTAGATCATCATCCTGTAACTATCGATAATGAGAAGTGGCCCTATAGTGGTCCCTTAGTTATTAAAGGCGCAAGGCGCACCAAGGCGCAAAAGAGTCTTGGAGCCTAGGCGCAAGGCTCAAGGAGCAGGCGCGCGCCTGACGGACGCAAGGCGCAACCACATTCATTTTAAATAATCAGCATCTAGCATCATTTCATCTTCTAGATCAAAATTTTCATCTATTCTACTAATTAATCATTCATTACTATTGTTTATATCTCTTAAAAAATAGAATCAATGTGGTCACTTACATCATATCTAAGTCCCAACGCACAATTTTCTTTCATAAACACTAAACAATCAAAAATTATTGAGTTCTTATATTATTTCATTCTTTATTTTTGAAAAAAAAAAGTTTACAACAAAAATCTCACTCAGGCGTGTCTTTGATGTTCCAAAAGCGCAAATAAGGCGCATGAAGGCGCAAACCTCTGAGCCTGGTGAGCCTTGAGCCTTAGGCGCGCCTGAGGCGCGCCTTTAACAAGTGTGAGTGGTCCTGATGCCCCTGAGCAGGGTCGCACGATTGGTACCCATCAGAGGATACACAAGTCATCCTCTAATTAGTTTAGATTTGACTAGCGATATTTGCGATGATAATTGATATTAGTGATGCTAATATCTTGTAGTAACACAATGCCTGCAGATGTTCATTTGTTTTTTATTTACCAAAGTGTAGAGTTTCTATATCTTCCTATATCCTATAATTTAGATATTTTTCATCATCTCAATTAAGCTTAGTTGGCACACATATTCAAAATCACCAAACATTTGGATTTAATAATTTTCAATTATTTGAATTAGCTTCTGCGGAATTGCGCCTCTATAAATGATTCTTAGGACAAACCAGTTTCATTTATGCGTTTTGTAGCCTGCCCATCATCTGGGTATGTAGACTTTGTAAAGATTGTATGTCCCATTTCTTCTAACAATGTGATTAAGAACTCTTTTAAGGTATGACCTGATACTTTATCTCTCATTATGACATTGAATGAGCTGAATGAACAATACCTTGATCCTTTCTGGATTGAGAAGATGAAATTCTGACCTCTTATTCTAGAGTCATAACCTTTCTTATATGTTTATTGTTTTCATTTATATACTGCATGTCATTTCATAGAAGGGGAGCCTTGGCACACCGGTTAAGGTGATGTCATGTGACCTTGAGGTCACGGGTTTGAGTCCTGGAAGCAGCCTCTTGCAAAAATGCAGGGTAAGGTTTGCCTATATTGTACCCTTGTAGTGGGACCCTTCCCCGGACCCTCGCTGCGCAGGGATGCGTTGTGCACCGGGCTGCCCTTTTTATGTCATTTCATGGAAACCACACATAAATGAAATAGTGCTTTAGAACAGAACCATTAGACACTAATATAGTTTCATCATCATTGCCATTATCAGTAGCTTAATCCTAATTTTTTAGCATTGGCTTATGAGAATTCACCATTATTTTGGCGAGTGTTGCGGAAGGCATTACATTTATTTGTACAAATTTTTATTGCACTTATATCCATGTTATATTTGATCCTACCGATTTTCCTTCCTATGCATGCACATTAATTGTAGTTATGAACTCATCTTCTTTGGTCTAGACTCTTTTCTACAATTACTTTCAAGTTTCGAGTTGGCCTGTATGTGTTGGGGCTTTCATAACTAGATGTAAGAAAATGGACTACCCGTTACATTTGAACTTCAACCCACATTATTTTAGAATTATGTGTGGGTTTTCCAAATGTTTATAGCCATGTAAATGGTGTGCAACTATAAGCATGGTTGGCTTATGTAGAGACCTTGCATTACAACTAATCGAATGAATCTCTTTCTGCGCAGTACATTAACCATTTGGTTAATCAATTTGCAAGACACCGTTTCCTAAAAATAGCTTGTCAAATGGAAAAGAAAACCATGCTTGGAGCATATTCTTTGGTTAAAATAATTGACTCAGAATTGAGAAGTTACCTGTCTGCTGTTAATTGCCGTCTGGTATGACTGTCTACTTCTCAGCTTTTTTTGTTGCATTATTTTTTATTTTCTTTGGTCAGCTATATTGACTAATGAGGTGGATTTTTCTTTGTAGTCGTGCATTGATATGTTATAATCAGACTTTTCTTCTTAAAGAGTCTAGTCGAGGTCCTATGAGATAATTAGTTTGGTCCAGTTTTGGTATATTTTGATCTTTTAGAGTTGACGTTATGCTAAATTATATTATCAAGTCGTATTAAGTCGCATGTTTTTTTATGTCGTATCTGTGTAATACCTTTGATGGGTAATTTGGTCATATGGGTACATTTCCTCCACTCATGTATATGTATTAGTTGGAGCCCTTGTTATCTCATTATGGAATATAATATTCTTTCTTCTTGCTTTCTACTTGGTATCAGAGCAACCGTGCCCTAACCTGATCCACCGCTTCCCCCACTTCACACGGCAACTAGCAGTTCCCGCTCCTTTCTCGCTCGATCGAAGCAGGTGTTCTCGCATCCCTCTCACACGAGCTGCATGTGGTGTTCTGCGGGTTCGGAAATGATGTTGAGCCTACGAATGCCATAGGCAGGTAACTCCCGCCTCCAGAGGATCGATCACTCGTTCCCGCTCGTTCAAGTAGTGCAAGAAGACCTCGCTTATATGATTCATCGTTGAAGCCTCTGTATCCTCGTCCACTAGGATCCGATCGGCTGGTTACGTGCCATCTTGCATCCCCTGCCTAGTCGTTGTTGGTCTGATCGTTGTTGTTGCTCCATCCAACATCGACAACGGTCACTGTTTTATTTTCGTCGCTGCTCCTTCCAGTTTGTGCCCAACTTCCGCGTCGAAGACCCGTTCATTGTTTTTGAAGAAAATCTTTCCATGATGGGCTGTTGTTAATTTTTTTACACGCTATGATATCTATGCTCTTCTTTGTGACCTAAACAAATGCGAAAATATGAAAGGCATTTGTGTCTAGCCTCCAGGGACTGTCCACCATTGATCCAACTAGATCCGTCTCTGAAAGTAACATGATAGCCTTGATTCGGTGATTTTCATTTCACTCTGTTTGTTGGTTGTTTGGCTGACCATTCATGTTTCCACCCAAGTTGCGCTAACATGAATGACTCCTCTGCCTCTTCGCCAAGTGTCTTGGTGCCACAGATGAGTGAACCTCAGAGGACTCATGGACAAACTGGCTCGTTGAAGACCACCACCGTTCCACTTGTTGGGACAAATTACCTTGAATGTTCTCGTGCAGTTCAACATGTGATTCGTAGTCACCAGTTCTTTGGCTATATAGATGGGACTGTTGTGGAGCCTCCCAGGACTGAGCCATCTTGGAAGCGTTGGGACTCGATAAATTCCCTAGTTGTCTTCTGACTCCTTCATTCCATTTCCCCGAAGGTATGTCAAAGTTGTATGCTTTTGGACTCGGCCTTTGAGATCCGGAATCGGGCCCGTGAAACATACTCACAGATTGGCAGCTAGACCCAGTATACGAGCTTACTCGCCGGATTTTGATACTGCGGCAGGGAACCATGAGTGTTTCCACATACTTTTCTGATTTTGAGAGACTCTATTGGGAACATGATTTTGTTGAGCACTTCACTCCTGCATGGCTGCATATATTACCGATGCAGTTCAGTTGCAAGAAAAGGAAGAACGTAACTGCATTCATGTCTTCCTAATGAGTTTGAACATGGAGTCAAATATGGTTTGAACTGACATATTACATCGCTCGCCTCTCCCTTCTCTTCGGGAGACACTCAATATGGTTCAGAGAGATGAAAACCGTCGAAAATCTCTCAGCACGAGTATCTCAGTTGATTGTTCTGCTTTGGCTAGTTTTGGTCGGGGAAACAACAACACTTTTGTCTTTACATGTGATTATTATAGACGTCGAGGATGTTAAATTGCAAGCTATTATATCCTCACCGGGTGGTGAGTGTATCCAATGAGGTGGCTAATTGGCATAAAGGATACATGGTCCGATTGGATAGTGAGAACGAAAAACCCTAAGGTGCGCTCTCCTCTCGCTCTCCATTAACATGGTATCAGAGGCTGTGACTTCCCCGTCGACCTGAAGGCTCGACGTGCGCCCCCCCCCCCCCCCCCCCCCCCCCCCCTCCGGCTTCCCCGTCGATCTTGAGGCTCGACGTGCTTCCTCCTTCCTGCTTGCGCGGCGCTCTTCTGTGCGTCTCGTCTCCGCCGCTGGGCTTGCGTCCCATCTACGGATTTCTTCTTGCGCTGCGGTGCGGCTTCCGGTTTATTGGTGGCGGATCGGCTCTCTGCTGCAGTCCTCGTCCTCCCGACTGCCCCTGTTGTGGCGTCGGATTCCTGTTCTTCTGCTGCTGTTGAATCCTGTGGGTTCCCAAAGGGCTATCCGGCTTGTGGTTCGTTCTTTCTGAAAGGAGTCCTGCCTGCGATCTCTAGTGTGTGCTCGTATGGTGGACAAATTGAAAAGTGTAAGTGCCTCTGAAGGGGTCGTTGATCAACCTAAACACTATAGTGGATGGAGTTCTAACATGGACTTCAATCAAAGGGTCACTCACATCAAGCTCAATGGGAGAAACTACCTCCTATGAGCTTAGTCTATGCGAATATTCATTGTGAATCGTCGAAGACTTGGGTTTGTCACCGGATCCAAGTCGGCCCCAAGCAAGACTGATCCTCTATATGAGAAATGAGAAGGTGAGAATCTTACTGTGATAAATTAGCTTGTCAATTCTATGAAACCCAAGTTTGCAAGTCGCTTTCTGTTCTGTCAAACTAAAGAAATGTGGGAGTTAATCGAGCGAAGTTATTCAAAAAAGGACTTGGCTAGAATATATCAACTCCAGACTGAGCAGATCCATATGGCAGGGATGAGTGATTTTGAGGAATATTATAGCAAACTGACCCATAAGTGGGCATAACTTGATCAATATTCTAATATCCAGACTATAGAAGATTACAAGATGGAACTTATACAACGGAGGGTGTTCGAAATGCTTTATGGTCTTCCTACTGAACTCGAATTTCAGAGAGTTCGGATGATGAGAAGAGATTCTGTGCCTGATCTGGAGATAGTGGCCCACTATATTCGAGTGGGAGACAAGCCGCATAAACTCCCTTCGTTCAGATGTTCATATTGGCCATGAGAAATCTGCTCTCGTCGCTGAGCAGAAGAGGTGGCTGTCAAGAAATATTAGATAAGAAGATAAGAGTCAAATGAAGTGTCCTCACCGTGGGAAGAAAGGACATGGGAAAGAGAAATGTTGGGATCTTCATCCTCACTTGGTTCCTTCAGGTTGGATTTGTGGTTCTGATGGGAAATATGTGAGACCTCAAACAACTATGTATGACAACTTAGAGAATATAGGATATCTCCTGGAGGAAAACGAGAGTTTGACTAGGGAACTCAAGGCTCTGAAAGCCAATAATGCTGGAAGACCTGTTTCTGGAACACCTTTTGGTGGTGACTTGGCGGGCACTGCTGCTCATGTTCACACTACTTCTGTGTCCTCTAAAAGACCCTCTCCTTCTTAGATCATTGACTCGGGGGCCTCCGACCATATGATTGGGTCTTCTGTGGGGGTTTCTTCTATTTCTCTTGCATCTGGCAGTGTGAAACTCGCTGATGGATCCTCGGCTTCTGTGACTGGTAAATGAGTTATTCATCTTTCTCCCTCTATTTCTCTCAAATCTGTGGTTATTGTTCCCTCATTCCATACAAATCTGTTATCTGTGAGCAGTTTAACCAAACAACTTAACTGTTCTATCACCTTTTTCTTTTCTCATTGTGTTTTCCAGGAATTGGCGAGTGGGAAGACGATTGGTGGTGGACATGAGTCAGGTGGTGTGTGTCATGGACAACCGTCAAGCTTTTGGTGCACAGTTGCCAACCAATCATGACCAGTTAATGTTGTGGCATAAGAGATTTGGGCATGCTAGTTTGAAGACCCTAACGCTATCTTTCCGCAGTTTATTGACGTTAAAAAAACTACTTTTGATTGTCGTTCTTGTGAATTGGCTAAGCACTGTAGAACCAACTAATGCTCCTAGCCGGAGTCGAAGTGTGAAATGTTTTGATTTGATACATTATGATGTCTGGACATCTCCTATTTGCACTGTGAATGGATTCCAATATTTTGTTTCTTTTATTGATCATCATTCTCGCTTTACTTGGTATATCTTATGAAAATGAAAAATGAGGTTTCAGAATTTTTTCAGTTATTCTATCATCATGTGCTGACTCAGTTTGAAGCTAAAATTAAAATCCTTAGAAGTGATAATGGAGGTGAATATACAAGTAGTGATCTTCAGAGATTCTTGGGAGATCATGACATTATTTTCCAAACTTCCTGTTCGGGGATCTCTCAGCTGAATGTGGTAGCCGAAAGGAAAAATCGGCATATCATGGAGACTACTCGTTTCCTATTGCAAGAGATGCACGCCCCTAAGGGACTATGGGTTGTAGGTGTCCTCACATCCGTTTATCTAATTAATCGGATGGCCAGTGACACTTTGGAGGGAAAGTATCTTCTAAAGCTTCTTTGCCCAAATATGTCTCTATTCAATCTTCCTCCTAAGATATTTGGATGTATTGCCTTTGTTCATATTGTGGGGCCTCATAAAGATAAATTAGACCCTCAAGTGACAAAATGTATCTTTGTGGGATATGCTGCAAATCAAAAGGGGTATAAGTGTTATTCTCCTGCTCTTCGAAGAAAGTTTATATCAAAAGATGTTACCTTTTTTGAACGCACTCCCTATTACTCGGATGAGGGAAAACCTATTACTTTTCAGGAAAAGAGCAAAGAGGAGAGTGATACGATGCCACCCTTACCTGTGCTGGTTGATGTGATTGCTCCGGGCAGTATGGATATTCCGGTTAGGAAGGAAGCTTCCACCAATGACCTTCGGGTGTACAGAAGGAGGAAGGATCTTCAAGTCTACAAAAAAGGCTAAACAAAAATATTGGGCAAGAATATCGCACTCATGCTCCACCACCACTCCGCCAGATCCAAGAACCAACACCACTCAGGAGACCACTTTTGCGCTTCAAATTCATAGTGGTCGTACCAGTTATCCTATTGATAAGTATGTTGGGTATCACTCTATCTCTCACTCCTTAAAAAAGCTTATCATGCTTCTGTTTCCTCTATTTCTATACGTAACAATTGTTTAGAAGCCACCTTGAATTCTCATTGGTTGAAAGCTATGGAGGAGGAGATGGATGCCCTCCAACATCAAAAGACTTAGGAAATTGTTCCTATCCCACACGGGCGTCACCCCGTTTGATGCAAATGGATATATACTACTAAGTTTCTACAGGATGGAACTCTTGATAGATATAAAGCGAGATTAGTGGCGAAAGGCTTTACTCAGATTGATGGAGTTGATTTCCAAGAGACATTTGCTCCTGTTGCTAAACTGAACTCAGTTAGAATCTTTTTGTCAATTGTGGCTCGTAATTCTTGGACTCTGCACCAGCTTGATGTAAAAAATGCCTTCATCCACGGTGAATTGGAGGAAGAAATCTATTTAACGCCTCCTCCTAGCATGGATGTTCCTAAAGGACATGGGTGTCGCCTCAAGAAAGCCTTGTATGGTCTCAAACAATCACCTCGTGCCTGGTTTGCCAAGCTAAGTAACAAACTCTTGGAGTTAAACTTCACTCGTTGTACCTCTTATCACTCTGTCTTTGTCTACAGAAAAGTGGAATGTATCATTATTCTCATAGTATATGTGGATGATATCATTTTTACTGGAACTGATAATTGCCACATTACTCAAGTAAATAGGAAATTGGCTTCTGCCTTTGAAATCAAGGATTTGGATCTTCTTCGATACTTTCTCAGAATTGAGATCGCTCGATCCGCCGGGAAGATTATGATCTCTCAGCACAAATGTCTTAGACCTTCTCAATGAAGTTGAATATTTGGGAGTCAAACATGTTGATAGTCCAGTGGACCCTAATTATGACATTCACAAGGAAACTTCTCCAGATCTTGAGAGGAAGTTAGAATTTCAACGTATTGTGGAAAAAACTGATTTATCTGACAATTACCAGACCCGATATCTCCTTTGTTGTTAGCCTAGTTAGTCAATTCATGCACAGTCCTAAAGTTCATCATCATCAAGATGTTCTTCAGATCCTCAAATACTTAAAAAAGGATCCTGGAAAAGGTATTCTCTTTCATGACCATGGGCACCTTAAAGTCCATGGATACTGTGATGCCAATTGGGCGGGTTCTTCACTGGACAGAAGATCTGCGAGTGGTTACTCTATCTTTGTCTGTGGCAACCTTGTTTCCTGGAGAAGTAAGAAGCAAAATATTATTGCTCATTCCTCCACTGAAGCAGAGTATCGTGCCATTGCTGTCACTACCTGTGAACTCATCTGGGTTAAATCTATCTTGAGGGAAATGAGCTTCCCTGTTCTTGAGGCCATTCATCTTCACTGTGATAATCAAGCTGCGATTCATATTGCCAACAATTCTGTTTTCCATGAAAGGACAAAACACATTGAAGTTGATTGCCACTTTGTGCGGGACAAAATTCAGGATCAGTCTATTATTATGGTGTTTGTCATCTGAAGATCAACTTGCAGACACGTTCACCAAGGCTGTTTTTGGTAAATCTCTTCATTCATACTCCATCAGGCTCGGGATGCTGGATGCTTATTGATGCAGGACATGCGTCCCACCTTCCTGCCACCCTGCGACCCGGCATCACACCCCGGCCCAGGGGTCCCACCGGGAGTCCACCCGATAGGCCTTTTCAGGTCCGCGGCCCGTACACCTCAACCCATCCCCGGCCCCACCACAGGGCCGATAGGTTGTTGATCCCCCGACCTACTTGATATGATCCCCCGACCTCCTTGATAAGAATCATTCAGCGGAAGACTTATCACCAACTGAGCCAATCTGACGCAGGACGGTCATATATGACAGAGAAATAGTGAGTGAAACTCCTATGTGCAACCATGCATTAATCCGACGGTTTACTTGCAACAATGTATAAAGCAATATTAATTTGATTGGCCACAAAGAGTTAAAACTTTCAAATATAGAAACACGTTAAGTCGTATAAGTGCAAGAGTGCCAGAAAATCAAATACTATTTAAATGGGAGATTACAAAGACTAAAACAATTGAATGCAAACTTATAAACCACTATCTCTTCTAGTAGAGAACAAACACAAGACCCAGCGCTAGAAGAAATAGTAACACACCTTGAACTTTGCAAACTATGTAGAGGGGAGGGCTGTAGGTGCTGTTAGAGAGCTACCAGGGCTGATTTTCAGCACTTTGAATCTGGTTGGGGCTTGCAGCTCAATTGGTGATGAGAAGTGAAAGAACTATATAGTTAAGCGTGCTCGGGCTGGAGTAGTACCGGGATGGGTGACCTCCTGGGAAGGCCCCGTAGAGGCACTTAACTGGATCACTTCTCACCAAAGGGAGGCTGTGGCCACCAACAACCTGCCTGTGGGCTGGAGAGGGGTTGGGGTGCTTGGGCTGCAGCCCGGTAACGGTCGCCAAACGAGGCAGTCAGTGGACGTTGCCCCGATTGTAAGTCCAGGGCCTTGGGACGTTACAAGCCCGACTAGCGGAGCCACCTCGGGGGAAAAACACTTAGCCTCCCCGAGAGGTCTTCCGACCCTGCCGGCTAGCGAGAGCCCGGCTAGCGGAGCCACCTCTGGGGAAAAACACTTAGCCTCCCCGAGAGGCCTCCCTACCCTGTGGGCTAGCGAGAGCCCAGCTAGCGGAGCCATCTCGGGGCTAAGTACTTAGCCTCCCCGAGAGGTCTTCCGACCCTGCCGGCTAGCGAGAGCTCGGCTAGCGGAGCCACCTCGGGGGAAAAAACACTTAGCCTCCCCGAGAGGCCTTCCGACCCTGTCGGCTAGCGAGAGCCCGGCTAGCGGAGCCACCTCGGGGGAAAAACACTTAGCCTCCCCGAGAGGCCTTCCGACCCTGCCGGCTAGCGAGAACCCGACTAGCGGAGCCACCTCGGGGGAAAAACACTTAGCCTCCCCGAGAGGCCTCCCTACCCTGCCGGCTAGTGAGAGCCCGGCTAGCGGAGCCACCTCGGGGAAAAACACTTAGCCTCCCCGAGAGGCCTTCCTACCCTGTCGGCTAGCGAGAGCCCGGCTAGCGGAGCCACCTCGGGGGAAAAACACTTAGCCTCCCCGAGAGGCCTTCCAACCCTGCTGGCTAGCGAAAGCCCGGCTAGCGGAGCCACCTCGGTGGAAAACACTTAGCCTCCCCGAGAGGCCATCCTACTCTGCCGGCTAGCGAGAGCCCGTCTAGCGGAGCCATCTCGGGGCTAAGTACTTAGCCTCCCCGAGAGGCCTTCCGACCCTGCCGGCTAGCGAGAGCCCGGCTAGCGGAGCCACCTCGGCGGAAAAAAACACTTAGCCTCCCTGAGAGGCCTTCCGACCCTGCCGGCTAGCGAGAGCCCGGCTAGCGGAGCCACCTCGGGGGAAAAATACTTAAGCCTCCCCGAGAGGCCTTCCGACCCTGCCGGCAAGCGGAGCCACCTCGGGGGAAAAACACAGCCTCCCTGAGAGACCTCCCTACCCTGCCGGCTAGTGAGAGCCCGGCTAGCGGAGCCACCTCGGGGAAAAACACTTAGCCTCCCCGAGAGGCCTTCCTACCCTGCCGGCTAGCGAGAGCCCGGCTAGCGGAGCCACCTCGGGGGAAAAACACTTAGCCTCCCCGAGAGGCCTTCCAACCCTACCGGTTAGCGAGAGCCCGGCTAGCGGAGCCACCTCGAGGGAAAAACACTTAGCCTCCCTGAGAGGCCTTCCGACCCTGCCGGCTAGCGAGAGCCCGGCTAGCGGAGCCACCTCGGGGGAAAACACTTAGCCTCCCCGAGAGGCCATCCTACTCTGCCGACTAGCGAGAGCCCGTCTAGCGGAGCCATCTCGGGGCTAAGTACTTAGCCTCCCCGAGAGGCCTTCCGACCCTGCCGGCTAGCGAGAGCCCGACTAGCGGAGCCACCTCGGCGGAAAAAAACACTTAGCCTCCCTGAGAGGCCTTCCGACCCTGCCGGCTAGCGAGAGCCCGGCTAGCGGAGCCACCTCGGGGGAAAAATACTTAGCCTCCCCGAGAGGCCTTCCGACCCTGCCGGCAAGCGGAGCCACCTCGGGGGAAAAACACTTAGCCTCCCTGAGAGACCTCCCTACCCTGCCGGCTAGTGAGAGCCCGGCTAGCGGAGCCACCTCGGGGAAAAACACTTAGCCTCCCCGAGAGGCCTTCCTACCCTGCCGGCTAGCGAGAGCCCGGCTAGCGGAGCCACCTCGGGGGAAAAACACTTAGCCTCCCCGAGAGGCCTTCCAACCCTACCGGTTAGCGAGAGCCCGGCTAGCGGAGCCACCTCGAGGGAAAAACACTTAGCCTCCCTGAGAGGCCTTCCGACCCTGCCGGCTAGCGAGAGCCCGGCTAGCGGAGCCACCTCGGGGGAAAAACACTTAGCCTCCCCGAGAGGCCTCCCAACCATGCCGGCTAGTGAGAGCCCAGCTAGCGGAGCCACTTCGGGAGAAAAACACTTAGCTTCCCCGAGAGGCCTTCCGACCCTGCCGGCTAGCGAGAGCCCGGCTAGCGGAGCCACCTCGGGGGAAAAACACTTAGCCTCCCCGAGAGGCTTTCCGACCCTGCCGGCTAGCGAGAGCCCGGCAGCGGAATCGATCTGGGGCACTCCAGCACAAAGAACTTGCTACCTTGTCAGCCTCTCCAGAGATCAACCTGACCCACCATCTATGAGAGCCCGACAGCGGAATCGTTCTGGGGCACTCCAGCATAAAGAACTTGCTACCTTGCCAACCTCTCCAGAGATCAACCTGACCCACCGTCTATGAGAGCCCAGCAACGGAATCGATCTGGGGCATTCCAGCACAAAGAACTTGCTACCTTGTCAGCCTCTCCAGAGATCAACCTCACCCACCG
The DNA here is from genome assembly GCA_033032865.1 of Dactylorhiza incarnata. Taxonomy (NCBI): domain Eukaryota; kingdom Viridiplantae; phylum Streptophyta; class Magnoliopsida; order Asparagales; family Orchidaceae; genus Dactylorhiza; species Dactylorhiza incarnata. Next base: position 856,844 of record JAWHQI010000002.1, read on the forward strand.
TCTATGAGATCCCGGCAGCGGAATCGATCTGGGGTACTCCAACACAAAGAACTTGCTACTTTGCCAGTCTCTCCAGAGATCAACCTGACCCACCGTCTATGAGAGCCCGGCAGCGGAATCGATCTGTGGCACTCCAGCATAAAGAACTTGCTACCTTGCCAGCCTCTCCAGAGATCAACCTGACCCACTGTCTATGAGAGCCCAGCAGCGGAATCGATCTGGGGCACTCCGGCATAAAGAACTCGCTATCACATTAGTCATAATATTGTATGTAAGAAAAAACTAAGTATGGAAACAAACCATCGCACTACATGGACCTGATGGAGACCATGTCCTCAAACCACTGCAGGTGCAGGGCTGGGTCATCCTTGCCGGAGTAGTAAGACATCTCCGGCCTCCTGAACCCCTCTGGAACCGGGGCTGAGAGGATTAACTCACAAAAGGAGCTTCCCTCCCCGGCTCGGCAAGTGGTTCACTCTCGCGGAGTCGGCCCACCGATCTCTGCGCTTACCGGACTACCGAACAACTGCCGCCCGGGGAGGTCTCGCCAAATCGCCTCCGCTCGACCCTTTTTGGGACGGGGCGAGTGGGGGCCGGATGCCTCCCCGCTCGCCCTCCTATGGGGCTGGGCGAGTGGGGGAAAACCTCCTCCTCACTCACCCCCTCTTTGGGGCTGGGCGAGTGGGGGAAAGCCTCCTCTCCACTCCCCTCCTCTTTGGGGTTGGGCGAGTGGGGGAAAACCTTCTTCCTACTCACCCCCCCTTTGGAGACCGGGCGAGTGGGGGCCGGATGCCTCCCCATTTCCCTCTTGGGTCTGAGCGAGTGGGGGAAAGCCTCCTCCCCACTCCCCTCCTCTTTGGGGCTGGGTGAGTGGGGGAAAACCTCCTCCCCACTCACCCCCTCTTTGGAGACCGGGCGAGTGGGGGCCGGATGCCTCCCCACTCCCCCCTTGGGGCTGGGCGAGTGGGGGAAAGCCTCCTCCCCACTCCCCTCCTCTTTGGGGCTGGGCGAGTCGGGGAAAACCTCCTCCCCACTCACCCCCTCTTTGGAGACCGGGCGAGTGGGGGCCGGATGCCTCCCCACTCCCCCCTTGGGGCTGGACGAGTGGGGGAAAGCCTCCTCCCCACTCCCCTCCTCTTTGGGGCTGGGCGAGTGGGGGAAAGCCTCCTCCCCACTCGCCCCCTCTTCCCAGACTGCTGGCCGGGAGTGCTCTCGCCCATCTGCTGGGGTGGGACCTCCGGACCGCCTCCTCCACCTCCAGCCCTAAAGCTCAGCTTGAGATTTTCAGTGCTGGTCACTCTCCACGCTCACCGCACCATAATGTTGAAACCAAGACTTGAGACCAAGACTTAGTCTCTGTGGAGTTCGGGGTCCCCAAAAGAGGGGGTGACCTCACACCTACTTCTCTCAAGGGAGAACGCTAGGCCGAAGACTTAGGAAACTAGGAACAAGACCAAGGGCTCAGCGAGGAGGTCCCACCACATACCCGGAAGATCTTAGAGCGCTTCCCCTCCCAAGCCAATGCCGGGCTTGGGCACCTTTAGAGGCTCTCCTCACCCACTAAAGAGACTTGGGGAGAGAGAGGCTAAAAGAGAAGTCCTTCCAAATGGTGCCCCCCTGGTCCTATTTATAGATTTCTGAACTTGGTCTTCCAATAGCCACATTCTGGCCTACGAGATTACGAAAATACCCTCAAGTTTGGTCTGCCAACATCCAAATCCCGCCATTCCGAGGCGCTAAACGCAAACCGCTCCACTCTCCTCGGGGCTGGGCGAGAGGGGGCAGGCCGCCTCCACCCCTCGCCCTCCCACAAAGGGCTGGGCGAGGGGGAGGTCGCCCCCCTCCACCCCTCCCTCCCCCGCCCACACACACACAATGGGCTGGGCGAGGGGGAGGTCGCCCACCTCCCCCCCTCGCCCCCCCCCCCCCCCCCCCCCCCCCCCCACACACACACACACACACACACACACACACACACAAGGGGCTGGGCGTGGGGGAGGTCGCCCCCCCCCCCCCCCCCCCCCCCACACACACACACACACACAAAGGGTTAATTTTCTCGTAGACTCTACACGATCAAAGCTCTCTGGACAGAAAATTATGATTTTCCTATGAGTAGGATTGGGGCTTAATTTGTACCATTATTTGACATTGTAAACTTCTCTTCACTTGTCCTATGTTCTGACATTCTACCTTCTACATTGTACATGATTCCATATATTTGTCAGCTGGCCCGTTTTGTAAAATCTGTTTCACAAATACTAACTGCTAGATAAAATTTCATTGCCATAGGGTCATTGTCTGTCAATAATGCGAGCAGCCTCAGAAGTGAGAGAGCAAGGTGCAGTTGATGATCGTGACACTTTCCTACATGGTGTCCGTGATCTTCTCAGCATTTACTCAAGTAGTTTGCTGAACTTATTTTCTCAGTGCATGGAATGCGCTAGTTTGAGGCGTAGTTTTATAAACATATCTCGCGTATGTTCTTTGTAGATTCTCAAGCTACATTGCGATCTTATGTGTCAGCGCATGGAATTATTCAACAAATTTCAGCTGTAAGATCTGATTTACTTTCTCTCCAATTAGAACTTGAGAATTCTCTTCCTGAGGACCGGAGAAGATGTGTTAATGAACTGTAAGTAATTTCAGACATCTATCTGTACACCCAAACCCCACATCTAGTAAATGAGCTGTCTTTTTCATTATAATCCGCAAGTACTAATTTTTTTTTCGTTAAGCATTATATTTGAGCCATTGTGATGCGAAATTTTAAATTTTTTGCAGTTATCATTTGAGTTTTTCGCTGCCTTCCAAGGAGATTTTTTATTGTGAAAAGTTTTCTATTTCTTCAATAAGTTAATATTAATATGCTAAGTCATATGTAGGTGTTTTTTGTTTTGATGCCAATTAAATTAGTCCAATTATTTTCTGGTCTTTAGTTTGAATTCAAGGAGTATAAAAAAATACCAATAGTTAAAGCACATGATTTTCATAAACAATTAGCATTTGAAAGAGTGTTTCCGTCAACAGGTATGAAAGTTAGATGTCTAATCATATTTTCAACAGCTTATTTTGTAGTTACTTTGTCTCCCCAGACATTCATGGTAAAAGGTATCAAATGATTTTGTACTTTCAAATTTTCTATTTACTTAAATGCTGGTATAACTATTTTCCATTTAAACTTGAGAGTGATAAACCTTTCACATCCATTGTATTATTGTTGAGATATTAGTATTTATTATTTAAGTCTATTAGTATGTGAGTAAGTTTAGTCCCACATCGTGAGTCAAGTATTATGTGTCGTTGTAACTCCTATATATTACCCCCTATGTGGATGAATAAAACACCAAGTATTATCTCTTTTCTTCTCTCTTCCAACATGGTATTAGAGGAATTAAAACTTTTTCCTTCGTGAGCGCTCATGGGCTTTTTTTGTGAGGAGTCACTGCTTCTTTCGATCCCATCTCCTGTTGTCGCTCCTACCTCCGCTCTGATTGCGCGGTCCTGCTTCTCTAACGCGAGACGCTCTCGTCCGGAGAAGATCTCTTCGTCGGCGTTATTCCTTCAATTTCACTATTGCTTTCGTTCCCTGCTCGCATAGATCCCATCGCCCGGCTCTTCTTCCTGCTCGCATGCTTTTGCCGCTTCTGACATCGTGCCCCTCGTCGACAACTAATCCCGCCCAACGCTACTCTCTCGGCTCCCAACTCACTCAACGACATCTTCGGCCGACGTCGACACTTTCCGTCGCTGCTGGCTTCGTCGATCTCGTCGGCTGACTGTTGCTTCCATTGTCGCCGACGACAAGTCTCCTTCTCCCGCTGCTTCCTGATCTCGACGCTGCTTTCCGACGCAGTTCCTGGCGACGACAAAGGTTCTCTGTCGATTCTGCCGCTTCTTCCATGGAAGAAATCCTGTTGTCTGACTCCTTCCACGACGTGATCTCATCCTTTGGCGTGCTCCGGCCTCCAGATATGTGCTCAAGCTTCCCTCAGTTGATTCTGATCGCTGTCCTTGATGTCTCGGACGATTCCAGCCCCTGCCCCGTCGTGTTTCCGCGCACCAGCCGCTGCAGCCGCTTCCGGGGTGCCGATCTCTCGCCGAAGTTGTAGTTTTTGAGTGTTTCCAGTCATTTGTCTGTGTTTTCATTATTGTATTTGCTTCCTGTTGTTGTTATGCCTATATGCACGTGCTTTCCACGTGAGGGGAGTGATTGGGACGAAGGCGACTCGAATGATCTTTCCCGACCTTTCGCCTTCGTTCCACATGGCCTCTAAGCTTATGTCGTATGTTGTTATGCGTCTCCCCATATTTCTTTCGATTGGTCGTGTTGGGACATGACTGATGTTGGTGTTCTAATCTCAACGGGTTGTGTCGTGTGGGACCGTGTCTTGCAGGATGATGTTGTGTGGGACCGCCCTTTGTGCGGATTATCCCACGGATTATCCTCGGTTGCCCGTTTGATGATTTGCTCCACATCTTTTGTTCTCTTTCGCATGTTGTGTGTGTAGGTGTTGTTGGTTGACCTGATTCCAGCGAGTCCACGTCGTGTGTGGATCCTGCGTCATGTGTGGGTATGCGTCTTGTGTGGTTATGTCCGTGATTTGATTCCCCGGTTTGAAAGTTTTTCCCGGTGGCTCGTCTGATGTTTTGTCCCACATCGCCTACCTCCGTTGCTTTTATTTGATATGTCCAAGCTAGAGGTTTCTCCTCTAGCTTGAGGGGGAGTGTTGAGATATTAGTATTTATCATTTAAGTCTATTAGTATGTGAGTTTAGTCCCACATCTTGAGTCAAGTATTATGTGTCGTTGTAACTCCTATATATCCCCCCGCCCCCTACGTGGATGAATAAAACACCATGTATTATCTCTTTTCTTCTCTCTTCCAACAATTATCATGATTGCTTTCGGATAGGCACTTTGAGAGAATTTATACCTCTTGATCCCTAGATGGGATTAAGACTTCAAATTTCTTATGTACTTATTATGTTTAATCCAAAAGGTTTTAGATGTTGTACAATATAGTAGTGCCTAAAATGAACATTTATAACCCTTTACAGCTATGTTAAGCAAAGATAGCCTGATTAAATATGCATACTACTAAATCGTTTTATTCTCCTAAATCATCCAATTTATTTTTGGCCTTTCTGTTTTGTGAACTTTACTTTGGACTGAGTTCTATATGCTCTACGAAGATGGCCTCTTTATGTAAAGCATAATATGATATCCAAAATGAGCTCATCCTTCTATTTTCCTTCAAAATAATGGTAACAAGACATCATCTTTCTCATTACTGATAACCTTGATAGTGAAGAATGGTTAGACTTTTCGCGGGTATAAAGATCAGAGAGATATTAGATAGGTATTCCCTCATTTTCGGCAGAAAGATTAAGTGACTACCCTGTTTACATCTAGTTTTGTAGAACCAATGCCAAAATTGTGAACATGTCCCAATGTACTCTTTAATAATTTGAACATATACTTTTTGAGCCAATTTATGTTTCATTTGTAGGAATATCATACTTTTTAGCTTCTGGAGTTATGTAACTTTGTGAACTTAATGTAGATCTCAGTCCTCCATTTACAATTCATTATTTTTAAGTTGGTTGCATGGGTTATAAAATGGTAACAGTGTGGGCTTGCTGTAGGCCCAACGATCCACCTGTCTTCTCATTTTGGTTGAAAATATAGTCTCACATGTGAACTTATGTCGTCTTGTGAATTTAATGTAGATCTCAACCTTCTCCATCCATAATCAGTTTGTTTTGAGTTGGATGCATATGTTATAACATGGTAACAGAACACTCTTTCCATTGGCCCAATGATCCACCCTCGCGGTATCTAGTTTGTGTTAGAGGCCAGAGGCCCTACACATGGACGGCATACATAGAATATAATCCTACATCGGGAACTCATGTAGCATTATTCATTTAATATAGATATTTAGCCTCTCTACCTACAGTCAATTGTTTTTTAGTTGGATGCATAGATTCTGGCATGTAACTAATAGTTACGCCATATTGAATTATGTCAGTGTTGATGCTTAAAGTACATAGTATTTTCTTACTCCAAAATGCTAAGGGAGCATTCCTTTCTTTTGCTCTTTTCATTAACAGGTGCACTCTTATTCAAACTTTGGAGCAGCTTTTATTTGCATCATCAACAACTGCAGAACCTTTTTTAACTCCTTTGGTACTTTATTTCTTACATGGAATTATATATATGGGCTTTTGTTGTCTTATCATATCATGAATATTAATGAGAGTTTATCCAACAGCTAGCATGAAAACCTTGAATTTACTGTTTTTCACAATAATAAGGTTTCGTTCATGGGTGTAGTGTTTGACTAGAGACTGATTTTATACATTTATCTGTGAGATTGGTCTGAAATTCTTCTTTCGGTTGTTTCTAAAATCAAATAATTGTTTGTGCTATTAGGGATATATCATGATTTTCTTGTCACTGAAGTTTGTTTTGGCTTTAGAACATCCCTTGTCTGCATGTTCATTTTCTTCCATATGTTGAAAACCTGTTTACCAAACTTCTCGTTCAATTTTCTTAAAATCAATTAAGGTTTGAAATCTGTATGTATGCCTTCCAAGCACATGTTTTGACCCATGTTGTCTTAAAAGAAGTAAAAAAACTTGTGAAGTTAAACCATAGGGAAAGAGAGTGAGAGAGAGAGAGAGAGAGAAAGAAAGATAAATAGAGATATAGAGAAAGAGTGAGGGAGAGGAGAGAACGTGTTGTAATAATAAATCGAGAAATTAATTCAGCTTTATTATGAAATGGCTATAACGATGATATGCATTATTAAGCTTAAATGTAAATTGTTTCAAACCTTCTCTTATTGCTCCGCGGGCAATTCCGGTTTTTGAAGGCGACAACTATGACTTCTGGAGCATACAAATGTAGATCATGTTCTTATCATAAGGCTTTTGGGACATGGTGTAGGATGGTTACACAAAGCCTTCCCTTCCATCTCCCTGATCAATGTGGGATAAAATTTTTATCTAATAATTCTTGCAGTTGACTTTTCAATTCCGTCAGTTCTTTAGGAGCCATACGATACAGTGTCTTTGCTACCGGAGCGGCTCCCTCAACAAGATTAATTGTAAATTCAATTTCTCGTACTGACGGTACTCCTTGAAATACTTCTAGAAAGTCACACACCACAGGGACCGTATTCGGTTCACATGTCACCGTACTGGTTCTTTTAATCATGACCAATATTCCCTCACATCCCTTCCTTATCTTCTCCATTGCCTTCATCGAGAAGATCAATGTTTTTGATACTTCAATCATTCCTTTTAAGACGCTCTGCATTTTGTACAGTCTTCAGTTTCAACTTCATCGCTTCCGCCAGTGCACGAGCCATATCAGCTATTGGTACACCTGACCTTGCCTCACTTCTACTTTCTTCTATCGTACTTATTCAACTTATGGTTCTTCCTGTTGCCTTCTACTTACATAGACCCGGGAAGGTTCCTGCAATAGGCAAACTTACTTTAGAGGTCTAAAGGACACTTTCAAAATGTCATGATTTAATCATATTCCTCACAAAACATTTTCATTTAGTACTCGTGTCACCCAAAGGTTTATAATCGTGCTCTGATACCACTTAATTGTAACGACCACCACTTATTGGAAATGCCACAATTAAAAAAAATTCATTTCATTTCGTCAGAGGCGCAAGATTAGAATATTTAATGTGCATTAAATAAATATCATTGTTCTGACAGAGTACTAAAAGAAAAGTGTTGGACAAAAATGATAATTTCATTAAATATATTTTTACATGATACATGACAAGCCCTACATATGATACACAAAAGTTATGGCTTCAAAAAGGAAATACAACAACTACAACACTATATATATATACATCACATGTAGATGCGACTAATTTACATAAAATAAAACTCAAAACTCTCATTAGGGCAGTCTGGATCCTTGCAGCTCTCCCGGTGCATATCCAGTATCCTAAGCACAACCATAGTCACCTCCACCCAAAGGCGATACTTCTTGTCCACTTGCAATTTCTTCCTCTCATCTTTGTCGGGGGCCAAAATATCATTTGTCTATATTAATTTAATTATCTAAATAATTAGTCAAATGACTAAGAGAATTCTTACCTTCCCTACAAATGTGTTAGCAGCAGTTTATAATAAGGAAGTACATCATTTCTTTTTTATATTACAAGTTTATTTTCTTGTATCGTTTTGCATTATATGCATTTCATCATTTATTTGATCAATCATTATATTCATTTCATCATCCATTATATGTATTCCATCATTATTGAATTATCAGTTAACGTGTGCATTTCATTAATCATTGTCTTTTTCAGTTTTCTTTATTTGGGCAATTTTAAGAATAAATTTCATCATTCATTCATTACGTGTCTTTTGTTTAGCACGCTCACATTTTTCATATTCAGGGCTATCATCTAGCATGGTGTCCAATCAAGACTCCTAAATCTAAGAACATTCATAATATGAAGACATTCACATCCCACCTCCACGAGTTGGGTCAACCCTTAACATAGCTCATTACATCGATGCATTATTCATATCATTTTCATTTTAGTCATTCGTTCATTTCAGGTTTAGTATTTTAGTCATTTAAGGATATTACATTGTATTTTTAGTTCTCTTTAGAGTTTCAATATTTGTCCTTATCATAATTAAACAGGTAAGCAGTAAAACATCATAAGCAATATTAATACAAATACAGGAGTAAGAACTCACCCCGATCATTTATTTTCTCTTGTCCTTGCGATGATCATTATCTCTTCCTCCACGTGACGTCATGTTCTACACAATTTATTGTCTATCAGAATTTAAAACATCATACATTCAGTTTTCCAATTTCTTTCCGCTTACGTGTGGTTTACATTAGCGTGGGTTTTAAATCTCTAATGTCCTTAGGGGGTGGGTGTACTATGCCCACATTCTAATGCGCGCACGTCAAGACATTTACGGTATTCTTTCTCGTGTTACAAATATTGCCTCCACATTTTCCTTTACCGATTCATCAATTGCCCTAAATTCAGCCTGTCACAATTTATCGGTCGCAAGGAAATATGCTTAAGCTTCTAATTAATTGCACCTGACATCTCCATTTTTGGCTTCATAGTCAACCTAAGCTGATTAAAGCCACTAAATTAAATTGACGCCTTCAAATTAAGCTGCAAGCTAGTTGCATACCTCCTCTTAAAGCCTTTATGTAAGTTTAATTGACTTAAATTCCGCAAATTCAACCCTAAATGGACTATATAATGGCTACCCTTCCACAAAACCACCACTTTTTTCGTGAAATACATATATTTCATGCATAGCAACCCTTCTCTATCATTCGTGCTACATACGATGAGAAAAATTAGAATCCTACCATTAGGGTTTTTTGTTTTTAGATGGAATTGCGAAAGGAACGGAGGATTGATGTCAAAATTAGTTTCAGAAACTTTATTTAGCCTTTACATGAAAGGAAAGAAGAAAACTCCAGAAATCGAAACCTAAGGGTTTCGGCCCTAATCAATCCAAGTAAAATCATCACATATGAATGAAATGGAGTTGAGAGGGAGGGATTACCTTGCTATCGAAGGAAGAATCTTGCAATTTGGATTTGTTTTGAACCGTCAAGAGGCTTCGGCGTGCGTCGACAGTGAGGAGACTCAAGGTCTCTACGTGTGAAAGAAATGAGGAAGGTTCAACTTTTTCACTTTTATCGTGACCCAATTTCCTGTTCTGTGACACGCAGGCAGCGACCCAGCGTTAGTCACGCTAGTGGACCGGCTTCCTTGCTTAGTCGGTCCTTTATCCAGCCAGGTTCTTTGATTTAATAGGTGTTACTTTTCTGTTCTGTGACACGCAGGCAGCGACCCAGCGTCAGTCACGCTAGTGGACCGGCTCCCTTGCTTAGGCTCCGTTTGTTTTAGCTGTTACTGATCGAAAAGGAGCTGTTAGAGATGGAGTTTTAAAAAGCAGCTGTTTTTAGAAAATGGAGTTTGCAGCAGAAATTTTGTTTGTATAAAATGGAGTTTGCAGAGCTGTTAGAAAAGCAGTGCATAAAAATCGTTTGTTAAAAACAGACTTCTGTAAAATATTTTTTTTTAAATGCAAAAATACGAACAGCTCACGAAATAAAACAAAATAACAAAGTTAATCATCGGTAGCAGGTCCACTACTTGCTAATCACGCGCCGTTTGTTTCACATGAAATAATGAATACATAAATAGTTTAGATTCATCACTTATCGTCAACATTATAAAGTATTTGTATTGAGGGGTGCACACAAAATCTCTGGTAGCCACCACAGTTCTAAACATTAATTTCATTTTTCTTCCAACTCTGGAGGTATTCCTCCATGTCGAAACTTCTTCGCATTTGGCACCGCCTAATTACAAAAATAAAAATTAGGTACATATAATAAATATTGAGATTTTTATATAAGTAATTAGTAAATTCACCTTTATTCGCTCATCCCACCACTCATCTGATGCATCTATAGCTTTTCTCGAAGAATTCCAACCTAGTCTAGTCTCCCTGCGCTTCAACTCATGCCATAATTTCTATTCTTTTTTCAAGTGATCCCATTTTTTTTCATTTGTACCTTATCGTAGGACTTTCCAGTTTGCTCGTGGAATTTCATAACCCCTCTTGTCATGCTAGACCAAGACCTAGATGAACTGCATATAGCTCCGCCGCAGTAGGCTGATGAGTTCGAAGCCCACCCTTAGGCTCCAAAGCAACCTGGATGAGGCCTTGGGCGGCGCTACGTGTATGGTTCTTTAGCCCACAATTGAACAACTGATAGATTCTCATCTAGCCCTTAGAATCTGTTGTGAAGCAGGGTTTTCTATTTGCTCGCAGTTCACGTTTGATATGGATGTTTCAATTCTTCCAGTATTCTAACCTCTTTGAGTAGATGTGGTTCCCTTTTAATCATTTCCAAGGCGCGTAGCGCCCAGGAGCTCAACTTACCGAAGATGTTTTTTTAGACATGTATGTTTCCTTTGTTGATATGGTCTTTCATTCTTTCTTTTAGTGTTGGTGCCATGCACCCCAATTATGGGCTCCAGAGTGTGTCGTGTAGGCGAGCATACCAGGAGATTTCGGGGCTTCTTCACCCAGTCAGGCTTCAAAGTCAGAGTCGGAACCTAGACTTTTCTTCTTATTATTATTATTACTTTTCTCTTTCAATATGATAACGATAACGAGAAAGATGTCAAGATGGAAATTCACCGATCCATCAAATTGGTACAAGAATTGTACAACCTATTGTTTAGATTGCCAGAAGGCGATCACAGTGGTATAAAGTTATTCGGATATTGAGTAGGTACTGCATTCTTTTTTCAATGAGTTGAAACAACCATTTTTTGGGGTCCATATATATCAATCGCCACTTCGCCGGGCATTCTCTTCTTGATCACCGGATATTGAGTAGGTGAGCTTATAGAAAGAGAGGCTATGCTCATGGGCGGAGTTAGGAAAAATGGAGATAGGATCCGCCTGATAGAGAGGACTGAGAAGGATTTCCTGCTAGCAGCGGTTCTTCCATACCAACTTAGCTGCCCGACGCTATGTGCCAATTGCCATTTAGCTAAGAAACCCGTGATATGGTTGAAACTACCTGTCAGCGCACAAGCGTTAATTTGCATCCAACATGGTGTTGGACGTACCATCTTTCCAAGAATTCTGCCCTACACAATCTCAAAAGAAGCCTGAGATTGCTTGCAAACAGAAGTTAATGAGCGAAGGAAGATAATTACCATTAAATTTCAAACTGCGTGGAAGGATTTTGATAACATTGTCATGAAAGAGGGTGAGACAACTCAAACCTTCACCTCACGAGCTACCATTATTGATAAAATCAGAAGTTTAGAAGATGAGATTATTGAATACAGAATCGTCTCTAAACTCCTGAGATGTCTCACATCTAAATACGATCATCTTGTTGCCGCAATAGAGGAAGCAAAGGACCTAGCAATCCTGACCTTGCTTGAACTCACGAGCTTGCTACAGACCCATGAAGATCGCATGAAAAGGTTCGAGTTACCTTTGGAATAAGCTTTTCAGAGCAAGTCTTCCTTCAAAAATCTAGGGCTCCGTTAGGATCGCGGATTTTGGTTTTGAAGAATTGGAATTCAGTAAAAACCAAAACCAGCAGGTTTTAGTTTTCCTGAATTCCAATTATGTTGTTCGACTGCAGAAAGGTTTGAACTGCAGGAATTGGAATTGGGCAATTCTGTTGTTCGGTTGCAGGTTGTAATTCATCCATTGGAATTGGGCAATACTCTTGAATCTAACGATGAGCCTTCCCAACCAGGTAGAACATAGACAAATTTCATCTGGTTGTCACAAACACCTAATACATTAGTCGTTATTGCTTGCTTCTGATTTCTGTATCTTCCATGATCTCTGGTGGGCCAGTTACTTGAATATGTGTACCATCTAACGCACCATGCAGTCCTCGAACCATCTCCATCTACGGATCGATCTTGTTTCCGGCAACTTGATATAGTCCCTAGCTAGCTTCAACATTGCGCTGAGCACAATATTGAAGTGTCTACTAATAGTATTCATAGAACGCAGATATGTAAATCCAACATCGCAGAACTTCTTGTTATGTGCTATAACGTATAAGAATAGTCCAACAGCTTCTTTCACCGGCACATATTTGCTTTCATGCACTAAACCTCTACTAGACAATATGTAGCATAGGCATAGCTCGCCAAATGGTTGTTTACCCGTACGCAACAGGTTGAAACAGTTCACTTTTGGACCCTCATATATGCGTCTAAGTAATGAAGACCGTAGTGTAGTATTCACATCATGGTCTACGGGTTCCAGAGGAATATATTCTAATGTCGCCTATGTAGCACCGAGTGCTGTGAGATTCCCGCATTTCATAATATATTCTTTTATTAGTTTCTCTCTCAACTCGGCTGGATTCATCTAGCATTTAATAATGAAATATTAGTACACAATTCCGTGCTATTATGAACCAAAATAGTGTATTTTGATGGATTTCATGTAAAAGATGATATGACAAATCAAATCTTGCAGACTATGTTGTAAATGCTAGTAATATGCTCCAAAATAAAATATGTTGTAAATGCTTCATCAGGAGACACCATCTCTAACATAATGATGTCTTCCAACAAAGTCTTCCCTTTTCAGTTTCAAGAGGCTGACGTGATGACATTAAGTTGCCGGAGTCATCCCTTGATCACACTATGACATCAAAAATTTGGTCATCTCAATCTCTATTCTCTAAATCAGCTTGCTTCCAATAACATGGTAATTGGTCTGCGTACCATTGATACAACTAGCAAAGTTTGTGAAGATTGCATGGAAAACATCATCACTTGTCGTTACCACAACAATTGAGCCACAAAGCTACCACCTTACTGGAATTGATTTCTGCAGATTTACGGGACTCAACTTCTACTCCATCACTCTCAGGGAAAGGTATTATCTCGCATGATGTGGGCTTCCTTTCTTAAATCCAAAGATCAAGCCTTCAATCATTTCTCAAATTCAAAAATATGGCTGAAAAATGATGTGGTACTTCGATCAAAACCCTGAGAACTGATCGAGGGGGAGAATTTACGAGCCATTAGTTCTTAACATTTTGTGAACATCGTATGTTCGTGGTAGCAGCTGCATTACTAACTTTCAAAGAGACCATGATGATGGAATTCATGATGACTGATCTTGGATTGATGAAATCTTTCTTAGGAATTCAGCGAAAGCCGAGACCATGAGGAAGGAATTATTAGGAACTCTTGTAGAAGTATAAAATGCAAGATTGCAAGCCTATGTCAACTCCCATTAAACCTGGAGAAAAATTGATGAAGAATAAGGGAGAAGGAACGGTGGATGCTAATAGCTACAGAAGTTTGATCAGGTCATTAATTTATCTAACCAAAACAAGGCCAAATATTGAAACGTTGTGAGTATAGCTTCTCGATATATGAGTAATTCAAATCAAGATTGCAAAACGAATCCTTCCTTACCTACAAGGAACTGTGAACTATGGGATTCATTTCAAAACCAACAGAAATGAAGTTGTTAGTCGGTTATTCCGACTGTGACTAAGGCAGTTGCCAAGATGTAGAAAGAGCACGGGCGGATTCGTATTCTTCCTAGGTGAGTGAGAATCATATTTCCTGTTCAAGTAAAAAACAACCTATGATTATGGTGTCTTCGGCGAAAGCTGAGTACATGTCCGTAATAATTGTTGCGTGTGAAGTTGTATGACTCAGAAGAATACTTAAGGATCCGCAAGAAGAAAAACTGCAAGCATCGATATTTACTGTGATAACATCTCGGCCATAGCAATGACCAAGAACCCTGCTTTTCACTGCTGATCAAAGCATATCGAGCTCGGGCATAATTTCATTCCGGAACTTGTTGAAAAGGGGGAAGTCCAGATTAGGGATTGCGGAACTGCCGATCAAGTCGCTGATGCATTTACTAAAGCCACCAAGGACATTTTTGTAAAATGTTGGAAGTGGTTAAAAGTTTATAATATTCTAGATTCAGAGGGGGTGAAATAATAATGACCAAAATTAATTCAGCTGTATTATGAAGCAGTTGTAACGATGATAGACATTATTAAGCTTAAATGTAAAATGTTTTATAAATCGATGTAAACGGGCTTTATTACAATAAAATCAAAACTCATATGTAGCACTTTATGTGTGTGTGTGTAAACACACAAATAAAATGAAAAATCAAAACTGCACTTAGCCAAAGAATTCTCTTCTCCCTCGTTTTTCTCTGTTTAGCTCTGTTTTTCTTTTGACTTCCTCATTTACCCAGAGGGAGATACCAATATGTGTGTGAGGGAGGAGAGAGATGGAGAGGCGATGAAAGAGGGAAGACAGAGATAGAGTGAGAGAGAAAGATAAATAAAGAGAAAGAAAGAGAGAGGGAGAACACAGGATGTATGAGGGAGAGGAGAGAGATAGAATGACGTTGAGAGAGGGGGGAGACAAAGAGAGATAAAATTAGACAGAGAGAGAGAGAGGCAAACAGAAAAAGGTGGAGGGTGGGAACATGTTATGTTCAACTTGTACCAGTATTTGTATAATTTCATTTTGAAATCTTAATAATATCAACATGTAGCAACCCATTTTGACAGCTTTACAGGAGGTTTAGTTCCCAAAGGAACTTTTTCTCAATATTGAGCTTTTAATATTGTATTTTTACTGTTGTCTTCATTTATATGTGATTATTTATTTGTAAGTTTGTAGGAAGCCTTCTCTAAATTTGCACGGAAGTATTATTTTAATTCGACATCGAATACATGAAAATATTAGCGTGAATGCGAAGTGGTATCCTCTGGCTCAAAAGTTTCATCTTTCGAGCTAAATATCTTTGCTTCTCTCAACATTTATTTAAGAATTATTTTCTTTTATTATTCATCTCCATATAAAGGCTGACATTGATTTACTTTTCACCTAAATTCTATTTTTCTTGCTATTGATGATAGCCTTTAATGCGAGAACTAGAAGAAATGGACAAGGTCAACTCACAACTCTCTGTTTTTGTCGAAGAAGTAACAGAGGCACACCAACAGAAAGTTGAGGTACTTGCATTCATTAATTAATATTTATTTCTCAAGATATTCAAGTGGTTTATTAAAGAATCAACAATTAAAAATTGAGGTGCAACCCCGCATAAATTAGTTCTATTATTGGTTGTATGTTTTTGGTCCAACAGTCTATTTAAATTGTATTTGCTATACCAATTAAAAAGCACTTGCATAAATAACTTAGCACTAATATAACAACAGCATTAATTTTATAATATTTATAAAGAAATATTAAATACTCATGTTTCAATGCAAATAATCTGCAATATTTTTGTTCTAGGCAATAGAATCATGAATCATTTATCTAAGAAACCCATGATGTAATTGAGTAATGTAGAGAATGAGATAACCGATACCCCTATAAATGAGATGAACATTGAAGATGAATTTGTGGCTCACTCGAGAATGCAAGATAGTTGGTTACCCGATGACGAGAATCAGCTTGTACTTAATCAAGAATCATGAGAACTGGCCCAATTAATCGATTTGGTTTGTTTCTGATGAGTTGATGGAGATCGATGGCACCACTTTTAAGTGATTTACAAGATCTATGATTTTTGGATCATCAGATTGGCGATCAAAGACCTCCATTGTGTCCGTCGCGGTTTCTTATATCCTTATACATTTTTTAATTTTCTGAGGTGTATTTTGAAAGCTAGGTTAAGTTATCTTCAGACAATCATGGCCGTCAGATATACTTAACCTAAATCCGTCCCCTTGTTTTATTAGGTTTACCGTTCAGGGGGATCAATAATTTAGGGCTTCCAAAATAGGGTGCCGCTAGGTCACTAGGGTGTCGCTAGGTCATTAGGGTGTCGCTAGGTCACTAGGGTGCCGATGCCCGAGCCCCCTGGTGCCGACGCCCGACCCCCCTGGTGCTGATTCCAGGGAGCAACACGACTGCCACACCACTTACCTTTCACCTCCAGCCTCCAACGACCTCGCCGGAACATTGTCCAGCCCTCGACGTCTAGTTTCGATCCGACAACCACTTTCCTTGTCCTTACTGACACCGACATCCACACTTCCTGCGACAACCATATCGCAGTTTTCCTCCAAATTGTCTCCTAGCCCCCTAACGACCCCAACCCTACTCACGACTACCACTTACGCGGTCGCCCCTCGAGCCACTGTTTCTCCCCTGTTTTGCCTTTTTAACATCATACCTCCCCCCTCCAACAGCACCCTGCCGACCACCCCGCCCTATTAGCCTCCCATTTTGGCTCCTTCATACAGCCACCAACACTTCTCCTTACCTACCTGACCCCTCCCGCTCCTTTACCCCCTATTTGAGCCTCCTCACAGTCATCCCACCTCTAGTGGAGTCAGTTCACCGCTTTGATAGCCCCCACAACAATATTCTCCCTTCTGACTAGCCATGGCTGCCACCACAGGCAATGATTACTCAATGAGTTTACATTATAGTTTCATTTTCTTTTATATTGTACATGTATTCTCATTTATTGCTAGCAATTTTTTCTCTGATCATATTTGGCTAAATTTATTTCATTGATGTGCATCTTCTATTTTCCTTATGCTTTAATTTTAATCACGCTCAACAACTCGTAATTATTGTCTGCTTAAATTGTAATGTGTAACCAATTACTACACTTGCACTAGATTTTAAAAGTGATGTTGTTTCATTGATTGTTACTCAGAAGTAATTGCTTGTTTGAGTAATCGTATTTTCATCTCATTAGGGTTTATGTTGTGAGCATCCTGTTCATTTAATTTTGTGTTTGATTGTATGCTTGTCCTCACATCTTTATTTTAGGTTTGGTCATAGATCCATTGAGTTTGTTCGTGATTGTTTGCAATGCATATAGGGCATCGTTCTTACGCCGTCTATAGATTTGTCCCGCGTCAGTTGGTATCAGAGCTCCAGGTTTGGGTTTTATCTTGATATACAGTAGTAGAGTCTATATTCATTGATTGCTAGTTATCGTCGTCATCCCTTTCTTTTATTTGAGTCTCCCAAGTCCATCTATACTCGATGTTATAGAGCCCCTCCTGGGAGATCGCCATACTATTTCGATGATCATCCTCAGCTCCATGCTCGTAGATATTGTGTTGACCCATCGACATGATTTAACTATGTCAGGGACGTTGACTATGATGTATCATTTCAAGGATTTTGAGTATAGGTTTCTGGTTAAAAAATAACATTGTTAATTAATGAAACAGAGAAGCCATCTACATATTGTAGCGGGTATTACATTAAGTTAAAAAAATAACAAAATAAATACTCCTAACACCTCCCTCAAGTTGGGCATGTAATATTATTCATACTCAACTTGTTAATAAGACTTACAAATTTTTTTTGCGCAATCCTTTAGTAAAAAAATTTGCATGTTGTCACTTCGAGCGTTTGAAAGGAGTGCATACAACTCCTTTCATATATTTTCTTTAATGAAGGGTCGGTCAACTTCGACATGCTTGGTGCGGTCACATTGAATTGGGTTATGAGCAATGTTGATTGCAGTCTTATTATCATCAATACAAGTTGAAGGGTTTCCAGTAAATCAACATTATTCATGAGAGTACGAAGCCACATCCCTTCACATATACCATGAGCCATGGCTCTAAAGCTTCGGCACTAGAGCGAGCCACTACAGGTTGTTTCTTGCTTCTTCAAGTGATCAGATTGGGCCCAACAAAAGAACAATATCCTGTTGTAGATCTCTTAACACCAACTAATCCAGCCCAGTCAGCAACAGTATATACTTAAATCAAAAGGTAAAACTAAGGAGAAAAGAAGACCCAATAAAAAGGTAAGGGGATGATTGCCAAAAGCTGGAGTGGATCTGAATCTAAGAAAGACTCAAATGAAGAAAGTAAAGATCATTCAAAATATTAAGTTATCACTGTGTCAAAATAGAATTCCTCTGATAGGTGAGGTTTTCAAATACTTCAAATTCTTTAGACAACATCGAGATGTCTAACCTTAGGAGAATGCATATATTGACTTATGGGTCCGGAGGAGGGAGAAAGCCGAAACCAGTTACGGCGCGCCGTGTGTAAAGCGGATTTTAGACGAATATATGGAATTTATCGGACGATAATCCCTATAAAACTGTACCACCATCATCTTCCCCGTTACAACCGGGGAGCCGACCCAAAATCGCTATCACATATCGCTCTCTTAGAAGACTAATTTAATATTCTAAGACTACCTCTCTTCAAATATGAAAGCAAAATGTTGTTTTTGTCGGTGTAGATTGTGAAGCATCACCAGCATGAGGTGGGATGGGAGCGGCACGTATTCGTTGATTTCTTCTGCAGTCCTGACCGCCTCCGGAATCGTGTCCGGGAACTCACCGCACGTGTGAAAGCTCTGCAAAAATAGCTTTTCTCTGTAAATTATTTTCTCTACTCTTTTCTACTTCGCGCACTGCTATTTAATGTCCATGTTTTATTTAATATTTCATAACGAAATTTTGTAAAATCTAAAACTATCTCCGATGGCATGAGACATTATAGATGTATTACACTTTTTCTGCATTTTATTAATATTCTTAACGGAGCGTAATGATGCAGCTTTCTTAGCCATTTATAAGGTGGAGTTTATTTTCTTTTATTATTAATTATCTTAATCTTTTTTTTAGAGTTAACATAATTATAGGTTGCACCCTGTGTTTTAAATTTACAAAAACATTTTTTGTAGGTTTATTTCTTAAAAATGCGTGCACAAAAATATTCCCTTTTGAGGTGTTGACTTTATGGGGATATTTTTAGGGAATTGTTATTGATATCTCATAAATGGCTATTTGTAATTCACGGCTATTTGTACTCAAATAGGATATTTGTATCTATACTTGATAATCGTATTCATACATGTTACTCTTAAAAATAATTTTTTTGTCATAAATTGCGTCAACATAAAAAAATTTGTCAACCATTAATAACATCTAATTAGTTTTTTTGCACATCTTAATAAACATTCACTTAATTAACATCAAAAAATATTTCACTCAAAAAAATACATATTGTGTTCTCATGTTTCTGGGAGCAAAAATTTACAAGGTTGATGGCAAAAAATGCAAAATCTGGGAGCAAAAATGGCAAGGTCGACGAGGGTTAGGACACATCCACAAAATAGGGGAGGGAGACGGGTTAACTTATGTCAACGTCCAGGCGAGCGGAAGGCGTGGCCGGCTGGCGAGGAGGGGGCGCCGGCGAGGAGGGGGCGCCGGCGAGGGAAACGATGATCGGGGGAGGGTTTCTCGGGCACACGTGAGAGAAGGGAGGGGGAATTGTGAGTACAAATAAAAAATTTGGGGGGGGGGGGGGGGGGGGGGGGGGTTAAATTGAATAAAAATTTGATGTAAATGAGTGAATATCCATTTATGGGGTATGAATAACATTTTCCTATTTTTATGCATGTATGTTGTGAAATATAAACTTACCAAACAATTTTTTTCTAAGGATGTTAGCTATAATCATCTTTTTTTATATATACAAAAAAAATTACATCCTTACATAAATAATGGGAGTTGTTAAAGGCACCGCAGTTTTGGCTAGTCGCACTGTATTTTCTCATAATTTTTTGTGTCTTTTGAAAATACGTCTTGTACATGAATTTTTAGGAAAAGTGTTCAACACTAAAGTTCTAGATTTCGACGAGATCTACAACTTTCGTGTTGAACATTTTTTCTAAAAATGCATATACAAGACGTACTTTGGAAAACGCCCAGGTTTCGCGCTTTTTGGAAATACGTCTTATACATGCATTTTTAGGAAAAGTGTTCAACACAAATTGTAGATCTCGTTGAAATCTATAATTTTTGTGTTGAACACTTTTTCTAAAAATTCATGTACAAGACGTATTTTCAAAAAGTGAAAAATTAGGAGAAAGTGCGGTGCGACTAGCCAAAACTGTAGTGCCTTTGACAACTCCCGAAATAAAGAGAGGAACTTGACAGTTAAATGGAGAGGATTGCTATCTGGGGGGTAATCTATAATTTATCAAATTTACAGGGGGTGTCCTTGTAAACAACACTATTTTCTTTTAATTTAAAAACTATGTAAATGGCGAGCATGGGCGAGTACGCACGAGTATGTGCGAGAAATTTCCTAATACTCGCCAGGTGGGCGACCAAAGCGGATACTCGCCGATGCCAGGCGGGATTCCCCTTAATGTCGCGTAGTCGCCGGACAAGGTTTGGGCTATAAATAGCCCCCCTACCCTTTGGTTTCTTATAAATAGGACCACAAGGGCACTTGGATTGTCTTCTTTTGGCTAAGCTTCTGAAACACTATTTTCGAAGGTTTGTCCCTCGAGTTCTTGACCGTCGCCCTCGACCGTCATCCTAGTTACTCGCCAAGTTGGTGCCTTCCTCGTACCCTGCTCGACCATTTTTGGTTGTGGAGGGGAAGTCTCTTTCGAGCTTCCGGGTACGTGGGGGACCTCCCTGCCGTAGCGCCTGGGGTCCTGCTGTTCCCGTACTAGTTCCTTCGTCGTCGTTGTTGGAACAACCCTATTACTGATTTGGGCGTGGATCACTATCTATTGACTAGGATAAAGTTGACCCCAATATATAGTCAATGGGTCAAGAGTTTAGGCTGTTATAACTCAAGAAAGTATTCAAGTTCTGCGTTCGACGAACTACATACTGCGTTCGACGAACGGCTTGCACTCTGCGTTCGATGAACGGCTTACACTCTCTGTTCGACGAACAGCTTACATTCTGCGTTCGACGAACGGCTTGCTCTCCAGCTCTACGCTCTCAATTCTCAAGCCAGTCTCAACGGTTGACGAACTTGTCTCAGCGGTCGGCGATTTTATCCAGGCTCAGCGGTCGACAATTTTATCCAGGCTCAGCGGTCGACGAAATTATCCCGTCTCAGCGGTCGGCGATTTTACTCAGTTCAGCGGTCGACGATTTTATCCAGCGGCTCAGCGGTCGACGAATTCGTCCGTTTGACGAACTCAGTCTGCGTTCGACGAATATCTTCAGATCGACGAACACAGCTCTGAGATCAACGAATCCAATTCTGTTCGACGAACTTGTGTCTCAGATCGACGAAAATTTCTCTACAGCAGATTTAATTTTAGAAGATCAGTCATTCTATTTCTCTGAACTCAGATCTCTTCTGCAACGGCTCTATTCTTCCAGATAAGTAAGGATAATATATTTCATTTTATTTTATTCTATTATTTCGAGATTATAGCCGTTGACATTTAGCGGAAAAGGACATGTTCATGGAAAAGGAAAAAGGTAAACGACGTATCAGATTTGCATTACAGGATATATATCTTCTGAATATTCTATTCCTTAAAATACGGGATTTGAATTTCAAATCTGTCAGAGATTTCAAAAGGGAATAAGGAAAGAAGATATACAGGATTATTACAGAATAGAATATACAACATATTACTGATTATTACAGCACAGCAATATAGAAAAGAAGAGAACAACCGACAGAGAAGAATACCATTCTTCAAAAAGTTACAGGAAGAAAAAGAAGAACAAAAGTTGTACAGATCATCTTCATCTTCTTCCTCAAGCAGCACTCACTCACTGAGAACATCATCAACATCTTCTCTCAGTATTTCGGCTGCAAGATCAGATCTTCAAAGAGCAACAATAATCTGAAGAACTTATTCTTACAGATTCATCAGGTACAGGAAGATCAATTTATTCAAGAGAAAGCTTCAGCCATCTACTGTCAAACATTTTATATCAGACATAGGAGCTTTACATCATCAATCCACTAGTCTTCTCTCAGAATATTGACAGAGAAGAACATATAACCCTTCTTATCCTATCTTGTACAGGGTTTTAACTCCCTTCAAAAGTTAACCCTTTGGTGATAGGGCACCTGAACAAAAACCTGTGGTTTGGTTAGAGCACCTGATCAAAAGCTCACTTGGTGTGTGGACACCTGATCAAAAACCCCTTGGTGATAGGGCACCTGATCAAAAACCTAGTGGATCCTACCAAGTGTGGTAGAAGAGTAGACGTACCCAGGTTTATTGGGGAACTACTATAAAAATCCTTGTGTCCTCTGTGTTGTGATTTTATGTGTGTTGTGTTGTGTGCTTTGTTTTGTTTTGTTTTTATAAATCATTATGCTATACACATATATATATCACTATTTTAATTCCGCTATAAAATTAAGTGAAAAGTTTTAATACTCTATTCACCCCCCCCCCCCCCCTCTAGAGTAAATCTAAGATCTAACATCACCTTCAATTGGTATCAAAGCGTGGTTGATTATATCAATCACTTTCAACTGATATCAATTGCACTTTCAGCCGTTAGTCAAGCCATCAAGCTCGATCGTTGGGTGAGTAGCCTCCAGCTGCATTGATCTGAATTTTGGGGCTAGGATTTTCCTGGCTTCAACACTTTGGTGCTGTGAGCGTGGATCGTAGCCAGAGGAAAGTTTGGTAAGAAAGCGAGATGGTCCCAGACGACGACCATAAGAGAGCTGTTGTTAGCTCGTCAAAAGGTGGCGAGTTCGTAACCAGGGCAGATTTTGAGGCATTCGTGCAGCGCATGGAGGATATCATGCGAGTGGCGCTTCTTCTTCAAGGGGAGGGGACGGCGACCTCACCCCATCGCGGGGCTCCGTCTGAGGATGGTGGACATCCTCGGCGAGCAGGGAAGAAGCATGTGGAGGAAGAGTCGGAGCGTCCAAGGAGGCCGCAGTTCTACTAGCAGAGTTCGCAGGGAATTCAGAGCGTCCAAGGAGGCCGTAGTTCTACTGATATCAATTGCACTTTCAATTGGTATCAGAGGGTAGTTGATTTTATATACAGGCTAACACCTGAATCATAAAGATCAATTAGATCTTAAATTTTTCTAGAGTTTTATTTTATTTTTGTTAAAAACTCATGGCACAGAACAAAGAATATTCTAGCACAAGACCTCCTATGTGCAATCTCAGTAAGTTTGCACTATGGAAGGCATGGATTAGATTGTACATGAATTCTATTGACGAGGAAATTTTTAATGTTATTTTGACAGGACCCCCAACACCTACAGCAGCAATAAGTGCTGAAACCACAACTAACAACAATGTTGTTCCACCACCTGAATGGACAGAAGCACATAAGAAGCAGAGAAGTGCAGATGCCAAGGCAATGAACATTTTGGCACAAACAATGTCTGATGATATTTTCCAAAGAGTTGTGGAATGCACTTCAGCAAGAGAAATCTGGATCTCACTCAACAACATGGTTGAAGGATCAGCTGATGAAAGAAAGGACATAAGATCTCACCTTATTTCTCAGTATGAGAATTTCAAAAAGGGAGAAAATGAAAGTGTAGCTGATATGTATAACAGGCTCAGCCTCATAATCAATGAGCTGAAGACCTTGGACAAAGTGACCTCCATCACTGAGGTCAATGATAAGATCCTTATGTGCTTCCCCAGCACATGGGACTCTAGGATCTAGCCAATCAAGGAAGCCAGAAGCCTTAATGAGATCTCCACTGAGAGCTTGTTAGGCAAACTCAAATCCTATGAGCAGCTCATCAAATCCAGGGAAGCTGAGCAATCTACTTCATCTCCAGCATCCAAGAAGGAGAGAAGCATAGCTTTTCAAGCTGAAGAGGAAGAAAAGGTTCCAAGAGATGAGGAGTTCATGAGCCTTCTAGCCAAAAGGTTCTACAAGACGGCTAAGAAGGACTTCAGAAAGAAAGATTTCAGATCAAGAGAAAAGCCAAGGTATGACAAATCAAATCCTAAGGAAATTATTTGTTATGGCTGTAGGAAACCTGGACACATTCTGCCAGAGTGTCCAGAGATTCAGAAGGAGAAGAGAAAAGAAAAGGAAGATAGAAGACACTCCAGCAAGTCTTTCTCCCACAAGCACAAGCATAAGGGAAGAGGATTTGTAGCTGAAACTTGGAGTGAGACTGAGTCAGAGTCTTCATCCAGTTCTTCTGATGATGAAGAAGAATCAAAGGAGAATGATCAGTGCTTGATGTCCATTTATGACTCAAGCAGTGAGTCAGTAAGTGCATCTTCATCCAGCTCTTCTGATGATGAAGATGATGAAGATGAAAAGAATTTCTGCATGATGGCTATCAATGCCTCAGCAAACAACTCAGATGAAGAAGAATCAGAATCAGAAGCTGACAATGATACTGATCAGGTAATCTCAAATTTTGATTTCAATTCAATTGAATTCAAAGATGAATTCAAAGTTCATTGCTTAGACTTAATTAAATCTGAGAAGAAAATAATCTCTCTCAGAAATAAGCTTGCTGAAATGGACAAATTAAGTGAAGATAATGTTATTCTTAAGAAAGAAATGGCTGCCTCTAGAGAACATATTATTCTCATTGAGAATAAACTATCCGAGGCTAAGAAATTTGAAGAATCCCTAAATGGGAGAAGCATCAAACTGATGGACATTACAAGCACAGTAAATGCCAGATTAAGTGGCAAACTAGGCTTGGGTGCATCATCAAGTGAGCCACCTCTGATTAAGAAAAACATACTTTCTACACCTATAAAATTCATTTCTGCTAAGAGCAAAGAGGTTGTAGATGTAAATAAAAACATTTCAAGTAAGGCTGTTAAGAATAAATGAATTCAGCAGAATTCGTCGAACGGAGCTCGACGAAATGAATTCACTTCGTCGAACGGAGATTGACGAACTCTGAAGCCAGATTTTCAGTATATTCATTATTCGAACGGCGCTCGACGAAAGCATGTCCATTCGTCGAACGGTGATCAACGAACTCAACCCAGTTCGTCGAACGGAAAATACACAGAAAATCTAAAAAATTCTTATTCTTCACATACTTTCAATCCTTTCACTTAATGGATAATACCTCCAAGGATATATCATCCACAAGGTTATAAGGACCAACCTGAAATATCTTTTATTTCAGAGTTTTGTGGTAAAATAAAAGGACCCAAGATAGTCTCGGTCAAAAACAACTAGTTTATTTTTCTGTTTTGCAGGTACACAGTTATCCAAGCAAGAATGAACAATGGTATTTGGATAGTGGCTGTTCAAAACACATGTCAGGGAACAAGGCCAATCTGAGCAACTACAAGGCAAAGCTTGGACCCAAGGTGATCTTTGGAGACTCCAACTGTGGACAAACCAAAGGCTATGGACAGATCAAAGTTGGAGCAGTGACCTTCAAGGAGGTAGCCTATGTCAAGGGTCTGAAGCACAACCTCATCAGCATAAGCCAGTTATGTGATGAAATTTATCAGGTAACCTTTAACCATTCCTTATGTCTTATTACCAATAATAAAAACATTAATGTGTTATCTGGTATTAGACATGGAAATATTTATTTAGTCAATTTTGACTCTGCCAATACTGATATTTGTTTATTTATTTCTATAAGTAAAACAAATGAATTATGGCATAAAAGGCTTGGACATATTAACCTTAGAACTATATCTAAACTTTCTAAGGACAATCTTGTTAGAGGACTACCTTCTGGTTCTTACCAGAAGGAAGGACTCTGCAGGGCTTGTCAATTAGGTAAGCAAACTAGAAGTAGTTTTAAATATTTATCCAAGAGTGATTCACCTAGGATTTTGTATTTACTGCATTTGGACCTTTTTGGACCTACTGCAATACAAAGTCTAGGAGGGAAGCATTACTCTCTAGTAATTGTAGATGACTTCTCAAGATTCACTTGGGTGTTCTTTCTTAGGAACAAGTCTAACACCTTCAGTGTTCTGACAGACTTTCTCAGGTCCATCAAGATTGAGTACTCTACTCTAGTTGCATTGATCAGAAGTGATCATGGCACTGAGTTTGAATCTCTTCTGATGATAGAATTCTGTGTAAAAGAAGGGATCAGGCAATGTTTCTCTGCTCCTAGAACTCCTCAACAAAATGGGGTAGCTGAAAGGAAAAATAGAACCCTTATTGAATCAGCAACTACATTGCTTGTTGATGCTCACTTGCCACTATCTTTTTGGGCAGAGGCAGTGAACACAGCTAATTATGTGTTGAACAGAAGCATGATACATAAACTTAAGGGCAAAACTCCCTATGAATTACTTAAGAATAAAAAGCCTAAGATTAATTATTTTAAGATATTTTGCTGTAAATGCTATGTGCATAACAATGACAAGAAGTATCTAAGGAAGTTTGAAGCAAAAGTTGTTGAAGGCATATTCCTTGGATATTCACTTTTTAGTAAAGCATATAGAGTTTACAACAAATCTACTCTTAAGATAGAAGAGTCCATGCATGTATCTTTTGATGAGACTAACATGTTAATTGAGGAGAGGAATACCACCTCTACCAAAAATATTTTGCAGGTACCAGCTCTATGTGAAGAGCTTAATGGACTAGATCTATAGAAAGAAGAATCACTACTTCCATCAACACAAAATCTTGAAGACAGTGAAGAAGAAGATCATCCAGATCTTGCTGACAAATCAAATCAAATGACACCTGAACAAATTCCCCAAGTGGATATCATTGCTGAACCAACTCCAACTGTTGACCACATCACAGTTAGAGATCATCCAATATCCCAAATCATTGGAGATATTTCAGCATGTGTTCAAACAAGGCATCAACTACACCAAACTCAGATGCACACTTATTTCCTATCACAAGTTGAACCTCAAACCATAAAAGATGCAGAACAAGATCCAAACTGGATTCTTGCAATGCAAGAGGAGCTCAACCAATTTAAAAGGAACAAGGTATGGGATTTGGTTCGAAGACCAAAAGGCCATCCAGTTATTGGCACCAAGTGGGTCTTCAGGAACAAGCTTGATGATCAAGGCAACATAGTCAGAAACAAAGCAAGATTGGTAGCCCAAGGATATTCACAGGAAGAAGGAATTGACTATGATCAGACCTTTGCTCCTGTTGTAAGACTTGAAGCTATCAGGATTTTTCTGGCCTTTGCTGCATTCAAGAAATTCAAAGTATATCAGATGGATGTGAAGAGTGCATTTCTGAATGGAGACATCAAAGAAGAAGTCTATGTGGAACAACCACCAGGTTTTATCTCTCCAACTCACTCCTCCTATGTATTTAATCTTAATAAAGCTCTCTATGGTCTCAAGCAAGCTCCCAGAGCATGGTATGAGACCTTAGCTAATTTTCTTTTGGAGAACAATTTCTATAGAGGCATAGTTGATAAAACCTTATTTTTCAGGATACATAAAAATCAAACCTTAGTTCAAATATATGTATATGATATTATTTTTGGCTCTACTGATTTAAATTTATGCAAAAGGTTTTCTAACCTAATGCAATCAAAATTTGAAATGAGTAGTATGGGTGAATTATCATACTTCCTTGGTCTTCAAGTGAAGCAGACTCCAAATGGCATATTCATATCACAATCCAAGTATGCCAAGGAATTAGTGAAAAGGTTTGGTATGTCTGATGCTTCCACCATGAAAACACTCATGCCCTCAAATGTTGTTGTTGATAATGATGAATCAGGGAAACTTGTTGATTAGAAAGTATATAGAGCAATTGTTGGCTCATTACTTTATTTAACAGCAAGTAGGCCTGATATAATGTTTGCTACCTGTATTTGTGCTAGGTTCCAAGTTAACCCCAAAGAATCTCATCTAATTTTATTAAAAAGAATTTTGAGATATATAAAGGGTTGTCCTAATCTAGGACTCTGGTATCCAGCAGCATCAGAATTTGAATTAACTGGATTCTCATATTCTGATTATGCTAGATGCAGAGTAGACAGGAAAAGCACATCAGGAACTTGTCAGTTTCTTGGTGATAGACTTGTGTCTTGGTTTTGTAAGAAACAAACATATGTGTTTACATCAACAGCTGAAGCTGAATACATAGCTGCAGGCAGTTGCTGCTCACAGATATTGTGGATACAAAATCAGCTCCTAGACTATGGTGTCAATCTAAATAATTTAATTATATTTTGTGACAATACTAGTGCAATATCTATAACACAAAATCCAGTTCTCCATAGTAGGACTAAACACATAGAAATTAGGCACCACTTTATCAGAAATAATGTGGATAAAAATAAAATTTGCCTACGATTCATTTCTACTGATTTGCAAAGAGCTGATATTTTCACCAAGCTTTTGGATGAAAAGAAACACATTTTCTTTATAAATCAGCTAGGAATGATAGATGGAGATTCAATCTGCTAAAAATTAAGTTTTCTACTTATTCCATTCTTCATCGAACTGAGATCGACGAAATCTAGTTTTTCGTCGAACGGAGATCGACGAAGTCATCAAGTTCGTCGAACTGAGATCGACGAAAACTCATTTTTCGTCGAACCCAGTTATGATGAAGCTTTTATTTCTAACCTGTCATCATAATCAAATATTTTATTTTAACTGAATGCCTACAGAAACTGCTTCTCTTTCTAGTTCCTTTGCACTTGATCTATACTTTATTTTGCAGGAACAGTAGCAATATAAACATTGCATCCTTCCCTACCTCCTCAAAAGTCCCTTCTTCTAGGGGCCTAGCTCCAGGTCTTCCTGAAACTAGGCAGGTGGAGATGTATTGAAGAAGCTCCTTCTTGTCAGGGGGAGATACTTTCCTTTTTGACAGGGGGAGTTGTTTTTTGAAGATGCTCAAGCTTCAAGAGGAAATATTGATGAAGAAGCATGTTTTCAGTTCTATGAAGAAGCTCCATTTGATGCAGTTTTTGCTCAGGGGGAGATATTCTATGAACTAGGCAAGGGGAGAAGCTTTATAAAGAACCTCCAGTCTCAAGGGGAGTTTCTCTCAGGGGGAGATGCTTTATGAAAGGGAAAGATGACTTATGAACAAGCTTCACACAATGCAAATTCAGATGCAGTGTTTGCTCCAGCTTAATGCAGATTCAGATACAACTTTTGATATAAAAGAAGCAACAGATACAGATTTAGATTATGATAAATTTAGGGGAAGCTGTTATGATAGATTCAAATTCTGATTGGTAGCCAAGCAGATTATGAATAATTCCTGTTAGAGCAGATATCAAATTCAAATTATAATGCTACAGTTCAGATCAACAAATTCAGAAAGCTGAAATATAGCAGATACAGTTCAGACAATATCAGAATTCAGAATTCAGAAAGTCAAAAGGTTTTTATTTTTTTTTCTGTTTTCAATTGTAATGTTTCAAAACTAAGAATATCATATTTTATATCTGATGAAATATTTAAAATCTATCAGATATATATGCTCTGTTGTTTTGTTATTTGTTTTGTTATTCAAATAATGTCCTAACCCAAATAGGGGGATATTGTTGGAACAACCCTATTACTGATTTGGGCTAAGATCACTATCTGTTGACTAGGATAAAGTTGACCCCAATGTATAGTCAATGGGTCAAGAGTTTAGGCTGTTAGAACTCAAGAAAGTATTCAGGTTTTGCGTTCGACGAACTCCATACTGCGTTCGACGAACGGCTTGCTCTCTGCGTTCGACGAACAGCTTACACTTTGCGTTCATCGAACGGCTTACATTCTGCGTTCGACGAACGACTTACTCTCCAGCTTGACGCTCTCAATTCTCAAGCCAGTCTCAGCGGTCGACGAACTCGTCTCAGCGGTCGACGAACTCGTCTCAGCGGTCGACGATTTTATCCAGGCTCAGCGGTAGACGATTTTATCCAGGCTCAGCGGTCGACGAAATTATCCCGTCTCAGCGGTCGACGATTTTACTTAGTTCAGCGGTCGACGATTTTATTCAGCGGTCGACGAATTCGTCCGTTCGACGAACTCAGTCTGCGTTCGACGAATATCTTCAGATCGACGAACACAGCTCTGAGATCGACGAATCCAATTCTGTTCGACGAACTTGTGTCTCAGATCGACGAAAATTTCTTTACAACAGATTTAATTTTAGAAGATCAGTCATTCTATTTCTCTGAACTCAGATCTCTTCTGCAACGGCTCTATTCTTCCAGATAAGTAAGGATGATATATTTCCTTTTATTTTATTCTCTTATTTCGAGATTATAGTCGTTGACATTTAGCGGAAAAGGACATGTTCATGGAAAGGAAAAAGGTAAACGGTGTATCAGATTTGCAGTACAGGATATATATCTTCTGAATATCTATTTCTTAAAATAAGGGATTTGAATTTCAAATCTGTCAGAGATTTCAAAAGGGAATAAGGAAAGAAGATATACAGGATTATTACAGAATAGAATATACAACATATTACTGATTATTACAGCACAACAATATAGAAAAGAAGAGAACAGCCGACAGAGAAGAATACCATTCTTCAAAAAGTTACGGGAAGAAAAAGAAGAACAAAAGTTTTGCAGATCATCTTCATCTTCTTCCTCAAGCAACACTCACTCACTGAGAACATCATCAACATCTTCTCTCAGTATTTCTGCTGCAAGATCAGATCTTCAAAGAGAAACAATAATCTGAAGAACTTATTCTTCCAGATTCATCAGCTACAGGAAGATCAATTTATTCAAGAGAAAGTTCCAGTCATCTACTGTCAAACATTTTATATCAGACAGAGGAGTTTTACATCATCAATCCACTAGTCTTCTCTCAGAATATTGACAGAGAAGAACATCTAACCCTTCTTATCCCATCTTGTACAGGGTTCTAACTCCCTTCAAAAGTTAACCCTTTGGTGACAGGGCACCTGAACAAAAACCTGTGGTTTGGTTAGAGCACCTGATCAAAAGCTCACTTGGTGTGTGGACACCTGATCAAAAACCCCTTGGTGATAGGGCACCTGATCAAAAACCTAGTGAATCCTACCAAGTGTGGTAGAAGAGTAGACGTACCCAGGTTTATTGGGGAACTACTATAAAAATCCTTGTGTCCTCTGTGTTGTGATTTTCTGTGTGCTGTGCTGTGTGCTTTGTTTTGTTTAGCTTTTATAAATCACTCTGCTATACACATATATATATCACTATTTTAATTCCGCTATAAAATTAAGTGAAAAATTTTAATACTCTATTCACCCTCCCCCCCCCCCCCCTTCTAGAGTAAATCTAAGATCTAACCTCACCTTCAATTGGTATCAAAGCGTGGTTGATTATATCAATCACTTTCAACTGATATCAATTGCACTTTCAGTCGCCAGTCAAGCCATCAAGCTCGATCGCTGGGTGAGTAGCCTCTGGCTGCATTGATCTGAATTTTGGGGCTAGGATTTTCCTGGCTTCAACACTTTGGTGCGGTGAGCGTGGCTCGTAGCCAGAGGAGGAATGTTTGGTAAGAAAACGAGATGGTCCCAGACGGCGACCATAAGAGAGCTGTTGTTAGCTCGTCAAAAGGTGGCGAGTTCGTAACCAGGGCAGATTTCGAGGTATTCGTGCAGCGCATGGAGGATACCATGTGAGCTGCGCTTCTTCTTCAAGGGGAGGGGACGGCGACCTCGCCCCATCGCGGGGCTCCGTCCGAGGATGGTGGACATCCTCAGCGAGCAGGGAAGGAGCATGTGGAGGAAGAGTCAGAGCGTCCAAGGAGGTCGCAGTTCTACTAGCAGAGTTCGCAGGGAATTCGGTTCCACGAGGCGGACGACCATGCGAGATCCCGTGATACTCTCCATTATGGCGCGTATGGGGGAGTTGCTCGCCAAGCTGATAATCGTCTCCTGTCAGGTGGGAGGAGCCCATTCTGCGATGAGATCCTCTCTGCCTCCGTTCCAGAGGAGTTCAGGGAGCCAGTGATGGCATATTACTCTGGGAGGGATGATCCCGTCCGACACCTCCAGTGGTTCGAGGATGTAATCTCCATCTGAATCATGTCAGAGTCCTTCAAGTGTAAGCTCTTCACCATCACTCTCCGTGGGAAGGCCAGGGACTGGTTCCACCAGCTGGCAGCTAGTTCTATCTACTGCTTTGAAGACCTTTGTCGAGGAGTGACGATGCGATTCACCATGGCGAAGGAGAGGAAGAAGGAAGCAATGACCATGTTTTACCCCGTGCAAGGAGCACGGGAGACGTTAGGGAACTACATCGACCGGTTCTAGGAGGAAGTATTAGACATCCAGGAGGTGGATGGCTTCACCCTGCAGCTTGCCCTGGCGTTTGGTCTAAGGGAAGGCCTCTTCAAGCTAGAGATCAGTCGGGATCCCCCATGTCCTACGAAGAGCTCATCGAGAGGGCTAATAAGTTTGTGCAAGGGGAGGCCTCTAACCGTGGCTTCCTGGCCAAGCTCACCAAGCTGACTAGGGAGGAGGAAGAAGAGGAGAAGGTCCTCGTGCCTAGGAGACGGGAGGAGCCCCGAAGGCAGGAAAGGAAGAAGCTGGGGGAGAGGAGAAGAGAGGAGCCCAGGAGGGCAGAGCCGAGGAGGCAAGAGGAGAGAAGACCCATCGTGGATCCAGAGCGTCGAGAGGAAGAAAGGGCCTTTCAAGTCTCCGTTAATAGGCCTCCGTGGAGGCCAGCAGGTCGGTCGCAGCGTCAAGGTCAGGGAAGGGGCGTTCCCCATAGAGAAGGAATTTTAATCAGCCAGAGAGGCATCAAGAGAGAGGAAGGGAGGAAGCGATGGCTGCTGCCCGCCATGGAAATAAGCCAGCCCAGAGAGTTCAGAGGAGGAGGCAGCAGGTGGAGGAGATCCCCCTCTACTGCGAGCTGCATCAGGTAGCAGGCCATGGGACGATGGATTGCCCGGATTTTTTGGAAGCCCGGAGAAGGTTAGCTGTTGGAGAAGTGGGAGGAGAGCCTCGGAGGCCAGAAGCCCCTGTCGAGCCGCTGGTAGCCCAAGTCGCCGCTCGAAGGAGGAATGAAGATAGAGTTGACCAAGGAGGTCGAGGAGAAGTCGTTCAGGGGATCGGAGGAGGAGGAGGAGAAGTTGTAAGAGTGATCCACTGGGGAGCAGGGTTGGGATCTTCCCGCAAGGGGAGTCTCCATCAGATCTACCGAAGGAGCGTCGCCTCAACCTCGCAAGCACCGCCCCCGTTGGAGGAGATCACTTTCTCAGAGGAGGACATGTTGGGGAATGAAAATCCCTTTCATGATGCCCTGGTGATCCAGGCAGCAGTGGAGGACTTCACAGTCGACCAGATTCTGGTTGATAACGGGAGCTCCGTGAACGTTATCTTCAAGAAAACGTTCGACGGGCTTGGAGTCGAGGCAGGAAGATTGATGGCCCCGGATGGTCCCCTCTTTGGCTTCTCAGGAGAGAGGAAAGAGGTAGAAGGAGGAGTGGATCTCCTAGTAACCCTCGGTGGCACCTTGCTCAAATGTCGGTTCATCATCGTCGACGCCCCAAGTTGTTACAAAGCGATCTTCGGGAGGTCGTTCATCAACATCTTCAAGGACGTCCCATCCTCCTACCATCAGTGCATCAAGTACTGCCAGGGAGATGTCCAGGTGAGGATCAGGAGTAATCCAAGAGACGCCCGCGAGTGCTACCTCAGTGCGGTCAGCACCATCAGCTGGATGGCTGACGCGGAGGAGCTGGAAAAAGCGCTAAAGGGAGCAGCCATTATGCTGGCCGAGCTTATCATGGAAGAGGTGAAGAAGTTGCTCGCAGCAGGCTTTGTGTCAGAGATCCAGTACCCAGGCTGGGTATCGAACGTTGTAATGGTGAAGAAGGTTGGGGGCAGCTGGAGGATGTGTGTAGATTTTTGTTGCTGAATAAAAGTTGCCCAAAAGATTGCTATCCCTTGCCTCGAATCGACGCGTTGGTTGATTCAGCCGTCGGTCTTTCTATAATGATCTTTCTCAATGCATTTTCAGGATACCACTGGATCTGGATGCATCCTCCGGACTGCCGCAATGTCTCCTTCATCACCGATGATGGCTGCTACAGCTACAAGATGATGTCCTTCGGGCTAAAAAATGCGGGAGCTACCTATCAGCGGATGATGGACCATGTGTTCAAAGAACAGAAGGGGAGGAACCTAGAAGTGTACGTTGACGACCTCTTGATCAAGAACAGGAGCATCCGGGAGCATGTGACCAATCTGGTGGAGACCTTTGCGACGCTCAAAAAGTTCAAAATGAGGCTCAACCCTGTGAAGTGTGTGTTCGGGGCAGGTAGGGGAAATTCTTGGGTCACCTTCTCACCCCGGAGGGGGTGAAGCCCAACCCCGACAAGGTTAAGGCAATCCTGGAGATGACCTCGCCAAAGACCGTGAAGGAAGTGCAAAGGTTGACTGGTCTTAGCCGATTCCTATCAAAGTTCGGGGAGAAGTGCTCTCCATTCTTCAAGACGCTTCGAAAGAATGAAGGCTTTGAGTGGTCCGGGGAATGCGAGAAGGCGTTCGAAAGGGTGAAGGAGAAGTTGACCCAGACACCTCTCCTTCAAAGCCCAAGGGAGGGCGAGGAACTGCTCATCTACCTGGGAGTAGGGGCGGAAGCAGTGAGTTTTGTACTAGTCCGAGAAGAAGTGAAGAAGCAGCTTCCCATCTACTATGTTAGCCAAGTACTGAAGAAGGCAGAGTTGAGGTATCCAATCCTGGAGAAGCTTGCCATCGCCTTGATGGTGTCGGCACGGAAGCTCCGGCCTTATTTTCAAGCTCACTCCATCCGGGTCGTGGCAGATCAACCTCTTCGAAGTATCTTAGAAGGGGTGGAGCATTCGAGAAGGCTGGCGAAATGGTCATTAGAACTCAGTGAGTTCGACATTTCTTTTTCGCCCCGGGTGGCGATCAAGGCGCAGGCAATGGCGGACTTCTTAGCCGACTTCTCGGTAAAAGCGGAGCCTGGAAAGGAAGATTCTAATCCAGTTCCTTGGAAGATGTTCGTGGATAGAGCTTCGGGCAGAAACTCTGTGGGAGTAGGCATCGTGCTTGTCAGCCCGCAAGGAACCAGGATCGAGCAAGCCGTTGAGATCCTCTTCCCCGTCACAAACAATCAAGCGGAGTATGAGTCCATGGTGGCAGGCTTGCCTCGCCCAGGAGCTGGGCATCCAGGATATCCGAGCTTTCACAGATTCAATGGTAGTCACGTCGCAGATTCGGGGAGAGTTCGAAGTGTGCGACGCCGTCTTGCAGAAGTACCTGGTCAAGGTGAAGGGATTGATTGGAGGCTTCCAATCTTTCTTCATCGAGCATGTACCGAGAGAGGAGAACTCGGCAGCGGACCGTCTGGCCAAGTACGGGCCAAGGGCTGGAGGAACTATCACGGAGTTATTTCAACCATCCATCGAAGAGGGGGAGATGATGAAGATCGAGCAGCGCCCTTCCTAGATGGATCCGTTCGTCGCATTTTTGAATTTTGGGCAACTCCCGGCAGGTGACGGGGACCAAAGGAAGTTCAGGTACAAGGCAGCGTACTATCTAGTGCATAATGGAGAGCTGTATCGTAAGACCATCTTGGGCCCCCTGGCCAAGTGCGTCTCTGAAGATGAAGTACCTCGAGTGTTGGAAGAGATCCACTCGGGAGAGTGCGGAATCCATTCAGGGACTCGCACTTTGGAGCAAAGGGTTTTGAGGCATGGTTATTTCTGGCCTACTATCTGAAAGGATGCAGAGGTCTTCTCGAAGAAGTGTCAGAAGTGTCAACTATTCATCCCCTTTCAGCGACAACCAGCACAGCAACTTCATTCGATCACCGCCCTATGGCCATTCGCTCTCTGGAGGATGGATTTGATAGGCCCCTTTCCTTCAGCCAGTGGCCAGAGGAAGTTCGTTCTCGTCATGATCGACTACTTCTCCAAGTGGATCGAGGAAAAAGCTCTAGCCAAGACCACCTCTCAGGTCGTGAAGAACTTCATCTGGGGAGAAATCATCTACAGATTCGGGATCCCTCTCGCCATGGTCACCGACAACAGTCCCCAAATTGCCAGTTGGGAGTTGGATGATTTTTGCAGACAGCTCGGAACCGATCTCCGGTTCGCCTCAGTACACCATTCTAGGAACAATAGACAAGTGGAGGCCGCCAACAAGTTGATCATCAACCTCCTGAAGAAAAAAAGTCGAGAACCTAAGAGGGAATTGGGCGGAGCAGCTCCCTTCGGTCTTGTGGGCTCTGAGGACAACTCCTAACTCGGCCACGGGAGAAACTACCTTCAAACTCTCCCATGGGTTCGAAGCCCTCATCCCCGTAGAGTTCGAAGTCAGAAGCCCCAGAGTGGTTGATGCTGAAGACGGAGACGAAGAATGGCGACTAGAGAATGAGGAAGCTCAGAGACTTTCTCTCGACTACATCGAAGAACTTCGAGACCTGGCCTTAGCTAGGCAGGAGGAGATTAAGCGTTGAATGGAAAGATACTTCGACAAGCACGCCCGCCTCAAGCATTTCCAAGCAGGTGATCTCATCCTGAAGAAAGTAGATGCGGCGGGAAGATCAGCGGTCATGGGAAAACTCAACCCAAACTGGGAGGGGCCTTTCATCATCCACGAACCGCTTGCGACAGGAGGATATCGTCCGCAGAATCATGAAGGGGAGCTACTAGGGAACACCTAGAGCAGCGATGACCTGAAAAGGTTCTACCCCTGAGTGGTAGTGTGTACGCCCCTCTTCTGTAAATCTATTCTTTATGAATGAATTCATCACCTCCCTGAAATATGGGATTGCAAATGGTTCTTGTTTTTATCTCGACAAAGTATCTTTGAAAGAAAGGAAGAAAAACAGGTAAAGTCGATCTCCACGCTAAGTTGGGAAACTGACCTCCGACTTGATTCTCATAAAACCCAAGTCGTGTGTTGGAACAGTGCCTCGGTAGTGCATTCTCTTAAGACCAAGCCTCTGCACTGACGGTCGAGATCAGCTCCCCCCTTGTACGTTGGCCGCAGATACCCTTCGACTGCATTTCTCGTCAGACTGGAGAGATTATCAGGAAGAAGTCTGGACGCCAACCTTCCAATTCGACGAAGGGATGATCGACTTAACCTAGCAGAAGGACCCTTGAGGTTCATGTGTCATTTTCTTTAAAGCTTCTCAGAATTAGTAGAATAGGATCTCCACAACCGGTTGGGGAACAGACCTCCGACTCCACTCTCGTAAAAACCCAAGTCAGGTGATGGGACAGCGCCTCAGGAGTGAGCTCTCATAAGACCAAGCCTCTCCATTGGCGGTCGAGATCTGTTCCCCTTGCATGTTGGTTGAGACCCCCCCCCCCCCCCCCGATTGCACTTCTTATCCGACTGGAGAGGTTATCATAGTAGAATCTGGACACCCCCCCCCCCCCCCCCCCCCCCCCTCCAACTCGAAAAAGTGAGGACCAGTTTTACTAACAGAGTAACTTGGAGGAGAGCAAAAAGCTCGCAGCAAAGTTAATCTCTTGTCGATTATTCCAATCATATGAGTTGGTGAGGTTAATCCCCTCTGAATGTTGAGTGACAATATGAAGACTCTTCCGCAACTTGGCAACCGATTTTGGGGAACATGCCTCCGACTCGACTCTCGTAAAAACCCAAGTCGGGTGGTGGGACAGCGCCTCGGGAGAGAGTTCTCCTGAGACCAAGCCCCTGCATTGACGGTCAAGATCAGCTCCCCCCTTGCATATTGGCCGAGTTACCCCCCCCCCCCCCCCCCCCCGACTGCACTTCTCATCCGACTGGAGAGGTTATCAAACGAGAGTCTGGACACCAACCCCCCCCCCCCCCCCCCCCCCCCCAACTTGATGAAAAGATGATCGATTTGACCAATCAGCGTTCAGCGACACAGTAGGATGGAGGTATTGGGATGGAGTGTCCCCTTGGACCTACCCAACTGTCATTCCCTACTAGTTAGCATTCAATAGCGCGGTAGGATGAAGGCCTCGATATGGTGTGTCCCCTTGGACCTCCCCAACTGTCATTCCCTACAGGTCGGCATCCAATATCCAAGTAAGATGGAGGCCTCGGGACGGTGTGTCCCCTTGGACCTCCCCGACCGTCACTCCTTACTTATTTTATCGTATTCTCATTGTTGTTTATCATTACTATGATCTTTGAAAGTTTCTCAGCAAGTGGAGTGAAAGCCCCGAGAGTGGGCACCCCAACTCAACTGCCATCAACCTTTGAGGCCGGCGAGTATTCATATATGCGAGTATTTACAGTGCGAGCATGCAGGTGCGAGTATGTTTGATGCGAGTAAGGTATGATCATCGATCGCCTCCAACATCTCCCAAGGTCGCACTAAAATAACGGTGATCACTCAAACTCACTTCGAGCCTACGAGCCTAGCGAGCACTCATCGCATTCGAGCCTAAAAGCCTGCCGAAATCCACAAAATGTGCGAGCAGGAGAAAGCAGGTGAGCAAAAAATGATTCTTTCTTTCATATATGTATACGAGCATTTACGTCACAAAAATCTGTACAAGGTCTGACAGGGGGAGCAAAAAAGAACCTTGCCGACTAGGCATCATCCTCGCCTCCATCATCGTCCTCATCCTCGCCATCTATGTCGACATCTTCCTCGTCGTCCTCATCCTCGGAATCTTCATCCTCGGCATCACTGTAAGACGGGGAAGGGACTCGCCTAGGAGAGGCGGACTCTTCGGCGAGCAGCGCCTGATGTTCATCACGGTAAAATCCATTGCCTCCGGCTTCAAACGGCCTTCAGCTTTTAACCGACTCAAGACAACCTTCCTGGTTGCTCGCGCAATTTCCCGGCGGATGTGCGACATCTCATCGTCGTGGATCTAGATCTTCTTACCGACCCTGGAGGGACCCGCCTCCAACGGCTGTTGCTCGACAGGCCGAGTTTCCAGCTCGGCGATGCGAACTTGGGCGGCCTCCAAGGCCAACCGAGTTTCTTCCAGCTCCTTCTCCAGTTGGGACACCCTCTTCACCCGTTTCAATCTCGGCAACCTGCAAGCATGAGAAGAAAAAGTTAGTGAGATAGTCGGCACAATAGGCGAGTATACCAGAAGCGAGCAAAGTGGTGCACGAGTACCTCATATTCTTTGCACTTGGCGACCTGTTTCCCCAAGGAGAG
This sequence comes from Dactylorhiza incarnata, assembly GCA_033032865.1. NCBI lineage: Eukaryota > Viridiplantae > Streptophyta > Magnoliopsida > Asparagales > Orchidaceae > Dactylorhiza > Dactylorhiza incarnata. The sequence goes on from JAWHQI010000002.1 coordinate 896,182, forward strand.
GATCTTCTGGCTATGCATATTGATCTCCTGCTCATACTCGAGCAGGTGCCTCGCCATTGTATGACACAGCTCGGCGTATCGCAGCAGAGAGTGCGAGCTCTGGTGGGCCAGATACTCGGCGGATGCCTCCTGCAGGACCTCGACATCCGCGTGACCATAGAGCGCGAACATTACATCGAATGCCTTGCCTCTATCTTCCCAATCCTCCGACCAGGCGGGGAGGTTAGTGTTGAATGACACCTCATGGAGCGCTCCGCGGGCGACCATAGGCGTCCTCGCCACGGATGCCTTCGCCGAAGTTCGGATGGCTGTGCGGCTCGCCAACCTCCGAAGGATCCGCCTTCGCCTCCGGGACCTTCCTCGCGACCTCCTTCCTCTTCCTCGCCGGCTCCTTAACCGGGCCTTTGGCCTTTCTTTTCTTCGAGGTCCCGGCTGTTGGAGCCTATTTTCCGCATCTCTTGGTTTGAGAATAACAAATACCGTGTTGTATTTGATCTTGTATTTTGTGTGTTTATAGTATGCAGATTGTACATGAACTATAACTACATATCCATATGAGTAGTATACTGAATGGAGACGACTCTCTAGAAATAGAGCTAACGCCACGCGTTAGTTATTAACGTCTCGCGTTAACTTCCGTCGAGAAGGAATCCGTCGAGAAGAAATGCCGTCGAGAACGAATCCGTCGAGAAGCCAGAGACAACGCCAGGCGTTAGGTCTTAACGCTGGGCGCTAGCCGTTCGACGAAATGAGATGCCGGTCGACGAAATTGCGTTCGACGAAATGAGATTCCGTTCGACGAAATTGAGTTCGACGAAATGGTGTTCGACGAAATGAGATGTCGGTCGACGAAATTGCGTTCGACGAAATGAGATTCCGTTCGACGAAATTGCGTTCGACGAAATTTGATGACGTTCGACGAAATGAGATGCAGTTCGACGAAATGGCGTGCCAGCTGTTTAAAAGGAGAACGAAACTCAATGCTAGCGTTGACTCTTAACGCCCGCGTTGAGTCCAGGATTCTTCCACGATCCCGACGGTTGCACGATCTCAGCCACGACAGTGCACGTTCACTAACACTGGCTTTAACTCTTAACGCCAAGCGTTAGCTCCCGTGGCTATTTAAAGTACAGCCCCTCTCATTCCTGTTGAGATGATTCCAGAATTCTAATAATTTGAAGAGAGACTCGTGTACAACATTTGCGAGATCTCCCTTGGGCTATCAAGAAGATCTAAAGAGGATTTTGGAGGAGAAGGTCTACAACGCATATTCCATACGAAGGACGATCGTTTCAAGAACGCCAACATCTACAGCGCCTTCGTCTTCACCTTCAGAATTTCTTGGGGAGTTTCTCTTTACTTTATCTTGTAATCTTTTACTTTGTCCTTTTGTAATTTGTGTGGAGAAATCGTTCGGGGAGAACGTCGGATTCCGGGAAGGATTCCATGGGTAATTCGTCGCGGTTGTTGGCGACTAGGTCCTTGTGCAGCTTAGAGGGTAATTCGCCGCCTTGTGCGTGGCGACTAGGTCAAGGGTAGATCTAGGAGGTGGCTAGAGGCCTTATCTGGGGATAGATAGACTATAGCCAACCGGTCCTTGGGAGAAGGACCGATGAATCTTCAAAAAGTGATTTTTATATTCTCGTCTTGATTTCTAGCATTATAGAAATCAAACATTTGTGTATTCAATTTATTATGAAATAAAATCATGTCTTTTAATGTTCTATTCAATTGATTTTATTTCCTTTTCAAGAATGTTTTAATTTATATTTTCATTAAAGTATTAAAATTAACATTTGTGCAATTATCTTTGAAATACAATAATCGTTTTCATTATCTCTGATTTTTTGGAATTGTATTTCATTTAAGATTTCATAAGTAAAATCACTGCGGCAATCTTTTTGTGCTAAGGAATATTTTCTGGATAGCTAACGCCCAACGTTAACACTTAACGTCAGGCGTTAGCAACAGTTAACAAAAAGTTTTGTTTCTCTTGTTTAAAAAGAGAATCTTCAATACAATCTTTTCTAAGATATCAAAATAAATTTTCTTATAAAATATTCCTAAACTTTGATCACAAACTTTGATAAATTTAATTAAATTTTAAAATTCCATAAAACCCTTAATCACCCCCCCCCCCTCCCGCTAAGGGCGCCTCGTAAGATCCAACACCGGCCTCCACGCCGATGACCACCGGATCATCGCCGCCCTGCGACAAGCCGATTGGGGAGGAGCCCCCAACCTCGGCCGCTGAGCTCCCCATGCCCCCTTGAGAAGGAGCTGCCACCTTCGCCACGGGGAGAGGCTCGCGCGGCAAAGTACGAACAGCTGCAAAAGACAGAAGACAAAGCGATTAAGTCACCAGTCGAAGACGAAGAGGCGAGTATATCCGATACTCGTACAGAAGACTACCTTCACCTGAGAATACCTTTACGAGTACATCTACTCGTCTTCTCCAAAAGACCACGTCGAAACAGCGATTCCGGAAAGAGTCGAGAAGCTTCTCCCGAGACTCCTCCAATAAGGGAACATCGAAGGCGCTCTCCGGAGGCAGGAAGGACGAGCTTGGGATGGCCCCAAAGTTGCCACTGATGACGACCAGCCGCTCGTCCCAGCGGTGGTTCTTGTTCGCCGTGCCGACTAGCGAGCATACGTGGCTGCAAAGGAACACGGCGCCCTCGCCGGTCGCCATGAAGGAGAAGACCCTCCTGAAGACCGAGAGATCAAAGGGGATCCTCTCTTCTCGTAGGAAGCAGAGAAACCCAATGATCATCGTTATGCCATTAGGGTTAATCTGGGCAGGGACTATCCCGAAGTAGCGCAGATTCTGGCATAGTTCTGGCCACAACGGTAGTCGCAGGCCGACTTTGAAGTGGGGAATGGGAAAGACCTTCTTGGTAGTCGAGAAGGTGTTTAGTCGCTTGCTTAGGCTAGGAAGCCTAGCGACATACCCCGGGGGCAAATACTTCTCGGAGAACTCATCCAAGTCTTTCTGCCGAGTAACAGGTTTCTTGAAGGACGTCGCCACAAAGTTCTTCGTGTGATTCAAACGCCGGATAGTCGCCTCGTCAGACATCCTGAAGAAAAAAAGAAGAAAGGAGCGAGTATCGAAAGGCAAGAAAAGAAGTAATTGGGCGATACTCGCTGGTAAGAAGGGATGATCGGCAAAAGCGTAATTAATACTCACACACCCCCTTATTTATAGGGATCGAGGAGATCCGGCGTATCGGCTATGCCGCCGCGAACAGAAAGAAGGGGTGACGAGCATCGAGGGAAGTCGCCATACCCGTTGTACCCGACAACTCGCCGACATACAACTCTCGACGACCTGCATCAGAACACAAGTAACTCGTCAAATATATGCGACATTCAACCATTACTCGCAGAAATGCAGAGGGAAAAAATTCAGACAGCATCACAAAAAACAAGCAAGGACTGAAGGGTGAGATTGGAATACTCGTCAAAAAATGTCACATGAATAAGAACAATCAGAATACAAACTACTCGCCAAATGGCGGCAACTCGACTACAAGAAACATAAAAAATGCGGCTACTGAGGATCCTGGAGGTTCGCATAGGGATCTTGGGGTTGTGGAGGTCGCCCAACCCAGCCCATGCTGCGAGCTCGCTTGAAATGCTCGAAGGCCACCGACATCGCAACCTCGCCCTGCCGCAACTGGTCCTCGATCCTCGCCAGCCGCCCAACTGAGCCCATGCTTGCACGCATCCCGACCAGCTCGTCGTGGTGCAGCTGTTGGCGATGCTCAATCCTAGCAACCTGGCGTCCAAGTCACTGACTGACTGAAGGCGAGATTCCGCACCAGCCAGCCGAGTATCAAACTCTTCCAGCTTGGATACCCGCACCTCCAGCTCGGTCAGGTGACGATGAGGCTCGCTGACCGCCAAACGTTCGAGCTTCGCCTCCATCTCCAGGATGGCGCGAGTAGCCCTCTGCTGGTACTCGCGAGAAGAGAGCCTGATGACGTCGATCAAGCCCCCCACCGGAGTATAGGCGCGAGCTGCAAAGATAAAGGATCGGCAGAGCTTTAGCAAACGAGTAAGAACCAAAGATCGTGGCAACCACCAACAAGCAAACAACCAAATTACCAGGCCGATGGGCTTCGTTCCTCGTATCGCGACGAGGACTGCGAGATCGACGGCGACGGGAGCTCCTTCCTCGATGCGGAGACAAACTGTGGTGGACAGCATCTCGCTGGCTAGAGTGAGATCCACTGGTGTGCTCCCTGCTGGGAAGCACATTCCCCCAACCGCGACCATCCCCTTGTCGCCCTCTCCCCTCGGGGAGAAGAACCCAGAAGAGCCCCAAACCCCGCCTCGACGCGAGGACTCCACCAGATGGGTTGAGAGAGCGTTAGAAGACAGAGGGCGATGATCGCCCGGTACATCGGCAGGAGGCGGCAATGGAGGTGGTGGCGGAAGCCCACCCGCGGGGCAGCTGCGAGCTGCTCGCCAGTTCCGGTCGCAATAAAGGAGGTGGCGGTGGAGGCGCTCTACTCACCGAGAGAGCCCCTTGCTCGCTCATGGGCCTCTTCTCTACAGAAGAGCTGTCAAGAATCTGCACAGGCTTCGAGCGCGACCATCGGCGATGATCGCAGAGGGATGGCGTCCAGATGCTCGACCGACGCTCCAGTAGACGGAAGATCTGCAAAATAGAAGAAAGAGGCGTCAGAACGTCGCCAGCAACACCAGGATAACGACATCCCTAGGCAGCGAGTATGAAACTCCTACCTCGCGGAAGAGCGAGATCAGGTTGAGCCTAGGACTGGGACCCAGTGGCACCCGCCTCAGGAGCGACCTTGGGCGCAGGATACTCGGGGCAGGCTGCTCGCCCTCAACTGAGAGACCTGGGTCGTTGTGCAGCCGTCGGGTGCTCGCCAGAACCTCATGCTGATCAATTGGAGGATCAACGACATCCACCGCGGGAGCTTTCTTCTTCTTCGCGAGCTTCTTCTTCTTCGCGAGCTTCTTCCTCTTTTTAGAAGCGAGGAAGTCCTCAAGCTCAGCATCGACGCGAGCAGGTGCCCTAAGGGGCGTCAACAGGCCTAGCAGGTCGGTCATATCAGCGGCAGCTTCCTTAGCAGCACTGCGCGACATCTTAAGCGAGATCAAGAAGGCAGTTCCAAGCAGAAACCCCTCCCCCTCTATATATAGAGTCCAGGCGTTGGCCAGCGAGATGTCGACTATAGCCAGATACTCGCCAGTATGACAACTCGTCGAATAAAGGTTGGATGATTCTTTCTGAGCTACTTCGTTGCTCGCAAAGAGCAGGGATTGTGTACAACTCATATTCTCCGAGGGTGGGACCTGATTCAAGCTATATAGACGAAAGGTCAAAGTCAACAGTCAACACAGAAGTCAAGAATCAGAGGTTGAAGATAGCTCAGCAAGCAGGAGCAGCAGAAGGCCTGGCGAGCATGGGCGAGTACGCGCGAGTATGTGCGAGAAACCCCTAATACTCGCCAGGTGGGCGACCATAGCGGATACTCGCTGAAGCCAGGCGGGATTCCCCTCAATGTCGCGTAGGCGCCGAGCAGGGTTTGGGCTATAAATTTCACCCCTACCCTTTGGTTTTCCTATAAATAGGACCCCATGGGTACTTGGATTGTCTTCTTTTGGCTGAGCTTCCGAAACACTATTTTTGAAGGTTCCCCCCCGAGTTCTTGATCGTCGCCCTCGACCGTCATCCTAGTTACTCGTCAAGTTGGCGTCTTCCTCGTACCCTGCTCAACCATTTTTGATTGTCGAGGGGAAGCCTCTTTCGAGCTTCCGGGTACGTGGTGGGACCTCCCTGGCGCAACGTTTGGGGGTCTGTTGTTCTTGTTCTAGTTCCTTCGTCGTCACCAATCAAGCCATCAAACTCGATCGATGGGCAAGTAGCCTCTGGTTGCATTGATCCGAATTTTGGGGCTAAGATTTTCCTGGCTTCAACACAGTAGATAATATATTATTTATAAATTGAATAATGAATAATATATTATTTATAAATTAATAATTATAAATAAATAAATAATAAACAAAATATAATGAATATAATATAAACAAAATGTAAACTAATAAAAATAATATAAACAAATTTAAACTAGTTATAATCAATACATTATGTATAAATTAATTATATACATTATTTATAAACTAAAGTAATATAATATTTATAATATAAGCTCCTATTATAATTTATAATATAATTTTATTATGTATATTTTATAATATAACTTTTTATTTTATTATAAAATTTAAAAAAATATGTTGCACTGTTGCAATCCTAAACAAGGTTTGCAGTACGAAAAATTGTTTGGTCCGGGAACCGGACCGTGAAAACGGTCCGGATATAAAAGCAAAAGTGTTTTCGCGGTTCTCGCGGAAACCTTTTTTCATCCCGCGCATTTCCCCTACTATTCGTTCCACCCGGTGTTCTTCCTCTTTCTCCTAGTTCCGGCCACCACCTTCGTTCCCATTCATCTGTCTTCCGGCGACCCGCGCAGCTTTCTTTTTATCGTTCTTCCGGCTACCTGCGCATCGCTCTCCTTATTCCGACGAAGAGCGACCTCGGATCCAACTCTGTAATCTCTTCCGGCGAACAGTTAGCTTTCGTTCCTCCGGCCACCTGGAACCAAGCGATTTCGTCATCTACGAGCATGGATGCAAGCACAGAAACTGTAGAGAAGAATATTCCGGCAGATAATGTGAGTGAATATCGACCTAATAATATCAGTTTCGTATGTATGATAGATCTGTAATGTTCACTTTGTAGTTCCCGTGATAATGTCGAAAAAATTTAAGCATACTGTTGACTAAGGCAATTGTGTTATATCCAGTCGGATTTGTTTTAATTTAAGCATACTGTGTTGTTATCCGGTCGGATATTGTCAATTAATTCTTAATTGTAGGTGAATGACGTTGTTGTTTTTCCGATCGTGCACTCTGATGAGGAAGCCTACAATATGTACAAGGAGTACGCTCGCAAAGTCGGATTCAGTGTGCGCAAAGAACATATCTACTACTGGACACACACTCGGATTGTGAAGGCGAGGGAGTTTACATGCGCGAAAGCCGGTCTTAAACGATTGAATCGGGAGAACGATGCGCAAAGAAAATTCCGCAAACTTGATACTCGTACAGGATGCTTGGCTTGCTTGCATTTCGCTGCCGATAAAGAAGGAAAGAATTGGGAGGTGGTTAAATTCGTAGAGGAACACAATCATGCCCTCGCTCCAGAAAATGATAGTCATATGCTGAGATCTCATCGGGACATTTCTGATATTCAAAGAGGTCTTTTGAAGAGTATGACCGGTGCTGGTATCAAAACGATTCAAGCATTCAACTACATGGCTGATGAGGTGGGTGGATACGAAAATATCGGTTTTTGTAAAACAGATGCATACAATTATGTACAACGAGAACGAAGAGCCTTAATAGAAAGTGGGGATGCCAATAGTTTGCTGAAAATTTTTAAGGAAAGACAAACAGAAGATAGCATGTTTTCCTATGATGTCCAAGCAGACGAGTTAGGACGTCTGACTAGTTTTTGCTGGATGGATGGTCAGAGCAAGGTTGATTATGATACCTTCGGGGATGTTATTATTTTTGATACCACTTATCGGTTGAATAAATATAACTTGGCTTGCGCTCCGTTTATTGGGATAAACCATCACTGGCAAAATGTCTTTGTTGGTGGAGCCTTTGTTGCGGAGGAAACCATTGAATCGTTCATTTGGGTTTTTGAAACCTTCTTAAGATTTGTCGGTGGCAAGCAACCACAAACTATTTTTACAGATCAAGATCAGGCGATGGCCGTTGCAATTGGGAGGGTTTTTACTAGCACGCGACACCGCCTTTGTCAGTGGCATATTTCCAAGAAAGCTCCTACGAAGGTTCCATCCTTTAACAGTGATAAGGGTGTCAGATCTTTATTCTACCATTGCATGAGCAAATGTGATGATGTGGCCGAGTTTGACTCATGTTGGAGTGGGATGATTTCAAGAGGCAACTTGAAGGACAACAGATGGCTTTCGGATTTGCACAAAATCAGAAATAGATGGTCCACTGCATTTAATAAAGACGTTGTAGACCTTGGAATTCTGTCTACCCAAAGAAGTGAATCTGCAAACAATGTTTTACATGGATGCGCAAAACCAACAAGTTCTCTTGTTGAGTGTTGTATGGGAATGGAGAAGATGATTTCATCTTGGCGCAAATCTGAACATGATGAAGATTTCAAGTGCAAACATGGGACAATCACTTTGAAATTCAAAAATTGTCCTTTATTAAGGCAAGCATCCAAAGTATACACAAGAAAAATGTTTGCCGTATTCGAACAGATTTTTATGGATGGAGCTATTAGTGTGTGCATTAGTGAAGAAGTTCGATACGAGGATGATAATGTTTTATATGTCACTAGACATTGTGACGCGATTGTGGAGGACAAGCAATGGGTAGTTAAACTTAACTCTAACACATTTGATGTCATGTGCTCTTGCAAGGGTTTTGAGACAAGAGGAATGTTGTGCAAACACATCTTATGTGTCTACAAAGCTAAGAATGTGAAACAAATAAATTCTTGTTATCTACTAAAAAGATTCACTCTAGCGGCCAAAAAAGAATTGTACCTTCCCAAGAACACAATCATGAAAGATGTTCAACCCAGCATGGTGTTTAGAAACCATCTTCTACGGTTCACTTATGACTTAGCTCAAATAGTTGATACGTGTCATCCGGCTCAACAACATGTTTTGGCTGCCTTGACTGAATTGAGGAGAAGCACGGAAGATATTGTTGACATACATGCGGGGTTGAAGAAAGGAGTGAGTAAAGAAAAAGTTCAGAGTACTAGCATATTGAAGGATCCAAAAGGTGCACGTCGTAAGGGAGTGTCAAATGCTCGATTGAAGGGCTTTTTCGAAAAACCAGCAAAGAAGCAAAGTTAGTTACCATTTATACAATTGATTTGTAAGATTATTTTGCATATGCTTCCGACTATGTTTAATATAAACAATGTGCTAACTAATGCAGGAATAAAAAAGGAGCCTAAATCTAACGCAGGACCATTGGATGAAGAACCAATTGAGTTCGACTTTATGGGAATTGCCAAGATCGAGAGAAGCCCCGACCATGTGTCCCCCAATGTAATTAGTGATGGGATTGATGAAGTGTCATTGTCCGCGACATTTTCTAATTTCTGTGGGTTGCCCGATGTGCTTCTTAGTTGAACTTTTGGTGGTTTTATCTCGAATGACATATAATGTATTTTTTCATTGCTATGTTCAGCAAATTAAGGGAGTAGGGACTATTAAATTGCAGACCGAGAATATTCATATAATTATGATGTAGATATGTTCCCTCCTCAATTGCAGTCTCCAATTGCAGACCGAGAAATCTTGTAGTCTCAGCCATTATGACAAAAACATACAAACTACAAAACCATAGAAATGGTAGAAGGCTTATCTAAAATTACTATGCATCAAAACCCAAACCCTTGAAACAAAAACTAAAAAACCTACAGATTAATAACACAGTCATCTATTGTGTTGCGGTAAAAACTTCGATCATTTCTACGGCAATTTCAGCTCTAAACTTTGGCATATTATTTTGCCAATCATCTAAATTCTCCCAGCTAATTGACTTCTTCCCCTTCGCCGCCACAGCCTCCATGTACTTCAGAACATATACTCCGCAGTCATCGCCTCCTGTTTGAGTGGGTGCCCCCTCCACAATGCGTATGTTCCATTCGTTAATTCCAGCAGGTAGTGCATCACTCCTATCTTCATACAGTCCCGTAATCTGTGAAAAAACATAAGTTAGATAAAATAATTACAAATTAGATGAAATGTCATTTGCAGGAACACATATAAGAAAATATACCAATGATTGCAGTGAAACTTGATGCATCTTGTTCGGCATCGAATCATAAAAAAACCAGTCTTTTTCACGTAAATTGCAAATTAACAATGCCCAATGAGTCGGCAGGTGCACAGGCAAGAATATATACTCTGCTGCTGCGACATTTTGGGGTGTAATATGGGATAACAAAGGCTCATAGGGGACATTCCTGCACTTCCAATTCTGCAAGATTACAACGGTTAAAGTATTAAATAGGGAACATTCGACTTAAAAAAAAAAAGATAAACAAACATTTCTATGTATGAATGTTACCGGATATGAGGGGGACACATAAATAAATTTCTGCCATGAACGAGGCGATTTGGTCCTTCGATGATGTAATACCACGGCAAACGCATCGATGTGTATGTCCATAAGCCATCCGTTGCGTAGCAGGTCTTCCATCGCCGATCTAGTCAAAGTTGTATTCCCCCTTTCGAATACGTACTCACTAGAGAAGAGAACATAAGAGCAGTTTCAATGAAAATACCAAAGTATAGAAGAAGCAATTTCATGAAAATCATTTTGTTTGGTGCAGTTGGGAGCCTGAAGATTAAAATTGCAAGCAAATGAATATCAACACAATAAAACTATAGTAAAAAACCAAGCAAATGAATACCTAGCACTGTAGCGGCTTAACGTAGAGTCTATGAGGTCTCTTGACACTATCGTCAAATGAGACCGTCCAAGGAATTTTATTTCTTCTTTCAGATTACCCACCTCTTCATCGTTAGCACGTCTTCTTTTGCGGTGTTTAGAAATAGGGGTAGATTCACTAACAGTAATTGTTTCTTTGGATGACTTTTTTGGCGTGCAAACGGCTGACGTAACAATCGGTGCCGGTGGTGTGGGGGTAGTTGATTGATGATCATGATGTGATGACAATGATTTAATCAAGGCACGAAGGGCATCAAAATTCTCACGGACCTCAGCCATAATTCTTTCCTCAGATCTTTTTATCTCTGCACGAATAAAATTCTTTAATTTTTTTTCTTGTTCCTTCTTCCGCGTCTCTTTCTTCATCTTATCTTTCAACAATCTACTCCTCTCCCTATCTACCAACACCTCTTTCGCTTTTCCAGCATCTTTCTTCATCGGCCTCATCTTCAACACCTCCTCAAAAGAGGAGTCCGACTCCTCTGGACCAAGCACATGTTGCTCCTCCGCACTTAAAAAAACAAACGACGGTCTCACCTACACATTAAATGGGTTGTTCACAATATCAGCTAATTAGTACTTAAGTCTACACAAAATAAATCAAAGAACAAAAAACTACCTTTTTCTTTAAAAATAACATGGTCGGTATATCTTCACAGAACTTAAACGAAAAACCGGCTTTGGCGGCCCATCGACACAACCGGGGCGTAGCCATCTCATCTACCGGTACTTGGATGTGTGTGTGTTCAAAAAACCAAACCTATACGATTGCAAACCGTAAAAGTTATAATAATTATCAAACAACATAAAAGGTATTAAACATGTAAAGAACTTACCACAAGAATAATTGAGCATCCTTCTAGGTAGCCCAAATTGGCAGGTTCTTTTTGGGTACAGCTCTTTCTATACAAATCCTCAAATTGTTTATGCAGAAAAGTATGTACAGCCTTCGGCCAATTATATCTTCTAAACTCAACTACCCCACCAAACTTTTCCAGGCAGACTGGAAGTCTAAGAGACTTCAACGGAAATAAAAATCGGCAAAGTAAATAGTTGACCAGTGCATCAACTCTTTGCATTTCTATATCAGTACTAGGCTCCTCTATATTAGCTAATTCATGCAATTCTGTTTCTACTTCAGCTATAGACACATTAGAGAGTGGAGATCTATTGAAGTCATAGTCTTCTCCGCTATTGGGTAGGCCAAGTATAAGTGCCACCTCATTAACTGACATTTTGATATAATATTGGCCTAGGAGAAAAGCGCTTTTCTCCGGCCTATATAACCTAATGAGACGGTAAAGTAGAGGAATATTCTGGGGGATGTCTGGGAGGGTAAAGAAATGCATTACAGAGCAGTTAATTAATATATCCCTTGATTCCTCTGATAGAACATCCAACAAAGGTTGTGCTCTTTTCTTAAAAGTGGAAATGACACACCTAGTGTTCAGATAGGTCCCTGGTGGTTGGTCTCCCATCTGCAAATGCAAACACATAAACAAAAACTGTGATCCAGGATATTTCCGGCCGGAAATACGAAAAAATGTAAATGCTAAAGGTTGTGATACTGGATTTATCCGACCGGATCTATAGAAACTGAGGCAAAAAAAATTGCACAAACCGTATTATAATCTACTTTTACAAGCATGACAGCAGATCTTGAGAAATTATAACCGGTTCCAACAATATGGATTTCCAAAATAGCAAACAGTTCTAAGGGGGGTGGGCATTTACAATCAGTGCAACAAAATGGATACCCTAGCCTTCACTGATGTCAGTCGCCGTCGAAGAAACCCTAGCCTTCACGGATGTCAGTCGCCGTCGAAGAAACCCTAGCCTTCACGGATGTCAGTCGCCGTCGAAGAAACCCTAGCCTTCACGGATGTCAGTCGCCGTCGAAGCAACCCTAGCCCGCGAATGCCCCGTCACTGATTTGCGTCCGTCGCCGATCTGCGTCGCCGTCGAAGCCGTCACTGATCGTTGTCGCTGCGCCCAACGAGAGGAAGGAGCAGTTTTCCCTACCCGGAACGTTCGTAGCGCCCGACGAGAGGAAGGAGGAGAGGAGCGTTTTTGAAATGAGGGTTTCGAATTAATAACGACGGGAGGGGTTTTCGAAATAAAGAGAAAAAGACTTGCTTTTATATCCGGACCGTTTTCACGGTCCGGTTCCCGGACCAAACAATTTTTCTTGCAGTACAGCTATCATGTCGGTGGTGCCTGGCCCGTACTCCGTAGTTGAAAAAGGCTGTGATTTAATAAGGTATTAAAAATTAAATTGATTTAATTAAAAATATAACTTCATTTAAGTTTTATAAATTTAGGTGATTTATTGAAGTATAAAAATAAAAAGATAAAATTAAAAACTTAAAATTGGATTATTTTTTATTCCACAAAGTTGAAAATGAGAAGCTTCAAACGTCTAAAAAAGTAGTATAGTAAAATTGTTGGCGGAAACGCAACAAAAATGCTAACTTCTTTATTTTAATATGGATATATATAACAGCACTTATATATTAGTAAAATCGATATATTTTTCACGCAATTCTTGGATAATATTCCAAAATAATAATTCATGCTGGACATATTATATATCATAAATATATTACTTAGTAGAATTACAATCATTTTCTTCCTAAAATTACATCCATGCCACTGAAGAATTCACACCGTGTGAACTAACATAAAACTCATCTAGAAATTTGTAACACAAAAATCAACTAGAATAAACTAGACAGCATAAAAATACAACGGGCATAAACAAAGACCCGACAAATACCTACCTCGATTTAAATATTTATAAATAATTATTTAATTATTTAGCACATGAGACAATTGCAAACCTTCTTTAGACTATTGAAGGCTTAGGTGGGAGACAACTATTAAAGTGGAAACATTGCTTTATTGTACCTTCTCTCATTAATAATCTGGTTAGAACTTTTTCCTACTCAATGGATTATCAAAAAAATTGTTAACTTAATGGATATTATTTAGCTTACAAGTAGAGCCCCATTAACTCAAATTTGCCCATAATCTAGTATTAAATGAAAAAAATATTGTTATTATTTTTTTAGGAGGGCTCTCTTTTTCTAACCTCAAGTATATAAGGCTAAGGCTTCGTTTGGCATAGAGGTGGCGGTCGTAGACACATGTCATTCGTTAACGATCACCTAAAAAACTTCATCACTTTGAACATAAAAGTGGATGAAGTTCCTTAGGTGGACGTTAATGAATGCGAGTTTAACCCCTCATGTTCACGATCACCACTACCATGCCAAACGGAGTCTAAGGCTTCGCTTGACGTCGTTCGCGAACGCTAGTTCTCAACTAACGACTTTCATCCATTTTTATATTCAAAAATACGTACAAAATAGTTTTTTCTTAGCGGCGGTCACGAACGAGAGTTCATAATCACAGCGCTCACAACCGCCACTGCAGCATCAAAACAAAATCTAAGTGTTCTCATTCGATTGGGACATTCACCACGGTGATCATGACATTTGATTCAAGTGTTGTTTTGACCGTCCAATTTAGTTTGGATGATTATGATTGAATTCGCCTTATTTAATTTGATTTCTAATGATCCAATTTCACCAAGGGGATTTTGAGTGCAGAGCCGCTCTGGATTGAGTGTTTGTCTGGATTGGAATTAGCTAACTTGGGTCAAATAGACAAAGTTTCAATAAGACTGGCAATGATGGTCCAACAACGATGATCACCAGAGTTACATTTGATTGCTAGTATGATTGCATCATGTCGTAGATCATGGTGCTATAGTTTATCGTAGGCATTTTGTTGATGTGGTTATCATCATTTTTTTTTCCTTTAGCCGGAAAATGAACTAAAAATTACATTGAAAACACTTCATTATTTATATCTTCACAATATTAAAAGAGAAGAGATATCTTTGGTGAAACATTTAATATTGTCAAATATAGTCTCATTGATTTAATCTAATGACTTAACATATATTATTATCTATATAAAAAATTAAAATGCAATATTCATTCAAGTAATTTCACCATATCCCCAATTTAAAAGTAATGATAGAAATCTATAAAATCGAAAAAGTTTTTAGTATAACTCCTATACCTACTATATTATGCTGTCATTAAGCATGCCAGTGATATTTTCGAGAAAGACTATCATTAGACATGTCAGTGGTATTTTGACACATCAACATTAATTATGGCTAAAGTATGAAAGCAGTCCCTAAGATTTATATACACTTTAAGAATTCAGTCAAAAAGTTATTTTTTGAAGATTTAAGTCACCAAAGTTTGTCTCCTTTTTGATTTAAGTCCCTAAATACATCTCCTGTTAGCTCCCGATTAGTTATAGTTGTCCGGCTGATTTCCCAATAATTTTAACAGAGACATTTCAATGCTCTTATTTCAGCAGAATAAGAGCACTAAAAATTGGGCTAAAACTGTAAAAAGTGAAGCTTTTATTTCACTGAAAATTCAGCTATAACTATAGATATAATCGAAATTATCGAAATTAGCCACATTCAAAGATTTATAAAAATTTAAGAATACTTCATCCAAAATTCTGCTTAAACCCTTCAGGCTAAAACATTCAAAAAAATTTAGCAGTGACAGTAAAATTCCCAACAAATAGTTGTTCAGCCAAAATTATGCAGAATTACATTTCAAAATTTTGCAGAGACAGAAACATTCAAAAATTCTGCTAAAACCACTATGCAGCCCTTCAACAGTCATTCAACAGCCCCATTGATAAATTCTTGTTCATCCAACTTGGTTGTGTCATTCATGCTCCTTAATTCCTATTTAAAAAAACATTGTATTAGGCAATATAAAATAACAAATTTGATATAAAAATGATTTCACATAAAGAAGATTATACTCACTTGCAACTCTTCTTGTTATGTCCACGGTTACCACATTTTGAGTACTTAACCGTGCCAAATTTGCGCGATGTTCTAGTTTGTCTCTTCTCCTCGTCAGCTTCCATGCGTCTTTTCTTTTTTGGTCTACACAGAGCTCGTCGACGAATCAGTGGAAGAATCCGAGTATCTCCTTTATTGCCCCAAAAATTTGGTCCATTGGTTGGCCAAATAATATGTTTATAACATAGAGAATAACACGATTTTTTGAAACAGTCGAGCACACAAAGATCGATATCTACGTTCAAATAATGCATGCAAGTTATTGAGTGGCAAAAGATCTGAAGCCTAAAATGTGAAGGGTGCTCGAAACATCCGAAGGAGGGTCATAGTGGAACACTCTCTTCGTTGCCCCCAGCTAGGTATATATAGAAGATTACCTAGGGTTATTACGCGCAAAGCCCCCGAGCCCGTTATATGTCCGAATATACCTGTATAATTTCCTCCTATATTCGTGACTAATAACGGTAACGTTTCAGGGTGCTGGAGAGTAGACAAAATAATAATTCAAGCTAAATAAAGCATTCAGGACAGATCATACTAATTAACACATGAAAAGGTTTTTGCCTAAACGACAAACCAAAAGGCACAGATTCTATCCCAAAAACATAGTCTGAATAATTATTACAAGATAACATGAATTAAAACGTTTGATGATTCTACTCATCTAGTAGATTATCGTCATCCATGTCCAAGTCTACTTCTCCTCCATAATCTCCGCTATGACCTGCAAGGAATTTCATGAGTCAGACTCTATGAATTCATAATCATATGCAGTAACGTTTAAAGTAAACTAGCTCTTACTAAATGAGCTTAGCACTTCTAGCAACGGTGAAGTAACTCTGTCAGCATCTCATCCAGTCTAACTTGGACTAGTCACGTTATCTTACTCATTACTGATCACTATGTGCCTCACCGACACATGTGGGCACACATCACGTACAACATTATCAGATGTGGAATAATGTGCTGTGACCAATAATGTTTAGATTAATATTTACAACGACTTTCAATTTCCAGTTGAATAACTCTCGAATCAACTTACAATGAGAGAGATGCTTGGTTATCAAGCGTGAAATAACCGGCATCAAACCATCTTGGGTTTTCATCAAGAAATTATTTGGGGTTTTTAGTCTGTTATTAGATGCTTGAATGTTGCGACTGTAGGTTCTCACTTTCAAAACATAAAACTGCGGAGGAAAGTTTCCTACATCTATGAACTTTAGTCTCATTTCCCCCGATGTTTTTATTGTGAGAGCTCTATTCAATCCTTTGGTCAAGGGGTCTGCAACAGAGTCTTTCGATCTCACATCAATTAGGGTCATAATCCCTTGACTTGTGAGAGAGGTCAACCAGGATTGTTTCAGCCTGAGATGCCTTCTTTTGCCATTGAACAAAGAGTTCGTAGCAATCGTTTTAGTAGCCTGATTGTCGCAGTAAACTGCAACAGAACTCATTTTCAGGCTCGACAAAGGAATGTCCATCACCAAATCTCTCAGCCATTCGGCTTCTTCTCCTGCTGATGCAAGAGCGTAGAGTTCGGATTCCATAGAAGAGAGTGCAATACAAGATTGCCTCTTGGACTTCCAGGCTACAGCTGCTCCTCCTAGTGTGAATACAAACCCACTAGTGGACTTGCTGTCGTTTAATTCTGAGCACCAAGATGCATCAGAATAACCTTCAAGAACTAAAAGATGACCAGTGTAAACTAAAACATACTTTTGGGTGTGCTTTAAGTATCTCATTAGCCTGTCTAAGGCGTTCCAGTGGTCTTTACCAGGATTACTAGTGAATCTGCACAACATATCGACCGTAAAGGCTATGTCAGCTCTAGTGCAGACCATGACATACATGAGGCTACCAAGCAGTTTAGAATAATCTAACTGTCTAACCATAGTTCCTTCATTGGGCTTTAGGCGGTTAGTGTAGTCGTATGGTGTCTCAGATGCTCTATTGGCACTGTATCCCCACGTGTCCAACATGGACTTTATGTAGTGGCTTTGACTTAGGGAGATACCATTCTTCCCAAAGCTCACTTGCATGCCTAGTATAGTGTTAGCTACACCTAGGTCTTTAATGCTAAATTCTTTTATTAGATCTGACTTAACATCATCCACTTCAGATTGATCAGACCCTAGAATGAGCATATCATCTATGTACAAGCATATTATGGCGACTTTATTCGATCTATTTCGTATATAAAGACATTTATCCGAGAGACTCGACATGAATCCCATGTTCTTTACACTATAGTCGAACTTCTCATGCCATAATTTCGGTGCTTGCTTTAGTCTGTATAAAGACTTAAGTAATTTACAGACTTTTGTTTCGTGCCCGTCTACAATGAAACCTTCAGGTTGACTCATTTAGATCTCTTCGGTCAGATCTCCGTTCAGGAACGCAGTCTTAACATCCATTTGAGGAACAATAAAGTTCTCAATAGACGCAATAGCAAGGAGAACCCGAATGGTTGCTAAGTGACACACGAGTGAGTAGACATCAAAGTAATCTACTCCGCTGACTTGTATGAAACCTTTAGCCACCAGGCATGCTTTATACTTAGCTACGCTACCATCATGATTCAATTTCTTTTTCAGAACCCACATACACCCTACGGTTTTAGCCCCTTTTGGCTTATCAACCAACGTCCAGGTGTTATTCTGAAGAAGAGAATTCATCTCTTCATCTATAGCTTCTTTCCAGATTAGTGAATCCCTGGATCTCATCGCTTCCTTATAGGTGGATGAATCGGCCTCAACGTGGTAAGTCACAAAGTCACTACCGAAGGTTCTGGGAATTCGCTCTCTTAGAGAAGTCCTTCTAGACTCTAGGCCAGAGTTATCTACCGGAACGGAATAGGAGGTGCTCGGTACTGATTCAAGATCTTCCTCAGTAATAGTTATTTGCATACCTGGGATCGTTAAGTTCTTATCATTGAGGAATTTATCCTCGAAGAACACCGCATCCCTAGATTCTATTATGATATTATTAGAAATATCAAGGAACCTATCTGCAGCACTATCCTCAGCACAACCTAGGTAGACACAAGTCTTGGTCCTAGGTCCAACTTTTGGCCGTCTAGGGTCAGGAACCCTGACATAGGCTATACAACCCCAGGTCTTAAGTCGAGTAAACGATGGGGGTCTCTTAAACCAAAGCTCGTAGGGAGTAACCTCTAACTTTGCATGAGGAACTTTATTCTGAATATGGTTCGCAGTCAAGAATGCTTCGCCCCAATAAGCGGAAGGCATGCCTGCAGTGAGCAGCATAGAGTTCAACATCTCTGTTAACGTTCTATTCTTGCGCTCGGCTATGCCGTTAGATTGGGGGGAGTAAGGAGCATTGGTTTCTGCTATGATGCCCTGTGAAGCAAGGAAGCATCAGAACTCACTGGACATATATTCTCCTCCTCTATCACTCCTAAAACATTTTATTTTCATGCTTAGTTGGGTTTCTACCCTGGTTTTGAAAAGACAACTTTTCAAACGCTTCATCTTTAGTTTTAAGCAACGAAATATGACAAAATCTCGTGCAGTCATCTATAAACGTGATCATATACTTTCTCCCACCTCTAGTGACAAAACTTTTAAAGTCACAAATATCGGAATGTATAAGCTCAAGAGGTGTTGTGCTCCTAGTAACCGTGCCAAAAGGTTTCCTAGTGATCTTAGTTTGAGCACACACTTCGCATTTTTTAAGTGGAGACTTAGTGTCTAATGTGATCTTGTGAGTTCTAGCTACTTGGAACATTTTCCTGTAGTTTACGTGTCCTAGTCTCTCGTGTAGAGTCCTAGGGCTAACTAAGTTCAATTAAACTTGTTGGACGACCTCACTTGATAGACTCAGACGGCACATCCTATTTTGGACATAAGCACATCCAAAATAGTGCGAGTTAACTGACAAAGTTACCCTACCGCTACAGAAGCTAAGCGACATACCCGCATCACATAATAAACTAATAGACACTAAGTTAGCAGCTAATGAAGGAATAAATTTAACGTTCTTTAAAATTAAAGACTTACCTGAGGAGAGCAGCAAAGTCGCGCTCCCCACCTTTATGACGTCACCTGAGTCTCCATTTGCCATAGTTACTGATTCTTTTGCATCCTTCAGCTCTGTCAGAAGATTAGCATTGTTGCAAACGTGACACGTTGCCCCAGAATCCAGGTACCACTCCGTGCTGGCCTGCGCGTGTCCGACCATGGCAACAAAGTCGGATGGCTCAGCTTGGCTAACCAGATGGGCTTGGTTGCCTTCTTGTGGTGTCCGGGTTCTTTCTTTCCTCGGTAACTTGCAGTCAGATGCGCAGTGTCCCCACTTATTGCAGTTATAACATTTACCCTTAAATTTCTTAGAGGGTTTACTCGGGCCTGCAATCTGGGGGTTATTACGAGACGTTTTGGTCTTATGAGGGGGAGGAGGCCGCTTGGAGCTTGAAATCATGTTAGCAGCAGCCTTCTGCTTGCCAACAGCTTCCAAAGCGTGCTTCGTCCTGTTCTCGTCCTCAATGCGTATGAAATGCTTGAGGTCATTCAGACCAACCTGCATCTTCTTGCGGTACATTTGCGTTTTGAAATTGTACCACGAGGAGGGAAACTTATACACAATCGTTCCCGCAACAAAACTATCGGGCAGACTAATAGACTCACTATGCAGGGAATCAATTAAATTTTCAAATTCTGATACCTGAGGGAGAATGGCTTTCTCCTCCTCGAAGCTGAAAGAGTGGAACTTGTCCACTAGGTGCGTCTTGGACAGGTCCTCCTCCTGCCTGAAGTGCTCCTGCAACGCATCCCAGATCTCCTTTGCAGTGCTCATCTTCATGTAGGTCTGGGCCAAGCTGGAGGACAGACAGTTGAGCAGGTAGTCTTTGCAGAAGTCTTCATCTGAAATCCACTGTGCCTCATCAGCAGTCCCTACGACCTCAGCACCATCAAACTGAACTATGTAGAACACGTTCAGAAACTTCATCCCGAATTGAGTGTTCAACTTCCAGGCGTTGAACTCAGTCGCCGTGAACTTCTCCAGCTTTGTCATCGGAATGGGGGACGCCATGTTGTTCCCCTTCAACATTGTGCGCCCGTTATAGAACGACACAAAAAACAGGGAGGAACGGGGTTCCTGGGAGCTGTCGTCGGCACTGTCGTCGGCACTGTCGTCGGCACTATCGTCTGGCAGTAGCGACAGGGGGCTGTCGCTGACGTTGTCGGCGGACGACAACGCTAGGGCTACACGAGCTTGGAGACGGCGGCAGCGGGAGATCTGAGGGAGGGTGAGGGGGATCTGGACTTGGCTGGAACCGCTGGGACGGCGAGACTGAACCGCTGAGATGGGCGGAACCGCTGAGACAGGCTGGAACCGCTGAGACGGCTTTGAAAAAACCGCTGAGACGGCTTGAACCGCTAAGACGGCTTGGAGCCGCTGAGACAAAGGCGGAACCGCTGAGACGCGCACGATCAAAGGTCGTGCGTGAGCAAGGAGCGCACGAGAGGCAGATCTAGGGCACGGCGACGGAGGCGTCGACGGCAGATCTGGACAACGGAGGCGGCGTAACAGCAACCCTGGATCTCTTTCACGAAGAGCGGCGAGACCCTAGATCCGGGCGGCACATGGCAGAGACCGGCGAAGCCGGACGCTCCTCCACGCGAGGACTAGGAGAGTAGTGGCAGATCCGCGAGATCTCCTTCCTCCTATCTCCTTTCGCGAACGGCGGCTGCGGGAAAGAACATGATCGCGATCTCCTTCGCGAGAACGACGAACAGGCTTTCACCTCCACTTCGCGGGTGCAGCAAACGGACGGGAGCAACCTCGCGATCGGCGGCTTCCGGGCTCGACGAAGTAGCAGCGGCGGATCACGAAAGCTTCGCGTCTACAGGAACGGCGCGAACGGGAGCACGGGAGCGAGCGAACCCTTAGGGCAATGATTTCGAGAATGTGAAGGGTGCTCGAAACATCCGAAGGAGGGTCAAAGTGGAACACTCTCTTCGTTGCCCATAGCTAGGTATATATAGAAGATTACCTAGGGTTATTACGCGCAAAGCCCCCGAGCCCGTTATATGTCCGAATATACCTTTACATAAAATTGGGGAAAAAAGATGAAAATAGAGTCCCTAAATCGGGGCAAAAATCTATAAAACGAAGCCCTAAAAAGACCATTTCTGAAGAAAATGGACGAGAGCTCCGCCATTTATGAAGAATATGGAGAACATGGAAGAAACTGCCGAAGAAACTGCTAAAACATTCAAAACCATAAAACCCTAAGAACATGGAGAACATGGACGAAACGAGTGGTTTACCTCCAGAAATGACAGCGCCGCCTGAAGAATACTCCTCCTTGAGCAATGCATAGTGAGCTACTCCTGAATCGAGAGCTCCTCCAAGATCGAGAGCGGCTGGTTTGGAGAGAAATGAACGGGATCTCCGCCGGAATCGTCAAGAAGAAGTTGACGAGAAATGCGGGAGAGAAGGGCAGTGTAGGGGAAAGATGGAAACTGATGGAAAATAAAAAAAAAATAACGGAGGAGCTAACAGGAGAGGTATTTAGGGACTTAAATAAAAAAGGAGAAATGTTAGGGACTTAAATCTTCAAAAAAAAAAAAAACTTTGGGACTGAATTCTTAAAGTGTATAAAACTTAGGGACTGATTTCATACTTTAGCCCAACTTTGATTTGACATGCACGATAATATATGCATCATGATAATTTTTTGGCAAAAAAGTGAAATTGGTCCCTAAACTTTGATGGTGGTTTGAAATAAGTCCCTTAACTTTTTTTGTTTGATATTAGTCCTTAAATTTGATGCGTAGTTTGATATAAGTCCTTATTTACAGTTTGTTAACTATTTAGATAGAAAAGTATGTCCTTATTTACAGTTTGTTAACTATTTAGATAGAAAAGTATGATGTGGAATTAAATTTATATGAGAACTATGATGTGGTGGTGACTAGGAGAGATAAAAAAAATACAAATATTCAAAAATAATTGGATCAAGCTATTATCATACAAATCTTTGGCACTCTATTTTTTTCCTCTTTATTAATTTCTCCCCCCACTTAATTATTATGAGCCCTCATCACTAATACTTTTTTAGATTCTAATTAACTTATTAATCAAGTGACGACACGACAGTCAGTGGTTACCGTCGTAATTAAAATTCAAAAATTTAATTATGATCGGACGGCGAGGATTTAACCAAGTTTAATCGCCACGTGGAGAAGAAAACATCCGCCTCTGGAGACCAGCAAATTTCTCCAATGGCTTTGGCTTCTATTCGATCAGGTAATTAACCAAGTTAATTTTTTAATTAGATATAAATATCTTTATCACTCGCTTCACTTGTATATAGGCAGTGTGAGGTAACGATAATATCATTATTCTACAAGCTAAACCGAAAAAAACAAGAGTAGTAATAATGAAATATTGATATAGAACAGAAAATCTTAGAGTAGTAAAGATTCAGCTATTTTTCAAATTTTTTTGAATATTTGCATTTTTTCTCCCTCTCCTAGTCACCACCACGTCATAGTATTCATATAAATTTAATTCCACATCATACTTTTCCATCCAAATAGTTAACGGAATTATAAATAGGAACTTATATAAAACTATATATAAACTTTAGGGACCAATATCAAACAAAAAAAGTTTAGGGACCTATTTCAAACCACCATCAAAATTTAGGGACCAATTTCACAATTTTGCCTAATTTTTTTTAACAAAAAACAAAAAGTGATCTATAACTACTTTTTGCATTAACTAATTGATAATGTGTTTATTTTAAGCTGCATTAATTATTTGATAGGAGTGCAGACCCATCGCGGTCGGGATACTGTCGCGGTTGCCCGTAGAGGCGGAGTCCTGTGCCTATCACTCATATAATAATAATTCTCTTAATCATCTAGGGGTAAATATTTGTGTGTGTATGTGTGTAAGGTCATTTCCCTTCGAATGATCCATGATATATAACAACCGTTCAAGTGGTCATTTATCGAGACATCTCTTGTTTGCGGTGACGAAATTAGGATTTTGACTTACCCCAGAAACCAAGCAAAGTTAAGATATTGCGGTCTGAGTAATGTTCTCACGAGTCAATAGAGTGAGTCATTTTAGCTCAAGAAAAACAGGTGCACATGCAATTAAGAAATTGACAATAATAATTTAACGTGAATATTTTAGAAAGTGAACAAAAAAAACAAAGGGTTAAACTCTAGTGTGTATGTGTACCTATGTATGCATATATAGCAATTGTCCCAATTTTCATTAGCCTGAGTGCCCTTGTATGATCAAATCTTTTGTGCATCTTGAACTTTTTTGTTTTGTTTTTTATCCGTTATAATCTTAGACGGGTGGCATTGGCTATCACCATGTCAAAAAAATAGTTTATTTATCAAAACAAAATTTTAGAGAATGTTCTGCTAGCTAGCTTTTATGATGATAGTGATAATTATTTGAGGTAATCAACGTGATGGGGTTCCCCGAAAAGGGTTTGGGTTGAGTCGGACCGAATGTTTCTCATCGCAGTCTCGTTCGGACCCGAAAGGCGGCTCTAGCTCTGATACCCGGTCTAAATTCTGCAGCTAAGCAGCCTCGAGTTGCCGCTCCCGCTCGTTCCTGCTCCGCAGGAAGAGCGTTCGCTCCATAGAGAGATCTTCCGCCCCCGCCTGCTCCGTAAGAGTGTTTCTGCTCGCTCCTGCTCCGCGGGAGGCGCTCTCGCTCGCTCATGCTCTGCAAAAAGCACTCCCGCTCCGCAAAGAGCGTTTCCACTCTCGTCTGCTCCGTAAGAGTGTTTCTGTTCGCTCCTGCTCCGCGGGAGGCACACTCGAGCTCCCGCTCCAGCTTGCTCCGTAAGAGTGCTTCCGCTCACTCCTGCTCCGCAGGAGGAACTCTCATGCTTTCGCTCGCTCCTGCTCCACGGAAAGCACTCTCCCGCCCGCTCCTGCTCCACGGGAAGCGCTCTCGCTCTCTTATGGTCTGCAAGAAGCGATCTCGTTTATGCTTGTTCCGCGGAGCGCGCCGCTATCATCCATCGTCAGCGGCGATCGCCGGCCACCACCACCACCACCAGGGAGGCTGCCCGGGCGGCCAGAGCTGCCCACCGTGATCGAGGGGCAAACTCGTCATAATCTCAAAGTTGACGATCCGCGTGCCCCGAATCAAGCATTCTCATTCGCTCGTCCACGAATCAGCATGGCACGGTTACCAGAATGCCCTCCTCAAAACTATAAAAGAAGGGTACGACCTCCATTTGAAGGGACTTTTGGGCATTCGGAGAAGAAGGAGCTCTTGAGTTTTCCGGGGAGGATTTTTGGAAGATCTTCATCGGCCTTCAAGCTCTCCTTAAAGATCTCCCTCAGCTTCCTAGTTTTACTTCAAGAACATGGGGAGGATCTCAGTGGAGTGGGACCAGAATGCTCTAGAACATTCGCTCCAAGCTGCTTCCCAATGTTCTTCTCCAAAGCTGCTCCGCAGCGCTCTGGTCGGGACAACATGACCAAGTTCCGCGTTGAAGGGGATCCACGAGCATGCTTCACTGAGAACGACTCCTAAGTGTGGAAAGGACTTAACAAAATCTTTGTAATGTGTGGTGGTTTGTCACCCTCGAAAAACAATTCTCTTTGTACCTCACAAAACTAGTGCATCGTTCAGAACTGGGCTAGGCCCGGCGATTTTTTCCCTTTTTGGGGTTTCCACGTAAAAATCCTGTTGTCTATTGTTGGTTCTCACTTTTGACTGTTTGCACGTTTTACTCACTCTCGAGTCAAGGAGATTCAACTCGACCGGTCTAGGAGAGCGTTGAACGACCTGCAACAGTTTTGCGCCGTCTGTGGGAAAGTATTCCCAACTTTTCAAAGTTTCTCGGAAGATAAACTTGCCAACGGTAATGGCCAGGAGGAGCGCAAAAGTTGCCAGCAGGAAGGAAACAACGCCGCACCGGTGTTTGGCGTCGAGGAGCGAATGCGGCTGATGGAAGAGGGGCAGGCAGAGATGCTGGCTCTCATGAGGAACCTCGGGGCCCCTCGTGAGACCGCCAACATCGTCGCGCCAATCTCCCGACCGCCACAGCATCTGAACCATGCTCGTTAGGGGAGTGTCTCCTGTCTACAAGCTAGCGCCGAGGAGGAGCATTCTGACGCTGCAAGTTCTGCACTCCGGACATGACCGGTCGGGCAAGTGGTAGAGAGGCAGCGCGAACCCCTCGCAGGTGGGGGGAGAGGAGCACAACATGCATGAGGATCTCCCGCGAGGAAGTGCGCGGGATGATCGAGGAAGAGTGCGGGGCCAGGGGGCGGCAGGTCGCTCTTTTACGACATCCCCTTCGCCAGGGATGCCCAATGACTCCGCAAATACTGACACATACCATCCCGCACGGTTTCAAGTTGTTGAGCATCGAGACCTTCGATGACACCAATGATCCATTGGAGCACGTCAACCATTTCACCACTATCATGCGAATCTACATAGCCCCAGATTAACTTGTGTCAGGTGTTCCCAACGACTCTGAAGGGATAAGCCCGAACGTGGTTCCACTCGTTGAGAGTGGGGGAAATAGATAGTTTCGCCGAGCTATCTCAGCTGTTTGCAGATCAACTCATTGCAAATCGTCGAATCTCCAGGTGTAACATCCCGACTTTTATTGGGCCACTAGACCCTAGTGAGCCCAATAAAAGTAGGCCCGAGCGGTAGAAAACTACCATTTTAAGTAGTGTTGCGCGCCACAACTAAGTCGTTGGGGTACAATGACCAAATGAACCTCGATTTGACTCCTGTCAGTTCCGTTAAACTCGTATGACCGATACGAGTGCAACGGAATTCGTTGCGCCTCGATCCGAGGTCGTTTGGAGAAAACGACTATTTTAAGTGTCGTAGCACACCACTACCTCACTATTATGAATAGTGGCCGAATGAACCCCGATTTGACTACCGTCAGTTCCGTTAAACTCGTATGACCGATACGAGTGCAACGGAATTCGTTGCGCCTCGATCCGAGATCGTTTGGAGAAAACGACTATTTTGAGTGTCGTAGCGCGCCACTACCTCACTATTATGAATAGAGGCCGTGCGAACCCCGAATTGACTTCAGACAGTTCCATTAGGCTCAAGTAACCTATACGGGTGCAATAGAACTTGTCCCACCTCTTCTCGAGGTTGTATGGGGAGTATGCCATTTTAGGACTATGCAGACCATCTCAGTGCAACGCATAAAATATGAAGTACACGAACCCGGAATCGGCCCCGACAAATCTTAATGGACCTCCGGGGCAACGAACGGTGTCACCTAAAATTGACCTCGGTCAACACCCCCCCCCCCCCCCCCCCCACAGCTTGAAATTTGTTGGAACAAGAAAAGAAAAAAGGGGGGGGGGGAGAGAAACCCCTCCCCCAAAGGAGGGAGCTGCCCATGAATAGGCAGCCCCCCCCCCTTTAGGGCAAGGGGGCAGGAGAGAGAAGGGAAGGGGGGGGGGGGGGGGGGAATATATCCCCCCACTCACCCTCCCTTAACCCCACGTGGGGAAAAGAGGAGAGGGGGGGGGGGGGGGGGGGAGGTCTCCCCCTTCCCTATTTAAGGAAGGGCACGACCCCCTCCCTCAAGCCCACCCCCCCCCCCCCCCCCGACTCCTCCTCCTCCCTTGCCGGCTAACCCAGCCAGCCACCTCGCCGGAGCAATGCCCAACCGAGCCGCCGCCTCTTTCCCCCACCATGGCCGGACACCTCCCAGCCGCTCGAGCTCCACCTCCCACACAGGTAGAATCTCCCCCCCCCCCCCCCCCCCCCCCCTCCTTCTTACCTCCCGAGGGTAAGCCGACCCCCTCCCCCTCCCCGTCGCCGGAGCTCCACCAGCGCCACCTCGAGCATTGCAAAGCTCAGGTGGAGGCGCTGGTTGTGGAAGCCAACCCCCCCCCCCCCCCCCAGCGCTGGTGGTGGCGCTGGGGAGCAGGTCCCCGCTCGGGGACCTTGGCGCCGACGAACGGGAGGCGGCCGGGCTGCCGCCTCGGCGGCGCCCGAAGCCTCCCCCTCCTCTGCTTCCTGTAAGGGGTAAAACCCCCTCCCCCGGCGGCGGGCGGCGGCTCCAGGTCGTCGGACCCCCGCCGGAGGTCTTCCCCCTCACCGACGCCCCGACCAGGGGCGGCAGGGAGGGCCCTACACGAGGAGGCGGCGGCGCAGCGAGCCAGCATGGCCCACGCAGGCTGCGCCGCGCCTCCCCGTCCCCTCCTGCTCCATTTTTCGGTGGGGTCCGGCGGCGCCAGGCCGCCGGACCACCACCGGAGAGGTCGCCAACCCCCGACGCACCGACCGGGGGTGACACTGGCGCTCTCCCCGCGGAGGTGGCGGCGCGGCAAGCATGCATAACGCATGCAGGCCATGCCACCGCCCCCGCCCCCCCTTCCGGCAATATTTCCGGCGGTGTCGGCGGTGCCAGGCCGCCAGACCACCACCGGAGTGGTCGCCGGCCCCGACGCACGGACCGGGGGCGGCGCTGGGCCCAGCCGGCCGCTGCCCGGCGGCGGCAGCGGCCGCCTCCCGTTTATCAAACGGGAGCCGCGCGATCTCCCCCAGGAGATCATGCGGCTCCTGCTTCCTTAATTCCCGCCCCCGCCTCAACTTGTGTGCCCCCCACAGCGGATTCACCGCAGATCCGTTGTGGGGGCCGCGGGATGGCGCAGGGTGCAAGACCCCTGCGCCTTCTCCTTTCCTCTAACCGCACCCCACTTCCCCTTTCCCCTTCCCCATTTTCTGAAGAAAAATGGGGCACATTCAGGAAAAACTTCCTGAATGAAAAATGCGCCCCACACTAAGGGGTACCTCCAGTAATTTTTGGGAAATTTTAGGAAGTTAATTACTATTTTTAAAACCCCTCCATAAGTTTATTTTAAGAAAATTAAAGGCCAGATGAGTTGGGAAAAATCACCAAAAATTATGGGCTCTAATTAAAGGTGTTTTACAACTACTGTTAAAGTCGGGAGGTGTGACCTCTTGTTTTTGTCCTTCAAAAGTATTTTTCAAGCAAAATAAACGCCCGAAAGGGAGCGAAATTCATCGAAATAAATCGGCGTCCTCTCGACGTATATTTTTAATAAAGATTACATGTATCGATCTAAGGAATCGAATAAGTAAGAATATCTACGCAAAACTCGGGACGAAATCGCGGTGCGACGCCGCAATCCAATAATGCCGAGACAATCATAAAAGATCGAATCCACGGCAAAGGGAAAATACTAAACATCTCACGAAATGTAAATAAACTCCCAAAACGGAGCAGAACCCCTATGAACGGGGAGAAAGCAGAACCTCCTCCTACGAACGGAGTCGACGTTGAAGCCTCCTCTTATGGAGTGATTGGACTACTAACCCTTTATATGTTTACTGCTTTTTGTACTTTCATTTAAATCCAGTCTCGCACTGGTCCCCCGCATCTACTTTCTGTACTTTCATTTAAATCCAGTCTCGCACTGGTCCCCCGCATCTACTTTCTGTACTTTCCATTCTTCAGTCTCGCACTGGTCTTGATATTATGGCCTCTGCTTTTGGCCTATTTTTCTGCGCTTGATTTTATGGCCTCTGCTTTCGGCCTATTTTTCTGCGCTTGATATTATGGCCTCTGCTTTCGGCCTATTTTTCTGCGCTTGATATTATGGTCTCTGCTTTCGGCCTATTTTACTGCTTGATTTTATGGCCTCTGCTTTCGGCCTATTTTTCTGCGCTCGATATTATGGCCTCTGCTTTCGGCCTATTTTACTGCTGCACTTATTCATATTTTAGTACTAACTGTAGCCCTACGCTGGCAAGCGGTGCTTCCCCTCCTTCCTGCAAGGCCATAGTTGGGGAAACCCGGAGTTGAGCTTCTCCTTCTTGGTTAGCCCCAAATAAGGAGCCCTCATACCGCCCAACCTCCCGGTCAAAAGTTGCGTGACCGGTCGAGTAAGAGTGTCGCGTTGAGTTTTTGAAACACTAACTCTATGTATAAGTTTGAAGATTGCTTGGTATAGTGGCGGGTCGGTCACACCCGCAGACCGTTCGTACCGGTGCGGGTGGGGTGACGACTCATGGGGACAGGGAGATGCGCACAGCGGATCGTTATTCCGAACTCAGTGTTTTACCTCCGCTGGTCGGTCTAAACATCGAATTCGCCGGATGTCGCTCACATCCAATTAGTACACCAAGTTGTACAGGAGGGCCTGAGTGATACAGTACGACTACATTCAGAAGTGGCAAGAATGGCCACTGTCACCGACGGCCACATCGGTGAGGCCCGCGGGGTTAGCTCCCCTGCTTGAAATAAAGCGGTCTAAACTGTGTCGACACAGGGTCTTTTTGTGTGTGTATGGGTTTGAATACCTGGGTGCGTGTATGTGCAAGATAGTGTTGTGTATTTACTATACTACGCGATTTCGGATAGTAGGGCGGGAGGCCCTTATATATATATGTTTACCTGCTGCTAACCTTCTTCTTTGCTTCGGCTATTTATTTCTGTTCTTTAGCCGCCCCCTGGATATGGATCCGGGGGGATGTATTTTCTACTTAGCTCTGTGACTAACGGTTATTTCTTATAACCAATCACAGGAGACGGGACAGTGCGAAGCCCCCGCACCACAGGATGAGTTACCAGCATTGGAGATGGCCCGTTCGATTACCCCAGCCTCGCCCCCGGTCTTCCGCGACGTGAGTCCTAGAGTATAGGACTAGACTAGGATCTTTTGTCGATGTAGCCCCCGAGGCAGCGGTTGTAAACATTAGGCTTCGGCCCCGTTTAAATATGTATATATAAGCTGTGTGCTTGGTTTTCTTCTTTCGATTGCTCCCGCTGTGCGTTCTGATGTGATGTTGTGATTCTTGTGCCTTACAAGGAGACCGCTCAGTGCTTGAGAGTGTGGGACGTTGCCACCCAGAAAGCGCTAAGTGTTCGTTCTTGGGCAGTAAGATTCCCCCTCCTTGAACCCAGTTCAGGATTGGGGAGGGGGGGGTCTTACACCAGGGACCCCTCCCACTTCTCTGGGATCCGCCAGAACGAAGGGGAGACTCTTAAGGATTTCTTCCACCGCTTCACGTCCGAAGCGCGTCAGATTCCAGGAGTAGACCTGGAACTTCTGCGTGGCGTCTTTCTTAGGGGGGCTCCACCCAAGCTGGTTCTACTAGGCCCTAATGCGAGAGACGGTGCCCAGCTACCTCGACCTCATGCACTGGGTGGAGGCACAAATTGTGGCAATTGAGGTAATTGAAGCACATCGGCAGCAATTTGAGGGAAGTCTGAAGAGAAAAAAGGGCCAAAGGCCACGCCAGCGCCGACAAAAAGCGACGATAGGCGTAGTAACCGCAGGGAGGAATCCGAAATGGCTAGAGAACCTCCACTTCCTAGGGATTACACGCCCCTGACACCTCCCGGACCAACGTCTTGTATGCCATCCATTACGGTTCCGCGCTGCGAAGGCCTAGGCCACTCATTCCGAATACATGAGATCAGACGAAGTACTGCGAATTCCATCGGGGGACGGGGCATAGCATGTAGGAATGCACCCGGCTGAAGGAAGAAATTGAGCTTTTTGTGCTCCAAGGGCTATTAGGGTGATTCCTGCAAGGCCAAACACCCAATCAGCAGGCACCACCTGGACCCGCAAGAGACCAACCTCCCGCACTGCGGGGCGCACCAGGGGGTCGGCCAACGGTGGGAGAAGTAGAAACAATAGCAGGATCTCCTGTCCTATCTGTGCAAATACTTTCCATTGCCCGTCCAGAGAAAATCCATGCGGACAAAAAAATGCGACATGATACAACGATAAGTTTCGGGGACAAGGATCTGGATGGTTTGCGACTGTCGCACCAAGACCCCCTTGTCATCATTGCGGGGATTGGGGGCCCCTGTTTCAATGTAAAAAGGATCTTGGTCGGCAATGGGAGTTTTGTCGACGTCCTGTTCATGTCCACACTCCTAAGCATGAAGCTCACGAAGGAGCGGCTAAGTCCGGCCGGGGGCCTATTTACGGTTTTGATAATCGCCCGGTTCCCGTTCAAGGGATGATTGCACTTCCAGTCACGCTAGGCGAATTCCCGAGGCAGGTAACCCACGACGTGCAGTTCATAGTGGTAGAGTCGAGCTCCGCTTACAATGCCATCTTCGGGAGACCACTCTAGTTCGCGTTCGGAGCCATATCCTCTATCCTACATCTAGCAATGAAGTTCCTAACTCCGGGGGGGGGGGGGGGGGGGGGGGGGGGGGGGGGGGGGGGAGTCGTGCGTGGGAACCAGGAAGCAGCACGATCTTGCTATCTGAAGCAAGCCCGACCTATGCAAGGCACGACGCTCAATATCGATAGCTTCGACCTACGGGACGAAGCCACTTTGCAAAGAGCCATGCCAGTGGAGGGACTTGTGGAAGTGAAGCTCTCCGAGGAAGATCCATCTCGCGTTATATAGATTGGATCGCTCTTAACTCTCGAGGAGCAAGAGGAGTTAACAAGTTTCCTCCGCCCAAATAAAGGCATTTTCGCTTGGAGCCCATAGGACATGCCTGGGTCGACCGCCAGGTAATCACCCACTCTTTAAGCATCAACCCGACTTATCGGCCCGTGATCCAGAAGAAGCGCAATTTTTCCCCAGAGTGTCTTTAGGCGATCGAGGAGGAAGTAGGAAAGCTCATCGAGGCGGGGTGTTGGATCTGTATGCGCCCTTAGAGGGGGGGGGGGGGGTGAATAAGGGTTTTAAAACTTTTGTTATATTATGAAATACTTGAAATAATATGAGATCAAAATAGTGCGAATCCAAAACAAATCAAGTGAAATAAAATAGAGACATGATTTTATTAATATGAAATGTAGGATTACAAAACTTGACTTCTTATGACGCTAGAAATCGAAGGAGAATAGTAAAAAGACTATTTCATTTTCTATCCCGACTCGTATCCTCACGAACCTGTGGCTTTATCTTATCCTTCCCTGGATACGGCCTCAAGCCGCTCGAGCCAATCCTTCCCGGATATAGCCTCGAGCACCCCCTAGATCTACACCCTAGACCTAGTCGCCAACACGAGGTGAATTTCCACGCGACTATAATAATAAAGAGACAACAACAATATGAAAAACTCCCTCTATGTGGATCTCTGAAGAAGTAGATGAAGACCCGCAGAGTATGATCGTAGTCGATGCGATCTTTCGTCATGATGATGAAGCGTGTTGAAATCTTCTCCACATATCTCCTTAAGCCTTCATGGATTTATGGGAGTATCTCTCTGAACCTTCCTCTATATGATGTAACACGAAGCTCTAGAATTTAGGGGTGTGAGAGGATGAAAAAGAAGGAGCCAAGAGGTCCTTTTTATAGCCTTGGAGCTAGCGCCTGCGCTAGCGCTATCGCCGGCGCTATTTCGTATTAGGAAACATTCTCTGTGTGCGTATCTTCATTCCAAGGAAACCTTTCCAAAAATCCTCTTGTGCTTCGCGCTACCACCCGCGCTATCCGCTACCGCCTGGCGCTATCACCTTCTATACTTGCCGCCTGAACTTGCCTAATCAGAGCTAGCGCCCGCGCTAGGTACTACCGGCGGCGCTAGTGGATATGTTGAAATTCTGGCTTCAAACTTGGGGGCAACCTTCTTATGTTATCCTTAAGTCATGTGACATTGTTTCCTGCACACTTAAACACACAAGATCAAATACACATATGATTTGTTATTCTCAAACCTAGGAGATGCGGAAGACCATGTTTCAACAAACTCCCCCTTTTGATAATAACAAACCCATTAATGATAAATCAGAGAATTAATACATATAGCATGTTGGAATCTACTTTTGTGTGCGTGTGAGTATGACTTAGGATAATTGTCGATTTTGGTATTTATTATTGCTCCCCCTAAATGCATGCTCCCCCTATATGTGAATGCTCATCTTATATGTAAGCTATCATCTTAATCATTAATCATGTTAGTTTTTCAATTTGATAGTGTTTATAATTTATCATGTTAGTTCTCCCCTTTTGTTATTAGCAAAAGTGGGTTAAGGTAGCAAAAGACATAAAAAGAGGATTTTGATAAAAAGATAAGACTTGATCGAGCTAATAGAGGAAATGAAATGATAAGGAGTTATTAGCATAAATTTTTTTTTCATAGAAATAAATCAGAGTTTTTAGCATAAAAATGATATTCATGTTTAGAACAACCAATATAAATTTTACCAAGCAATTATATCACTTGTTGAAGAAAAAGAAATTTTGAGATTCAAGTGATGATACACTCCAAAAGAAAAGACTTTAAATAAGCATGAATGCGCAAGGTAAAAATATATGATAATGATGCAGAAGACATATAGAAATACAAGAGACATCATTTTGTAATCATGATGATTCATAAGAAGAAAATATGAGTTTAAGTTCCAAAAAGCAAGATATTTTTGTAAATCATTATTCATTTAAAATTTTTAAGTTTATCAATAAAGTAACCAAACATGAAAGAAGGATATCAAAAAGAAACTGTGCAAACATAAACAGAGAGACTGCAAAAATGAAAATAATAAAGATTTTATTTCCAAAAAAACATGTCGATTACAAAGGTATGACCTCATTTATATAGAATGGAGGAGAGAGAGGAGAATACAAACTACCGATGTGGGACTAAACACTATACAGGACAATACACAGGACTGGGCGGTCTCCACATGGAGAGATCGCCAAACCGCCCAGTCTCCTCACCAGACCTCTCGGTCTTCATACTGCATCAGACCGCACTGGTAGATCTTCAGACCGCCTGGTCTCAAACCAACATCAGACTGCCAGGGAGAGATCGCCAGACCGCCCGGTCTCCTCATCAGACCGCTTGGTCTTCATACTTCATCAGACCGCATGGGAGAACGTCAGACCGCTCGGTCTCCAAACTCTAGCACTCCACCTCAAGCTGGAGCATATATATCAATCATTCCCAGATTGTCGCAAATGTTTGAAAAAGAAGTAGAAACTGGTTTGGTGAAACAATCAGCAGTTCAATGTCAGATGTGACGAATGGAGTACATATTTGTTTCTTCAATATTTCATCTCTGATAAAATGACAATCTACTTCAATATGTTTTGTCCTTTCATGGAACACTGGATTCTTTGATATGTATATAACAGCTTTGTTGTCGCAGAACATTGCTAGAGGATGGTTACAAACTTCTCCTAAATCCAGCATGAGAGCTCGTAACCATTTTAGTTCACAAGTTGTCGACGCCATGCTTCGATACTCAGCTTCTGCAATTGACCTGGAGCCAACTGATTGTTTCTTGCTCTTCCAGCTTACTAAATTTCTGATGTAGCACGTCCTACGAGCCTACACGGAGACGTCCAGGATAACCTCGATACCTTACACTCTCTCGACTTGGCACAATAACTAAACGCAGCGGTACAATTAGATTATTTATTTCTCGCGCTAACGTGCGGATAGCCAACCCGCTAGAGATCGTATCACGGCTAGAGGCCAAGATCCGATCAAGCTAAAAAGACGAATATTTGCGTCCGAACGAGCTTTGTTGTACCAAAGAAAGATCCACCAAAATAAATCCGATTCGCAAACGGTTGATCTTTCCCCAACAAGAAAATAACAAGGTTCGCCAAACCTTTCGATAGTATCCGGAAGATCAAACAAAAAATACAAATCTATTAAAGAAAACACCGCGAGAAATTTTCTTGCTTCGAGAAATCACGCAAAAATCGTCCACCACAAAAACGATCTAAGAAAGGAGATCTCTTGAGTAGAAATTTCGTTACCCCTCTCGGAAACGTAGATCCGAGATATTGGATCCACTAGAAAATAATCGCTCTCCTTTGGAACACGGAAGGGGCTCCAAATGATGAAGAAACTCGTTCGTCTTCCTCGCCTTTGCACTGGAGAGATTCACCAAAACCGTAGGCCCTTGCACTTGATATCTTCTCCTCCAATATTGATTTGACTTAGAGAAAATCCGTTGAAGAAGACTTCGTAGATGAAGATTGAGATTGAGGTGGAAGAAGAAGGTACGGAAAGAGAATTGGAGAGAAAGAGAGATTGAAAGAGGGAGAGAGAGGGGAGCCGAACTTGGGAAGAACCAAGAGAGGGGGGCGGCGGCAATATGAGAGGGAGAAGAGAAGAGAGGAGGGAAATTAGGTTAGACAATTTTTTCAATCATAAAATATTCTACCTTTTTAATTCAATTCTTAGCCTTATATATGCCTTACAACATAAGTGCTAATAGCACACCAAACATAGCGCTAAACGCACACCAATAGTTCAAAATAAAATAATAAAATGCAATGTCATATTTAAATTAAGACATAACTTAGCAAAATATAATAATAATTAATTCTTGCGGCGTGGACGAAGATTGTAGCCGTGGCCGCCACGGCGCCGCATGTCTTTAGCCGGTGGGCCGTCATCATCATCTTCCGTCACTATTCCATGACCAACCATGCCGTGTCCCTCATCTTCGTCTTCAAGTTGGCCGTCTTGGTGGCAGTCGCCATCAATCCTCCCCCGCTCGAAAGAACTCATCGCCGATGAGTGGTCTGGAACATAACGGTGAAAGAGATCCGCATCAAGTAGCTTCACCTCCGACGCGGAGAGCCAAGAGTCGTCTGAGGCAGGACGGCCCTTCCATCGAATCAAGAACCTGTGAACATCACCATCGGAAGTTGGGAACACAGCATCCTGCAAAATCCTATCAGGCAAGAAAACGGTCCGGGAAAACCTCGGAAATGCGTTAGGCAAAGAAGAAAAAGAAGTGACATCATCAACAGGTGGCTTACCTCCCGTAGAGTCCGTAGGAGAGGGCGATCCAGAAACAATCTCACTACCCACCCCATTAGAATTTTTAGTGGAAATATGAAACGGAGAGGCAGAAAGTTCAGGTGGTGGAGCGACATAAAGCGTTAAGTCCGAAACGTTAAAAACAGGGGAAATTCCCCACTCAGCGGGTAACTGTAATAAATATGCGTTTTCGCCCAACTTCTTTAACACTCGAAAAGGACCGGCCCGCCTATTTGCTAATTTCCTTATGGTGCCCGAAGGCATCCGTTCAGGGGTTAAACGCACCATTACCAAATCACCAATATTCAAGTGGACCGCTCGCCTATTTTCGTTAGCATTCGATTGATAAATAGCATATTGTTTAGCTAGCGTCTCGCTAATTTGCTTATGGAGATTGTGAACGTGCGAGGCAAAATCCTGGGCAAAATGACTAGATTTGAAAGATGGGGGTAGCGGTACTAAATCAAGAGGCACGGGTGCCTTATAACCATGTACAATTTCATTTGGAGACAACCCAGTGGACCTATTCCGTGAATTATTATAAGCTATTTGAGCATGAGGAAGAATAAGGTCCCACGTACCTTTATGATCGCCTACTAAACAACGAAGTAATCCACCCAAACTTCGATTGACCACTTCCGTTTGCCCATCCGTTTGGGGATGATAGGCCGACGAAAACATAAGTTTTGTACCCATAAGCTTCCAAAGCGTCTTCCAAAAGTAACTAGTGAACTTGACGTCCCTATCAGATACTATCGTTTTTGGAACGCCCCGATGCGCCACGACCTCTTTGAAATACAACTTAGCAACATGGGATGCATCGTTGGTATTGTGACTAGCGATAAAATATGCCATTTTAGAAAATCTATCGACGACGACAAGGATGGAATCGTGTCGCCGAAATGTCATAGGTAAACCCAAAATAAAGTCCATACTAACGTCCTCCCAAGGAACCGACGGAATAGGAAGAGGTGTATAAAGACCCGCGTTGGTCTTGTTACCTTTTGCTAATTGACACACACGGCAACTCCCAACGATCTTATTAACCATTGGCTTAAGTCCAGGCCAAAAGAATTTATCTTCCACTAGTGTTATCGTTTTATCCCGGCCGAAATGTCCCCCTAGCCCTCCACTATGTAGCTCCCATACAATGAAATGGCGTAGTGAAGAGCGGGGAATACACAGTTGCGTATGCCTAAATAAATAACCGTCACGAATGTAGTATGCCGAAATAGTAGAGGGAGCCTGTTCCTGAGCGGCTAAGTAAATGTCCTTAAAATCCGGGCATAGAACGTACTCGTCTTTAATGCGTTCAAATCCTATTACCGTCACCTCCATTTTAGATAATAATAATGTGACACGACTAAGGGCGTCCGCCACACGATTTAACGTACCCTTAAGGTGCTTAATAATGAATGTGTACTCCTGAAGATAGGAGACCCATTTGGCGTGCCGAGGGCTGATTTTACTTTGAGAGTTTACGAATTTTAGCGCTTCATGATCCGAGAGGATTACAAATTCTTTCGATATAAGGTAGTGTCGCCAATGTTGGAGACAACGTATTACGGCATAAAACTCGCGATCATAATTGGAATAATTTAATTTAGGGCCCGCAAGTTTCTCGCTAAAGTACCCAACCGGATGTCCCTCTTGGCTTAACACTCCCCCAATTCCTATCCCCGAAGCGTCACATGATAATTCAAACACTTTATTAAAATCCGGCAACCGTAGTAGTGGGGCTTCGGACATTCGATCCTTAATCATTTGAAACGCGCTAGAGGCCGATTTGGTCCATTTGAAATCACCTTTCTTCATACATTCAGTTATTGGTGCCATGATGCTACTAAAATTGCGAATGAATCGTCTATAAAACGTGGCCAAGCCATGAAAACTCCGAACCTCCCTAATATTTTGTGGTTCCGGCCATTCTTTAATCACTTGGACCTTCTTAGGGTCAACATGTATACCCTCGGCACTCACTATGTATCCTAAAAATTCCACGGAAGTTACACCGAATGCGCACTTCTTAAGATTAATGAATAAGTTCTCTTGGCGCAATGTAGTAAGGATTGTTCGCAAATGAGTTTCATGATCGATCGGCGAAATACTAAACACCAAAATGTCATCGAAATAGACTACGACAAATTTTCCCATGTATGGCTTAAATACCTGAGTCATTAATCGTGAGAAGGTACTAGGTCCGTTGGTGAGGCCCTCTCCTAGCACTAACCACTCGTAAAGCCCGTCCTTAGATTTAAAGGCCGTCTTCCATTCGTCTCCCTCCCGAATTCTTATTTGGTGGTAACCACTCTTTAAATCCAATTTTGAAAACACGGTGGCACCGGATAGCATATCCAATAGATCATCCAAACGGGGAATGGGAAACCTATATTTGACAGTTATTTTATTAATGGCCCGGTAGTCTACACACAACCTCCAAGATTTATCTTTCTTCGGGACCAACAAGGCAGGGACGACACAAGGGCTTTTACTATGGCGGATAAATCCCTTTGCTAATAAATCGGAAATTAATATTTGTAGTTCGTTATGCGCGGAGGGATTAAGTCGGTAATGGGGTTGATTAGGCAAGGATGAGCCCGGGACGAAATCAATTTCGTTTTGAATGTCCCGGATGGGTGGCAATTTGGAAGGCAAATCTACCGGATAGACGTCCTTATATTCATCCAATAACGTGCGCAGAGATAACGGTAGGTTTTCTAAAGACGGTGACTCTTCCTTAGCTTGTAGGCATACTAACGCATAAATGACGCCATCAATAAAGGTCTCGCGTTCTAACTCCTTTCTACTTATAAAACTTATGGTTTTCCTTTCCGCAGGCACCACTGTGTCCTTGGAGGCATTCGACGGGTCCTTAGGTGGTGTGGGTTTCAAAACAATGGTCTTACCATTGAACTTGAACTCGTAAGTGTTGGCTCTGCCAAAATGGGTCACGTCATAATCATAAAGCCATGGACGTCCTAGTAAAACGTGACATACATCCATAGGGATGACATCGCACCACACCTTATCAACATAGCTCTTCACTGTGAGCGGTACCAAACATCGTTTAGAAACTGCGATAGACGTTTTGTTCATCCATGCTATCTTATACGGATGTGGATGCGGCTCGGTGACTAAGTTCATTCGAATGATGGCATTCTCCGAAACGACGTTCATACTACTTCCGCTATCGATTATTAACTTACACCACTTGTCACCGTTCTTAAAATTTACCGAAAAGATATTCGTCCGATTGTAATCGTCCGTCGCACGTGGTGTATTCAGAATACATCTCATAACCATCATAAAAGAGTCGTCATCAATATCACTCGGCTCGGCGTCAGACTCAGTACCGGCTTCGTAGACGATCTCGGTGGGATCAGACGTGGACTCTAATAGTGTTAGTGGTTTACTCTTAGTGGGGCACTCGCTAGAGTAATGTCCTTGGATACCGCAAGAATAACACGTGGCGTTTGTCTTATTTATCCGTCCTACCGGAACTCTCTCGCCCGTGGGATTCCTAGTGTTCCTAGCGGTGATAACTACCGAATTCGAATCAGTCGATCGAAATCTTCCTTTGTCCCTCATGGAGGACGAAGGTGGGGCTCCTAAAAGGGATGTTCCCTTCTGGAATGCTCGTCCCTTGGACTTGTAAGCGTTGTGCTTCTCTATGTCTAAAGCAGCATTGAATGTCGTGTTAAGGTCCGTATGACCATAACGCAATAGCTTGCCTTGGATATCTGGGTTAAGCCCCTTTCGAAAGCGAGATAATGTAACTTCGGGCATTTCCCGTATGTCACACCGCACCATCATATCTTTCAGAGTTCCCATATACTCCGATACCGATTTGCTACCCTGATGATGGGTGGCTAACTCGTCGAACATTTGTGTTCTGTGATACGCAGGGACGTATTGGTCAGTCAAAAGTGCCTTCATGGCAGCCCACCCAATTGGGGGTGCCCCATTCACGGTACCTAAACGCCTCTCTTCGTTCAGCCAGAATGTTTTGGCTCTACCCAAAAGCATCATCCGTGCAACTCGCACCTTCTCACCATCCGTCAGATTCTTCCACTCAAAATAACACTCGATTTCCATAGTCCAGTTTAAAAATACTTGGGGCTCACCCAGTCCATCGTATGATGGTGGATCAATTTTAACGGCTCTAGTTACATCGAACTCATGAGGAGCACGGGGCGCTTGCTCATCGTTCTGATTACGATAATGGTTTGGTCTCTCATCTCGCTGGTCGGCAACGGGATTTCGAGGCGCCGCTGGATTGAAAGCTAACCCTTGTATTAACTGCGTGAGTGCATCGAACTTAGCATTAAATTCGTCTCGAAGCTCCGCAATCGTTGCAGGAGCGTGCCCGTCTTCATGGTTATCTGCCATGGTGGAAACGGTTGGGAGATATTCCGTACCACGCCTCGTGGGCATACAACAATGGGACCAGAAATTTTACTAAAAAAAATTTTTTTTGAGGTCGCAGACAAGTTATAAATTCTAGACCGCTATTCGCAGACCAACTGGACAAAATTACGATGTTTCCAATTTTCAGGCTGACCTAACGAGGACGAATCGAAATATTTTCAGTTTTAATGTTGCTTGAAATACGTGCAGGAAGCTACAGAAAAATTTTCAGATTTTTTTGATAAGTTTTTATATTCTGAGATTTTTACTAAATGCAGACCAATCCGAAAATTTTAGATTTTGACCGTGCTAACGAACGCACCGACTAGAGGACGGATAACCTACAGATCTGAGATTAAGGATGGTGTTGAGATAGAACTCAACACAACCTCGCTTTGATACCAAAATTGATGTAGCACGTCCTACGAGCCTACACGGAGACGTCCAGGATAACCTCGATACCTTACACTCTCTCGACTTGGCACAATAACTAAACGCAGCGGTACAATTAGATTATTTATTTCTCGCGCTAACGTGCGGATAGCCAGCCCGCTAGAGATCGTATCACGGCTAGAGGCCAAGATCCGATCAAGCTAAAAGGACGAATATTTGCGTCCGAACGAGCTTTGTTGTACCAAAGAAAGATCCACCAAAATAAATCCGATTCGCAAACGGTTGATCTTTCCCCAACAAGAAAATAAAAAGGTTCGCCAAACCTTTCGATAGTATCCGGAAGATCAAACAAAAAATACAAATCTATTAAAGAAAACACCGCGAGAAATTTTCTTGCTTCGAGAAATCACGCAAAAATCGTCCACCACAAAAACGATCTAAGAAAGGAGATCTCTTGAGTAGAAATTTCGTTACCCCTCTCGGAAACGTAGATCCGAGATATTGGATCCACTAGAAAATAATCGCTCTCCTTTGGAACACGGAAGGGGCTCCAAATGATGAAGAAACTCGTTCGTCTTCCTCGCCTTTGCACCGGAGAGATTCACCAAAATCGTAGGCCCTTGCACTTGATATCTTCTCCTCCAATATTGATTTGACTTAGAGAAAATCCGTTGAAGAAGACTTCGTGGATGAAGATTGAGATTGAGGTGGAAGAAGAAGGTACGGAAAGAGAATTGGAGAGAAAGAGAGATTGAAAGAGGGAGAGAGAGGGGAGCCGAACTTGGGAAGAACCAAGAGAGGGGGGCGGCGGCAATATGAGAGGGAGAAGAGAAGAGAGGAGGGAAATTAGGTTAGGCAATTTTTTCAATCATAAAATATTCTACCTTTTTAATTCAATTCTTAGCCTTATATAGGCCTTACAACATAAGTGCTAATAGCACACCAAACATAGCGCTAAACGCACACCAATAGTTCAAAATAAAATAATAAAATGCAATGTCATATTTAAATTAAGACATAACTTAGCAAAATATAATAATAATTAATTCTTGCGGCGTGGACGAAGATTGTAGTCGTGGCCGCCACGGCGCCGCATGTCTTTAGCCGGTGGGCCGTCATCATCA
Source organism: Dactylorhiza incarnata (assembly GCA_033032865.1). Lineage (NCBI taxonomy): Eukaryota > Viridiplantae > Streptophyta > Magnoliopsida > Asparagales > Orchidaceae > Dactylorhiza > Dactylorhiza incarnata. The sequence continues at coordinate 938,300 of JAWHQI010000002.1, forward strand.
TCTTCCGTCACTATTCCATGACCAACCATGCCGTGTCCCTCATCTTCGTCTTCAAGTTGGCCGTCTTGGTGGCAGTCGCCATCAATTTCCCCCTACAAAGACGCAAAATCCCGAAGTAGACTTGCGATCTTCTTTATCGTCGGCATAGCTAGAATCCGAGTAGGCTTTAATCTTGAGGTGATTATTTTTCTGAAAGAGTAGTCCCTTTCCTGGAGCCCCTTTAACATACTCTAGTATCCTCAGAGCAGATTGTAGATGGCATTCTCTTGGAGCTTGCATGAACTGACTAACCTTGTCTACAACGTATGAGATGTCTGGTCTTGTTATTGTAAGATAGATGAGTTTGCCTACTAGACGTCCGTATCTTGTAACATCTGACATGGGTGGCGAATCATCTTGCCACGTTTTATCTTCACCCGCAACCATGGGGCATCGAGCAGGTTTAGCCCCAATCAGGCATATCTCTTGCAAGAGATCAAGAGCATACTTGCGTTGTGAGAGAACCAATGAGTTTTGGTTTCGTGAAATCTCGATCCCCAGAAAGTATTTTGGAGGACCCATATCTTTGGTGACAAAATGTTGACGGAGATGTTTCTTTGTTAACGTTATCCCAGCTTGATCATCACCAGTTAGGACAATGTCATCAACATATACGACAAGAACCACCAGACCCTGAGGGGTTTTGCGAATGAAGAGAGAGTGATCTGCCAAACTTCTTGTAAATCCAATGATAGCTACAATGCCACTGAATTTATCAAACCATGCTCGAGGGATTTGTTTAAGACCATAGATGGCTTTTCGCAATTTGCATACGCGTGTCTCCCCCTTAGCAACATACCCAGGAGGTTGCTCCATATATACATCCTCTTGAAGATCGCCATATAAGAAAGCATTTTTGACGTCTAGTTGAGATATGGGCCAATCTTTGTTGATGTCAACGGAGAAGAGAACCCGAATAGTGCTTATACGAGCCACGTGAGAGAAAGTGTCAAAAAATCGATGTCATATGTCTGAGTGAAGCCTTTAGCCACCAGTCGGGCCTTGTAACGATCCACAGTACCATCAGGATGAAACTTAACAACGCAGACCCAGCGACAACCAACAACATCAGTGCCTAGAGGAATTGGAACAAGGGTCCAAGTACCCCACTCAGTGAGAGTGTTCATTTCCTCATCCATGGCAACTTTCTAGTGAGGAATGGTAAGAGCCTCTTGGTAAGAACGAGGAGTGACAGTGGTAGATATATCCAAAGCAAAGTTTTTGCAAGAAGAAGTAAGACGAGCATAAGAAATAACATCATTAAGCGGATGTTGGGTACATATGCGAACCCCTTTGCGAAGAGCTATAGGAAGATCAAGGTCGTCTTGTCTATCAATATCCGGTGCATCCATGGAAGAGAGTGCTGGTCCGAGAACAGAGGGAGGCGGTCGCGGGGGGAGGAGGGAGTAGGAGAGTCAAGAGGTGGAGATGGGGATAAGGAATGAGGTGGAGGATATGTGGGAGTCTCGTTTGGAATAGCCGATACGGGGAGAATGGGAGAGGAAGATGGAATATCAGACATAAGGACAGAAGAATCTTTGGAGAAATAAGACGTCTCTTCAAAGAACGTAACATCTGCAGAGACCAATTGTTTGCGAGAAATAGGGTCAAAACAATAATAACCCTTTTGGGTGGTAGATTAGCCAAGAAAGACACACTTGGTAGCATGTGGAGATAGCTTGTCGCGAGTGGCGGACGGAGAGTGAACAAAGGCCGTACACCCAAAAACACGGGGAGGTAGGGGAAAGGCATATTTTTCTGGATAAAGGACAAAAAAGGTGTTTTGCCATGAAGAACTGTAGAGGGAAGACGGTTGATAAGATGACAGGAAACTAGGATGGCATATCCCCAATATGATCCAGGAACATGCATTTGAGTGAGGAGAGTGTGTGCGACATCAAGGAGGTGACGATTCTTGCGTTCAACCACACCATTCTGCTGAGAAGTATAGACACAACTTGTTTGATGTAAAATACCAATGCGCATGCAAAAATTTGTAAAGTCAGTACTAAGATATTCTTTTGCATTATCAGAACAAAGAACTTTGATACACACATCAAATTGCATTTTAATCATTTCATAAAAAGAGGTCCATAAAGACATTAATTCAGAGCGATCTTTTAAGAGATACACCCAAGTACATCTAGAGAAATCATCAATGAAAGTTACAAAATATGAGCTACCCCTTCCAACAGTGGGGGTGGGGGGAAGGAGTGAAGGACCCCAGATATCGGAGTGAATAAGTTCAAAGGGACTAGAAGACCCACTTCCTTGCTTTGCCATGAAGGAGGAGCGATGATGCTTGCCAAGTTGACATGCTTCACAATTGAGGGGAGGACCATGCTTAGGTAGTTGGGGTAGAAGTTGATGAAGAAGCCTTGGAGGAGGATGACAAAGATGAAGGTGCCATTGCAGAAGATCGGTAGAAGAAGAGGTAGATAGAGCCGAAAAATTGTCCAAGAAGTAGAGGTCGCCGCTCTCAGTCCCAGTAACAATCGTCCGCTTGGTGTAAGGATCCTGAAAAGAGCAAGAGTTGGGGGTGAAAAGTGACAGAGCACTGCAGTTGCTTGCATAGCGAGGTAACAGATAATAAATTGCACGGGAACCTGGGCACATATTGAGTGTCTTCTAGACGAAGAGACGGTGTGACCTGGACCATACCAGTCCCATTGACAGGAGATGGGGAGCCATCTGCAATGAACGCCGGGGGCAAGCGATCATGTTCTTCTAAGAGATAAAAACATTGAGGATTGCCCGTCATTTGATTCGTAGCACCGGAATCAATCAACCATTTACCTTGTGTGACCATATAGGTGCTACCTGAGGAGGTGACCACTGAGGCTGTTTGCTTCAAAGTAGAGGCAGGAGAGTCACCGGTGGGGAGAAGATGAGGATGCTTGAGCCAGCACAGAGCGACAGAGTGGCCTGTCTTCCCACAATGAAAGCAAAGGTATCGGGAAGTTCCACGACCTTCCGGATGGTGACTCCGACCTCTAGTGCTAGTCCTCTGAGTCTGATGAGCGTAGTTCTCCGACAGCGGAGATGAGACCAAAAGAGGGCATTGAAGAAGAGTGGTAACAACGACAATGCGGGCAGCAGTAGCATCCAAAGTTGGAGAATCAGCCTCCCCAAGAATTTGTTGACGGATCATGTCATAGGAATCGGGTAGGCGCAGAAGATAACACACAACCAGAAGTTCCAGGAAGTGTTTGTGTTGTTCAGCAAGATCAGCAGAGAAGGGTCTATTCTGAAGGATTTCGACACCAAGGGCCTGAACTTATTGATAAGCAGCGACAGGAGGCATGGAGGGATGAGCAAATAGGTCCGCATATATGGTATATATGTGAGACGTTTGAGCTCACTACGAGTAGAGAGCAACAAGATGGAGCCAAGCAGCTTTGACTGTTTCATCATGTCTGATGACAGGTGTTCGAACCAAAAATGGTACCAGGTCCACACTTGCTCAAGCTGAAAGGAGAAGGAAGAAGAAAAATGATAGATGACTGGTTACTTCGAGCTACGAGTGAAGGAAAGAGGGAGGAGAAAAAGAGATGACAAGGGTCTCCTGGAAGGAGATAACGAAGGGTGCTAAAAAGAGGTAGCGGCAGTCTCATAAATGAGATAGTTGAAGCTGCTAAAAAAGAGGTAACGATGGTCTCAGAAATAAGACCGCTTAAGCTGCTGAAAAGAGATAACGATGGTCTCAGAAATGAGACCGCTTAAGCTGCTGAAAAGAGATAACGATGGTCTCAGAAATGAGACCGCTTAAGCTGCTGAAAAGAGATAACGATGGTCTCAGAAATGAGACCGCTTAAGCTGCTGAAAAGAGATAACGATGGTCTCAGAAATGAGACCGCTTAAGCTGCTGAAAAGAGATAACGATGGTCTCAGAAATGAGACCGCTTAAGCTGCTGAAAAGAGATAATGATGATCTCAGAAATGAGACCGCTTAAGCTGCTGAAAAGAGATAACGATGGTCTCAGAAATGAGACCGCTTAAGCTGCTAAAAAGAGATAACGATGGTCTCATAAATGAGACCGCTTAAGCTACTGAAAAGAGATAACGATGGTCTCAGAAATGGGACCGCTAAGTCAAAGGCTAGGTGTTCGAAACTCTCTCCAAAGACCAGAAACTAGTACCCCCACCCCTCTATTTATAGGCATAGGGACCTGCCCAAATGGGTAGAACTAAAAGTAACGGGCTGCCCGGATCTACTGAGATCAAAATAACCTGAGATCGCCTGGACCTACTGAGGTAGAAAATACCTGAGATCGCCTGGACCTGCTGAGGTAGAAATTACCTGAGATCGCCTGGACCTGCTGAGGTAGAAATTACCTGAGATAGCCTGGACCTACTGAGGTAGAAATTACCTGAGATCGCCCGGACCTATTGAGGTAGAAAATACCTCAGATCGCTTGGACCTGCTGAGGTAGAAAATACCTGAGATCGCCTGGACCAGCTGAGGTAGAAATTACCTGAGATCGCTTGGACCTGCTGAGGTAGAAAATACCTGAGATCGCCTGGACCTGCTGAGGTTGAAATTACCTGAGATCTCTTGGACCTGTTGAGGTAGAAAATAGCTGAGATCGCCTGGACCTGCTGAGGTAGAAATTACCTGAGATCGTCTGGACCTGTTGAGGTAGAAATTACCTGAGATCGCTTGGACATGTTGAGGTAAAAAATACCTGAGATCGCCTGGACCTGCTGAGGTAGAAATTACCTGAGATCGTCTAGACTTGCTGAGGAAGAAATTACCTAAAAAGGTCTGGACCTGCTGAGGTAGAAATTACCTGAAAAGGTCTGGACCTGCTGAGGTAGAAATTACCTGAAAAGGTCTGGACCTGCTGAAGAAGAAATTACCTGAAAAGGTCTGGACCTGCTGAGGTAGAAATTACCTGAAAAAAGCCAGCTCGAGGTGTTCGCTGATTTCTGGGTAAACAACAGGCAGACATTCATCTGAGAGACTGTTAGCGAGCCATGTGTGAACAAGGGCGTCGCTAGCATCCCAATCATCAAAGGTAGTAAAATTGCGAGGAGGCGGGTCATCAGTAAGATGATGACGCTTGCGCTGAGAGCGTAGAAGAAAGGTAAAGGAGACACTCCAGTCGGGGTAGTTGGGACCGAGAAGTTTGGAGACGGTGCCAAGATTACCCGAAGTAGTGGAGGGAGCGGGGTGAAAATTAGGGGTGATGGGGGTAGTAGATGCAGATGAGCCATCTGAAGCAGCCATAGGGAAAGGAGAGAGGTCGTGCGAACAAGAGAGGGCGAACATGAGCAATGGGCGCGCGATCAACAACAGATAATGACCGCGCGAACAGGAGAAATCGTGCGAACATGAGAGACCGCGCGAACAGGAGAAACCGCGCAAACAGGAGAAACCGCGTGAACAGGAGAAACTGCGCGAACATGAGAAACCGCACGAACAAGAGAAAATGATCAGAGAGCGAGAGCGAGAGAGATCACAGCCAAAAGATCGTTCGCACTGATACCATGTGCGAACAGAAACAGAGAGACCACAAAAATGAAAATAATAATGATTTTATTTCCAAAAAAACATGTCTATTACAAAGGTATGACCTCCTTTATATAGAATGGAGGAGAGAGAGGAGAATACAAACTACCGATGTGGGACTAAACACTATACATGATAATACACAAAATTGGGCGGTCTCCATATGGAGAGATCGCCAAACTGCCCGATCTCCTCACCAGACCGCTCAGTCTTCATACTGCATCAGACGGCACAGGAAGATCTTCAGACCACCTGGTCTCAAACCAGCATCAAACCACTAGGGAGAGATCGCCAGACCGCCCGGTCTCCTCACCAGGCCGCTCAGTCTTCATACTTATCAGACCGCACGGGTAGAACGACAGACCGCCCGGTCTCCAAACTCCAACAGAAACTACTACAATGTTATTATAATTCACAAATTTAAAACAGACCAAACATTGTAGAGAGCATGCTAAGTTATCTAGTGCATTTTATATATAAAGAGATTATGGAATTAGCAATTGGATCCAATACACATAAAAAGAAGTGTTATGGAAGATAATGATGTGCACACAAGTGTATTTTGAAGAGAGTAAACAAATGATTTAATCAAAAATACAAGACATATATGTAGAGTAAAATGCACAATAAAACACCCATAATTTTACTTCCACACACTTTAATACACAGAAAAAATGTACAACTACCAAGGTGCTCTGCACACACAATGCTTATTAAGACTTATCAGGGTGCAAAGTAGTGCTTGGGGGATCACACACTTTATTATTCAATATTGATATATTTTTTGTTGTGATCTGGTGTACTTAAGAATAAGTGGTGTAAAGAAAGAACTAAGATTTGCACAAGGCACTTTACTATTCTTTCCAAGGTGCTCAACCTCACAATGCTCATTAAGACTTATCAGGAGGTTCAAGTAGTGTTTGGTGGAGTTATATTTGTCAATTTATTTCATGATTTTTTGTTTTGTATAGAGTTCTCCGAATACACTTGATTTGCAAACCAATTAAATTTTGAAAGCACAACCACTTTTCTTAAATATTAAGAGTGCGAATAAAAGTGGTGTAGGTAAGATAATTGTGCAATTTAATTTATTGTACAATTACAATACACAAACAAACATTTTTAGATTAAAAGCACATGTAGACTTTGCCAAAATAAGTGAGTGAATAAATATCATTATCAATCATAAAACATTTACTCATACTTTTAAAATACAATTGATGCACAGATGATTAGATATATCAAAGCATGATAAAAACAATGTTCAAAGTAGTTTGAAAAGATAAATTTTAACATTGTAGAAGGTCTAAATGATAGATTAAACCATGCTTGATACGAACATTAAAATCCATACCGTTTTTTTTTGATATTTTGACAAATAATTTTGTTTAAAATTTTGAACTCTTATTATTGATCTTGGACTTCCCGAGGTCTACCCTATGAGGGGTTCGCACCGGTACTAGGAGATGTGATGAGATGACATCCCAAATCTCCCTTTCGCAAGATACATGTAAATAGAAAAGTTAAGTTCAAAAAATAGTTTTAGATAATTTTTTGTTTTGTAATTTTGTATTTGATTTTTGCATATAGAAATAGAAATCAAACAAATAAACAAAGAAAGGAAGAGAAAACAAATATTTTGTAATTTGGCTTTTGTAATTTTGTATTTTAAATTTTCAAAAATCAATTTAAGGCATAAATACAAAAACAAGTAGTACATATAATAGAGCATATTTTTAGGGATTTTTCAAAACAAAATAAAAGCACAGAAAATTAATACCATGCGATACCGCCTGCGCTAGCGCTAGCACTGGCGCTACTTTAGTTAAATTCCCTTTTCCTTGTCGTTTTGGCCATTGCAACTCAAGATCTCCAAAAAACCTTATCAGATAGCGCATCCCACGGATAGATCTAAGGTAAATTTTCATCATTTCTTATGATTTTTGTTTTAAACTTTGATTTTGATGTTTGAGATGAGGATTTTTGAACTTATTGGAGATTTTTAGAGATTTAGATGATGAATCTACAAAAAGGTTGGTTCAAAGGTAGATCTCCATTATTTTTAAGATTTTTGATTTAAACTTTGAATTTTATGAAGATTTCTAGTTTTTTATTTTAGCCTAGAACATATGAAATTCATGGATCTAAGTGTTTGAGAAGGTTAGGATTCGGAAAAATTGAATAGTAGGTAGATCTAGTGTTTTTGATTAGAAAGCTAGCGCTGGCGCTAGTGATAACGCTGGCGCTAGTGATAGCGCTAACGCTAGTAGTTCATCTTTAATTTTCCTTTTTCTTATTAAAATAAGGCAGATGGCACCTGGATATAAGTGGAAAAAAAGTGTTGGACTGGCAGTCGAGACATCAACAGTGGGTGTGCCCTATTTTGTTGAATTTGCCCTGCCAAGACACCACCATATAATGCAATTGTTTGCAGCATCTGAGGTGTCAAATGTGTGTCTTTCGGATTCATTTTCCTCGGAGTTTGTTCGAGAGTTGTATAGGCATTCGAAAGATCCATCTCAGGCAGGTCTGGATGGAGGTGTACAGCCCCAGGTGCAGGGACAAATGGTTACTATAACACATGATGATTTGAGGAAAGTGTTTGGGTTGACCGAGCAACCGAATAGGTTGGATGTCGCTGAAACGTTTCTGGCTGACAGGGATTGGACTCAGTTGAATTTGGTACTCCACCAATGGGCATGCATGAGTTTGATCTTTTCGGTGGCGACGCTTCCAGTGGATGCCCTTGTGGTACAAGACATTTTACGCCATACCATTTTACTAAAATTGGGCGATACGACCAAGATTATAACACAGCTCAGCCTTGTCTCGTATTTCATTTTCGAGGAGGACAGGTCTGATTTGTTACTTTCATTGATTCGATACATATACAAGTCGCAGGATCCTTCCCGTCAGCGATACAATAACCTCCCGCTTGGTGGCATCATCCAGAGGGTTATTCTACTTAAATACCCTTCAATTGAGATTGGTTTTTATTTGATGGATTGCTTTCTTTCCATCTACAACACCACATATCTTCGAGCGACATCACTCTCGGATGATCAATCATCTTCCACTTGACCACCACTCCGGTGAGGAGCGTCAGCCCGAGAGACTCGAGATGATTCATTTGAACGTTTTCGAGAAGATATGGGGGAGCGGTTGACACGAGTGGAGGAGGATGTGTCGGAGGTAAAGAAGGGTGTCTCCGGCATTAAGAAGATGATGAAGTTAATGATAAAGGCCTTAAAGCTGTATCCATCATCACCGGAGTGGAGGGAATGGGATAGCCTGACACAGGATCCACCACAACATTCGATTCGGAGGAGTCGCAGACGACGGTCACCAAGTCCTAGTGTGGAGGAGGTAAATGAGACGGAGTAGAGGAAGAGGAGTGTCCTGAAGGTTACTGATATATGAGTTTTGTAAGAATACATGACTTGACATCTTTTGAACATTTTCCACTACCGCCGGCGCTACCAGCTAGCGTTGGCGCTATCTGTTATGTTCTTATCTACAAATTTTGGAATTACATGAAGTGGAAAGATGTTTAAGCAATATTAGTATCCAATCATATTTTGGTGGATTCTTTATGATTTGAAATTTCAATATCACATAACAAATTTTGAATTCTATTTTTGTGGATGATATGAGATATTTATAGGCAATGAATTTAAGAGAAATAGATAGGTCATCAAAAATAAAAATATGACTTTGAACTTTGATAATTTGATTTATAAACTTATTAAGCTTTAAAAGATAAAATCATATTTCTAATAATATATAAGATGACCATGATATGTTAGGTTTTAAAAAAATAAGAAAAAAAAATACAAAGACATTGAAGCATATCATGAAGTAGAAATTTGTATATTTCATTTTGAAAAGATTCTACTTCATGCATTTGATGATACCTAATGAATAAGAGTTTTAGGTATCCAAAGGGGACCAAGTGTGGTGGTTCCTTTTGGTACCCAAATATAACGAGATGATTTTTGAGGGGATGAGTACGAATGAACCCTTTCAAGTGGAGTTAATGTTTCATCTTTAATTTTGGGTCTCCATTCATACTTAGGTTTAGTGTTATAATTATGCATCAAATTTCCATATTCATTAAACTTAGGCTTAAAATTATAATGACTTTTGAAATTATTTTTCATAGGAAATTTTTGCATATTTGAAGTTAATTTGGGAGATACATAATGATTTGGATTTTGATTTATAAATACTTTGTGTTTCCTACTCTCATTATTAGGTTTAGTCAAGATATTCATATTCATATTCAACTGGCTTTTAGATATTGCTTGATATTGTGAATTTGTGTGTTGAGAATTTTTATTCATAATTTTCATAAGCAAGTTGATTTTTGATTTTAATTCATCATTCTTGATCAGAAGATTATGTCTAGCTTTATCATAAGCAATTGTGCTATTTTTAAGAGTGGAAACAATAGAGTCAATATGAGTTTGATAGTTATTTCTAAATTCTTCAAAAGTTTCATCCATCTCCTTGATTTCAATTTTATAACTTTGGCATGTAGCACAATCACTTTTCAAAGATGAATTTTCTAAAGACAATTTTTTATTATGTTCTTTTACAATTAAAAGTTCTTTTTCAAAATCCTTGAATTTTTCTTTAGTATCATTACAATTAAAACAATGCTTTGAAATTTCAATTAGAGAGCAAGATGGATAAGCCATATCACAACTAGATTCTACATTAACATTTACTTTTAACTTTTTATTTTCTAAACGTAATTTCTCATTAGCAATTTTCAATTTCTTAATTTCACGTTTAGTAATTTGTAGCAATTGTAAAGTAGAAATAGAATTGCAAACAATAAGGGAATTTAATTTCCTTGGAGTGCTTTTGGATGCGGTGATATTTGAACATAGAAGAGGGCATTGATTTTGATCAAACTTTTGCACTAGTGGCAAGACTAGAAGCCATCAGATTATTCCGTGCATATGATGCCCACAAAGGATTCAAGGTCTACCAAATAGATGTGAAGTCAGCTTTCCTGAATGATGACCTTAAAGAAGAAGTATATGTAGAGCAACCATCAGGTTTTATCAATCCAACTTTTCCTGATTATGATTATTATCTTAGAAAAGTCTTATATGGCTAAAAACAAGCCCCAAGGGCTTGGTATGAGACCTTGTCTACCTCCCTTCTTAAGAATAAATTCTCAAGGGGGGAGATAGACAATACATTGTTCATAAGGGAAGTAAAGGGAATGAGTCTCCTAGTCCAAATATATGTTGATGACATCATATTTGGATCTACAGATGATAACCTTTGCAAGATGTTTGCTAACCTGATGCAAGGTGTGTTTGAGATGAGCAGTATGGGAGAGCTTAAGTACTTATTAGGCCTTCAGGTGAAACAATCTCAAGATGGAATTTTCATCTCATAGACTAAGTTCACCAAGGAGTTAGTCAAGAAATTTGGAATGGAGAATGCCTCCACTATGAAAACTCCTATGGGGTCAAATATATCCCTTGACAATGATGAGAAAGGGAAACCTTTTGATGAGACCTTGTACAAGTGTATAATTAGCTCCCTCCTCTATTTAACTGCAAGTAGACCTGATATCATGTATGTTACATGTGTGTGTGTTAGGTACGAGGCTTGCACTAAAGAATCTCATTACTTAGTTGCAAAGAGGATTTTGAGATACCTTAAGGGCACACCACATCTTGGTCTATGGTACCCTAGGAACAATGATTTTGAACTAACAGGGCATTCAGATGTAGATTTTGTAGGTTGCAAAGAGGATTGGAAGAGTACCTCAGGTGTATGCCAATTCCTTGGGTAAAGACTAATTTCCTTGAGCAACAAGAAGCAAACAAGTGTTGTTATTTTAATAGTAGAATCATAGTACATATCAGCTGGAAGTAGTTGTAACATCCCCAATCCTTCTAGACTCATTGGAAATGTTAGGGCATAGGGGTGAGGTGAGTGGCCACAAGGACCTTAGGCTAGGGTAGAAATTGCTAAGTGCACACCAAAGCTCAAAAGCTAACCTAACCCTAAGCCCCTCAACTATGTCAATTGACCCTCAATTGTCCAAATTGACCTCACTTATGATGCCCTAACCACTAAGGAAGATCATTACCTTGAGAATTGCACTTGGGTGGGACCCAATTGCATGAAATTGACCAAAGTCAACAATAGGTCAACATTAACCAAACTAAGTCAATTAGGGTTCAATTGACTCTACATGTTCAAATTGACCTTACCACCACACTCTAAACACTTTAAGGAACTCATTGGACCTAAAAGCCCCATCACTTGGTCAACCAATTGACCAATTTGACCAAAGTCAACTTTAGCTTAATTTAGGTCAAAATCACCCCCCCCCCCCCCCCCCCCCCCCTTTGATTAAATTGAACCAATTGGAGCCCCACCATGGACCAACTAATGTTGGGTGATGTTAAGGGACCCATGACCCCCAAGTGGGGTCAACCCACTCACCTTGGTTGACCAAAGTCAACCATGGTCAACATAGCCCATTAATGGTGAAATTCCAAGCCTAAATTGAGTGGAACCCCAACACCCATCAATTAATCATCTTTCATGGACCTAGGTCATGCCATCATCAACCTTGGACTGAACCCAAAGCTTAGGCTTGATTAACCAAATAAGAGGGGGACAAAAAGTGGTTCAAAAAGCAAAAACAAAAGAAAAAGCTAACACCCCCTCCTCTACACTCCTCCTCCAATCAGCCTAGGGGTCTCCCCTGATTACTGTGGGTCTGGGCTTGACCCAGGTGGAAGCAAGGGGCCAGCTGGTGCAGGAGGGTGGCAGCCATGAGAGGACCGAGGAGGCCTAAGTTCAAAACAACATGTAGAAGCCTCCCCACTTCAATTCAACCACACCACTAGCTTCAGGAGGTCGAGAGCAGTCGAGAACGGCACCTGGAGCAGAGCTTTAGCTGGAGAATCAAGATCGGGAGCGGGGTCACCGGAGAAAGGAAAATCCATGGCCAACCGTCGCTGGAGCCGCCGCCACGCACTAATAGTGGTTCGTTTCTCCTCCCCTCCCCCCATGCTAGCTTCTCATCACAAAATGCTGAAGGATCGGGCTCAATTGAGCCCGGATCCACCTCCGAAATTCATGGATTTCAGCTCAAAACGAGACACCCAGGATCACCGGAAAATGCCCCCTCCGGCCGCCATGTCGCCGGGAGTTGTAGCCCCGACCACCACGAAGGTGGTGGCGGTGGTGGCCGGCCGTGGTGGCCACCAGGTGGCCGGGAAATGGGGGAGTAACTCGGCCCAGCACGGGAGAATCCTAGCCATTGGCTGAGGAAGAAGACGACGGCGCTGCCGTTAGATCTGCGCCAAGATTCGTGCAGATCTCATATTTTCTATATTTAATTAATTCAATAGTTAGATTTTCTGCCTCTAGTATTCAGTCCACTTCAATAATTAATTAAGGTCTCTTAATGGCTGAATTAGAAAAAGTGCCCAACATGAAAGTTGTAGGCCTTGTTCTTGGCTTTCCGTAGGGCTAAAGTTCAGGTCATTTGGTGACCTACAGCTCCCTAGGGAGCTGTTTTACTAGGACTGGTCCTACACTAGGTCAGTCCACTAAATTAATTACCTAGGTCAAACCCTTCAAGCTTTGGAGCTGTGCATTTAACCATGGGTTGGTATACCCTAGGGACACCCCCTGGCAAAGGGACAGCCCTTGGTGGACAAATTTACATAGGGTTTTTGTGGTAGTTAGAATATTTAAATTAAGTTGATTTTTGGAGCATATGATGTCCAAATGACACTAAACGTTGGTGGCATTCTCTTTTGTACATGAGTAGTGCCTACCTAAAATTTCACTCCATTTGGAGTTGATTTGATATGGAAAATGGGAAACCCTAATGAGGGCCTTTAAGGGTCAAATTAGGGTTTAGGTCATTTGAGGAGTTGGTGTGTTAGCCTCCTCCCATCATAATGGCTATGTGGGTACGGATATGCAAATGCATGTGACACACCCTATTGGTCCATTTGGAGCCATTAGGGTGGTGTGACCTAAAACCCTAAGGGTTTAAGGGTGCAAGGTGAGATTTGTGAAGGGCATAGGACCAAATGTTCTTGCCTTGGCTCAGAACTTTGTAGATATGTTTGTAGGAGCATAAAATGACTTAGTTAATTTAATGAGATTTTTTAGAGGTATTTAAGTATTTTTCTTCCTAATAAATGAAATTGCCACCCCTTTCCTTAATAAATAAAATACATGGTCATATGACCTTGTATGGCTTTGAAACTTCATCAGTGGCTGATTAGGGATGAAAATGGACTATAGTAATTTTTATTATGATTTATTGAAGCATTATCCCTTGTGTAGGAAATTTTAAGTGCTTGCCAGCTTAAGGGAATTTAATTTTGAAAAATGTCAAATCATGGGGCAAAATTGTGAAACTTGGTTATCTGTCATTCAATGCTAATATATACCCATGATAATTGTTTGGAAGCTTGTAGAATTGTATTTCATGTACTTCATGTAGAAATTGGAATTTACATCACTAGAGTATTAAATCTTTTTAAAATGTCAAATCATGGGGCAAAATTGTGAAACTTGGTTATCTGTCATTCAATACTAATATATGCCCATGATAATTGTTTGGAATCTTGTAGAATTGTATTTCATGTACTTCATGTAGAAATTGGAATTTACATCACTTGAGTATTAAATCTTTTTAAAATGTCAAATCATGGGGAAAAATTGTGAAACTTGGTTATCTGTCATTCAATGCTAATATATGCCCATGATAATTGTTTGGAAGCTTGTAGAATTGTATTTCATGTACTTCATGTAGAAATTGGAATTTACATCACTTGGGTATTAAATCATTTTAAAATGTCAAATCACATGGTAATGACACAATCCTTTGGCAGAGGACTCTAGGTCCTCATTTGGACACTTGGTAATTTATGGAGAATTTTCAGAAGTGAATTACTATTTTTCCTAATTATTGTGGCATTTTGGTAATTATACAACTATGATGATTTAGTAGGCCAAATCACACCCTAGGTTCATGGAAATCAGTGAACCACCTTGATATAGGATACGCAGGAGCTCCGTTGAAGAATCATTTTGAGGGTAGTTCATGTGCAATTTGACTTAAGGCCTTAACTACTTTAAATTATATTAAATACCAAATTAATATGGAAAACTATGGAAATTGGAGCATACCTTATTAAGGTCAGTGGGAGCCTAGGATAATTATTAGAAACCATGGTGATGAGTTTTTAGAAGGGTTCCCTTAAAGTTAGTTCAACTTAGTGGTCTGCGTTTAGTGAAAACAGAATTTTGAGTTTTAGACAATTCAGACCACTAAGTAGTGTTTAGAAGTTATATACAATCAGTAATTGAGTTATAGCACACAATAATTCATGGAATATCAATCCCAGGGTTAGTTGTGAGGTTGTGTTAGGGTTAGTATATGAGGTGTGGAGGCACGTCCAACCCGATGGGGTGGGACGGGAGATGAGCTAAGTCACTTTAACTATATGAAATGATGAGGGGTGAACCAAACGTTAATCACCAACTAAAGTAATTGTCTTGAGGAGGATAGTGGGGTTGAGCCCATTGATCTGTAGTACCGTTAGGGGCCCCTTACGGAGTACACCGCGGGAAGTCCAAGATTCACCCTAAATATAACACTAACTAAATTTGTAGGCAAGAGTAGCCTAAGTAGGTCTGCAAACTGGTATGGATCTCCTCCGGGAAGGAGATGGGTTGGATCAGCTTGTGTGTTAGTCTGTGAGCCGGAAGCTCGGGTGGACATGTTAAACACCTGTTTCTTATGCAATTAGTGGCGAGTCTTCGGTACTAGGCCAGTCGTGTCACCGACGGTAGTACATTGACTCAGGTGAGGGTGAGGTTAGAGGGCCGGTAAGTTTGAGTACCGCGGTCTGGAGGACAATCCCTAATAACCCACCCTGACCTTAAAGTCTGGTGGATACCAACAAGAGTACGCAGGAGCTCCGTTGTTGTGTTTTTAGCGTTGAGGCGTATATGAGGTCTAGGCTTGGTAGTGACCATACCCGCCTAGGATGTGGAGTGCCCGATCCACTGCCACCGTGAGCCACGACGGCCGGTACCCGAAAGGTTGGCTTCCTTTCAAACAAATTGAGAACTATAAAGGTCTGTGCTCATGGAGTCGTATGGGTGAGTTGCATTGCATGGCCGCATAATTCACATCATAAACATAGCATAACATAATGCACATCTGCATACCCCATCATATAAATTAGTATGGGCTCTTTTATATGATGGGTTACCTGGACATCTTAACTTATATGTCGTATGGGCGTTCATATAAGTTAAGGTACGAATCTGTGATGGTAGATTAGTTTTACTTACTGCATCGCATTTTCTTACTATTACTGCTTTATTTCATGCTCTACTTTACTGTCATTTATATGCACTATACTGTTAGCTAGTTTTACTGCTTTACCTATACCTGCTAGATTAGTGCCATGTCACCTCTTCTTGTTTACCCCTTGTTGTCCTCCGCTTCTTCCTCCCGCTCGGTTCCTAGGAGTCGTGGAGGGAGGCGAGGACAAAGCGACTTAGTCTTTATGACTAACGGTCGGTGTGACCGCAGGAGTCCGAGGAGACGGAGTTGTCCCGGGCGCAGCAGGACGAGATGGCAGGACCTGAACAACGAATGCAGCGTACTATCGCAACGCCACGGGTCGATGATTAGATAGTTAGATTTCCGCATTTGAGAGTTTGATTGTAGTTTCCGCATGTTGTAGAGAGAGAGAGACAGTACTTATTTTGGATATGTATCGGGCTTAAGCCCTTTTTACTTGTACTTCTCTTTTTGGACTTTCTGTTTCATTACATGATGTTGTGACTTGTGGACATGCCCATATTTCTGTACTTCACTTTGACATATTTTACTTATGATTGTATAGCCGGCAGGGTCGGTGCTGAGCGATGTTGACTAACCCGAGTGTTGGTGACACCGCAAGGCAACGATTCTGGGCGAAGATCCACCTTGACCGTGCGATGCGGGAGAGGTTCGAGTTTTCAAGTACTCGAACGGGTTTTGGAAAAAGAGATCTTACAGTTGTTGTGCACAACTGCTGTGGATTCAACATCAACTTCAGGATTACAACTTACAGCTAAGTAAAGACATCTGCCTTGAGTTTCTTCCCACTAACAGATAAGTGGCAGATATCTTTACTAAACCTCTAGATGAAGCAAAGTTCAATTTCTTCAAAATTGAGCTAGGCATGCTCAATTTGGAATTACTTCTACTGAGCTGCCCTTAGTTATTATTGTTACAATTTGCTTCTAGGAGATGCTAGGTCACTAATAAAGCATGAATTGTCATCATTGAGAAAGCTAGAAGTGACGTACATAAGAAGTGTGCATAAGAAAAAGGCCATATCATTTTGACCACAAAATGACATCGTCTTAATGAACACAATGATATTTTACTACATTCCTGTATGGAGGCAGGAAAAGAGTAAAGAAATGAAGCTGTAAGTGAGGGGGAGCATGACTGATAAAAGTCCTATAGATGATGTTGCAAGTGAGTGGGATCTTGACACTGATCTCCCTGCTCAAGTAGTAGAGAAGGACCTATCTGAAGAAGCCCTAAAGGGGAAGAGGAGTTCAATGATGAAGGCAAATACTGCTCTCGCCACATCCACAAGACAATGGGAATTATCGTTCTACTCTATGTTCTTATTGTCATTATTGCGCTTTATTATTTTTGTGTTTTATCATTGACTGGATTATGACTTCTTCAAATAAGGGGAGATTGTTGGGAACAATGCCCACAATGTTCCAGATTTGGAGAAGTCCCTAAGTCAATGATAAGTACAATTTGTATTTGATATATATTTGATGTGACATGAGCAGGTTAGGACATCATACATCTTAAGTAAAAATGATGAAGACATATATCATCGTGTCAACAAGGTACACATGACGATATCGTTGAGATCTCACAAAAAGGCAACAGAAGAAGTCAAGTCAAATATCGATGTGACAATAAGAAGAACAAAATGATATCATTTTGTCAACAAGGTACATGTGACGATATCGTTGAGATATCTCAAAGAAACAACTAAAGCATATATCGTCGTATCAATAAGGTACACACAACGATATCGTTGAAAGGAGTCAAGAAGAAATATCTAAGGCTCATATCGTCGTGTCAACAAGGTACACATAACGATATTGGTGTAAGAAATCAAGAACAGTCAGCTAAGGCAGCTGTCGTTGTGAGAACTCAAGAAAAGCCTGATTAAGTCATATATCGTCGTGACAATAAGTATCACACGATGATATCATTGTGAAGACTCAAGAAAGCTGGCTAAGTCGTTTATCATTATGTAAACTATCTTCACACGATGATATCATCTTGATAAGCTCAGAAGGCGGTATTTCAAATCAACGGAAGCAACAAAAGCAAATGTCAAATCAATCATGCCTGAAAAGCGGTCTGAGACAAAAATCATTTTAGACTCCGACTGTTAGAAGAATCAATGATATAAAAAGCTAAGAGAGTGTCGGCTAACCCTAACCCTTGGTAAGATATTATTGACAAATCAAAAGAAAGAAAAGTTTTTGTCGCCGCTAAAAAGCAATACAACAGTAAAACCAGAACTTTTCAAAAAGAAAGAAGACGAAGAAGAAAAGCTTCCACAAGAAAGCTCTCATTCTTGAGAGAAAGAATATTTCTTCATTCAAGAAAGCTCAGTACAAATCCAGATCATAAGGTTCATTTTTGAAGATCTCGTGTTGCTGCTAAAGAAGGCTTTCTATTCAAAAAGGCCTAAGAAGACTCAAGTTATTCAAAGCTCAATCTTTAAGAGTCAAAGTCTGTAAAATCTTTCTCAAAATAACTTCTGTAGGATCTCTTTGAGATCTGAGTTGTAGGGTTGTGTTGACAGTCTGAGTGTAGGGCCTGTGAAGACTTGAGCTGTAGGATTTCTTAGGAAATCTAATGTAGAATCCCTGCTAGGGATCTGAGTTGTAGGAGTGCTTGCACTCTGAGGTAGAATCTGCTGAAGATCTGAGTTGTAGAGCATGTTGTGCCTGAGTTATAGGGTTCTAGGAACCTGAGGTAGGATCCTAAGTGGATCTGAGTTGTAGGGCCAGTTGTGCTTGAGTTGTAGGGCCTATTGTGCCTTAGGTGTATGATCTGTGAAGGAGATCTGAGATTTTAGAAGAGTTGGCCTAGTCTAGCACACTACAAGATAGGTGAAGGGGGCAGTGGAGTACCCATCATCCGGGGAACCACTATATATCTTGGTGTGTTTTCTGTGTTGTGATTTTTGTCTCTATATTTCTGAGCTAATACAGTCAACTGTTTAAAAAGACTAAAACAATCTTGATGCACCTATTCACCCCCACCCCACCCCACCCCCTCTAGATGATTAGACTATAGATCAGAATTTCAGACATCTCTTTTATCATTTAAGTTTCATGTTTCAAAAAGAAAAACTTTTTTTTCTTAATAACCTCATTCACCCCCCCCCCCCCCCCCCCGCACACACACACACACACTAAGGAAGTTGTTAGATCCAACACTCCTAGGGAAATCATATCACGCAACTCATCTCCTAATATAACCACATACTAAGTCATACATTCAGAGAAGGCAATATGGTGGCAGATAAGTTAGACAGTATGTAGAAAGCTCTTCATTCTTCACCTAGTTCACGAATACAATTGACCTTCTTATCTAGGTCAAGGCTCATTTCTTGCTTGATAAAGGGGCACCCCTGCTATTAGAACTCATCATCTATACATTTTTATCTATATCTTGGTTATTGGTGACCTTCTTTCTATTGCTGACTTTTGGTGTACTATTTACAACTCTTTAGCAGGTTTGCCGATCTATAGCCTCCATTTACAACTCCTAAGCTAACCGGTTTGCATCCTTAATTTATTTTTTTATTGGTCTTTTTTCTATGATTTCAATGGCTCTTGTTGTTGTGTTTTGATGTCATTATCATTCCTCATTTTAAGTCTTGTTAGTTTCAGTATTCTGGTATCTCTTACTTTAACAGAGGACCGCTCTAATTGGATTTGTATATCCTATTAGAAAATTTGCTTCTCATAATGTTATGGTATCTATTAGTGTCTTATATTTAGTCGATTGAGTTTTTGTTGGAGCCACATCATATGGTCTCAGTTGTCTTTTCTTTAACCAATGATGGTTGATTTTTTTCGAGTGTTGGTTGGCGCTTTTGGGCTGGCAGAATTCTTAGGAATCTTCTTGATACTACACTTGCTGAAGTAATTCTCCATTCGGTTTATCTATTAGTATGTTGTTTATTCTTGTCTGTCATCTTATGTTGTTAACAGATTACAATTTGAATGGGATGTGATTATTGAGTTATGGTTTCAATGGTCGGCTCCCTAGTTTAGTATGGGGTTTGGTGATGTATTTGACTATTTTTTGCGGTTGGCCATCAGATCCTTCCTTGACATTTTTTTTCTCTGTGGGAGGATTGTGTGAACTATATTTTAGGTAGTCTTTCACTGAGTTTCCCAGTGACCAACCTTTGCGTGTGTTGTAACCTTTTTTAAATGAAATGAAATAAAATAAATCTTTATTAAAAAAAGTATGTATGTATACACACACACAAACACAACCTTTTTTTTGAAGTAATATACTTTACCTAAAGAATCTCAAACAACTTGGCTCAACATTGATCAATTTCACTTATCATAAACTTGACTAAAAACTCTGATGCAGGCAACCCCCTCCTATGAAGAGGGTTGATGGATTAAACCTAGCAACGACACTTGGGCGTTACCCGCAAGCATTCTCAACCACAAAAGGAGGTAACTCGTGTTGGACATGTGTGTCACATCCCTTTGTTTGAGATTAACAAATCCCAAATTGTATTTGATCTTTTATTTTGTGTGTTTATAGTGTGCAGGAACTATAGGTGCAATACTCCACAGGTAGAAGGCAGCAGAATTAAAAAATCTTGAAGAGTGCACTACCGCCGGCGCTAGCGCTACCGCCAGGCGCTAGCCGTCCGACGAAATTGAAGCTGCGTTCGACGAAAATTTAGGTCGACGAAAATTCTGTTCGACGGAAGTTCGTTCGACGAATTTGGCTCCGTTCGATGAAATTTCGGTTCGACGAACTTGAAGCTCCGATCGACGAAAGTTCGTTCTGCCACGCCATTGACAGTTTTCGCTACCGTCAGCGCTAGCGCTACCGCCTGGCGCTGTCTCAAATTTGTGCACAGCGCCACGCCACCGACGGTTTCGCAACCGCTCTACACGAATGCTACCGCAGGCGCTAGGAGCTACCGCAGGCGCTACCGCAGACGCTATCTCCAAGTTCTATAAAATGATGGGCTCTCTCTCGTCTTGAGTTAGTGCTTCCAGAGAGATTACCTGTGCCATATTTCCAAAGCTGCTACTCTGCCAAAAGTTCATCTCTCACTCAAATTCAAAGAAGATTTCTGGAGAAGGAAGCCACCACGCTGCATCCGAAGAACGATCGCTTCAACATCGCTTATGCTACAGCGATCCTTCATCCTCAACTTCAGAGATCTCATATAGGGAGTTTCTTTATTGTCATATTTATTTTCATTCCATAATTTTTGTAATCGTTAAGTTAATTCGCCTTGTGTTGGCGACTAGGTCTGGGCAGGACTTAGGGGGAAATTCGCCTTGTGTTGGCGACTAGTTCTAGGTGATTAGATCTAGGGGGATCGAGGCCATATCCGGGGAAGGATTGGCTAGAGCGGCTTGAGGCCTTATCCGGGGAAGGATAGGCTAAAGCCAACTGGTTTGTGGGGATACAAGTCGGTATAGAAAAGGAAAAATTGTATTACTTTATACGCCTCCGATTTCAAGCGATATTAAAATCAATTTATGTAAACACATTTTCTATATAATATAATCATGTCTCTTTCTGTGTTTACTTGATTTCTATCATTTGACATAATTTATAAAATTGCAAATTACAATTGTTTCCTCCTTTAAGTTGAATTGTTATTTCATTCCAAGTTTCTCTAAATAATTTTATAAAAAGTTACAAAGAATTTTTATTCCCTTATTCACCCCCCCCCCCCCCCCCTCTAAGGGCGCCGTAAGATCCAACAAGTGGTATCAGAGTGCAGGTTATTCCAAATGGTTTAAAAATCAGGAATAGTGGCGTCTTATGATCTCGCTTTTTCCGAGGGCCAGGGAATTAGTAGACCTCCACTATTTACTGGGTCAGATTATAATTATTGGAAAAATAGGATGCGTTGTTTTCTAATGACCCTAGATATTGAGGTTTGGAACATGGTAGAAGAAGAATACACTCCTCCTACATTTGTAGTTGGAGTGGTAATGTTAGAAAAACCCAAAGATAAATGGGATGATCGGGATAAACTCAAATGTAAAAATAACGCAAAAGCCATGAATGCTCTATTTTGTGCGTTAGATAGAAATGAATTTAATATAATTTCTGCATGTACTACTGCTTATGAAATTTGGAATCATTTGGAAGTTACTCATGAAGGTACATCGCAGGTTAAAGATTCCAAGCTTTTCCAACTGGAGTCGGAATATGAAAAATTCTGAATGGATGAAAGCGAAGATGTTGATGGTATGTACACGCGCTTCACCAAGATCGTCAATGCCTCAAAAGCTCTTGGAAAGACCTTCTCAAATGGCGACTTGGTCCGTAAGATCCTTCGATCTCTTCCTCCAAAATTCAACCCGAAGGTGACGACTATTTCGGAGTCGCACAACTTAAGAACGCTCCAAGTTGAGAGCCTCATTGGGAATCTCAAAACCCATGAGGTAGAACTCAAAATCCAACATGATGAATACAACAAGGAGCCAAAGAAGAAGGCGTTGTCATTAAAATCAAAGAAGGAGTGCCAAGAGTTTGAGGATGAAGATGAAGAAAGTCTTTTGGTGAAGAACTTCCGAAAGTTCATGCGAAATCCGGAAAGACGAAACACTTTCCGGAAATTTATCCAAAAGGGTGAAAGATGGAAAGGGTCATCTTCAAAGAAGGAAAAAGAGAGCGACAATGAAGAAGAGAGACCTCCACAGAATGCTATTGTAGGAAGACGAGGCACATAAGGAGCCAATGCCCAAAATTCTTGAAGGAGAAAAAGAAGAAACGGCAAAAAGGGAAAGAAAAGAGGAAGGTGATAAAGGCAAAGACATGGGATGACTCCTCCTCCTCCTCCTCCGAAGAATCAAGCGGGTCTTCATCAAGCGAAGATGAAGAAGCAAACATGTGCCTCATGGGACATGGAAACGACGGCGACGACACCAGTGTTCCTAGTGGCACTGAGGTAACTCCTCCCACTTATGATGAACTCTATAATGAATTCCTTGAAACATGCAAAGCTTTTGATAAAAATGTGAAAGATAATATTTTATTAAATTGTGAAAATGAATCTCTTATTAAAGAAAATCAAAAGCTTTCCAAAAAAGTAATTGCTTTAGAAAAGAGAAAGGTTTCTTGCCAAGAGTGTGATCACTCCACTAAATTGGCAAAAGATATTGAAGAGTCACTTTCTAAAGCCCTCTCTCATGCCAAAACTCTTACAAAAGAGAAGGGGGAATTAGAAAGGAAATTAGAAGCCTCTCTTTTGAAAATCAAAAATAACAAAAAAAGTTTTGAAAATAGGTGTGTCATGCTTGTGAAAGAAAATTCTTCATTTAAAGCACAAGTTCATGATCTCACCATGGCCATTAAAAAATTTGGAATAGGACAAAAATCTCTGGAAATGATTTTAGGGAACAGGTTCCATGGTTATGGAAAATTTGGGCTCGGATATCGAGGTGAGGGCTACCGCCCGACGCTAGCCACTAATGTCGGCGCTAGCACCTCATACCAGAAACCTGAATTTTCTTTTTCAAAATGTTTTTCTTCTGTAAATCCAACTTATTCCAGCAAGAAAATATTCCAGAAAAGGTTCTCAACCCCCTTTATTTCGTGTGCAAACTGTTATAGGTTAGGTCACACATCTAGTTCTTGCAGGAGAATAAAACAAAATGCTTTAAAATAAATCTGGGTACCTAAGGCTTCCACTTATTCTATGGGTGGTACCACTTGGGTATCCGGATCTTTACTCTCATCTTCTTTCTAGATGTGCAGGAAGGCTAAGGACAATGAAGACGTGTGGTACTTGGATTCAGGATGCTCCAAGCACATGACGGGCAATAAAGCAAAGTTCCTTAGCCTAGAAAAGAAGAAGGGAGGGATCGTGACGTTTGGTGATAACGAAAAAGGAAGGATCATGGGAATTGGTACAGTTGGTAACAAATCCTTTACTATATCTAATGTTCTTTATGTGAAAGGATTAAAACACAATTTAATTTCTATTAGCCAATTATGTGATAAAGGATTAGATGTGTTATTTGAATCTTCCACTAATCTATGCAAAATATCTAATCCTATTACAAATAATATTTTACTAACTGCACCAAGAATACACAATGTTTATATAGTTTCATTTCATGATCTTTCAAAATCATCTTTAAAATATTTTATTACCAAAAATGATCTTTATGTGAAAGGATTAAAACACAATTTAATTTCTATTAGCCAATTATGTGATAAAGGATTAGATGTGTTATTTGAATCTTCCACTAATCTATGCAAAATATCTAATCCTATTACAAATAATATTTTACTAACTGCACCAAGAATACACAATGTTTATATAGTTTCATTTCATGATCTTTCAAAATCATCTTTAAAATATTTTATTACCAAAAATGATGAACTTGAACTTTGGCATAGAAGGCTAGGACATGCTAGCACAAAGCTTATTGTAAAACTTGCCAAAAGAGATTTAATTAGAGGATTGCCTAGATTAAATGGAAATTTACCTTCACTTTGTTCACCATGTCAAAAAGGTAAAATTACTAGATCCTCTTTCAAAAGTAAAAATGTTATTTCTACTACAAGACCTTTGCAATTAATTCATATGGATCTTTTTGGTCCCGTTACCACCGCAAGTCTTGGTGGTAGATTATATACATATGTTTTAATAGATGATTTTTCTAGATATTGTTGGATAATATTTCTCTCATCCAAATCCGAAGCGTTTTGTGAATTTTCAAAATTATGTATTCGTATTCAAAATGAAAGTGATTTAAAAATTAAATGCATTCGCTCGGATCATGGAGGAGAATTTGAAAATGAAAAATTTACATCTTATTGTGATATGTTAGGCATAAAACATGAGTTCTCCGCACCACGCACACCACAACTGTACAACCCCCATATTTGTCGAGTGTATACCACGCAGCATGTACAGGGTCGCAACGACACAGATAATCGTAATTGGGTAGAAAGGCGACTCGGGCGTAGTCGGGAACGACCGCTCAAGGGCGTCCGAGATCGGCTAAGGCAAAATCACATTCGAACGGAAGGAAAGAAGGAATGATGGAACGGGTAGTGAAGGCCCCCACTAGCACGTGCAGGCGAGTGAAAGGGGAAGGGAGTGCAAGGTCCACTCGCCCACGCGGGCGAGTGGGGGGGAAAACGGCCCACTCGCCCACGCGGGCGAGTGGGGGGGACGGCCCACTCGCCCTCTCGGGCGAGTGGGGGAGACGGCCCACTCGCCCACCCGGGCGAGTGGGGGGGACGGCCCACTCGCCCACCCGGGCGAGTGGGGGGGACGGACCACTCGCCCACCCGGGCGAGTGGGGGGGACGGCCCACTCGCCCGCTTGGGCGAGTGGGAGGCTGTCCACTCGCCCATGCGGGCGAGTGGGAGGATGCCCACTCGCCCGGTTGGGCGAGTGGGAGATTGTCCACTCGCCCTAGCGGGCGAGTGGAGAGGGGGTGAGTGTCCACTCACCCCCTCCGTCCCTCCTCTCTCCCTCTCCTGATAGCGCAGGAGCCGCGTCCGCTTACCCTCTACGTTCGCTTATCTTCTCCCCTGCTTCCGGGTGTTTTTCTCCGCTATTGGTAGACCAGTTTGAGCTGCGGATAGCCATTCCAAAAGGCGGAATTACGCTATCCGCAGACCATTTCCAGAATTCTATAAATAGACCCCCATGGGCACCTTGGGGAGGGTTGGCATCTCCTTACCCCCACCCCCCTTAGTGTGTTCGGTTAGCTAGTGACCCTGCCTTCTGTTCGCCAAGTCTTTCAGGCCAACGGTCAGGTATTGCGAGTGCTCTCCGAGGTGCCCAGGCTCAGCATTGGCTTGGGAGGGGAAGATCTTCGGGTCTTTCGGGTTAGTGGCGGGACCTCCTCGCTGCAGCTCGCGGGGTCTGTTTTCACCTGAATCCACCAGTAGAGAGGTTCTTAGGCTCTAAGTGACTAGCTGTTCGACTTTACCTGAGATAAGTAAGGGCAAGCTGTCTACCCCTATTTTCGAACGCTGAAGCCGGGAAACTGGTTTCAACATTCTGGTGCGGTGAGCGTGGAGCGGAGCTTGTTCGAAAAAACCCCAAGTAGGTCGAATGGCTGGAAGTGAAGAGCTAGAGAACCCACCCCCTCCCGGCGACTACGCAAGGAAAAGCGACTTCGATGAGTTCAAGAAGGCGATCATGGAGACCTTGCGCTCTGCACTCACCCCCACGGGCGAGTGCTCGACTCCGCCGGTACCAATCCTCACCTCACCTACTCTAGGTGAGACGGCACCAGCAGGGCGACTTGATAAGGAAGCGCGGGTGGAGGAGGATAGAACTCTTCGGGCTAGGGTGCTGTTTCCTAGTCCGGCGAGTGCTCTGCACCTAGGGGAGGAGGCACGGCGAGTGATGCCCATCCGCCAGGTGGGAAGGGGAAGCCCTTTCTGTGAGTTGATCCTGACCGCCCCATTTCCGGAGGGGTTTAGGGAGCCGGTCATGTCCCACTACGCAGGCAAAGATGACCCTCAGGAACACCTCCAGTGGTTTGAGGATGCCATGTCCATCAGGCAGGTGACCGACACCTTCAAGTGTAGGCTGTTCGCTATCTCCTTTCAGGAGAAATCTAGAGATTGGTTCCATCAACTTCCTCCCGGATCCATCTATAGTTTCGAGGACTTGAAACGGAGTTTCCTGTTAAGGTTCTCTACGTCCAAAAAGAGGAGGAAGGGGGCGGAGGCCCTCTTCCTGATCAAGCAGTGGTCGGAAGAGTCGCTGGGAAGCTACGTGGATCGGTTCCAAGAAGAGGTCCTTCTCGTCAATGAGGTCCCTGGACACACTTTGCAACTTGCACTTACCCTCGGGTTGCGGCAGGGGTTGTTTCGCATGGGCTTGTCCCGGGGCCCTCCTCTGTCTTACGAGGAGTTTATGGAGCGGGCAGGACGGGAGATCGAAGTGGAGGCAACAAACCCGGAGTTCGCGGCCAAGATGGCCAAATGGACGGAAGGCGGAGAGAAGTCAGGAGAGGCCCGGCAGTCAGAGCTGAAGAAGAAGGAGGAGCCGAGAAGGCAAGGTCCGCAAGGACCTCCTGGGGGGCAGGAGCCAGGGTGGAGACCCAGCCACCGGCCAACCGACCGGCGTGGAGGCCGGCAGGGGGACCTTTCCAGGGCCAAGGAAGAGGCAATTTCCAGGGAGGTGATAACTACGGGGGCAAAGGCCCCAACATGCGATGGTCGTAGGCCAAGGAAGGAGAGGGAGAAAAAACCACGGTGGCAGAGGCGGCGGAAGAGGAAGATGAGGTAGGAGGGAGTCCCCCTTTTGTGACTTCCATCAAGTGGAAGGTCACGCGACAGCTACTTGCCCCGAGTTTCTGGAGGTTAGGGAGGGAAGAGGACCCCCCACAGGGGAAGGGATGTTGCTTATAGGAGACGGAAGGGGAGAAGGGGAGGAAGAGAGAAGAGAAGAAGGAGAGGAGGATCGGTGTGAAGATCGGGCGGATGCGGGAGCACTGGGCCGGATCGGGGTAATCCACGGAGGGGTAGGAATTGAGGCCAACCGAAAGGGGAGCCTCCACGCTATCTACCGATGAGGCGTCGCTTCCACTTCCCGAACCCCACCCCCAGGAGAGAAGATCACCTTCTCATCCAAAGATATGCCAGCGCACGACGATCCCTTCTGTGACGCCCTGGTGATCGAGGCTGCGGTGGAGAACTTCACGGTCTCCCAAATCCTGGTGGACAACGGGAGTTCGGTTAACATGGTCTTCAAGAGTTCTTTCGACAAGATGAAGGTGGATCAGAAGAGGGTGGTCGCGTCAGATGGACCACTCTTCGGTTTTTCGGGCGAGAGAAAAGAAGTTGAAGGGGGAGTCGAGCTCCTGGTCACCTTGGGGGGACATCAAAAAACTGTCGGTTCGTCATAGTAGACGGACCGAGCAGCTATAGCGCCATCTTTGGGCACCCCCTCATTAGTACCTTCAAGTGTGTGCCCTCCTCCTACCACCAATGCTTGAAGTACAGCATAGGAGGATTGCAGATCCGAATCCGCGGGGACCCCAAGATAGCCCGTCAGTGCTACGTCACGGCCATCAACACCGTCACTCGGAAGGAAGACGCAGAGGAAGTGGAAAAGGCGATAGAGGCCTTGGTCGGGCTAAAGGTGTCGAAGGAGGTGAAGGGATAAGAAGTCGTCAGCAACAAGGACAGGAGGCCCGAAGCAGCGCAGGACGGCTGAGAATTGAGCAAGGAGGACCCCGAGGAGGTCCGGATGTGCGCCTCATCAAGGGCAGTTATCTTTTTCTTTATGTATCTGTAATGAACCTTGAACACCTTATCTTAATGAATTTGGTTTTGACTAATGGAAGTGACAATGTTTCATGAGGCCCCGAGAAGAGACCGCTGACCGGGCTTGTTCATGCCGGCAGGGCAGGAGAACTCACTCGGTGAGGCAGATGTTCATATTGATTAAGGCCCCGAGAAGAGACCGCTGACCGGGCTTGTTCATGCCGGCAGGACAGGAGAACTCACTCGGTGAGGCGAGATGTTCATATTGGTTAAGGCCCCGAGAAGAGACCGCTGACCGGGCTTGTTCATGCCGGCAGGGCAGGAGAACTCACTCGGTGAGGCAGAGGTTCATATTGGTTAAGGCCCCGAGAAGAGACCGCTGACCGGGCTTGTTCATGCCGGCAGGGCAGGAGAACTCACTCGGTGAGGCAGATGTTCATATTGATTAAGGCCCCGAGAAGAGACCGCTGACCGGGCTTGTTCATGCCGGCAGGGCATGAGAACTCACTCGGTGAGGCAGATGTTCATATTGATTAAGGCCCCGAGAAGCGACCGCTGACCGGGCTTGTTCATGCCGGCAGGGCAGGAGAACTCACTCGGTGAGGCAGATGTTCATATTGATTAAGGCCCCGAGAAGAGACCGCTGACCAAGCTTGTTCATGCCGGCAGGGCAGGAGAACTCACTCGGTGAGGCAGAGGTTCATATTGGTTAAGGCCCCGAGAAGAGAACGCTGACCGGGCTTGTTCATGCCGGCAGGGCAGGAGAACTCACTCGGTGAGGCAGAGGTTCATATTGGTTAAGGCCCCGATAAGAGACCGCTGACCGGGCTTGTTCATGCCGGCAGGGCAGGAGAACTCACTCGGTGAGGCAGATGTTCATATTGATTAAGGCCCCGAGAAGAGACCGCTGACCGGGCTTGTTCATGCCAGCAGGGCGGGAGAACTCACTCGGTGAGGCAGATGTTCATATTGATTAAGGCCCCGAGAAGAGACCGCTGACCGGGCTTGTTCATGCCGGCAGGGCAGGAGAACTCACTCGGTGAGGCAGATGTTCATATTGATTAAGGACCCGAGAAGAGACCGCTGACCGGGCTTGTTCATGCCGGCAGGGCAGGATAACGCACTCGGTGAGGCAGAGGTTCATATTGGTTAAGTCCCCGAGAAGAGACCGCTGACCGGGCTTGTTCATGCCGGCAGGGCAGGAGAACTCACTCGGTGAGGCAGATGTTCATACTGATTAAGGCCCCGAGAAGAGACCGCTGACCGGGCTTGTTCATGCCGGCAGGGCAGGAGAACTCACTCGGTGAGGCAGAGGTTCATATTGGTTAAGGCCCAGAGAAGAGACCGCTGACCGGGCTTGTTCATGCCGGCAGGGCAGGAGAACTCACTCGGCGAGGCAGGTGATTCATGATGATTAAGGCCCCGAGAAGAGACCGCTAACCGGGTTTGTTCATGCCGGCAGGGCAGGAGAACTCACTCGGTGAGGCGAGATGTTCATATTGGTTAAGGCCCCGAGAATAGACCGCTGACCGGGCTTGTTCATGCCGGCAGAGCGGAGGAATCCACCCCGAAAGGTAGGTTATCTATTCATCTTTATCTAAAGGATCCCATGGCGGGGCAAAACAGTGGATCTCGCTCAAATAACAAAGATCATGTGCGAACCAGAAAAACAGTAAAAGAAAGGCCTTTATTTACAAAAAAAAAAAAAAGATTACAAAGTTGAGATATCTCATCCCCCCGCTGACCCTTACATAAAAAAGAAATAAAAAGTGGACTCGCCTACATAAGGGGGAATATAGCCAACTAAAGCATAAGGAGGCCCTTTTGACTCTTAGGAGGAAGGTGAATAATCATGGCTGCAAGAGGGCGAACCAAGGGGCGGGGCGGGAGGAAAGTACTCTGGGAGCACCATGTCAGGAGTGACGTTTTTCCACTCTCCCCAAAATGCACCAACAATGTGAAGAGAGCTGACCACAGCTTTAGCCGTCGTCACCACAGTCTTCCTGCGGGCAACTTCGACCTCGGCAGGGGTAAAGTGGAGAAGATCCGCCGCCCGCGAAGACTCGCCATGTCTTTCTCTCCCTGTAGCGCGAGCCTCAGCAAGCTGAGCTTTCAGACTCTCCACCTCTTTTTCCAAGTCCTCGAACCTCCTCCTAACCGAGTTGGCAGCGTCGGGTCCCTGCATTAGAAAATCCATATAAGTGAGAAAAAACAAGTAACAAAAAGAAGAGAGGGTCTCCGTTCGAATAAGGGCAAACCAGCCCCCTGACGTCTGCGCGAGAAGCCTCTCAGTCATCTCAAGACGAGTAGCCAGGTCGGCAGCTCTGTCCTCAGCCTCCCTGAAGTATCTAGTTGCCTACCTAAATCACCTAGAGGGGGGTGAATAGGTGATCTCCACGTCTTTTGCGGAATTAAAAAATTAAGCGTAAAGCACAGCACACAAAATAAATCACAGCCACAGATAACACCAGGAATTTATAGTGGTTCCCCGTACTTGGGTACTCCACTGCCGGCCTCGCCAATCTAGCACCACAGCTAGACTTGAGTACTCACTAAAACTCGGATCAAGAACGATCCTACAGTCTCGGAGTCAAACTCCTACAAACTCAGAGAGAACCTCTCTTACAACTCGGAGAAAACTTCTCCTACAACTCGGAGAACAACCTCTCCTACAACTCGGAGATAACAACTCCTACAATAGATGATTAAAGGTTTTGAACAATGAGATACCAGATCTGAATAACATAGGTGTTTTCTTCCTTATTCTTGAATAGCTTTTGAGAACGATGAGGAAGAACAACGATCCTTCAAATCTGTCTTTGGCAATCCGAAACGATCCAATAGAGATTGTAGAATCAGAACACGGATCAATCGAATCCTTCTTGATAGAAATCGGCAACTCCAATGAGTAGATCGATCTCCAATCGTAGACAACGGCGAGGCGGCACTTTTCACGTTCGTTTTGATCGGGAGAGAAATTAGGGTTTGAGAACGATTCGAAAAACTTGTTTTTCAATGACTCAAGAGCGATCCTATATATAGAGGGAAGCAATTAAGGGATAAACCGACCTTAAATGCACTCAATATAGCCGTTAGGATCGGGAGAGAGCGTTTACGAAATGACAAGAACAGAGAAAACAAACTAGATAATATTTCGAACAGAATTCTCGAGACATAAGGGTTCTCTCGAGACATGAGGGATCTCCCGAAATATGAAGCAAAGAGAGCAGGAGAGAGATGTCTCGAGAACTCGATGATCTCTCGAGACATTACAAAGATTTCGGACATAAGGTCTTTCGAGACATGCTTGATCTCTCGAGTCATCAAGAACAGAAATACCGAGATCCAAAAGAACTTGCCTCTCGAGACAAGTCAGAACTCTCGAGACATACTTGATCTCTCGAGACATGTCCTTAGGAAAATTGTTTTCAACAATTTTCTTTTCTTCTCTTGAACACTTGCTGCAACCGCACTCCAAAGTCTTCAATAGTCTTGAAAATGAAGTGTACCCCAATAGAGAGATCACACACGAGTCATCACCATGTTTCATATAATGAAGAATTACATTGTATGAAACTGTGTTTGCAGACCCATTGTGACCTGACATTGAGTTACACTTAGCAATGATAATCTGCAAGACAATACTGGAAAAGCATATCAAATACAAATGCAATTCAATCTTAGTTTAAGGGTGACTTCTCACAAATCAAGGTAATTGTGATTACAATTTCCAACAATCTCCCCCTATTTGTAGAAGTCAGAACCCTATATACTAAGTTGAATTACAACAATATAGAATAAATATGCTACACTACACAATGATATGAAAATGAATAAGTAGAGAACATCAAATCAACAATTATATATATATATATGTCTAAATTGAATTGTTAAGAAGACTTAATGTTCAACAAAATCAGAACCAAAACAGAATATGTCTTGACAGCATCAGCATTATCCTTCAAGATCTTCTTTTCATCTTTTCTTCTTGTCTGGAGAAATAAGCATAAGGCTTGGGATGGTAAAACGGAGGTGGAGCCGGAGCATCAGCATTATTATAACCAAAAGCCCTGAAATGAATCCTTCTCTTCCTTTGAGCTGTCTCATGTTTTTCCCATTCTTGAGAGCTGTAGCATTCAGATCTATTCATTTTACCTTCATGAACTAACTTATAGGTTTCAAGAATTATGTCTTTTGAGACTGGGCTCCAGAGTT
This sequence comes from Dactylorhiza incarnata, assembly GCA_033032865.1. Taxonomy (NCBI): domain Eukaryota; kingdom Viridiplantae; phylum Streptophyta; class Magnoliopsida; order Asparagales; family Orchidaceae; genus Dactylorhiza; species Dactylorhiza incarnata. The sequence continues at coordinate 970,663 of JAWHQI010000002.1, forward strand.
CTGGAAAACTCTTCTCAACCTTAGCTTTGCACTGACCTGTAGAGCTAGAACTTGGAACAGATCGACTAGCAGAAGGACCTTCACCAAACATTCTTTTTCTTTTGGTCCCAGCCCTATCTGATTGATCTTCAACAATAGGAGCCTTCCCAAGTAGTTCTTCTGGCCTTGGAGAAAACTGAGGAACAGGAACATCTGGATCAATTGCTAACTCAGGAAAAATCTGATTATGAAGCCACGTTGCTGTTTTGAAGGAATAAGCATTAATATCAGCAACTTGCTTCAGCACCCTGGAAGAGAACTGATCAAACTGAGATTTCCATGAGCTTTGAAGAGCAGATATGGAGCTTTCAATCAAGTCTGCCATTTGAGCTACTATATTTTCCTCCCCCTTTCTGACTTCTACAGATAGGGTTTGGATAGTATCATCTTTGAAGTGACCCACCTCATCAACAATCCTGAAGGTGTTAGTTTCTGCATCATTTACCATAGATTGTTGAAGCTTGGTTACTATTACCGTCTGTTCCAACACTGTGCCTACACCTTTAGTTGCATGTTCAATTTGTTTGCTTCCCAGGCACATCAATTCAGAGAGATTTTCATAAGTTGATTTGATTTTAGCTAACTCCCTGCCAAGTTCACTTTCAACTGAGGCAATCTTCCTGTGAACAGTTGTCAAAGAGTTCTCAAACTGTTCACTTTGCTTCTTGAGCATAGCTTCAATCTTGCCCAGAAGAGAATCTGCATCATGGATTGGAGGGGAAGAATGAGAGGATGGAAGAGTAGCAGCAGGGGCAGCACCAGGAGCATCATCAGGGATTTCTTCAATCTCAAGAGAAGAAACCTTATTATCTTCTGCACAACCTAGCTCATCTGGAGCATTCTTGGTTGTGTCAAACTCTGACTCCCCCTCAACATGTACTAGGGGAGGTGTTAATTCATGAACTGACATATCATCATCATCTTCAAAAACATAATCAGCACCAGACCCTGCCTGTTGGCCACTGGGACTGTGCCCTTCAGATATTTCTTGTTGAATATTCTTCAGAACAGCTGAAACTATCTCATTTGCTAAAGAAGTTTCTGCTGCAACAACTGATGGAGAAGGAGGTGGTGGTGGAACTGAATCTGGAGTGTGAACAGGTGAGGGTGATGGGATAGTATCTGACGGATCTGACTGTGTCACTGATGGAATGAGTTCTGTTGGAGCTGAAGAGGGCTGACCTTTTGCTTTAGAACGGATTGGCAGCTTGGCACGACTTGAAGCTTTAGAACGAATCCGAGGAGGAGGAATTTCTGCTTCACTTGCAACTGCAGACTGATGAGTCTCCCCCTCAGAAGTAGCACTAGCCATTCCCGGCTTCTTTATTCGAATGTCCCATCTCTGCATGGAGATGACATCGATCTTCTTAAGGTGATGGATAATTGAACCTTTGGACATGTCAAAAATAGCAGGATTAAACTGATTCAGGAACAATGAGATGATCCGGGCAAAGTTTGGAGAATTAATGCAAGCTTTGATATTGGAGAATAAGATTGAGGCCCAATCTCTCTTTTTCCCTGACACAATTCCAACCATTAATAGAAAAGTCTCTTCAGACACATGCCCTTGTGTGCCTGTCTTGTAGAATAGAACTTTTAATATAATGTCCATCAGAAGCTTCCCCACATCATTCATCTTGTGCCTCTTCACTGCAGAGAAATCTGAATCCAGACCACACTACCTTGCTGTTCTCAACCAGTCATTGTCATCTAGATCTTCTTCAGCATCAAGCTCAGATAGATGCAAGTACTTCACGAGGGTCTTAGGTGAGATTTTTATCTTAATTCCCTTGACGAATGAGACCAACATCCTCCCTTCCTTGATAGGCTTCACATTGATAAAGAATTCTTCCACCTCATCAAACAGCACCCGGCAAGGATGCTCAAGAACGAAAGCAAGACCGGCGGCATCAAGCAAGCAAAACAGGTTTTTGAAATCATCGGATAAACCGGCGATACCTGAGCGAACGACTTCATTGCCGACGCCGATCTTTGGATGAGGAGAAGGCGCCATTGAAGCAAGATATGGAGAACTGTCGAATGGAGAAGATGAAGTATCGAGAGCCACCGAGAGCACTGAGACCTGTCGCTAACCGTCGCCGCTCGAGAGAAAGTCGAAAGGTCGGGGAAGTCTCGGAAATTGATTTCGTGAACATCAAGTTTTCGATTTCTTATATATATATATATGATTTTGATTTGACGTTAAAGTGACATTTTGAAAAAAATTAAAAGTGGAAATAGCGCGTACCTGACGTTTGGAATTCTTAAAGAAAACTATGTCTCGAGACATCGGGTATGTCTCGAGAACTCAGGAGTTTCAACAGGTTATTTCCTTCATTGATGTCTCGAGTGATAACCCATATCTCGAGACATCACCATATCTCGAGATCTTAAACTTGTCTCGCGAGAACCAGCCTGTCTCGAGAGTTCCCTGAAGTCCTTTGGATGATGTCGAGATTTTAAAGTGACTTGAGTTGTCGAGAAAATAGATAGTTCCCGAGACAACATGTAGTTCTCGAGACATATGCCTGAAGTTTTCAGGAAAAGTTCTGAATTTTTGTAATCTTCATGTCTTCATGGTTTTGCTTGACTTGATCATTACTCCATGTTGAGCATTCCAAGTTCCGTTTTGAAGAAAGAGAACTTAGTCTCATCCAGTGGCTTCGTGAATATGTCTGCAACTTGCTTATCCGTGGGGACATAACTTAGATTTATATCACCCATCTCCACATGCTCCCGGATAAAGTGATATCGTAGCTCGATGTGCTTTGTCCGACTGTGAGAGACTGGATTATTTGTGATAGCAATTGCACTGGAAGAGTCGCAAAACATGGGAATGTCTTTGATCTTCATGTTGTAGTCTTGAAGTTGATTTCTTATCCATAGAAGTTCTGCGCAACAACTGCCAGCAGAAATGTATTCTGACTCGGCGGTTGATATTGCAACACAATTCTGCTTCTTGCTACTCCAGGAAATAAGTCTCCTTCCGAGGAATTGACACGTCCCAGAAGTGCTTTTCCTGTCGTCTTTGCTACCTGCAAAGTCTGCATCTGAAAAACCAATTAGTTCGCTATCATTACTTCTTGGGTACCATAAGCCAAGATTTGGCGTGCCTTTAAGGTATCTCAAAATCCGCTTTGCGGCAGTATAGTGGGATTCCTTAGCGTTCACCTGATATCTAGCACATACACATGTAGAGAACATTATATCAGGTCTACTGGCAGTAAGGTAGAGCAAAGAGCCAATTATGCTTCTGTACTTGGTTTCATCAAAAGGTTTCCCTTTCTCATCCTTGTCCAGAGACGTAGCTGAACTCATCGGAGTCCTCATAGAGGTTGCATTCTCCATTCCAAATTTCTTAATCAACTCCTTGGTGAACTTTGTCTGAGAAATGAAGATTCCATCTTCAGACTGTTTCACTTGAAGTCCTAAGAAATATTTCAGCTCACCCATACTGCTCATTTCAAATTTCCCTTGCATAAGTTTAGAAAACTTTTTGCAGAGGTTATTGTCCGTAGAGCCAAATATGATGTCATCGACATATATTTGCACTAGCAAAATCTTGCCTTTTACTTCCCTAAGAAATAATGTCTTATCTATCTTTCCTCTTGTGAACTTGTTCTCAAGAAGAAAGTTAGACAGCGTCTCATACCAAGCTCGAGGAGCTTGTTTTAAACCATATAAAGCTTTTTGTAATAAATAAACATGATTGGGATGATCAGGATTAACAAAACCTGGGGGTTGTTCAACGTATACTTCCTCTTTAATGTCTCCGTTTAGGAAAGCGGACTTGACATCCATTTGATATACGGTGAAACCCTTGAAAGCAGCATAAGCAAGGAAGAGTCTGATCGCTTCGAGCCTTGCTACTGGAGCGTACGTCTGATCGAAGTCGATACCTTCCTCTTGTCTGTATCCTTTAGCTACAAGTCTGGCTTTGTTCTTTATGATTGTTCCTTCTTCATCCAGCTTGTTTCTATACACCCACTTTGTTCCAATGACATTTTTGTCCTTGGATTTTGGAACAAGTGTCCATACCTTACAGCGTTTGAACTGATTTAATTCTTCTTCCATAGCAATTATCCAGGATGGATCTTCATTTGCCTCTTGGAATTTCTTTGGTTCGACCTGCGAAAGAAAACTTAAATGCATATTTTCGTTAATGGTACCTCGTCTTGTTCTTATTCCTTCATGAGGATCTCCTATGATCTGATCAACTGGATGATCCCTCATTTGTCGTAGTCTGAGGTTCCTTGCATGATTTGGACCAATAGGAATTTCTTCTACTGTTGGAGTATCTTCCTCCACTTGGATTGGCTCTTCATCAGGATGATCTTCTTCATAGATAGTTATTGGGGGAATTTTGACGAAGTGTTGAGAATTTTCTTCAACTGGCTGATCCAAGCTTAAGTCCTGCAGCTTTGAACCTGTGTCTACAGAAGAAATGCTAGAGGAGCTGCCTTGTAGCATGCTCGTCTCATCAAATACAACATTAATAGATTCTTCTACCACCAGGGTTTTCTTATTAAAAACTCTATATGCCCTACTATGGCTACTATAACCTACAAAAATACCTTCAAAGATCTTTTCACTAAACTTAGTTTTGTAATGCTTTCCATTGTTTAGCACAAAGCATTTACTACCAAAGATTCGAAAATAAGAAATGGTCGGTTTCTTGCCTTTTAGAAGTTCATAAGGAGTCTTTTCATGGTTTTTATTTATGAGTGCTCTGTTTTGCACATGGCATGCAGTATTGACAGCTTCAGCCCAGAAATATTCAGGTAGTGAAGAGTCACTCAACATGGTTCTGCAAGCCTCAATAAGTGTTCTATTCTTTCTCTCAGCTACTCCATTTTGTTGTGGAGTTCGAGGAGAGGAAAACTCATGAAAGATACCGAGGCTTTCACAGAATTCTGTCATGGCTCCAGATTCAAATTCTGTACCATGGTCACTTCTGATTTTGACCACCGAACAGTTAAATTCATTCTGGACTTGTCTGACAAAACTAGTGAAAGTGTCAAAGGTATCTAACTTGTGTTTCAGAAAGAATACCCAGGCAAAACGAGAGTAATCATCTACAATAACCAATGTGTAAGATTTTCCTCCTAAACTTCTAATTTGCAAAGGACCAAACAAATCCATATGGAGCAGGTATAAACACCTGGTTGAATCTTTGTCAATAATGCTCTTAAAGGTAGCTCTTGTTTGCTTGCCTTTTACACATGCATGACAAGGTCTATCTTTAATGCACTTAACATCTGGTGCATCTCGCACTAAGTTTTGAGAAAACAATTTATTAATAGTTTTGAGATTTATATGTGCTAATCTCTTGTGCCATTGGTCAACAAGAGATGCACTATCTTTTGCCAAAAGACATACTGGTGTAGAAGATGATATACAAAGAAAATTTAAACAAAATATGTTTCTACAGCGAATGCCTGATAAAATCGTTTCATGATTTTCAGCCGACTTTATCAAACACTTATCTTTATGAAAATCAACAATGTATCCTTTATCACAAAGTTGACTTATGCTTATCAGATTATGTTGTAATCCTTCCACATAAGCTACATCAGAAAACGATACATTACCATTAGAAATTATACCATAGCCTTTAGTTATTCCTCTGTCTGAACCGCCAAAAATAACTTTTGGACCATTCGCAACTGGAATGTAGTTTTGCAAAAGGCTTCTTGTCCCGGTCATATGCCGAGAGCATCCACTGTCCAAGTACCAGATAGGATTTTTATTGGCCTTTGGACATACCTGCAAAAACAAATCATTTCGCCTTAGGAGCCCAAACAGATTTGGGTCCTTGGTCCCGTGTCAGTTGAGCACCACGATGAATGTTAACATTGCGAGTGGTCTGCCTTTCAACATTCACTTGTGGTCTCCTAGTATACGTTGTATTGAACCAACAATCAATGGCAAAGTGACCAATTTTGCCGCAGCACCAACAGTCGAATCTGTTGTACCTTCTTTTTACACTCTCCTGCTTAACTTTTTGAACGTTAGCTCTTGCAGGAGCAGTCCTTTTCGATGAGGATGCCTCATGGGGACAACACACACAAGGTGGTATTGTCTTCTTCGGCTTTGGTGCAACAGCATTCACTTTTGGTGCTTTCTTAGCACTCGGGCCATGAACAAATGGACCGTACCCTTTCCGATTAATCTCTTGATAGGGTGCTTGAAAAGCACTATCACCAAAGTTTCGGGGAGGAGCCCATTCCTTATGATCATTCACAGGTGAAAAAGGAATTGGTCGTGTGAAATGACCATAGGAACTCTCCATATCATAAGCATTCGTAGGGAATATGACTCTCTTGAATGCTACAGGCTCTTGATGAGCTTTCCCTTTTTCTTTGGTAGTAGCTTTCTTAGCAACCAGATCATTCTTCTTAGCAATTGAATTTTTTGAAGAATTGCTAGTACTAGATTCATGCCCTATACCGCTTCCTTTTGCCTTAGTGGTAAAAGTACCAATAATTGGCAGAACAGTTTTAGGTTGAGAGAATGCTTCAACCAACTTCTTCTCAACCGCAAGTTGTTCCTCCAAGACATTTATCGAATGATCTCTCAGGGCAAGAGTCTCTTCCGAGCTTTTGATCTTGTCTTTCAAGGCTTGGACTTCCTCTTTGAGAGAAGAAAGTTCTTCAACTTCTTTTCTCAAGTTAGATTCCACCTCCTTGAGAGCCATGATCTCCTTACCCTGAGTTTTGACAACCTTTCGGCACTTGTCAAAACTTTGGAGCATTTTGGTATATTGATACATGAGCTCAGATTCATCGTCTAAGGAGTTATCCTGTTGTTCAGCCGAAGCATAATCAGAATCGGATAGAATAGTGTGATCATTTACCTTTCCGGTGTACGGGGGTGCTTCTTCATCATCAGACATGGCCATCAGGCCGAAGTAAGCTTCTTCTTCATCACTCGACTCATCGGAGTCACTGTCGCTCAGAGTTTTGGCTTTCTTAGCGACGAAACTTCTATCTGATTTCTTCTTTCCGTGTGTGGATTTCTTGTCTTCTTTTCTTCCACCTTCTTTCTTCTTGTAGGGACACTCAGCAATTATGTGCCCTGGCTTATTACAACAGTAGCAAATAATGTCAGAAGAAAAATGTTTGTTCAGTTTCGATTTGTACCTGTCATTATTGCTTGAGCCCTTCCTGTGATAGTCGCCATCACGACGAGAATGTTTATGATCCGAGGAATACGGCTTGTTGTTCATGTGCCTTCGTTTGTTCAGCAGTTTCTTAAACTGACGGGAAATCAAAGAGAACTCCCCATCAGACAGTTCGGAACAGGAGGAGCTGGCTTCCGATTCTTCTTCATTATCAGATTCCTTTTCTCTGATCGGTATCACTGCTTTGCTCTTCTTTGAACTCTCTGCCTTCAAAGCTAAGGTTCTTTCTTTGCTTGAAGCTCGATTGACATCCTCTTCAGACTTTCGGATGTTCATTTGTAATTCATGAGATAGCAGCTTCCCGAACAGATTCTGAGGTTCTAGACTTGGCAGTTTTCCAAACTCTCTAATGGCCACAATTTTGCTATCCCAGTCTTTCATTAGGGAACGCAAGAATTTGTCATTTAGTTCACCGTTTGTGAACTCCCTGTCGTAGTTCCTCAGACCATTGACTATTTTGAAGAATCGCTCGTACGCATCAGTGATGCACTCCTTCTTACTCTGCTTGAAAGCCTCATACTCTTGATTGAGTAGGGATCTTCTGTCTTCTCTCACTTCGTCAGTACCTTCCATTAGAACAATCAAGGATGTCCACATTTCTTTGGCTGATTTGCAGTGGATTAAGTTTTGCAACATGGAATCGTCCACTGCACTTGCAATTATGTTTTTAGCCTTCTTGTCAAGAGCAACAAGAGCTATCTCATCCTTGGTCAAATCCATCATTTTCTTAGGTATCTGAACAGTAGGATTTGTAGACGAAGCGGTCATTGGCACATGGGGACCTTCTTCCACGACTTGGAAGATTCTGGGATCTGCAGCTTCCATATAAAAACGGACTCTTTCCTTCCACATAGGAAAGTTGGCCTTAGTGCAGATGGGCAATTTCAGAGAGGATTCCTTGACTCTATCCATGGCTTGCTAGCAACTAGAAAGATGGATCTTGTTCAAGGTGTTAACCTAGCAACGAACAACCTCCCTCTGATACCAATTGAAGTATCTAGTTGCCTACCTAAATCACCTAGAGGGGGGTGAATAGGTGATCTCCACGTCTTTTGCGGAATTAAAAAATTAAGCGTAAAGCACAGCACACAAAATAAATCACAGCCACAGATAACACCAGGAATTTATAGTGGTTCCCCGTACTTGGGTACTCCACTGCCGGCCTCGCCAATCTAGCACCACAGCTAGACTTGACTACTCACTAAAACTCGGATCAAGAACGATCCTACAGTCTCGGAGTCAAACTCCTACAAACTCAGAGAGAACCTCTCTTACAACTCGGAGAAAACTTCTCCTACAACTCGGAGAACAACCTCTCCTACAACTCGGAGATAACAACTCCTACAATAGATGATAAAAGGTTTTGAACAATGAGATACCAGATCTGAATAACAGAGGCGTTTTCTTCCTTCTTCTTGAATAGCTTTTGAGAACGATGAGGAAGAACAACGATCCTTCAAATCTGTCTTTGGCAATCCGAAACGATCCAATAGAGATTGTAGAATCAGAACACGGATCAATCGAATCCTTCTTGATAGAAATCGGCAACTCCAATGAGTAGATCGATCTCCAATCGTAGACGACGGCGAGGCGGCACTTTTCACGTTCGTTTTGATCGGGAGAGAAATTAGGGTTTGAGAACGATTCGAAAAACTTGTTTTTCAATGACTCAAGAGCGATCCTATATATAGAGGGAAGCAATTAAGGGATAAACCGGCCTTAAATGCACTCAATAGAGCCGTTAGGATCGGGAGAGAGCGTTTACGAAACGACAAGAACAGAGAAAACAAATTAGATAATATTTTGAACAGAATTCTCGAGACATAAGGGTTCTCTCGAGACATGAGGGATCTCCCGAAATAGGAAGCAAAGAGAGCAGGAGAGAGATGTCTCGAGAACTCGATGATCTCTCGAGACATTACAAAGATTTCGGACATAAGGTCTTTCGAGACATGCTTGATCTCTCGAGTCATCAAGAACAGAAATACCGAGATCCAAAGAACTTGCCTCTCGAGACAAGTCAGAACCCTCGAGACATACTTGATCTCTCGAGACATGTCCTTAGGAAAATTGTTTTCAACAATTTTCTTTTCTTCTCTTGAACACTTGCTGCAACCGCACTCCAAAGTCTTCAATAGTCTTGAAAATGAAGTGTACCCCAATAGAGAGATCACACATGAGTCATCACCATGTTTCATATAATGAAGAATTACATTGTATGAAACTGTGTTTGCAGACCCATTGTGACCTGACATTGAGTTACACTTAGCAATGATAAACTGCAAGACAATACTGGAAAAGCATATCAAATACAAATGCAATTCAATCTTAGTTTAAGGGTGACTTCTCACAAATCAAGGTAATTGTGATTACAATTTCCAACACTCCCTCCTCGCCGCCTCAGCCTGAGTGAGTCGCCTAGAGAGTCTGAGGCTCCGGCGAGCCGTCATATGAGAAAGCTCAGTCGCACGGAGCTGCGCTTGCGAGCTCAGGTAAGCAAGGTCACGCGTGGAACTTTCTTGGAAGGCGGCCGCATCCTGACTGCCATACAAACCGTAGATCATGCATGTCGTATGCAGCGTTGCTAATCGGCCCTCCCTTGGCCCAAGAAGACTGCCGAGAAGACATCGAGACACGATTCGTCTCTTCATCCCAGCGAAGGAAAGGCTCGCCAACCTGGTCCTTGGCATTACCCCCCAATTCAAAGTTGGGGTGGCAAGCCAAAGCGTCCGGGTCATCATCTCCTTTCTCCTCTCTCGCGGCGGATCGAGACCCACCTCCCCTACGGACAACTCTCCCCCGACGCATCTTCGGCTCCTTTGGCGGGTGGGGGGGAGAGTCCAATTCCACCACTGGCTCCTTCTCCCTCCGTTGCCTTAGCACTGGAGCCTCCTGGTAGGAAGAGCAGGCGGCTGTAGCCATTTGAGCCAGCTGATGGGTGGGGGAGGAGGAGCTCCTCCTGGCATGCGGAGGATTCCTGGGAAGGCTCCTCTCACCTGTAAAAGTAAAATGAGGGATGGGTGATGAGATCTAAGTAAGCAAGTAGGGAAATAAGAGGGGGGCTCAGGAGAAGGGGGGGGGGGGTACCTGTCCCCGTCGGAATATAGGGAAGGCGATCGACGTTCTTCTGCAGGAATTCGACTTCAAAACCCACTCCCGCAAGGAATTTATACAGCTCGGCCGCCTCGCCATCTACGCGAGGAGCCTTGTATGCTTTCTCTGACCTCTGAACAGGGGAGTAGGGGATCTTCCCAAGGTCACCCCGGACAAAAATGAACTTGTCGCTCCAGTGATGAACCTTGTTAGCACCCTCACAAACTTTCACATGCGCGCCAGTGAGGAAGCACACCCCATCGGCAGTAGCACGGAAGATGAACGCCTTTCGGAAGACTGTTAGGTTAAACTCAATACCCTCCTCGCGCAGGTAACAAGCGAAGGCAACCAACATAGATATCCCATTCGAGTTGAGTTGGGCCGGGACAATCCCGAAGTATCTAAGGAATTGCCTCACTTCCGACCAAAGAGGAAGCCGAAGCCCAAACTCGAAATGAGATAGCGGGAAGGCGAGCCAGTTATCATAGAAGGAGTTAACTGTCTCTCCCTCTGTAGGTCGGCGAGCAACCAGCCCTTCGGGGAGGAAGGACCTCTCAAAGGCAAGAAGTTCCTCCTCCGACACCCTCCCAACAGGGAAGGGGTGGTCAGAGAAGTTCATCGCGCACTGTTCTCGCCCATTCTTAGTAGGTGAGGAGCGGTTAGGAGCCATCACTAAGGGTGGAGGAGGATGAACGAGTATAGAAGCGAGAGGTAGAGCAGGAAGGCCAAGCAAGGATATCAAGGTAGGAGGATATGAAAGGGAGAGGGGGTATTTATAAGTAAAAGTAAGAGCTCTTTTCCACTCCCCCCCCCCCCCCCCCCCACTCCTTCTCACTCGCTCGTTCCCACTCAACCCCTCGCTCCAACTTCGACTCTCGCACTTGGCATGTCAGCGGCTGCGTCCGCGTGAGAGAAGCAACTCAGTTAAGTAAACGCAAGTGCGTCGCAAGCGAAACAAATAGCTTAAAAATATAATCGCAACCGCACAAAGCATGTCGAGTAGTCACACATATTAACTTTATTACATCACACTGCAGAAAGGTAAGCTGAAAGCGGCAAATAGGAGAAGTCGGGCTGGCCCCGCTCAAAGTTGAGTCCACTTCCAAAAGCCCCGACCTCGGTTCTGGGCTGTCAGTCCACGCATGGATCCGACACATTCCTGAGTCAGGGCGAGTTCGTCATTCGTAACACGCATATTAGCCCCCACTCGGCGCAGGTGGTCCGCCACCGGTTCCATCAGGCCACCCGAAGAAAGCCGAACCTCCTCTACTAGCAGGGCATGATCTGCTTCCAGCGCCCTCATCCGCTGCTCCATCGCGCGGGCATGTGCGAAAGGGTTCGTTTCAATGAACCCTCGCCCTTCTCGAAGCTCATGAAGGAAACGCCCCTGCCTCTGAATCATGTCAACCAAGCGGTCCCTCAACTCCGAAACATTTGAGGGGTGCCCGACGAGCTCGTCTATTGCCGAAGGAGAGAGAGGCGGCGAGAGCGCTCCCATCTGTCCCGACCTGCCGGTCGAAGCATCATCTGGACCTGCAGGTTTAGTAAGCTTGTTACCTAGATCCCCGACATGGTCAGATCCTTCTTGGAGAAGAATTACCTTGCGGGGTCCTCAGCTCTTTCCCGTGGCGAGAGGAGTGCTCGCATCATTGCCTCAAGGGGTACCCCGGCAGTGTGCCATAGGTGCAAGTGGGTGGGAGACCCAGGGACTTTCCTGCACCAGCTCTAAAAGGGGGTCTCTTGGGAGTACGCCGCTTGCTCGGTTCACGCAGGGGTGGGAGTAAGTCCGCCGGCATGCTGGGGTAGCCCTCCACAACCGAGAAGGGAGGTACTGCGAGATAGGGAGGAAGAAGAAGAGTCATCATTATGGGCATGAGCATGCTTATCAAGCACAGGTAAGGTCACTCACCACGGATCGGGGAGTGGACAGGGGGACTTGTCTGGGTACCCACACTCCCTGATTTAGCTGCCTCGAGAGACCTGTCCCTTCCACCGCGACTCGGTATCACGTCAACTTCCCCCAGGTGCTTGTGGAACTCGGACATTAATGCGGATGAGGAGGACGTCCCACCCGCCGGCTCAGGGTGATGTCTCTTAGGCATAGGTCCCTCCACCTGCACCGAAGAGGGAAGCGAATGCTCCATGACGACAGATCTAAGCTCCGCCAGGTCATCTAGGCTCTTTCCAGAAACGGCTTTGAGGCGGGCGCGAATGTCCAAGGGGGGTTGCATGCCGACCAGTCTAAGGGGAAGGAATGAGAAGGGAGAGGTTTTTGAGTAGAGGCTCACCCCTCTCCGTCCTGAGGTTTTATAGCCAACGGGTGGGACCCGCTCGAATATTCTCTTTAAAAGATCCTACCAGCTCGTCAAATCAGAGGGTTGGACTTTCTTTCCGAGCTTGAGACAAGATCGCAAAGAGCGGGGATTGTGTACAACCCTCATATTTGCCGAGTGTATACCACGCAGCATGTACAGGGTCGCAACGACACAGATAATCGTAATTGGGTAGAATGGCGACTCGGGCGTAGTCGGGAACGACCGCTCAAGGGCGTCCGAGATCGGCTAAGGCAAAATCACATCCGAACGGAAGGAAAGAAGGAATGGCGGAACGGGTAGTGAAGGCCCCCACTAGCCCGTGCAGGCGAGTGAAAGGGGAAGGGAGTGCAAGGTCCACTCGCCCACGCGGGCAAGTGGGGGGGAAAACGGCCCACTCGCCCACGCGGGCGGGTGGGGGGGACGGCCCACTCGCCCACCCGGGCGAGTGGGGGAGACGGCCCACTCGCCCACCCGGGCGAGTGGGGGGGACGACCCACTCGCCCACCCGGGCGAGTGGGGGGGACGACCCACTCGCCCGGTTGGGCGAGTGGGAGGCTGTCCACTCGCCCATGCGGGCGAGTGGGAGGACACCCACTCGCCCGCTTGGGCGAGTGGGAGATTGTCCACTCGCCCTAGCGGGCGAGTGGAGAGGGGGTGAGTGTCCACTCACCCCCTCCGTCCCTCCTCTCTCCCTCTCCTGATAGCGCAGGAGCCGCGTCCGCTTACCCTCTACGTCCGCTTATCTTCTCCCCTGCTTCCGGGTGTTTTTCTCCTCACCCCCCCTCTTTTCCTGCCTAATGGATTTCTCATCAGGGTCTGCGTTTAGCCTGTTCAAACAGCGGAATTCCGCTATTGGTAGACCAGTTTGAGCTGCGGATAGCCATTCCAAAAGGCGGAATTACGCTATCCGCAGACCATTTCCAGAATTCTATAAATAGACCCCCATGGGCACCTTGGGGAGGGTTGGCATCTCCTTACCCCCACCCCCCTTAGTGTGTTCGGTTAGCTAGTGACCCTGCCTTCCGTTCGCCAAGTCTTTCAGGCCAACGGTCAGGTGTTGCGAGTGCTCTCCGAGGTGCCCAGGCTCAGCATTGGCTTGGGAGGGGAAGATCTTCGGGTCTTTCGAGTTAGTGGCGGGACCTCCTCGCTGCAGCTCGCGGGGTCTGTTTTCACCTGAACCCACCAGTAGAGAGGTTCTTAGGCTCTAAGTGACTAGCCGTTCGACTTTACCTGAGATAAGTAAGGGCAAGCTGCCTACCCCTATTTTCGAACGCTGAAGCCGGGAAACTGGTTTCAATAACAACAAAATGGTGTTGTAGAAAGAAAGAATAGGACACTTCAAGAGCTAGCACGCACTATGCTATGTTAATATAAATTACCTAAGTCCTTTTGGGCCGAAGCCGTAAACACATCATGTTATGTTATAAATAGAATCATGCTTCGCCCATCTTTAAATCTCACACCATATGAACTTTATTTTAAAAAGAAGCCTAATGTATCTTACTTCAAAGTTTTTGGTTGTAAATGCTTTATTTTAAATACAAAATATAGCTTGGGAAAGTTTGATGAAAAATGTGATGAAGGAACATTTCTTGGATACTCTTCAACTAGTAAAGCTTATAGAGTTTTTAATAAAAGAACTAGAAAAGTTGAAGAGTCAATTAATGTGAAATTTGATGAGCTTGTTCCTTGTATAGAAAGACTTTCCGCAGGCAAAGAGGATGATCTATTACCTCTTTGGAGCATGGTGATGAAGAACCTTCCAAAGAAGAAGAAGAGGAGGCGAAGAAAGATGAATATGTACCTTCAAGCGTCTTAAAATTCACAAAGGATCATCCACGGGAACTTATAATTGGTGAACCATCCATCGGGGTAAGAACTCGCTCTTCTCTTCATGAATCTTTTTCAAATATTTGTTTTGTTTCCGAAATAGAACCAAAAAACGTTTATACTGCTTTAAATGATGATTTTTGGTTTTTGGCTATGAATGAAGAGTTAGAACAATTTGAGCGACATAATATTTGGAAATTAGTTGAAAGACCATCTAATCACCCGGTTGTAGGTGTAAGATGGATTTTTAAAAATAAATTAGATGGTGAGTCTAGAATATCTAAAAATAAAACATGATTAGTAGCACAAGGATATTCTCAAATCGAGGGGATAGATTTTGATGAATCTTTTGCACCCGTTGCTAGATTAGAGTCTATAAGAATTTTTCTAGCATTTGCAAGTTTTAAAAGAATAAAACTATTTCAAATGGATGTGAAAAGTGCTTTTCTAAACGGGTTTGTAAAAGAAGTTTATGTTGAACAACCCCCCGGTTTTATTAGTGAAAATTTTCCAAATCATGTTTATAAACTAGAGAAAGCGCTTTATGGTTTAAAACAAGCGCCCTGTGCATGGTATGAAAGACTTACATCATTTTTATTAAAGCACGGTTATATTATGGGAAGTGCGGATAATACTCTCTTCATTAAGCACAACAATAATGATATAATTCTTTTACAAATGTGTTGATGATATTATTTTTGGATCTACTAATGAAGAGATGTGTAAAGAAGTTATTTTAGTGATGAAAAATGAATTTGAAATGAGTCTTGTATGAGAACTTTCTTATTTCCTTGGTTTTCAAATATCACAAAGAATTGATGGTATCTTTGTATGTCAAACTAAATATGTCCATGATATGCTTAAACGTTTTGGATTTGAAAACCTTAAACATGCTTCTACACCAATGAGTGCATCACTAAAATTAGGTAAAGATGAATCAGGAATTTCTATAGATCAAACTTTATATAGAGGTATGATAGGATCTCTACTTTATCTAAGTGCAACTAGACCCGATATTATGTTTGTCGTATGCTTATGTGCTCGATTTCAAGCCATTCCAAAAGAATATCATTTAAAAGCAGTAAAACAAATTTTTAGATATCTCATTGGGTCATCTAGATTAGGATTATGGTACCCGCACAATAATTCATTTACACTCCACGGCTACTCCGATTCGGACTATGCCGGTTGTTCACTTGATAGAAAAAGCACTAGTGGTACTTGTCATTTTCTAGGACCTTCATTAGTTGCATGGTCTAGTAGGAAACAAAATTCGGTTGCACTCTCCACCACGGAGGTCGAATACATTGCATTAGTGAGTTGTTGTGCACAAGTACTATGGATGAGCCAAACTTTAGAGGACTTTGGTTTTCATCTAAAAAATATTGAACTAAAATGTGACAACAAAAGTGTCATTGATCTCACAAATAATCCGGTACACCACTCTAGATCCAAACATATAGATGTGCGCCATCATTTCATAAGGGATCACATTAAAAAGTTAAATGTAAGGATTAGTTTCATTGGCACAGGCTCTCAACTTGCTGATATATTTACTAAACCTCTTCCCGATGCAAGGTTTCAAATGTTAAGGTTGGAATTAGGAGTCTTAGACATCTTAGGATGAATAACATGTAAAATGCTAATGTTTTATGCAATTTGAGCAATCAAGACATCTCTGAATATTACACAATTTCTGCATAAGACTACTCTTAAGACCCCTAACCAATATCAAAAATAAAAAATTTAAAATTCTTAAAAAAATCATGTACTGTTTGTCGCGCTATCACTAGCGCCGGCGCTAGCGTGGGTGTGTGATTTTTCTATTTTTTAAAATTTCTAAAAATCAACAAAAATATGTTAGTTTATATGTACAAATTTATTTTTGTGTTTCTGTCTTTTTTATTTTGTTTTATTTGCATTATGAAAAATCAACTACAAAAATTCAAAAGTCCAAAATACAAAAATATGTTTGTGTGAATTTTCTGTTTTTATCTCATTAAAAAATGATAAAACAACAAAAAAAACTGTATGATCCTTATTGCTAATATCAAGCATGAATGAATTCTATTATTTAGAATTATTTACAATGTTAAAATTTATTTCTTCAAATTTCTATAAATATTTTTGTTTATCATGCTTTGATATATCTATTTAAAGTGCATCAATTGTATTGAAAAATATGTGTAGAACCAAGCTTAGCATGCCTCTAAGTATGAGTAAATGTATTATGATTGATAATGATACCTTTCACTCACTTATTTTGGTAATCAACATGTGTGTTTAAATCTAAAAATGCTTGCTTGTGTATTCTATTTGTACAATGAATTAAAACTTGCATAAGTTTATTGCCTACACTACATTTGAATTGCACTTATGAAATTTAGAAAAGTGGTTAAGTTTAAAAAATTGGGTTTGTAAAATAAGTCTATTCGGCGAATGTTGTCTCACAAATATGAACAAAAAATTATATATGTAGATAAATATAACTCCACCAAGCACTACTTGAACCTCCTGATAAGTCTTCATAAGCATTGTGAGGTTGAGCACCTTGGAAAGAATAGTAAAGTGTCTTGTGCAAACCTTGGTTATTACACCACTTTGTTAAAAATTATGTGCATTAAAAGTGTGTGAAAGTAATTTACTTGTGTTTTATTGTGCACTTTACTTTACATATGTCTTGTATTTTGTTGATTTAAATCAATTGTTAACATTGCCCAAAATACACTTATGTGCACATCATTATCTTTCATAACACTTCTTCTCATGAGTATTGGATTCTAATGCTTTATCTATACTACTCTTTATATAAAAATGCACTAGATAACCTAGCATGATCTCTACAATGTTTTTGGTATCTCTTGAACTTAAAATTAAGTAACATTGTAATATAATCTCTTTTTGATATGTTCATTTCATGCTTGGTATCTTTATGATAAACTTTGAGATTTAAAAAGGTTAGAACATCTCTCAATTTTGAACTAAAACTCATATTTTTACTTATGCTTTTTCATGCTTACAAAAAAAATGTTTCTTATAATCTTCCGCTTGCCTACAACTCTTATCTTTTTATTTGAAATCTCTTATATATAATATGCTTAAACTCTTTATCATTTCATATATTACAAAAGCTCGATCATGCTTTATCACTTATAAAAAATACCTCCTTACTACCCTCACCCCACCTTCTTTTGATAATACCAAAAGGGGGAGATTAATTGAAGAAATCTATATAGGAGAAATATAGAAGATTAAGGAATATTTCATTAATTCATGAACAATCATTTAGGGGGAGTAAAACATAAATTGCATTTATGTAGGGGGAGCATTAAGATAGGGGGAGTATGCATATCATCATGCTTATCATATACTATAGTTGCATTATCATCTTGCTTATCATATACTATAAACACTATTGTTGATTTCTTGCTAAGAGGATTTGTTATTATCAAAAGGGGGAGATTGTTGGACATATGTGTCACATCCCTTTGTTTGAGAATAACAAATCCTAAATTGTATTTGATCTTGTATTTTGTGTGTTTATAGTGTGCAGGAACTATAGGTGCAATACTCCACAGGTAGAAGGCAGCAGAATTAAAAAAATCTTGAAGAATGCACTACCGCCGGCACTAGCGCTACCGCCAGGCGCTCGCCGTCCGACGAAATTGAAGCTGCGTTCGACGAAAATTAGGTCGACGAAAATTCCGTTCGACGAAATTTCGTTCGACGAATTTGGCTTCGTTCGACGAAATTTCCGTTCGACGAACTTGAAGCTCCGATCGACGAAAGTTCATTCTGCCACGCCATTGATAGTTTTCGCTACCGCCAGCGCTAGCGCTACCGCCTGGCACTATCTCAAATTCGTGCACAGCGCCACGCCACCGACAGTTTCGCAATCGCTCCACACGAACGCTACCACAGGCGCTAGGAGCTACCGCAGGCGCTATCTCCAAGTTCTATAAAATGATGGGCTCTCTCTCGTCTTGAGTTAGTGCTTCCAGAGAGATTACCTGTGCCATATTTCCAGAGCTGCTACTCTGCCGAAAGTTCATCTCCCACTCAAATTCAAAGAAGATTTCTGGAGAAGGAAGACACCACGCTGCATTCGAAGAACGATCGCTTCAACCTCGCTTATGCTACAGCGATCCTTCATCCTCAACTTCAGAGATCTCATATAGGGAGTTTCTTTATTGTCATATTTATTTTCATTCCATAATTTTTGTAATCGTTAAGTTAATTCGCCTTGTGTTGACGACTAGGTCTGGGTAGGACTTAGGGGGGAATTCGCCTTGTGTTGGCGACTAGTTCTAGGTGATTAGATCTAGGGGGGCTGGTGGCCATATCCGGGGAAGGATTGGCTAGAGCGGCTTGAGGCCTTATCCAGGGAAGGATATGCTAAAGCCAACCGGTTTGTGGGGATACAAGTCGGTATAGAAAAAGAAAAATTGTATTACTTTATACGCCTCCGATTTCAAGCGATATTGAAATCAATTTATGTAAACACATTTTCTATATAATATAATCATGTCTCTTCCTGTGTTTACTTGATTTCTATCATTTGGCGTAATTTATAAAATTGCAAATTACAATTATTTCCTCCTTTAAGTTGAATTGTTATTTCATTCCAAGTTTCTCTAAACAATTTTATAAAAAGTTACAAAGAAATTTTATTCCCTTATTCACCCCCCCCCCCCCCCCCCCCCCCCCGCCCCTCTAAGGGCGCTGTAAGATCCAACAACTCGGACTAAAAACAACGATTCAAATGAAGTCCAAATCAGCCCCAAAATAAAATCGATATGAAGGTATACCAAATCTCGAGAAGCAAATGCGAAATCTAGGATTGAACAACCCGATTTCGCAAAACGTCAAGAGCCCTACCCGATGCAATATTATCGAAGAAATTCGGACAATATCAATACCTTAAATTTCAGATTTATAATGCACAACGATTCAATATTTAGGATGAAAATTTCAGTCCACAATTCCACCACAACCTCACGTTAAGGTAGAAGAAGCACACAAGAGAGAAGGGGGAGGGGTTACCCAAAACCAGCGAGATGAACGCACGAGGAGATTAGTGGAAGGGTCACACTTCCACGGGAGCCGTCGGAGTCGCGCCGGATGGGGGGATGCTAGCCGCCTGCTTCGGAGCCACACCGGTTGAGGGAGCTTCAGGGATCGACGAAAGAGGTCGATAGAGGGCGGCTGCTGTAGAGAGGGCGGCGGCTGTAGAGGGGGCGGCGGCCTGCAGAGTCACACGGCAGGGGAAGGGCGGCACCGACGAGTCACACGCCAGGCGGGAGGGCGGCACCGGCGAGTCTCACGCCAGAGCACGCGGGAAGGCGGCTGCGTCGCACGGCACGCCAAGAGGAGGGCCGAACCCTAAGGGGAAACAGGAGAAATAAATCTCACGGGTCTTTTTTTCTCAAATGAAAATTCTCCCCTTTCATTACTCCCATTCAGCATACATATAGCATTTTTGTTTTTTTAAAACAACAATAACATTAATAATTAAACTATTACTACTAAAATTAACACTAACTTAAAATTAACAGCCAACGAACAATTTAGCTTAGACTAAAACTTAAAACAGTAAATGTTGACGCAATAGTCATGCGGCGGGCATCCAAGAGCTATGCGGCCGCGAGCGAAGATTGTAGCGGCGGAAGTTGCGGCGAGTGTCGTTGTTATGCCGCGAAGCTTTGGTGTTGCGGCGCGAATCTTAAGTAACGGCGGATATCTTCATTAACTTGGATGAAGCGGCGAACGGGCGTGAGCAGAAGTTGTCGCGACATCGTAGTCTTCGAATTCTATGTGGCGGAAATCTTCAGCATCATCAGCAACGTCATCACGAACAAGTGGTGGGACCGCATTGTCATCAATCGAACGGTCTCGAGCATCACGAGCAAGTGGCGGGACAACGTCGCCATCAAACTCAAATTCTTTAACTAAGTTGCTCGTGCTCAACTCATCATCCTTGAGATCGAGGAATATTTATCAACATCCATAAAAGAAAGAATTGTTTGTTAATAGACATCTAATTAAATATAGCATAATATCAAGATCAACT
Source organism: Dactylorhiza incarnata (assembly GCA_033032865.1). NCBI lineage: Eukaryota > Viridiplantae > Streptophyta > Magnoliopsida > Asparagales > Orchidaceae > Dactylorhiza > Dactylorhiza incarnata. The sequence goes on from JAWHQI010000002.1 coordinate 991,193, forward strand.
TAAAATCACTCGATTCCAATCTTTGAACTGCCCATGTTTAGTTATATTTAGTTGACTAAATAAATACGTATACATGAAAACAAATACAAATATATATTCATTATTTGAATATATGCATATTCATATATTCATGCATAGTGCCTAGAATATATGCATATTCATATATTCATGCATAGTGCCTATTGATCTAGATCCTTCGGGCAAGCTCAACTCAATCCCATTCAATCCACAATTCAAGTTGGAATATTTGAATAGTTAATCACCTGATGTCAACCATAGTAAATCTTCCGGGATGTCAACCATAGCGCGGTTTCTCCCTATATCCGCGCTAGGTTAAATCTTCCGATGGGCTTGGTATTTCTCTTCCGGGAAGGGGGGCGACGGCGACGATGCGGTGATCTCCTCGCTAGGTTAACGAAGGGCAACGACGTTGCAGGGGACGAAGGGCGGTGATCTACTCACAGGTATATAAGGGGTTTTTATTTTCGATTACATCTATCATTTCCTCGATGCCATCCAGCAAGACCTACTCCACCATATTAGGGGGTTTTATTGTGTTTTTATTGGCTTTTTAGGCTTGATTCAATCTATCGTGCTCGATTCCATCCAGCAAGATCTAGGCCGGCGACGTTGCAGGGGACGAAGGGTTGAAGAACTCACAGGTATATAATGGGTTTATCTTGCTGTTTTTCCATCCAGCAATATCTACAAATGGTTTATCTTGCTGTTTTTCCATCCAGCAATATCTACTCTACCATGTTATGGATTTTATTGTGTTTTTATTCATTGTGGATTACTCTCTTTGATGATGAGCATGGAATCTGTTGCTATGTTTTCTGATTCTGAAGAGGGTTGCCCATCTGAAACAAACAGCTTGTATGATTCACCGAAAAGCAATGATAAGAATCTTGAACCATATATTGGCCTTGAGTTTGAGGATTTGGGATTATGTATATATTTTTTATAATGCATATGCACGTAAGCATGGTTTTGGAATTAGAAAAAATTCAAGTGTCAAATCTCAAGTTACTAAAGAATTGATTTGGAAGAATTATGTTTGTGATAAAGCGGGTACGAAAAATATGTATACAACAAAAGAACCATAACTTCAAATAAACGTTATATTACTATTTTACCATTATGATTTTATCACTATATAACATTTTTTATTTAAATAAATTGCAAGATTCGGAGAGAGATCCGTATATATATCAATACGAGCATCAATGCAGGCTTCACCCGCATAAAGCCTGTGTTGCGCATAAAGCATGTGTTGCCCGTTCGTCGATCGGAGCCCATTCGTCGAACGCAGTTCGTCGATCTCTCGACCGTTCGTCGATCGGAGGCCACCAGGTGACAGTTCGTCGATCTCCCACCCATCCGTCGAACGCAGTTCGTCAATCTCTCGCTCGTTCGTCGATCGGAGGCCGCCAGGCGACAGTTCATCGATCTCCCGCCCTTTCGTCGAACGCAATTCGTCGATCTCCCGACCGTTCGTCGATCGGAGCCCGTGTTCGTCGATCGGAGGGCCCGATATATATATGTATAAATAAAAACAGCGCGTATCAAATCTCCTCCACGCTGCGCGTATATCCGGTGGCCCGTGTGTGTATATATATATATACATTAGCATCTTCGAGGCTTCGCCCGTTCTTGATGCGTCGCTGCAGGCTTCGCCCGCCCTCTCGGCGGGCTTCACACGCCCCCCCGTCAGGTATTTTAAATTTTAAAGTTTTAAATTTAATTATTAGAATTTAATTATTAATAAATTTAATTAAAATAGAAAATAAAAAATAAAATATCCAAGCCCCCTCTCCCGATTTCCGCTTCCGCCAAAGAGACGCTGCAACGCCTCCCTCTGCCGCCGCCGGCGGCCTGACCTGCGCCCACCGGCGGGTTCGCCGACCTCCAGCGAACCCACCGGGGGTTGTTCGGCGGCGATACGGCAGGGCCACCGCCGGTGGTGGCCCTGCTCGTGAGACCCTGCCGGCGGCGGCAGAGGGAGGCGTTGCAGCGTCTTTTTGGCAGAAGCGGGAATCAGGATTTTAGGGGGTTGGCAGAAATGCATTTTGAGTTATTTCGCTAATCGCAGGCCCAACAATATTGATCTGATTGCCACAAATAAATCATATTTTTAGATGTTGGATCGGACGGTCAAAAATCAAAGTTTGTGTGCTTGAGATATGCATTTTGGTTTATATAATAAAGATATATATATATATTACACGCGCGCGCGAGTGACAGTCACGGGGCTCCGCCCCTACTGCCAAGCGCGACAGTACCCGGTCGGCGACGACGGGCTTCGCTCGCACCCGGCCAAGCGCAACAGTACCCGGCCCACGACGGAGGGCTTCGCCCTCCCCCGGCGGGCTACGCCCGTGACGCTCCGAGCTGCGCCCACATCAAGCTGGTTGCACCCACAACATATACATATGAGTACTTAAATTGACTGCACAAAAATTATAATTAATATTTTATAGTTGTTTTTTTCAAAAACATTTATATTTTAACAAAAAATAATTTTAAAGCATGTCTAGGAGGTCTAATGATTACCTAGTATAGTAGGTGTATGAGGTATACTAAAAAACTTTTGGATTTTATGAATTTTCATCGTTATTTTTATTATAGGGATATAGTGTGTAATTACACAAATAACTATTATATTTTATGAATTTTCATTTTTTTTCATAATATAGGTTAAAGTCATTGGAGTAAAAGAATAAGATTATATTTGACAATTTTAAATGTTGCACCAAAACAACTTCTTGTATATAGTAGTTAAAGGTATACCGAAACTTTAGGTGGAAGATAGTATAATTATACATTGCACCCCTCTTATTATTGAAATTACAAAAATCTTCATTGAATGTTATAAAACATGCATTAGATTTACCTTCCCTGAAATTCATATTTCTACACATACATGCACAAACATAACATCTCTCTCTCTCTCTCTCTCTCTCTCTCTCTCTCTCTCTCTCTCTATATATATATATATATATATATATAATTACATATATACAATTTGTATGCAAGAACTAGATCTACAACTTTCATGTTGAACATTTTTCCAAAATTTGCATGTTTTGCCGGAATCTGGCCCGAAAGGTTGTTGGATCGAAATGAATATAATAATATTAAATTTCAAAATTCGAGCCAGCAACCTTTCGAGTCAAATTCCGGCCAAATCATGCAAATTTTGAAAAAATGTTCAACATGAAAGTTGTAGATCTCGTTCTTGCATACAAAATGCACATATCATTTGTCTAATTCCGACATGTATTGTGGGAGAATCAGCTCAATCTTTTTTCGGCTTAAAAAAGCTTGAACTTATATATTCCAACCCCATATATATATATATATATCATTACGTCATCTCCAACCTGAATCCAATGAAATCATCATACGTATATTATTATTATTATATATATATATAAATACATTGATCCGGAAACACACCACATGGGCATGCTTCAAACGGACGGCCCACAGCCTCCAAGCCCGCAGTCCACGGAATCTGAAGTGGTCCTACCCAGCCCAATAAGTCCAACCGGTCGGTCCGGCCTTGCCCCTCAGAAAACCGGCATTAGTCACGTGCATGCCCCCCTCTTCACTAACACGCTTACGTGTCCATGTCCAGTCCACAAACTCCCTTCGCTTTCCATGCAACTATAAATCTAGCAACTTGTCATATGTCTTCTCCCCCATCTGAAAACCAAACACACCAACCCAAATAGATCACCGGAGATCGTCCACTCCGGCAACCTCAATAACAGCCGGAAAACTAATTAGCAGCTAGCCACCGTCATGGAAAGAGGAAGAAACTTATATACCAACGACGATACTGAAAATCTCAAAGCCACCGAACTCAGACTCGGGCTCCCCGGCGCAGACGAGGAACTCGACCGCCCCTCCCGTGGATGCAAGCGGATGATGGAACCGACGAGGGAGGAGAGTGATCCGACGGTTGAGACAACATCAAATGAACATAGATATCAAGAGTCTCCCCCAGCTGCCAAGTAAGCTAGATCATATATATGTACTGATCATATGATATTCATGTTCAGTAGCCCAAAATTTTAAGCATGCTTATTAGCTATAATATTTGGTGAATTTTGGCAGGGCTCAAGTCGTCGGGTGGCCTCCGATCAGATCATATCGAAAGAACAATTTTCAGTCGAGGTGGTCGGAGACAGCAGAGGCCGCCGGAGCTCCCGGAATATATGTAAAAGTCAGCATGGATGGAGCTCCATACTTGAGAAAGATTGATATCAATGTATACCAGAGTTATGAGAAGCTTAGAGAGGCTTTGGAAGACATGTTCAAGTGCTTCTCCTTAGGTAAGAAGAAGATGATCGATATATGCCTATATATATAATAATATTTTTAATTTGCAGAGATTGACCGGTGTTTTTGATGAATCAGGCTATTCGCCGGAGGCGGGTTCCGGCGGGCGGTCGAATTTTGCTGTTGCTTATGAGGATAAAGACGGAGATTGGATGCTGGCTGGAGACGTTCCATGGAGGTATTATTCGCAGTCCATTTCTCGCTAATCGCACCCCAAAAATTTGTAAGAATCCTAATTATATTCGCAGTCTAATTCTCGCTAATCGCACACAATCGAATAACATCCTCCTCTCCATTTCTCCCCCGTTGCCTAAACTCTAGCCGCAGTTCTATCGGACGCGTCGTCTTTCCCCCTCTTAGATTCACCTTAAAAAAGAATGAAATTATCCAGCAAAAATAAAAAAAACAATCAGTTTTCTAGTTAGAGAAAGATTTGGTTTAGAGTTAATTCCTCTATGCTGCCATTTAACTTTTTTCTTGCTAGGTTTTTAAATTGTTCTAGAGTCTTTAAGATATTTTTCTAGGCTTCTAGCTATTTCTTGATAAATCAGCAAAGTTTTTCGCTTATTTGGGATGGGAGTGGGGTGCAAATATAATTTTGGACTATAAATAAAATTTATGAACTACGACAAATAGCCTGTTCCGGACTGCTAATATCAACTCTCATTTTTATTAAGCTCATAATTATGAGGAGTTAAATGTGTTATTTTTTTATGATTGTGAATATCGAAATTTAATCATGGGGTTTAAATAATTAAAAGATCATAAAGAAAAATAGATTGAAATAATGAGAAATAATTTTCGCGTGATATATTTAAGCCGATCGTAGTTGCATGTTAAACATCAAATATATAGTTCATGTAAATTAATATCTAGAATTTTTCTCTTATTAATACGTACTCCAAATCAGAAATCCAGAAAGTGAATGATGGCTTAACCGGTCCAATCGGTCTCCAACCTGAGTCAAATAATCAATATTATATCAAATATTTGCATAATAATATTATATTTTAATCTTCTAATTTATATCAAATAAAATAAATAAAATATATTAATATTTTAAATGAATAATCAATTTATGTCAACTTAAAAATAAAATGAAATTTGAATAATATATATTATAAGAAAAATTAAATTAACTATAATTTTATAAAAATAAATACTTAAAATTGAACTAAAATATATTAAAATCATATATATACTATGATATATCATCATACTTTGTAGTTTGTACAAATAAATATGGTATATCCTTTTTAAAATAGAAGTTGGTAGTCAGACAATTTCACATGCAATATTTTAGTACACATGAGCATGTGGATAAATTTCCACCTCCAAAATCCCTATAATATTTAGAGGGTAAATGGGTAACTAGGTAGGGGAGATTACTAAGACCCCTAATTAGACTCTTCTACCGAGTTCCTTAGTGTCGGAGGAGGAAAATCGAGACCCCTCTCCCCAAATAGGCATTTTCAAAGCGGGGTCATTTTCACCGACTTATATTGTTCTGCCTACCATATTCCATGTTGGAGACCAGGGCTCCGTTTGGCATGACTTTTTTGCTCTTTTGAGTTTGGGCAAAAATGCCATGCACCATAATAGAATGTATGTTTGGTATGACAATGGTTTCGACCGCAATCAAGAAAAGCAAACTAGTTTTGTACAAATTAGTGAATGAAGTTCCTTAGGTGAGGTCAGACGTTCACGAACGATGGTTCATAACCACCGCATTCACGGCCACCACCGTCGTGCCAAACGGAGCCCCGATCTACAGCCCTGCGTTGTGATCTAATTGAAGGCTTCCCAAACAGATTCTTATAAGATTTTAACTATTAATTTGTCATTTTTCTATCTCAAAGATATTTACACATTATTGTAGATATAACCTAAACTTTATTGATTATTTTTAGACCTTTGGGATTCTTTATATAATATCGGTGAGGTGACTGTATATTCACTAGGATGACGAATTGATTTTTTTTTTTTAATTATAATACGTTGAAACGTGGCCTTCATCCAACGATTGGTTTAACGAGGGCTAAAAATGACCACTCACCAATAATTATTATAATTAAGATTAATAATTAATGATTAAAACTCTCTTTGTTTATGATTGCAGGATGTTCATTTCTTCTTGCAAGAGGCTGAGGATAATGAGAGGGTCTGAAGCAAAAGGACTGAGCTCAAACTCATGAACGGATGATCAATTATATTATATTTTATTGTATTTTGCTAGAGAAATTAATGTTCATGGAGAAAAAAAATAGAGTACAGAGAATATGCATATATTATAGGAGAGGAGGAAAATAAATGATGCAGCGGCTATTTTCTTTATTTCTTCTTGATATATTTTATGAAATATTAATTAATTTCGATATATTATAGGTGGCTGCATATATATACATTTCGATATGGATGGATTTCTCCGAGTATTTTATCGATTTTCTGATGAAGATTAGATACTACTATTTGAATTAGATTTAAATTAGGGCGCTGCTATTAGCACTGTAGTTTTGTCTATTTGCATTCGCCGCTATTAGCAAGTGCTTTTTTAAGTGATTGTCTATTCGCACTCAACCTGTCTATTAGCAATGCAGTATTACTATTAGCATTTTTTTGTCTATTTTTTTTAATATAATAAAAACATCATCAAAAAGAACACTTAAAAGATTACACCAACCCCCTGCTGCCTCATCTGTAACTTCACTTTCACACATGAAGATTTCATTGTCGACAGTTTATGAACTTAGGTAGCAAGGTCAAGTAATGAGAAAACAAAAAGCACAAATGAATATAGGTGAGGGAATGGCATAATAAGCCAGCCAGACATTTGTACCAAACATTTTAGGTGCGGATTGCCTGTACCAAACATTTTAGGTGCGGATTGCCTCTGCCTCTTTTAAGATATCCATTTTGGTACGCCTGGTTTCGAGCATCTTCTGCACCGCCTGCCCTTCCGTTGACAACCTCACTCGCCGTGCACGAATCCGTGCTTGAACTCGGACAAGGGCTTGCATGCATCTTAAAGTCTCGGCCGCCTGCTTCCGCACACGCTGACGTGCAGGAGATGGATTGGGAGGTGCGTCGGGGGAGTTTCCGCCAACGCCATCGTCATCGTCACCGCCGCCGACGCCATCGTCGTCGCCGCCAACTCCAACGCCATCGTCGTCGCCGCCAACTCCAACGCCATCGTCGCCTCCGCCAACGCCATCGTCGCCGCCGACAACGCCATCGTCATCGCCGCCAACTCCAACGCCGTCGTCGCCTCCGCCAACGTCATCGTCGTCTCCGCCAACGCCATTGTCGTCGCTGCCAACGCCATCGTCGTCGCCGCCGACTCCAACGTCGTCGTTTCCGCGAGAGGAGATGTGTAGGGGCGTGCGTCTAAGGGGAAAGAGCTGCTTGCGGCTATTAAAAATAAAACCCTAAAATTTTAAATTTATGAGTGCTAATAGACAAAAGTGAGTGCTAATAAATCCTAAAATTTTAAAATTTTGAGTGCTAATAGACAAAAGCGCAGTGCTAATAGGAGCACCCTTAAATTACTACTATTTAAATTACCACTATTTAAATTAGATTAGATATTTTATGAAATATTAAGATTAGATTTTCTTTATGGATTTCTCCGAGTATTTTACTACTATTTAAATATTTTATGGAACATATGATGAAATTGTCGGTTTTTGAGCATGATCATACTGGTTTATAGGCCACTTAATTTATGGTCCAACCAGTTCGACCATCGGGTGCAATACGGTTCTCAAAATAGTGATAATTATATTTAAAAATTATTACAAATTATTAAAGTAATTAACTAATTATATATATTAAATAAATTTTTAATTAATTAATTTTAATTGTTATTCCATCATCTAGTTTAGCAAAGAAACTGAGGAATTAAAATTGGATTTATATTTTCAACTTAATTTTAATCATCTAGTTTTTTTTTCTTTAATTAATTAATTTATTCTATTATATTTTTAAAAATATGTCATTGTTTCTTTTATGTTTATTAAATTTTGTATTTAGCGAGACAAAAAATTTACGAAATTAAAGTGTCATGTCAGGGCAAGAAGAGACCCATGCAGAGTACTTGCATATTTATTTATATGGGAAGCCTTGGTATGCGAGCTAGCTTAGGTGCGGGCGTACGGGCACCCCATTTTGGGGGGTCAAGATGATTTCAAATCGAAAAATGGTCGATTTGAAGCCATCTTGACCCCCAAATCCGAGCTTAAAATCGGTTTTTTTCATAGATCTACTGTAGCAGTCTCGCTGCCCCACATTTCGAGCCCCAAATTGAGGGTCAAAACGACTTACAATCAAAAAGTGATCAACATGAAAGTTGTTCGTCTCGACGAGATCTACAACTTTTATGTTGACCACTTTTTAATTGAAAGTCGTTTTGACACTTGCCCATCCGCCCGTCCGCCCGCACAGTAGCAAGCCCCTATTTATATATAGGTAATAATATAGAATGATTCCCCAAAAAATTAGCATAATTACAGGCCGCACCCCTCTTACTTTTAAAATTACAAAAACCGAGTCTCCCGTATTACACGATCGAGGCCGTAGTTTTCTTCTGGATCTGCCTAATTTTTTTTTAAATGTGAAAATAAACCTAATATTTCACCAAACACTTTCGAAAAAGAAATAAATTCGGTTGGGCATAGAATTTATAATTTTATTGACGTAAATGTTAAAATAATGGACTTGAAAAAAAAAACATGTGATTAATGGGTGGGCAATTAGGAAGAAATCTAAGAAGGCAACGACTCATCTTCTCCCCACATTAGGATTTCGTATTGATTTTCTTCTCTCGCTTCTCATTAGAGGCTCTAGTCTCACTAATTAGTTGGCTACGGGTGCTCAGTTCACTGAGATCCAACAAGACATAAGAGTGCGTCCTCATCATGCTAGAAATCGTTGCGCTTGAGAACCGATTCCAAGCGTAGTCAGGTCGACTTAAGCGGTGATGTCGTTGTTGTGAGGTCGTGGTAGTCAAGTCGACTTAAGCGGTGATGTTTGATATGACGTTTGTTGCAGGACATTTAGCGTTCTCCCGGACTGGATGAATTGGACCGTCTTAACTCGAGAGTTGGACAAGCATGCAAAGATAAAAAAAGAGAACATGAGCAATGGCGTGAGGACGCGCGCAATGGCGCTTGCGTGGGTGTGCGAACTATGCGCACGAATGGAGACACGCACCGAGGTAGGCGCGCGCTGCCTCACAACAGTGCCCATTGGGCGTTGTTTCAATTCAGTGCCCAAATTGGGTGCTGACCAAGTCAGCGCGCCCAATTTGGGCGGTGACTTGGACAGTGCCCAATGGGGGCGTTGTATTGAAACAGCGCCCCCTTTGGGGCTGCTGCACGCCGCCCTGCGGGCAGTGCCACTCTTGGCACATGCGTGCAGTGCATGTACGCAGCCCTTGCGCGGAGGGCGCGCATAGTGTGGAGCGGCGCGACTTGCATGCACATTTTGTGTTGAGGGGTTGCTCGAAACATCCGGAGGAAGTCAAAGTGGAACTATCTCTGTTGCCTCCAGCTAGGTATATATAGCAGAATACCTAGGGTTTCCACACGCAAAGCCCCCGAGCCCGTTATATGTCCGAATATACCTTTACAATCTCCTCCTATATTCGTGACTAATAACGGTAACGTTTCAGGGTGCTGGAGAGTAGACAAAATAATAATTCAAACTAAACAAAGCATTCAGGATAGATCATACTAATTAAATCATGAAAAGATTTTGCCTAAACAGCAAACCAAAAAACACAGATTCTATCCCAAACATAGTCTGAATAGTTATTACAAAACATAATGAATTAAAACGTTTGATGAATCTACTCATCTAGTAGATCATCGTCATTCATGTCCAAGTCTACTTCTCCTCCTTAATCTTCACTGTAGCATGGAAGGAATTTCATGAGTCAGACTCTATGAATTCATAAACATATGCAGTCACGTTTAAAGTAAACTAGCTCTTACTAAATAAGCTTAGCACTTCTAGCAACGGTGAAGTAACTCTGTCAGCATCTCATCCAATCTAACTAGGACTAGTCACGTTATCTTACTCATTACTGATCACTATGTGCCTCACCAACACATGTGGGCACACATCACGTGCAACATTATCAAATGTGGAATAATGTGCTGTGACCAATAATGTTTAGATTAACTTTTACAACGACTTTCAATTTCCAGTTGAATAACTCTCGAATCAACTTACAATGAGAGTGGTGCTTGGTTATCAAATGTGAAATAACTGGCATCAAACCATCTTGGGTTTTCATCAAGAAATTATTTGGGTTTTCAGTCTGTTATTAGATGCTTGAATGTTACGACTATAAGTTCTCACTGTCAAAACATAAACTGCGGAGGAAAGTTTCATACATCTATGAACTTTAATCCCATTTCCCCCGATGTTTTTATTGTGATAGCTCTATTTAATCCTTTGGTCAAGGGGTCTGCAACATTGTCTTTCGATCTCACATCAATTAGGGTCATAATCCCTTGACTTGTGAGAGAGGTCAACCAGGATTGTTTTAGCCTGAGATGCCTTCTTTTGCCATTGAACAAAGAGTTCGTAGCAATCGTTTTAGTAGCCCGATTGTCGCAGTAAACTGCAACAGAACTCATTTTCAAGCTCGACAAAGGAATGTTCATCACCAAATCTCTCAGCCATTCGGCTTCTTCTCATGCTGACGCAAGAGCGTAGAGTTCGGATTCCATAGAAGAGAGTGCAATACAAGATTGCCTCTTGGACTTCCAGGCTACAGCTGCTCCTCCTAGTGTGAACACAAAACCACTAGTGGACTTGCTGTCATTTAATTCTGAGTACCAAGATGCATCAGAATAACCTTCAAGAACTGAAGGATGACCAGTGTAAACTAAAGCATACTTTTGGGTGTGCTTTAAGTATCTCATTAGCCTATCTAAGGCGTTCCAGTGGTCTTTACCAGGATTACTAGTGAATCTGCACAACATGCCGACCGTAAATGCTATGTCAGGTCTAGTGCAGACCATGACATACATGAGGCTACCAAGCAGTTTAGAATAATCTAACTGTCTAACCATAGCTCCTTCATTAGGCTTTAGGCGGTTAGTGTAGTCGTATGGTGTCTCAGATGCTCTACTGGCACTGTATCCCCATGTGTCCAACATGGACTTTATGTAGTGGCTTTGACTTAGGGAGATACCATTCTTCCCAAAGCTCATTTGCATGCCTAGTATAGTGTTAGCTACACCTAGATCTTTAATGCTAAATTCTTTTATTAGATCTGACTTAACGTCATCCACTTCGGATTGATCTGACCCTAGAATGAGCATATCGTCTACGTACAAGCATATTATGGCGACTTTATCCGATCTATTACGTTTGTAAAGACATTTATCTGAGAGACTCAACATGAATCTCATGCTCTTTACACTATAGTCGAACTTCTCATGCCATAATTTCGGTGCTTGCTTTAGTCCGTATAAAGACTTAAGTAATTTACAGACTTTCGTTTCGTGACCGTCTACAATGAAACCTTCAGGTTGACTCATGTAGATCTCTTCGGTCAGATCTCCGTTCAAGAACGCAGTCTTAACATCCATTTGATGAACAATAAAGTTCTAAATAGATGCAATAGTAAGGAGAACCCGAATGGTTGCTAAGTGACACATGGGTGAGTAGACATCAAAGTAATCTACTCCGCTGACTTGTGTGAAACCTTTAGCCACCAGGCGTGCTTTATACTTAGCTACGCTACCATCAGGATTCAATTTCTTTTTCAGAACCCACTTACACCCTATGGTTTTAGCCCCTTTTGGCTTATCAACCAACGTCCAGGTGTTATTCTGAATAAGAGAATTCATCTCTTCATCTATAGCTTCTTTCCAGAGTAGTGAATCTCTGGATCTCATCACTTCCTTATAGGTGGATGGATCGGCCTCAACATGGTAAGTCACAAAGTCACTACCGAAGGTTCTGGGAATTCGCTCTCTTAGAGAAGTCCTTCTAGACTCTAGGCCAGAGTTATCTACCGGAACGGAATAGGAGGTGCTCGGTACTGATTCAGGATCTTCCTCAGTAATAGTTGTTTGCATACATGGGATTGTTAAGTTCTTATCCTTGAGGAATTTATCCTCGAAGAACACCGCATCTCTAGATTCTATTATGATATTATTAGAAATATCAAGGAACCTATCTGCAGCACTATCCTCAGCACAACCTAGGTAAATACAAATATTGGTCCTAGGTCCAACTTTAGGCCGTCTAGGGTTAGGAACCCTGACATAGGCTATACAGCCCCAGGTCTTAAATCGAGTAAACGACGGGGGTCCCTTAAACCAAAGTTCGTAGGGAGTAACCTCTAACTTAGCATAAGGAACCTTATTCAGAATGTGGTTCGCAGTCAAGACTGCTTCGCTCCAATAAGCGGAAGGCATGTCTGCAGTGAGCAGCATAGAGTTCAACATCTCTGTTAACGTTCTATTCTTGCGCTCGGCTATGCCGTTAGATTGGGGGGAGTAAGGAGCAGTGGTTTCTGCTATGATACCCTGTGAAGCAAGGAAGCATCGGAACTCACTGGACATATATTCTCCTCCTCTATCACTCCTAAAACGTTTTATTTTCATGCTTAGTTGATTTTCTACCCTGATTTTGAAAAGACAAAACTTTTCAAACGCTTCATCTTTAGTTTTAAGCAACGAAATATGACAAAATCTCGTACAGTCATCTATAAACGTGATCATATGCTTCCTCCCACCTCTAGTGACAAAACTCTTAAAGTCACAAATATCGGAATGTATAAGCTCAAGAGGTGTTGTGCTCCTAGTAACCGTGCCAAAAGGTTTTCTAGTGATCTTAGCCTGAGCGCACACTTCACATTTTTCAAGTGGAGACTTAGTGTCTAATGTGATCTTGTGAGTTCTAGCTACTTGGAACATTTTCCTGTAGTTTACGTGTCCTAGTCTCTCGTGTAGAGTCCTAGGACTAACTAAGTTTAATTGAACTTGTTGGACTACCTCACTTGCTAGACTCAAACGGTACATCCTATTTTGGACATAAACACATCCAAAATAGTGCGAGTTAACTAACAAAGTTACCCTGCCACTACAGAAGCTAAGCGACATACCCGCATCACATAATAAACTGATAGACACTAAGTTAGCAGCTATGGAAGGAATAAATTTAACATTCTTTAAAATTAAAGACTTACCTGAGGAAAGCAGTAGAGTATCGTTCCCCACCTTCATCACGTCAGCTGTGTCTCCATTTGCCACAGTTACCGATTCCTTTGCATCCTTCAGCTCTGTCAGAAGATTAGCATTGTTGCAAATGTGGCACGTTGCCCCAGAATCCAGGTACCACTCCGTGCTGGCCGGCGCGGGTCCGACCATGGCAACAAAGTCGGATGGCTCAGCTTGGCTAACCAGATGGGCTTGGTTGCCTTCTTGTGGTGCCCGAGTTCTTTCTTTCCTCGGTAGCTTGCAGTCAGATGCGTAGTGTCCCCACTTGTTGCAGTTATAGCATTCACCCTTAAATTTCTTAGAGGGTCTACTTGGGCCTGCAACCTGGGGGCTACTACGAGACGTTTTGGTCTTGTGAGGGGGAGGAGGCCGCTTGGAGCTTAAAATCATGTTGGCAGCAGCCTTCTGCTTGCCAACAGCTTCCAAAGCGTGCTTCGTCCTGTTCTCGTCCTCAATGCGTATGAAATGCTTGAGGTCATTCAGACCAACCTGCATCTTCTTGCGGTACATTTCCGTTTTGAAATTGTACCATGAGGAGGGCAACTTATACACAATCGTGCCCGCAACAAAACTATCGGGCAGACTAATAGACTCACTATGCAGGTAATCAATTAAATTTTCAAAATCTGATACCTGAGGGAGAATTGGCTTTCTCCTCGTCGAACCTGAAAGAGTGGAACTTGTCCACTATGTGCGTCTTGGACAGGTCCTCCTCCTGCCTGAAGTGCTCCTGCAGCGCATCCCAGATCTCCTTTGCAGTGCTCATCTTCATGTAGGTCTGGGCCAAGCTGGATGACAGACAGTTCAGCAGGTAGTCCCTGCAGAAGTCTTCATCTGGAAACCACTGTGCCTCATCAGCAGTCCCAACGACCTCAGCACCATCAGACTGAACTGTGTAGAATACGTTCAGAAACTTCATCCCGAACCGAGTGTTCAACTTCCAGGCGTTGAACTCAGTCGCCGTGAACTTCTCCAGCTTTATCATCGGAACGGGGGTCGAGAAGTTGTTCCCCTTCATCATTGTGGCAAGAGCGGAGACGGCGGCGGCGGGAGAGAACTGACGGCAGCGGCTGAGAGGAATCTGGAGGCGGACAGCGGAGGTGGAGCACGGGAGAACAGTGGCGCACGTGCACTGTTGCTGAAGAGCGCATGATCAGTGATCGTGCGTGAACAGCTGAGCGCACGATCAGTGGTCGTGCTTGAACTGGCTGCTGAAGAGCGCACGATCAGCGGTCGTGCGCGAGGGGTCAAGCGCACGATCAACGGTCGTGCGCGAACTCCCCTTTTGCTAGCAGCGGCTTCGTCTTCTTCGCACAGGAGGCAGATCTGGACTGCGGAGGCGGCGCAGCAGCAGCCCTGGATCTGCGGGCTAGGGCGACGGCGGCAGCAAGCCAAGAACAGCAGCGGCGAGGGACGGGGAAGACTAGCAGATCCACAACCTCTAGATCTTGCTCACGGCGACGGCTCTGCGGCAAGGGGAAGCAAACGGCTTGCGGCAGACAGGATCTCCTTCGCGAGAACGGCAGCAACGGGAGCGCACGCGAGCAGAAGAACGATCGATCCTGCGATATCGATCCTGCGATCGATCGGTGAGAGGAACGAAGGAGGAAACTCCTCCGATACCTTCTAGTCGAGCGACCGAAACTTGCGAGCAGATACAGGAGATCCTCCGCAGACGTGACTGGAGCAAGGAAACGTCGAGCAGCGGCAGTACCGCGATCTCCTTCCTTCCCTCGCGAACGGCGACGGCTAGCAGGCGCGATCCTTCGGACGGGAGCGAACCCTAGGCGCTGTTTCGAGAATGTAGAGGGGTTGCTCGAAACATCCAAAGGAAGTCAAAGTGGAACTATCTCTCCGTTGCCTCCAGCTAGGTATATATAGCAGAATACCTAGGGTTTCAACACGCAAAGCCCCCGAGCCCGTTATATGTCCGAATATACCTTTACATTTTGCACATACGTGTGTTTTGCCGACCGTTTGGGAGACCAAAAGGACTCAGAATTGCATGAGAACAAGCCTGCTAGAATTGTATCGGTGAGTCGTTCGAGGTCGCGGCAAAAAATCTGTAATTTGTCCGAACTATTTTTGTGGAACCCCATCAACACTCATTTAGGATTTGTGACTTAGATTGATGTACCAGTGTCTAGTGCCATTCGATTATGAAACAGACTATGAAAATCGATAGGATAGACTCTGAATTTACTAGCCTTGTGGAAAGCCCCTTGCTATGATATGAATTTCAGTAACATATGCTATAGTTTCCGGAGAGAGAAAGTTGAGTGTGTGTTCGCTCGTTATGGCCAGGGGCGAATCTAGAGGGGAGCCTGAGGGACACTAGCACCCCCATTATTTTTCAAAATTGTTAGTGGATTTGGATTTTTCTCGTCGAGACAATGAATTTTGACTACTTATATGTCAAAAATGGTGGCCAGATGAGGGAGAAATAACTCCGATAAGAAGGAAACGTTCTCACGTCATGTAAGTACGTAACTAGTTTGTTTTGGGACAAATATTGGCTATTCACGGATCAATGTTGGCTATTCGCAGACCAAGTTCGGCTATGTGCACCCCCAAAATTAATTTACAACATGTGACCCACGACCCTCCTACTCCCCCGCTAGCATTTGTGTTTAAAAATTTTTTGTGCACCCCATGCATTTTATAATTTTCTGGATCCGCCACTGGTTATGGCTACAGTGGAGAGCGATGGAAGAGGGCCTATCAAAATGACCATCAATCTATCTATACTTTGTGTATAGAATGGTTGAAGAGTCTATTCGTATAACCGTTCATTTCTGAAGATATTATGAACGTCGTTGTGCGTCAGAGATGACGCGGGAAGTGGTAGATGGGCTGCAATTAGTACAACCGTCCGTTTGTTGAAATATTTTTAGGTGTGTTCTCCCACCTAAGATCATGGTGTTCGTGTACATTAAATCGTTGGTTCCAGCAAAAACAACCTGATTGATCAAAATACTGACAAAGCAGACAGTATTTCCAGAATACTGCAGTATTCCGCGAAAACAACTACTCCGTAGAATACCAGATCGTACGACCGTATTGTTTCTCCCACCTAAAACTAGATGCGTGAAAGAAAGGTATCTAAAATTTTCATAATGACATTCATATATATATTAGAAAGAAGAGTGCATCATAGAACAAATGAATTAATGCATGGCCGGCTCTGTCCCTGATAAGAATAACAAGTCCAGAAAATGACGGAGGCTTCAAATTTCTAAATAATTAATGAGAAGATATTATCCGACAACCTGCATGTGATGCACACGTGTCTTTCATAGGTTGGGCAAGGCATTTAATAGTATCCAACGCATGCATGAGTATGCCTAACTATATATTTGATTATTAATAATGGATGGGCCCCGAGCTAGTTAGGGTTTTAATGAGAGCTTATTCGAAAAATCGAAGAAACGCAAAAGTCAGATTGTTATAAGCACACCAGTTTTGGCTATTCGCACACCAATTTTTATGAGTTATTACGCACCTTTTGAAAATAAGCCTTGTATATGCATTTTTAGGAAAAGTGTTCAACACTAAAATTGTAGATCTCGTCGAGATCTACAACTTTCGTGCTGAACACTTTCCTAAAAATGCATGTACAAGATGTATTTTCAAAAATTCGCTATAATTACGATCATTGCGACAATACGCCTTGTGCGTGCATTTTTAGGAAAAATGTTCAACACGAAAATTGTAGATCTCGTTCCTAAAAATGCATGTACAAGGCGTATTTTCAAAAGACGCGTAATAACTTATAGAAATTGGTGTGCAAATAGCCAAAACTGGTGTGCTTAATTATAACATTGCCCTTAATTTAAGGAATAAAAGGTTATACGAGTTGTATAATAGTTAGTTTTTTATGCCGTAGACTTTTAAGTAAGTGTATACGCTCACTAATTAGATTAAGAAAATCAAATATTTTTTACTAAGATAGAATACTTGTGTAATTGCAGGAACGAACGAATGTCTTCAACTTTTTTTTTATTAATTTCTTTATTGATAAGGGATGTACCCAAATTATCATAGAAGATTTCCACAATTCATGTTATTGATTTATTTTTATTCACAATTTATGTTTAGCATCTTAAAAAATTAGGATTTATTTAGCTCATCACTCATAATTTAGGAGCAAAGACTTGAGCTCGGTTTGGCGTGAAGTTTTTGCCCCGGTGACTTTTGTACAACCCTCATATTTCCCGAGTCGGTGTGACCCGACCCGGACGAGACCAAGACAATTCAAGGTGGTCGAGACGGTCAAAACGACCACGCATAGACGGTCGAAACCGATCAAGGCAAGAAGAGGCCGCGGGAGAGACGGAGGAAGCACCCGCTACCCCGGCTCCCTTGGGTGGGTAGGAGAAATCCTCCCACTCAGGCCCTTTGCGAGGGGAGTGGGAGGAGTGCTCCCACTCACCGGGCGAGTGGGAGCAGCTCTCCCACTCGCCGGGCGAGTGGGAGGGGGCCTCCCACTCGCCGGCCGAGTGGGAGGGCTGCTCCCACTCGCCGGCCGAGTGGGAGGGGGCCTCCCACTCGCCGGCCGAATGGGAGGGCTGCTCCCATTCGCCGGCCGAGTGGGATGGGACCTCCCACTCGCCGCCCCCTTAGGGGGCGAGTGGGAGAGGCCTCCCACTCGCCCGGTGTAGGTAGGGAGGTCAGTGCGACCTCCCGTGAGGGGGGGGGGGGGGGGGGACACCGCGAGTCCCACTCGCCCCTCCTCAGGCGTGATCGATGGCGGTCATGGTTGGACTGCAGATAGCAGGATTTTTGCTATCCGCAGTCCATTTTTGGGAAAGTCTATAAATAGACCCCCATGGGCACCTTGGGAAGGGTTGGTCTCTACCCCCTCCCTCGCGTGTGTCTTGTGAGCAAGCATCCCCCCTCCCTTGTCATCCTTCAGCTGACAGTGAGGTGGTTCTCAGTGCCCTCCAAGGTGCCCAGGCTCAGCATTGGCTTGGGAGGGGAAGCGCTCTAAGATCTTCCGGGTATGTGGTGGGACCTCCTCGCTGAAGCTTAAGGGGTTCGTTTCTAGATTCAAGTGTTCTTCAAGGGCAAGTTCTCCTAGTTCCTAGTAACCGGTCAAGGGTCTAGGCTTAGGTCAAGTAAGGGTTAGTCGCAACCCCCTTTCGAACGCTGAAACCGGGAAACTGGTTTCAACATTCTGGTGCGGTGAGCGTGGAAGCGACTAGTTCGGAAAGCTCTGAGCCATGTCTCATGGCTGGAAGCGACGAGTTGGGAGACTCGCCTCCGGCATGCGAGTATGTAAAGAAGGGCGACGTCGATGAGTTCAGCAAAGGGATCCTGGAGCTCCTGCAGGTCGCATCCTTCACTCGCGGCAAATGCTCGACACCACCTGCAGGGAGGCGATAAGAACGCCCCCGTCCAACCAGGGGGGAGTAACTTCACCTGGAAGGGCCAAGAAGGAGTTGCAGAGACAGAAGAAGTGGCGAAGAAGATGACCAAGGAGCGTGCGGCCAAGTGAAGTGCCCAGGAAGGGCGAGATGTAAGTGAGGTGCCCAGGAAGGGCGAGATGTAAGTGACGTGCCCAAGAAGGGCGAGATGTAAGTGAAGTGCCCAGGAAGGGCGAGATGTAAGTGAAGTGCCCAAGAAGGGCGAGGTGTAATAAAGTGCCCTGCAAGGGCGTAGGGTAGTGAAGTTGTAATAGACGAACTAGGAATGAAAAAGGGTTCTGGGGTAATACCCTGATCTAAGATCCCTGACTGGAGATCCCTCGCCGGGCTCAGTCATGCCGGTAGATGGGGGACTCGTCAGGTCGACTTGCGGTCCAACAACCGATTGGGAAGGCGTTGAGCTCCTCTGCCTCCAGGTGAAGGTAAGCACCAAGGACGCGGATGGGTACTTCCACCTCCAATCGGTAAAGGGACTAGGAGTGCGTTGAGTCCCTCCACCCCGGTTGAGCTAAGACTCCCAGGACCTGGATGGGTACTACCACCTCCAGTTAGATCAGGAGTGTGTTGCGTCCCTCCACCCCGGTTGAGCTAAGACTCCCAGGACCTGGATGGGTACTACCACCTCCAGTTAGATCAGGAGTGCGTTGAGTCCCTCCACCCCGGTTGAGCTAAGACTCCCAGGACCTGGATGGGTACTACCACCTCCAGTTAGATCAGGAGTGCGTTGAGTCCCTCCACCCCGGTTGAGCTAAGACTCCCAGGACCTGGATGGGTACTACCACCTCCAGTTAGATCAGGAGTGCGTTGAGTCCCTCCACCCCGGTTGAGATAAGACTCCCAGGACCTGGATGGGTACTACCACCTCCAGTTAGATCAGGAGTACGTTGAGTCCCTCCACCCCGGTTGAGCTAAGACTCCCAGGACCTGGATGGGCACTACCACCTCCAGTTAGATCAGGAGTGCGTTGAGTCCCTCCACCCCGGTTGAGCTAAGACTCCCAGGACCTGGATGGGTACTACCACCTCCAGTTAGATCAGGAGTGCGTTGAGTCTGTTGAAATTTGTTGAAGTGGAGTGGAAAGGAGTCCGGCCGGTCTGAAGGCTGGAGACCGCAGAGACCGCGCGGTCTGCGCTGGTGCTCTGGCGGTTTGGTTCTGGCGATCTGGTGTGATCGGCCAGCTTGCTTCTTGGGTTTGGTCGCTGGTTCTGGCGACCTGATGCGGGTTGTTTCCGGTCTTGTTCTAGTCGGTCTGTTCCTGGCTAACTGCTGTGACCGGCCGGCTTGGTTGTGTTGTTCTGGCGACTTGGTTCAAGTCGGCCAGTTGCTTCTCTGTGTTGGCGATCTCAGGAAGGGTGATCGCTGTGTTCGCACGGCTTGTGCGCGGCTTGCTGCTGTCTTCGGTCTTGGACTGAATTTTGTTCAAGTGCTGTGTTCGCGCGGTCTATCTTTTGAGACCGTTCACGATCTGATGGGTGGTGACTGTATCCCGGTTTGTGCGGTGACGACATCCGTCCACCCGCCTATAAATAGGGGTGCATGGCCCGTCATTCCTAACAAGAACTGTAAGAACCAGAGCCCGGATTGTTCTCGCGGTCTCAAGTTTGAGTTCGCGCGACTTGGATGCGAGTTAACCTTTGTTGTGTTCGCAGGTTTGCGGTCAGCAGGGTGCGGTCTCCTTCCTTGGTGATTTCCGGTGGCTTGAATAAACAGTTCGTCTGCGGTCTGTCAGCGAACTGGGTTATTGTGTTCTTGTGCTGTTTGCAGCGGACTCAGGGATCAGGCGACCTTCAGCGGTTAGGCGGTCTGAGTTGCGGTCTGACAACAGCTTCAGTTCTTTGTTCCAATAAGCTTCAGTTCGTGCGGTCTGGGATTGCGGTCTGGCAGTGCAGTTTGTCTGCTTCTGTTCGCGCGGTCTCAAGGTGTTTCTGCGGTCTGACTGTGCAAGCGGTCTGGGAGTACAGCAGAACAAGCCGGGCGGCCTGAGCCTTTGTTGCAGTCCGAGCGGTCTCTTTCTGGCAGACCGCTGGTTTCTATTTTTTGGTGTGTTTGTTCTTCTCATCTCCGTGATTCTTATGAATCATGTCTCGCCATGTATGCCTCGCATTGTAAAGCAGTTCTATTTCAATAAAGATTTCTTGTGTTGCTGTTTTTGGCATTGTGGTTGTTTGGCTATAACTCTTGTTGATACAACTCCTGCTTACTCCTAAACGGTTCAATCAAAAATTTTAACATGGTATCAGAGCGAGGTTGCTGGAGTGGATAAGCAGTGATCAACTAGAGTTGCCATCGTCTTTGCGAAGAAGAGACCACATTGGTTGCCATGGAAGGCGGATTCGCAAGAGGTCTTGGTATTGGCGGAGAAGTTACTTACTTGGCGAGGATCTATGGGAGGTAGTTGGCGGAGAAGACACACAAGAGGTGTTTCTAGTAGGAGATAATATGGCAGAGGTGAGACTTTGGAGGAGGTTGAATGCTAAGGCAGAGTTCACTCTCAAAAGAGCTATCTCACCGGAGCTGTTTGATCATATTATCGGATGTAAGTCTGCTGCTGAGATTTGGACATCCTTGGATGGATTGTTCAATAAGAAGAATGTAGCGATGCTACAATTTCTTGAAAATGAGTTGGCGAGAGCCTCTCAAGGCGATCTTTCTATTTCTACCTTCTTCCTTAAGATGAAGAACCTCACGGCAGAGATTTCTGCTTTGGACCCTGATGAGCCAATCTCTGAGGCAAAGCTGAAGAGGCATATCATCCGCGGATTGCGGAAGGAGTATCTTGCTTTTGTAACTTCAGTTCAGGGTTGGGCAAATCAGCCGTCGCTGTTGGAGCTGGAGAACCTTCTTGCTTCGCAAGAAAGTTTAGCAAGACAGATGGCGGGGGTTTCTATTTCCGGGGGAGAGAGTGATGTGATGTTCTCTGGGAAGAGGAAAAAGAAGTGGGAAAAGAAGAAGCCGGGTCATGATGGACCCTCTACTTCAGGTCAGCAAGATAGGGGCTATGCTCCTAAATCTGATGGGAAGAAGAAAGGAGAGGGACCGAGGTGCTTTAGATGCAACAAGACCGGGCATTTCAAGAAAGATTGCCGGGTGAATCTTCAGCCAGGACATGCAGTGGAGAAGGAGATGCCAAAGTCTGATGAAGTTGGATGGGGAGGAGCCTTTGTGTCTAATATAACGGCGATGCCCGTTAAGGCCTTGGCTTCCATCAACTATGAAGAAGACTGGATTGTTGATTCAGGGTGTGGACATCATCTCACCGGGGATGGATCAAAGTTCTCTTCTTTGGCACCTTACTCAGGTAACAATGCTATCATAACGGCTGATAATTCTATTCATCCAGTAGAGCACGAAGGAGTCGTCTCTCTGAGCAGTGATAAGGGTCCACTCACATTGAGGAGTGTTTATCACGTGCCTGGTATGAAGAAGAATCTCTTCTCTGTGACCAATGCGGTCGATGCCGGTTATCACGTTCTGTTTGGCCCAACAGAAGTGAAGTTTCTCAAAACTCAACCTGAAATAAAGGAAGAAGTTATTCATGTCGGCAAGCGGGTGAAGGACTTGTTCGTTTTATCGACAAGTACCTATGTTGATAAGATGAGGACAAATGATAGTGCTGCCATCTGGCATGAAAGGTTGGGGCATGTAGGCATGGACAAATTGAAGGCTATGGAGGTAAGGGGCCTTGTCAATGGCTTGCCTAGCTTGTCCTCCTATGGAGACGGTCATGTCTGCGAAGGATGTCAGTTTGGTAAGTCTCATCGACTTCCATTCGACAAATCGCAAATAAGGTGCAAAGCACCGTTGGAATGCATCCACGGTGATTTGATGGGACCAACTGCCACCCCAAGCCTTGGAGGCAATAGATATATGTTGGTGTTGATTGACGATTACACCAGATATGTCTGGGTGTTTTTCTTGAAAGAAAAGTCAGAAGCCTTTGCAAGGTTTGTGGAGTTCAAGGAGCTGGTGGAAGGTCGTTTAGGCCTGCGGGTGAAAAAATTGAGAACTGACAATGGTGGGGAGTTCACTTCTGGTGAGTTCTCAAGTTTTTGCAGGAAACACGACGTTCGGAAAGAGCTCACTTGTGCCCATACTCCACAACAGAATGGCGTTGCCGAAAGGAAGATTCGTCATCTGACGGAAACTTGCAAATGCTGGCTTCATGCCAAGAATATCCCAAAGTCCTTCTGGGCGGAGGGAATGTCTTGTGCAGCTTATGTCATCAACAGATTGCCTTTAAGTCCTATAAACATGAAGACCCCTCACGAACTAATGTTCAAGGAGAAGCCGAGTGTTGCTCACCTTCGGGTGTTCGGGTCAACCTGCTATGTGCATATTCCTGATGCTCTTCGAACAAAGCTAGATGCGAAAGCAAGGAAGCTAGTCTTTGTTGGGTATGATGAGCGGAAGAAGGGATGGAGATGCATGGATCCTGAGACACGGAGGTCAATTGTTTCTCGGGATGTGGTGTTCGATGAAGTGACTTCCTACAAGGAGAGTTCAGGAGTTGAACTACCAGAGAGCAGGATTGATGAAGGAGGAAAAGCTGCGGGAAGTCTTCAAGTGGAGCTGCCTGTTTCACCAGGAGCTCCAGTTGTGTCAAGCTCTGAGATGGGGGCTTCAGGTTCTGGTAGCAGGGGGAGCGATGCTCCAAGTTCATCTGGAAAAGAAGCTTGCACAGAAGAAGCGGCTGAGGAGGTGGTTAGTCAGGTGCAACCTCTTAGGAGGTCGAAGAGGACTATTCAACCACCAGATCGATGCACAGGAGGAAATATGGTGAACTTCGTTTCATGTTTCTTTGCTGGTCCCTTAGATGAAAGGGAGCCGTCGAGCTTTGAAAAGGCCAGAGGTGTGAAGGAGTGGGACATTGCTATGCAAGAAGAGATGACAGCTCTCGAGAAGAATGAGACCTGGTCTCTTGTGCCCAAGCCCAATGGCACTACTCCTGTCACTTGTAAGTGGGTCTTCAAGCTGAAGAAGAAAGCTGACGGTAGTATCGAGCGTTACAAGGCCCGTCTTGTAGCTCGCGGGTTCTCACAGCAGTACGGAGAAGATTATGATGAAACGTTTAGTCCAGTGGCAAAGATGACTTCGGTTCGATTTGTTATTGCCTTGGCGGCTTCGAGTGGTTGGGAGATTTGGCAACTCGACGTGAAGAATGCCTTCTTATACGGCGAGATTGACAAAGATATCTTCATGACTCAACCGCAAGGTTTCATCTCGAAGGAGTATCCGGACTATGTTTGTAAATTGAAGAAGGCCCTGTACGGGTTGAAGCAAGCGCCTCGGGCGTGGTACGGGAAGATTGCAGAATATCTCTTATTCTGCGGATTCGTTGCTTCAGACTCTGATTCAAGCTTGTTCATCAAGAAGGAGGGGGTGCTTCGGGTGATTGTGCTGCTGTACGTGGATGACATGATTGTCACCGGGAATTCGAAGGAAGATGTTGCAATACTCAGGGCTGAGCTTGCTATCAGATTCGAGATGAAGGATCTGGGGGAGCTTCACCATTTCCTTGGACTCGAGGTCCAGAGGCGGGAGAGCGGAGTGCTCATTTCTCAGGAAGGATATGCAGAGCGAATCGTGAAACGATTTGGCATGGAGGAAGGAAAGAGCAGCTCTATACCTTTGGAGCAACATCATAAGCTTCGAAAGGATGAGGGGAGAGTCTTATCTGATCCGTTGATGTTCCGAGCTCTGGTTGGGAGCTTGATCTACTTGACGATCACAAGACCGGATATTGCTTATGCAGTTGGCAAGGTGAGTCGGTACATGGCGGAACCACGGAAACCTCATCTTCTAGCGGCTAAAAGCATCTTGAAGTATGTGAAGTCGACCTCTGATTTGGGTCTCCTATATAGGAGAGGGTCAAGCTTGGAGTTGCATGGTTTCATGGATGCTGATTATGGGGGAGACGTGGATGATCAGAGATCAACGTCTGGTTTTGTCTTTATGACAGGTCCCACAGCTATTTCTTGGTGCAGCAAGAAGCAAGACTCGGTGTCTGTATCTACCACAAAAGCGGAGTACAAGGCTTCGGCCTTAGCAGCTCAGGAAGCTATTTGGCTCAGGAGGTTGGTAGAGGACGTTCATCAGGAGGTTCGAGGTCTCACTATGCTACGCGGAGACAATGAGAGTGCTCTCAAGCTGGTTAACAATCCAGTCTGTCACGCGAGGACCAAACATATAGAGATTGAGCACCATTTCATTCGTGAAAAAGTGTTGGGAGGATCTCTTATGGTCGAGCATGTTCGGAGTGCGGACAATGTCGCAGACATCTTCACAAAGCCGCTGGCGAAGGGACCGTTTACTCGGTTAAGGGAGTTGCTCGGGCTAGTTTCCACTTCCCACTTCAAGGGGGAGTGTTGAAATTTGTTGAAGTGGAGTGGAAAGGAGTCCGGCCGGTCTGAAGGCTGGAGACCGCGCGATCTGCGCTGGTGCTCTGGCGGTTTGGTTCTGGCGATCTGGTGTGACCGGCCAGCTTGCTTCTTGGGTTTGGTCGCTGGTTCTGGCGACCTGATGCGGGTTGTTTCCGGTCTTGTTCTAGTCGGTCTGTTCCTGGCTAACTGCTGTGACCGGGCGGCTTGGTTGTGTTGTTCTGGCGACTTGGTTCAAGTCGGCCAGTTGCTTCTCTGTGTTGGCGATCTCAGGAAGGGTGATCGCTGTGTTCGCACGGCTTGTGCGCGGCTTGCTGCTGTCTTCGGTCTTGGACTGAATTTTGTTCAAGTGCTGTGTTTGCGCGGTCTATCTTTTGAGACCGTCCGCGATCTGATGGGTGGTGACTGTATCCCGGTTTGTGCAGTGACGACATCCGTCCACCCGCCTATAAATAGGGGTGCATGGCCCGTCATTCCTAACAAGAACTGTAAGAACCAGAGCCCGGATTGTTCTCGCGGTCTCAAGTTTGAGTTCACGCGACTTGGATGCGAGTTAACCTTTGTTGTGTTCGCAGGTTTGCGGTCAGCAGGGTGCGGTCTCCTTCCTTGGTGATTTCCGGTGGCTTGAATAAACAGTTTGTCTGCGGTCTGTCAGCGAACTGGGTTATTGTGTTCTTGTGCTGTTTGCAGCGGACTCAGGGATCAGGCGACCTTCAGCGGTTAGGCGGTCTGAGTTGCGGTCTGACAACAACTTCAATTCTTTGTTCCAATAAGCTTTAGTTCGTGCGGTCTGGGATTGCGGTCTGGCAGTGCAGTTTGTCTGCTTCTGTTCGCGCGGTCTCAAGGTGTTTCTGCGGTCTGACTGTGCAAGCGGTCTGGGAGTACAGCAGAACAAGCTGGGCGGCCTGAGCCTTTGTTGCAGTCCGAGCGGTCTCTTTCTGGCAGACCGCTGGTTTCTGTTTTTTGGTGTGTTTGTTCTTCTCATCTCCGTGATTCTTATGAATCATGTCTCGCCATGTATGCCTCGCATTGTAAAGCAGTTCTATTTCAATAAAGATTTCTTGTGTTGCTGTTTTTGGCATTGTGGTTGTTTGGCTATAACTCTTGTTGATACAACTCCTGCTTACTCCTAAACGGTTCAATCAAAAATTTTAACAGAGTCCCTCCACCCCGGTTGAGCTAAGACTCCCAGGACCTGGATGGGTACTACCACCTCCAGTTAGATCAGGAGTGCTTTGAGTCCCTCCACCCCGGTTGAGCTAAGACTCCCAGGACCTGGATGGGTACTACCACCTCCAGTTAGATCAGGAGTGCGTTGAGTCCCTCCACCCCGGTTGAGCTAAGACTCCCAGGACCTGGATGGGTACTACCACCTCCAGTTAGATCAGGAGTGCGTTGAATCCCTCCACCCCGGTTGAGCTAAGACTCCCAGGACCTGGATGGCACTACCACCTCCAGTTAGATCAGGAGTGCGTTGAGTCCCTCCACCCCGGTTGAGCTAAGACTCCCAGGAACTGGATGGGCACTACCACCTCCAGTTAGATCAGGAGTGCGTTGAGTCCCTCCACCCCGGTTGAGCTAAGACTCCCAGGACCTGGATGGATACTACCACCTCCAGTTAGATCAGGAGTGCGTTGAGTCCCTCCACCCCGGTTGAGCTAAGACTCCCAGGACCTGGATGGGTACTACCACCTCCAGTTAGATCAGGAGTGCGTTGAGTCCCTCCACCCCGGTTGAGCTAAGACTCCCAGGACCTGGATGGGCACTACCACCTCCAGTTAGATCAGGAGTGCGTTGAGTCCCTCTACCCCGGTTGAGCTAAGACTCACAGGACCTGGATGGGCACTACCACCTCCAGTTAGATCAGGAGTGCGTTGAGTCCCTGCACCCCGATTGAGCTAAGACTCCCAGGACCTGGATGGGCACTACCACCTCCAGTTAGATCAGGAGTGTGTTGAGTCCCTCCACCCCGGTTGAGCTAAGACTCCCAGGACCTGGATGGGCACTTCCACCTCTAGTCAGATTTGGAAGGCGTGGAGTTCCCTCCCCCTCCAGGTGAGCTCGGCCCCATGGTAGGTGTGGAGTTTCCTCCACCTCCAGGTGAGCTTGGCTCCCTGTTAGGTGTTGAGTTTCTTCCACCTCCAGGTGAGCTCGGCTCCCTGTTAGGTGTGGAGTTTCCTCCACCTCTAGGTGAGCTCGGCTCCCTATTAGGTGTTGAGTTTCTTCCACATCTAGGTAAGCTCGGCTCCCTGCTAGGTGTGGAGTTTCCTCCACCTCCAGGTGAGCTCGGCTCCCTGTTAGGTGTTGAGTTCTTCCACCTCCACGTGAGCTCGGCTCCCTGTTAGGTGTGGAGTTTCCTCCACCTCTAGGTGAGCTCGGCTCCCTGTTAGGTGTTGAGTTCTTCCACCTCCAGGTGAGCTCGGCTCCCTGTTAGGTGTGGAGTTTCCTCCACCTCCAGGTGAGCTCCGCTCCCTGTTAGGTGTTGAGTTCTTCCACCTCCAGGTGAGCTCGGCTCCCTGTTAGGTGTGGAGTTTCCTCCACCTCCAGGTGAGCTCGGCTCCCTGTTAGGTGTTGAGTTCGTCCACCTCCAGGTGAGCTCGGCTCCCTGTTAGGTGTGGAGTTTCCTCCACCTCCAGGTGAGCTCGGCTCCCTGTTAGGTGTTGAGTTCTTCCACCTCCAGGTGAGCTCGGCTCCCTGTTAGGTGTGGAGTTTCCTCCACCTCCAGGTGAGCTCCGCTCCCTGTTAGGTGTTGAGTTCTTCCACCTCAAGGTGAGCTCGGCTCCCTGTTAGGTGTGGAGTTTCCTCCACCTCCAGGTGAGCTCCGCTCCCTGTTAGGTGTTGAGTTCTTCCACCTCTAGGTGAGCTCCGCTCCCTGTTAGGTGTGGAGTTTCCTCCACCTCCAGGTGAGCTCGGCTCCCTGTTAGGTGTTGAGTTCTTCCACCTCCAGGTGAGCTCGGCTCCCTGTTAGGTGTGGAGTTTCCTCCACCTCCAGGTGAGCTCGGCTCCCTGTTAGATGTTGAGTTCTTCCACCTCCAGGTGAGCTCGGCTCCCTGTTAGGTGTGGAGTTTTCTCCACCTCCAGGTGAGCTCGGCTCCCTGTTAGGTGTTGAGTTCTTCCACCTCCAGGTGAGCTCGGCTCCCTGTTAGGTGTGGAGTTTCCTCCACCTCCAGGTGAGCTCGACTCCCTGTTAGGTGTTGAGTTCTTCCACCTCCAGGTGAGCTCGGCTCCCTGTTAGGTGTGGAGTTTCCTCCACCTCCAGGTGAGCTCGGCTCCCTGTTAGGTGTTGAGTTCTTCCACCTCCAGGTGAGCTCGGCTGCCTGTTAGGTGTGGAGTTTCCACCACCTCCAGGTGAGCTCGGCTCCCTGTTAGGTGTTGAGTTCTTCCACCTCCAGGTGAGCTCGGCTCCCTGTTAGGTGTGGAGTTTCCTCCACCTCCAGGTGAGCTCCGCTCCCTGTTAGGTGTTGAGTTCTTCCACCTCCAGGTGAGCTCGGCTCCCTGTTAGGTGTGGAGTTTCCTCCTCGTCCAGGTGAGCTCCGCTCCCTGTTAGGTGTTGAGTTCTTCCACCTCCAGGTGAGCTCGGCTCCCTGTTAGGTGTGGAGTTTCCTCCACCTCCAGGTGAGCTCGGCTCCCTGTTAGGTGTTGAGTTATTCCACCTCCAGGTGAGCTCGGCTCCCTGTTAGGTGTGGAGTTTCCTCCACCTCCAGGTGAGCTCGGCTCCCTGTTAGGTGTTGAGTTCTTCCACCTCCAGGTGAGCTCGGCTCCCTGTTAGGTGTGGAGTTTCCTCCACCTCCAGGTGAGCTCCGCTCCCTGTTAGGTGTTGAGTTCTTCCACCTCCAGGTGAGCTCGGCTCCCTGTTAGGTGTGGAGTTTCCTCCACCTCCAGGTGAGCTCGGCTCCCTGTTAGGTGTTGAGTTCTTCCACCTCCAGGTGAGCTCGGCTCCCTGTTAGGTGTGGAGTTTTCTCCACCTCCAGGTGAGCTCGGCTCCCTGTTAGGTGTTGAGTTCTTCCACCTCCAGGTGAGCTCAGCTCCCTGTTAGGTGTGGAGTTTCCTCCACCTCCAGGTGAGCTCCGCTCCCTGTTAGGTGTTGAGTTCTTCCACCTCCAGGTGAGCTCGGCTCCCTGTTAGGTGTGGAGTTTCCTCCACCTCCAGGTGAGCTCGGCTCCCTGTTAGGTGTTGAGTTCTTCCACCTCCAGGTGAGCTCGGCTCCCTGTTAGGTGTGGAGTTTCCTCCACCTCCAGGTGAGCTCGGCTCCCTGTTAGGTGTTGAGTTCTTCCACCTCCAGGTGAGCTCAGCTCCCTGTTAGGTGTGGAGTTTCCTCCAACTCCAGGTGAGCTCCGCTACCTGTTAGGTGTTGAGTTCTTCCACCTCCAGGTGAGCTCGGCTCCCTGTTAGGTGTGGAGTTTCCTCCACCTCCAGGTGAGCTCGGCTCCCTGTTAGGTGTTGAGTTCTTCCACCTCCAGGTGAGCTCGGCTCCCTGTTAGGTGTGGAGTTTCCTCCACCTCCAGGTGAGCTCGGCTCCCTGTTAGGTGTTGAGTTCTTCCACCTCCAGGTGAGCTCGGCTCCCTATTAGGTGTGGAGTTTCCTCCACCTCCAGGTGAGCTCCGCTCCCTGTTAGGTGTTGAGTTCTTCCACCTCCAGGTGAGCTCGGCTCCCTGTTAGGTGTGGAGTTTCCTCCACCTCCAGTTGCGCTCGGCTCACAGGAGGGGTGCCTAGTGGAGAAAGGTTTTCCTCCCACCTCAGGTCGAGCTCGGCTCGACTAGAGGTGCTGAGTTTTTCCTCCACCTCAGGTCGAGGTTAATCCGACCCAAGGTGTCTAGCTTTCTCCACCTCCAGTTGGGCTCGGCCCATAGGAGGGTTCTTAAGTGGAGAAAGGTTTTCCTCCCACCTCAGGTCGAGCTCGGCTCGACTAGAGGTGCTGAGTTTTTCCTCCACCTCAGGTCGAGGTTAATCCGACCCAAGGTGTTGAGCTTCTCCACCTCCAGTTGGGCTCGGCCCATAGGAGGGTTCTTAAGTGGAGAAAGGTTTTCCTCCCACCTCAGGTCGAGCTCGGCTCGACTAGAGGTGTTGAGTTTTTCCTCCACCTCAGGTCGAGGTTAATCCGACCCAAGGTGTTGAGCTTTCTCCACCTCCAGTTGGGCTCGGCCCATAGGAGGGTTCTTAAGTGGAGAAAGGTTTTCCTCCCACCTCAGGTCGAGCTCGGCTCGACTAGAGGTGCTGAGTTTTTCCTCCACCTCAGGTCGAGGTTAATCCGACCAAAGGTGTTGAGCTTTCTCCACCTCCAGTTGGGCTCGGCCCATAGGAGGGTTCTTAAGTGGAGAAAGGTTTTCCTCCCACCTCAGGTCGAGCTCGGCTCGACTAGAGGTGCTGAGTTTTTCCTCCACCTCAGGTCGAGGTTAATCCGACCCAAGGTGTTGAGCTTTCTCCACCTCCAGTTGGGTTCGGCCCATAGGAGGGTTCTTTAGTGGAGAAAGGTTTTCCTCCCACCTCAGGTCGAGTTCGGCTCGACTAGAGGTGCTGAGTTTTTTCTCCACCTCAGGTCGAGGTTAATCCGACCCAAGGTGTTGAGCTTTCTCCACCTCCAGTTGGGCTCGGCCCATAGGAGGGTTCTTTAGTGGAGAAAGGTTCACCTTCCGTCTCAAGTCAGGATCAACCGAAAGGCTTGGTAGAGGTTCCCCGATGACGGATCCTTTCGTGGATTCCCCTAAGGTCCCACCTACTCGTCAAATAGGTGGGTTGGACTTTCTTTCCGAGCTTGGGACAAGCTCGCAAAGAGCGGGGATTGTGTACAACTCTCATATTTCCCGAGTCGGTGTGACCCGACCCGGACGAGACCAAGACAATTCAAGGTGGTCGAGACGGTCAAAACGACCACGCATAGACGGTCGAAACCGATCAAGGCAAGAAGAGGCCGCGGGAGAGACGGAGGAAGCACCCGCTACCCCGGCTCCCTTGGGTGGGTAGGAGAAATCCTCCCACTCAGGCCCTTTGCGAGGGGAGTGGGAGGAGTGCTCCCACTCACCGGGCGAGTGGGAGCAGCTCTCCCACTCGCCGGGCGAGTGGGAAGGGGCCTCCCACTCGCCGGGCGAGTGGGAGGGGGCCTCCCACTCGCCGGCCGAGTGGGAGGGCTGCTCCCACTCGCCGGGCGAGTGGGAGGGGGCCTCCCACTCGCCGGCCGAATGGGAGGGCTGCTCCCACTCGCCGACCGAGTGGGATGGACCTCCCACTCGCCGCCCCCTTAGGGGGCGAGTGGGAGAGGCCTCCCACTCGCCCGGTGTAGGTAGGGAGGTCAGTGCGACCTCCCGTGAGGGGGGGGGGGGGGGGGGGGGTGGACACCGCGAGTCCCACTCGCCCCCCCTCAGGCGTGATCGATGGCGGTCATGGTTGGACTGCGGATAGCAGGATTTTTGCTATCCGCAGTCCATTTTTGGGAAAGTCTATAAATAGACCCCCATGGGCACCTTGGGAAGGGTTGGTCTCTACCCCCTCCCTCGCGTGTGTCTTGTGAGCAAGCACCCCCCCCCCCCTCTCCCTTGTCATCCTTCAGCTGACAGTGAGGTGGTTCTCAGTGCCCTCCAAGGTGCCCAGGCTCAGCATTGGCTTGGGAGGGGAAGCGCTCTAAGATCTTCCGGGTATGTGGTGGGACCTCCTCGCTGAAGCTTAAGGGGTTCGTTTCTAGATTCAAGTGTTCTTCAAGGGCAAGTTCTCCTAGTTCCTAGTAACCGGTCAAGGGTCTAGGCTTAGGTCAAGTAAGGGTTAGTCGCAACCCCCTTTCGAACGCTGAAACCGGGAAACTGGTTTCAACAACTTTGATCAAAAACGCTACCAAGTCTTCATAACAAACACGTTCAAGGCCACCACCGCAGTGCCAAACTAGCCTTAAAATAGCTTCTTCACCTAATATGTTATAAAGTAAACACATTAACTATTAATTGTTCATATCACATGGGTCCCATCATGACCAATCCTCATAAAGGAAGAAAGTTGAGTGTACACCATACTCACATGGTATATATGAATGTATTTGTATAATTTAGGTTTGTCATCAGCATGCATTAATGAAAATTTATTATGCTTGTCTCCCCTTCTTCAATAGATCTTTCCCAAAGCCAGTTGAACAACATAGTGATTGATATTGCATTGTCTTTTAAAAAAGATGTAATATTTATTAAAATTTAGTGTAAATTTTATCATTAGTTTAGAGCACATACTAATAATAATAATAAGATGAAAATAAAAAAGTATAAAGTACATGAGTTTGACATCATATCCATGGAGTTTATAAGTAAGATGTGTGAAATGTCTGCAAATTTATTCAAATGGATAATTGCAACCCTTAGTTTCTTAAATTATACTCAAACAATACTAACATTTGATTATAAATTTTATAATAAACTGTTTTAGTAAGCATTTTTTTACAATGGAGAGGTTGAGAACACGAGCGCGCTCTCGCCCGTGTGACCTCATGACTATTCACTCTTAAGGCAAGCTTCTCCCTTATGCAGAAGCAAATTACTCAAAAGAGTGGGATGAAAGAGAGCACTCAAAAACTCAGTGGAAACTAGATATTTCGAATCCAAAACTCTTATTTGCGAAGAAATTATGGTGCTAGCAAATAGACATTTCATTACATCATGTCCCCAACTACTGAATAATGATACATTGGTAGCTAGCTAGCAAATCCCAGTTTTCAAGTGGCTTGTTTTGCTCAGCAACCATGAAATCCAGGCAACCATCATCATCTTTGTTAAGTATGGAGACAATCAGTTAACCATCTTTTTCTCCTTTTTCCCATGCTTTTAAGAGCACCTTTTAAAAAGCATGGGCTTGTAAGATATAAAGAAGGAAAGTTTGCACTTATGCCAGCTGTGGGCAGGGTGAGAAAGACTTCAACACTAAGCGTCTATTTGGGGCAGCGGTGGCTGTCGTGAATGCAGTAGTTGAAAATTGTGTTCATTAACGCAGTGGTTATAAATTATGATCATGAACGCAATTATGTTGTTCGGTGAAATTGTGTTTTCAGCACAACCGTGAATCGCTTGAGGTTTGGTAGCATAGAATTGTGGCGGATGTTTACCTCAAATTTCAGTTAATATAGAAACTTAACACCCAAAATATGAAATTTAAATAGTTAAAACAAAACTAATAATGATAAAATAATAAAGTGTTTAATATAATTTAAAATATTCAAATTGTTATCACCATCAAATTCTAGTAGTGCAAAATTGTACATAATAAATATTGTTTACAGTAGATCAACTATTAAAAAGTAGAATATAAAATCCCTATGTACATTTTGTAACTAACTGATTGACTATATGATCTCGTAAGACTATCATTTCATCAGTCTCTCTCTCTCTTTAACAAAGTCTACATCTATTTTATCTGATTCGAGCACGTGTGCATTTGACTCATGATGTATAAAGTTCTCATCATTCTCACACTCAGCAAACTTTGAATCTTCACCTAAAGGATATCTACGAATATTATTTTGTAAAGTTATCGATGCCACCACGATTAAAATTTATTTTCTAAAGGAATACTGGGGCATGTCACGGAGGTCTTTTTAATGACACTGCGAAGTGATGAGTGTGATTTATTGAAAAGCTCGCGCAATCCTTGGATTTGGCGGTTATCACGTGCAAAATCGGGTGAATGATGTCTAGTATCCGAGCAAAGTTTTAAGAAGTCTCTCTGCAGTGGATACCTGATATCAACCAAATAAAGATTACATGTAGATGTTACTTTATTGAAAATAAAGAGTTGGATAAATATTTGTAGTTCAAAGTAGGCGTAAAGATAAGTAGTGCTCATAACCTGGTGGTGCATATGTAAAATTATTATTCTAATTAATCAATTATTGCATGATGAACTTTGCAGCTGTCATAGGCCGATCGCTTCCATCTTGACACCATAAATATGAAAGACATGTTGAAATCACAAATAGAAATAACATTCTGTGTTGATTTGCCTTGACGATGATATAGAATACATGTCTATCAGATGGAATACATGCATCAACATGAGCTCCATCAATCACATCAATGTGATCTTAAAAAAGGCGAATGTTAACCGCAACCCTTCTTTGGCTATATGCACTGTACAATTCCGGGTTTGCCGAGTGGACCCAACAAAGTCAGCAGATAAAAGGGGCGAGACCAACCTACCGCCAGCGTTATCGTTACCGCGGGGCGTTTAGCCCAGGCGAGTCAGCTCACCTCCAGTCGATCGTCCAGGCTTCTAGCCAATAAGCAAGCCGACTCGCCTCCAGACGATCGACCAGACGTCTAGATGATATTGGCCTCACGTCTGGTCGATATTGGTCTTGTTCTTAGCAAGTCGCGAGTACCCAACATCCTTGGGTACTCGCCGCCCCAGGCGAGTACGCCTTAAGTGAAGCGTGCTCGCCTCCTAAGGGGGAATCCCTTTTCCAGGAAATCTTGTGTTGTCCTGCAGTTAGCCTTTCCAGACAACGGGATTCCTCTGTTGGCAAACCAATTTTAGTCGCCTTTAGTAAAACCAAATGGCGGGATTTAGCTAACCGCAGACCGTTTTGAGAAAACTATAAATAGACCCCCAAGGGCACCTTTGGAAGGAGGCCTCTTCTTGGCTTCTTCTCTCCTCAGGCTATTTCGGAGAACTTCAGAACATAGTTTTTCGTGGTTTCCAGGTTGAGAGTCTGATTTTCTCCAGTACTCTGTAGGGTACCCGGCTCAGCATTGGTTAAGGAGGGGAAGTTCTCTTTGATCTTCTGGGTTTGTGGCGGGACCTCCACGCTACAGCTCGCGGGGGCTGTTTCTAGTTTTCCACTTTCTTGAGTATGGTTCTTTGCTCCGAGTGCTTGACCCAGTGATTTAACTAAGGATGAGTAAAAGCAAGCTATACCGACCCGAACTCCTCTCGAACCTTGGTTTCCAGGTTCAGAGGCTGAACCATGGTTTCCGGGTTAAACATTTTGGTGCGGTGACGTGGATCGCAACTTGTTCGGAAAATTTTGAGTAAAATCCCATGATCGGAAGCAATGGGCAAGGAGGCAACCTTGGGAGCTCACCCCCTCAAGCGAGTTCGTCAGGAAGAGTGACTTCGATGAGTCCAGGAAGTCGATTTTGGAGACTCTGCGCATCACCCTCACGCCGACGGGCGAGTGCTCAACTCCCGCGGTTCCAGTGCTCGTCTCTTAGGCCTTGGGCGAGGTAGCACCAGGCAGGCGATCTGGGAAGGAGGTGTATGCGGTGGAGGAAGAGCGAGCCCTCAACGCGCGGGTGTTGTTTCCCAGCCCACCGGGCACACGCTACCTAGGTGAGGAGACCGGTCGAGCACCTTCAGCTCGCCTGGTAGGATCAGGAAGCCCTTTCTGCGAGCTGATCCTCTCAGCTCCAGTTCCAGAAGGATTCAGGGAGCCCGTCATGTCCTACTACACGGGCAAGGATGATCCCCTCCAACATCTTTAGTGGTTCGAGGACGTCGTCTCTATCAGACAGATGGCGGATCCCTTTAAGTGCAAAATGTTCGCCATATCTTTTAAGGGGAAGACGATGGATTGGTTCCATCAGCTCCCCTCATGGACCATTTACAGCTTTTAGGATCTTCGTCAGAGTTTCCTGCTGCGGTTTGCCACTTCCAAGAAGAGGATCAAGGGCGCCAAAGATCCTTTCCTGATCCAGCAAAGGACTGAGGATTCGTTGGGGGGCTACATGAATCGATTCCAGGAAAAGGTTCTCCTAGTCTATGAGGTGCTAGGGCACACCTTGCAACATTCCTTCACCCTCAGATTGCGGTAGGAGATGTTCAAGATGGGGCTTGCCCGAGATCCCCCACTGTCCTTTGAGGAGTTAATTGAGCGAGCAGGATGGGAGATCGAGGGAGAGGCCACTAACAACGCTTTTGTGGCAAAGTTGGCCAAGTGGGATAGAAAAGAGGAGAAGGGGGAGGAGGACCCCAACATCAGGAGATGAGAAGATGGGAAAAGCCGAGGAGACAGAGGATCCATGGACCCCCTAGGGGGTAGGAGACAGGAGGGAAGTTCCAACTGCTAATCAATCGGCCGGTCTGGAGACCGCCGAGAGGACACCCCCAAGGTTAAGGAAGAGGGTTTGCCTAGGGCGACGGAACTTTTCAAGGAGGAGGGGAAACTTTTAGGGAGGGCAGAGAGGTTCAACCCTCTGGGGTGGCGACCGGGTCCGAGACCATTTCATCCCCCACCACAGCACGCCACGACAATATGACGAGGAGGAAGAAGAGGAAGAAAGAATCACTCAGGGGGGCAGAGATGGGTAGGGTGGTGTTGCCATACTGTGATTTCCACTAAGAGGAGGGTCACGCAACGATTACCTGCCCCAAGTTCTTAGAAGTAAGAGAAATGAGAAAAGCCCCGACGGGGCAGCAACAGCTTCTGGAGGTCGGAAGAGAAGGAGAAGGAGCGGAGGTAAAAGATCAGTTCGAGGACCGGGTCCACATGGGAACCCGATGAGGGATCAGAGTGATCCATGAGAGAGTAGGAATCGAGGACACCAGAAAGGGAAGCCTCCACCCCATCTACCGTCGGAATATCGCTTCGACCTACAGAACCCCACCCTAAGGAGAAGATTACCTTCACCGCAAAGGATAGGCCAGAGCATAAAGACCCATTCTATGATTCTTTAGTAATCCAGATAGCGATCGAGAACTTCATGGTTTCCAAAATCCTAGTGGACAATGAGAGTTCTGTTAACGTGATCTTCAAGAAGGCCTTCGATGAGATGAAGGTAGAGGAGAAGAGGGTACTCACCTCTGATGACCCCTCTTCGGATTCTTTGGAGAAAGGAAGGAACTGGAGGGAGGAGTCGAACTCCTTGTAACTCTAGGGGGAACATCAAAGAACTGATGATTCGTCATTGTGGATGACCCTAGCATCTACAACGCTATTTTTGGGCGGCCCCTCATCAGCACCTTCCGGTGCATACCTTCCTCCTATCACTAATACTTGAAGTACATCATCAGAGGAGTCTAGATCCGAGTAAGGGGAGACTCTAAGGTGTCTAGGCAGTGCTATGTCACGACTGTCAACACCATCACTTGGAAAGAGGAAGCGGAGGAGGTTGACAAGGCGATAGAGGATCAGGCCAGGCTGGATGCAGTGGAGGAGATCGAGATGAAGGAAGTATTCACCCAAGGCGGGAGGCCGGAGAAGGTGCAGGATAGTGTGATGCTGAGCGGAGAGGACCAGGGGAAAGTACGGGAGTGCATCCAACAGAACATCGACATCTTCGCATGGAGCATCGCAGACATGCCAGGAATCGATGCATATGTGTTGTACCATCGCCTCAATATCGATCCAAGCATTTGTCCCATCCTCTAGAATAAGAGAGCTGTAGCAACCACTCTGGCCGATCCGATCCGGGAAGAAGTAGGAAAATTGTTAGAGGCGGGCTTTGTGTCGGAGATCCAGTATCTAGGCTGGGTTTCCAATGTTGTAATGGTGAAAAAGAGTGATGGTAGATGGAGAATGTGCGTAGACTTCTCTTTGTTGAATAAGTTATGCCACAAGGATAATTATCTGCTTCCTCGAATTGATGCACTGGTAGACTCAGCAGTCCGTTTCTCTGTGATGAGTTTTCTAGATGCTTTTTCAGGTTATCATCAGATTCGAAGGCATCCACCAGATGTCAAGGATGTTTCCTTCATCATGGACGATAATGCTACTGTTATAAGATGATGCCTTTTGGGTTGAGAAACACATGGGCCACTTATCAAAGGATGATTGATCAAATCTTCAGAGAGCAGAAGGGGAGGAATTTGGAGGTCTATGTAGATGACCTGATGATGAAGTGCAAGGATGTTGGATCTCACATCCAGGACATGGCAGAGACATTTGCCACCCTGAAGAAGTTTAAGATGAGGCTCAACCCCCTGAAGTGTATTTTTGGGGCAGGGAGGGGGAAATTTCTGGGTTATCTACTCACCCTAGTAGGGGTAGAACCCAACCCCGATAAGGTGAAGGCGATCTTGGATTTGGAGTCTTCTAGGAATGCTAAGGAGGTCCAATGTCTAACAGGGAAGCTGGCAGGGTTAATCGGGTTCCTCTCCCGGGCGGGGGATAAATGCTCGCCCTTTTTCAAAGTATTGCGAGGAAATCAAAAGTTTGAGTAGACTCCGGAGTGCGAGGAGGCTTTCCAACAATTGAAGAGACAACTCACGCATGCCCCGCTACTCAAAGGGCCAAGGGAAGGAGAGGACTTGGCTTTGTACCTCGGAGTGGGTGCTGAGGTCGTAAGCTCGGTCCTAGTTCAGGAGGAAGGAAAGAAGCATCTACCCATCCACTACATCAGCAGGGTCCAGAAGTAGGCGAAATTTAGGTACCCCATTCTTGAAAAGTTGGCATTTTCTCTGATCATCTCGGCAAGGAAGCTCCGGCCATATTTTAAGGCACACTTGATTAAGGTAGTGACCGATCATCCCCTTCGCAACATCATGGAAGGGGTGGAGCATTCAGGAAGGTTGGCGAAATGGTCGGTGGAGCTGAGTGAGTTTGAGATCTCTTTCGCACCCTGATTGTCAATGAAGGCACATGCAGTGGCTGACTTCATAACATAATATGTGGTCGAAGTGGAAGAATCTTAGTCCCTTGAGCACGTGGCCTGGGAGATGCTGGTGGATAGGGCATCATGAAGATACTCCCTAAGAGGGGGTGGTCTTGGTAAGTTCGCATGGAACAAAGATCGAGCACGCTATTGACATTTGTTTCCCTCTCACCAACAACCAAGCCGAGTATGATGCGATGATAGCAGTGCTCCACTTGGCAAAGGTGCTCGAGATCCAAGATGTGAAGGTTTCTACGGACTCATTGGTGGTGGCATCCCAAGTCAAGGGGGAGTTTGAGACCAAGGAGCTGACTTTCCAGCGATACCTATTGAAGGTTAAAAGACTCATCATTTTGTCCCGAACCTTCTCCATTCAGCACGTACTGAGGAGAGAGAACACTCAGGAAGACTATCTGACGAAGCATGGCCCTCATGAGGGAAGACCAGTGATAGAATTGTTTCGACCATCCATTAAAGAAGGAGAACTGATGGAGATTGATCAACGACCCTCGTGGATGGACCCTTTCATCGCGTTCCTGGCCCCGAGCAAGTTTCCAGAGGAGGTCCCTCACAAGAGGCGATTCAGGTACAAATCAGCCAACTATGTGCTTCATGAAGGAGCAATGTACCGGAAGACCTTGTCGGCGCTCCTAGAAATATGTGTCCCCGAGGGGGATATTTTGAGGGTTCTAGAGGAAATCCACTCGGGAGAGTGTGACAGTCACTCAGCCGGACCTTGGAAAAGTGGGTGCTGAGGCAAGACTACTTTTGGCCCACGAGCAACAAAGATGCAACAGAATACGCGAAGAAGTGCAAGCTCTTTGCACCACTTCGTCTCCTACCAGCGCAAAGGCTCAGATCAATCATGACATCATGACCCTTTGTAATTCGGGGAATGGACTTGGTAGGCCCTTTCCCCAGGCCAACGACAAAGGAGGTTCCTTATAGCCATGATTGACTACTTCTCCAAGTAGTTGGAGGTCAAGGCGCTGACAAAGATGAATGTGCACAGTTAACCTCACTAGAATTATCTAGAGGGGGTGAATAGAGATTTAAAAATATTTTGTGCAAAGTTAACAAATATATATATATATGTGTAATATTCACAGATTTAAGCTTCCCACACACCAACAAGAATTAAGCAAATAAAAAAGAAATAGTAAAAAGAAAATCACAGCACAACACAAAGAAATATAGTGGTTCCCCAAACTTTGGGTAATCCACTCTTCTACCCCCTTGGTAGGAATTCACTATCTTGCACTGAGTCTTTTGTTAAGGAGACTCTTAGAACCAGCCTGAGTCTTTTGATAAGGAGACTCTTAGAACCACTACAACTGAATTTTTTGAAGAGAGATTCTAAAAACACTTTTACACTATTGAAATTGAAATAAGAATAAGAAGAAGAAGAAGAATAAGAAAATAATTGAAGCAAGAAAGAATCTTCTTCCTAGCAAGAAGATTAGAAGCACAAGTATAGTGAATGAAATCTCTCTTCTATAGTGAGAAGGAGATTGTAAGCCCTTTTCTCTTTCAGTGAGAGCTTTCAGAAATTGCAGCAGCATGGCTTCAAAAGGAGGAGAAGAAGAAGAAGGCTTTTACTTGCTGCAACACTCTTTCACTTTTCTAAATATTCTCTTTCTTCTCTCTTGGGAGCTTTTCCTCTTTTTTTAGAAATGGAGTGGATCACTTGTGGTTATTCTTTGCCGACCTCCTTCTGTATTTATAGCTCTGTTTATTCAAAAATATTGCTATAGGAGAATAATCAATTAACAGTCAGAAAAATAGTAAGAGAGAAAAGTTTCCATAATCATTAAATCTGTAGAAGGAAAGAGATCATTATATTTTCAAATAATGTCCATAATAATCTTAATCAAATTAGCCAAGAATCATTTAGAAGGAAAGACTGATTCAGAACGGCTAGAAGAGAATAATATAATTCCATAAAATTTAGATCTACAGAAAGAAGGAAAGAGATCTGGCGTGTTTTTGAATCTGTCACAGAAATCGTCATGCGTCGATTACTATTCAATGTAAGCGTCGATTTCAGCCAGGCTAGACGTCGAGAAGAAAATATGGAAGGAACGTTGACTGAGGTGCGTCGACTTTACTGGGTGCGTCGACTAGAAATCAGAGGTACGTCGACTTTGGTTACGTCGAATTCTATTTAGAGTTACTTCGACTCAGTATGAGAGGTACGTCGACTACACTTCGACGCTGCGTCGATTACTATTCGACGCATATTTACTTAAACTAATTTTTTTGCTCTGAGAACTCATTTTTCTACTCATTTCTAGGGGTTAAGATAAATCATTTCCCCAACAATCTCCCCCTATTTGTCTTAACCCTATTCAGAGAGAAATTTTATCAGCTTTTAATCAACACATCAAAGCATATTTATAGAAAAGAGATATATTAGGTAATCAAAAGATAATGGAAAAAGAAATCATATAACAGGCTTTTTGTACAGATCAATCAGTACTTAAGCAAAAAATAGAGTATATCAAAACATATCATTCAGGAGGAGTAGGAGGAGTTTTTCTCTTCCTAGAGAATACTAAAGGGAGATCAGGTCTTTTATAGAGGTGAGTTGCTCCTTCTCAGTAGCAGGATGTTCATTCAGCTCCCCCTGAGTCAAAGCAGTCTGCTCCCCCTGAGATGGAACTTCCTTTACACTTTCTTTTTCTGCTTCTTCAGCTTCTTTTTCTTTCTCACTTTCAGCCACTCCTTCAGCCTCAGCTTCCTTTTCAACTTCAGCTTCCTTTTCAACTTCTTTCTCTACTCTACTTGCCTCCCCTTGAAAGAGAACTATTTGTTGTTCAGCTTCTCTTGCTATAGAAAGTACATCTGTTATCTATTCTGTAGTATGTAGCTCAGGTACTATTTCATTCCTAATGGTCTTAAGCAGAGCAAGACTATCAGATTTTGATGTTGGAGAGGAGTTGTGTGAGTGAGATTTGTGACTGGAGAGCTGCTCTTCATCTAACTTCTCCCCTTTCTTGACCTTCTTAGCCAAGGAGGTTAAGAATGATTTAGTAACCTTAAATGAAGACACAGAGGTTTTGAGTACTTGCACAGAGGTATTTACCCCATCCAACTGGGTTTGCATGTGCCTGATAGAGGAGTGAATTTGAAGGCAATGTCCATCCAGCATTTCTTGAAATCTTTGGGCTGCTGACTGGATACACTGAGTGATGAGAGTTTCAGTGGATGGAGATGGTTCAGGGTGTGTTGGTGGAGGGGATGAAGGTGTAGAAGTGATTGTTGATATATGAGGTATGGGAGATGATGTAGGTAAAGAGGATGTGATATTAGGAGGAGGAAGAGGTGGTGATTGAATTGGTGAATGTGAAGATGTAGTTAAGGTAGGAGGTGTGAGGGTAGTGGAAACTATTGGTGTGGATGATGTTGGTAGTGAAGAGATGTCTGTATGTAGAGGAGGAGGTGAAGATGGATGCACAGGAGAATTAGGAGGAGAGGGAGTCCTTTCAGGAATGGAACCAGGCTTGGGGATTTGCCTGGTCCATTTTGAAAAGAGGGTTATGGACATCCTTTTTCCAGGAGGAATGTGAATTCCTTTTGACCTACATAGGTCAGGGAAGGAGTACCTGACTCATGATCCTCATGTAGGCATTCTCTTTATGAGAATATTTGTAGCCTATAATCTTCAGTAAGCAGCTGGCCCAGTCTATCTTCTTTTTCAGTACAAGGGCCCCCATAATGTTCAGTTGCTGCTTGGGCACTGCATCATGGGCAGAGATTTTGCATAGTAGTGTTTTTCCTACTATGTCTGCCAAGAGCCTATATTCATCAGAGAAGTCTATTTTCTTCAAGTTGATTGGTCTATCTCTGGAGAATTTCATGGTGATTAATAAGTTTTTGATTTCCTCAGGGGTGACTTCCACAGGTTCACTACCTGATAGGGAATGATGATGGAGATTCATTTAGCTACTCTTAGAAAATAATTTGCTTTCCCTTTTTGATTTGAACAAGGATAGTGTTGGTGTGTACCTGATGGAAGATCAAAGGTGTCCCTAAGATGTTCTGTAGAGATTGAGACAGGTGTTTCATGGATTGTTCCTGTAATCTCTCCTTGTTCAGATATCTGAACATGATTCATCAACTCAGTGAGTTCTATTTCCAGGAGTCTGCATCTTGTTGAAATGAGTTTGTTTAGACCGGCTTC
The DNA here is from genome assembly GCA_033032865.1 of Dactylorhiza incarnata. Taxonomy (NCBI): domain Eukaryota; kingdom Viridiplantae; phylum Streptophyta; class Magnoliopsida; order Asparagales; family Orchidaceae; genus Dactylorhiza; species Dactylorhiza incarnata. The sequence goes on from JAWHQI010000002.1 coordinate 1,034,321, forward strand.
AGTGAAAAGAGTTATGATGCTCTTGTAGTTTTCGGCGGAGGCTAGGAAGGAATCAAGATCAATATCGAAACCAGAGTTGATCTTGGGAGCCATTTTGGTCAGTGAAAGAGAGAGAGGAAGAGATGGCTGGACTGAGAAGTGAGAAGGATGAGAGATGCAGAGAGCGTGCAGATTTCTAACTGAAGAGTTTATTTAAGTCAGATGAAACGTCGAAACGAGCACAACTCGAGGTTTATTCGGTACTACAGTAGATGTGACCGAAAATATTTTAGTATTGCCGCTCTTTTTCATGAAGTTGATGTTGCGTCGAGTGGAAGTCGATGTATGCGTCGGTACAGTCTGAATTGAGATGTTAGGGTTTCCTATCGACGATGCGTCGATTAAGAAATCGACGTGACTTTTATTTTGTCTTGAAAATTCTAAGTTTTTCTTGAGAGATTATTTCTTCCTAATCGTAAGGTTTTCTAAGTCAGCCTTAGACTAATTTTATAGACAATTGGATTGATTGTGCCAACATTGTTTAGCAATGTGGCCAGTTTTATTACAGATATAACACCTGATTGTCTTTAGATTATGGGAATTTGAGTTTAGAGAGGGATAGAGGTGTTGATTAGGATAGAGTTGTTGATTAGGATAAAAGTTTTGATTAGGATAAAAATTTTCATCAGGATGAATGGGTCCTGAATGGGGGTTAAGATAGAAATTTTTTGAAGGATAGATATGTCCTGTATTTAAGTTGCTCTGAGGTTGTATGCGTCGATATCTATTCGACGTATGTTGAGAGTTGCGTCGATATATTTACGGTGCTTTCTCTAGATTGCGTTGATCTCGAATTGATGCATGGAAGTAGTTGCGTCGATTATAAGTCAACGTAATTTTATTCATGCGTCGATTTGAGGTCGAAGCATCTGAGAGATTGCGTCGAGTAGAATTCAACGTACTATCATTCATACGTCGATATGAAGTCGACGCAATTGTGTCTTCACAGATTTTATTTTTCCCTTTTTCTGGTTGGAGATTTATTTCTTTATGAATTGTTTCTTTTGGTCTAGTTGCCTTCTCAGAAGGAGTTTGAGAGTCTTCATCTGAATAGTATGATGTTTCATCAAAATGGTTTATCTCCTTGAAGGTGAAGTCTTCTTCTTTATTTTGTGAATCTTCTTCTAAGTTTGTTGATTTGATGGGTTTAGTAAATTTAACAGGGCTCATCCAAGCAGGTTTGGTAGATGGTATTGAACTGGTTGAAGGATCAGCCCCTAGCCCCAGATTCTTATGTCTGATTGTTTGTTTTTCAGTGATTTCAAGTGTTTGGCTTCTGACTTTTATAGATTCTTCAAAAGCTTTTGCCTGGGATACCTTATTCTTAAGGAGTTGATTTTCTATTTTAGCACTTTTTATTTTCTTTTCTGTTTTATAAATTTCACACCTTAGTTCATAATTTTTTGAACATGTTTCCTCTATTTTTCTCATATTAATTTGTTCTTTTAGATCCTTAATTTCTTGTTTAGCTTTTAGTTGATCTAAACAGAATCCTTTAAAATCATTTTTGAAATCATCACATAGAAAATCTATTTCATCAAAAATGCTTACCTCATCCTTATCCTCAGATTCCTCTATGAGAATAAGGCTATTTGCTTTTGTTGTTGAATTTTCCTTTTCATCTTCAGAAGAGATGCTTCCTTCTGATCCTGTTTCACTCCATGATTTAGCAGCATATATATTCTTCCTTTGAGCTTTCAAGAGCCATTAAGCATAGGTCTTCTTGCTTAGACTCTTCATTGTCACTTTTAGATGAGGTGCTGTCCTCAGAATCTGTTTCACTCCAAGCTTCTGCAATGAAGCCTCTTTATTTCTTCTTCCCCTTTTTCTTGAGATCTTTCTTTTTCAGATCTTTCTTTTTCTCAGCATTTTCTGGACATTCTGGAGCAATATGTTCAGTTTTCCTGCAGGAATAACAAACAATTTCTTTAGTAGGAGTCTTATCATACCTTGGTTTTGACTCTCTTCTTCTAGACCCATCTGTCCTGACCCATTTATTGAATCTTCTGGCCAGGAGACTGAATAATTCTTCTTCAGTAACATGGGTTTCTTTTTCTGTTGCTTTTAATGCAATATTTCTATCTTTTGAAGAGGTTGGAGTGTTTTCCCTTCTTTCCTTCTCTTCTCTGGTTTTTAGTAGTTGCTCATAGGATTTGAGTTTTCCTAAGAGGGCATCTGTTGAGATTTCCTTTTGTCCTCTTGTATCTCTTATTGCCCATATTCTTGAGTCCCATGAACTTGGGAGACTCATTAATAATTTGTCATTGATCTCTGTGAGAGAGAGATCTCTATCCAAGCTCCTTAATTGGTTGATGATCAGACTGAATCTGTCATACATCTCAGATATGCTTTCTTCATGCTTCTTTTGAAAGTTCTCATATGGGGAGATCAATAAAGCCTTTCTATCTTTCCTTTCATCAGCACTTCCTTCTACTATCTTTGTAAGAGCCTCCCAGATTTCTTTGGCTGATTCACAGTCAACAACCTTTTGAAAGAGTTTCATCTGAGAGGGTTGAGACAAGAATGTTCACAGCTTTTGCATCACATGCTCCTGCCTTCTTCTCATCATCTGTCCACTCAGCCCTTGGGACCAGTGTTTGAGTCACTTTACCACTTGAGTCCTTTCTAAAAGGCTTGGGAGGACCTGTCAAAATAACATTAAACAATTCTTCATCAATAGAATTCATATAGATCCTAATTCCTGTTTTCCAAAGTGCAAACTTTTCAAGATTGTACATTGGTGGTCTGGTGGAAGCATAATCTTTGATTTGTGCCATAAATTTTTTTTAAAAATATATATATGTATGAGGTAGGATCTTTTTGATCAAGGAGTTACCCCTTTTTGATCAACCTCCCTCTGATACCAATTGAAAGTGCACAGTTAACCTCACTAGAATTCTCTAGAGGGGGTGAATAGAGATATAAAAATATTTTGTGCAAAGTTAACATATATATATATATATAAGTGTAATATTCACAGATTTAAGCTTCCCACACACCAACAAGAATTAAGCAAATAAAGAAAGAAATAACAAAAAGAAAATCACAGCACAACACAAAGAAATATAGTGGTTCCCCAAACTTTGGGTAATCCACTCTTCTACCCCCTTGGTAGGAATTCACTATCTTGCACTGAGTCTTTTGTTAAGGAGACTCTTAGAACCAGCCTGAGTCTTTTGATAAGGAGACTCTTAGAACCACTATAACTGAATTTTTTGAAGAGAGATTCTAAAAACTCTTTTACACTATTGAAATTGAAATAAGAATAATAAGAAGAATAAGAATAAGAATAAGAAAATAATTGAAGCAAGAAAGAATCTTCTTCCTAGCAAGAAGATTAGAAGCACAAGTATAGTGAATGAAATCTCTCTTCTATAGTGAGAAGGAGATTGTAAGCCCTTTTCTCTTTCAGTGAGAGCTTTCAGAAATTGCAGCAGTATGGCTTCAGAAGGAGGAGAAGATTAAGAAGGTTTTTTCTTGCTGCAACACTCTTTCACTTTTCTCAATATTCTCTTTCTTCTCTCTTGAGAGCTTTTCCTCTTTTTCAGAAATGGAGTGGATCACTTGTGGTTATTCTTTGCCGACCTCATTTTATATTTATAGCTCTGTTTATTCAAAAAAATTGCTATAGGAGAATAATCAATTAGCAGTCAGAGAAATAGTAAGAGAGAAAAGTTTCCATAATCATTATATCTGTAGAAGGAAAGAGATCATTCTATTTTCAAATAATGTCCATAATAATCTTAATCAAATTAGCCAAGAATCATTTAGAAGGAAAGACTGATTAAAAACGGCTAGAAGAGAATAATATAATTCCATAAAATTTAGATCTACAGAAAGAAGAAAAGAGATCTGGCGTGTTTTTGAATCTGTCACAGAAATCGTCATGCGTCGATTACTATTCAATGTAAGCGTCGATTTCAGCCTGGCTAGACGTCGAGAAGAAAATATGGAAGGAACGTTGACTGAGGTGCGTCGACTTTACTGGGTGCGTCGACTAGAAATCAGAGGTGCGTCGACTTTGGTTACGTCGAATTCTGTTTAGAGTTACTTCGACTCAGTATGAGAGGTACGTCGACTACACTTCGACGCTGCGTCGATTACTATTCGACGCATATTTACTTAAACTAATTTTTTCGCTCTGAGAACTCATTTTTCTACTCATTTATAGGGGTTAAGATAAATCATTTCCCCAACAAAAGATAACCTCGCATGTAATAATAAGTTTCATCTGAGGAGAGATAATCTGCTGGCATGGGCTGCCCCTAGCCATCATCACCGAAAAAAGGCTACAGTTCGCTAGTGATGAACTCACCAGCTTCTGCAACCTGTTAGGCATTGACCTTTGCTTCGTGTCCACCCACCATTCGAGGAGCAACGAATAGGTGGAGGCAGCAAACAAATTCATTGTAAATTTATTAAAGAAGAAGGTGAAGAATTTGGAGAGTGTGGTGGAGCAACTCCCCTCAGTCCTTTGAGCCTTACGAATCATTCCCAACACGGCCACCGAAGAAACCCCTTTTAAACTCTCTCATGGATCAGAGGTCGTGCTGCCGGTAAAGTTCAAGATAAGTGTTGGGTTTTTTATATACCATTCGAAATGATGATAACACATCAAATATGCGCAGCGGAAGAAACAAAAAAAAAACAAGAACAACCCTAAACAGTTCAAGGAACTTGCGATTTCATGAATCTAGAAGTAGGAAAGGTGACAAAAGAGATATACCTTTAGGGGATTGAGTCAATACTCAACCAAGATGTTCCAAGAAGAAATCTCGAAGACAACCTCTGATTCCCAAGCGCTGAAACTGATTGGCGCCTCTACAGAAGTCCACACGAGTGCTGAAGAACCCTAGCTTCTTGTCGCACAAGGACTAGGTCGGAGAAGAAGAGCCCTCTACATCTCCCACAGACTGCTAGGTTCGACGACAGGGAGAGGCGGCGGCGGCGGGATCGACCAGTTGGAACTCTTCCGTCGGAACTTTGCGGAACTCTTCCGGCGCTCTCTAATCCGCAAAAGAGATCGCACACCTAGGGCATAAGTAAACTGTGATCTATTTATACCCCAGGGAGAGAGAGGCTATCAACACACCCATGTCCATAAATGGAGTAAATATAATTCGTCGAGTGATCATGAATTTGTCGAGTAAACAAAGAATTCATCGAGTGATCATGAATTCGTCGAGTCGTCGAGTATAACCCAATTTGTCGAGTAAAATCCAATTCATCGAGTAAAACCCAATTCGTCGAGTAACTCAATTCGTCGAGTATAACCCAATTCGTCATGTACTTCCCATCGAGGCGTTCTCGACGCAACTCCAATCAGTCATAGGATTAGTCCTCCACTCATATCCAATATGAGTGAGACCAACACAATCCTTCATCCAATTTCTCCAACACTGTTATGTGTGACCCTATATGCTCAAATTGCATTGGCAGTAAGATTAACTGTTTGATTGCTTTGAGATTACTTTGGAAATACCAACAATCTCCCACTTGATCACAAAGTATCAACAAAAGTCTCACAAACAATGAGCGGTATCTATCAATACATCATTGTTACCCAAGCAATAATAGTTCATAACTCAACAAGCCTGTCTTGACCAATGTATCAATGTTGTCATGTCTCATTGTCCCTTACATATGGATAGAACAAGAGGCATGGACCATGTCACCCTCATAATCGTTTAATCTTAGTTTCCTGATATAAAATAGACTGTCTAAAATTGGTGAGCTCAATATCATATATTGACTCAACCAAGCATGGTCATACATTTCTCAGTCTCATTCCATCAAGTGGACCATGGATGTAACTCTTGTCATATAGGAGGACAAATTCCATTTTTGTCCACACACAAACACCCAAATGATTCGCAACATACCCAATAACCACCCTTATCATCAACCTTTCTCAAGGAAGACTTTAGATGGCATCAAAGTACGCTCTTCCTCACTTGATGAATGTTGTGACTTCAGGTCAAAGAACTACAAACATCATTGTCAATTGATACTTACTTATGACACATTTATATAACAATCCACAAAGTAGTCTCAAGGTGGGTCTGTCCAGTACAACTTGTTCACTAACAAGTACTCATGTGATAACTTGATATCACAATATATTTATATATATATAATGCAAATAGTCCACAATGAGAATAAGACAAAGAGTGCAAGGGATTAATACCAGAACAAATCCAAAAGGGAATAAGAATATACTCTCTCACACTACACAATGCGAAAGCTAGACAAAATACTCTCAACAACCTGTTGTAGTGTGGTAGTAGTGATGCGCGACATCTGCTCCTCAGGGTCTACCGTCACATCCTGCCTAATGTACTGCGGCTCCTGCTCCTCGATCTCCTGGTGTTATGGCCACATCTGACTGTTAGTCAAAAGACTAAGCCAATTTTGTCCCCGCCTCCGCCCACGACTCCTAGGTATCGAGCGGGAGGACGAAGCGAAGGACATTAAGGGGTGAAAAAAAGAAGAGCAAGTGACATGGATTATACTAGTAGCATATATGAATCAATGAGCAGTAGGTACAACAACAATAATTACTAAGTGAGCATCAATAACTAAATGCGGCACAAGTAAAGGTAATAGTAACTACTACGCTATCATCTAGAGTACCTTAACTTATATGAATGCACATACAAACTTATAAGTTAAGGTTTCTGAAATTGTAACTTATCATATAAAAAAGCTCATACTAATTTATATGATAAGAATCTATAAGTGCATATGCATATATTATGTATGTATGTTATGTTATGTTTATACAGTGCAACTCACTCACACGACTCTGCGCGCATAGACCTTTTGTTCCCGCTTTTTGGAGGTAGCAAGCCTCTTAGGTACTTCCGCCGTGGCAACGAAAATACTGGATCAAGCACTCCACTTCTAGGTGGGTATACTCACTACCAGACCTAGACCTTACGTACGTTGTTGTACACATCCTAGGTGCACTTCCATGAGCTCATGCGTATTTTTGCTGGTAACCCACTAGTATTGTATGGTTGGGGGTGGGTTACTAGGGATTGTCTTCCATAGCACAGTAAAGTAACCTACTGGACCTCTAACTCACCACACCCCCGTTGAAGTCATTGTAGTGCCATCAATGTGATAACTGGACCAGTGCCGAAGACCGGCAACTAGTTTATGCACATGCAAGGTTTATCACCCCACCCGAGCCTCCAGCTCGCAGGACCAACTACTCCTAAACCATTCCATCCCATACATTGGGACGAGGTTTTCCCTTCTCAACTTTGCTTAATTAAGGTTATTCTTGATTGTTATTTAGTCGACCATAACGATTTAAGGTGAATTCTGGACTTTCCGAGGTCTACCCGGTGAAGGGTTCTCAGCGGTACTAGAAGTTATTCTGGGTTGACATCCCAGATCTTCCTTTCTCAGAATATTTACTTTTATTGGTTCCTATCCATTGTCAAGGTTATCCTCATAGTTGCTCAAAAATTACTTGAGTATGACTTAGAACTCTTTAGGCAACGCGATGACCTATTTACGGTGCGTGGTGCAAACCCTTATGTATTTATCAATGTGTCCAACACTTATCTTAACATGCACCATGGTCATATTACTCTTCTAAATGTCATTGTGACTACCTAAGATGGAAAGACCCTGAACTGTACTCAATTGATCACCGTGTGATGCGATTCTAGTTTACTAGTCACTATAAAAATGAAGTCCTCCAATAAGGCTACACCATATTGGGACTGATGTTATGAGTGCCCTATCTACGTGTTCCAAGTTTCATTCAATTTCCATAAGTTCTGGCTAGTCTAAACATTATCTCAAATTTTTGTTATTCGCTGACCAGCACTAAAATTGAACTAGATTGATCTCTATGATGTGAACTTCACTATAACTTGACAAAATACCCTTAAATTTTTACCAAAGGTTCATCATGACCAAATTAAGGAATGTTCAGAAATTCACAATTTTCCTAATTATTTTGGCTATGAATAAAAATTCTTTAAAGATAATGCATATCTCACTCCTAATAATATGTTTTTCTATCTTTAAATTTGTGTAATGACTTGTACGAATAAGCATTGGTGTGACGTTTTATTTATGATTTTGTATTAGGGTTTCAACAACACTCCTAATTAATTTTTGAGTTTTGAACAATCATTTAATATTATAGGATACTCATGTCTTATGTGATAATAGATTGATCATTTAAGAGATAGATACTTCACTTTTAATTTGATTTAATTTGTAAAATTTCATTTAAAATAAGGCTCAACAAAACCAAAAAATATTCGCTTGAAGTAGATTTTCCATTAAAATTTCATGATTTTAAACACATTCATTTAATATTATAGTATATCATGAAGTAGATATTTGCACATTCTATTATTAAAAAATGTTCTACATCAAGCATTTGATGATTCTTAATGGATTTGAGATTTAGGTATCCAAAGAGGACCAAGAGGGATGGTTCCTTTGGGTACCCAAATAAATCGTGTATGCTTTTGGGAAGGCAAGGATGAGTGGACCCATTCATTTGACATTAGTGCATCATTCTTAAGTATGGGTCTCCATTCATACCTTGGGTTAATGTTTTTATGATTTAAATTTTCATGATGGTTTTTTAAGACAATGTTTATAGGAAATTTGTTCATTTTCAATTGTATGTTGTGGGAAGAGTTTTGTTGTAAATGATAATGATGATAGTGTTTAGTAATGTCATTTACAAGCTTTTGATGTTTTTCATTTCCTTTGTTTGGCTTAGATAAATTATGAAAAATTCATATTCAAATTGCTTTTGGATTTTGCTTGATATTGTGAGTGCGTGTTTTGAGAATTTTTCTTTATGATTTCCTTAAGAAAGTTGATTTTAGTTTATAATTCCTTATTCTTAATTTTTAAATTATGCCTAGCTTTATTATAAGCTATTGTGCTATTTTTAAGAGTGGAAACAATAGAGTCAATATGATTTTGATAGTCGTTTCTAAATTCCTCAAATGTTTCGTCCATCTCTTTGATTTCAGTTTTGTAATTTTGGCACGTAGCACAATCACTTTTTAAAGATGAATTTTCTAAAAGTAATTATTTATTATGTTCTTTTACACAAATAATTACTTTTTCAAGTTCCTTAAATTTTTCTTTAATATCATTACAATCAAAACAAGGTTTTGTATTTTCAATTGAAGTGACATGGGTAAAGCTAGATAAATTAAAATTTGATTCTTCTTTAACTCTTGCTTTTAAATTTTTATTTTCTAAGTGCAATTTGTAATTCACATTGTTTAATTTCTTAATTTTGCGCTTTATAATTTGTAGCAATTGTAAAGTAGAAATAGAATTGCAAACAATAAGAGGATTTGATTTTCTTACAGTGCTTTTGGATGCTGTGAGATTTGAGCACGAATTTTCTTTGTTGTCTTCATCTATTTGGTATTCCTCTTGCAAAAGTGGGATTTCTTCTTTTCCATTTAATTTGCACTCCATTGATCCATCATGCGAGGAGCTTTCTTGATCATTTGAGCAATCTTGTATGTTCTCCACTTCTTGCATTTGTTCCATACTTGTAGATGGAGAATCATACATTTCTTCAAGAAATTTCATACTTTGTATGCACTAGAAAAATAATATATTAATTTTAAAATTTCTTGAGATAAAGCACAGAAAATACTATTTAAAGCTTTGCATTTAGATGATGTTCTGTTTATTTGATTCATCCGCTGGTCTAACTATTGTTATATCTCATGCATTGATATCTAAATTTTTAATAAACCTTTCCATTAAAAATTTCCACCCTTTATAATTTCTCCCTTCGAATAAAGGTGGTTTAAGAGATTTTTCTTCTTCATAAAAATTTACCCCACTAATAAAAGCGAGATCATGAGACGCCATTATTCCCGATTGTTAAGCCGATTGGAATAAAAACCTAGCTCCGATACCACTTGTTAGATCGTGAGGCGCCCTTAGAGGGGGGGGTGAATAAGGGTTTTAAAAACGTATACTTTATTTAAAAACATTTGTATTTAGAAAAGAAGAAATCAAGTAATATAAAAGAGAATCATGATCTTATTAATCTTGAGATATAAATTACAAAACTTGATCTCTTATGACGCTAGAAATCGTGGGCGATAAATATAAAAATCCTTTTTGTTTTCTATCCCGACTCGTATCCCCACGAACCGGTGGCTTTAGCCTATCCTCCCCTGGATATGCCCTCAAGCCGCTCTAGCCTTTCTATCCCCAGAAAAGGCATCGAGCACCCCCTAGATCTACGCTCTAGACCTAGTCTCCAACACGAGGTGAATTCACTCCACGATGGTAATAAAAAGAGTTACAAAAGAAAAAACAAAGTATAACAAAAACTCCCTATAAAGTAATTCTGGAGAAGGTGAAGGCTCGCTGGATGTTCTTGAAGTCGAAGCGTGCGTCCTTCACGTTGCATAAGTGTTGATCTGGCTCTCCTTGAATTCTTCTTGTTGAAACTTGTGTGGGAGAAGATGGTCTGGAAATACGGCCCTTGCAGAGATTATCAAGTGCTGGAATAGGGCTCTCCAAAGTCAGTAGTAGGGGAAGACGAATTCAATCTATTTATAGGCCAGGAGGCTAACGCCGGCGTTGACGCTAACGCCTAGCGCTGACCCAGTTTGAAAATGTTCTGATGGCTCGAATCTTCAAAACAGGAATGAGATTCTGCACTTTAGGAATCTTTCATTTTAGGCAACCCTAATGCTGGCGTTGAGGCTAACGCTGGCGTTAGGTCAAATCATTCCTAAAGTGCCCTTTCAATCACGGCTGCTTCCTCTCTTTCCATAAACATCAAGCATTACTGCCCAGCATTAAGACTTAACGCCTGACGTTGATCTTCTCTCATTTCTTCAGTCGGCAAGCCATCCAGTCGATCAGCAGACCATCCCATCAAACGCCAATGCCCAACGTTAAGCATAACGTCTGGCGTTAGAATATATTCACTTAAGCATGTGGACAGTTCCAGACCAATGGAGCAGCAACCTAGTGTCATACATGTTCAAAACCTGCATGCTAAAAACACAAAGTCAGATGTCAAATTAACCACTTCTGTAAAGTGCTCTGACATCAATATTTTAAGGTTTCGACCATTTGATGGGTCAGATCTTTAAAATCAGAAGAGACGGTCAGCAAACCTTAACGAATTGGAAAATCTCATGCCTTAGTACTCTTCGAAAGGCTTGACGGTAAAAAGTCAATAAAACAGTAAAAAGAAAAAGCCTTTTCGAAGAAAGAAAGAAAGAAGAAGAAGAACCAGAAAGAAGCCAAGCTTCAACAAGAAAGCTCTCAATCTTGAGAGAAAGAGGACGTCTTCATTCAAGAAAGCTCAGCAATGATCTAGATCACAAGGTTCACTTATTGAAGATCTCGTGCTGCTGCTAAAGAAGGGTTTCTACTCAGAAAGGTCTAAGAAGACTCAAGCTATTCAAAGCTCTATCCTTAAGAGTCCAAGTCTGTAAAAATCTTCTTCTAACTATGTTCTATAGGATCTCTTTGAGATCTGAGCTGTAAGAGTGCTTGCACTCTGAGTGTAGGGTCTATGGAGACCTGAGTTGTAGGATTTCTTAGGAAACCAGAGGTAGGATCCCTGCTGGGGATCTGAGTTGTAGGAGTGCTTGCACTATGAGGTAGGATTTGCTGAAGATCTGAGTTGTAAGGCATGTAGTGCCTTAGTTGTAGGGTTCTGGGAACCTGAGGTAGGATCTTGAGTGGATCTGAGTTGTAGGGTTGGTAGTGCCTGAGCTGTCGGGCCTGTTGTGCCTGAGGTGTTGGATCTGTGAAAGAGATCTGAGAATTTGGAGGAGTTGGCCAAGTCTAGCACACTGCTAGATAGGCGAAGTGGGCAGTGGAGTACCCATCATCTAGGAAATCGCTATAAATCTTCGTGTGATTTCTGTGTTGTGATTTTTGTCTTTGTATTTTTGAGCTAAAACAGTCAACAATTTAAAAAAAACCAAAACAACTTTGAAGCACCTAATTCACCACCTCCCCCCCCCCCCCCCCCCCCTCTAGGTGATTAGACTGCAGATCAGACTTTCATTTTCTTTAAATAGTAAATGGGAGCTACCGCTAGTGTTAACGATACCGCTGGCGCTATCATATCACGTAGAAACGTGGTTGAATTCGCGCAACCGTGGTAGTCATCGCAGAATGTGGTGGAATGTGGTCATACCACATCGCGATAAATATTAATGCGCCTTGTTAGTTTGATGTGCGCGTGGCATCTCACCGGCATTTCCTTCACAATGACATTCCTTCTTGTCGACATTCCTTCTCGATGATAAGCTACCGATCGTGGTAACAGTACCTTCAGGCGCTAGCTTTCCCTTCACGTCAACATTCCTTCTCGTCGACATTCCTTCTCGACGATAAGCTATTCCCTTCATGATGATAAGCCATCGCCCGCGTTAATGGTATCGTTGGGCGTTATCTCTCTTTTCAGACTTTTGGCTCCATTCAGCATTCTTCACATAAGGCTAATGTTCCAGTAGTTCTTGCACACTATTAACACATGACAAACATGATCAAATACACAATGAGATTTGTTATTCTCAAACTAAGAAATGCATAATGCATGTTCCAACAAATAGTTGGCCCATGAATTATCCTTTACTTGACCCAAATACACATTTAATATGATTTAACTTCATTTTGTTCCTCCTTAAGATTGAGAATGTTTCTACGAGGTGATGAACATGTTCTCTAAATTCCCAACTTTTGATGAGGAGATCATCTACGCACACTTTCATATTTAACCTTTTTTTGTTTTTGAAGTCATTGCTCATCATGCATAGGTACGTAGTGCTGACATTTTCATGCCTGAAAGGCATAAATTAATAATAGTAACATCCCTTGTTTGTCATGAATAATGTATGCGAGCCGGAGCATGCATTCAAATTTGATGATAAACTAAAAAGCATCTAAGAAGCTCATGAAAGAAAACCCCACAACAGAATCAACTATGAAATCTATCCAAAGTAAGGGGTAACAATATTTAGGAAATTCTTTATTCAATTTAGTAAAGTCCATGCACATATGCCATTTGTCATTTGACTTTTTAACCATTACAATATTTGATACCCATTCCGGGTAATGAATCTCCATAATGAAGTTGGCTTTGAGAAACTTTGTGACCTCCTCTGAATGGATCCTGCAAGGGTTACCTGTTGGATCGTGAAGTGCCCTTAGAGGGGGTGAATAAGAGATTATTAATTTTTGACTAAATTCTATACAATTATAAATGATCATTTTGAAATAATTAACCTTTGAATATTATGACTTTAAATTCAGCAATGAAACATTTTTGAAAACTAAAAGAGAGATGATTTTATTACATTCAAATTTAATTATAAATTTGATCTTCATGATGCTAAAGATCAAGGCGGTGAAAATTGAAAATCACTTTTTGTTTTCTGTACCGACTCACCCATCAAATTGGTTGGCCTTAGCTTATCTCTCTCTAGATAGGCTGCAAGCCTCCCCATAGACCTAAACCTTAGTTTAGTCTCCTAACACACTAGGAGTGTTGAAAATTTCTAATAAACAGAAAAACAGGAACTAGGTCGCAGGAACACTTCAACCATACCAAGCATGAGAAACCAGAAACAATGAAGGAACAAGAAAAATCTAGTATTAACTATCTTCTGTACATTGCGAGACATACATGGCGAGACATGATTTATCAGAACGCCAGATGAGGAGAAAAATAAGCAACCACAAGAAGATGGCGGTTACAAAGAAGTAACCCGCCAAACCGCCCTGCTAACAAAGCTGTCCGTGCAAACCCCCAAGTCGCCAAGCTGACTGCGTGACTAACCGCAAAATCACCAACCCGCAACTCAGCACGCTGACTGCCCGTTATTCCAATGCTCACACTGTCCGCCCAAGCAAGGCCGCCTGACCGCAGTCACCAAGCTGCTTCTAACCGCGAACAAGCTGCGGAAGAACTGAACACAGAACAGTCCGGCATAGGCAAACCGCCTAACCGCCATGAACTGATCCTTTATTGAAAGCTGAAAACGAGCCAAAGAGAATACTGCCTTGCCGCTAACCGCGACCTCCAGCTACTACCGTCGCTGACTGCTACCGACTTATCCACTGCGGTCTCCTCTGATCAAATCAGAACCACAAGCAAGTCGCACAACCTGCGAACACAACAAAGGCAAATCTCAAATCACGCGAACATAAAGTTATGTCTGCACCTCAAACTCGCGAGCTCTCACTTACAGTTCTTGTCTTCTTTCTTCGATCCCGGGGGTCCTATTTATAGAAGAGGTGAGGAGTGCAGTCACCGCCCACAGCAGCAGCGGGTAGTAAACAACTCACGCAGCTTGCCGAGTTAACCCTGCCAAATAGTTCGCTGACTTAATAACAAGTCGCGCGGACTACTCGCAAACTCTAGCAAAACCAGCAGAAACCCACCAGTCCGTGAGCAGAGAACCGGCCAGAGCACTAACACCTAAAGGTAACCGCAAATACTAACCGCCCGATTACAACCAGATAGCTGACCCCAGATGGTTGAAGAATCAAAGCCATCTGCCACTGGCTAACCGCCAGTCCACTGCGGGAAGACAACTCGCGCGGTATTTTAACCAGACGGACCGACCTCCGCGATTTACCAGACCGCCCGGTCTGATGCTCAGACCACCCGACCTCCACTTACACTTCAAAATTCAACACTCCCCCTTGAAGTGGGAAGTGGAAGTCAGCCCAAGCAATCCACGTAATCGAGTAAATGGTCCCTTCGCCAGTGGCTTCGTGAAGATGTTAGTGACATTGTCCTCACTCCGCACATGCTCAACCATCAGAGATCCCTCCAACACCTTCGCCCGAATGAAATGATGCTCGATCTCGATGTGCTTGGTCCATGCATGACTGACTGGATTATTAACCAGTTTGAGAGCACTCTCGTTGTCACAACGCAGCATAGTAGGACCTCGAACTTCCTTATGGACGTCCTCCACCAATCTCCTAAGCCAAATGGCTTCCAGATATGCCAAGGCCGAAGCCTTGTACTCTGCTTCAGTGGTAGAGACGGACACATTATCCTGCTTCATACTGCACCATGAAATAACATTCGATCCGCATAAGAAAACATAACCAGATGCCGACTTCCGATCGTCAGAGTCTCCCCCATAATCGGCATCCATATATCCATTAACACAAAAGCCCGTGTCTCTCCCATAAAAGAGACCCATGTTTGAGGTCGACTTCACGTACTTTAGAATACTCTTTGCCGCTACCAGATGAGGTTTCCGTGGTTTCACCATATACCGACTTACCCTGCCAACGACATAGGCAATATCCGGCCTAGTAATCGTCAAGTATATCAGACTCCCGACAAGAGCCCGGAACACCAACGGATCAGGAAGAATCCTCCCCTCATCCCGCCGAAGTTTTAGACCAACCTCAAGTGGAATAGAGCTGCTCTTCCCACATTCTATGCCGAATCGCTTTACGATTCGTTCCGCATAGCCCTTTTGGGAAACAAGCACACCGCTCTCTTTCCTCTCCACCTCGAGTCCAAGGAAATGGTGAAACTCCACCAGATCCTTCATCTCAACCCTGATAGATAATTCAGACTGAAGCTTAGCTACCTCAGCCTCCGAGTTCCCTGTGATGTTCATGTCATCAACGTACAACAACACCAAGACTTGCAGCTCCCCGATCTTCTTTACAAACAGACTTGAGTCTGAATCTGAAGCAAAATATCTGCAGAACTAGAGGTATTCTGCGATCTTCCCATACCACGCCTGAGGCGCTTGCTTCAACCCGTAAAGAGCCTTCTTGAGCTTGCAGACGTGTCATGAATGAACTTTCGATACATATCCCGGAGGCTGAACCATGAAGATATCCTTGTCAATCTTATCGTACAAGAAAGCATTATTTACGTCGAGTTGCCAAATCTTCCACCCTTGGCTAGCTGCCAATGCAATCACCACTCGTACTAAAGTCAACTTGGCTACTAGACTGAACGTCTCTTCATAGTCTTCTCCGTACTGTTGAGAGAACCCTCGAGCTACAAGGCGAACCTTGTATCGCTCGATGCTCCGGTCAGCTTTCTTTTTCAGCTTGTAGACTCACTTGCATGTCACATGAGTAATGTCATTAACCTTGGGCACAAGGTCCCAGGTCTCATTCTTCTTGAGGGCAGCCATATCCTCATTCATGACATCTTCCCACTCCTTGACTCCAGTGACGTCTTCAAAGTATGACAACTCTCGCTCATCCAAGGGGCCAGCAAAGAAACACAAGATGAAGCTCACCTGATTTCCCCCTATATATCGAGCTGGTGGAATAATAGTCCTCTTGGATCTCCTCAGAGTTTTACTCTGATCCACCTCTTCCACTACAACTTCTGGACTATCTCCTCTCCCGGGCACACTTGGAGCATCGCTCCCCCTACTTCTAGAACCTGAAGCACTTATCCTAGAACTAGAAGCAACTGGAGCACCTGGTGAAATAGGCAACTCCACGAGAACTTCCCTTGCAGCTTACCCTTGCCCACCATCTGACCTGCTCTCCTGTAGCTCCACAGATGAGCTACCTTGGTATGACATCAGATCATCAAATACCACATCCCTTGAGACCACAACTCTCCGTGTCTCTGGATCCATGCATCTCCAACCCTTCTTCCACTCATCATAACCGACGAAAGCTAGCTTCCTTGCTTTCACATCTAGCTTCATTCTGAGAGCATCGGGAACATGCACGTAGAAAGTAGATCCGAACACTTGAAGGTGTTCCATCGTAGACTTTATCTTGAACATCAACTTATGTGGGGTCTTCATGTTGATTGGACTAAGAGGCATCTGATTGATGACATAAGTTGCACAAGACATTCCCTCTTCCCAGAAGGACTTTGGAATGCTCTTGGCACAAAGCCAACATTTGCAGGTCTCCGTCAGATGATGGATCTTCCGCTCTACAACTTCGTTCTATTGTGGAGTGTGAGCACAAGAGAGCTCTCTCCGGATGTCATGCTTCCTGCAGAAGTTGATGAATGTATTGAAAGTAAATTCCCTTCCATTGTCGGTTCAAAACTTCTTGATCCGCAAGTTAAGCCGACCCTCCACGAGCTCCTTAAATTCCACAAACTTCCTGAACGTCTCAGACTTTTCCTTCATAAAGTATACCTAAGTATACCTATTGAAGTCATCAATCAAGACCAGCATATACATGCTGCCTCCAAGACTGGCAGTTGTGGTAGGTCCAAACTGATCACCATGAATACACTCCAATGGTGCCTTGCATCTGCTTTGTGATTTGTCGAATGGGAGGCGATGAGCCTTACCATATTGACAACCTGCACAAACATGACCTTCATCGAAGGATGACAAACTAGGCAAGCCTCTCACAAGGCCTCTCCCCGCCATAATTTTCAGCTTATCCATTCCAACATGCCCAAGTCTTTCATGCCAAATAGCAGTGCTATCATTAGTCCTCATCTTATCAACCTAGGAACTTGTAGATAACACAAACAAGTCATTCACCCTTCTACAAATATGAGTGACTTCATCCTTCACCGATGACACATTCCGAAGAAACTTCACTTCTATTGGACCAAACAGAACGTGATAGCCAGCATCAACAACATTGGTCACCGAGAGGAGGTTTTTTCATCCCCGGAACATGATAGACACTCTTGAACGTGAGTGGACCTCTATCTCCGTTTAAAGAAACTACACCCTCCTTCTCAACTACATGTATAGTATCACCAGCAGCAATGATAACATCATTACCTGGGTATGTCTGCAAAGAAGAGAACTTGGACTCATCCCCGGTGAGGTGATGACCACACCCAGAATCCACTATCTAATCATCTTGATAGTTGATAGAAGTCATAGCCCGAACACAAGTGCCCGTCATAAAGGCTCCATCACCCCAACTACCATTAGCATTGGAACCAGTCTCCTCCTTTCCTGCAGCATGCCTTGGCTGAATATTGACTCTGCAGTCCTTCTTGAAGTGGCCAAGCTTATTGCACCTGAAGCATCTTGGTCCTTCCTTCTTCTTCCCATCACGCTTAGGAGTATAGCTCCTTTTCTGCAGATATGAAGTAGATGGACCATCATCTCCAGATATCTTCTTCTTGTCCCAAAGCTTCTTCTTTCCAAAATAGAGAACCTCACTTTCTCCCCCAGAGACAGACATCCCCGCCATCTGCATAGCCAAACTCTCTTGCGAAGTAAGAAAGTTTTCCAGCTCCAGCAACGATGGTTGATTGACCCAGCCTTGAACAGAAGTAACAAAGGCCACATACTCCCTTCGTAAGCTGCAGATTATGTGCCTCTTCAGCTTTGCTTCTGAGATAGGCTCATTCGGATCCAAAGCTGAAATCTCTGCACATAGGTTCTTCATTTTTAGGAAGAACGATGATATGGACAAGTCACCTTGAGTGGCCTTAGCCAACTCATTCTCCAAGAACTGTAGCCGAGCTACATTCTTCTTATTGAACAATCCATCCAAGGCTGTCCAAATCTCAGCAGCTGATCGACATCCAATGATGTGATCAAACAATTCTGATGAGATAGCCCGCTTGAGAGTAAACTCCGTCTTAGCATTAGTTCTTCTCCAAGCTCTCACCAGATGAGCATTCTCACCAGCAGCAACCACTTCTTGAGTTTCTTCTCCACCAACAACCTCTCAGAGGTCCTCGCCCAAAAGATAGCTCTCCATGCAAGACTTCCACTTCTTAAAGTTAGTATACGTCAAAAGCTTAATACCAAGACCTCTTGCTATTCCTCCTTCCATTGATATACCACTGATAACCGTGCTTCCAGAAATCCAAGCAAGATAACTGCGGCTGAATCACTTCTCAAACCTCTGTCCCCTCTGATACTATGTTGAAAATTTCTAATAAGCAGAAAAATGGAAACTAGGTCACAGGAACACTCCAACCATACCAAGCATGAGAAACCAGAAACAATGAAAGAACAAGAAAAATCTTGTATTAACTATCTTCTGTACATTGCGAGACATACATGGCGAGACATGATTTATCAGAACGCCAGATGAGGAGAAAAAGAAACAACCACAAGAAGATGGTAGTTACAAAGAAGCAACCCGCCAAACCACCCTGCTAACAAAGCTATCCACGCAAACCACCAAGTCACCAAGCTGTCCGCGTGACTAACTACGAAATCACCAACCCGCAACTCAACACGCGGACTGCTCGTTATTCCAATGCTCACTCTGTCCGCCCAAGCTAGGCCGCCTAACTGCAGTCACCTGGCCACTTCTAACCGCGAACAAGTTGCTGAAGAACTGAACACAGAACAGTCCGGCATAGGCAAACCGCCTAACCGCCACGAACTGATCCTTTATTGAAAGCTGAAAACGAGCCAAAGAGAAAACTGCCTTGTCGCTAACCGCGACCTCCTACTGCTACCCTCCGCTGATTGCTACCAACTTATCCACTACAGTCTCCTCAGATCAAATCAGAACCACAAGCAAGCCGCACAACTTGCGAACGCAGCAAAGCCAAATCTCAAACAGTGCGAGCAGAAAGTTCTATCCGCACCTCAAACTAACGAGCTCTCACTTACAGTTCTTGTCTTCTTTCTTCGATCCGGGGTTCCTATTTATAGTAGAGGTGAGGAGTGCAGTTACCGCCTATACGATAGGATAACCGCCCACAGCAGCAGCGGGTAGCAAACAACTCACGCGGCTTGTTGTGTTAACCCTGCCAAATAGTTCGCCGACTTAATAACAAGCCACGCAGACTACTCGCAAACTCTAGCAAAACCAGCAGAAACCTGCCAGTCCATGAGCAGAAAACCGGCCAGAGCACTAACACCTAGAGGTAACCGCGAATGCTAACCGCCCGATTACAACTAGATAGCTGACCCCAGATGGTTGAAGAATCAAAGCCATCTGCCACTGGCTAACCACCAGTCCACTGCGGGAGGACAGCCCGCGCGGTCTTTTTACCAGACAACCCGACCTCCACAGTTTACCAGACCGCCCGGTCTGATGCTCAGACCGCCCGACCTCCACTTTCACTTCAAAATTCAACAAGGAGAATTCCCCCATAAGTCGTACATAGACCTAGTCGTCAACACAAGGGCGAATTCCTTTGCGCACAATAAGAGAACTCAAAAAGATAAAGTGATAATACAAGAGAAGTAAGAATAAAATATTTTGGAATATAAACTCCTAAAGATCTTTTGAAGGCAATGACGAAGAGATGCTCGTGATTGTCGTCATAGACGCGTCCATTATTTGTGTTGAATAAGCTTTGATCTCGTTTGCCATTGAAATCTCTTTCAATCAGTAGAATGACCTCTTGGAACTCCTCTGGACGCCAGGCACGAAGGCTCTCTTTTAAAATAATTCATTTTGCCCTAAAGAGATGGAACAAAATGTCCTTTAAATAGAACATTGTATGTTATCACCTACGGTAGTACCTATCGTCGGCGGTAGCACAATAATTGAATTTTCGCATTCTAGTCCGCCTGATTTGGAAGAAAAGAATTGTATCTAAGGCAACAATTATCGCCGCGTGGGAAGACATATTGCTCTGTGGTACTACAATATTACATCCCGCTAAAATGTGATCTACTGCTTCATTTGGCTCCCCAATCATGATGTGATTTCTCAGGGTTGTCTTACGGTTAGAGCCACATGATAGTGTTATCGCGGCGTGGTAAAGCTTTATATAATAGGCGCTTTGCTCCCGCCAAGTTCCTTTTGAAATGCTCCTTGCCAGCTGTCATTTTAGAGCGATAGTTATCTATTGCGGTAGTACCTATCGCCGCACGGTAGTGTCCAATTCAGTCCATATCTCCCATGTATTTCTCTATATTTTACATGTAGGACCTACACACTATAAACACGAACAAAGTAGATCAAATACAAATTAGGATTTGTTATTCTCAAACTAAGAGATGCGGAACTCATGTTCCAACATTACCACCACTGCTCGCTTCTTTTGCTTGATTGCATTGAAGGATGGATCAACATTGAGACAGCAGCATACAACATCAAGGTCTATCCCGGGCATGTCAATTGCTGACCAAGCGAAGAAATCCAAGTTGTTGAGGAGACAAGTGATCAACATGGCCTTTTCTCCCTCTCCCAACTCGATGTTGATGGAAAGAATTTTGTCCCCATATCGTTCCACCTAGACGCCTTGGATAACTTGAGCGGACTCCATATGAGCACCATATCTTGCTTCCTTTCCCATGGAATGTTTCTTCTTAATGGGTTCTTCAGGGCTCCTGGTGGTTTGGCAATAATCTTCACTTCTTTCAACATTCTTTGTAAGAGGACAATATGTCCCGGTCATATTAATCGAGCTCATGTAACTTCCCAGGCAATCCAAGGGTCGCTTTGGGCCCTAAATTACTTTCCTCTCATGCCAAACTTAACTACTTGGTGGTTTGTTGATACGATGACCTAATACTCATTAGGTAATGGTCGACCAAATATGGAATTGTAGCTACTGGGACGTTGACTATAATGAATGTTTCCTGACATGTTTCTCCACGCATGGTGATAGAGAGTGAAAAAGACGAAAATCTCTTGAGAAGTACTCGATCTAGATGGGGGTGAATAGAGTAATTAGATTTTAAGAAGATTTGTTTATTATTTTTCGCAGTTTCACGAAATGCATCGATTATATCACAACCATAACAATTCTAAAGTAAATAAAAGTGCGAAAAAAGCACATGGAAAAGAAAAGCAGCATAGACGACACAAGAATTTTATAGTAGTTCCCTAATTAATTTAGGTACGTCTATTCTTATGCTCGCAAGTTGGATTCCACTATCTCAGTGTGAAGATTTTGATAAGGATCTATTAGAACCAGGAGTTATTGATAAGGACTGTCCAAACCAGATGAGCTTTTGATGAGGTCACTCTAACCGGGAGTTGTTGATAAGGTCTCTCCAAACCAGATGAACTTTTGATAAGGTCACTATAACCAGGGGTTGTTGACAAGGATTCTCCAAAACCAAGAGTCTTTTCAAAGTGAGACTCGATGAACTAGGAGTTGTTGATAAGGTCTCTCCAAAACCAATTAGAATCATTTAAAGAGAGATTCAAGAACTCTTTCAGCGGGTTGGATTTTAGTTTCCACAATATCTCCTTCGACGGTAGGATTTCTGAAGGAATTGATTCGTTGAGCACGGTGTGTATTTAGTCTCAAAGGAGCATCGTCCTCCTTGAGAAGAGAAGAGAAGTTTGATTCTCAAGAGAAAGAGAATCTTCTAATTATCCTCTGAGTGTAGATAATTTTTTTGTTGCTTGCTTGCTGCACTTGTTCTTCAGGGATGAAGAACATCCATGAGTAAGAAGAAGAGAGAGTCGTGTTGTTGAATAGTTCCTCTTCAATCTATTTATATCTCTATACATTCTTTATTCTATTTGTCTATAGAAAGTTTCTTTCTTCTTTTCCTTTGCTTTACATCATCTGCTCATTGCATTTCAACTTCCTGGTTTTGAAAGATAATCAAAATCTTTCCCTTTGTTTTCTTCTGAATAATTAATGTTGACGACTTTCTCAAATCAAGTTCCAAAAATGGAAAGTCAATTCTTTCTTGAAACAGATTGTAATGGATAGGAGATATCTCTTATGATGATGATTTTTCTTTCTTGGCACCAATTATAATGGTCGGAAGATAACCTTCCAGATAGGACCAAGAGAATCTTGAATTTTGAACGAGTTTGGCGCAACTCTGAGAATTGGAGGAGAAGTCATAGCAACTTGGATTACTGAATAGCTTTTACTCTGAGTTGTTGAATGCAAAAGGAGAAATCATGGTGATTTTGAGAAGTCGCTTCGATTGCTTTTGTCGTTTCATTGAATACTATTGGATGCAACTTTGAAAAGTAGAAGAGAAGACTTCAGAGTTGCAGTAGGACGCGCTCAACGCCGCCCTCACCTCCGCCCTCATCGTCGCCACCACTGCGGTCGTCGTCGCCACCACCGCGGTCGGTGAGCTTGTTCGGACTGCCCGAATTGCCCGAGTAACCCGGGGGGGGGGGGGGGGGGCATGATTGTCATTTTCTAAAATTGGTAATCCTGGTAACCAAAATCACGCATCCTCATTCGCTAGTTCAAATTCTAAGAGGGCACAATTACCGCCCCCCCCCCCCCCCCCAAAAAAAAACTATAAAAGACCCCTGAGCCTTCATTTGAAGACTCGCAATCAAAGTAAGGATTCAAAAAAGTTTTTCGGCGAAGACATGACACTCTGCTCGCTCTGTTCGCTACAAAGTCCGCTTCAGAGACCGCTCTTGCGAGCGTTGATGACTTTTATTTTTTCTATTTCAAGAACTTATAAACGAAGGGGTGGCATGTCACTTTTCCGGAAATTCTAACACTTATAAGCGCATACAAACTAGTGGATTTGGTCGACACCGATCCGACCCCGTGGTTTTTTCTCTTTCCGGGTTTTTCCACGTAAAAAATCTTGTTATTTACTGTTGGTTCACTCTTTGACTGTTTGCGCGCTTGACTCACTCTCAAAATTTTTGAATCCTTCGTTCATCACCGAAATAAATAATTTTTTTCTTCTCAGAATTAAATATAGGAAAGGGCGAAATTTTTGGAACCGGGCTCCGTTTCCAAATCTAGGTCCGGATTAAAGCAGAGCACAACACGTGTCGAAATCTGATAAAACTAGCGTTTTTCTTCTCTTAAGCGCGCGCCAAGTCCACGTTAAGAGATCATTTTGATCCCGGGAGATCAAAAAGAAACTTTTTGATCTCCCGGGAGATCAAAAAGGGAGATTTTTGATCTCCGGGGAGATCAAAAAACTTCTCAGAAATTTTTGAGAAGTTTTTTGATCTCCCGGATCATAGATTATTTTGATCGGGAGATCATTTTTGATCTCCCGAGAGATCATTTTGATCCAGAAATTTTTGATAAATTTTTGATCTCCTAGGAGATCAGAAATAATCTCCTGGAGATCAAAAATGATCTCCTGGGAGATCAGAAATGATCTTCGAGGAGATCAAAAATGATAGCCGCGTGCGCTTAAGAGAAGAAAAGTCAAAAAAATATGAGTTTTATCAGATTCGACACGTGTCGCGCTCTGCTTTAATCCAGACCTAGATTTGGAAACGGAGCCCGGTTCCAAAAATTTCGTCAAGAAAGGACACTTGTAAATTGTGATACCAAAAATTATTATTTCTTAAGACTCATTTGGTATAAAACATATTTTATAGAGTAGTATAATTTGATAGCAATATTATTTAAGATGGATGTAATTAAGAAATTACAATAATGAACTGAATCCCTTGTTACAATTGAACCATCAAATATCATAGGAGCATTTCAGATTAATGCTAAAGTTTTGTTAGGAACTCTAAAGTTAAGAGACTTTTTATTCTAAGTAATTTAGGTTGGGTGATCTCTTGAGAAATTCTCGTATGACACTCATGAAAAATGATAAAACAATAGGGTTCAGCTTAGCATGTAACGAGTTGAATTAGGGGTGTGCAAAAATAATCGAAGAACCGAGAGCCGGACCGGAACCAAACCGAATCGAACCGAATGGTTTGGGTCGGTTCCAAATAGGTTCGGTTCGGTCGGTTCTCATAATACCAGAACCGACAATTCGGTTCGGTTCGGTCGGTTCTCATAATACCAGAACCGACAATTCGGTTCGGTTCGGTTCCTGATTCCAAGGGTCGGGTACCCAGAACCGACCCGAGAACCGACTATCAATGCTAAAGAAAATATTTTGAGACAACGGTTATAATCGTACTACTTAATAGGCGAAAATAATTGAGAATATAGTCGTATTGCTAAAGAAAAATAGTTGTTGTACTTGTATACTTCTATGACTTCAATATTATAAAGAGTCTTTATTCAATTATTTTGAGACATTGATAATGTATTACAAAGAATCAAGAGTTTGAAGAGTCATTTTATAATTATTTTGAGATATAGGTAGAATCGAGAACCGAACCGAAACCGAACCGAAGCAAATGGTTCAGATCTGGTTCTGTACTTTAGGACCATGGGTCGGTTCCGGTTCCTAAAGTTTAGAACCGAACCTATATGAGTCGGTTCTTGATTTTGGGTGAAACCAAACCGAACCGATCCGAATTGCACCCACAAATTGAATCATAACTGGAGCAATATTTCAGATATGTGAGCTGGGTAGCCACAATTATATACTGATTGGAATTCAAAGATATGTTGTGTGGGCGTGAAATTGTTTAGGTTGCGTTCGTTTCGCGTGTTTTGCAGGAAGGAATTGGTTTTGGGTTACCCAATTTCATTCACAGACATTCGTTTGGTAACTTATTGGAGGGAATTGATTTTCTTCCAAAGCTTATCAGTTTGGATCCATTAAGAAATTACCCTATGGTGAAAACCCACCCCTTTCCATAGGTTTTGGGGGAAACTCTCCCGCGCCGTCACTCTCTCCCGATCCTGATCGCGAATCACCTCCTCCTGCGCTCCTCCCTCTTTCCGGCGAGGCTTCTTCTCGTCGTCTTTGTCGATTTTTTGGGAGCAGTCATACCGTCCGCCTGCAGGTTTTCTTCTAGGGTTGAACGAGCACTCCGTCTCTTCGTCCTCCGGCGCCGACAGTAGATAGTTTTCTCCGGCGATTAAACCACCGCATGCATTTTTTTCGCCTGTAGGTATTATTTTTTAAGCCCTTTCTTCCGTTGGCAATATTTTTGGCAAAATCATATATTTTTAATTTTCTCTGCCTGCATTTTATCAGCCGGCGGTATTATTTTTTGCTGCAAAACATATGTTTTGCTGCAAAACATATGTTTTGCTGCAAAACATATTAATTTTTGTAACTTGCTCTGAATGTTTAGAAAAATTTTTCATAGTTGTGTTGTATGCCTGCAATAAAACTCCCTCTTGAAATTGATATATTTGTGTTATTTGTGATATTTACCTACATGCAAATAATTTTTTGTTTAATTCGATTAAGCACTAGAGTAATATCATTATGTTCATCCTTAAAATTCAATTCTTGTGCTTGAATTCCATGTAGCCGAACAAAAAAATTGATAGTTTCAATTTTTGTGCCTAAAAATCATCCCTCAAATGAACATAAGAATTGAGTTTTGACCCAAAACCAAAACCTTCGAGTTTTGGGTTTTGGACCAAAACCAATTCCTTTCGATCAAAACCTGCGCAACGAATCGAGCGAAAAATATTATAATTATAACCAATAGCGTTCATTACTGCTAATATTCTCACCCTTCTAGATGGCCTTCAAGTTATTGTCCATCTTACTGTTGGGCTAGAGAGCACGCAAGCCCGACCAGAGCACCTGCAAATTAGTTCGAGCAAGTACCTGCACGACCGCTTAGCGGTATGCCGATACACAACCAAAAATACAGCACAAAATAACAACAATAAATGTGACACACAGATATAACGTGGAAACCCAATAGGGTGAAAACCACGGGACGATCGGAGTCCAACCCGGAAAGCCGCCACTAAAAATGTGTAAAACAGATAGGCAATTACAAGGCTTTCCCTCCTCGATCCACACAGGATCTTCACCAACTTCGCACCACACAATAATACACAATAAACAGTAGCAAAAAGTTGCAAGTTACCGACAGTGGCGGACGAGACGGATTACACAAATCCTCTCCAAGATGCCTCTTCGAATCCTTGCCCAAGTCTGCTCCAGATCCAATCTGTGTAGGCGAAGTATTCCTCGTCAACGTCGCAGAGACGTCCGAAAGCTCTCCCCAAACTAAGACACTTGCCACAAAGGCCTCTCTAGAAACTCTTTCAATGCTTGAGATGGGAGAGAAGTGGATATCTTACCCCTCCTCCTTCATGCCTATTTATAAGGCCAAAACCAAGGGGTAGATGGTGGTAGATAGCATGTGCATGAAGCTTCCATGAAGCTTCCCTCGGTCAAAAGCATATGTCATGAAGCTTCCTCTGGGCACTTTCCTAGAAGCTTCCTTTAAGATCACATGTTGATTTCTTAGTCAAAGGCGGCTACCCCTTTTCACACTTAGGAGAAAATACCTCATCAAATCTCCCCCTTTTCGACTAAGTGAAAAATGTGTCCTTCTAATTATCTTCATTTGGTAAGACCTTCATGTCTCCTCCATATGTCGATAGATCCAGCACCACCAAGTTCGAGTTAGTAAAACTCAAATCCACAGTTTTCTCCACAAAGGACGGGAACTGTACCCAACAATTTATCTCCTTTGCATTTATGTGGAAGAGATCGCCATGCCAGCGATCCTCACACAATGTTCGAACTTCCCCCTCGACACAGTCTTCGTAAGCATATCCGCTCCATTATCATCTGTGTGCACCTTCTGCAAATCCAGCTCTCTCTGCTCTAGAGTATCGCGTATCCAATGATACCGCGTATCAATATGCTTGGATCTCGAGTGGAAGGTGGGGTTCTTCCCTAAATGAATCGCGCTCTGACTGTCACATAAGAGTGTGTAGCGCTCCTGAGTGAAACCCAACTCTTTGATGAAACGCTTCATCCAAAGAAGCTCTTTTCCTGCCTCAGTGACTGCAATAAACTCTGCCTCCGTAGTTGACAGTGCAACGCACTTCTGTAGTCTTGACTGCCACGACACAGCTCCCCCAGCAAATAGGATCAAGTACCCAGAGGTCGATCTTCTGGAGTCCAAATCTCCAGCCATATCAGCATCAGTGTAGCCCAGAAGCTCTGGCTCACTATCTCCAAACCTTAACGCCAATTCTGACGTCCCATATAGGTACCTTAGAATCCACTTGACAGCACTCCAATGTTCTCTCCCAGGATTGGAGAGAAACCTACTAACAGTACCAACAGCATGCGCTATATCAGGGCGAGTGCATACCATGGCATACATAAGACTGCCAACGGCAGAAGCATATGGGACCTTCTGCATCTCCTCTTTCTCCTCAGGTGTGCTCGGGCACTGGTCAGCGGTAAGTCTGAAGTGAGCTGCAAGCGGCGTGCTCACCTTCTTCGCCTGATCCATACTAAATCTCTGTAGCACCTTCCTGATATATCTTTCCTGCGACAACCAAAGTAACTTGGAGCCTCTATCTCTCCGAATATGCATCCCTAGGATGGTCCTCGCAGCTTCCAAGTCCTTCATCACAAATGTGGAGCTCAATTGCCACTTCAGCTCGGCAATGCGCATAGTGCTCCTCTCGACTATCAACATGTCGTCAACATAAAGGAGTAAAATAATGAAATCCTCTGGAGCGTACTGCTTCACAAACACGCAGTGATCAAGGGTGGTCCTCCTGAAGTCGATCTCCCCCATAAAAGCATCGAACTTCTTGTACCACTGTCGCGGGGCATGCTTTAGGCCATATAAGCTCTTCTTTAGGCGACAGACTAGACTCTCCTTCCCTTTCACCTTAAAACCTTCAGGCTGCTCCATATAAAGCTCCTCCTCAAGATCGTCATGCAGAAAGGCGGTCTTGACATCCATCTGCTCAATCTCCAGGTCTAGCCTTGCAGCAAGGCCAAGAACAACCCGGATAGACGACATCTTCACAACAGGAGAGAAGATCTCATCAAAATCAACTCCCTGTTTCTGACCGAAACCCTTCACCACTAATCTTGCCTTGTATCTGAGTGGTGTCGAGGGGTCTCCCTGCTTTACTCTGAAAATCC
This sequence comes from Dactylorhiza incarnata, assembly GCA_033032865.1. Lineage (NCBI taxonomy): Eukaryota > Viridiplantae > Streptophyta > Magnoliopsida > Asparagales > Orchidaceae > Dactylorhiza > Dactylorhiza incarnata. Next base: position 1,062,955 of record JAWHQI010000002.1, read on the forward strand.
ACCGATTCTTCGTAGCCTTCTTGCCCTTAGGCAATCGTACCAGCTCATAAGTATGGTTCTTATGCAGAGACTGCATCTCCTCCTGCATAACAACCATCCACTTTTTCTTCTCTGAGCTCTGCATTGCTTCATCAAAGCACTCGGGCTCCCCCGCATCAGTTAACAAAATATACTCAGTAGCAGAGTATCTCAAAGATGGTTGTCTGACTCGATCAGACCTCCGTGGAGCGAGCTCAGCTGTTGGTATGGGCACATCATCAATGATGTCATCTGTAGGCTCGCCATCATTCATGTCCTCATGGCCTAGAAGTGGCTCAACGCCCTGCACTGGATCAGGCTTTGCGGCCTCCTCAATATCGTCACCTCCAGTCATAGGAGACTCTTCATCAGTGCGAGAGTCAGCCTTCTCAGTCTTTTCAGGATCAAGCATAGTCTGATCCTCACAAAATATGGCGTCGCGGCTACGTACAAGCTTCTTCTCAACCGGATCAAAGAACCTGTAGCCAAACTCGCCGCTGCGTCCATATCCCAAAAATATGCATTGACGGGTCTTAGAATCTAACTTCGATCTTTCATCCCGAGGGATGTGCACAAAGGCTTTGCATCCGAAGACCCTCAAGTGACTATACGAAGGGTCCTTCCCATACCAGACCTTATCAGGAACATTCTCTTGCAATGCATAACTGGGAGATAGGTTGATGACGTGTGCAGCTGTGTATAAAGCCTCACCCCAAAACATGCCAGGTAGCTTTGACTCAGATAGCATGCACCTCACCCTCTCCATCAAGGTCCTGTTCATTCTTTCAGCTACGCCATTTAGCTGCGGCGTCTTGGGCGGAATCTTTTCATGTCTGATCCCTTGTTCTCTACAATACTCATCAAAAGGACCAATATACTCTCCCCCGTTGTCGGACCTGATGCACTTTAACTTCTTCCCAGATTGCCTCTCCACCTAAGCGTGGAATCTCCAAAAAGTGTCGAGAACCTCACCTTTGGTCTTAATAGCATAAACCCAAAGTTTTCTCGAATAGTCATCAATGAACGTCACGAAGTAAGACACTCCTCCTCTCGCTGGACCTTCAGTGGCCCGCAGACATCAGTATGTACGAGCTCTAGTGGCTTGGATCTCCTGGTGGAGCTGTGGCTGAATGAAACTTTATTCTGCTTTCCAGCCATACAATGATCGCATCTCTCCAACTGATCCTCAGATAGATCAGTGATCATCTGCTTCTTGGAGAGACATCCTAGCCCTTTCTGGTTGATGTGACACAATCTCCTGTGCCATAAAGAGGTGGATGCTCCATCTCTGACAGTGTTGACCTGAGCAGCTTCAGGCCTCCCCTCCATGTAGTATAAACCAGTCTCTCTATAACCTCTGGCCACTACTAGCGACCCCTTGATCAGCTTCCAAAAATTTCCACCAAAGACACTTTAGTGTCCCTCATCACCTAGTTTTCCAACTGAAACTAGGTTGAAGCTAATGTCAGGAACATGTCGCACATCTCTTAGGATTAGCAATCCTCCAGTGCTCGTCTTCAGGTGCATGTCTCCCCTCCCGATGACTTTCGACGTGTCACCATTGCCCATCCTAAGCACTCCACAGTCGTGAGTCGTGTAGGTGGCAAACAACGCTCTGTTGTGGGAGACATGTGCAGAAGCACCCGAATCAACAATCCAGCTTCGGTCATCACAAGAGAGTGCAGCTGTGACATCATCTCCAACAATGATGACATCATCCTCTGTAGATGCAATAACTGCAGTGTGACTCTCCTTCCTATCATCAGTAGCCACTCCTTTCTTCCTTTCGTCATTCTTTAGAGAATAATAGAACTTCTGAATATGCCCCTTCTTATGACAATAGTGGCACTCCACGTTTTGATAACGTGACTTGGACTTCCCCCTGCTTTGTCCTCTCTCGCTCTTCCTTTCTCTACTCTTGCTCCTGCCTCTCCCCCTGGGCTCAGTGTAGAGGATGTCAGCTCGTGAAGAAGAGCCTGATATCCCTTGAGACTTTCTTCTCACCTCTTCGTTCAGGATGCCACTCTTGGCAATCTCCATAGTAATGATGCCCCCGGGAGAGGAGTTGATTAGAGAAACTCTAACCATCTCCCAAGAGTCTGGAAGAGACTTCAGCAGCCATAATGCGTTGACCTCGTCCTCAAAGGTCACCTTCATAGCAGTAAGTTGATCGATAATACCTTGGAACTCGTTCACATGATCCAAGATAGGGGATCCCTCTCTGTATCTGAACTCCCCCAGCTTCTTCAGTAGATATAGCTTGTTGATGCCAGTACTCTTGGCATACAATGTTTCCAAGGTCTTCCAAAGGATTTTCGCGTCAACGATACTCGCGACATGATTGTAGACGTTCGGTTCCACGAACCGTCTGATGAATCCGCATAACTTCTGGTGCTCCACCTTCCACTTATTTGGATCCATGTCTTTAGGCATCTCCTCAAAGATAGGAGTATGCCAGCCCTTGACGTAGATGAGATCTTCCATCAGTAAGTGCCACTGGTGATAGTTCGCGCCGTTTAATTTCACCATTTGATCGGAGCCTGAACCCGATGTAGACTCCATCGTGCTCTGTCACTGATCGGACTGACCTCAGTTCTTTGAGCCGACTATTTCCAAGAAAAGAATCAAAGAGGATAGGGAGCGGACCAATGGTCGTCACCTACAGCACCCGATCACTAACCCGAAATATCTGATCGACTCGTCTCGAATCCCAAATAGGTCAGCCCGATACCAGCTCTGATAATGAACCTAGCTCTGATACCACTTGTTGGGCTAGAGAGCACGCAAGCCCGACCAGAGCACCTGCAAATTAGTTCGAGCAAGTACCTGCACGACCGCTTAGCGGTATGCCGATACACAACCAAAAATACAGCACAAAATAACAACAATAAATGTGACACACAGATATAACGTGGAAACCCAATAGGGTGAAAACCACGGGACGATCGGAGTCCAACCCGGAAAGCCGCCACTAAAAATGTGTAAAACAGATAGGCAATTACAAGGCTTTCCCTCCTCGATCCACACAGGATCTTCACCAACTTCGCACCACACAATAATACACAATAAACAGTAGCAAAAAGTTGCAAGTTACCGACAGTGGCGGACGAGACGGATTACACAAATCCTCTCCAAGATGCCTCTTCGAATCCTTGACCAAGTCTGCTCCAGATCCAATCTGTGTAGGCGAAGTATTCCTCGTCAACGTCGCAGAGACGTCCGAAAGCTCTCCCCAAACTAAGACACTTGCCACAAATGCCTCTCTAGAAACTCTTTCAATGTTTGAGATGGGAGAGAAGTGGATACCTTACCCTTCCTCCTTCATGCCTATTTATAAGGCCAAAACCAAGGGATAGATGGTGGTAGATAACATGTGCATGAAGCTTCCATGAAGCTTCCCTCGGTCAAAAGCACATGTCATGAAGCTTCCTCTGGGCACTTTCCTAGAAGCTTCCTTTAAGATCACATGTTGATTTCTTAGTCAAAGACGGCTACCCCTTTTCACACTTAGGAGAAAATACCTCATCACTTACCCTTCTGAAAATTTGGGGCGATGCAAATTATGGTCTTGTTTGGTGCCACGGATTGCGGAACGTCGTTGTGGTCTTGTGGGGGCTTTGAAGCTCCATTGCCGGCGTAATTTTCGGGTATGCGGAGCGTACGATTTATTTTGTGTGGGGGAAAATTTGATCGCAAAGATAGTGCAAGCATAATTTTTGACGAGCGAAATCTGATTGGAATTTGGATTGAACTGTATTTTTCGGTTTAAAAAATCCAACTCGATTTTTCAAATGGATTTCAACCTTCAAATTACTGATTTTTATGATCAGAATTTATCGTGCACAAGAAGAATCGTATGCTCCACGTTTAAAAAAAATTTCCGGTTCAACGGAAGATTGGACGAAGATATCTGTTGGCATTCCGTAGGACTGCGACGGAGGGACGTTGGAGATTGGAAGTTGTTACAAGCACATATTTCATGGTCTGATGACGGTCTCGAGAACTATATCTCCATTGACAAAAAAAAAAAAAAAAACTCAAATCCCTCGAACAATTGAATTACTTTGGATTTATCTCCAAATTATAGCAAGAATTGTTTCCGCTCTAAGTTTAAAATTGGCAAAAAAAATCTAGGAAAATGAAATTTGTAGAAATTCGGAATGCTTTGTTGCCGTATGTTTGGTTAATTACAGTAGATGAGTACAAAAAGAATGTACACGAAATTTCTCTTATGAAGCAAACTAAATTTGGAAGAAAAATTATTATTGTTGCGGCTCACTCGAGGTTTTTGGTCAAGACTGGACCGTCTTAGCCCGATGAAAAACCCCGAAAAGGGGTGAAAAATTACGTGGCCGAAGCTGTGTTGATCAAACTTCACTATTTGCTGGCATTCTACAAAGCTTTTTAAGAGAAGACGAGGGTAACAGGCCGGCCCTCATTACAATTGTTGTGGGGAGAAAAGAGATGTGCTCGGAGGGTGACAGGTCACCGCTCGCGGAGCTAAGTGATTCTTTCAGCGCAAAAGAGGGTGAGATACTCAGTGCGCTTTGGAGTTGATGGTTGTAGCTTGATGGCTTGGTCGGCGTGTTCTGCGCCTTGTGATCTATGACTTATCTCCTGCTGCGTGAGAAGAGTTTGGAATTCTGGTCTTGTTGAAGGCTGGAACTCTTGTTCTCGAGCACGAAGAGTGTTTATTGCTGAGTGTGTGTGTGGGGGGGGGGGGGGGACGCTTGGAGCGGTCTTGAGAGTAAAGCGCACAGAGGCGTGCTCGGAGCTGTCTTGAGAGCGGAGCGCACGGAGGCGCGGTTGCAATGGTCTAGAGAGCGGAGCGCACGGAGACGCGCTTGAAGCGGTCTTGAGAACGGGGAGCAAGTAGGCGCGCTTGGAGCGGTCTTGAGAGCGGGGAGCCCCGTGGTAGGCGCGCTTGGAGCGGTCTTGAGAGAGGAGCGACAGAGGCGCGCATGGGGCGGAACGCTTGCTTGAAGGAGGATAATGTTGAGTTTTCTATATACCATTTCACAAATGATAATACAGCATATCATATATGCGCAGCGGAATAACTAGAACAACCCTAAACAGTTAACAGGAACTTGCGATTTCATAAATTCAAGAAATTAAACAACATCCACAACACAGTGCAGAAATTATACCTGAAGGGGGTTAAGACTATACTCAACCGAGATGCTCCAATGGCAGATCCAGAGAACAAAACTTGAGTTCCAAGCGCTGAAATAGATCTGCGCCTCTACGGGAAATCCACACGAGTGCTGGAGAACCCTAGCCTCTTGTCGCACAAGATCTAGGTCGGAGAAGAACTGCTCTCTACGTCTCCCACGGACTGCTAGGTCCGATGACAGGGAGAGGCGGCGGCGGTGGGGGGATCGACCGGTCGGAACACTTCCGTCGGAGCCTTGCGGAACTCTTCCGCCGCTCTCTCTCTCTCGCAAAACAGATCGTCAAAATTAGCTCGGGTACTTAGGTTAAAGAATCGTATTCTTTTATACCTCCAACAATCAAAGAGAAGCGTCGATCGAAGATAAATAGGTCGAACACTGCGTTCGACGAACTGGCTAGCGTTCGCCGAACGCGCTGGCCGTTCGACGAACGCGCTAGGCTAGCCGTTCGACGAACGTGCTATGCTAGCCGTTCGACGAGCTGTTCGACGAACGCGCTACGCTAGCCGTTCGACGAACGCGCTACATTAGTCGTTCGATGAACGTCGTTTGACGAACACGCTACCCTGGCCGTCGAGAAGACATACATATCGTCGAGAAGATATATATATATATATATCGTCGAGAAGACACGTATATATATATATATCGTCGAGAAGACATATATATCGTCGAGATGATATGCATATGTCGTCGAGAAGACCAAAATATCATCGTGACAATCAAGACGATATAATCCAACACTTAGCCGATTACTTGTCAACAGGATTCTTTCTCCAATTTCTCCAAACACTCTTTTGTGCGACCCCATAGGCTCATATCGCGTTGGCAGTGAGACTAGATATTTGACCACTTCCAGATCACCATGGAAACACCAACAGTCTCTCACTTGATCTTGAACGTATCAAATAAAAGTCTCACAAATAATGAGCGGCATCTAGCAATGCATCATTGCTACCCTTAAGAGTTCATAACTCAACAAGTCTGTCTTGACCAATGTATCCGTGTTGTCATGTCCATTTGTCCCTTACATCCAGATAGAACTAGAGGCATGGACTGTGTCACCCTCATAATTGTTCAATCCTAATTCTTTGATTTAGAATAGACTGTCTGAAAATGGTGAGCTCAATATCACATATTGACTCAACCAAGCATGCACATGCATTTCTCAGTCTCATTCCACCAAGGGGCCCATGGATGTAACTCCTGTCATATAGGAGGACAAATTCCATATCTGCTCACACGCAAACACCCAAATAAATCTTAACATACCCAATAACCACCCTTATCATCAACCTTTCTCAAGGAAGACTTTAGATGGCATCAAAGTACGTTCTTCCTCACTTGATGAATGATGTGACTTCAGGCCAAAGAACCACAAACACCATTGTCAGTTGAGAACTACTTGTGACACGTTCATACAACAATCCACAAAGTAGTCTCAAGATGGGTCTGTCCAGTACAACTTGTTCACTAACAAGTACCCATGTGATGACTTGATATCACAATATCATGACCCGTGAGAACCGGTCATCAGTCAACACACATGCTAGTCTTTATGTATCATCATCGCCCTGAACTTCTAAGATGATACTACGACTAGGGACCATTTAAGAATGAAGCTTCTTATAAACATAGGCCCTCACATTCAAGTCACATACTTGAATTCCTATGGAAGCAAACATTCTAAGGGCATTTATTATGCTAATTAATATATCAGTAGAAACATTTGACATAATAAAAGAACTTGCCATAAATGTAAAATAAAATATAAAGTACTCTATTCATCACATGAATAATCAACAACCGACAAATACAATCCACAAGACTCCCACTAGAGACGATCATTCAGGTATCTAATACCCATTGATCTAGTATGACCATCATGCTTTCTCTGTGCAAGAGGCTTCGTTAGTGGATCCGCAATATTTTTTTCAGTCGGTACTCTGCATATGCTCACATCTCCTCGATCGACAATCTCTCAAATGAGATGGAACGCTGAAGTATGTGCTTGGAGCGCTGATGAGATCTAGGTTCCTTAGCTTGTGCAATACCACCGTTGTTGTCACAGTAGAGATCTACGGGATCAACAATGCTAGGAACTACATCAAGCTCGCTGATGAATTTCCTAATCCATACAGCCTCCTTCGCCGCATTTGCAGCAGCGATATACTCGGCCTCAGTTGTAGAATCAGCAACTGTCTCCTGCTTGGAACTCTTCCAACTTACAGCTCCTCCATTAAGGCAAAATACAAAGCCTGATTGGGACTTTGAGTCGTCACTATCAGTCTGGAAGCTAGCATCTGTGTAACCCTTTACGACGAGCTCTTCCTCTCCACCATACACCAAGAATACATCTTTAGTCTTTCTCAAGTACTTTAAGATATTCTTGACTGCAATCCAGTGACTCTCACCAGGATCAGACTGATATCTGCTAGTCATGCTCAAAGCATAAGAGACATCGGGTCGAGTACATAACATTGCGTACATGATTGATCTAATTGCCGAAGCATATGGAATCAACTTCATGCGGTTCTTATCTTCCAAAGATTTTGGACACTGGTCCTTAGAGAGACTCACACCATGTGACATGGGTAAGAATCCTTTCTTGGACTCAAGCATGTTGAACCATTTCAACACCTTCTCAATGTATGTACTCTGGGTCAAACCCAGCAACTTCTTAGATCTATCTCTATAGATCTTAATACCAAGTATATAAGTTGCTTCACCCAAGTCCTTCATAGAAAAGCAGTCCCCTAGCCTGTTCTTAACAGTTTGCAGGGTCGGAATGTCATTTCCAATCAACAGTATGTCATCCACATACAATATCAGGAAAACGACATGGTTCATCCTTGTTCTTGAGGAAACCAAACTCTTTGATTTTTTCATCAAAACGAAGATTCCAACTTCAAGAAGCTTGTTTCAATCCATAAATGGATCGATTCAACTTGCATATTTTAGTGGCTTCACTTGGAGATTCAAAACCCTCAGGTTGTGTCATATACACTTCCTCAAGGAGGTTTCCATTAAGGAAAGACGTTTTGACATCCATTTGCCAGATCTCGTAGTCATAATACGCAGCAATAACAAGTAGAACTCTGATGGACTTGACCATGGCTACAGGGGAAAAGGTTTCATCATAGTCAACACCATGAATTTGCCTGAAACCTTTAGCCACCAGCTAGCCTTTGAATGTCTGTACATTCCCATCCATATCGGTCTTCTTCTTGAAGACCCACTTGCACCCTATGGGTCGTACCCCTTCAGGTGGTTCCACCAAGGTCCAAACTTGGTTTGCATACATGGAGTCCATTTCATATTTCATGACCTCAAGCCACTTCTCGAATTCAGGTCCACACATAGCCTCTTGATAGGTTGCAGGCTCATCATCATGATCCATAAGCAACACATTACCTATTTGAGACACGAGAAATCCATATCTCTCGGGCTCAAATCTTGGTCTATCAGATCTACGCAGGACTTGTGTTTCTTGAGCAGGTTCTCTAGCTACAACAACTTGTAGTCCTTGCTCAGGTTCTAAAATCGGTTCTACTATTGCTTGTGGTTCTTGAACTTCCCCAAGTTCCACCTTTGCAGTCCTTCTAGATAAGAACTCTTTCTCCAAAAAGACGTCAGTCCTTGTGACAAACACTTTGCCCTCGGACGGCAAGTAGAAGTAATACCCTTTGGTTTCCCCTAGGATATCCACAAGATAACACTTATCCGACTTGGGTTCCATCTTGTCAGGCATTTGACGTCGCACGTATGCCTCACAGCTCCAAATCTTAATAAAAGACATGTTAGGACGCTTCCCAGTCCATATCTCATATGGTGTCTTTAGAACCGTTTTCGTTGGAGCACGATTTAATGTGAAAGCGGCAGTCTCTAAAGCAAATCCCTAAAAGAAAACGGGCAAATCTGTATGACTCATCATCGACCGTACCATGTCTAACAAAGTACGATTCCTCCTCTCAGACACACCATTATGTTGTGGTGTTCCGGGCGGAGTGAGTTGTGATACAATACCATACTCTCTCAGATGATCATGAAACTCATGACTCAGATATTCGCCACCTCGATTGGATCGGAGTGCTTTTATCCTTTTTCTCAGTTGGTTCTCTACTTCATTTTTAAACTCTTTGAACTTTTCAAAGGTTTCAAATTTGTTCTTCATAAGAAAGACGTATCCGTATCTACTGAAATCATCAGTTAAAGTTACGAAGTAGTAGTACCCACCTCTAGCCATAGAACTAATGAGTCCACATACATCACTATGTATTACACCCAAAAGATCATCAGCCCTCTCAGTATGACTAGTGAAAGGGGCTTTCATCATCTTGCCTAACAAACATGACTCGCATTTCTCAAATGATTCATAATCAAATGAGTCCAGTAGTCCATCTCTATGGAGCTTAGATATGCGTTTCTCATTTATATGACCTAAACGACAATGCCAAAGGTACGTAGGATTCGAGTCATTTGTTTTTAGTCGTTTAGTATTTTCTATGTTATAGATCAGATGGTTTAAGTTCAAAACATATAAACCATTAAACAATTGGGCAACGCCATAACTAACATCATTCTTATAAATAGAACAATTATTGTTCTTTATAATAAAAGAGAAACCAATCATGTCCAAACATGAAATAAAAATGATGTTTCTAGTTATAGCAGGAACAAAATAACAATTATCATGTTCTATTACAAGCCCAGTGGGCAAAGAAAGACGATAAATACCAACGGCAACGGCAACAACTCTTGCTCCATTTCCAACGCGCAGGTCTACCTCTTCTTTACCCAGCATTCTTCTCCTTGTCAGTTTCTGCACATTCGTACAAATGTGAGAACCACATCCGGTATCCAATACCCAAGATGAAGGAGCAAAAAAGTTTATTTCTATAACAAACATACCTGAAGTGGAAGTCACACTTCCCTTCTTCTTTTGCAGATCTTTAAGATAGAGGGGACAGTTCCTCCTCCAATGCCCTGCCTTATCACAATGGTGGCACTTCCCTTCCTTGGCCAAGCCCTTGTTCTTCAGTGCTGAAGACTTGGGATCAAGATATGACTTAGGTCCCACCTTAGTCTTCTTGAATCCCTTGGTCTTGCCCTTGCTTTTATGCACCATCAATATGGGGCTAGCAGGCTTGACCTTCTTCATATTGATCTCGGCAGTTCTCAACATGCCTAAGAGCTCGAGCAGTGTATTGTCAATTTCATTCATATTGTAATTTAAGACAAACTGCTCATAACTGTCCGACAACGATTGCAGGATCAGGTCAGTGGCCAACTCTTGGCCCAACGAAAACCCCAGTCTTTCAAGGTTCTCTATATACCCAATCATCTTGAGTACGTGAGTCCCTACTTGGTCCCGAGCTCTCATCTTACACTGACATAATGCCCTGGATATGTCAAACCTCTCTTGGCGAGCTTGCCCTTGAAACATTTTCTTTAGGTGCTCGACCATCTCGTAAAAACTCATGTTCTCATGTTGCTTCTGAAGCTCAGAGTTCATGGTCGCGAGCATGAGACATTCAACATCCAAGGAGTCATCTCCATACTTCTTATAAGCATCTTTATCTGCACGAGGTGTAGTAGAGGCTGGCTCCTCGGGGGGATCTTCTTCAAGGACATAGAGCTTACACTCTTGCCTGAGAACAACTCTCAGGTCCCTGAACTAGTCTAGGAAATTCATCCCATTGAGCTTATCCTTCTCAAGGATGACTCTTAGGGACAACGTGGAGTGTGAAGTATTTGCCATGAAAATTCTACAAAATAATGCAATATATATATATATTTTAGTGCTATATTTCATAGATTTTTATTTTAATAAGGTCTTTTATTAAATACTCCCACTATTTTATTCAAATTGATAACCCTTAATATCAATTCGGAGAGTTTATGCGAGCTACACTCTTAGTGGACAAGATCCGTATTTCACCAACACAACGAGTCCGCTTTGGCGTTCCTCTCATAATGCAGTTATTTAGGTAGGCAACACTTGCCAATTGCATCACTATGCAACTCTTGTATGGTTGGTGAATAACTCTTTATTCACATCCATCATATGGTGCATGCCAACCCAATGCCTCTAGGCACTCAACTTTTGAGGTCAGCTAGTTAAGTTAGACCCGATGTCAATAGTGGGATATCACAATTATCCGCTCGCACCCTTATCAAGATAGATTAATGCACCTTGCTTTGGCAAGCCCACACTTCATCGATCGAGGCAGGAAGAGTGTCATCCATCGGAAGGCATCCGTATACTTAATATTAGATAAGAGATTTTATTTATATAAAATTGATTAACAATTATTCAACGTGCACTTTTACAAAATTACAACATACACAACCAAATACATCCCAGAAGTGCACAAAATAAAATTATCAATACTTGATAGAAAATGGCTAAATCTGAGCATTTAGAACAATTCTAAATCTCCAGATTTACATGCATTTGACACAGGGAAAACAACTCCACTTATGCAGTAGACAAGCTCGTCTCTCAATGTCAGATTCAAAATCTAACACATTTGGTTTCACAAACCAATTAGAGGGACGGTTACTGCTAAGTGTTGAAACCAGTAACCTGGTTTCGACGTTCGCAAGGGGATGCAGCTAACCCTTACTTGACCTGAGCGAGACCGTTGACCAGTCACTAAGAACCGAAGAACCTTGCCCTTGAAGAACACCTAAGTCCACAAACGGACCCCTTAAGCTGCAGCGTGGAGGTCCCACCACATACCCGAAAGCTCACAAGGAACTTCCCCTCCCAAGCCAATGCTGAGCCTGGGCACCTTGGAGGGCACTAAGGATCACCTCACCGACCACCTTCAACGACAAGGGGAGGGGGAGGGGTAGTGCTTGCTCACGCGTGAGGGAGGGGGTAGGAACCAACCCTTCCCAAGGTGCCCATGGGGGTCTATTTATAGACTTCCCAAAAATGGACTGCGGATAGCAAAAATCCTGCTATTCGCAGTCCAACCATGACCACCACCGATCACGCGTAAGAGGGGGGGGGGGGGGGGGGGGGGGCGAGTGGGACTCGAGGTGTCCATCCCCCCCCCCCCCCCCCCTCACGGGAGGTCACACTGACCTCCCGACCTACACCGGGCGAGTGGGAGGCCCCTCCCACTCGCCCAAAGGGGGCGGCGAGTGGGAGGCCACTCCCACTCGCCCAGCGAGTGGGAGGCTCCTCCCACTCGCCCGGTGAGTGGGAGGGCTGCTCCCACTCGCCCGGCGAGTGGGAGGGCTGCTCCCACTCGCCTGGCGAGTGGGAGGGCTGCTCCCACTCGCCCGGATGAGTGAGGGAAATTCTCCCACTCCCTCCGTGACCTCTTTGCGCGGTCGTTTTGCTCGCCTCGGCCATTTTCGCTGTCTAGGCTTCGTCCGGGTCGGGTCACACCGATTCGAGAAATATGAGGGTTGTACACAATCCCCGCTCTTTGCGAGCTTGACTCAAGCTCGGAAAGAAAGTCCAACCCGCCTATTGAACGAGTTGGTGGGACCTGAGGGGGATCTGCGAAGGGACCTGCCAACGGGATACCCCTGCCGAGTCCTTCGGCTGAACCTGACTTGAGGCGGAAGGAGAACCTTTCTCCACTAGACACCCCTCCTGTGAGGCGAGCTCAACAGGAGGTGGAGAAAGCTCAACACCTTTAGGTCGAGCTAAACTCGACCGAAGGTGGAGGGAGACTCAACACCTCTAGTCGAGCTGAACTTGATATGAGGTGAGGAACGGACCTTTCTCCACTAGACACCCCTCTTGTGAGCCGAGCTCAACAGGAGGTGGAGAAAGCTCAACACCTTTAGGTCGAGCTAAACTCGACCGAATGTGGAGGGAGACTCAACACCTCTAGTCGAGCTGAACTTGACATGAGGTGAGGAACGGACCTTTCTCCACTAGACACCCCTCCTGTGAGCCGAGCTCAACAGGAGGTGGAGAAAGCTCAACACCTTTAGGTCGAGCTAAACTCGACCGAATGTGGAGGGAGACTCAACACCTCTAGTCGAGCTGAACTTGACATGAGGTGAGGAACGGACCTTTCTCCACTAGACACCCCTCCTGTGAGCCGAGCTCAACAGGAGGTGGAGAAAGCTCAACACCTTTAGGTCGAATTGATCTTAACCTTGGGTGGAGAAAAACTCAACACCTCTAGTCGAGCTGAACTCGACCTGAGGTGGAGGAACGGACCTTTCTCCACTAGACACCCCTCCGGCGAGCCGAGCTCAACAGAAGGTGGAGAAAGCTCAACACCTGAGGTCGGACTAAGCTCGACCGAAGGTGGAGGGAAACTCAACACCTCTAGTCGAGCTGAACTCGACCCGAGGTGGGGGACGAACCTTTCTCCACTAAACACCCCTCCGGCGAGCCGAGCTCAACAGAAGGTGGAGAAAGCTCAACATCTGAGGTCGGACTAAGCTCGACGGAAGGTGGAGGGAAACTCAACACCTCTAGTCGAGCTGAACTCGACCCGAGGTGGAGGCCGAACCTTTCTCCACTAAACACCCCTCCGGCGAGCCGAGCTCAACAGGAGGTGGAGAAAGATCAACACCTGAGGTCGGACTAAGCTCGACCGGAGGTGAAGGGAAACTCAACACCTCTAGTCGAGCTGAACTCGACCCGAGGTGGGGGACGAACCTTTCTCCACTAAACACCCTTCCGGCGAGCCGAGCTCAACAGGAGGTGGAGAAAGCTCAACACCTGAGGTCGGACTAAGCTCGACGGAAGGTGGAGGGAAACTCAACACCTCTAGTCGAGCTGAACTCGACCCGAGGTGGGGGACGAACCTTTCTCCACTAAACACCCCTCCGGCGAGCCGAGCTCAACAGGAGGTGGAGAAAGCTCAACACCTGAGGTCGGACTAAGCTCGACCGAAGGTGGAGGGAAACTCAATACCTCTAGTCGAGCTGAACTCGACCTGAGGTGGAAGGTGGGAAGTCCACACCTACCAGGGAGCCGAGCTCACCTGGAGGGGGAGGGAACTCCACACCTACCAGGGAGCCGAGCTCACCTGGAGGGGGAGGGAACTCCACACCTACCAGGGAGCCGAGCTCACCTGGAGGGGGAGGGAACTCCACACCTACCAGGGAGACGAGCTCACCTGGAGGGTGAGGGAACTCCACACCTACCAGGGAGCCGAGCTCACCTGAAGGGGAAGGGAACTCCACACCTACCAGGGAGCCGAGCTCACCTGGAGGGGGAGGGAACTCCACACCTACCAGGGAGCCGAGCTCACCTGGAGGGGGAGGGAACTCCACACCTACCAGGGAGCCGAGCTCACCTGGAGGGGGAGGGAACTCCACACCTACCAGGGAGCCGAGCTCACCTGGAGGGGGAGGGAACTCCACACCTACCAGGGAGACGAGCTCACCTGGAGGGGGAGGGAACTCCACACCTACCAGGGAGCCGAGCTCACCTGGAGGGGGAGGGAACTCCACACCTACCAGGGAGCCGAGCTCACCTGGAGGGGGAGGGGACTCCACACCTACCAGGGAGCCGAGCTCACCTGGAGGGGGAGGGAACTCCACACCTACCAGGGAGCCGAGCTCACCTGGAGGGGGAGGGAAATCAACACTTTCCCAAACTACCGGGGGCGGAGAACCAGTTCACGTCCCAGACGCTTACCTTCACCGAGGGGCGGAGGGATTCAACCATCTTACCAAACCGATCGTCCTTCCTGAAATCTTACCTGCCGCGAGTCAACCCGATGAACCTCCCATCTGTCGGCATGACTGAGCCTGGAGAATGGTTTATAGTCAGGGATCTTACCGATTGGAGGCGGAAGTACCCGTCCGCGTCCTAGGTGCTTACCTTCACCTGGAGGCAGAGGAACTCAACGCCTTCCCAACCTGACTGGAGATGGAAGTACCCATCCACGTCCTAGGGGCTTAGCTCACCTGGATGCAGAGGAACTCAACGCCTTCCCAATCAAATTGGAGGCGGAAGTACCCATCCACTTCCTAGGGGCCTAGCCTACCTGGAGGTAGAGGAACTCAACGCCTTCCCAGTCCATCTACCAAGTAGCGAGTCGACCCGATGAGCCTCCTATCTGCCGGCATGACTGAGCCCGGAGAATGGTCTCTAGTCGGGGATCTTACCGATCGGAGGTGGAAGTACCCGCTTGCGTCCTAGGTGCTTACCTTCACCTGGAGGCAGAGGAACTCAACGCCTTCCCAGTACGGCTGGAGGTGGAAGTACCCATCCACGTCCTAGGGGCTTAGCTCACCTGGATGCAGAGGAACTCAACGCCTTCCCAATCCAATTGGAGGCGGAAGTACCCATCCACGTCCTAGGGGCCTAGCCTAACTGGAGGTAGAGGAACTCAACGCCTTCCCAGTCCAGCTACCAAGTAGCGAGTCGACCCGATGAGCCTCCCATCTGCCGGCATGACTGAGCCCGGAGAATGGTCTCTAGTCGGGGATACTACCAAATGGGAGCGGAGTACCCATCCACGCCCTAGGTGCTTACCTTCACCTGGAGGCAGAGGAACTCAACACTTACCCCAAGCCACTTAGTCAAGGCGATACCTGAAACCTCTTCATTCATCGTCGAGGAGCTACCTGCTTATTACAACGTGCCCCTCTGGGCCTACTTGGTCACATGCACCTTGACCATCTCTTTCATCATCTCCTCCACTTTCTCTGTCTTCTCATTCCTTTCCTTTCTCCTGGTCCTTCCTGCTTCCCTGGTCAACCTGCGGGTGGGAGACTTGCCTCTGGAACCGATCTGCGTAGCTTCCTTGCGTCTCCACGTGCTTTTGTTGAATCAGGAACAGGGACTACGCCCCCTTCCTGGTGAGACGGAGGCATCCTCTCTGCCCCCTCACTCGGGGCAGCTGGCCCCAGGAGAGCTGTTGAAGAGCGCTTGCGCTTGGAGGCCCAAGCCCTCCTCCGAGGCTGGCCAGGTGTTGGCAATACCGAGCACTTGCCCTGAGGGGGGAGTGCGACCCGTAAGAATTCCTGGATTGCCTTCCTGAACTCCTCGAAGTCACCTTTCTTCACGCACTCGCCGGCAGGGGTGAGTCCCCCAGCTCATCGCTTCCAGCCATGAGACTTGCCCAAAGCTTTCCGAATTAGCTGCTTCCACGCTCACCGCACCATAATGTTGAAACCAGTAACCCGGTTTCGACGTTCGCAAGGGGGATGCAGCTAACCCTTACTTGACCTGAGCGAGACCGTTGACCAGTCACTAAGAACCGAAGAACCTTGCCCTTGAAGAACACCTAAGTCCACAAACGGACCCCTTAAGCTGCAGCGTGGAGGTCCCACCACATACCCGGAAGCTCACAAGGAACTTCCCCTCCCAAGCCAATGTTGAGCCTGGGCACCTTGGAGGGCACTAAGGATCACCTCACCGACCACCTTCAACGACAAGGGGAGGGGGAGCGGTAGTGCTTGCTCACGCGTGAGGGAGGGGTAGGAACCAACCCTTCCCAATGTGCCCATGGGGGTCTATTTATAGACTTCCCAAAAATGGACTGCGGATAGCAAAAATCCTGCTATTCGCAGTCCAACCATGACCACCACCGATCACGCGTAAGGGGGGGGGGGACTCGAGGTGTCCACCCCCCCCCTCACGGGAGGTCACACTGACCTCCCGACCTACACCGGGCGAGTGGGAGGCCCCTCCCACTCGCCCAAAGGGGGCGGCGAGTGGGAGGGCTGCTCCCACTCGCCCGGCGAGTGGGCGGCCCCTCCCACTCGCCCGGCGAGTGGGAGGGCTGCTCCCACTCGCCCGGCGAGTGGGCGGCCCCTCCCACTCGCTCGGCGAGTGGGAGGCCACTCCAACTCGCCCGGCGAGTGGGAGGCTCCTCCCACTCGCCCGGCGAGTGGGAGGGCTGCTCCCACTCGCCCGGCGAGTGGGAGGGCTGCTCCCACTCGCCCGGATGAGTGAGGGAAATTCTCCCAATCCCTCCGTGACCTCTTTGCGCGGTCGTTTTGCTCGCCTCGGCCATTTTCGCTGTCTAGGCTTCGTCCGGGTCGGGTCACACCGATTCGAGAAATATGAGGGTTGTACACTAAGGAGACACAATTTATGAAACAATAAAATCGCAACGCAATCACATGCATTCCTGAGAGTTTTTCCAATCTAGAACATTTCTTCGAAATCCAAGCACCCAGGAAGAAATCCAGACATTTAGAACAATTCTACATTTCTGATTTACATGCATTAGATTGCAAACTTAGCTCTGATACCACTGTTGGGTTTTCTATATACCATTTCACAAATGATAATGCAGCATATCATATATGCGCAGCGGAATAAAATAACTAGAACAACCCTAAACAGTTAACAGGAACTTGCGATTTCATAAATTCAAGAATTTAAACAACATCCACAGCACAGTGCAGAAATTATACCTGAAGGGGGTTAAGACTATACTCAACCGAGATGCTCCAATGGCAGATCCAGAGAACAAAACTTGAGTTCCAAGCGCTGAAATAGATCTGCGCCTCTACGGGAAATCCACACGAGTGCTGGAGAACCCTAGCCTCTTATCACACAAGATCTAGGTCGGAGAAGAACTGCTCTCTACGTCTCCCACGGATTGCTAGGTCCGATGACAGGGAGAGGCGGCGGCGGTGGGAGGATCGACCGGTCGGAACACTTCCATCGGAGCCTTGCGGAACTCTTCCGCCGCTCTCTCTCGCAAAATAGATCGCCAAAATTAGATCGGGTACTTAGGTTAAAGAATCGTATTCTTTTATACCTCCAGCAATCAAAGAGAAGCGTCGATCGAAGATAAATAGGTCGAACACTGCGTTCGACGAACTGGCTAGCGTTCGACGAACGAGCTACGCTAGCCGTTCGACGAGCTGTTCGACGAACGCGCTACGCTAGCCGTTCGACGAACCGTTAGACGAACGCCGTTCGACGAACACCGTTCGACGAACGCCGTTCGACAAACGAGCTACTTTAGCCGTTCGATGAACGTCGATCGACGAACGCGCTACATTAGCCATTCGATGAACGCCGTTCGACGAACACGCTACCCTGGCCGTTGAGAAGACATACATATCGTCGAGAATATATATATATATATATATATATATATATATATATATATATCGTTGAGAAGACACGTACATATATATCGTCGAGAAGACATATATATCGTCGAGATGATATACATATGTCGTCGAGAAGACCAAAATATCGTCGTGACAATCAAGACGATATAATCCAACACTTAGCTGATTACTTGTCAACAAGATTCTTTCTCCAATTTCTCCAAACACTCTTTTGTGCGACCTCATAGACTCATATCGCATTGACAGTGAGACTAGATATTTGACCACTTCCAGATCACCATGGAAACACCAACAGATGAACGCCTTTGAAGGATCTTCAAGGCGCTCGAAGATTTTCGAAGAAGGCGAAAAAGATCTTCAATAAAGTCCTCGAAGATTTCACTTGCACGTACAAGGAAAGGAGGGAGGAGAGAAAGATGGAAATGAAGGAAAGCCCTGGGGTACTATTTATAGGCACTGTGGGTGGTTATAGTGGTTACACGGTTATCCGCAAGCAATAACCACCTTTTTTACTATTTGAAAGCCGATATAATGTAAATTAATAAACATTTTATTTAAGTATTTTTTATATACGCAAACCAATATATTTTAGGATATCCGCACCCACCCATAATGGGTGGTTACACCGGTAGTTATGCGGGTAGTTACTCGCACATTAGACGGTAGAGATCGCGCGGGGACGATCAGACATCGGGGAAAAGTACGGCCGGTGGCGGCGGGCGGTGACGAGCCCCTGACTGCGGAATAAACAAAGTCATGCCACTTGACTCGTGCACACAACCGCTGCCCTCTCAGCTGCGCGCGGAATCGCTGTCAGTGGTCGCTAGCAGGGTGCAGTCGCACAGGGCGTGCGCGGGAACGCACACACCTAGCACGCGCGGCAATTCGTGCGCACGGCACGTGCGCCTCACGCACAGGGCGTACGTGCCCTGCGCGTGTAGGACGCGTGCGGCAACCTTGCACGCAAGGGACGTGGGCGGACTTGCGAGGCGGGCGCGCGCGGTCTTGCGTTCGTGCGACAGTGAGAGGTGGCGTGGCCGTGCACATGCGCGTATGCGGTCCGACGATGTTTATGGTCATGGACTAGTGGGGTTGACCTTTGTCAACCCCACTTTCTCCATCAAAGGAGGTGAGTGGTTTTGCTATCCGCTGCTCGAATTTCCATGATATTAGGGGGACCTATCAATGATGGTCCGTTCGTTTGGATGACATTGATATTCAAGAAATGACAATTAAAATACGAAAAGCAAAACTGTTGTTCTAATGAACGGTTTTAGGGAGGAATTAGCGAACTCACTCGGACGCGCGTTTTCGCCTGAGCACGCATTTTCACATCCGTGCTCGTTTTTGCCGGGCACATTTTGGCTTGGGCGCGCAATTGCGCCCATGTTCAAATTTTTTGAGATGGGCGCATTTGCGCCCATGTTCAAAGTTTTTGCTATGGACGTATTTTCGCTCGGACGCGCATTTTTCTCCCAGGAGCGCAACGTGTTTTTGCTCGGGTTCAAAATTTTCTCCCCAGCGCATATTTCACTTGGGCGCCCATTTTTCGCTCTAGCGACCATTTTTCCCTGCGGCGCCCATTTTTCGCACGGGGCGCCCATTTTCAGCCCGACCGTGCACTTTTTGACCGGGAACACATTTTTCGCCCGGGAACGCATATTTTTCCTGAGCGTTAATATTTCGCCCGGGCGCGCATTTTTTTTCGCCCAGGCGAGTATTTTTTCGCCCCGGAACGCATTTTTTATACTCGGGCTAGCATGTTTTCGCTCGGGTGCGCATTTTTTATACTCGGGCCAGCATTTTTCGCTCGGGCGCATGTTTCGTCCCGGCGCGCATTTTTGAACGGGCTTCTATTTTTTGATCGGGCTCCCATTTTTCGCCCGAGCGCGCATTTTTCGCCCGGACACATTTTTTTCCCAGACGCTCATTTTTCCGTCTGAGCGCGTATTTTTCGAACGGAGCCTAAATGAATAATTATAGCTCGTTTCGTGAATGGCTAGATTATGATCATCTGTGTTCATCAATCACTTTAGGCTTAGTCCTGACAAATGTATAGAAGGTTCTAGAAAGTTGGAAAGGCTTTAGGGGCTTCGAAGGGGGAAGAGCCTTTTAGAAGTACATAAAATATTTTAAAATGATGTATATATTTCACGAGTCTTGTAAATGAAAATTTTTTTTGGTGTGTTCAACGCACTTTAGTTTACCGTGCGTGACCCCCGATCCCGCCGTATATTTTCGTCAGCATGAATTTTTGGCATGATTGATCTAAAAAAAAATGACTTTTTAATACGACTGTATTACACAAATATGATCATATATTTTCAGAAATAATCTACACTGTTGAAATCACAGATCATACGATGAGATTTGCTCCCGATGATCTATTATAATTGATAGGGGCTCATGTCATAGGCTCTAATTTATAAGAAATAAGGGTGGCAATTATTTCCAAAGACAGCAGTCGTTTCCAAAAGCGGCGTTTATTTCCAAAATCACTCTCCCACCAATTCGGCGGGAAAAATAGACGCTCGAAACCGCGACAAGCACGACGGCGGCGCCCGCTCCCCTCGCGGGAGCGATCCCCGCAACTGCGCCCCGCAAGGGGCACAACCGAGCCGCGTCCCACAAGGGGCGCGCCCGAGCCGCGCGCCCCGAAGCACGGCCAGGCCGCCCCCCCTTGGGGGGCGGTCGGGCCGCACCCCATGCATGGTGCGGTCGCCTCCCCCTCTTTCCTTTTAGGCAGGGGGGCTTGCGAGGAGCCCTTCCAGGCATGCTCTTCGTCTGGAGCATCGGGTCCCAATTTCTCCTTAGGGCGCAACTTCCCGCTCCGCCGTCCGCCTAGGGCGCCTCCGTGATCCACTACACGTTCAGAACACTTTAGCTCTCGAGCGCGCTCAGAACGTTTCCGAACACGTTCGGGAGCGTTCTCACTTTTTGTCTTTCCAGCTTCTCACTTTTTGTCTTTCCCGCTTCTCACTTTTTATCATTCCAGCTTCTCAGATTTCAGGAACAACCTGTCGCCTTTTTCGCCTCCAACGGAACTGCCCGAATTGCCCAAACCGCTCGAAGGGCAAGATGGTCATTTGCGAAAAATGGCGATCCGTGTGCCCCGAACCAGAAAATATGATTCGTCCGCCGAGCATTTATGGAAACTGCAAACGGCGAAATTACCGGACTGCCCTTGGCCAAAGCTATAAAAGGAGCCTCAAGGCTTCATTTGAGAGGACCTTGCTTTCGAGACCCGGGAGAGCTCCTTGCAGACTTTTGCGGAATTCTCCTTCAGCGCTTGAAGATCTCCTGCGGGACTTGAGGTTTTCCTTCATCCCGAAAGGCGACGCAGCTTCTCACTTTTGTTCTCCGGGGCTTCTCACTTTCGTTCCCCGGAGTCTTCTCACTTTTGTTCTCCAAGATTCTCAGAAGGGAAAAAGACTTCGTTTTCTGAAAGGTGGCATGTCACCTCCAGAACCATCTCTCTCTCTCTCTCTCTTATTATAACGAGCGGCAACCTGTCGCGCTCGAGTTCTAACTACCAAATTGTAACCCCCAGAAGATAGTGAAGTTTGGTCGGCACAGCTCCGGCCGCGTGGTTTTTTACCCTTTCCGGGTTTTCCACGCTAAAAAGTCTCAGTGTACTCAGCGAATCTCGAATTGACTGTTTGCGCGCTTAGTTCGCTCACGAGCTAAGGTGGTTCAATTGGACCGGTCTACCAAGAGCCCTAAGCGTTCCGCAACAATAATCAACATGCGTTACACATATCTAAATATTTCTCGTTGTAAATAGAGTCAAGGCCGTAGCATATAGAGAAGGTCTCGTCATAATTTATTGGACATTCTAGATTCATTCATTGTTCAATGAAAAAGCCTTGTTTCCCTGTCTCCCTCTCTGAGTTATGGTGTTTACTCTATGATAGAAACACGACTTAAGAGCGAATGGTTGTAAAGCCGCACACGTGAGAACATGAGGAATAAACAAAGTCATGCCACTTGACTCGTGCACACAACTTTTCTGAAGTAAAAAAAAATATAAATTCAAAATAATTTCTTATAAAATTAAATATTCATATTGTTTGATTGCTACATAAAAAATTTCTTTTTTGTAAAGAATAGCAGAGGCTTCATGTCTTTCTTATAATTAAACTCTATAAATGTCAAATTAATGTAGTTTGTTCATTTTATTTCTCATTCTTTAATGTTAATATGTGTCCTGATAATAAGTACAATAGAAAATGATAAAATTTATAATAATTTTCCTTGATAATAAATATTTTTTCAACTATTTTATTTTTCATCCTTTAATATTTTTTTTCCAAACTGTTTTTTTTGCTAATAATAAATATTACATTTTTTTTCCTTCTAAAAGACAAAGCAACATCAATCAATCAATATGTTGTACAGCTGGCTTTGTGAAAGGGCTATTGAAGAAGGAAGAGACAATCATAATAAATTTTCATTAATGCATGTTGATGAGCTGCCAAAACTATAAAAACATATGCATATACATATTTACCATAAAGAAATATCAAACTCATGAATTTTAAAGTCGTTGAAATAATTACGGCCGTCGAATTTAACATGATATTTCATCAGCCTTCGGATCAAACAACTCCCTCTCTCTCCACTTTTTCATAGGTCGAATTTGACCTAAAACTATAAAGGTGTGGAGTACCATACAACATAAAATTACGATTTTACCCCTAAATTTATTGAAAAAGGAGTCATGCCATATTTTTTTAATCTCACAAAAATTGTCTATGGTGAGATTTGAACTCGGGTTTCCACAATGTTAACCAAAGATGACAACCATCACACCATATGATTTTTGTTGAATAAAATTGAATTAAGTTTTATATAGAACGCATATAAATATAGATCACCCCCGCTGAAAGACGCCGCCCCTGCCGAATGTCGCCCCCGCCGAATGTCCCCCCGCCGAATGTCGCTCCCGATGAATGTTATCGTCCCCGCCGAATATCGCCGCCCCCGCAGAATGTCGCCGCCCGCACGGGGGCCCCCGTGCCCTATCACTCGTGCGTTTGTGTGTGTGTGTGCACTCAACTTTCTTCCTTTATGAGAATTGGTCATGGTGGGACCCATGTGATATGAATTAATTAATGTGTTTGGCTTAGCATAGTATGTGATATGAATTAATTAATGTGTTTAGCTTAGCATACTATGTGATACAAATTACTTCAATTAATCTTGATTCCACTACTTTCTCCTCTTTTTATAACATTTCTATAGTGGGTATAACTTAACCTTTGATTAGTTTATGTTGGGTTAAGTTTACTAGTTGTTTTATAGTTGGATTTGATTTCGATCAAAATTCGAGATTGCTAATATCTGACCATAGTTGAGCAAAAATCTTATTTTAAGTCTGTTTATTGTGATATTGGCACAAGTGAGAGTCATTAACTTTAATTCAAGTTGGTATTCAGTTGAGATAATTAAGACTGGTTTTATCTGATTTTGGCTCGAACTAAACTTTAACTTTAAATGTTAATTTTGATCTAATCATACATATACAATTGGGGAGTATTATCTAATAATTTGATATTTAAATGGGATTATTTACTTAAATTTAAATGTTGTTTTTATTAATAATTTGGTTTTCGATATATACCACAATAAAACATATAGAGGATTATTAATTCATAAGTTTTATCATCCTCATCATCCCAACTTATGTCTAATCGGTTTTAAAAATCCTAATTTTTTTTAGATCTTAAACATAAATAGTGAATAATAATGAATAAATAAACAAATTGTGAATAATAATGAATACATAAACATAAAATGTTCTACTCTTCTTCCATAATAATGAATAAATTCATTTATTGATCATCTTAATTGATTCATTTTCTAACATTTATTATACATGTAAAAATCATGTAAGTTAACATTCACAATCCTAATCTTTCCGTCACGAAATGAAATTTATTCTCAAAAATAAATATATTAATATTTATGTGCACCCATAGATTTATAGACACTCTCGGGGTGCGTTTAGAGGAGGCTTCACTAAGGAGAGGTGGAGTTAGTGAGGTCAAAGTCCAACCCATGATCATAGGGGTGGAGGAATCCGCCGGTGCACGATTCACACTTCGCCAGCGCCAGGCGCAGTCAAGACCGCACTGAAAAGTGCATAGTGTAACCTCTGAGTATTCTCTAGAGGGGGGGGGGGGGGGGGGTGAATATAAATTTAAAACTTGTACCATAAATATGCATACACAATAAAACTTCTAACAACTATGCAATCATAAAAAAACCAACACAGAATAAATTTGAACACAGAGTGCAGAAATAATAAATGGGGACAACACAGAAAATCACAGCACAAGACAAAAGCTATAGTGGTTCCCCAAACTATGGGTACATCCACTCATCTACCACCTTGGTAGAAATACACTAAATAGTGTCTGAGTCTTTGATAAGGAGACTCTTAGAACCACTGAGTCTTTTGCTAAGGAGGCTCTTATAACCAACTACTGAGTTTTTGATAAGGAGACTCTCAGAACCAATATAGATCTTTTGATAAGGAGATCTTGAATCACTGAATCCTTTGAAGAAGGATTCTAAAAACTCTTTACACAAGTTGCAGAATGTGACATGGAGAAAAGAAGAAGAAGTTGTAGATTCTTCTGTTGGTGTTCTTCGGGATCTATTTTGAATAAGCCCTTACTAAAGGTAAAGAAGAATGCAAGGGTTGTAAGCTTGTGATCTTGAGTATCTCTCTGTACTCTTGATGACTTCCTATTGTAGATGATGAAGAAGAAGAAACAGAGCCTTTGTATATTCCTATAAAGAGATATATTCTCCTTGTTCTTTTTGAGAGAAAGAGAGAGCTTCATGAAGAAGAAGACTGAATGATGCAGTTGTTTTTGTTCTCTTCTTTATTCTGTATACTTATTCTTTGTCGAATAGTGTTTGAAATTGTTTCCTCTTCCGTTCTGTCCTCAGAAGGAATATCCATTGGACAATGAGTATTTCTTTCTATTTTTGTTCCACGACCCGTCAACCTAATTTGAATAACTTCCAAGAATGTCTTTGTTGTCTCTCTGGAGTACTCTATTCCATTCTTGACAATAAACGAGCAATTAGAAAATAGATTTTAGCCTTAGAAACCTTCTGGAAAAACTTTAGAAAATAAAGCAGAAAAATATTATATTTCTAACTATATTCGACGTAGTGTCGAATTTATCTCCCTTCTGCTAATCAAAGCGCCTCTGAGTTCTTATAGAAGAAGCTTCGAAATCATTCTTATCTCTGACTGAACTCAAATGTCGACGTTGCGTCGAATACTTTGTTGGATCTTACGGCGCCCTTAGAGGGGGGGGGGGGGTGAATAAGGGAATAAAAATTCTTTTTATAATTTTATGAAAGTTACTAAATTATTTTATAATATGCGAAGGTAAAATAACAATTTAGCTAAATGAATAGAAAATTATGATTTGCAATTTTAGAAACAGGTACTAAATTGTTTTATGATGAAAGAGATTAAAATAAACAATTTAGATTTAGAATTGAAAACTTAGAACACAATATAATAGAGATTACGCCAAATGATAGAAATCAAAGTAAACACAAAAGAGACATGATTATATTATATGAAAAAGTGTTTACATAAATTTGATTTCTATATCGCTAGAAATCGGAGGCGTACAAATGTAAATTTCTTTTCCTTTTCTATACCGACTTGTATCCCCATAAACCGGTTGACTTTAGTCTATACTTCCCCGGATAATGCCTCAAGCCGTTCTAGCCAATCCTTCCCCGGATATGGCCTCGAGCCCCCCCTAGATCTAATCACCTAGAACTAGTCGCCAACACAAGACGAATTTCCCCCTAAGTCCTACCCAGACCTAGTCGCCAACACAAGGCGAATTAACTAAACGGTTACAAAGAAAGTGTGGAATGGAAATAATGAAAAACAATAATAAAACTCCCTATATGAGATCTCTGGAGTTGAGGATGAAGGATCGCTGTAGTATAAGCAAGGTCGAAGCGATCATCCTTCGGATGTAGCGTGACGTAGTCCTCCTCCAGAATTCTCCTTAAGCTTTTTGTGGGAGATCCATCTTCGGCAGCATAACAACACTGGAATTGTGGCACAAGCAACCTCTCTGGGATGGATTACAAAATGATCGAAGTTGGCTTCAATTTATAGACCTTGGAGCTAGCGCCTGCGGTAGTACTTAGCGCCTGCGGTATCGTTCGTGTGGAGCGGTTGCGAAACCGTCGGTGGCGTGGCGCTGTGCACGAACTTGAGATAGCGCTGGCGGTAGCGATAGCGCTGGCGGTAGCGGAGATAGCGCCAGGCGGTAGCGCTAAGGAAACCGCTGAGACGAAACCAACTGAGCTAGCGCCTGGCATTAGCGATAGCGCTGGCCTTAGTGCTGGCGTTAGCGATTGCGCTGGCGGTAGCGCTGCTCCTTTCAAAAGATTGTTCCAAGCTGCTTTATACCCTTGGAGTATTGCACCTATAGTTCCTGCACACTATAAACACACTACAAGCAATATCAAATACAATATGGGATTTGTTATTCTCAAACAAAGGGATGTGACACACATGTCCAACAATCTCCCCCTTTTGATAATAACAAATCTTTTAAGCAAGAAATCAACAATAGTGTTTATAGATAAGATAAACAAGATAAAAGTGCAACTATAGTAAATGATATGCATGATAATGTGCATACTCCCCCTAACTTAATGCTCCTTCTACATAAATGCAATTTATGTGTTACTCCCCATAAATGATAGATTTCATGAATTAGTCTCCCCTTATTTATCTATATTTCTCATATATAGATTTCTTCAATTAATCTCCCCCTTTTGGTATTATCAAAAGAAGGTGGGGTGAGGGTAGTAAGGAGGCATTTATATATCATGATCGAGCTTTTCGAAATATAAATAATGATAAAGAGTTTAAGCATAGCATATATAAGAGATTTCAAATATAAAGATAAGAGTTGTAAGCAAGCGGAAGATTATAATAAACATCTTTTTGTAAGCATGAAAAGCACAAGTAGAAATATGAGTTTTAGTTCAAAATTGAAAGATGTTTTAACCTTTTTGAAATCTCAAAGTTTTCATAAAAATACCAAGCATGAAATGAACATATCAAAGAGAGATTATACTACAATGTTACTTAATTCTAAGTTCAAGAAATACCAAAACAGTGTAGAGATCATGCTAGGTTTATCTAGTGCATTTTTATATAAAGAGTAGTATAAATACAGCATTAGAATCCAATACTCATGAGAAGAAGTGTTATGAAAGATAATGATGTGCACATAAGTGTATTTTGGGCAATGTTAACAATGGATTTAAATCATCAAAATACAAGACATATGTAAAGTAAAGTGCACAATAAAACACAAGTAAATTACTTTCACACACTTTTAATGCACATAATTTTTTTTAACAAAGTGGTGTAATAACTAAGGTTTGCACAAGACACTTTACTATTCTTTCCAAGGTGCTCAACCTCACAATGCTTATGAAGACTTATCAGGAGGTTCAAGTAGTGCTTGGTGGAGTTATATTTGTCTACATATATAATTTTTTGTTCACATTTGTGAGACAACATTCTCCGAATACACTTGTTTTGCAAACCCAATTTTTAACTTAACCACTTTTCTAAATTTTATAAGTGCAATTCAAATGTAGTGTAGGCAATAAACTTATGCAAGTTTTAATTCATTGCACAAATACAATACTAAAGCAAGCATTTTTAGATTTACACACATGTTGATTACCAAAATAAGTGAGTGAAATGTATCATTATCAATCATAAAACATTTACTCATACTTAGAGGCATGCTAAGCTTGGTTCTACACATTTTTCAATACAATTGATGCACTTTAAATAGATATATCAAAGTATGATAAACAAACACAATGTTCATAGTAATTTGAAGGAATAAGTTTTAACATTGTAAATAATTCAAAATAATAGAATTCATACATGCTTGATATTAGCAATAAAGATCGTACAGTTTTTTTTGTTTTATCATTTTTAAATCAATTAAAAAATAGAAAATCACAAAAACATATTTTTGTCATTTTTAAATTTTGAATTTTTGTAGTTGATTTTTCATAATATGAATAAAACAAAAATATAAAATTTTTTTTTTGTATTTTTGAATTTTTGTAGTTGATTTTTCATAATATGAATAAAACAGAAAACCATAAAACATATTTTTGTATTTTTGAATTTTGAACTTTTATAGTTGATTTTTCATAATTCAAATAAAAACAAAAATAAAATAGACAGAAACACAAAAATAAATTTGCACAAATAAACTAACATATTTTTGTTGATTTTTAGAAATTTTAAAAAACAGAAAAATAACACACCTACG
The DNA here is from genome assembly GCA_033032865.1 of Dactylorhiza incarnata. NCBI lineage: Eukaryota > Viridiplantae > Streptophyta > Magnoliopsida > Asparagales > Orchidaceae > Dactylorhiza > Dactylorhiza incarnata. The sequence goes on from JAWHQI010000002.1 coordinate 1,091,549, forward strand.
CTAGCGCCGGCGCTATCGCTAGCGCTGGAAACAGTACGTGATTTTTTGAGAATTTTAAATTTTTATTTTTTATATTTATTAAGTGTCCTTAGAGTAGTCTTATGTAGAAATTTTGTAATTTTTGGAGATGTTTTGATTGCTCAAATTTGCATAAAACTTTAGCTTTTTCAAATACATGTGTTTTACAAAAAACTTTTAAGCACAGAATAAATAAATTATGCAAAACACAAGAGGACATAATTTGAACAACCCAAAATATGCATGATTTAAGTGATAAGTAAATAAAATGATCATGCAAAGAGTAATATAAGTATGTCCTAAGATTAAAGACTACCCCGACTAAATGTCTACACCCTAGCCCCGTACTAAGTGACGGATGGGCATGAGGAGCTGCACACATGCCGTAGGTTGGGGTGTTACTCCCATATGCACACACTAGAGAATGCTCAACCTAGCACTCTTTCCCCCCAGTGCCTCGCAAGGCCCCACTGGAACCCTCCCCGGTTAAGGATAAGACATGACTTAGAGGTTAGGTCTCTAATGCATACAACCCTACGCCCCCGCTATTGTGAAATATGAAGTCATAGGTGAAATAATCTTTTGGACAACCTATGCTTTTAAATCTATGGGTTGATTTACAAACTATGAGTTTTGTTTAATGTGATGAGTTATATAAATCCGCATAGTTTTTCTACTTTTTATGAGATGACGAAATGAGATAACTAGCACAATTACTAATATTCAATAAGTGACAATGCTAGTATGATGAGTTTTGGGTTAATGTCATGTCATAAGATTTATATTGAAATTGCATGTATTCCAAAATAGAATTTCAAATTATAAATCTAGAATAGAGTGATGATTAAGTTTGATGCATATCTTCATTGCAAAGTTGATTCTAGGGTCTACAAATATGAGAGATACAGGCAATCAATAGTAAAGCATATCAATACTTCAAATAATGTAAAGAAAACATTATTTAAATTTTTATCATAAGATTCATAATTCTTATTATTGATTTGAGATATTTCTTGATAGAACATGAATTATGATTTATGATTACCACTTATTCTTTCATTAAATCTTTCACTATTGGGAGGAATGGACCCCAGCTTAGGAGGGTCCAAACTAATGTTTAAAATTTTATGTTCAGATGTATCACATCTCCAGGCTGGTGTGGTACTTGGACAGTGGATGCTCCATGCACATGACAGGGTACAAAAACCTATTAATCAATTGTGAGGATAGACTTGGACCACCAGTGATATTTGGAGACTCTAGCTGTGGCCAAACCAGGGGCTTTGGAGATTTCAAGGAAGGGAAAGTTACCTTCAAGAATGTGGCAGTGGTCAAAGGACTGAAGCACAATCTGATATGTATAAGTCAGATATGTGACAGTGGTAAGTATGAGGTAAAATTCACCACACTATTTTGCCATATTATTGATATCAAGACTGGTGCCATAGTACTTAATGGAATTAGAAAAGGGAAGGTATATATAGTAGATTTTAGCTCCTCACCCACAGAAGTTTGTTTGTTCAACAATATTATTAACAAAAGTGAATTATGGCATAGGAGACTGGGTCATCTAAACTACAAAACCATTAGTAAACTATCAAAGAATAACCTAGTAAGAGGCCTACCAAAGGGTAGATTCTCTAAGGACTCCCCATGTAGACCTTGCCAACTAGGAAAACAGACCAAGTCATTCTTCAAACCATGATGGGGCAAAACTATGCTTGCAAACGATAACGACAAGTGTACCGTATCGAATGTAGTATAGGTTATTAAAACAAGGTCGTATTAGACTCGGGGCGGTTGAATACTCTTACTTCGGAAAATCTCTATTATTTTATCGAACAAAATCGTGGTTGGTTGGTTGCGAAAAGGAGAAATAGCTTATTAAATTAATGAATTAAAGGATAGTACTCAACCTTGAATCACCTTGGAAAAAGTAAATAAATAAAGAAATAAAACTTCTAATCCTCTTTAAAAGAAATGCTTGACCGTGGAGGTTCCCGATTTATGAACGTATCTCTCTCGTGAATACGCCTAACTGAGTTTAGGTTGATCAATCGAACTTTCGTTCTAGAATCGAAACCCCTAAAGCTCGCCTTATCGAAGTGAACCCCTCTATTGGATATAACTCCAATCCGGGAGATTTATGTCGTCCTCTCTCGAGGAATGCATTCAAATCTCTTTATCCTTGAAATGATCGATTCGAACTCAAAACCTCTCGATTATTAGACTGCGAAAACAATAATGAGATTATATATCGATAATATAATCTCAATTCAATATAAATTCAAGGATAAATCTTAAGCGATCTAAACAAGAGAAAAAGAAGTTCTAAACTGAATTATGAATTATATTTTCCTTGGATCATCTCGGCCGAGTACTAATGAAATTTAGTTACTCAAGGAGATGGAGGAATTGATGAAATACAAGAAGTGCATGATGAAGATTGAGAGTAGAACAAGAGTAAAAGTGCTATTTTATTAATTGAAAGGGAAATTACAACTAGGAAACAAGAAATTACAAACCTGAAATGAAAGTGCAAGCTAAGAAAGAAGATTACAAACTTTAGAATGATAAAAACAATGCAAGAAAATAAACTTAGAACTCCCAAAATTCGTCCCCAAACATCTGGAAAAGCTCCCTTTAAATAGCTGAATTTTTGGTGTTACACGCCCTTGGTCACACCCGTGACCAAGGGCGTGTAAGGGGCGTGATTTGCTGTGAGCGGAGAAGGTGCCGTCTGGCTTCAATGCAGGCGTTACGGACATGTCACGCCCTAGGTCACGCCCGTGACCTAGGGCGTGTAATCTCAATTAAGTGCTGCTGGCGGGAAGCTTCGGCGGGAAATTGGCGCGGGAGAAGTCACGCCCGTGTGCTGGATGTCACGCCCGTGACCGAGGGCGTGTAATTTTAATTGACATGGCGGCGTGCTCCGGATGCTTGTGGCGGGTCGTGGCCGTGACATTGGGTCACGCCCTTGGTCACGCCCGTGGCCTGGGGCGTGTACTTGGCGAAAACTTCACGGAACGTCCCTGGAGTGGCAGAAGCAGGTCTGGAGTATTTCGTAGGTTACACGCCCATGGTCACGCCCGTGACCTGGGGCGTGTAATTTTAACTTTTTGCTCGAAACAGCCCAGAAAACCTGAAAACACAAAATAAACTTAAGTTAGCTTATGAAATAACAATGGAAGGATTTATATGATAAAATTCCTAAAAATAACATAATTTTATATGAAAAACATAATAAACCTAAACTAAAAGATGAGTAAATGAATTACTCATCAAATACCCCCATACTTGCTCATTGCTCGTCCCGAGCAATCCATTTTTCACAAGGGTAAGAAAAATTAATGCAAGATAGAATTATGAAGACTAGAGAGTAAAATGCGAAGTATTATGCTGGCATGTGTAGATATTTTAGTAAAAAGATGTTCTTGGCATAAATGCTAATTTATGAAATACTTAAAAAATGCGTTATAATTATTTATCATTACTTTAAAAATGAGTCGACGGTCAATCAAAAAGTTATGTGAAGGGAGAAAATAGCGTGATTGCTGAGATTTAAATTACTAGATGTAGACGTTCGGGGTGGCCTCCAAAGAAATCCATCAATGTCGATGGCCATAGGCTTACCCGTTTGCACTTTCTCCACTACACTTCGAACTAAATCGACTCTATGGATCTTTAGGACTTAAATATGGTACATTTTAAGGCTTGTGTTTAAGGGCAAGGTAACAATGATAAACATGAAGGCGCATTCCACTTAAACAAGATTTTTGAGCTAAAAAAAAATGATTGCCACCACAAAATAATGAAGCTTTACCCCCATACTCGCATTTTTTCAAAGGGGAAACACTCTCATACTCTTTTATTTAAATCAAGAATCTTCATAATTGGGATCATTCCAAGTATGCATGTACATACCTAGGCCGCATATCATTATGAGATTATTGCTTTTTGAAATTTAAACATTTTTTTGAATTGATACCCATATTTTTTTTCATAGAATCGTACCCGAATAATTTTTTTTTCAATTTAGCTCAAAATTTCAAAGTGTTCATTTGGGTTTTGGGTTTTTTAGCTTTGGTGCCGAAATGATGAGGGTGGATCAAATAAAGGTGTAAGGCTCAAATTTGTGTGAACAATGGTGGTAAATCTAGGTTGGGTGCAAAGGCTCAAACTATCCAAAGAAAGACCTAAATCATTTCCGTAAAGTTAATTTGTCTAAAGCGCACATGTTTCGAAAATAGCTTGGGGCAAGTTCTAGACATCGAGAAATGACACTCTTTTGTTCAATTCGAGTAATAGCTTTCTAACAATCTTCTATACACTCACCTAAACTACTTTTGGATAAGACCGGATTCGAATTTAAAAGTAAAATAAATTATTACTATGCAAATTAATAAAACATAATTTTAGATCTATGCCAAGAATTTAATTTTACACCAAAACTACTCAAAGACAATGCATACGACTAGGAGCACTACATGAGTCAACAATTTTACTCAAAAGTATCAAAAACTATTCTAGCACAAAATTATTTTTAGTCCATATGAAAAACAGTATACTTATAACATACAATTTAGCCAGTGGGAGTTTTGATGAATAAAAAGAACATTTTCTAATAGATTTTTTTTTTGTTCTTGGACTTCCCAAGATCTGCCCGGTGAAGGGTTTGCAAGGTACTAGAGGCTATGATGGGAATTCAAGCCCAAAGCGTCCTTTCCAAGAAATTTGATTTCAGTTTTTTTTTTTTTTTTTTTTATAATAATTTTTTTTGGTTTTTTATTTTTTCAAGTAAAACTACAAAGAAAGCTATGCTACAACCCATACTTAAAATTAAATATTGTCCCCAATGTTTAAAACTAAGTATGAAAGATAAAACTAAAAAAAACATGATATTAAAGAAAAATCAAGATAAATTACTGAAGTGTAAAGAGGGCTTCCCTGAATGGTAGTCGGGGTTGCCGGTCAAACACCTGCAGAGTTAAATTAAAAAAACAAACAAGAAAAGAAAGACAAAAATAAAGAGGTTAACATTGGGTTGCCTCCCAAGAGCGCTTTATTTACCGTCGCGTAGCCTGACTAAGTGGTAATTTTAAAGATTTTGGAAGTGAATGGTTTCGATGTTTCCGGGCGCTGGGTCGCCCGGGTGATATAATTTTAAGCGTTGTCCGTTGACTTTGAAAGAGCCTTTTTCGGGGTGCTCTATTAGCACCGTTCCGTATGGCCAAACTTCTTTAACTATGAAGGGACCGGACCATCGTGATTTCAATTTACCCGGAAAAAGCCTAAGTCTTGAATTAAATAATAGGACAAAGTCTCCCGGTGAAAAAGTTTTTTGATTTTTGATTTTTCTGTCATGATAAAATTTTGTGCGCTCCTTATAAATCTTATTATTTTTGTAAGCGTTTGCGCGCCACTCATCTAATTCATTTAATTGTAGTTTTCTATGCTCGGAGGCTAAGTTTAAATCCAAATTTAAAAAATTAAGCGCCCAAAAGGCGCGATGTTCTAATTCCACCGGTAGATGACAAGCTTTTCCATAGACTAATCGGTACGGTGTACATCCGATGGCGGTTTTGTACGCTGTCCGATATGCCGATAGAGCGTCGTCTAATTTTAGCGACCAATCCTTCTTATTAGCGGACACAGTTTTTTCTAAAATTCTTTTAAGTTCACGGTTCACCACCTCCACTTGGCCATTTGCTTGAGGGTGGTAGACGGTAGATAGCTTGTGGGTAACTACATACTTTGCTAAAATTTTAGCAAGTTGGTTGTTACAAAAATGTGTGCCCCGATCACTAATTAGTGCTCGGGGTGTGCCAAATCGTGAAAATAAATTTTTTAAAATATTTACGACGACTCTCGCGTCGTTAGTGGGGAAAGCATGTGCTTCCGCCCACCTTGACACGTAATCGACCGCAACAAGGATATATTTATTATTAAAAGAGGAGGGTAAAGGACCTACGAAATCTATTCCCCAAAGATCAGAAATTTCGTATTCTAAAAAAATATTTTGGGGCATTTCGTCCCGGTTAGAAATGTTACCTGACCGTTGGCACCGATCACAATTGCTCACAAAACTGTGAGCATCTTTAAATAAGGTGGGTCAATAGAAGCCCGACTCTAGCGCCTTTCTTGCGGTCCGGTTTGCTTGATAATGGCCACCGGTTGGCCCTTCGTGGCAGTGCCGCAGAATTTGGGCGCCTTCCTCGCCCGAAATACACCTTCTTACCACTTGGTCCGCGCAGACACGAAATAAAAAGGGGTCCTCCCAAAAATAATTTTTCAAATCTGAAAAGAATTTCTTCTTTTGTTGACTTGAAAAATCTTTTGGTAGGACCCGGGCCACTAAATAGTTGGCCAAATCCGCGTACCAAGGGGTGGAAGAAGTCGTTACCTTTTCGATGGCAAGGAGGCGCTCTTCAGGGAATTTGTTGTCAATTTCGACTTCCACTAGCGCTCCTGCAGCCGGATTCTCCAATCGTGAGAGGTGGTCGGCCGCAACATTCTGCGCTCCCCTTTTGTCTTGGATCTCCAAATCGAATTCTTGTAGTAGGAGGATCCACCTTAGCAGTCGAGGCTTTGCATCTCCTTTTTGTAGTAAATACCGGAGAGCGGAGTGATCTGTAAAAACAATAACTTTTGAAAGCGTTAAATATGATCGAAATTTGTCAAACGCAAAAATTATTGCCAAAAATTCTTTCTCCGTTGTTGTATAATTTGCTTGTGCGGATGTTAGTGTTTTGCTTGCGTAATAGATTGGGTGAAAATGTTTATTCACCCGTTGGCCTAAAACTGCACCTACAGCAAAATCGCTCGCATCGCACATGATTTCAAACGGAAGAGACCAATTCGGCGCGATTAAAATAGGGGAATTTATTAGTTCATTTTTGATTTTGTTAAACGCTTTCAAACACTCGTCATCAAAATTAAACGCGGATTCTTTTTCCAAAAGATGAGTTAGCGGTTTCGAAATTTTTGAGAATTCTCTTATAAACCGTCTATAAAAACCCGCATGTCCTAGAAAACTTCTAATAGATTTTATATTGGTAGGAGGGGGAAGTTTTTCTATGACCTCGATCTTGGCCCTATCGACCTCGATCCCCTTATTAGAAATTTTATGCCCAAGGACTAATCCCTCTTGGACCATAAAGTGGCACTTCTCCCAGTTGAGTGCCAAATTTGTGTCCTCGCAGCGTTGAAGAACACGATCAAGATTATTTAAACAATTTTGAAAGGAATTGCCAAAAACAGAAAAATCGTCCATGAAAATTTCCATGACGTCTTCTACAAGTTCATTAAAAATTGCCAGCATACATCGTTGAAATGTAGCCGGCGCGTTGCAAAGACCAAACGGCATTCTTCGATATGCGAAGGTGCCGAACGGACAGGTGAATGTGATTTTCTCTTGGTCTTCGGGCGCAATTGAGATTTGAAAATATCCCGAAAGACCATCGAGAAAACAGTAGTGTGAGTGACCGGATAAGCGTTCTAAAATTTGGTCAATAAATTGTAACGGAAAGTGATCTTTGCGGGTAGCATCATTTAATTTTCTATAATCGATGCATACTCGCCAACCCGTAACAGTACGGGTCGGGATCAACTCATTATTTTCATTTGTGACTACCTTTATTCCACCCTTTTTAGGCACGACTTGCATTAGGCTAACCCAAGTGCTATCAGAGATTGGGTAAATAATTCCCGCATCTAATAATTTTATTATTTCGGCCTTAACGACGTCCTTCATATTTGGATTAAGCCGTCGTTGGGGCTGAATAGCACCGCGAGAATTATTTTCTAAACTTATTTTGTGCGTGCAAACGAGGGGCTAATCCCCTTTATATCCGAAATTTGCCATGCAATTGCATGGCAGTGATTATTTAATATTTTTATTAATTCGGAAATTTCCGAATCGTTAAGCGCGGAAGATATAATCACAGGCAATTTTGAATCTTTTTCTAAAAAAACATATCTTAAATGTTCCGGCAATTGTTTCAATTCCAAACTCGGTGGCTCCTCGTAAGATATTTTTATTTTAGAAATATTTAATTTTACTTCTTCAAATTTGAGCGGCCGAGTTATTTCTTTTAGACAAAATAAATTTTCAATTTCCGGATTTTCAAATAAGGGCGAAATTAATTCAGAAAATGACGTTATTTCTTCTTCAAAATTTGATTCTAAAGTGAAGCAAGAGTCGTCATTAGAAAACGAATTTCTCATAGAGTTGTTAATGCTAAAAGTTACTTCTTCATCCCCAACTCGTAGGAGAAGTTTGCCATTACTAACATCAATGATTGCCCGAGAGGTGGCGAGGAAAGGACGTCCGAGTATAATTGGGACTTCGGCGTCTTCCTCAATGTCTAGGATGACAAAATCTACTGGGAAGATAAATTTGTCAACCTTGACAAGCACGTCCTCAATCACCCCTATCGGGTATTTAATAGATCTGTCTGCTAGTTGGATGCTAATATAGGTTGGGCTTGGAGTGCCCAAACCAAGTTTTTTAAATAATGAAAATGGCATCAAATTTATACTAGCGCCCAAATCTGCCAAGACGTGTTTTATTAAGAAATTACCGAACAAGCACGGGATGGAAAACCGTCCCGGATCGTTTAATTTTTGCGGTAATTTATTTAATAAAATTGCCGAGCATTCAGCATTTAAAGATATACGCGAAAAATTTTTAAGTTTATTTTTATTGGAAAGTAGATCTTTTAGATATTTTGCGTATTTGGGCATTTGGGCGATTGCTTCGAAAAATGGCACGTTTATTTGAATTTGTTTAAAAATTTCAGTAAATTTTCTATATTGCTCCTCATTGCGTTCATCTTTAAATTGTGAAGGATAAGGAATAGAAGGATTTTTAAGAATACGCGGAGCTAAAGCAGAAGAAGGTAGAGTAGGAGAAGAAATAACTTGCGGAGATGAAGTTGAAACGTTTACCTCTGGCTCGACCAATTTTGAAGAAGTTACCTCCTTTCCGCTACGGAGGGTAATTGCGTTGGCGCTCTCCCGTGGGTTGGGCTCAGTATTGCCCGGTAGAGCTCCCTGCTGGCGTTCGGAGAACATCTTGGCGAGCTGTCCAATTTGATTTTCTAGACTTTTAATAGATCCGGAAAGGTTCCGGATATTGGAGTCAGTTGTGGCAACGTATTTGGTGAAGACCTCTTCAAGTGAAGGGGACTTTGGTGGTTGTGGTGGAGCGAATCCGGGTGGATTCACTTGTGGGGGGGCGTTGAGCATTATTGGGGTTGCTCCATGAAAAATTTGGGTGGTTCCTTAAACCCGGATTATAACTATTAGGAATATTATTATTTGGGTTATAAGGAGGACGATAGGAGTTCCCCATATAATCTACTTGTTCTTGATTATAATTATTATTATTATTATTAGCCCCGTTAATGGCGGAGGAAGCAGACATCTCCGCCATTTGCTTAGTAAGTCATTCTACTTGATGTGCTAAATTCGGGGTGGCCTCGACTTCAAAGAGTCCGGTCGGTTTGTTAGGACGCGACCGTGGCGCATTCCACTGATAAGCATTCATGACCATCTCCTCAAAAAGCTCTTGAGCGGCATCTGGGGTTTTGTTATTTAGAGTTCCCCCAGCTGCTGCATCAATCATTTGCCTCGTTTGGAGATTCAAACCATTGTAGAATGTTTGAACTTGTTGCCATAAAGGAAGGGCGTGGTGAGGACATCTCCGCAATAATTCCTTGAAGCGCTCCCATGTGTCATAGAGAGACTCCGAGTCTATTTGCGTAAACGAGAGAATGTCCGTACGTAATTTAGCGGACTTTGCCGGAGGAAAATATTTCGTTAAGAATTTCTCCGTCATCTCGGCCCATGTAGTGATGGAACCTCTAGGAAGAGATCCCAACCACTGCTTGGCCTTAGTCCGCAAAGAAAATGGAAATAAACGCAAACGAATGGCGTCATCGGTGTCGCCATTAATTTTAAACGTGTCGCAAATTTCCAAAAAATTCAATAAATGAAAATTTGGATCTTCATCTGGCAACCCGTCAAAGATGACGGTTTGCTGTACCATTTGAATGATACTCGTTTTGATTTCAAAATTATTATTTGCCACTGCCGGACGAATAATACTTGATTGTGTTCCCTCCCAATTTGGCCTCGCATAATAGGACATAGTCCGTAGCGGAGCCTCATTATGGTCGGGGTCACCCATTATATCTTCGTTAGTTTCTCCGACTGACTCTTCGCGAATTATTGGTAGATCACTAAATCGGAGACGTCGCCGCAAGGTGCGCTCGATTTTCGGATCAAAACCAAATTCAAAATCAATTGAAGAGTTTCCTCGGGTCATAAACCAAAAGAAAAGAAAAGAAGCGGAAAAAAGAAAAAGGGAAAAATAAGATTTTAGATAAATAAGTTAAATTTTTTTTTTAATTATATTTTTTAGATTTTATTATTATTATTATTATTAGGTGATTTAAAATTAGTCCTGGACTTCCCAAGATCTACCCGGTGAAGGGTTTGCAAGGTACTAGAGGCTATGATGAGAATTCAAACCCAAAGCGTCCTTTCCAGGAATATAATTGCACCTTTAAATTAAGAAAAAGAAAAAGATAAAATTAATAGATATTTCGGTTTTCGAAATATCAACCGTGTCCCCGGCAACGGCGCCAAAAACTTGATGGGGCAAAACTATGCTTGCAAACGATAACGGCAAGTGTACCGTATCGAATGTAGTATATGTTATTAAAACAAGGTCGTATTAGACTCGGGGCGGTTGAATACTCTTACTTCGGAAAATCTCTATTATTTTATCGAACAAAATCGTGGTTGGTTGGTTGCGAAAAGGAGAAATAGCTTATTAAATTAATGAATTAAAGGATAGTACTCAACCTTGAATCACCTTGGAAAAAGTAAATAAATAAAGAAATAAAACTTCTAATCCTCTTTAAAAGAAATGCTTGACCGTGGAGGTTCCCGATTTATGAACGTATCTCTCTCAAGAATACGCCTAACTGAGTTTAGGTTGATCAATCGAACTTTCGTTCTAGAATCGAAACCCCTAAAGCTCGCCTTATCGAAGTGAACCCCTCTATTGGATATAACTCCAATCCGGGAGATTTATGTCGTCCTCTCTCGAGGAATGCATTCAAATCTCTTTATCCTTGAAATGATCGATTCGAACTCAAAACCTCTCGATTATTAGACTGCGAAAACAAGAATGAGATTATATATCGATAATATAATCTCAATTCAATATAAATTCAAGGATAAATCTTAAGCGATCTAAACAAGAGAAAAAGAAGTTCTAAACTGAATTATGAATTATATTTTCCTTGGATCATCTCGGCCGAGTACTAATGAAATTTAGCTACTCATGGAGATGGAGGAATTGATGAAATACAAGAAGTGCATGATGAAGATTGAGAGTAGAACAAGAGTAAAAGTGCTATTTTATTAATTGAAAGGGAAATTACAACTAGGAAACAAGAAATTACAAACCTGAAATGAAAGTGCAAGCTAAGAAAGAAGATTACAAGCTTAAGAATGATAAAAACAATGCAATAAAATAAACTTAGAACTCCCAAAATTCGTCCCCAAACATCTGGAAAAGCTCCCTTTAAATAGCTGAATTTTTGGTGTTACACGCCCTTGGTCACGCCCGTGACCAAGGGCGTGTAAGGGGCGTGATTTGCTGTGAGCGGAGAAGGTGCCGTCTGGCTTCAATGCAGGCGTTACGGACATGTCACGCCCTAGGTCACGCCCGTGACCTAGGGCGTGTAATCTCAATTAAGTGCTGCTGGCGGGAAGCTTCGGCGGGAAATTGGCGCGGGAGAAGTCACGCCCGTGTGCTGGATGTAACGCCCTTGGTCACGCCCGTGACCGAGGGCGTGTAATTTTAATTGACGTGGCGGCGTGCTCCGGATGCTTGTGGTGGGTCGTGGCCGTGACATTGGGTCACACCCTTGGTCACGCCCGTGACCTGGGGCGTGTACTTGGCGAAAACTTCACGGAACGTCCCTGGAGTGGCAGAAGCAGGTCTGGAGTATTTCGTAGGTTACACGCCCATGGTCACGCCCGTGACCTGGGGCGTGTAATTTTAACTTTTTGCTCGAAACAGCCCAGAAAACCTGAAAACACAAAATAAACTTAAGTTAGCTTATGAAATAACAATAGAAGGATTTATATGATAAAATTCCTAAAAATAACATAATTTTATATGAAAAACATAATAAACCTAAACTAAAAGATGAGTAAATGAATTACTCATCAAACCAATTGGTAAGGATGACTCCCCTAGGATTCTCTACTCACTGCACATGGATCTCTTTGGTCCCATATCCACTCAGAGCTTAGGTGGAAAGTCTTATACCTTAGTTATTGTAAATGATTATTCTAGGTTTAGCTGGGTATTCTTTCTAAGGGCCATGTCTGAAACCCATAAGATTCTCTCAAGATTCATAAAACAGATTCAATCTGAGTTCAATACTCATGTTTCAATTATCAGGAGTGATCATGGGACTGAATTTGAAAATCAGTCAATTTGTAGTTTCTGTGAGGATATAGGTATCAAACAAAGTTTTTCAGCCCCTAGAACTCCTCAACAAAATGGAGTTGCTGAAAGAAAGAATAGAACTTTAATTGTATCAGGAAGGACCTTACTTGCAGAATCAGGATTACCAAAAACCTTCTGGGCTGAAGCAGTCAACACTGCAAACTATGTTCTAAATAGAAGCCTCATTCACAAAACTAAGGCAAAAACCCCATATGAGCTCCTGAAGGGAAAAATACCCATTGTTAAATACTTTAAAATTTTTAATGTGCTTGCTTTATTCTAAACAATGGGAAAGATCATCTTGCCAAGTTTGACAAGAAGTCTGATGATGGAATATTTCTGGGGTACTCATCATCTAGTAAAGCATACAGATGTTATAACATGAGAACTCTCAGAATTGAAGAATCTATGCACATCATATTTGATGAAACTAACATGTTGTTTAAGGGGGAGGAAACTTCCACCAATCCTTTTCCACAGGAAGATAGCAGCATAGAGACTCAGCTTGAACAACTGACTCTAGAGAACAGAGACACTGGGAAAGAAAACCAGCTACAGGAACCAAGTGAGGAGTCTGAACAAGAGCATGAAGAAGGTTCAGAAAAGAGCAATCAAAACCAACTCCCACAAGAGAACATGGTTCAGGAAGAACAGTTGGGCAATGATCTTATTGTTAATGAGGGAGAAGAGCATCTGACATATCTAAGCAGGACAGGGATCAACATGAAAAATCATCGACAATCCCAAGTAATTGGAGACCCCAATACTGGAGTAAGAACAAGACACCAAGTCTCCAATGGGATGATGCTCCAATGCTTCTTATCTCAAGTTGAACCAAAGAAGTTTGAGGAAGCAAATTGTGATCCTCACTGGATTATAGCCATGCAAGAAGAACTAAGCCAATTTGAGAGAAACAAAGTGTGGAACCTAGTTGAGAGACCAATAAACTACCCAGTTATTGGTACAAAGTGGGTATATAGAAATAAGCTAGATTCCACTGGAGTAATTGTCAGGAACAAGGCAAGACTTGTAGCACAAGGATACAGACAAGAAGAAGGAATAGACTCTAATCAAACCTTTGCTCCAGTAGCAAGATTGGAAGCAATCAGACTCTTTCTTGCCTATGCAGCCTTCATGAAGATGAAAGTCTACCAGATGGATGTCAAGAGTGCTTTTCTGAATGATGACCTTCAAGAAGAGGTGTATGTAGAGCAACCACCAGGTTTTGTCAATCCCTCCTCACCTAACTTTGATTATAGACTTAACAAAGCACTTTATGGTCTTAAGCAAGCACCAAGAGCCTGGTATGAAACTCTCTCCAACTTCCTTTTAGAAAATTCTTTTGAAAGAAGAAAAGTAGATAAAACACTTTTTACTAGAACCCATAAAAATCAACTCCTTCTTGTTCAAATCTATGTAGATGACATCATCTTTAGCTCAACTCATCCCAAACTTTGTAAAAGATTTGCTGATTTAATGCAATCAAAATTTGAAATGAGTAGTATGGGAGAACTCTCTTATTTCCTAGGTCTACAAGTGAAACAAAGCAGTGAGGGAATCTTTATATCACAATCTAAATACACTAAAGAGTTAATTAAAAAGTTTGGTATGGAATCAGCATCTACCATGAAAACACCTATGACAACTAATGCCATTATAGAAAAAGATGATAAGGGAAAATCAGTAGATTAAAAGACATATAGGGCAATCATAGGATCCCTTCTCTATCTAACAGCTAGCAGACCTGACATTATGTTTGCAACCTGCATATGTGCTAGATTTCAGGTTGATCCAAAAGAATCCCATCTCACCTCTGTATAAAGGATTCTTAGATACCTAAAGGGAACACCTGAACTAGGTCTGTGGTACTCAGCAGAAACAAATTTTGAATTAATAGGATTCTCAGATGCAGACTATGCTGGATGTAGGGTTGATAGAAAAAGCACATCTGGTACTTGCCAATTCCTAGGTGACAGATTAATATCATGGTTCAGTAAGAAACAAACTTCAGTCTCAACCTCAACGGCTGAAGCTGAATATATAGCTGCTGAGAGCTGTTGTTCACAAATCCTCTGGATGCAAAATCAGCTTCTTGACTATAAATTGGAATTCAATAACCCTAAAATTTATTGTGATAGCTCTAGTGCCATATCCATAGCATCCAACCCAGTTCTTCATAGTAGAACCAAACATATAGAGATCAGACATCATTTTCTTAGAGACAATGTAGAAAAAGATAAGATAACCTTAGAATATATTCCTACAGATAGTCAAAGAGCAGACATTTTTATCAAACCTTTAGATGAAACTAAGCATACTTACTTTATCAACACCTTGGGAATGCTTGATGGAAGCTTGTAAACATCATTGTTGGGGAAATCTAAAAGAGATCAGAACAACTAAGCAAGTACTTACAGATACGTCGATTACCTATCGACGCACCGTCGAGAGGAACTCGACACTAGCATTGATTTCTTAAAGACAAAGATACGTCGATCCCTTATCGACGCACCGCCGATCTAATATCGACGAAAGTCTGCGACCACGTCGATAGGACATTAGGCTGACAATGTTTCGACGGAGCGTCGACTCCATATTGACGCATACGTCGACATCAATGACCAACGTCACAGATGCTCCGACACATTGACCATGCGTCGACTCCAATTCGACGTAACGTTGACTTTATAATAAAACAGGAAACAAATATTCCCTTCTTCTTTTGATGATTGGTTAACTAATATACCTTGATTTCTGTTTCCTTTCGACGTTTCACCTCCTTTAAATAACACTTCTTATTTCATAGCTCATACTCTCCCAAACCGCCAAAATCTTCGTCTTCTACCTCTCTTTCTCTGCATCAATGACGCCAACCCCTGCTCAATCTGCTCTCCTCAAAACAATAAACGATGCTCTTGAACAACTTCTGAATGACTTCCAGACACGTCTGACCACCTTCTCCAATGAATGCGCCGACTTGCTCACCACCTGTGAAGCCAAATTGGCCACCCTCTCTGCCTCTCTTCCTGAGCTTCATGTTCTTCTTCAAGAACAACCTCTGTCGCCAAAAGGGTTTACATCCTTTCTGAAGAATATAAACCAGGGGGAGAGTTGCTCCAGAAACCCCCCTATCCAGGTTTTTCTTAAAGCTCAGGGCTAACTCTTCTCCAATCTCTAAATATTATCTTTAAGTATTAAATCAACTTCATTTTTTTCTTTTACCATAGGCTCAAATCTTCTCCAATCATTCTGATTACACCTTCAACAAACACCTTGGTGAATCCTCCTCCTATCATACAGAAGGAGATTATGCTGTGGATTCAGCATTCAGAATAAATGCCCCATATGTTCAGGGGGAGATTGTTGCAGTACAGAATATAGAAGTCCAGGGGGAGGAAGAAACAGCTTTTTCTGATGACCTAAAAGGGCAAGTCTGGATTGAGGCACCCTTGTGTGAGGAAAAATATCAGCATCATTCTCCTGGCTTCTCTGCCAGCTATATCAAACTCAAGACACCCTTACTTGAGGATATTCCTCCAGAGGACATTTTGCATGCTGTTCCCTCTCCTACAAAAGTCCCTTCTCCACCTTCACCTTCTAAAGAGAAAACTACATCTCCACCTCTGCCTCTTCCACCACTTCAACCTCCATCTCTACCTCCTCTACTACCTCTATCTCCACAAAAGCTATCTAAGGAAAAACCAAGAGAACAAATGAAAAGAAGAAGTGAAGCCATCCCTCATTGGCAAAAATTTTCCAAAGAAGAAAGAAAAGAATATGCAAAGGAAAAGAAATATAGAAAGGCTGTTGAGGAGATAAAGAGGTTTGAAAAAATGCCTAATATCAATCCTAACAGTCCTGTAAAGGAGTACCATGATCCTGACATGGAAAAGATGCATGAAGAAATAAGAGAAAGAGAGCTGTATGAATATGAAGCAGCTATGAAAGAAGTAGAAGATAAGAGGAATGTCTGGTTGGAAAAGATCAAGAAGGGGATGACTAAAGAACAGATTCTTGCAGAATCTTCCATCAAACTTCCAAAGAAATTGTTTGATGTTGAAGCTTATCAAAAGAAAAATCCTCAGGCAGGGCTCATCCTAGAAAAAAGACAAAAACACAAGAGGGGTGTAGGGTGTGCAGAAGATATTTACATTCCTTATAAGAAGCCTAAAAGACCTGCAAGATTAGACAAATGGCATAACTCACCCTGGAAAGGGAAAGGAAAAATGACTGAGATCCCTGAGAAACAACAATCAGAGAAGAGAAAATATAGGCCAAAGGTTGACAACAAAGGACCACCTGAGCCCAAGCCTACTCAAAAGAAACCCCAAAATATTACAATTGAGATGATTGATGAAAAGGCAACAATTATCATCAGCAAGGGCTATTCTATAAATGATACTCTCCCTGATGCTAACAAAGTCCTGGAGAAACTGCACACAATCATCAGAAATGTCCAAGAGCATCCTGATAGAGCCAGGGGCTATATTTTTGATGCTATTGAAAATTTATCTAGAAAACTCTATTCTGCCTTTGTTAATTTCATGTATAACAAGAAGTTTCTAGTTTAAATCTTGTGAAAGACAATTACTTGTTATATGATTTCTTCTGATTGCTTAGCATATTTCTTCTCTATATAAATGCTTTGCTTTGTTGATTAAAAGCTGATACAATTTCTCTCTATATAGGGTTAAGACAAATAGGGGGAGATTGTTGGGGAAATAATTTATCTTAACCTAGAATTGAGTAGAATATAAATTCTAAGTATGAAAAATTAGGCTAAGTAAATATGCGTCGAATAGTATTCGATGCAACTTCGAAATATAGTCGACGTTTCTCTCAGAATGAGTCAAAGTAACTCTAAGAAGAATTCGACGTAATCATAGTCGACGTACCTCTGACTTCTAGTCGACGCATTTGATAAAGTCGACGCACCTTTGTCGACGCACCTTCCTTATTCTCCTCTCGACGTCCAGCCAGGATGAAATCGACGTTTACGTCGAATAGTAATCGACGCACGTCGATATCTATAAGTAATTCAAATTCACGCCAGATCTCTTTCCTTCTCTCTAAAGAGCTGAATTTTATGGAATGATTTTATTCTTTTATAGCCGTTCTGAATCTATCTTTCCTTCTAATTGATTCTTGGCTAATTTGATTAATATTTATTTGGATATTATTTGAAAACAGAATAAACTCTTTCCATCTACAGATAAAATTAGTATGGAAACTTTTATCTCTTTCTAATTCTCTGTCTGCTAATTGATTACTTTTCTTTAGCAATATCTTTTCACACAGAGTTATAAATAAGAAGGAAGTCGATAGAGAATGAGAATAAGTGATCTACTTCATCCATTTTGAAATATAGGAAAAGCTCCCAAGAGAAGAGTGAGACAAGCTGAGAGAAGTGATAGTGTGCTGAAGCAAACAACAAGACTTCTTCTTCTCCTTCTTCTGAAGTCACACTGCTGCAAATTCTGAAAGCTCCCACTAAAAGAGAGAAAGGGCTACCATCTCCTTCTCACTATAGAAGAGAGATCATATCCACTATACTTGTGCTTCTAATCTTCTTGCTAGGAAGAAGATTCTTTCTTACATATATTATTTTCTGTTCTTCTACTTGTTCTACTTCTTCTTCTCACCCCATTTTCAAACTGTGTAAAAGAGTTTTTAGAATCTCTCTTCAAAAAATTCAGTTGTAGTGGTTCTAAGAGTCTCCTTACCAAAAGACTCAGTTTGGTTCTAAGAGTCTCCTTATCAAAAGACTCAGTCTGGTTCTAAGAGTCTCCTTATCAAAAGACTCAGTGCAAGTTAGTGAATTCCTACCAAGGGGGTAGAAGAGTGGACTACCCAAAGTTTGGGGAACCACTATATTTCTTTGTGTTGTGCTGTGATTTTCTTCTTGCTATTTTTCTTCTTTACTTGCTTAATTCTTGTTGGTGTGTGGGAAGCCTAAATCTGTGATTATTACACATATATATATATATATATATATATATATATATATATATATATATAATAACACAATGTATTTTTAAATCTCTATTCACCCCCCCCCCCTATAGAGAATTCTAGTGAGGTTAACTGTGCACTTTCACCAATTGAAAGTATCTAATTGCTACCTAAATCACCCACAGGGGTGTGAATAGGTGAATTCTATGGCTTTAAGCGGAATTAAAAACTTATAAATAAAAGCATACAAAAAAGAGCACACAACACAAAGACAATTATTTATAGTAGTTCCCCGGAATGGGTACGTCCACTTTCCCGGCTCGCCTATCTAGCACTTCGGGCTAGACTTGGCTACTTCACCAAAACTCAGATTTAAACAAATCTTATAACTTGGAGTCTCCCACTCCTACACACTCGGAGCCCAGCGTCTCCTACACTCGATCTTTCCAACAAGGATTTACAAACACGGAAGTGAACACTTCCTACAAAATGTAAAGGGTTTTTACAACACAAGTAGATTCTAAACAATCTTCAGAAATCTCAAAGAGATTTTTCTTCAGATCTGAAATAGAGTCTTCTTCTTCCTTGCTTGATTTGAAAGCTTTGAACTTGAAAGAGGAAGAGAAAAGAAACTTAAACTTTTGAGCACCCGCTCTGAGAACTTAGGAATCAACTGGATCTTGAATGAACTTGGAAGAATCTGAAGTCAGATATCTAGTCGACTCTTTTCTTTGAGAAGAATCGTGAGAGAAGGTTGTCGACTGCAAGAATGATCCTTTGCGAGAATAAGAATGCCAACAGACAGAATAGCTATTTGCGATTTTATATTTTTGGTCCTCGTTTAGGGTTAATTGAAATAACCCTTGACTATTTATAGAGAATCTTCTCTAACGGCTAAAAACAAAATCTTAGGACAAATCTCCACGTGTACTATACATGGCAGGAACCCTAAAGGTAACCCGTCAGCTAATTGAAAAAGAAAACCTTCTGAGTTCATTCGTCGAGTGTACTCATGAAGTCTCTAGACTACTCGACGAATTGACCTTGACTGAAAACTGAACCTGGATGAACCTTCAACTTAGAAATCTCGAGATCTCTAAAGAGCACGTTGTGAATTCGTCGAGTGTTCACGAGAAACAACAGATCACTCGACAAAAAAGAGTTGAGATATTAACAGCAGCCTTTCGAGAGAACTTGATGAACTGAACGAGTCCTCACGAGATATCTCGATGAATTATGAGTCTTCTCGAGAGTACTCGACGAATTCTACTTAGAGAATATTTCTTCCATTCCAGAAAACATCAGCAACTCCAACTTGATTTTCCTTAGTACTTGAATATGAAGTTCACCCCAATAGAGTGATTTCACATGAGTCAATACCATGTTCTATACAATGAGGAATTATATTGCATAACCCTGTGTTTTATGACTCATTGAAACCTGACATTGATTTGTACTAAGCAATTAAGATCCTGCAATAACATAGCTAAAATGCAATATCAAATACAACTCCAATTCATCTTAGTTCAAGGGGGCTTCTTCAAATCAAGGCTATTGTGGCTATAATACCCAACAATCTCCCCCTATTTGAAGACGTCAGAACCCTATGCACTAAGTTGAATTGCACAGATAATAATAATAATCACAGATAAAGAAAATGACATAATGAAATTAGATAAAAATATATTAACAAAACATTAATATTTATATAAATATTTTGGGGGCAATCATAAATCACAACACAACACTAAGGCATTTTAGCCTTCTGCATTCTGCTCTTCTCCAACTGCCTGTCAAAGTATGCATTTGGCTTTGGATAGTACTTGGGAAGAGCTGGAGATGCAACATGATTATTGTGATGATATGTTCTGAAATGAATCTTCCTCTTTAACTTTACAACTTTATGCTTGTTAATTTCTTCCCGGCAGTAATGATTCTGAGACAGCTCATTTGAAATGTCAATTAAATTGAAAGTGTCTAGAATTATAGCTTTGGAAGTAGGACTCCACACTTCAGCAAATTCTCTCTTTCTTCAGCCACTTCTCTTATTACTATACCTGCTTCTCATCTCACAGAAGGATCTGATCTGCTTGTCGAAGGACCTTTCCCATACTTCCTCTTTTTCACAGGAGGCCTTGAAGGTTCTGCACCCTTCATGATCTGACCACACCTGAGAATATTGCTGAGGAGGGTCAAACTAAGTAGCTTCTGGAGGTTGATCTGGATCAACTTAAAAGGGTTGCTCATGCACTTTCCCTGTCAATTCTTCATGAATCCATTTGAAATTTTGATAATTGAAAACATTTTCTTCCTAAACTTTGCTCTGCGATTCTGTGCTTAAATCATGCATTTTACATAGAACATTTTCCTCCCCCTTTCTGACTTCTTCATTAAGAGTTTGGATAATTTCCTCCTTGAAAATTCTTATTCCTGTATGAAGATAATTTATGTCTGATTCTGTAGAGTGCATCTGTAAGATCTCTTTTTCCAAAACCCGTTCGGGTACTTGAAAACTCGAACCTCTCCCGTATCGCACGGTCAAGGTGGATCTTCGCCCAGAATTGTTGCCTTGCGGTGTCACCAACACTCGGGTTAGTCAACATCGCTCAGCACCGACCCTGCCGGCTATACAATCATAAGTAAAATATGCCAAAGTGAAGTACAGAAATAAGGGCATGTCCACAAGTCACAACATCATATAATGAAACAGAAAGTCCAAAAAGAGAAGTACAAGTAAAAAGGGCTTAAGCCCAATACATATCCAAAATAAGTACTATCTCTCTCTCTCTACAACATGCTGAAACTACAACCAAACTCTCAAATGCGGAAATCTAACTATCTAATCATCGACCTATGGCGTCGCGGTAGTACGCTGCATCCGCTGTTCAGGTCCTGCCATCTCGTCCTGCTGCGCGTGGGACAACTCCGTCTCCTCGGACTCCTGCGGTCACACCGACCGTTAGACATAAAGACTAAGTCGCTTTGTCCTCGCCTCCCTCCACGACTCCTAGGAACCGAGCGGGAGGAAGAAGCGGAGGACAACAAGGGGTAAACAAGAAGAGGTGACATGGCACTAATCTAGCAGGTATAGGTAAAGCAGTAAAACTAGCTAGCAGTATAGTGCATATAAATGACAGTAAAGTAGAGCATGAAATAAAGCAGTAATAGTAAGAAAATGCGATGCAGTAAGTAAAACCAATCTACCATCACAGATTCGTACCTTAACTTATATGAACGCCCATACGACATATAAGTTAAGATGTCCAGGTAACCCATCATATAAAAGAGCCCATATTAATTTATATGATGGGGTATGCATATGTGTGTTATGTTATGCTATGTTTATGATGTGAATTATGCGGCCATGCAATGCAACTCACCCACATGACTCCATGCGCACAGACTTTTATAGTTCCCAATTTGTTTGAAAGGAAGCCAACCTTTCGGGTACCGACCGTGGTGGCTCACGGTGGCAGTGTATTGGGCACTCCACATCTTAGGCGGGTATGGTCACTACCAAGCCTAGACCTCATGTATGCCTCAACGCTAAGAACACAACAGCGGAGCTCCTGCGTACTCTTGCTGGAATCCACCAGACTTTAAGGTCGGGGTGGGTTATTAGGGATTGTCCGCCAGACCGCGGTACTCAAACCATACCAGTTTGCAGACCTACTTAGGCTACTCTTGCCTACAAATTTAGTTAGTGTTATATTTAGGGTGAATCTTGGACTTCCCGCGGTGTACTCCGTAAGGGGCCCCTAACAGTACTACAGATCAATGGGCTCAACCCCACTATCCTCCTCAAAACAATTACTTTAGTTGGTGATTAACGTTTGGTTCACCCCTCATCATTTCATATAGTTAAAGTGACTTAGCTCATCTCCCGTCCCACCCCATCGGGTTGGACGTGCCTCCACACCTCCTATACTAACCCTAACACAACCTCACAACTAACCCTAGGATTGACCTTCCATGAATCATTGTGTGCTATAACTCAATTACTGATTGTATATAACTTCTAAACACTACTTAGTGGTCTGAATTGTCTAAAACTCAAAATTCTGTTTTCACTAAACGCAGACCACTAAGTTGAACTAACTATCAACACCATAAGGGAACCCTTCTAAAAACTCATCACCAGGGTCTCTAATAATTATCCTAGGCTCCCACTGACCTTAATAAGGTATGCTCCAATTTCCATAGTTTTCCATATTAATTTGGTATTTAATATAATTTAAAGTAGTTAAGGCCTTAAGTCAAATTGCATATGAACTACCCTCAAAATGATTCTTCATGCTACATGAAAATTATCAGTAAGGTAATATTCCATATAAAGGTGGTTCACTGAGTTCCATGACCCTAGGGTGTGATTTGGCCTACTAAATCATCATAGTTGTATAATTACCAAAATGCCACTATAATTAGGAAAAATAGTAATTCACTTCTGAAAATTCTCCAAAAATTACCAAGTGTCCAAATGAGGACCTAGAGTCCAATGCCAAAGGATTGTGTCATTACCATGTGATTTGATATTTTAGAATGATTTAATACCCAAGTGATGTAAATTCCAATTTCTACATGAAGTACATGAAATACAATTCTACAAGCTTCTAAACAATTATCATGGACATATATTAGCATTGAATGACATATAACCAAGTTTAACAATTTTGCCCCATGATTTGACATTTTAAAAAGATTTAATACTCAAGTGATGTAAATTCCAATTTCTACATGAAGTACATGAAATACAATTCTACAAGCTTCCAAACAATTATCATGGGCATATATTAGCATTGAATGACAGATAACCAAGTTTCACAATTTGACATTTTAAAAAGATTTAATACTCAAGTGATGTAAATTCCAATTTCTACATGAAGTACATGAAATACAATTCTACAAGCTTCCAAACAATTATCATGGGCATATATTAGCATTGAATGACAGATAATCAAGTTTCACAATTTTTCCCCATGATTTGACATTTTAAAAAGATTTAATACTCAAGTGATGTAAATTCCAATTTCTACATGAAGTACATGAAATACAATTCTACAAGCTTCCAAACAATTATCATGGGCATATAGTAGCATTGAATGACAGATAACCAAGTTTCACAATTTTGCCCCATGATTAACCGAGTCATTTTATGCTCCTACAAACATATCTACAAAGTTCTGAGCCAAGGCAAGAACATTTGGTCCTATGCCCTTCACAAATCTCACCTTGCACCCTTAAGGGTTTACCCTTAGGGTTCTAGGTCACACCACCCTAATGGCTCCAAATGGACCAATAGGGTGTGTCACATGCATTTGCATATCCATACCCACATAGCCATTATGATGGGATGAGGCTAACACACTCAACTCCTCAAAATGACCTAAACCCTAATTTGACCCTTAAAGGTCCTCATTAGGGTTTCCCATTTTCCATATCAAATAAACTCCAAATGGAGTGAAATTTTAGGTAGGCACTACTCATATACAAAAGAGCATGCCACTAAAGTTTGGTGTCATTTGGACATCATATGCTCCAAAAATTAATTTAATTTAAATATTCTAACTACCACAAAAACCCTAGGTAAAATTGTCCACCAAGGGCTGTCCCTTTGGCAGGGGGTGCCCCTAGGGTATACCAACCCATGGTTAAAACCACAGCTCCAAAGCTTGAAGGGTTTGACCTAGGTAATTAATTTAGTGGACTGACCTAGTGTAGGACCAGTCCTAGTAAAACAGCTCCCTAGGGAGCTGTAGGTCACCAAATGACCTGAACGCAAGCCCTACTAAAAGTAAAGATCAAGGCCTACAACTTTTATGTTGGGCACTCTTTCTAATTCGGCCATTAAGAGGCCTTAATTAATTATTGAAGTGGACTGAATATTAGAGGCAGAAAATCTAACTATTGAATTAATTAAATATAGAAAATATGAGATCTGCACGAATCTTGGCGCAGATCTAACGGCAGCGCCGTCGTCTTCTTCCTCGGCCAACGACTGGGATTCTCCCGTGCTGGGCCGAGTTACTCCCCCATTTCCCGGCCACCTGGTGGCCACCACGGCCGGCCACCGCCGCCACCACCTTCGTGGTGGTCGGGGCTACAACTTCCGGCGACATGGTGGTCGGAGGGGGCATTTTCCGGCGATCCTGGGTGTCTCGTTTTGAGCCGAAATCCATGGATTTCAGAGGTGGATCCGGGCTCAATTGAGCCCGATCCTTCAGCATTTTGTGATGAGGAGCTAGCATGGGGGGGAGGGGAGGAGAAACGAACCACTATTGGTGCGTGGCGGCGGCTCCGACGACGGTTGGCCATGGATTTTCCTTGCTCCGGCGACCCCGCTCCCGATCTTGATTCTCCAGCTAAAGCTCTGCTCCAGGTGCCGTTCTCGACTGCTCTCGACCTCCTGAAGCTAGTGGTGTGGTTGAATTGAAGTGGGGAGGCCTCTACATGTTGTTTTGAACTTAGGCCTCCTCGGTCCTCTCATGGCTGCCACCCTCCTACACCAGCTGCCCCCTTGCTTCCACCTGGGTCAAGCCCAGACCCACTGTAATCAGGGGAGACCCCTAGGCTGATTGGAGGAGGAGTGTAGAGGAGGGGGTGTTAGCTTTTTCTTTTGCTTTTGCTTTTGCTTTTTGAACCACTTTTTGTCCCCCTCTTATTTGGTTAATCAATCCTAAGCTTTGGGTTCAGTCCAAGGTTGATGATGGCATGACCTAGGTCCATGAAAGATGGTTAATTGATGGGTGTTGGGGTTCCACTCAATTTAGGCTTGGAATTTCAGCATTAATGGGCTATGTTGACCATGGTTGACTTTGGTCAACCAAGGTGAGTGGGTTGACCCCACTTGGGGGTCATGGGTCCCTTAACATCACCCAACATTAGATGGTCCATGGTGGGGCTCCAATTGGTTCAATTTAATCGAAGGGGGGGGGGGTGATTTTGACCTAAATTAAGCTAGAGTTGACTTTGGTCAAATTGGTCAATTGGTTGACCAAGTGATGGGGCTTTTAGGTCCAATGAGTTCCTTAAAGTGTTTAGAGTGTGGTGGTAAGGTCAATTTGAACATGTAGAGTCAATTGAACCTTAATTGACTTAGTTTGGTTAATGTTGACCTATTATTGACTTTGGTCAATTTCATGCAATTGGGTCCCACCCAAGTGCAATTCTCAAGGTAATGGTCTTCCTTAGTGGTTAGGGCATCATAAGTGAGGTCAATTTAGACAATTGAGGGTCAATTGACCTAGTTGAGGGGCTTAGGGTTAGGTTAGCTTTTGAGCTTTGGTGTGCACTTAGCAATTTCTACCCTAGCCTAAGGTCCTTGTGGCCACTCACCTCACCCCTATGCCCTAACATTTCCAATGGGTCTAGAAGGATTGGGGATGTTACAGCATCAACATATCTTGTCCCTTAGAAAGATCTTTAGCTAAATTATAAACATATTTGACTCCCTACATGGTGAGGTGCACATCTTACTAGCATCAGTAAAATTGTTATTTAGTTCTTATTTTAACTGATCAATAATGTGCTTCATTGCAGCTTGACCATTGTTTACATCAGCTTCCACTTATCTTACCTTTTCAAAGACTTGCTTCAATGAAAATTAAAAATGCTCTGCCTGAGACATGAGCAATGCTTCAATGGTCTTTAGCAACACATTATCAGACGAGGATGGAGCAGGAACATGCTGTAACTTCCCCAGAACAACCAGACACCTAAGATGCATTTTTCCATGACAAGGTCATGACATTGCTCTAAGAGACCCAAATGGCCCTAAGAACCAAGGTGAATAGGTGAAGATCACTTTAGTGTTCAAATAGCCAAACTTGACTCCAAGGCTTAGGGCTTGATATTTAAAAGTCAAAATGAAATTTACCACCCCACACCCTTCCTAAACACTAGGGTAGACTAATGAGACAAATGGACCCAATGGAATTGGTCAATTTTGTGAAGTTGGGCTAATTACAAAAAAGCCCCAATTTGACCTAATTGAACTATTTCCCTCAATTGACCTCCAATTGGTCATATGTGATCAAATTGGTCACCCCTAACACCCCAAGATCACTAAGAGAGTCTAATGGGTCCACATTGGACCATTGGGATAAACCAATTTTGGGAAATTAGGCAAAATTACTAAATTGCCCCAAATTACAATTTTTCCCTAGATGGTTCAATTGGTCCTCAATTGACCAAATTGACCTAGCACATTCTCTTCTAAACCTTAAGGGGAGTATGTGAGACCTAAATGAACCAAAATGCACATTCAACTTTGGAAAATTAGGACAAAATCACCAAAACCCCAAATTGCCTCCAAAAGCCCAAAATGTGTGATTAAGCCCCATAGGGCCTCACAATGACCTAATTTCCCTTGGATTAGGTCCATAAGGGTATGGGCACCAATATAGGGTAGCCACATTGGTTGGGGTGAGATTGGGTCAAGCCCAAACTCAAAAGCCTCAATTTGATCCATTTGGGTCAAGTGAGCCCGAGCTCAAAACTTATTGGACTTAGCCCGACCCAAGAGCCCAAGAGCAAAACCCATAATTCTTATACTCTGAAATATCTAGGAATTCAAGACTAAGGAAAAGTTAATTAGGGTGCCTAATCACAAAAGTCCAAATAAGAGAGAGGTGAATGAGGAATTTGGGGATTGAGTGCTGATAAGTAGTATGTATATAACTTTTAATCGAAATTTTTGTAATTATTTAATATGAATTTTTCTTTTTCATGTCAATTTTAGGTTATAAGTAGTTCATTTTGTAATTTTGATTCTAACTTAGCTTAATTTCAATTTTTGCAGAATTTTGGGCAAATTAGGAAAATTTGTATTACACGCCCCCCAGTCACGACCGTGACCAGGGGCGTGTAACTTGAATACCAGTTCAAAATTGATGTCACGCAGTTTGAGCTCGTCCACAGCAAATCAGACCCCCAGTAACGCCCGTGATCTGGGGCGTGTAAACATTGGATCCTGCCAGCAGTGTTGCCGTCGAGAAGAGGAGATGTCGTCGAGAAGTCAACCCATGTCACGCCCGTGACCCAGAAGTCATGCCCATGACATTCGCGCATGATCTCTGTCCACCGCCGCACCGCAATCTAAACCCACGCAGCATTTAATGAAGCTTCCAGATTACACGCCCGTGACCAACATTACACGGGCGTGTAATGCCCTTTTCTGCCGCGCCGCACGCAAGACCCATGCTGCTGTCGGAGATAAGATGAACAGTACTTACACGCCCCCCAGTCACGCCCATGACCAGGGGCGTGTAACTTGGAATAATTTTCTATAAATTCCAGAGCTCTCCTTGAGTCCAGGGTTCAGAAATTTGGAGAGGAGGAGGTGCTGCTAGAGTTGATAGTGAGCTTTTTCTTGTTTCTTTCATGCTTTTTCATTTCACGTTCTCTTTCTCTTCATGTCATGTAATGATTTAATTTTCCTTCTTGCAATAGCTTAGTTTAAGCTTGTAATCTTAATTTTCCTAGCGTGTAATATCTTCTCTTAAAGCTTGTAATCATTTTTGTATCAATAAAATTTAGTTTGCCTTCTTTATTTGTCTCCTTCTACCTTAGTTAATTTTCCCTTTATGCAATTTTATTTTTCTTTCTCTTTTCCCTCCACCATGATTAACTAATTCTCATTAGTGCTCGATCGAAATGATCTGAGGATGAGATGATCAAGTTATGATTTTCTAAGCTTTCTTTTTTCGATTTTGTAAACACTTGAATTACCCTTGATTTTTAACTAGTGATGCCATATTTTCGATGTATGGTTTTTGCTTAAGTTTTCATACTTAGTAAGCCGAGAGGCTCAAAGTATGAATCGATCACTCAAGGGTAAAGATATTTTCACGCACCCCTCGAGAGAGGATGACGTAAATCTCCCGGATTGGAGTCAAATCCAATACTGGGGTTCACAGCGTAAAGCAAGTTTTAGGTAATCAATTATAGGACGAGAGTCCGGTTGATTTTCCTAAACTTAGTTGGGCATTAACCTCGGGAGGGGCATGTTCAAGCTTTAGGAACCTCCACGGTCAAGTAGTTTAAATAAACGAAATTAGATTTTTTTTCCTTTCGCTTGATTATTCTTACTCCAATGTGACTTTTGATTGAGCACTAATCTCTTTTACCATCTTTTAACCCCTTCGTTTAGTTTGCAAATTTTCTCTTTTAGCTAAGTAAAACAAAACTCAAAAATCTATTAGATAAGATAATAGTGATTTTTCTCGAAGTAGAAGTAATCAACGCTCCCCGTGGAATTCGACCTTGGTATTTCTAAATATCCTATACTATAGACGATAAGGTACACTTGCTTTCGTCGCATATAGTTTTGGAAAACATCTTTAACCCTTTCGCTTTACAAAACCCAAAATTTATATATCAAGTTTTTGGCGCTGTTGTCGGGGGCTTTGGCGTAGATATTTTGAAAAGAGGATAGCTATTAATTTTATCATTTTATTTTCATTTTACTTTTTCTAAATCCAAACAAAAATCTTAAAGATGTAATCAAAATCTTGGAAAGGGACGTTTGGGTTATCATCCCATCTCACCTCCTAGTACCGTTGAATTTATAGTCAATATTTGCTCGCTGCTTCGACATCCAATCAATGTCCATAATTATGTCAAACTCTGTTAATGGCAGTAACATTGCCTCCATGTCGAAGTCATATTGCACTATCTTCAAGATGATGCGACCTCTCCCGCTTGTGCTCATGAAAGATTCATTCGACATTTTCATGTTCAACTCAACCCCCGTGAAGAATGACTCCCCTCCTACACTCTGGATGAAGGCATTTGACGGGAATTAGTGTGAAGCCCCTGTGTTGAATGAGACCTTGGAGGGTACATTGGAAACTAAAATAATGCCTAACAATATAGCGCAAACACAGAGTTGTGCATCAGATAGATGTTTCTAAGGGTAACATAAAATTTGAAATTTTGCATACTTGTCACCACGTCAGGCTAACAGATGGCCTCTTACTACCCTTGGATGTACGCCCTCGGCTACACTGGTGTCATGCGAGACACGCTAGACTCCATCATATTTCTTTCTCCGCATAGCTCGACCCCACCTGCATTGTAGACTCCGACCTCATGTCCTCAGTTGGTGCGCGCTCCTGGAACCTGTGATCTATGTGGATCTTCTTGCCATAAGTGCAGCAGGTTGGTCCATGATACCCACCTGTCACTCTACTACTCCTATCCCCTGACTGCTGGGGAAGGAACCTCTTGTTCCCCTTTCCTCCATCTAACCTATTCTGAGACTGAAAGGGTTTCCCCTACTGCTTCCTAACAACAAAACCTCAACGACATTGCATCCTCTCCATAACCAGCTCCAAGGCTCGAGCATCCTCTACCAGCGCATGAAACCTAGAAGTCCTTCAGGAGATCAAGGTGTGCCTTAGGTTGTCTCTCAACCCTTCAAAGAACAAGTGTCTTATCATCCTCATCGGCAACCATGCTCCATGCATACCTGCTCAATCGGGTGAACTCCTGAAGATATGCGTCCACTGACATGTCCCGCTAAAGCAACCAAGAGAATTGCCCCTAAAGGGCGAGTCTCGTCAATAAGGGGAAATAGCATTTCAAGAACGTTGTTGTGAACTCCTCCAATATGATCTGACTAGCATGACGCTCAGCAAAACACCTGCCCATCTCGTAGATCCACCAGAACTTAGCATCACCTTCTAGCATAAAGGATGCCAAAGCCATCTTCCTATTCTCCGGAGTTTCCGCTGCGTCCAATAACTCCCTCATTATCGCAAGTCAGTCGTTTGCGTCAGTTGAAGTTCCAACCCCTTTTAAAGTGGGAGGTCGAAAACTCAAAAAATACTTTAACTGATGCTCTTACTGACCAACAGCCTACTCAGCCAATGATTGAACTCGCTCCACTGCGCCCTCTAATATAGCAGGAACACCTCCACCACTTGTGGCCAGAGAAGCCACAACAAAATCTACTAGCATTTTGAAAAAAATTGTGGGTGATATTGACATTTGGGAGGTCTTGACCAGTCTGACTGCTATTAGACTGATCCTCCTGAGCTCTCAAAGTTCCCGTGTCCCTGCCGGCACCCTTGAGCAAGAAGACAACAAAATTAGATTATTGATCGTAATCCACAATAAGCATAAGAATAGTCATGGTTCCAAAGGACAATCCTATGTGAACATCTCTTTCTAACGATCTAGTTTCACCTAACCGTCCCTTTTCTGATCTAGAATCCCTACACCTCCCTCTAATACCAAATTGTAACACCATACATGCAATTACCCCATGACATGGGTCCGAGAAGGCCCCACTGCATAGAGTCATCACTGACATGCTATTATAAGATGATATACAAGTACACAACTAGTAAGAATAATTCAAAAGAGTGCACATCGGATAAGCTAAAAGATTGAAATACTAGAAAATGTCCACAACTACAACAAAAAGAAAAGTCCATGGCATTAAGACCTACAAGCTCTCAAAAAGAGTCCAAAAGTCTAGATAAAATCAAAGGGTACAAGCACCCACAACTGTCTCACAAGCCTACAAACATGTAGACAATACTAAGTAGAAAAACAGAATACAGGTACAAATCCTGTGTGACGCTAGCGCCCTCCGACTCCTTACTGTGCCCTGCATCTAACACAATAAAAGTGGTACAACAAAGAGTTAGCTACGAGCTGACCACAACCAAGTAACAATACCACTCCCCGACCATCCTAGCGAACCCAGGGAGCTATAACACCATACAAGCCAACACTTCACAAAATATAAATATATAAAGCAAAGAAGATCAAGTATGAAATATTAATCAAGAGATTAGTCTATAAATAGAAAGCATATCACAATAATTCATCTATCAACCATCTTATTGTACCACTCAACTATCTATGGGAGATATTCCTTAGTCATCGGCTGCAATGGCATAATCTGACCCTTGGGTCATGGGTGAGAAACTCCAACCACATTCAATATGCTATGAGGGGGAGCTATTCCCACTCCTCGAGTCCACAACTACAAAAGATGAACACCTCTCTTGAGCTCCCCATGTTCAAGTTCGATAATTGCATTACCTGGGAGCTATCGCTGGCGGTAACTACTATCGTCGGCGGTATCTCCCATGTGACTTCCATTTCTGTTTGTTAGTGTCTCCACAAATGACCTTAGGGTCACAAACGCATCCAGTTGTCCTCCAACCTAAACACCATGTCTGGAAGCACCCCTTTTCGAGATTTCGGGTGCTATCGCCGGTGGTAATTACAACTACCAGGCGGTATCTCTAGTAATCCGTAAATCAACCCCATTCTCAGTCTTTTCAAGTCTTCCCTACCCCATATCCATGTATCCTAATGGGACTAGGGAACCAGTATAATTTTCTACGAAAATACCCTTGCTAGAACTAGTAAAACAACACCAAATCGGGCCACACACCACTATTTGGCTTCACGCACAAAGATCTAGGAGAGGAAAACCAAGGAAACGTATCAATAAATCCTAAAGACCGAGGAAAAAGAGTTGTTACCTTGAGAGATCTCCTAGGAACCATGGATCTTTGAGATACTTGGGTGGAGGAAGACCACAATGGCTCGAGCAAGCTAACTTTGGCGATGACTTGTCGATCCGACCAACAGAGCTGTGACAAACCTCTTCTCTCTAGCACCTGCCTTTCTCCTCCTCAAGGTAGCCATAACCCGCAAAAGATCAACAAATGAAACTCTCAATAAAAATAGAGCTTTAAGCCACTATTAGGGCTCTTGGGCGAATCTATCATAGCCCTCTGATCGAGTTCCAAGAGGTTTGGACATCCACGATCATGGATTTTAAAGTCCTTGATCCATTTGGGTGCTGCCACACAGCGATAACTACTACCGTGCGACGGTATCCCCAGGTCAAAACGACTGCTCGTAATGAACAGTACTGCGTGGGGTAACCACTATCGCGGGCGGTAGTCCCAGGATGCCCGCGGTAACAAGCAGAGAGGGGTCCAAATGAACTAGTCTTAATTTAATTTGCATTTTTCGGAGATAGCGCTGTCGCGGCGCAGTAGCTCCCAGATTTTTACTTTCTCGTGGAAATCGGGTCGTTACAGATGTCGGGCAGGAGGCGTGCACGAGATTAGTCGTGGGTTGGATATGGTTTATTGGGCAACCATTAGTTCTTATTAGACTAGATAAAAAGCCCAATTTTTTTCAAGTTTTATGGTCTACTAATAGCCAAAAGCGGTCTGCCAATAACACTGTTCTTGACTAATTAATAGACTATAGATATGCAGAAATTAAGGCTCCGTTTGGTGCGGCAGTGTGGTCGTGAACGTGTTGCTTATGAACCGTCGTTCGTGAACGTGGGGGCGAATCCAAGAATTTCGATAAAGTGGGGAAGGAAAAAGAGGCGGAGAGAAAGCCAGCAAGGCCGGTAGAACATGGATCGGTGAAGCTATACGGGTGACGGTGGTGGTGCGGCCGGGGGAGAAAACTGCGGGCCAACTGATGGGTTCACACGGTTTCCCAAACGGGGTTGAGCTCGATGGAACAAGCAGCAACCGGCTCGAGAAGAAACGTCAGGCGTGCCGAGGGCACATGAACTGGGGCTCGAAAAAGGCCGCTCTTCCCTGTGCAGTCAGCAAGGACGCACACGCGAGTGGTTGAGCGAATTCAATCAGCAAGAATCTCGTGAGGAGCGAGCTGACACCACCGGTAAGGTGCCTAAAGGGGAGATTGATGGATGCTTTAGTTGTGGCTGGGGACGACGGGACAGACACAGGAAGAAAACGGAACGATGAGTGGTTTTGCATCCCCTTGACAAGTGTCTCGTTTACCAAATGGATGTCTTCGCCGATGGCAATAGGGATCGTGTAGGCGCTGGAGACGATAGATGTGTGGAACAGACGCGTCGGACGTGCTCTGAGGCGTCGACGTGCTTGTTGGAGAGTAAGCAAATGTTGTGCTGCTCGTCTACTGGCGTAAAGGACGATGCATGCTTGCGGGAACCGAAGAAGCAGAGCAGATCAAAATGGCAGCGGCTTCGTAGAGGGGGGGGGGGGGGGGGGGGGGGGGGGGGGGGGAGGCAGGCATCATCTTTCTCTCATAAAAAAAATGAAGACCTCCATCTTATCGGTCGGTGTCGTTTCTCCATCATTCGGCCACCGTTTTTGACGTGTAAGTAATCAAAATTTATTGTCTTGGCAAATTCAAATCCACTAATAATTTTACAAAATTCTTAGGGGGTCAAGCCCCCACCTTAGAGTGAAGGTCCAACCTCATCTATAGAAGTTCATCCCCTTTTATGTTCAAATTTTTTTTCTTCGTGACAATCTTAATTGTTGTCATGTCAAACATACATTCTATGAAGGTGTCGTCCAAATTTATCGGAGCAAAAACGCCACCCTGAACGGAGCCTAAGCATATTTGGTTTCAACAACTTTCAATAGAATCTTCGCATTGCTCTCATGTATTAATAGAATATGATGAAATTTTTGCCGTAGTTAAATAAGATAATACCCTACAAATTTTATGTTAAATATTTCCTAGTTATTTTATTTATCTTAATTGTTTAATTTTTGAGAATATTCTGGACTTCTAGAAAACAAAAAAAAGGTATGATGGCAAGTGATAGTACATAGCCATAATTTTGTATCCATTTAGCAAAAAAACACTCAAAATAAATGATATTTTTATTCAAATAATTGTCAATAACTTTTATATAAATCAAAATTACTCATTTTACTTTTATGATGCTGATGTACACTCACCAAGATTACCAAAGTATGACCATACATAAGTATTGTTTAGATTGAGTACATATTGAGTCTTGAACTCATACGACGCATGATCGAAGCGAGTATTTTACTCATCACATGTGTATGCGAAAAGAACAAAGAAAGGGATTAGTAAGTTTACTCTGCGAGGTTAATGATTGTAGCTATCCTTTGGCCAAGTGTTACTTGATCTAACTCCAGCTATCATTAGCACGACGGCCACAAGAGCTTACAACATTATTCGGTGGGATAAAAATGTCACAGGAGACAAAAATGTGTTTGGCAAACCTTCGCTTTGGAACTCCGGTGCAATGCAGAACGCCAAAAACTTCATTTTTAACTGTCATTCTCACCACATAGGGGCGGATTCAGAGGGGGGGCCCAAGGGACACTGGCACCCCCATTATGTTTTAAAATTATTAGTGGATTTGGATTCCTCTCGTCGAGACAATGAATTTTGACTACTTATATGTCAAAAACGATGGCCAGATGAGGGAGAAATAGCTCTGATAAGATGGAAGCGTTCTCACGTCACGTAACTAGTTTGTTTTGGGACAAATATTGGCTATTCTCGGACCAAAGTTGGCTATTCGCAAACCAAATTTGGCTATTCGCAGGCCAAATTCAGCTATGCGCACCCACAAAATTAATTTCCAACATGTGACTCATGACCCTCCTACTCACCCAACCTCATCTAAAAAAAATTCTAGATTGAGGCCGGGCGTTCATGAACGACAGTTCATATCCACTGCGTTCATGACTGCCGCCACCATAAGCAACTTGGTTGCTTGGAGGATTCCAGGAGAAGAGCCATGTAGCCAGATGGCTTTTCTGCTCGAAAAGAAATTGATTTGAAATAAAAGAGAACTAGACTTCGTTTGGCACGGCTTATTTGCTCCGGTGAGTTTGATCAAAAACGTCCGTATCATAAAAGGTATGTTTGGCAAGACAAAAGTTATGACCGCTATAAAGAAAATAAACTAGTTTTGAGCATAAAATGCATGAATTTTTTTAGGTGAGGTCGGGCGTTCCCGAACGACGGTTCATGACCACAGCGTTCACGACCGCCGCCGCCACCCCAAACGAAGCCCTAGTTAGAATATAGTTTGTCTTCGCTATGAGTCCATTGTGGGTTTGAGATGAATATTATTAACTATTGGATCCATATATTTGTATATATATTATTATTAATTTATTATTACATATGCACCAGAATATTCTCTTCTGTAACTTATCCTCCCTTCCTATAAAGAATGAGGAAGGATTCTTTATTTGTGATATAGAAATCCGGTGATTATTCACATGGTATTAAAGCACGCTATGGGACTCCTAACACTTCCCGACTATCGTCTTTCCCAGCGACGTGAAGAGTTGTTGTAAAGCCGCCTTACCCGAAAATTAACGACAACGAATCGTTGATCTGAAGCAGACCGGCTGTGAGAACTCTCAATATGAAGGTTCCCAACTTATTGATGATGACGGCCCGTCGATCTGAAGCCGACCAAGAATAAGAACTCTCGATATAAAGACGTCTTCAAATGTGTCCATTTATTAAGAATTGTATTGCTCTAATGAAACATAAAATACATGGAGGATTAGAAATGTATTGCTCTAATGAAACATAAAATGTATGTAACAATGATTCTACCGCTGACAAATTAAATTGAATGCAGGGGATGCCATAGATGTTAATGAACTTTGGGTTTTGCAGTATATCTGTAATATACTGCGGGTTTGTTTTATTCGTTGGAATACAAAATTCACAAATTGTGCAGCCTGTAGTTGATGTTGAACATACAGTGTTTTACAGAGAGAAGGCTGCAGGAATGTATTCTTTACTACCTTATGGATTTGCCCAGGTATTATTTTAGAGTGGTGGTCTGTTTCTATTTTTTTTCAACACCAAAATCAGTTTCAGTTCTATTGTGTTTGATTTGACTACTGTGAGAAAAAGTTTAGTTGTATTACTGAAGAAAAATAACTTAGAACAACGATTAGTATATTACTTTGAACATAACTTCTTAGAACAGTGATTACTGTATTATTTT
This sequence comes from Dactylorhiza incarnata, assembly GCA_033032865.1. Classification (NCBI taxonomy): domain Eukaryota; kingdom Viridiplantae; phylum Streptophyta; class Magnoliopsida; order Asparagales; family Orchidaceae; genus Dactylorhiza; species Dactylorhiza incarnata. Next base: position 1,127,836 of record JAWHQI010000002.1, read on the forward strand.
GCCAAACAACTGCAATTTTTCCAAAGAATTTCACAGTTCACCCCTCTATAATGAATTTCTATGGAATTCAAGAGTTTTTGGGCTGCCGAATGGTAGAATTGGAATTGAAAATTGAATTCCAATTCCACCGAAAAGAACGGGCCATAAAAGCAATTTCTACGTTCAAACACAAGACCCATAAATAAGTCCAAACAACCCCAAATTAAATTTTTTTTCTTAAAAAATCCTAAACATCAATGCTCTGGATGCTGAATGAAGGAAGCATGGTTATGTGCACATAAATCAAAATGGATTCTTGGGTCTGCCCTCTCTGATGTCTTTGGCTTTGATTTGAGGGCATGATTCCGCAGCAAATGCGACGGTATATGGGACCACTATTTCAGTGGTACTCTGTGAGCAGCCACTTTGTGCATTTATTGTCAAAGGTTGGGTCTTTCTCCTCTGAGAGAAGCCACTTTGTGCATAGTGCCAAAGGTTGGGTCTGTTTCCAATCATCCCCCACTCACACCCCCAATGATTGGGGGACTATATGGGTTCTGTTGTTGTTGTAACAAATCCTAAACACAATTGAACTTTCAACCATTAAAACCCCTCAAATGGTATACAAATATGGATTCTAGATGCATAAATGCTTGTATCAGCCAAGTGCAATTAAAAACTTCTCTAAAATTAAATAGAGAAAAAGTACATGGAACTGAATACCAGTGTACCCACCTGATATATAAGCAATACAACATAAAATATGAAAAATAAGCACCCAACAAACTTATACAAAAATCAAGAAATGCAACGGGTAGCCCAAAACAATTTTTTTCTTCTTTTTCCCATGGCAAAAATTCAAAACTAACACTAAGCAGTTTAAGCTCAGCACAATCTAGAAAAGGGCAGAATTAGAAGGATGTAAAATCATTTGCATTAAGTAAAGAACCAATAGAGTTTGATCCATGACCTTGAAAAGAACCCATTCTTTCATCCAATATAGCCAACTGACCCTTCACCCAGCTCGGGTTGCTCCTGCCTTCGATCCATAATGCTTCACCAGTGTCCTTGTGCTTAAAGTCTGGGTATTTCGAATTCCTCTGCAAAAGAATGAGAACCTGTCAATATTCTCCAAATGAATTTACATGCAATAGTTGCTAAATTGAGTTCAAAGTGAGTAAAATATAACCTTATTCTTTCTATTATCCCACCAATCAACAGGATTAGCAAAGAAAGCTTGCCAGAGTTCCACTGTTGAAAGAGAAGCAAAACTATTGCTAGCATAGTTTTCGTTCTTTGGACCTACATTCGAGGATCACTAGAATAAAGAAACAAATATTTCGAAAGCATCAATTAAAAGTGTTAAATGATAAATGATGAATCCACAATAATCCTATCTAGAGCATTCTATACTACTCATGTGCCTCTAGAGACACATGTATTTTCTAGAGTATTCTTCCTTGTATATAAATACATGTACAATTCAGGTCATCAATGTACAAAAAATTTCATTCTCCTCACATGATATCAGAGCTATAGCTTTCATATTCTTTCTGATCTCCCATTGCTGAAGTTCCAAAGTTCCCATTCCTGAAGTTCCACCTCTTGTCGAGCATCCTCCCACCAATCAGTCTTCATAGTGGAAACTGCGCCCTGCGCTAGTAAGTATCTCCTAATTCTGTTTGATTTCCTGGTTCATTTATTTATGTTCAAGACTGTCATTCTGCTTTTCGATCTCTAAAGTAGTTCCTGATTTCACTAACCTATGATATGCACCTGTTATGAATATTCGGAGGGCCCAACCATTGAAGCAATGCAAGAATTGTCGACAATCGATTCATAAATTTTCGGAGTGCCCAACCATTGAATGCAAGTACTACCATACAATGGGATATTCTTGAACAATGTCAAATCCGCCCTCTAAGACTAAAGGGAAATTTTTTCAAAGCCATAAGTCAATTTTCTAAGGCGGGACTTCCTTTGCTGCTGCTACTACTACTGATGAAAAGCCCGAAACAATCACCATAAGTGATCGTAAAGCCCTCATCCAGTAGGTTCTCTTCCACTGCCATGTCTATAACCTCGGGTAAAAACACTTCGCCTTTTTCCACTGCTTCTTGCAATAGCATGTCATGGCATCATGTGATCCTGCTGTTTTAACAAATCAAACTCCAATCTCCACCCTTCCTCTTATTCATACTGCAAATGGTGTGAAAATGAATATCAGTATATCACCCATATTGGACAAGCATCCAAATCTACCCTCGGTTTTCCTAATACATATTGTGTCCCAAACTTAGCACTAAATCTCATCTCTATAGGACAAATCTGTTAACTTGGTTTTAATGAAATATTTTCCTCTTCTGGATGTCAGGTACAGGATCTACACACACCGGCCAAACTCTTGAGGCGATTCACAAGGCGGAAAGATTCTTTGAACTCACATCACTTCAGGTTCCATCAAAATTTATGTGCTTTGCTACCACATCTAACCCTTTCTTATATCAATAACGCATTTTTCTTGGTCATACTTATTAATAAACTTCGACCTTTACTTTCCAGGGGACAGTTAGGATCCAGTAAATTTGAATCTTTTAATGCTTACAATGGAACTTGCGAACCAACCAACTTCACCCTTCAATGATAATGAATTTATTTCTGAATAGCTCTTCACAATTATTCAGTATGATTTATGGGACCCTCTCCTATTTCATTTATTAATGGTTATCGATATTATGTTCTATGAATTGATGACTATTCTCGTTTTACTTAGATCTACCTTTTAAAACAAATATTCGAGCTATCACAAATTTAAATAGAATTTGCTCACATGATTAAAACAAATTTTTATCACCATCAAAATTCTTCAAACCGGCAATGCTATGAAGTATAAAGATTCATCTCTTTTGTGGTTTCCTCATCAACAAGGTACGCCATTGTTCAACACACTTATCCTCACACCCCACAATAAAATGATCGGATTGAACACAAACATCACCATACATCATAGTGAATAATTGAGCACACATTATTGATTCTTCTGTTGAGCAATTTCCTAATTTTAACGCATACAATATTACTGAGCACACATTTAAACCAGTTATATGTCATGCTTCTACTGAGCCTAACCTCACTGTGGAGACTGCTACTGATCCCTGCCGCTCTATTCGGAAAAGAGAAACTCCTCATAAATCATAATCTTCTGGATTATCATTATTTTCCTCTATTGTCAACCAACATGAGCTTAACTCTTATTAAGAAGCTAGAATAAACGATCTTTGGCATCAAGCAATAGAGCAAGAGCTTCAGGCCTTGGCGAAAACTCACACTCGGGACTTGGTAGATCCTCCTCTAGGCACACCATTATTGGATGCAAATGGATTTATTAAAAAAAAAACTCATTCTGATGGTTCTATTTAGCACTACAAGGCACACTCAGTAGCCAAAGAATACACAGGTATATAAAATTGATTACGAAGAAACCTTCATTCCCATAGTTCATATAATTTCCGTCAAATATCTATTAACTATTACTACAATGAAACATTGGAGAATCCTACAAATGGATGTTAAAAATACCTTCAAAAATGGAGACCTGCAAGAAGAAGTTTATGTGTCCTCTTCAAGATCTCTCTCATGCTCCTAGCAGAGTTTGTAAGCACAAGAGAGCCTTAAATAGATTAAAACAAGCCCTGCGGGCCTGGTTCAAAAATATTTAACTATATTAATCACTAGTTTGGTTTTTGTTAGAAAAGCCCATATAAAGGCCCATATTGGAGCTCATGTAGTCTCCTATTGTTTAGTCTCACATCTTGTATAAGATTTATTTTCTCTTTCTCCCTCCTATATATATGTATTCTAATACAAACTGAATGAAATTGCATTAATCGAAGAAGAACACGGATACAATCCGGATCGAAGTCCGGCCAAGATCAAGAAGGCTGGTTCCTCCAATGATCTCTCTCTCAAAAAGAGAGCCTAAATTCCTAATGATCCAAAAGATGAAAATAACACTCCCATACCTCCTCCTTATATAGGGGGGAGGGGGCTCACATCAAACCAAAACTATTTAAAGGAAAACAGTAATGATAAATGGGATGGCGCGTGCGCGTAACAATACATCCCGTCAGAAAAACGACCTTGTCCCCAAGGTCGGAGCGCCGCCCGCCGGTCAGTAGTGGGATGCCGTCGAGGTGCCCGGGGCGTCGTGCGGTTGTCCGTCCGCGATCAGCAGGGCGTCGAAGTCGGCGGCGGAGAGCGCGGCCACGTCGTCGCCGATGAGGACACGACACTCCTTCACGGAGCACTCATGACCAGGAGAGTAGGGGTGCTTGCAGTGGAAGCACAGGCCCTTGCTGCGTAAGTCGTTGTACTCCTGGTTGGAGAGGCGGTGGGTAGGGACAGGCCGGTTGTTGCGAGGACCATCATTGGTGGCCGAGGCAAAGGAGGTGGCGGAGGTGTAGGTTTCGGATGGGTCGAGAAATATGTGTAGGGGGGATGCCGAGAGGGGGCTGATGGGGAAGGAATGTCGCCGGACGTCGCGAGAAATTCTGCCTCCACCAGGGGGGCGAGGTCAATGGCGTGGTGAACCGTTAATGGTTGGGGAGTGCGGAGACGGGAGCGGAAGTGGGGTTGCAAGCCGTTCATGAAGAACCCCAAGTAATGGTCTGGGGGAAGACCGGGGACATGGGTGACTAATTCCACGAAGGCATCAATGTATGAGTCAATGGAGCCAGTGTGACGGACCCCGCAAAGTCGCTCGATCATGGGGCCGGAGTAGCGGGCATTATACCGCTGAATGAGGGCCTCAGAGAGAGCTGGACAGGTGAAGTCGGGGGAGGTCTGCCGGAGCCAACGGACCCAATGGAGGGCCGACCCTTCCATGTCGATGATTGCGGTGGAGACCCGTTGTGTCGGCGCGGTCTGGTGAATGTCGAAGAACTGCTCGGCGCGGGCAATCCACCCGAGGGGGTCAGACCCGTTGAAGGTGGGCATGTCAGGTCCACGGTACGGTGGAGTAGGCACTTCCATCGCTGCGGAAGCATCGGGAAGCACGGTGCTGGGGGATCCCACAACAGAGGTGGTAGAGGGGCCGGAGTGCTGGGTGGGCTGCAATTTCTGGAGCATGGCCAGAATCGAGGTGAACTGCTCGTTCTGTGCCTCAAGACGAGAGTTGATGGTGGCGAGGGAGTGTTCGAGGGCTTCGACGCGGGCTTCCATCCGGCTCTTTGGCATATGAGGACGATTGTGCCGAGTGGGAGATTAGCCCGGGGCAGATCTGGCCCGCAGGGGGCCGGGGCGGCGATGGGGAGTGCTGGCGGAAGGCGGAGTACGCACGGACCGGACGAACGATCTGGACGCACTGGCGTCGTCGAGCGGCTGGAACGGCTGGAACGATCGTCGTCGAGCAGGCTGGAACGATCGTCGTCGAGCAGGCTGGAACGATCGTCGACGCCGAGCAGGCTGGAACGAGCGTCGTCGTCGAGGAGGCTGGAACGATCGTCGTCGAGGAGGCTGGAACGATCGTCGTCGAGGAGGCTGGAACGATCGTCGTCGAGCAGGCTGGAGATCGGGACGGACTGGCGTCGTCGAGCGGCTGGAACGGCTGGACGAACGATCTGGGCGAACGATCGTCGAACGGCTTGAGATCGGGACGCCGAACTGGAACCAACGGCTGAACGAACTCCGACGGCTAGGTCAGCGGGCGGAGCGGCAGGTCGGACCAAATAATACAAACTGAATGAAATTGCATTAATCGAAGAAGAACACGGATACAATCCGGATCGAAGTCCGGCCAAGATCAAGAAGGCTGGTTCCTCCAATGATCCCTCTCTCAAAAAGAGAGCCTAAATTCCTAATGATCCAAAAGATGAAAATAACACTCCCATACCTCCTCCTTATATAGGGGGGAGGGGGCTTACATCAAACCAAAACTATTTAAAGGAAAACAGTAATGATAAATGGGATGGCGCGTGCGCGTAACATATTCATACTCTGTATTTAAGTATTGAGGAAATATATACAAAGTTTTGTTTTTCTCTACATGATATCAGAGATTTCGGTCCGGACCTGCGGTCTCAAATTTTTGTGACCGTCAGCCCCCCTCCTGCGAGCTCCCCCTGCGAGCTTCTCGTCCTGGCGAACTCTTTTTTTCTGTGACCGCACCCCACCTCTGCGACCTCTGCCGCTCTTTTCTTAACCCCCTGCGACTGCTAATCGGCTTCTTATAGCCTTCTCCTCTTTCAAGTGCCCCCCCCCCCCCCCTTTCTCTGCGCTGCTCGCTCAGCGACCTCTCCCTGCCGATCTCGCTCAGCGACCTCTCTGTTCAAGCGCTCTGTCGATCTCCCTCAGCGGCCTCTCCCTTCAAGCGGTCTGCCGAGCTCGTGCGGCCTCCTCCCTGTCGATCTCGCTCAGCGACCTCTCCCTTCAAGCGCTATGTCGATCTCCCTCAACGGCCTCTCCCTTCAAGCGGTCTGCCGAGCTCGTGCGGCCTCCTCCCAGCGGCCCCTCTTGACGGTTTGCTCTTCTCGGCGGTCTGCTCCTCTGCGATCTCCTGCCTCCTCTGCAGCGATCTCGTGCGAGCTCTACTCTGCAGCGATCTCCTCTGCCGAGCTCCAGCGGCCTCCTCTACAGCGACCTGCCACTCCAGCGGCTTCCTCCCAGCGGTCTGTCGAGCTTCCTGAGATCGAGCGGCCTCCTCCCAGCGATCAGCATCCTTATTCCAAGCGATCTGCCAAGCTCCAGCGACCTCCTCATCCGAGCGGCCTGCTCCCTCAAGTTTTCCAGCGGCCTTCTCCCAGCTGCGATCTTGCTCGCGGTCTTGACCCGAGTCACCTCTCCGTTGTGATTCCATGGGATCTTCGACGGAATCCTCAGAGCTGCCCGCATCCTCTCCTGCAGGTCGCATGTCTCCTGATCCGGAGGTGCGTGATGAGTTGCGGATCACCACCATCTCCCTTGCCGGGAAGAAGAACTTTGTCGAATGGGTGCATTCTGTCAAACGGGTCTTCCAATCAAAGGGACTTCTGCATCATCTCCAAAAGGATCCTCCTTCTGCACCTACAGATGAATGGCTAAGGGACGATGACCGTGTTTAGACTTGGCTCCTCGACTCTCTTGATGGCGAACCCTATCGAATGGCCATGTATCACGAGACGGCCAAGGCAATGTGGGATGAGCTCCATTCTCTCTACTCCGGGAAGGACAGTCTCCAGCACCTCTATGACATAATCACGGATCTTCAGACTCTTGACACTGGTAGTGCAGCCGACTTGACCTCCTTTGTTGCTAGGGCTAAGACACTGGCCGAAGCCTGGATCCGACATCAGCCCGCTACTACGGAACTCGCTGCTCAACGTTCTCAAAAGGAAGCAGTTTGTATTGCCATGATGATGGCTCGTGTCCCGCCTCATCTTCAGAGCATTCGAGCCCAGATCCTCTCATCCGCTGCTACTCCATCTCTCTCTGATGTGTGCTACATGCTCCTAAAGGTATCACCTCCTCCTGATACTACGGGACCTCACTCACCAGCCCTTCTTCAGAAAGCTTCTGCACCATTACTACCTCTCCCTCCTCCTGCTTGTGGGGGACGTTCAGGTTTTCAGAAGGGGTCGTGGTAGCCGAACACGTCCTAAGTGTTCCTTCTATGGTAGGGATGGACACTTCGAGGCGACCTGCTACCGCAAACATGGTCTTCCTCCTTGTCCTGCTGCAAATATTGTTGTCGACAGTCCCTTTGCCACTCGTGCTGACCTCGAAGATGTCCGCCTCCAGCTCCAGCAACTCCATGACATGCTCAGCCGCCCGCCCGCCTCCGTTGCCTCCGCCGCCTCAATCTTCAATGAAGGTATCGCTTGTCTCTCCACTAGTCCACGCTGGATAGTGGACTCAGGTGTTACTCATCACATCACCTCGCTGAAGCCACCTCAATACTTGAACTCTCCACATCCTAAATATATCATCGTGGCCAATGGCGACACTGTCCCTGTATCCGGCTCCGCTGATATTCCTCTCAATTTCTCTCTCTCCCTCCGCTCGGCTCTTCATATCCCGGGCTCCCCGTTCAACTTACTTTCTGTCAGTCGCCTCACTACAGATTTGAATTGCTCTGTGACATTCACCTCCTCTTCATTTCATATGCAGGATCGACGGACGCAAAGTATCATTGGTAAAGGACGACTGCAAAATGGGCTCTACCTTCTTGAAGCCCCCCCCCCCCCCCACCCCCACCATCCTCTCTTCCGTCTCCTCAGTTGATTGGCACCGACGTCTCGGACATGCCCCTCTTCCAGTCCTCCGGAAGGCTCTTCCAGAGATTTATCTTCCTTCTTTTAGTTGTGATTCATGTATTCTGGGTAAACAACACCGCTCATCGTTTTCTCCTCATTGTACTCGGAGTTTTACTTCTTTTGTTTTAGTACATTCTGATATTTGGGGCCCGTATAAAATTACCAGTGTTTCTGGTAATCGCTACTTTATCACGTTTATTGATGATTATTCTCGAATGACATGGCTATACTTCGTGATCGCTCCAAACTTCCCCGTGTGTTCCGCACGTTCGTCCTTGAGATTCTAACTCAGTTTTCCGAACCAATAAAAACCCTTCGAACGGATAACGCTCGCGAATACACTAGCCATGAATTTACCAACCTCTGCTCAGAATTTGGGATTATTCATCAAACGTCTTGTGCCTATACACCCCAACAAAACGGTGTTGCTGAACGCAAAAATAGACATCTTCTTGATGTTGTTCGCTCCATCATGATTCAAATGCAGGTACCTAAGGCCTATTGGAACTTTGCGCTGTCAACAGCATGCTACCTCATCAACCGTCAACCTTCCTCCGTCCTTCATAATGCTACTCCGTTCAGTCTCCTCTTCCCAACTACTCCACCATTATCTCTCACCCCTCGAATCTTTGGATGTACCTGCTACGTTCACTTACTTGGTCCGTCCACAGACAAGTTGGCACCACGAGCAACCAAACACGTGTTCGTCGGTTACTCTCGTACTCAGAAAGGATATGTCTGTTACTCTCCTACTACCCGCAAACTGACAGTATCGGTTGATGTTACCTTCCGGGAAGATAAACCTTTCTTCTCCAACCAAAACCCCCCTCCTTCCACCACAATCTGTACCTAGACCTGTAATCCCAGTCACCTTTCCACCAAACCTCCCTCCTCTCCCGGCTCCCGCTCCCAACAAGCCTCCTCTTCTTCGTGTCTACACTTGTCGCCCTCCTCGCTCCGTCGCCCCAATGCAGTCGGCTTCGACCTCTGACACTCTGCAACCTGCTGATCCGGCACCGGTCTCCACCACTCATCCCATGGCGAACTATGTATCATTACATCGCCTGTCCCTGCCACTACACACCTTTGCTACTTCTCTATCCTCTATTTCTATCGCTAACTCTGTGCAGGAGGCTCACCAACATCCGGGCTGATGGGCAACCATGGACGACGAAATGACAGCTCCCTGGGCTTATCAGACATGGGATCTTGTTCCTCTCCCTCCAGGTCACACTACTGTTGGTTGCAAATGGGTCTTTGTAATCAAGCATGCTCCAGATGGGACAATTGACCGTCTTAAAGCCCGCCTGGTGGCTCGTGGCTTCACTCAACAACAAGGTCTCGAGTCTCGACTATGAGGAAACGTTCTCTCCGGTGGCCAAGCTCAACACAGTTCGTGTCCTTCTCTCTGTGGTTGTGCATCGTCAATGGCCACTCCATCAGTTGGATATCAAAAATGCCTTTTTAAATGGCGACCTACAAGAAACAGTATACATGCAGCAACTTCCCGGGTTTGAGACCACGGGGGAGTCCTGAGTATGTCATCTTAAGAAATCCATCTATGGTCTCAAACAATCCCCCTGGGCATGGTTTGATAAGTTCAGTAAGGTTGCCCGGGAAGTTGGCTTTACTCGGAGCTCGGCAGACTTCTCTCTGTTCACTCGACATCGAACTACAGGCACGGTTCTTCTGTTAGTATATGTCGATGACATCCTAATCACAGACCATGATTCAAAGGGAATACAAGCGATCAAACAACATCTTAGTTCCGTCTTTCAAACCAAAAATCTGGGGAACCTTCGATACTTCCTTGGTCTTGAGATCGCGAGACGTCCTGATGGACTTGTCCTCTCTCAACGGAAGTATTGTCTCGATCTTCTTCAGGATGTTGGCTACTCTGGATGCAAGCCAGTTAACACTCCTATGGATGTCAATCACAAACTGTGTGCACATGCCTCTGATGATGATCTTACTCTTCCTAATCCAGAATACTATGGATGTCAATCACAAGCTTATTTACTTGACAGTCACGAGACCAGACATATCCTTTGCAGTTGGGGTGGTCAGTCGGTTTATGCATTCTCCTCGGATATCTCATCTACAAGCTGTCGAGCGCATCTTGAGATATCTAAAAACAGTCCCTGGTCAAGGGCTGGTATATAAAACCTCGTCTTCTACTCCAACATTGGTTGCATACTCAGATGCAGATTATGCGGGGTCCCTGGATGATCGGCGGTCTACCAGTGGTTTTTGTACCTACTTTGGAGGTCACCTGGTTACCTAGCGTAGTAAGAAACAAGTTGTGGTTGCTCGATCTTCAGCTGAGGCAGAATACCGTTTGATGGCATCAGTTGTTTTTGAACTCACATGGCTTGAAAGTCTCCTTGTTGATCTAGGAGTAAAACTTTCCTCACCAGCTATCTTACTATGTGACAGTCAAGCTGCTATACACATAGCTAAGAATCCGGTCTTCCACGAAAGAACGAAACACATTGAAGTGGACTGTCACTTCATCCGGGAGAAAGTTCATACCAAGTACCCATGGGCTCCAAATGAAGAAGATAAAATTAAAGCATGTTCCGGGTACTGACCATGTTGCTGATATTCTCACCAAAGCCCTACCAAGTACCCTATTTTATCAATTCCTGTCCAAGCTGGGTGTCTATGACTTGTACGCTCCAGCTTGCGGGGGAGTATTAGAAAAGCCCATGCAAAAGCCCATATTGGAGCCCGTGTAGTCTTCTATTGTTTAGTCTCACATCTTGTATAGGATTTATTTTCTCTTTCTCCCTCCTATATATATGTATTCATACTCTGTATTTAAGTATTGAGGAAATATATACAAAATTTCGTTTTTCTCTGCAGTTTTGAATCCAACTCACAAGACTCTTCTTTATTCATCTAAGAGACTAATCATTTTATTGTCCTACTATCACAGTATGTTGATGATATGATCATTACTGGGATGATACAACTTGCATCCCAGGCCTACAATAAAATCTTCAACAACAATTTGAGATAAAAGATCTTGGAACTCATAATTACTTAATGATGGATACTATCTTGCTCAATCTAAATATGCTTCTGATCGGTTTTCACGAACCGGCATTACATATAACAAGGTTTCTTCTACCCCCTTAGAAAGGAATCTCAAGCTTAATGTCATGGATGACCCTCTTCTTGATGATCCAACTCTCTAACGAAAACTTTTTGGGAGCTTAGTCTACCTCATAGTAACTCACCTTATATTGCTTATGCAGCTCACTTGGTTGGTCAGTTCATGGATACCCCTCCCTCGTTCATCACATATTGCAACTGACGCCTGCATTCTCTGATACATTAAGGTCATTTTATTTCACAGGATTCACTTTTCAGCCCATTCATCTTTAGTAATATTTGGGTAGTCTTATGCAGATTGGGTAGGTGATCTGATAGATCGTTGTACTACTGAATATAATTTCTTCTTTAGCAGTTAACTCTTGGGAAAGCAAAAAAACAAACTGTTGTTGCCTTCTCTAGTACAAAATCAGAATATCGTACTCTTGTTGATGCTACCATATAATTATTATGGCTTTCTAGGTTACTGAAGGGCATAAATCGTCTTTCCACCACAGCTATCACCCTTAAGCTGCGACAATATAAGTGTTATCAAATTGCTCACAATAATATCATCCATGATCCCACTAAACAGATTGAGATCGATTGTCATTTTATATGTCATCACATTAACAATAGAACCTAGGAAGCACCGGTACGGGTACTGGTATTGGGTATGATACGCATCCGTTACGGCGGTACGACAAAATTTTAAAAATAAAGATACGGGTACGGCGGGATACGTTGTATTAAATATATATACATATCTCACAAATGTAATTAAAAGTCCTCAAATAGATCAAGCATAATTGCATAAATCATTAATTTCTAAACTTTATACATACAAAACAACATGAATATGAAGAACTAACATCACATGTATATAGTAACAAAACAAAATAATAAAATTTAAATCAAATTTTTTATAGTTTTAACGAAAAAAGATACTTAACTCTGAAGCGCATTTGTTATAAACAAACACTGCTAGTTGCATTTATGATTCATAAATTTTTCTTTTCTAAAAGACACACAAGAGTCTTTTGTTTACTTTAGAAAAACATACTCTATCACAATATGCAGAACGATCTGGCAAGTCCAAGTGTATCTACAGACTAGAGTAACAGATGTATCCGCCGAGTATCGGGTACATACCGGTACCGGATACGTATCTGGTACGGGTACGTGACCCTCAAGAAAGTATCGGTGTTTCATAGAATAGAACTCTCCAACTGGTCTTAGTTCCCTTTGCTGATCAAACAACTGATATTTTTTACTAAAACACATCTCCCAAGTTGATTTCATGACTTGATATCCAAACTCAAGATGATATCTTTTGTCCCACCTTGAGTTTTAGGTGAGATGTTAAATAATAAATGATGTGTACAACCCCCATATCCATCGAGTGAGGCCCAGCGTGGAGGGCCGCCGAGACGTGTCTGTACAACCCTATATCCGCCGAGTAGGTTGCCAGGACCCAAGAGTGCATCAGGGCCGCGTTTGTAGTATGATCCAAGACAGAGAGAAAGGAGGGAGAGCGGTAGAGGCAGAAACCTCCTGCTCACCCAGCTGGAGTAAGAGGCAAGTGAGGGGGCGAGAGGAGGAGGGGCGGGTGCCCCCCCCCCCCCCCCCCTCTCGCCCTCGCCCAGCTAGGGGCGAGAGGAGGAGGGGCGGGTGCCCCCCCTCTCGCCCGGGCCCAGCTAGGGGCGAGAGGAGGAGGGGCGGGTGCCCCCCCTCTCGCCCGCGCCCAGCTAGGGGCGAGAGGAGGAGGGGAGGGTGCCCCCCCCCCCTCTCGCCCTCGCCCAGCTAGGGGCGAGAGGAGGAGGGGCGGGTGCCCCCCTCTCGCCCGCGCCCAGCTAGGGGCGAGAGGAGGAGGGGCGGGTGCCCCCCCTCTCGCCCGCGCCCAGCTAGGGGCGAGAGGAGGAGGGGCGGGTGCCCCCCCTCTCGCCCGCGCCCAGCTAGGGGCGAGAGGAGGAGGGGCGGGTGCCCCCCCTCTCGCCCGCGCCCAGCTAGGGGCGAGAGGAGGAGGGCGGGTGCCCCCCCTCTCGCCCTCGCCCAGCCTGGGGCGAGAGGAGGAGGGCGGGTGCCCCCCCCCCCCCCCCCCCCCCCCTCTCGCCCTCGCCAGGCCAGGGGCGAGTGGAGGAGGGGGGCCGACCCCCTCTCTCGCCCCCGACCCTGGTAAGGGGGAAGACCCTTGGTCTCGCCCCACCCCAGCGAGGAGGCTCGCCGAGCTCCGCGAGGTAACCCCTCTCGCCCAGTTCCAGAGGAGGGGGGGTTGGTCTGCGTTTAGTATCCCAGAACAGCGGGATTTGGCTATTTGCAGTCCAGTTTTGGCTATTCGCAGTCCAGATCCGAGGGTATTTTGGTAATCTGGCAGATCAGTTTTTGGCTATTTGCAGCCCAACTTGGAAAACCTATAAATAGACCCTAAGGGGCACCAAAGGAGGGGACTTCTAGATTTCCAAATTTCGGATCTTCTTCTTCCCTTAGAGCTCTCCTTTGGTGCTTCTGGTTCAGCATTGGCTAGGGAGGGGAAGATCTCTCAGGTCTTCCGGGTGTGAGGTGGGACCTCCTCGCTGTAGCCTAGGGTCCGTTTCCAAGTCCAAATGCTCTTGCCTAGAGAGTTGGCTCGAGAGAAGTAGGTGTGAGACCACCCCTTTTTTGGGACCCCGAACTCCACGGAGACCGAGTAGTCGGTTTCAACATTTTTGGTGCGGTGAGCGTGGAGAGTGGTCAGCACAGAAGTTCTTGAACCAAATCTCATGGCAGGAGACCTCGGAGGAGGAGACGATGAGGGGTCTCACATCCCAAGTGAGGTGGTAGGAAGGGGAGAGTTCATGACGGCCATCAAGGGAATCATGGAGCTGCTCCAAGGCATCACCAGGGGAGGTGACTGCTCGGCTCCCTCCCCCCAGACACCGCCTTCTGGGTCGCAAGGAGTGCTCGCCCAGCGGGGTCAGGAGAGGTTGCCCCAGGGGGTCGGCCAGGCAAGGAACCAGTGACTGAGAGTGGCGAGCGGGACCTCGCCGGGCGAGTGCTTTTTCCTAGCCCGGTGAGTGGGGTCTCGCTCGGAGCTGGAGTCGCGCAAGTGGAGCTCGCGAAGCCGGCGAGTGGGGGGTCACCCTTTAGCGAGATGATCAGCGGAGACCCCAGGATGGCGAGGCACTGCTACGTCACAGCCGTCAACAGCATCTCTTGGCAAGCGGGGGCGGAGGAGATGGAGAAGATCATGGAGAGCATGAGCCAGATGGGAGTGGCAGGAGAAGCAGAGGAATGATCATCTCGCGCAAGCAGCCTGAGAGGCGAGTGCCATGGGGGGGTATGTTGTGTTTATTTTTTGTTTTTTGTTGTTTTCCTTTGTAGCAAGTTCTACCCCTCGCTGGTTGGGCCAGGAGGTTTTGACAAGGGAAATCCCCCCATTAGATGGATGAAGTTATTTTGCTTATAGGATGGGTAAGTTCAACGCCGAGATGTCCTCCTCACTCCAGGCTCTCACTAGCTGGGTGGGTCGAATGATCCTCGGAAGGAAGAGCTTGTCATCGAGATGTCCTCCTCACTCCAGGCTCTCACTAGCTGGGTGGGTCGAATGATCCTCGGATGGGTAAGTTCAACGCCGAGATGTCCTCCTCACTCCAGGCTCTCACTAGCTGGGTGGGTCGAATGATCCTCGGAAGGAAGAGCTTGCCATCGAGATGTCCTCCTCACTCCAGGCTCTCACTAGCTGGGTGGGTCGAGTGATCCTCGGATGGGTAAGTTCAACGCCGAGATGTCCTCCTCACTCCAGGCTCTCACTAGCTGGGTGGGTCGAATGATCCTCGGAAGGAAGAGCTTGCCATCGAGATGTCCTCCTCACTACAGGCTCTCACTAGCTGGGTGGGTCGAATGATCCTCGGATGGGTAAGTTCAACGCCGAGATGTCCTCCTCACTCCAAGCTCTCACTAGCTGGGTGGGTCGAATGATCCTCGGAAGGAAGAGCTTGTCATCGAGATGTCCTCCTCACTCCAGGCTCTCACTAGCTGGGTGGGTCGAATGATCCTCGGATGGGTAAGTTCAACGTCGAGATGTCCTCCTCACTCCAGGCTCTCACTAGCTGGGTGGGTCGAATGATCATCGGATAGGTAAGTTCAACGCCGAGATGTCCTCCTCACTCCAGGCTCTCACTAGCTGGGTGGGTCGAATGATCCTCGGAAGGAAGAGTTTGCCATCGAGATGTCCTCCTCACTCCAGGCTCTCACTAGCTGGGTGGGTCGAATGATCCTCGGATGGGTAAGTTCAACGCCGAGATGTCCCCCTCACTCCAGGATCTCACTAGCTGGGTGGGTCGAATGATCCTCGGATGGGTAAGTTCAACGCTGAGATGTCCTCCTCACTCCAGGCTCTCACCAGCTGGATGGGTCAAACGTGCCTCGGGGGCGAGGTTCTGCCCCCCTCGATGGATATTTGGGCTTGGACTTTTCTTTCCGAGGTTGTGCCAACCTCGCAAAGAGCGGGGATTGTGTACAACCCCCATATCCATCGAGTGAGGCCCAGCGTGGAGGGCCGCCGAGACGTGTCTGTACAACCCTATATCCGCCGAGTAGGTTGCCAGGACCCAAGAGTGCATCAGGGCCGCGTTTGTAGTATGATCCAAGACAGAGAGAAAGGAGGGAGAGCGGTAGAGGCAGAAACCTCCTGCTCACCCAGCTGGAGTAAGAGGCAAGTGAGGGGGCGAGAGGAGGAGGGGCGGGTGCCCCCCCCCCCCTCTCGCCCTCGCCCAGCTAGGGGCGAGAGGAGGAGGGGCGGGTGCCCCCCCTCTCGCCCGCGCCCAGCTAGGGGCGAGAGGAGGAGGGGCGGGTGCACCCCCTCTCGCCCGCGCCCAGCTAGGGGCTAGAGGAGGAGGGGCGGGTGCCCCCCCTCTCGCCCTCGCCCAGCTAGGGGCGAGAGGAGGAGGGGCGGGTGCCCCCCTCTCGCCCGCGCCCAGCTAGGGGCGAGAGGAGGAGGGGCGGGTGCCCCCCCCTCTAGCCCGCGCCCAGCTAGGGGCGAGAGGAGGAGGGGCGGGTGCCCCCCCCCCCCCCCTCTCGCCTGCGCCCAGCTAGGGGCGAGAGGAGGAGGGGCGGGTGCCCCCCCTCTCGCCCGCGCCCAGCTAGGGGCGAGAAGAGGAGGGCGGGTGCCCCCCCTCTCGCCCTCGCCCAGCCTGGAGCGAGAGGAGGAGGGCGGGTGCCACCCCTCCCCCCCCTCTCGCCCCCGCCAGGCCAGGGGCGAGTGGAGGAGGGGGGCCGACCCCCTCTCTCGCCCCCGACCCTGGTAAGGGGGAAGACCCTTGGTCTCGCCCCACCCCAGCGAGGAGGCTCGCCGAGCTCCGCGAGGTAACCCCTCTCGCCCAGTTCCAGAGGAGGGGGGGGGGGGGGGGGGGTTGGTCTGCGTTTAGTATCCCAGAACAGCGGGATTTGGCTATTTGCAGTCCAGTTTTGGCTATTCGCAGTCCAGATCCGAGGGTATTTTGGTAATCTGGCAGATCAGTTTTTGGCTATTTGCAGCCCAACTTGGAAAACCTATAAATAGACTCTAAGGGGCACCAAAGGAGGGGACTTCTAGATTTCCAAATTTCGGATCTTCTTCTTCCCTTAGAGCTCTCCTTTGGTGCTTCTGGTTCAGCATTGGCTAGGGAGGGGAAGATCTCTCAGGTCTTCCGGGTGTGAGGTGGGACCTCCTCGCTGTAGCCTAGGGTCCGTTTCCAAGTCCAAATGCTCTTGCCTAGAGAGTTGGCTCGAGAGAAGTAGGTGTGAGACCACCCCTTTTTTGGGACCCCGAACTCCACGGAGACCGAGTAGTCGGTTTCAACATGATGAGTCCAGAATAATCCTATCTAAAGCATTCTACAGTACTCATGTACCTCTAGATTCTCATGTATTTTCTAGAGTATTCTTCCTTGTATAAATACATGTACAATTCAATTAGTCAATGTATAAGAGATTATACTCTCCTTACAAGAATAAATAAAACAACATACTGGAATTCACGGAGTCCGTGCGTTGTTCATAAAATGAAACTGAAGGGAAGGTCTTCTCAATAAAATTCAACTGTTGAACAACCACCTGCAAGAGATGAATCATTAGTCAAGATTAGAAAATAATAATAATAAACAATCAAGAATGAGAACTAGGATCAAATCAAGTATTTAAACATCATTGTCAATTTCATGATATGATCACAAGTTTACAAAGTGAGGTGTATGATATAATGGTATTGTTATGCAATATCAGTGCTAGTGGCATCTTTAGAAAGACCCAATCTCATGTTGGGCAAAACTTGGATGAGAATATCGAGTTCGATTTAACTCGGGACAACAATCAAGATTGTTTATAGATAGTTAACTTTTAGGATGTAACATTTTGTCTTGTAAAATAGAAAGAGCTATCTGCAGTTAAAAACATTGTCTTTTATCCTAAGATAGGTTTAGCTTGAGAAAATTAAGAAAAAAGAGAGAACTTCATTTTAAAATATTAGATTATAAAGATGATAAACATCTTCCTTTCTCCATAAATATGTAATTTTTTACAAAACGCTTAAATTAGATAAATTGTGCTCATAATATAAAATAAAAAATATTTTGAAAATAAGTCTTTACATTAATAAATAGAGAAATAATATATTATTTAAAAATATATATGATATGATATAAATTAGATTATATATTACTATATTAGATAGATTGATAGATGTAACTTTTCACTTTTGAATTATTTTTAAAAATATATATCATATAAAATATATACTTTTTATAATAAATAGAGCCATGCAAAATGATTAAAATGTTATAAGATGTATAAACTAGAGTTAACAATACATAAATTTGACTAATAAGATTAGACATTATTTTCATGAACTTAACAAGTTGTTAGCTTGATAGCAACTTGCAAAGCTCAAAACATCATTCTAAGAAGAAGGAATGAAAATAACACCTTGTAGAAAATGCGAGGCTTATCATTTTCCCCTTCAGTAGTATCTGAAACTAGACGGCCGGAAACATACACCTGATTTCCCTTCTCCACGTGTTGGTAGGCTACATGGGCCAGATCATCCCAGAATGTCAGATTGATCCTGCAATATCCCACCACAAAACAATGAAAATCTCTGTGAGGACATATGTCGAGCACCTGAAGTGCATCGCTTGAACCCGCCAAAAGGGCGCACTTTGATGTACAAAAGAAGGAAAAAAATCTCTAGGGTATTTCGTCCTCTTTCTTTTGAATTACCATGACGTCTCGGAGGACGACTTCTTCACCGCTAAGCTTGTCCAGGCGAGGACCTTGCCGCTGCTGAGTTGCTTGATTTGGACAGAGGCGCCGATGTTTCCGATGAGGTGGACGGAGTTGGCAAGATCCTTGCTCCACGGGATCTCCGGAGGCCGGGAATGCGCGGTCTTCTCGTGCTGATAGTCTCCATAGCCGGAGGAACAGCTGAAGGGGGGCGGCTGAAGAGCGACGGTGCCGGCAGGTCTTCGACGGTAGGAAGGTAAACGTAGAAAAGACGAGATAGGGTTAGGTTGTTTTGGAGATGGCGAACGAGAGGGGAGCTTGGGGAGGGGAGATTTGAATTGGGAAAGCGTGGGAAGCGCCATTGGGCTCGCGCGCACTCCGGCTGGTCGGAATGGGCGGCCGGAGGATTGTCTTTGAGAATTAAACCCAACTTCACGTTAAGAAATGAAGTGAATTTATCTGATAAGCCATCTCCGGTTTGCGACCCCTTTTTTTTGGAAGCTGCATCTCATGTTTCACATTTTGCATTCTCAATTTTTAAATATGATATTTTGCACTCTTCTGTTTATATTTATCTTGGCATTTTGCACTAAGACTTTAATTTAAGGGATATTTTTGGTCCAGATGAGATTAAAATTCTTTAAACTCAAGGGACTGTACCTAAAAAATTTGGGACCGCTGAGAATTAAGGAATCATATGTATATGTCTATTGATAATAAAGTTGGACGAAAATACCTCTCATTATAATGCACTAGGGTGCAAAGTGTCAAAATATGTGCAAATGAGAAGTGCAAAGTGTCATATTTAAAATTTTGGGGTGCAAGGTGTCAAACATGAGGAAATGGTGGGTGCAAAGTGCCAAAAAGTCGACTGTGAGAAAAAAATGAACCTTCCTATTTTCAGAAATATTAAAAGTAAATTTTCACATTTTTCATGCTTCTCTTCCTCTTCTCCTCTTCTTTTTCTATTTCTATTTTTTGACAACTTTAATTCCAACATTGGTTTCCCATCACTACTTTTTTATAGCCACGGTCGTTCGTTCCAAACAGAGCATCAACGTGTGTGAAAAAAACATGTGCACGATCTGAAGTCAGTATTGTTGTAGCAAAACATTGCCTATGAAATCTCGCACCCATGCTAGTTTAATATAACGTATCGATTACATTAAATCTACTTGACATAAAATATTTAAATTTATTTTAATATTCCAAATATATTGTCATAATTATATTTTAGTATATTATACCATGTATGTAACTTAATGGCAATGTTTAAAATATGTAATTAAGAGACAAATCAATTTAGAGTGAGCAGGAATTTAATTGCAACCATAATTTTTAACAAGTAATTGCTTCAAAGTTTGAAATCATTTCTATCTTCCGAACACAATAATAACTTATAGCTATTGATTTCAAGAGGTATTAATTTCAATTGATCATCTCTAATTAGATGAGTCAATCAAAAAATTAATCTTTGATTTGATAACTCTAAGCAATTGATCAAATTTCTATCAATCTAATTATTTCTAAGTGCAATATTTTTTTATGTATTAATTTATTTGTGATTATTATAAAATTATAGATCTAAAATTCCAGTTGGTTTGGCCCTTCATCAGACTATCATTAATTTCCAACATTCAATTTTGTTTTGAATTGTCTGTTTTAGTACCTAATTCATTACATTATGTTTGACTCCACACTCTTCCTACTCATGATTTAAGCTTTTACACATCACTCTGCTCATATTTTTCCACCTATTTAGTGATGCGCAATCAACCGTCCACATCATCATCTTCCTCAACCCATTTAACCCTGGCACACTAGATTTCTTGAACATTGCTCCTTAATAATTGGTGTAACATCTCTGACATGCAAATAGTGTAGGAATATTTTCTAGTATATTCCAAAATAATGTATAATTTTCGTATTTGAAAATTGCAGAAAATAAAAATATGAGAACAAATCTAGAAAACTAGATTATTAAAACTTTAAAACAGAAGGGATGAGAATCAAAAGAGATCAGTTAAAGGATAGTTTAGAATCGAACCTGGGTAAGGCGTGGATCACTGCCCTAAATAAGTTGCACCACCCTCCGCAGGGCTTTCAACCGATGCTCACTCCTCCAAGGTACAACACCCGCCTAGATCCCGAAACTCCGATGTGCGCGGACACTGAAGAAGCACAGAGCACCCGAATTCCCACTTGATGAAGCAAATGTAAAGAAAAGAAGACACGTAGAAGATCGTCACAAAACAGAGAGAGAGAGCAGAAGAGCGTATATCTCTCTTTTGAGAACTGCAGAAAGAACGAGTATATATAGAACTCGGACTGCAAGATCTCCTGTATAATAAGATCTCGTAAAACGGCAATAAAATAAAAGGCACAATGAATACGAACGGTTATAATTGAAAGGCTAATAATCGGGAAGAGAAACGTTGAATATTTCCAACGAAAATAATGGCGTAAAACACGCGTGAAGGAGCGGTTAAGAAAATGCGTAAAACTGCGAAGAGAGAGAGAGCGAAAAACGGCAGAAGCGTTGAATCCAAATCGACGTTGCGTCGATATCATATCGACGCAAGTCGACGCAGGTCTTATCGACGCAAGCGTCGAAAACATATCGACGCAAGTCGGGTACGTCGAATTCCATTCGACGCCTCCAACTTCAGCGGGCTTGTCGACGTTGCGTCGAAATCTATTCGACGCAGCTCCGATTTCTATTCGACGCAACTCCAAGTAAAAGCTCTGAAACTATTTTGTACAAAAAATACAATTCAATTATTCCCCAAATCCAAATCCGGATCCGGATCCGGATCCGGTCTGGTGCGGTGCGTGCGCGCGCGCGTGTGGTTCATAGATACTCCTTATGTTCTTTTGAACAAATAAGAAGGTGTGAATTTCTTTATATACACTTAAGGGAAGAACTAAAATGGCAAGGTGGGACTAAAGAACACTCTTTCATCATGAAAGGCTTCCCTCCAAATATTTGGATTCCCTCCAAGTTTGGTTTTGAGCTTTTCCATCATAATGAGGAGCTCAAACACCAAACACCATTTAGCTCCAATCAAAACATTTAAAGTATAATATTTTATAATTAAAATTTCTAACAATCCCCCACAAAAGCGATAAACCAAAAGCGAACTTCATAAGTATGATATTATTAATAATAAATAAAATCAAATACAAATTTGCTTCATCAAGTTGTATCTAATGCAATGGGTATAGATGGAATGGTTACCTTGAATCTATACTTAGTACTTACTTCCTCTACCGAAGAGTATAATGTGTCAGAGGCTTTGAATTATAAACTTTTGACCGGTAAATTAGATAAGCACACAAAAGATTGGTTGTTCTTGGGTTATGGCGGTGGGCGCGTTAATGGCCATGCGCATTCCTTGATTTTTCATGAGAGTTATTTTGGGTTCAGCCCGGATCCCAAAGTTGCGGCCTCACAACAACCCCCACATAGGTGGTGCCTCAAGAGATATTCGTAACCAATATCTCGCAAAGAAACATGTCTTTGGCAACCATTAAGAACTTAATTAAGTTCATCTTAACTTGTTACGTAGAGCACAACATCATAGGAATGGGGAGAAGGTTTTCTCAACCTTATATTTTGTGCTCCCAACTACGCTTCATCAACGGTTTCGTTTCTACCACATTGAACCCACTTCATGGGATCTCCAATCACATGGGTTGGGTATCCACCGTTGGCAGCAAATCATGTGGGCTTAAGCCCCATTCCCCTCGATGACAATAATATCTCCCTTCGGGACAATCCCTTGGTAAGATTATCAGCCAGATTCAATTCTGACTTTACATAGTTGAGTGATATCACTTCTTTTCTTCTTTGCTTCACGGACTTGTACCTGATTCTCATGAACTTATTCATTTTGGAATTAGTACTATTAGAAGCAGTTAAATCAATAACACTTGTATTATCACAATGTAAAGAGATAGCAGGCATGGGGTTTTCAATTAATGGAATTTCACTAAGTAAATTTTTAATCCATTCTGCTTCGGCACATGTAGTGTCCAAAGCTATAAGCTCCGATTCCATGGTGCTTCTAGAAATAACTGTTTGTTTTGTAGAAGCCCATGAAATGGCAGCACCTTCAAGGAGGAATACATAGCCCGTCGTTGACTTAACGTCTGACGAATCAGTTACCCAATTGGCATCTGAATATCCTTCTAGTACTCCGGGAAATCCCGTGTACACTAAACTATAATCCATAGTTCCACGAAGATATTTAAATATTCTATTTAGAGCTATCCAATGTTCATCACTTGGATTACTAGTATATCTACTAAGGCGGCCTACGACATAGGAAATGTCGGGCCTAGTGCGGTTAGCTATGTATAGGAGTGATCCTATCATTTGTGCATACCTATGTTGATCAACAGGTTCATTAGTATTTTTACAAAGTTTTACACTAGCGTCATATGGAGTAGAAGCGGGAATGGAATCATATAAATTGAATTTAATCAACATTTTCTCAATCGAGTGTGAAAGAGATAATGATACGCTAGAATCATTTTTAACTAGTTTCATTCCTAATATAATGTTTGCTTCCCCCAAATCTTTCATATCAAAATTGGATGATAAATTATTTTTGGTTTCATTAATAATTTTAATTGAGTTTCCAAAAATTAAAATGTCATCTACATAGAGACTTAACAAGACAATTTCATTTCCGTTTTGTTTGGCATAAATACATTTATCAAATTCATTAGATTTGAAACCAAAAGTTAAGACTACGGAGTCAAACTTTTGATGCCATTGTTTAGGTGCTTGTTTTAAACCGTAAAGAGATTTAATTAATTTACAAACTTTGGTTTCTTGGCCTTTGACCACAAAACCTTCGGGTTGAGACATGTAGACTTCTTCTTCTAAGTCTCCATGCAAGAAGGCGGTCTTGACATCCATTTGATGAATGATCATCCTATGGATCGAAGCCAAGGCGACTAGAATACGAAGAGAGGTTATTCTAGCTACGGGAGCATATGTGTCTAGATAATCTATTCCTTGTTTTTGTGCATAGTCTTTAGCTACAAGGCGAGCCTTATATTTATCTATGGATCCATCCGGATTTAATTTCTTTCTAAAAATCCATTTACATCCTATGGCTTTGGCACCGGGAGGTAAATCGGTTAGGATACAAGTTTTATTTTCTAAGATAGAATTAATTTCTAGATTAATTGCTCCTTTCCAAAAGGGATAATCAGATGAGGTCATTGCTTCCTCATATGTATTAGGTTCTCCTTCAACTAGATAAGTGAAGTAGTCCTCCCCATAGGATCTTTCGGTTCTAACTCTTTTGCTTCTTCTAGGTTCATCATTTTCTAATGGTTCTATAGAAGAAGTGGAAGGTTGGTTTGAGCTAGTTGAAGGTTGAGATGAGTTATTTAGTTTATATGGAAATTTATCTTCAAAATAAGCTGCATCTCTAGCTTCTATAATGGTGTTGTTAGATATTTCACTAATTAGGGAATTAGTGATGAGAAATCTATTAGCACTACTATCGGATGCATATCTATGAAAATAGAGTCTAATGTTTTTGGTCCTATTTTCTTTCTCTTAGGTTCAGGAATTGCTACCTTAGCTAAACACCCCCACACTCGAAGAATTTGGAGGTTAGGTTTTCTTAATTTGAATAATTCAAAAGGTGTCTTATCGTTTTGTTTAGATGAAATCCTATTAAGGATGAAGGAGGAAGTGAGCAACGCTTCTCCCTAGAGATTTTCCGGGGCACCGGACTCGGCTAACATGGCATTGACCATGTTCATCAAGGTCCGATTTTTATGTTCAGCTACACCATTCGATTGAGGAGAATATGGAGCAGTCACTTGATGAATAATCCCATGTTCTTGGCAAAATTGAGTTCGTTCATTCGAAGTGTATTCTCCACCTCGATCGATCTAAGAATTTTGATAGAGGTTCCTAATTGATTTTCTACTTCAGATTTAAAAATCTTAAAATACGAGAACACTTCATCTTTAGTTTTTAATAAATATACGTAACAAAATTTGGTGAAATCATTTATGAATGTTACAAAATATTTATTTCCACCTCTAGTAGGTTGGCGGTTTGAATCACATACATCCGAGTGAATTAGTTCTAAAGGTTTTGAAGTTCTATCAACTGATTTAAAAGGCTTTCTAGAAAATTTAGCTTGCACACAGATTTCACATTTAGCACTTGGTGCAATATTGATTTTGGGAATCAAATTTAAGGACATCATTCTTTTCATGCAATCAGAATTCACATGTCCTAATCTAGCATGCCAAAAATCATGAGAAGAATTTGAAACTAAGGAAGAAGAAGAAATTTGATTTACTTCTAAATCAGCAATATTCAATTTAAATAATCCATCACATACAAAACCTTTGCCAATAAAATTGGCATTCAATGTTATTACAACTTTATTAGATTCTAAAACAATCTTGTAGCCTTTCTTCACTAGCAAAGATCCGCTAACAAGATTCTTCCTAACTCTCGGCACATAAAGCACATCATGCAAGGCTAGTGTCTTCCCGGATGTCAACCTAAGATCCACTCGCCCACATCCAAGTATTTGTGCCGATGAAGCATCTCCTAAGATCACGCTTCCTCCACTGATGTCCTGAAAGGTGGCAAAGCAAGAACGATCAAAACAAGTATGAACATTTGCTCCGGAATCAAGCCACCAATCTGATGAACAAGTGAGAAGAAGACTAGGAGTATAATCTAACCTGAAGATAGGTTGATCCAGTGCTTGGATCATGTTGTCCTGAGGCTTGGAGCCATGGGATTTGCCGACCACTGGTTCAGTCTTCTTGTAGAAGCAGTTGGTTGACAAGTGATTTGTGCGGCCACAAATGAAGCACCATTTCCCTTTACCTAGATTTTGGTTTGAGGAACTAGGTTTGGAATGATTGGGTTTTTGATGGCGGGAACCTTGATCCGAAAGGTTTCTTGAAGTTCTTTCCTTTCCCTTGGTGGTGTTGGTGAGAAGAATGATTGCCTTGCGATTCGGTGAGGTTTACTCTTGGAGCAAGGTCTTTGGGAACTTTAGAGTTTTTACTCTTATGTTCCTCCTCAATGCGGATAGCATTTTGGATCTAGACATAAGTAAGGTTTGATTGGTCATGCCTTAGTCTAGTGCTAAAGCCGGACCATAAATCGGGAAGAGAATCAATAAGACATGCCACAAGATAATTTTCGGAAAGGATTGAGCCATCGGCTCGGATCTTGGACAACATCTCATCTAGTTGATAGAGTTGAGGATTGATAGGCTTGGAAGCATCAATCTTGAATTTATGAAGGTTGGAAACATTATATCGTTCTATACCTGCATTGTCCAGGTTATAGCGCGCTTCAAGAGCATACCATAAATCCTTAGCCGTACGATATTGGAGGAATACATCGTAAAGGCTGTCAGACAAGGCACTAAGAATGCGGTTGCGACAATGATATTCAATGTCCACCGGATCTCTATATGGGACACGTCTAACATAGGTTCTAGTGGTGTTTGCATTTGAGGATGAGGATGATGGTAGAGTCGAGGCAACTGCATTTGCAGCACTAGGGATTTCAGTTTATACAGCGGGGGCGTCGAAGATGGCAGACAAAAGGCCTAACGTATTAAGCCAATATTCTATCTGAGCTTGCCACCGACGAAAACCATTTTCATTCAATTTCTCGGGTTTGATCCCGGCGGAGTCCTCTGATCTAGATGTCATTTTAGTTTTCTGAAAATTAAAATAGATACAATAAATTGATGTACATATGAGAATGAAAGCAGATGTTATCATTTTGAATATTTGATTTTATTTAGCTACAACTTCTTTAGATTGTAGGAATATTTTCTAGTATATTCCAAAATAATGTATAATTTTTCGTATTTGAAAATTGCAGAAAATAAAAATATGAGAACAAATCTAGAAAACTTGATTATTAAAACTTTAAAACAGAAGGGATGAGAATCAAAAGGGATCAGTTAAAGGATAGTTTAGAATCGAGTCTGGGTAAGGCGTGTGATCACTGCCCTAAAGAAGTTGCACCACCCTCCGGCAGGGCTTTCAACCGATGCTCACTCCTCCAAGGTACAACACCCGGCTAGATCCCGAAACTCCGATGTGCGCGGACACCGAAGAAGCACAGAGCACCCGAACTCCCACTTGATGAAGCAAATGTAAAGAAAAGAAGACACGTAGAAGATCGTCACAAAACAGAGAGAGAGCAGAAGAGCGTATATCTCTCTTTTGAGAACTGCAGAAAGAACGAGTATATATAGAACTCGGACTGCAAGATCTTATGTATAATAAGATCTCGTAAAACGGCAATAAAATAAAAGGCACAATGAATACGAACGGTTATAATTGGAAGGCTGATAATCGGGAAGAGAAACGCTGAATATTTCCAACGAAAATAATGGCGTAAAACACGCGTGAAGGAGCGGTTAAGAAAACGCGTAAAACTGCGAAGAGAGAGAGCGAAAAACGGCAGAAGCGTTGAATCCAAATCGACGTTGCGTCGATATCATATCGACGCAGGTCGACACAGGTCTTATCGACGCAAGCGTCGAAAACATATCGATGCAAGTCGGGTGCGTCGAATTCCATTTGACGCCTCCAACTTCAGCGGGCTTGTCGACGTTGCGTCGAAATCTATTCGACGCAGCTCCGATTTCTATTCGACGCAACTCCAAGTAAAATCTCTGAAACTATTTTGTACAAAAAATACAATTCAATTCAATTATTCCCCAAATCCGGATCCGGTCCGGTGCGGTGCGTGCGCGCGCGCGTGTGTGGTTCATAGATACTCCTTATGTTCTTTTGAACAAATAAGAAGGTGTGAATTTCTTTATATACACTTAAGGGAAGAACTAAAATGGCTAGGTGGGACTAAAGAACACCCTTTCATCATGAAAGGCTTCCCTCCAAATATTTGGATTCCCTCCAAGTTTGGTTTTGAGCTTTTCCATCATAATGAGGAGCCCAAACACCAAACACCATTTAGCTCCAATCAAAACATTTAAAGTATAATGTTTTATAATTAAAATTTCTAACAAATAGTATATAGCATTAGTTCGGCAGGAGCCCTATGACATACAATATCCGCTAACTAAAATTGTTAATAATCGATACAAGAAGATTACTAAACAACTCAGAGTAAGAAACGAAAGCTAACAATGCCCAAAACAAATGGGTCTGAATGTCCACAATTGCTAGGAATATAAAGTACTGAAATATATCAGCCTTAAGGCTTTACGTGGCTTTCAAGTAAAATGAATGTAAAATCAAAGGGAACACAAAACGGGAGAAAAAATCTCCAGCTTGTTGGACATGTGTGTCACATCCCTTTGTTTGAGAATAACAAATCCCATATTATATTTGATATTGCTTGTAGTGTGTTTATAGTGTGCAGGAACTATAGGTGCAATACTCCACAGGTATAAAGCAGCTTGGAACAATCTTTTGAAAGGAGCAGCGCTACCGCCAGCGCTATCGCTAACGCCAGCACTAAAGCCAGCGCAATCGCTAACGCCAGGTGCTAGCTCAGTTGGTTTCGTCTCAGTGGTTTCCTTAGCGCTACCGTCAGCGCTAGCGCTACCGCCTGGCGCTATCTCGATTTAGTACACAGCGCCGCGCCTTCGACGGTTCCGCAACCGCTCAACACGACCGCTACCGCCAGCGCTATCGCTACCGCAGGCGCTATCTCAAGTTTGTGCAGAGAGCCACGCAGTCGACGGTTTTTGCAACCGCTCCACACGAACGCTACCGCAGGCACTATCAGCTACCGCATGCACGCACTATGTTATGTGAATTTAAATTACCTAAGTCCTTTTGGGCCGAAGCCGTAAACACATCATGTTATGTTATAAATAGAGTCATGTTTCGCCCATCTTTAAATCTCACACCATATGAACTTTATTTTCAAAAGAAGCCTAATGTATCTTACTTCAAAGTTTTTGGTTGTAAATGCTTTATTTTAAATACAAAAGATAGCTTGGGAAAGTTTGATGAAAAATGTGATGAAGGAACATTTCTTGGATACTCTTCAACTAGTAAAACTTATAGAGTTTTTAATAAAAGAACTAGAAAAGTTGAAGAGTCAATTAATGTGAAATTTGATGAGCTTGTTACTTGTATAGAAAGACTTTCCGCAGGCAAAGAGGATGATCTATTACCTCCTTTGGAGCATGGTGATGAAGAACCTTCCAAAGAAGAAGAAGAGGAGGCCAAGAAAGATGAATATGTACCTCCAAGCGTCTTAAAATTCACAAAGGATCATCCACGGGAACTTATAATTGGTGAACCATCCATCGAGGTAAGAACTCGCTCTTCTCTTCATGAATCTTATTCAAATGTTTGCTTTGTTTCCGAAATGATACCAAAAACGTTTCTACTGCTTTAAACGATGAATTTTGGTTTTTGGCTATGAATGAAGAGTTAGAACAATTTGAGCGACATAATGTTTGGAAATTAGTAGAAAGACCATCTAATCACCCGGTTGTAGGCGTAAAATGGATTTTCAAAAATAAATTAGATGGTGAGTCTAGAATATCTAGAAATAAAGCACGCTTAGTAGCACAAGGATATTCACAAATCGAGGGGATAGATTTTGATGAATTTTTTGCACCCGTAGCTAGATATGAGTCTATAAGAATTTTTCTAGCATTTGCAAGCTTTAAAAGAATAAAACTATTTCAAATGGATGTGAAAAGTGCGTTTCTAAACGGGTTTGTAAAAGAAGAAGTTTATGTTGAACAACCCCCCGGTTTTATTAATGAAAAATTTCCAAATCATGTTTATAAACTAGAAAAAGCGCTTTATGGTTTAAAACAAGCGCCCCGTGCATGGTATGAAAGACTTACATCATTTTTATTGAAGCATGGTTATACACTCTCTTCATTAAGCACAATAATGATGATATGATTATTTTACAAATATATGTTGATGATATAATTTTTGGATCTACTAATGAAGAGATGTATAATGAAGTTATTTTAGTGATGAAAAATGAATTTGAAATGAGTCTAGTAGGAGAACTTTCTTATTTCCTTGGTTTTCAAATATCTCAAAGAATTGATGGTATCTTTGTTTGTCAAACAAAATATGTCCATGATATGCTTAAACGTTTTGGATTTGAAAACCTTAAACATGCTTCTACACCAATGAGTGCGTCACTTAAATTAGGAAAAGATGAATCGGGAATTTCAATTGATCAAACCTTATATAGAGGTATGATAGGATCTCTACTTTATCTTAGTGCAACTAGACCCGATATTATGTTTGTCGTATGCTTATGTGCTCGATTTCAAGCCAATCCAAAAGAATCTCATTTAAAAGCGATTTTAGATATCTCATTGGGTCATCTAGATTAGGCTTATGGTACCCACATAATGATTCATTTACATTGCATGGCTATTCCGATTCGGATTATGTCGGTTGTTCACTTGATAGAAAAAGCACTAGTGGTACTTATCATTTTCTAGGACCTTCATTAGTTGCATGGTCTAGTAGGAAATAAAATTCAGTTGCACTCTCCACCACGGAGGACGAATACATTGCATTAGGGAGTTGTTGTGCACAAGCACTATGGATGAGCCAAACTTTAGAGGACTTTGGTTTTCATCTAAAAAATATTGAACTAAAATGTGACAACAAAAGTGTCATTGATCTCACAAATAATCCGGTACACCACTCTAGATCCAAACATATAGATGTGCGTCATCATTTCATAAGGGATCACATTAAAAAGGAAAATGTAAGGATTAGTTTCATTGGCACGGACTCTCAACTTGCTGATATATTTACTAAACCTCTTCCCGATGCAAGGTTTCAAATGTTAAGGTTGGAATTAGGAGTCTTAGACATCTTAGGATGAATAACATGAAAAACGCTAATGTTTTATGCAATTTGAGCAATCAAGACATCTCTGAATATTACACAATTTCTGCATAAGACTACTCTTAAGACCCCTAACCAATATCAAAAATAAAAATTTTAAAATTCTTAAAAAATCGTGTACTGTTTGTCGCGCTATCACTAGCGTCGGCGCTAGCGTGGGTGTTGAAATTTTCTGGTTTTTAAAATTTTTAAAAATCAACTAAAATATGTTAGCTTATGTGTACAAATTTATTTTTGTGTTTTTGTTTATTTTCTTTTTGTTTTATTCATATTATAAAAAATCAACTACAAAAATTCAAAATTCAAAAATACAAAAATATGTTTTTGTGATTTTCTGTTTTTAATTGATTTAAAAATGATAAAACAAAAAAAAACTGTATGATCTTTATTGCCAATATCAAGCATGTATGAATTCTATTATTTTGAATTATTTACAATGTTAAAACGTATTCCTTCAAATTACTATGAACATTGTTTTGCTTATCATGCTTTGATATATCTATTTAAAGTGCATCAATTGTATTGAAAAAATGTGTAGAACCAAGCTTAGCATGCCTCTAAGTATGAGTAAATGTTTTATGATTGATAATGATACATTTTACTCACTTATTTTCGTAATCAACATGTGTGTCTAAATCTAAAAATGCTTGCTTGAGTATTGTATTTGTGCAATGAATTAAAACTTGCATAAGTTTATTGCCTACACTACATTTGAATTGCACTTATGAAATTTAGAAAAGTGGTTAAGTTAAAGATTGAGTTTGCAAAACAAGTGTATTCGGAGAATGTTGTCTCACAAATGTGAACAAAAAAATTATATTGTAGACAAATATAACTCCACCAAGCACTACTTGAACCTCCTGATAAGTCTTCATAAGCATTGTGAGGTTGATCACCTTGGAAAGAATAGTAAAGTGGCTTGTGCAAACCTTAGATATTACACCACTTTGTTAAAAAAATTATGTGCATTAAAAGTGTGTGAAAGTAATTTATTTGTGTTTTATTGTGCACTTTACTTTACATATGTCTTGTATTTTGATGATTTACATCAATTGTTAACATTGCCCAAAAGACACTTATGTGCACATCATTATCTTTCATACACTTCTTCTCATGAGTATTGGATTCTAATGCTTTCTCTATACTACTCTTTACATAAGAAATGCATTAAATAACCTAGCATGATCTCTACAATGTTTTGGTATTTCTTGAATTTAAAATTAAGTAACATTGTAGTATAATCTCTCTTTGATATGTTCATTTCATGCTTGGTATCTTTATAAAAAAACTTTGAGATTTCAAAAGGTTTAAACATCTTTCAATTTTGAACTAAAACTCATATTTTTACTTATGCTTTTCATGCTTACAAAAAGATGTTTATTATAATCTTCCGCTATGCTAAAACTCTTATCTATTTCTTTGAAATCTCTTCAATACTATACTTAAACTCTTTATCATTCTTTATATTTCGAAAAGCTCGATCATGCTTTATCATTTATAAGAAATGCCTCCTTACTACCCTCACCCCACCTTCTTTTGATAAATACCAAAAGGGGGAGATTAATTGAAGAAATCTATATAGGAGAAATATAGAAGATTAAGGGGAGAATGTAATCTATCATTTAGGGGGAGTAACACATAATTGCATTTATGTAGGGGGAGCATTAAGATAGGGGGAGTATGCACATTATCATGCATATCATTTAATTTACTATAGTTGCACTTTTATCTTGCTTATCTTATCTATAAACACTATTTTTGATTTCTTGCTTAAAGGATTTGTTATTATCAAAAGGGGAGATTGTTGGACATGTGTGTCACATCCCTTTGTTTGAGAATAACAAATCCCATATTGTATTTGATATTGCTTGTAGTGTGTTTATAGTGTGCAGGAACTATAGGTGCAATACTCCACAGGTATAAAGCAGCTTGGAACAATCTTTTGAAAGGAGCAGCGCTACCGCCAGCGCTATCGCTAACGCCAACACTAACGCCAGCGCTATCGCTAACGCCAGGCGCTAGCTCAGTTGATTTCGTCTCAGCGGTTTCCTTAGCGCTACCGCCAGCGCTAGCGCTACCGCCTGGCTCTATCTCGATTTCGTACACAGCGTCGCGCCTTCGACGGTTCCGCAACCGCTCAACACGACCGCTACCGCCAGCGTTATCGCTACCGCAGGCGCTATCTCAAGTTTGTGCAGAGAGCCACGCAGTCGACGGTTTTTGCAACCGCTCCACACGAACGCTACCGCAGGCGCTATCAGCTACCGCATGCGCTATCAGCTACCGCAGGCGCTAGCTCCAAGATCTATAAAACGATGTGTTCTCTCTCGTTTTGGGTCAGAACTTCCAGAGACATTACTTGTGCCCAAACTCTCGTGCTGCTACTCTGCCAAAACATCATCTCCCACTCAAAGCCAAAGAAGAAATTCTGGAGAAGGAAGCCATCACGCTGCATCCGAAGAACGATCGCTTCGACCTCACTTGTGCTTCAGCGATCCTTCATCCTCATCTTCAGAAATCTCAAGAGGGAGTTTTGCTTGTTATTTACTTCACTTCTTTATTTGTATCTTGTAGTGAAATCGCCTTGTTTTTGGCGACTAAGTCCTTGTGCGGCTTAGGGGGAATTCGCCGCGTGAGTTGGCGACTAGGTCTAGGGGATTAGATCTAGGGGGTTGTTGGGTATTGTATCCACAATAACCTTGATTTATAGAAAGTCAACTTTGAACCAAGATTGAATTGTTTGTGTATTTGATATATTTTTCTAGTATTGTTCTTGCAGGTTCACATTGCTAAGTGTAGACCAATGTCAGGTCACAATGGGTCAATAAGCACAGTCTCATGCAATGTAATTCTTCATTATATGGGGTATGGGGTTGACTCATGTGTGATCTCTCAATTGGGATACACTTTATGATCAAGACATTAAAGATTCAAAGCTTGGAGTGCAGCATTGGTCTAAAGACAAAGGAAGAAATTTTTCCTAAGTAAATTTTTCGAGATGTAAAGGTACTTTTCGAGAAGTCCTTCTATACTCTCGAGAAGTCCTTGTTATTTTTCGAGAAGGGTTGTCTCAGAGGTCTTTCTCGAAAAAGTTGAATTTTTCGAGTAGTTATTTTCATCTCTCGAGAAATCTTTGTTATCTCGAAAAGTCCTTTTAGTTTTCGAGAAAACTTCTTTTTCGTTTGTTTTCGAGAAGTCTGTCTCAGCTCAGCTTTCGAGAAATCCTTCTTCTCTCGAGAAGTACTTTTGCTGTCGAGAAGTTTCTTATGCTCTCGAGAAGTCTTGTATCTCTCGAGAGGCCCTATCATAATTCTTTGAAATTCTCTTCTAAAGCTATTTTTCGAAAACTAGCCGGTTTCTCTCGAGAAGCCTTGGATCTCTCGAGAAGTCTGGTTCTATCTTTTCTCGT
Organism: Dactylorhiza incarnata; assembly: GCA_033032865.1. Classification (NCBI taxonomy): domain Eukaryota; kingdom Viridiplantae; phylum Streptophyta; class Magnoliopsida; order Asparagales; family Orchidaceae; genus Dactylorhiza; species Dactylorhiza incarnata. The sequence goes on from JAWHQI010000002.1 coordinate 1,161,739, forward strand.
AAACTTTTTTTTTTCATTTTGACGACAAGTCTTTTCCGTCAAATTGATGTGACATCTTTCCTCGCATTAAAGTTTAATCGTTAGGTCTTCATCTATATAATGATTGCTCCTTAAGAAAGAAATATTGATTCGAATTAAAAGATCAGAGTTCGTACTTTTCTCTCTTAACCTAATCTGATCCAAGATCGTCGTCAAGTGCCGTGCATCGCCATCGTTGGAGTTCGATCGTGAGTTATCTGATTTCGTCTCCAAGTGGAAGAAAAAGGTCGATCGATCATCGCCTCACTCGTCCTGTTTTCATTGGATCGATCAAGACCTTAGAGGATCTGATTTGTGTCGATTTGATTCTTCTTCTTCAACATCAAGCCGAAGCCATTTCTATCTCAAGAAGGAAGAAGATCATCATCAAATTATTCAGATCTGATCGTGATTCGTTAAGTATTGTTTCAATCTAAATTTACATTTGATTGTAGGAAAGATTGTTCTCCGAGTTTGTAGGAGAGGTATTCTCCGAGTTGTAAGAGAGGGTTCTCTCTGAGTTTGTAGGAGATTGATCTCCGAGTTGTAAGAGTTTTGACTCTGAGGATTGTAGGAGCGTTCTTGATCCGAGTTTTAGTGAAGTAGTCAAGTCTAGCTGTGGTGCTAGATTGGCGAGGCCGGCAAGTGGAGTACCCAAGAACGGGGAACCACTATAAATTTCTTGCATCGTCTGTGATTGTGATTTGCATTCTGTGCGTTCTTTATTTTCAAGATTTTCAATTCCGCAAAAGACGCAGTTATCACCTATCCCCCCCCCCCCCCCCCCCCTCTAGGTGATTTTGGTTGGCAACTAGATATTACAGGGGTGCTCAAGGCCAGATCCGGGGAAGGATTGGCTAGAGCAGCTTGAGGCCTTATCCGGGGAAGGATAGGCTAAAGCCAACCGGTTTGTGGGGATACGAGTCGGTATAGAAAAGGAAAAGAAATTCACTTTTGCACGCCTCCGATTTCTAGCGATATTGAAATCAAATTTTGTAAACACCCTTTTTATATAATGCAATCATGATTATATTTGTGTTTATTTGATTTCTCACAATTGGCGTAAAATTACATTATTGCAAAATTGTTATTACTAAATTGTCATCTTATTTCCTATTAATCAAAAACAACTTAGTAATTATCTTAAAAATGATAAAAAGAATTTTATTCCCTTATTCACCCCCCCCCCCCCTCTAAGGGCGTCGTAAGATCCAACACAGCTCCTCAGCATACTTAGGCTCAGGCCTACTACACGCCATTACGAACTACACCCCCTGAAATCGAGGATAAATGGGTGGAAAATGAAGGTTAGCATGAGGCTGACCAACACAACATAACGACCCCTCCCCCCGGTCATCCTAGCGGACTCCGGGGAGAGTACATCGCTCTCCTGCAAGTACGCATGTAAACCAAAACATGCAAAATAAACAACAAAGGGGCGCAATAAGCGTCACTTTCCAAATCATCATGCACGTGTCCTGAAAACCCAAGAATCGCACGACTTAAGCTCTAAAGATAGGTAAACAGTATTTCCATGACGTAAGGCATGAGATAGCCTTTTGTCATCAGTCGTAAAGGGGGGGGGGACCAACCTACAACTGCCTTATTAGAAGTGACAGAAGACTGGTTTGGCTCTTGTCCCCGAATGTAGCGACAGGGGAAAATCAAAACCTACAACTGCCCTACTAGAAGTCATAGATGAATGATTTAGAGAACACAACCTACAACTGCCTCATTAGAAGTGGATGAGGACTGGTTTAGGGAAACACAGCCTACAACTTCCCCCATTAGATGTGGCAAAGGATTGGTTTGAGGAAACACAGCCTATAACTATCATATTAGAAGTTGCTGAGGACTGATTTGGGGAAACACAACCTACAACTGCCCTATCAGAAGTGGTAGAGGATTAGTTTGGAAAAACACAACCTACAACTACCCTATTAGAAGTGGTAGAGGATTTGTTTGGGGAAACATAACATAAAACTTCCTTATTAGAAGTGGAAGAGGACTTCTTTGGGGAAACCCAACCAATAAATGTCTTATTAGAAGTGGCAGAGGACTGGTTTGGGGAAACACAACCTACAACTGCCCTATTAGAAGTGACAGGAGACTAGTTTAGTGAAACACAACCTACAATTACCTAATTAGAAGTGACAGAAGACTGATTTGGGATGTATCTTCGAATGTAGATTCCAAGTGTAGCCCTACACTGCTCTAATATACACAGACAACACGTCGAAAGCTAAGAAAGCTCATAAACACAACTATAAGGTGACGAGAACCGCACCCGTCCTATGAAAGACCTCAAAATTGTCGTTCTATTGGGTCCAACGCAAACACACCTAGGAACGGGGCCTTCATGAAGAAAGCCACAAATTCTCGCAAATCACAACAACGAATAGCACGAGACATTCCTGTTTGCGCACATGGAGCTAATCGCAATGCACATAACATAGTATCATTGATCTGTCCTTATCACCACGGATAGGCTTCACACACTATGCCCAAATCCAGACTCACGCGTTAGATCACTAATGCACAATTATGTCGGGTATGGACTCAATCGACCCAATTGTTCACAATGAACCGAGGTAAAATATTCACCGCCGCTAACTAGCGATGAGCGGCCCTCCGATGCAAAAAAAAAAAACTATGTTGGGGTCGCAATCTCATGCCTTGGTGAAGTCCCCGCTCTCTACCGCATAACAGGAGAGGGACTCTACGCGCAGTTCTCACAAAACATATGATGGAGTTGCAATCCCATGCCCTGACGGAGTCCCCCGTCCTTAACCAGAACATCATGAGGGGACTCTCATTGCACGAACATAATTGAAAGCACAAAACAATAGTCTCAATATTGGGGAAATGGATCATTACCCTTGAAGCGCATTGCCAAGCCATTGCAAACAATTGTAACGACAACCCTCTCACGGATCTAGACTCCACTCATTGATTTGCGTTTTGAATTGACTCCACATGAAGGATTTCAGCAACGAAGTCTCTCGATAGGGCCCCTCTTGATAAGAGTTTCTCCGACAACCCTTCACGTCAATAAAACTTCTCTTGATCTTGGTTGATCTCTCTCGGCAACACCTCCAATAAGGCAGAAGATCCTGACTCCTCTTGTCGGCCAAGGGGAAGAAGAAGAGGGTCGGACTTCCCTCATACACAGAGGAAGAGTGGGAGAGGAGTTGTGTAAGATCCATCTTCCGAGTCAGGGAGAGAACTTATGCCCAGAGAAATTGTTCCGTTGTAGTACCATCTATCATTGCAGCCACCACCGCAAAATGCTTACACTGCTGGCCATTCACCATAAATTCCCATGAGAGTATACATATGTTAAAGTGAAGTAGAAGTAAGTGAAAGTAAATATACTATCATAAGCAATGCCGCAAATTAATAACAACCATCTCAAATATTGATGTAGCGAAATAGGGAAGATAAGGGCTACACATGCCCTGAAGAAACAACAAGACATATGAGACTAATCAACAATAATAACTTCGACGATGCTCACATGCACTGGATTATTTGATGAATCGATGGAAGAGTTCGGAACTCGGGGTGGAACACAAGTCGTCCTGTTAGCATGTCTTCAACCTCGGTACATGTGCAACCTCAGCAGGTGCTCCCATCGGGGTTCTACAGGTTCCTACTCCTGGTGATGTTTAATAATAAAATATTAGTCAGCAATGACTAAGCAACATCCTCACACCCCTTGGTTCCCTCTAGGGCATGAGGCAAATAAGGTCAATATTTTATTACCACATTAAACCACAATTAGTTTATTAACAAACTTATGTGTGAAACATTTAAGTATCCACATAGCATCGCATAATAATAACTTATTATATAAGAGTGCCCATACAAACTCATATAATAAGGGTCCATGGTCATTCACAACATTATAAAAGTAACTTATCTTATTATAGTGCCCATACACCAAATAAAATAAGGGTAGCATAAAAACCTCACAAAATTCCTTAAGTAACAAGGTTAAGTATAACACTAAACAATAATGTTGCATGAAATCTATTACATTTCTAGTCTCTAGAAAATAATGCTCTTATGTAGACATAGTTAGTATTTTTAAGTAGGTAGCGATCCTACGGGCTTCGTTGTAGTGGCAAGACGACAACATCGGTATGATTACCACCACTTCTATGAAAGTAACACATAACTCATCCTAGGGCCTCATGTACGAGTCAAGTCCATACTAATTCAGAGTAAATGGCTAAGTCGTATGCATGTACTGTGCAAGACTCCTAAAGAACATGATATCAGAACCTAACGAGGAAGAATACCCTAGAAGGCATCTAAGGCTCTCCTCAAGACCCACTGCTTTCAAGAGTCACATCTTATGCTCCCCGTCAGCGTGCTATATTCGGAAGAGTCAGAGGACCCACCACACAACTAAACACCATCATAAATATGACGGTGACTCATACATGTACATAGTAATAAACATTTTATAAGACAAGTCCGTCTTTACATTACTAGTGTTATGATCATGAACATTTCACAATAATTTAGTGAAAGGGGTATAACAAACCTAAAAATACTGTTTGCAGCATAATACATGAATTAATATCTTTGCTAACGACATCATAAAATCTTATATACAGGCTTATCATGTGGTTAATCATGGACTAAGTGTTATAGTTCGTGTAAACAGGTAACAACTCATAAAGAAGCTAAATGCAAACCAATATTTGAAAAGTGAGCCACCAAGCTTCATAATTGACAAGTAAAATAACATCACAAGAGACAAGGTCCTCTGAAATTTCAGAGAGCATACGCCCCCAAGAACTTAGGAGTTATGTCCTTGCACATTGAGTATGCATTCTACTTAATACAAACTCATTGAGTATAACACATATTGTGTCACCGACACACTATGGAACAAGGCAATAGCCTCACCGAAGTGCCCTTAAATTTCAAATATACAAAGTTAATGAGACTACATATATTATGTATAAATTCTATATTTAAATACTTTATACATTGAGAAAATATAGAAAATGCACATTTTCTATAGTTTGATGTGGCAAATTCAACCAAATCATGTTTAAGTGATAAATATAGATGTTTAGCTCTAAGTGACACCAAATTTGGGCCACAGAGACTTCATGTCATGCCAAAGAGCTCATCAAAAATTGCGACCAAAATAAACAACATAGGTATCAATTATTTCATTTACTTGATTCATGTCACAAAATCAAATTTTAATAAAACTTTAGAAAGTGATTCTCCGAAAATTCCAATATTTAAACCAAAGTTTAATATGTATATTTATATCTACCATATGAATATTCAAGGGAAAATAACCATAAACCAGAGATTAATTCACAAAAATACAATTTCCATAAGTTAATTTAGGCCTAACTTAGATTAATTACACAAGAGGCTACAGAGGTCACCATGAGTGCTGCCACCCCATTTTAAAAAGCTCTCAGTGTCCTATACATATTTAATGTTGAACACTTTTTCTGAAATTGAACATAAGGTATTTAATTTTGCATTATACAACAACTAGTTTAATTAAACAAATTGTCACACATTTAATTCATTTCATTCCTGGTCCGCGGATAGCACGCAACGCGCATTTGAATGAAATCAAATGTCAATGATTAAGTCATACCGCAAAATAACAGCCATTACACCAGATCCAACTGTTACAATCCGCTACACCATTTCCAATCATTGTCGTGGCTAATAGACGACTCTGATTTCGTCTTCCTTATTAGATCAACGACTTCGAGATTTCAACGGAGAAATCTCTTTCGCCATCACATTATTGTGATCTCCACGGCGAATCTCTACCATCAGTCGACTCCCTGAAGGATGAAGAACAATTGGGTGGCAATATGGTTTTCCCGGGCCGCGACCACTCAGATCTAACTTCTCCAGCGCCGCCAGCCGCCTCAAGGGCCTTATAAAGAACCAGTGAGTTCCTCTCACCAATGTGGTGCTATCCAGTGAACCGTAAAAGGTCTGGAGCGCTTCCACTAACTAAGGTGGTCCAAAGTATGGGTGGTCGGGATAGGCCTTTCCGATGGACGGGAAGCCTCATACTATACATCTATGTAATCTAAGCACTAGGGGTTCAGATAACTACCTCAGGGTCCATGGTTAACATTGGTCGGAGACGTGGTGTCACGGTGAAATTGTGGTGGTGCAAACTATTCTCTCGCTCTCCAGTCGTCGGCGGTGAACTCCAACACTCACCCTAATTTCGTTCGGGGTGGTACAGAGGAATAACATCAACATGGGGGCTTTGGGGCTCATTAAATAACCGTTCGAGCCAAGTGCCATGAGAGGCAACCTTCCACACGATAGTGGAGGTCGCTTTTGCCTCATCACAACCTTTGATGGTGTTATTTCGGCAAGTGGTGGAGGAATGCACCTCTTGGAGGGTGAAGACGGTCATGTTAGCTTGGATTGAACCCAAACTTAAAGGCTAGTGCTTGGTCAACCCTCCCATTCACGAGTATGACCTGTTGTTGAAACCAATAAATGGTCTCGGTGGAGTTCGGGGCCCCCAACGGGTTGGGGAGCGACTGGCACTTACTAATCTCGCGAGAGAACAGACCGGAGCCTCGGAGTTGGACACTGATCCTAAGGCTCAGCAAGGAGGACCCACCACATACCCGGAAGATCTTTGGAGCGCTTCCCCTCCCAAGCCAAAAGCTGAAGCCTGGGCACCTTGGAGAGCTCAAGGAAGGCCTGAGGAGAGAGAAGCTCCAAAAAGAAGAAGTCCTCTACAAAGGTGCCCTTTGGATCCTATTTATAGACTTTCTGATCTGGTCTGCAAATAGCAGGAATCCGCCTCTCGATTTTACTATACGCACCCCAGATTTGGTCTGCTGATAGCCAATCTCCGCTGTTCAGAGGGGCTATTGGCAGGCCACGAGGGTAAAAGGATAATTTCCTTCATTTGCCTAGGGACAAAGGGCCTGCGAGGACAGTACTCGCGAGAGCTCGCGTTGTCCTCTCGCGTGCCTCGCTCGCTGGTCCGCGAGTCCCTCTCTTGGAGGCCGCATGCCGGGATCCGACCTCGCAAACCCCCATGTTGCCGAGAATAGGTCGTCTCGCGGGTACTCAGCGAGTACTCATCTCGCCCTCCTATCTCGCCCTCCTATCAGCCTGGCGAATACCCCGGGTTGTACACAATCCCCGCTCTTTGCGAGGTTGTCCTAAGCTCGCAAAGAATCATCCAACCCTGGGTGTTCGCTTGGCGACAGCTGTCTTGTCGGGAATCTTTCTGTGGGCCCCACCGTTAGGCTATAAATACCACTCGAGCTGAAGGGTGTCTTCACTTTCTTCTCCCCCTTATTCTTCTCCTCACTGTAGCTGTCCTCCGATGCCTCTCTCCAAAGAAATGGAGGCTCGCCTGAAGGCTTCCAAGGCTCGCGAGGTGTCGATGATGATGAATTCCCCGGCGTGGATGAGTCGTCCGTCCCCCTCTCCTGTGCCGAAAACGAAGAAGGCGAAGGCCGCTCGCCGACTGGGAGACGATACTGTCGACCTGGAGTCTTCCCCTAGCGACAAATCCGTCGACAAGGTAAGGATTACCCATCACGCGAGAATACTCGATTACTGTTTCTAAGCTTCGCCTCTGTAGGTCATTAAGACCAACAAGGATGCTGGTGGGCTCTCGAACGAACCCCCCACTACTCCTCGGGAAAATGCGAATACCATTGGCGAGAATCCTGACGGTACATTACTTGATCTCGCCAATTTTACTTGAATCGTGTTACCCGATGATGCTTTTTACCTCTTTATTTTTCTTCTTCAGCTCCGCCCCCTGCGAGCCCGGGGCAACAGGGTCAGCGAACTCCTTCCCCTAAATGCCTGGACGCGACCATCCTGGTACCGAACTTTAGCCTTCTCGCCAATGAGGACTCAGGCGGCTCGCACCGGCCGAAAGGTCCCCTCGTAGGTACAGCGAAATACCCCCTGGAAAGGGGAAAACTCACATCCCTTACTATGGTACCGCCTTCGATCCTTCGCCTGGTTCTTTTCGCTCTCCCCCGGGTAAGTCTTCTCGCATCTCCGATATTCACCCTGATATTTGTCCCTCCTAACCTCGCATGCAACCCTCTTTAGCGGACTGCGAGACCCAACACACCGACTCCGAGTTCGGGGATGAGGAAATGTCCCCCTTTCTTGAGCAGGTGGAAGACTTCCTGGGCGATTCGCGAGAACCCGAGGTGATAAAACAGCGAACCGCGGAGTTATTCCAAAAGCAAAACCAGATGCTGCAGGACCTCAACATCCAGGCGAGAGTGGACAGATGGGCCGCCGAGGAGAAATATGCTTCTCTGATGGATGAGTGCGATAAACTTCGTGCTGCGATGCCTCGCGATCCTGATGAGTCCGCGACCTCCGAGGAGATACTCATAGCGAGGATCAAAGATTTCGCCCACCTGATTGATCGCGATGCCAGTGCTGCCGCTGAATTCCATAACCCCAGGAGGCCGCCGAGGATGGGACCGCGAGGCGGCGGCCGATGGCAGTGGCTGCCTTACTGATCTCGCAAACTGTAGTTTTTTCTTCGCGAAACAATTTCGTTATTTCTGTATTATTATTCCGAACAATCTCGCCTGGCTGTGGCCTCTATTAGTTTTCGCTTACTAAGAACTGTGGACAATCATTAAATGTGCTATTGCTTGCGGCTTCCATAATGCTGCCTATCCTTTATCTTGTTCTCGCCTGCTAATACTGTTTCTGCTCGCGAATCGTTTATTTGGACTAACCCTGCAGATTAATCTCGCTCGCCGGTCATTGGTGGAATGATTCTCGTTTTCGGGCGTCACCCTGATGTGACGTTTTGACGAACCGTACCCCCGGCGCTTGGGCTTCTTCCCGCCATTTCCATTTTCCTATAAATAGCTTCTCATTAATGTCGCTTATCTACCGTCTCCCTCAGACTATTTCTTCCTCTCAGTTGCAGAGCTCTCGCCAGCCTGTTCTCGCATTCCTCCATTCTAGTTCCCACAGGTATTCCAGATGGTGAAAACCGGGAAGGACGACCGCGAGGCCGAAGGTCGGCTAAAATGCGCCTGGGCTTTCTGCGAACACGACTTCTTTTACTGCAACATGAGCGAGGACGAATACCTCACTTCCCTGGCCGACTTCGTCCCCCCCCCCCCCCCCCCCCCCCCCCCCCCCCGAGTTCACAGCATGCCGGCCGGGGAAGACGAGGTGATTAACACCCTCCGGTCCGACGAGATTGCCATCCCCATCGCACATTTCGCGGTGGGCCTGCGACTTCCCCTCTGGCCCGAGATTCGCCAGGTACGTTCTCTTTTCTTCTTCATTCTTCTCGCGGGATTAGTCTCGCTCGCAACAGTTTTCATCGTCTGTGGTTTTCCAGGTGCTCAGGCACTATGGTGTAGTTCTCGCCCAACTCACCCCTAACGCGATGGCGGTGATCGTGGGTTTCGCCTGCTTCCTGCGCGAGGAGCGCATCGAATTTAGCCTTCCGGTCTTCCGGAAACTGTTCTCATTCCGCGCCTATACAGAGGGCACCGTCTACTTTGTAGGCTCGGGGTGTAAGGTCGTCGAGACCGTCAACAAGGCCCACTTCTGAGTCCATAAGTTTCTCCTTGTAAAGGGGAACTTCGGCAACATCCCCACCTCGCCTATCCAGTACAACTACAGCGTCTACCGCCCTCCCGTTCTCGGCGGCCGCGATGCCGACCTCTATCAGTTCTTTCAGAAGAAGAACTTCGAGATGGGCCATCTCCGCCGCAACGTTGATAAGCTACTACCGGTGCTCCCCGGAGAAGGTAAGGATCTCGCCCCACCACTCAGTTTCTCTTTAGTTCTCGACATTCTTTCTAACACGACTCTTGTCAGGTGAGCGAGACATCCCCCTCCACCCTCCTTATGCGAGCAACATAAAACCCTCCGTCGACCTCGCTCTCGCTACAATGGGGGCGGCAGCATGCCGAGAGGTTACCCCCGCGACCGCTACCACTTCCAAGAAGAGGGTGGTGGCCTCGAGTAGCAAACCCTCCCGCCAGCCAACTCCAAAGAAACCCAAGAAGGGTGAGACCTCGCGCGCTTCCGTGAAGGGGAAGCGCCCTGTCGAGCTCTCGGGTCGTGAGGCCGATACTTCCGCGCTCCCCGAGGATCTGGAAGCCGAGGAGCCAACCGAGGTCACCATCAGGACCTCGGCACCGCCACTTCCGTCGAACCACCTGCACTTCGGCCTCGGCGAACGAGCCCGGGATGAAACCGGCGAGCGCCTAGTGCGCTGGAGAGAAGAGGTCAACCGGATCGACGTCTCCTCCATACTTCCCACTTGGGTGGAGAAGGACGTCGCAACCTCCCACGCCTTCAACTTCTCCTTCATCATGTACGGTCGTGAGGACGCCACAGCTTATAAGGAAGAAACCGCGAGAGGCCTCGCCTATGAAAGCGCGAGGTTCCAGTTGCGGGCTATGGAGCTCGCCCACATGACGGGGAGAAGATGCCTGCAGCTGGAACGCGAGTATGCAGAGCTTTCGGATGCTCTGGTCCTGAGCCTGGAGGGCCAGGCTTTCGGATGCTCGGGTCCTGAGCCTGGAGGGCGAGGTCGCCGGGCTGAAGGCACTCAACCGCGACCTTGCTCGCGCCGCCGTCCCCCTTCTCCCCACCGTTTAAAGGAAGAGAGGCGAGACCGCGACGAGGCGCTTCGCGTAGAGTCAACGAATGCGGCTCTTTTCGTCTTCCAGGCCATGAAAGGAGCTGAACTGTTGGTTGCCGAGGCCGAGAGCGTGACGGTCGAGGACATCGTCCCAGAGCTCTTCAAGCCGCTCCCGCCGGTGAAGGATAGCGACGACGAGGAGTTTCTGAGCGAGGCTTAGGAGACAATTTTCATTTTGTTTTTAATGTATATTTTTGGGGCTGGCGAGATCGCCGCCTAATGTAACTAAACTCTTACATTGGAATGAAAATTTTGTGCACTGTTCTTTCTTGCTTGGTATTTTATTTGATTTCATTTTTATTCGCTAGTTTGTGTATAGTACTCGCTCCTTGTCGTCTCGCTTATTTTATATATGCCGAGAATTCCGTTTCTCGCCCAGCGAGAAGTTGCCATAAATTTCCGACCATATTTCTTAGGGACCAAACCCCCTTCTCATTATTATCTTGTGCCGAGGACCCCCCTTCTCGCCAAAACGAGAAGTTATCCTCGCTTTCGAACTCTCTTAGGGACCAAACTCCCCTCCCTGACCCACCGGCTAGTGAGAGCCCGGCAGCGGGATCGTCCGGGGCAATCCAGCATAAAAGAACCTGTCAACCTCGCTAGCCTCTCCGCGAGATCAACCTGACCCACCGGCTAGTGAGAGCCCCGCAGCGGGATCGTCCGGGGCAATCCAGCATAAAAGAACCTGTCAACCTCGCCAGCCTCTCCGCGAGATCAACCTGACCCACCGGCTAGTGAGAGCCCGGCAGCGGGATCGTCCGGGGCAATCCAGCATAAAAGAACCTGTCAACCTCGCCATCCTCTCCGCGAGATCAACCTGACCCACTGGCTAGTGAGAGCCCGGCAGCGGGATCGTCCAGGGCAATCCAGCATAAAAGAACCTGTCAACCTCGCCAGCCTCTCCGCGAGATCAACCTGACCCACCAGCTAGTGAGAGCCCGGCAGCGGGATCGTCCGGGGCAATCCAGCATAAAAGAACCTGTCAACCTCGCCAGCCTCTCCGCGAGATCAACCTAACCCACCGGCTAGTGAGAGCCCGGCAGCGGGATCATCCGGGGCAATCCAGCATAAAAGAACCTGTCAACCTCGCCAGCCTCTCCGCGAGATCAACCTGACCCACCGGCTAGTGAGAGCCCGGCAGCGGGATCGTCCGGGGCAATCCAGCATAAAAGAACCTGTCAACCTCGCCAGCCTCTCCGCGAGATCAACCTGACCCACCGGCTAGTGAGAGCCCGGCAGCGGGATCATCCGGGGCAATCCAGCATAAAAGAACCTGTCAACCTCGCCAGCCTCTCCGCGAGATCAACCTGACCCACCGACTAGTGAGAGCCCGACAGCGGGATCGTCCGGGGCAATCCAGCATAAAAGAACCTGTCAACCTCGCCAGCCTCTCCGCGAGATCAACCTGACCCACCGGCTAGTGAGAGCCCGGCAGCGGGATCGTCCGGGGCAATCCAGTATAAAAGATCCTGTCAACCTCGCCATCCTCTCCACGAGATCAACCTGACCCACCGGCTAGTGAGAGCCCGGCAGCAGGATCGTCCGGGGCAATCCATCATAAAAGAACCTGTCAACCTCGCCAGCCTCTCCGCGAGATCAACCTAACCCACCGGCTAGTGAGAGCCCGGCAACGGGATCGTCCGGGGCAATCCAGCATAAAAGAACCTGTCAACCTCGCCAGCCTCTCCGCGAGATCAACCTGACCCACCAGCTAGTGAGAGCCCGACAGCGGGATCGTCCGGGGCAATCCAGCATAAAATAACCTGTCAACCTTGCCAGCCTCTCCGCGAGATCAACCTGACCCACCGGCTAGTGAGAGCCCGACAGCGGGATCGTCCGGGGCAATCCAGCATAAAAGAACCTGTCAACCTCGCCAGCCTCTCCGCGAGATCAACCTAACCCACCGGCTAGTGAGAGCCCGGCAGCGGGATCGTCCGGGGCAATCCAGCATAAAAGAACCTGTCAACCTCGCCAGCCTCTCCGCGAGATCAACCTGACCCACCGACTAGTGAGAGCCCGACAACGGGATCGTCCGGGGAAATCTAGCATAAAAGAACCTGTCAACCTCGCCAGCCTCTCCGCGAGATCAACCTGACCCACCGGCTAGTGAGAGCCCGACAGCGGGATCGTCCGGGGCAATCCAACATAAAAGAATTCGTCACATGGGACTCATAGTCGAAGAAACAACACATGAGAAATAATATATTATAACGGGTATAGAAAAGGAACTTTATGGATAAAAACGCTTTAAGTCATCCCCACTTCTGGCCCGACCGAGGGGTACCCCTTCCACATCCCGGAGGTGGTACCCTCCTGACTTTAGCACTTCACTTACAATATATGGGCCCTCCCAGTTGGGATTGAGCTTACCTACCGCGGCCCCCCTTCCGGCCTCATCAACCTTCTTTAGTACCAAGTCCCCCTTCTGGAAATGTTTTACTCGGATATATTTGTCAAAGTACTTGGCCATCCGCCTTTTCACTTCCTCCTGCCTAACGGTGGCCAGGTCTCGGAGTTCCTCCACCAGGTCCAAAGACAATCTTTGGCCTTCTTCGTTGTTCGCTCTCCATTATTCACCTCCTTCCCCTGCGGCGACCACTCTAGGTGTCTTGACTTCAAACTCAACCGGGAGGACAGCCTCGGATCCGTGGGACAGCTTGAAGGGGGTCTCCCCGGTAGCTGTGTTTGGGGTTGTCCTCAGTGCCCAGAGGACCAAGGGAAGTTGCTCCACCCAACTCCCTCTAAGGTTCTCAATCTTCTTCTTGAGGAGGTTTACTATAATTTTGTTCGCCGCCTCCACTTGCCCATTGCTCCTTGGGTGGTGGACCGACGCGAACCTGAGATCTATGCCGATCTGAGTACAGAAACTAACGAACTCATCACTGGCGAACTGCGGCCCGTTATCCGTGACAACGGCTAGAGGAAGCCCGTGCCTGCAAATAATCTCACCCCAAATGAAATTCTTTACCACTTGGGAGGTTACCTTGGCCAGTGCCTTCACCTCGATCCACTTGGAGAAGTAATCGACCATCACTAGCAAGAACCTTCTTTGACCGCTTGCCTGGGGGAAAGGTCCCACCTGGTCTAGTCCCCAGATTGCAAATGGCCAAGGAGCCGTGATCGTTCTTAGCCTCTGAGCTGGGAGGAGTTGGAGAGGAGCGTAGAGTTGGCACTTGGGGCACCTCCTGGAGAACTCGGCCGCATCCTTGCTGAGGGTGGGCCAAAAGTAGCCTTGCCTCAGAACTCTTCCTTCCAGGGTCCTGCTTCCTGAGTGGCTGCCACACTCTCCTGAGTGAATCTCCCCCAGGACCCTCGGGGCTTCCTCCTCCGAGACACAACGGGCCAAGAGCCCCGAGAGGGTCTTTCTATACAGTACCCCTGCATGCAAGGAGTAGTAAGCTGATTTATACCTGAGCCGGCGCTTGTCTGCCTCTTCCTCGGGGAACTTCCCCGTTGTTAAGTAGGTGATGAAGGGATCCATCCACGACACCCGCTGGTCCACCTCCATCACCTCCCCCTCCTCGATGGAGGGTCGGAAAAGCTCCGACACCGTTCCCCCGGCCCGGGGACCGAACTTGGCTAGGAGGTCCGCCTGGGTGCTTTCTCCTCTTGGGATGTGTTTGATGGAGAAGGTGCGAAACTGTCCCACTATCCCTTTAACCTTTTCTAGGTACCATTGGAGAGTTGGTTCTTTGACTTCGAATTCCCCCCTGATCTGGTACGCCACCACCATGGAGTCCGTCGAGACCTCCACGTCCTGCACCCCAATTCTTGTGCCAGGCGGAGGCCTGCTACCACGGCCTCGTACTCGGCTTGGTTATTAGTGAGGGGGAAATGGATGTTTATCGCTTGCTCTATCCTGGTTCCTTGCGGACTCACCAACACCACCCCTCCTCCGAAGTAATGCTTTCCCGACGCACCATTGACCAACATCTTCCAAGCCACTGGGTGGGGTATTTCAGATTCCTCTAACTCGGTCACGTAGTCGGCCATGAAATCCGCCACCGCCTGTGCCTTTATGGATACCCTGGGCACGTAGGAGACATTGAACTCACTCAATTCTACCACCCACTTTGCCAACCTCCCAGAGTGCTCTACCCCTTCCATGATGCCACGAAGGGGTGGTCAGTCACCACTTTGATTGAGTGTTCCTGAAAGTAGGGTCTGAGCCGCCTAGCCGACACTACCAAGGCAAACGCTAACTTTTCGAGGATAGGATATCTGAGTTCGGCCTTCCTGAGTACCCTGCTGACGTAGTAAATGGGGAGTTGTTTCTTCCCCTCCTCTCGAACCAACACTGAGCTAACCGCTTCCGACCCTACCCCCAAGTATAGGTATAGATCTTCCCCTTGTCTCGACCCTTGTAACAATGGAGCCTGGGTCAGTTGTTCCTTTAGCGCTTGAAAAGCCTTTTCGCACTCGGGAGTCCATTCGAATTTTTGGTTACCCCTTAATACCTTGAAGAAGGAAGAACATTTTTCTCCTGCCTTGGAAAGGAACCTGCTCAACCCGGCTAACTTCCCTGTCAGACGTTGGACCTCTTTCGCACTCCGTGGAGATCTCAACTCAAGGATCGCCTTTACCTTGTCTGGATTAGGCTCCACTCCAAGAGGGGTGAGCAAATGACCCAAGAACTTCCCTCGACTGGCCCCGAAGACACACTTGAAGGGGTTAAGCCTCATTTTAAACTTTCTCAAGGTTTCAAAAGTCTCTTCGAGGTCACTGAGATGGGACTCAAGATTCTAGCTCTTGATCATTAGGTCATCCACATAGACCTCTAAGTTCCTTCCCTTCTGCTCGCGAAACACCCTATCCATCATACGCTGATATGTGGCCCCTGCGTTCTTCAAACCGAACAGCATCATTTTGTAACAATAGCACCCATCCCCGATGATGAAGGACACATCTTTAATGTCCGGAGGGTGCATGCGGATCTGGTGATAACATGAAAAAGCTTCTAAAAAAGACATCACAGAAAAACCGACGGCTGAGTCAACCAGCGCGTCGATTCTAGGCAAGGGATAACAGTCCTTGGGGCACGATTTATTAAGCAAAGAAAAGTCCACACACATTCTCCACTTACCCTCCCCCTATGTTACCATCACAACATTGGAGACCCAGCCTGGGTACTGGATCTCCGATACAAAGCCAGCTTTGAGGAGCTTGTTCACCTCCTCCCGGATGGGCACCTTCAGCTTGTCCGCCGTGGACCTCCTCTTCTGGCGGATGGGGCGAGCGCCGGGATTGAGGTTGAGGCGATGACACGCCACATCCGTGTCGATTCCCGGCATCTCTGCAGCGCTCCATGCGAAGACGTCCACGTTGTCCTGGACGCAAGCCAAGATCTTCTCCCGATCCTCCGGGCTGAGCTCCCCATTGATCTTGATCTTCTCGATCGCCCCGGCCTTAGTGGTGATCTCCACCTCCACCACTTCATCTACAGCCTCTAGCCTGGACTGCTCCCCCCAGGGGCTCTGCTCCTCTTCTTTCTCTCCCTCTTTCTGCCCCGCCCTGAGCCTTTCACCGACCCCTTCCTGGGCATGAACTACTTCTCTCCCCCCTTCCTCTCCTACCTCCATTAGCTCCTCCGCCCCTCCCCCCGGGGTCTCCTCTTCTCCCTGCTCTCCTTCTTCCTCCCCCGCCCTGGGTCCCTCACCGACCCCTTCCTGGGCACGAACTACTTCTTCCTCTACCTCTTTCGTCGCGGCCACTTCTTCCATTACCTTATCCCACTCCTCCGCCTCCTCCATCCAAGAGATGGTGTTGACGGCGGTCACATAGCATTGCCTCGCCACCTTGGGATCTCCCCTGACCCGGACCTGGATTCCCCCCATGCTGAACTTGAGGCATTGATGGAAAGTGGACGGGACACACCGGAACGCGCTGATAAGAGGTCGTCCGAAGATGGTGCTATAGCTACTGGGGGCATCCACTATCACAAAGCGGCAGTTCCGGGACTGCCCTCCCAGGGTCACATGAAGTCCTACTCCCCCTTTTACTTCTTTCCTTTCTCCTGAGAATCTGAACAGCGGGCCATCCGAGGCCAACACCCTCCCGGGCTCTACCTGCATCCCGTCGAACGCCTTCTTGAAAATAACATTGACCGAGCTCCCGTTGTACACCAAGATTCGAGAGACGGTGAAGTTCTCGATGGCTGTCTGGATGACCAGCGCATCGCAGAATGGGTCTTCGTGACCGGGTAGGTCCTTCTGGGAGAAGGTGATCTTCTCCGCGGGGGGTGGGGCTTGGGATGTCGAAGCTACACTCCGACGGTACATGGCATGGAGGCTCGCCTTCTGGGTTGCCTCGACCCCCACCCCCCCATGGATCACTCCGATCCCTCCTCGGGTCCCTACGTCCGCCCGATCCTCGCACCTTTCATCCTCATCTCCCTGAGGTAGAATCTCATTTATCCTTGCTCCCCCTTGCTGTCCTTGTGGTGCTGGGACTCTCGCCCTTCTGACTTCCAAGAACTCAGGGCAGGTGGCCGTTGCGTGGCCTTCCTCCTGATGGAAGTCACAGTACGGCAGCGCCACCCCCCTTGCCTCATCCCCGACTCCTCGGTTCCTTCTTTTGGGGCCGGCTCCTCCGGCTCCCCCTCCTCTTCCTCTTCATGCTCTTCCTCTACCGATCTCCATTGCCTGATGAGGGGGGGGTGGGGTGGGGGGGGGGGGGGGGGGTGGAAATGGCCTCGGGCCCTGTCTCCACCCCAGCTGGTGAGGTCTTCCCTGCCCTCCTTGGAAGTTACCTCCCCCGTGGGGGAAACCCCTCCCTGGGCCTTGCATTCCTCCACCCTGCTGCCTCCATCCCAACTCTGGGGCCCTCGCTTCCTCTCTCCTCCTTGGCTCTTGTTGTCTCCCTTCCGGCTCGCTCAGCCGTGCCAATCTCTTCGCAAACTCGGGGTTTGCTGCCTCCCCTTCTACCTCCTCTGCCACTCTCTCCATCAGTTCTTCATAAGATTGAGGAGCCTTCTTCTTGAGGTCCATCTTGAAGAAGCCTTCCCTCAGCCCCAATGTAAAGGCGAGCTGGAGGGTATACCCCAGGACCTCTTGGACAAGGAGGACCTCCTCTCGGAACCGCTCCAGATAATGAGCCAACGACTCTCCTGACCTCTGCTTGATGTCGAAGAGCGACTCTGGATCCTTCTTTCTTTTCTTCATGGCGGAGAAACGTAAGAGAAAACCTTTACGCAAGTTCTCGAAGGTATAGATCGATCCTGAGGGAATCTGGTGGAACCAGTCCCTCGCCTTCTCCATCAGGGTAGTAGCAAAGAGTCGACACTTGAAGGCTTCCGACATGGGTCTGATCGAGACCATATCCTCGAACCACTGCAGGTGTTGAATGGGGTCATCATTGCCAGAATACAACATCATGTTAGGCTCCCTAAACCCATCGGGGAGTGGTGCCGAGAGCACCATCTCGCAAAAAGGACTTCCCCCACTCACCCCCTGAACTTGCTCTACCCTTCTCGCGGGATCCTCCGGTGACCCTACTCCTGCCGATCTCGTTAGAGGACAGCTCGCCGGGACCTCCCTGGCCGAGCTTCCCCCCGCCAGAGTCTCCCTTGCCGGATTCTCGCTTCCCCCAGCAGGGCTGGGGAACAGCTCTCGCCCAGACAGATCTCGCCCTCCTCCCTGGGCCGCCACCTCTTTTCCCGCTCGATGAGCTGGCTCGCTCTCGCCGACTCCAGGTTGATGAGCCACCTGGGGCGCCGGGGTCGCGAAACCGCCGAGCGCAGTGGCGAGAGCGCTCTGAAAAGCTCCAGGAAGATCTCGCCTAAGATCCGCCAACATCTCCACTGTGGCTGGTGCTCCTGGGGGTGGCGAGCCTCCGGGGTTAGCGTCCCGCTCGTCCTCGCCGGTCATGCTTTCCCTGAGATTTTCTTGAGCTAGCCGCACTCCACGCTCACCGCACCAAAAATGTTGAAACCAATAAATGGTCTCGGTGGAGTTCGGGGCCCCCAACGGGTTGGGGAGCGACTGACACTTACTAATCTCGCGAGAGAACAGACCGGAGCCTCGGAGTTGGACACTGATCCTAAGGCTCAGCAAGGAGGACCCACCACATACCCGGAAGATCTTTGGAGCGCTTCCCCTCCCAAGCCAAAAGTTGAAGCCTGGGCACCTTGGAGAGCTCAAGGAAGGCCTGACGAGAGAGAAGCTCCAAAAAGAAGAAGTCCTATCCAAAGGTGCCCTTTGGATCCTATTTATAGACTTTCTGATCTGGTCTGCAAATAGCAGGAATCCGCCTCTCGATTTTACTATATGCACCCCAGATTTGGTCTGCTGATAGTCAATCTCCGCTGTTCGGAGGGGCTATTGGTAGGCCACGAGGGTAAAAGGATAATTTCCTTCATTTGCCTAGGGACAAAGGGCCTGCGAGGACAGTACTCGCGAGAGCTCGTGTTGTCCTCTTGCGTGCCTCGCTCGCTGGCCCGCGAGTCCCTCTCTTGGAGGCCGCATGCCGGGATCCGACCTCGCAAACCCCCATGTTGCCGAGAATAGGTCGTCTCGCGGGTACTCGGCGAGTACTCATCTCGCCCTCTTATCAGCCTGGCGAATACCCCGGGTTGTACACCTGTCCTAGTCAATCCTTGACCAATAGGGTGACATGGCACTACCTTTGCATGGTTTGAGTCCTATCAGGGTCTAATGGAACCTAAGTGCCACCCTCAGTGGTCTAGGTCACACGTATAAGCTTATGTTGACCTAAAGTTGACTATTTAAGTGATGTTCACATGATAGTTGTCCATTTATGGTCTTGGTGTGTTCACCTTGACCAAGGATCAATTTGGGCACCCATGACTCCCTTCACCCCATTTGGGTAGTCGTATAGTCCACACACACACACACAAGAACAATTAAGGGCAATATTGTCATTTGTTCATAGGGCGTTCCTAAGGCTTTTGATTCACAACTAAGGGTCTAAGGGACTTGGAAAACTCTTCCTAGCTCATGGAGTTAACTTAGGTGCACCAAACCAAGTCACCAAACTTCTAGGCTCCCTAACTAAAATTGGGATGTTACAAATCGACCCACTACAGAGAAATTTTGTTCTTAAAATTAAATCAGGAATGCATCAAGGAACTGAACGTGCTATAGGAACAACAATCCAACTAATTAAATATGTACCTTCTCTGGACAAATCTAGGTACTTTTATCGCATAAGACCCATTGGTTCCCAAGTGAACTCATCTCGCCCATTATTAGATCACATAACCCTTACCAGCAGAACCTTCTTGCTTCGTAGCTGATAGTTCTCCTGATCCACAATACGAATAGGTTCCAAGAGAACGAATCTATCTGATGCTACCAAACCCGAGGGAATGGGAACAAATTGGTCAGGACTAATCAAAGTTCGTTATAGTGACAACACCTGAAAGACATCATGAAGGTTGCCCAACTATTGCAGTAACTCCAATCGATAAGCTATCGGTCCTTTGCGCTCAATAACAACATAAGGTCTGACGTATCTGGGACTGAATCCAACGTCCTTTGACTCTAGAAACTCCATGCATAGGCCTAATCTTGAGAAACACTTTGTCACCAACTGCGAACCCAACCATGCAGTGCTTCACATCGAAATGCTTAGCTTGATGAATCTAGGCTTCAAGCATCGTGTCTCGGATCATTCTAACAATGACATCCACATCATCAATGTACTGCACCCCCTAAACCTTAGGATCTTAATCTTGAACCCAAGAAAGAGGTGTCCTTCTGGTGGCTGGCTAGTCTCCGAAAGACTAGTGCACGACTATTTGACACTCTCTCACAATATCCCGCTCTCCAAACGTACTTGGGTAGAAATCTGACCACCTAGCCCGATGTCAAGCAATCACAATCCTAACGTCAGTACCAAGAGGATCCGACTAAAACAGCGATCGAAAAGTAGTCGGAAGAACTCCCAAAAGGGTGGGTCTCCGGATTGCCGCAATCCACCAAATCGGGAAGGGATATCGCATCACCTTGCGGATTTGAACTAGATCTTGCCAATCCTTCAAGGTTTCGAGAAATCGGAAAATTATTACGACGGATTCAAGCAAACGCAGCGAAAATAAAACCTTCAACGTTTCCAAAGCCACACGCAAACTTGCCACCAAAAAACGGAGAGGGAACACACCGAGTGGAAGAGATTCGTTACCCAACCGAGGAGAAAGCTAGGCGAGCCTCACGCCAAGGATCCGCCGGAGTCGCACCGGAGGAGAAGTACCGCTTGCCTTCAACGGAGCCGCACCGAGGGAGGTCGCTCGCCGAGAGGAGAAGAGCTGCACTGGCCGGCCGAGCTTCACGAGGAGGAGGGCTGCACTGGTTCGACCGAGCTTCACGAGGAGAAGGGCGGGGAGATCGTGTCGACCACGAGCAGGAGAGGCGACGGGCTAGCTAGAGTTCACGGACGGTGGAGGAAGGGGCGGCGAGTCACACGCCGGCGTGCGATGGGGCGGCTGTGTCGCACGGCACGCCGAGGGGGGAACGAACCCTAAAGAACCCTAAAGGAGAACTCTCACGGGAGTTTTAATTTCTTCTGCTCAAAATTATCAAGGATTTATTAATATTAATTGATGAGACCCACCTATGTATAGTGGAGCCAAAATACATCAAAGCCATTCATAAAAGACATTAGATCCTAGCCACTAATTATGCTAAATGTAGTCCAGATCAGGCTAAACGCAGTCCAATTTAACATACATGATGAAATTAAAAGTTTAGAACTAAAAGTGACGGTAACGGAGAATAAAGACTAATATTTAATATGATTTATACTCATATTAAATATTAGCTAAGTGCGAGGCCGCAAGTCGTAGCGGCGGCGAGCGTTGCGAGCATGATCCCCTTTGTTGTTGCGCCTCAAGTCCTTTTCGGCAGTGGCGACTTCCTCGGTAACATCTTCAATAGGAGGAAGCGTCGTCACATCGGCACGAGCAGTAGGAGTGGCACCACGAGCATGATGCGTAGGAAGCGGGCCTGCATCACCTTCACCTTCTATCGTAAAGTGCTTTGTATGGGGTTATCCCAATACTAGCCTGATGACTGTTGTATGTGAATTCCACAAGAGGTAGAAGTCTCTCCCATGGCTCGTTGTAATACAGGATACACAATCGAAGCAGATCCTCCATAGTTTGATTAGTTCTACTAGTCTGAGGATGAAATGTCATTCTGAATGTCAATTTAGTTCCCAAATATGCTTGAACCTTTTTCAAATCATGCGACATAAATAGCCCATCACGATTTGATACAATAGACTTTGGCACTCTGTGGTATCTAATGAATTGTTACACAAACAATCATACGAGAACGTCGTGATCACTATGTCGGACATGAATGAATCATGCCACTTTGGTTAAACGATCAACAAATACCCAAACCGAATCATTTCTAGAATGAGAATGTAGTAAACCATGCACAAAATCCATGAGGATGTCCTTAAACTTCCATTATGGAACTGGGAGTGGATGCAACAAACCTCCAAGACTCCTACATTCCACCTTTACTAACTAGAAAGCTTCACAATGCGTCATATATCGAGTGATATCCTTCTTCATGACGAGCCAAAATAAGGTATTTTTCATGTCTGCGTACATCTTAGCCACACCAGGTTGTACCAAAAACTTTGAATTATGAGATTCTTTCAAGAGATCCTCCTGAATACCCCCAACATTTGGGATAAATAATCAGTGTCAGATGTGAAGCAATCCTTCTTTTAGATGGTATTCACCCTGAGAATCTCCTTGAAGAGTAGAGATGATTGATGTAGAGGTTGGATCTTCATTCTAAGCTAGTCGAATCTGATTTCGCATATCACATTGAACCTCAGTCCATAATAAGAACTCTCTGAAACTATCTGTACTTACCCAATGAATGAGTGTGATTCCCATAGATAGAAGTCTCATAAAGCTATTAGAGGCAGGATGCCTCCTTCTCAAAGCATCGACGACATAATTTGCCTTGCCAGGATGATAATGTAGATGCAATCGTAATCACACAAGAAGGCAATCCAGCATCTTTGCCATAGATTAAGATCATTTTTGCGTGTAAATGTATTTAAGGCTCTTGTGATCCAAATATATTTCACATATGACGCCATATTAATAATGCCTCCAAATCTTGAGTGCAAAGACAACAACTCCCAACTCTAAATCATGGGTAGGATAGTTCTTCTCATGCTTCTTTAGCTGTTTAGAAGCGTATGCCACAACATGGCCATGCTACATAAGCACAACACCCAAACCACGAAGCAAAGCATCAATATATATTTGAAATCCATCCTTCCCTGAGGGAAGCGTCAGAATAGGGTTTGACATCAATCATTCCTTTAGTTCAGTAAAGGCTTCTTCATAAGCTCCCGTCCATACAAAAGGAGTGTTCTTCATCAAAGCCGTCAAGGGATATGCTATCTTGGAGAAACTTTTCAAGAATCTCCTATAGTACCCAGCCAAACCAAGAAAACTTTGAATAATTGCGGCTGACTTCAGCGCTGGCCAGTCTCGCACTGCCTGAATCTTTGCAGTATCCACCATTAGGCAATTTCCATTAACAACGTGTCCCAAGAAATGGACATATTTCATCCAGAATTCACACTTGTTGAACTTAGTGTAGAGTTGATGCTCTCGCGACTTCTTTAACACCATTCAGAGGTGCTCATCATGGGCTTCCTCGTCCTTAGATTAGATGAGTATATCATCGATGAACACGACAACAAAGAGATCGAGAAATGGCTCAAATACACGATTCATGAGACTCATGAATACTGAAGGAGCATTAATGAGGTTGAAGGGCATCATTGTGAACTCATACTGACCATATTGGGAGTTAAAGTCTATCTTTGGAATGTATTCTTCTCTTATTCTTAACTGATAATAGTCTGAATGAAGGTCATGCTTGGAAAAGACACGCGCTCCTCTAAGCTGATCAAACCACTCATCAATACAGGGAAGAGGATAAGTATTTCAGACTGTCATGTGATTCAGCTCTCGATATTCAATGTACAGTATTAGAGTTCCATCTTTCTTTTTAACAAACAAAACAAGGGTCCCCACGGAGACGAACTGGGGTGAAAAAATCCTGAATCCACTAACTCATGCAGTTAAATGCGGAATTTCGCTAACTCCTTGGGTGCCATTCGGCAGGGGGTTCTGTACACAGGTCTAGCCCTATACACCAACTCAATATGAAACTCCACATCTCGTTGCGGTGGTAATCTGGGTAAATTCTGGGGGAAACATCTGGAAACTCACTAACTACCGCTACTGCATCAAGAACCACCTCGCTCCTAGAGAGTCTAAACAATACTACATACACCTCTTTGTCCGGGGTGAATGCTTTCACCACTTGAATTGAAGTTAGAGGGATTCGCGAAATAGGCTTTATACCTTTAAAGACGATCTTCTTGCCCAAGGGTGAACACAAGGTAACGTCCTTGGTAATGTAATCAATATGAGCTCTATTCTCCTCAAGAAAATCCATTCCAAAATAAGGTTGAAATTTGGGATATCCAACATCATTGCGGTGACTTCAAAAGGCTCGCTCCCCAAACTCATCTTCAGGGAACACTTTGCTGCAAAATGCATCACCGACCCATTTGGTGGACGTACCACTAGGGACAAACCATCAAAAATGATAATTATCTCTAGCTCCTGAATGAACTTCTTAGACAAAAGGAGTGCATAGAACCAGTGTTGAAAAAAGTCTGAGCTTGTCTTTGACAAAGTGTAATATAGCCTGTGATTTCTATCATCAATATTCATTTTGCAGAAAGAATCTACTTATAATGAAAAGCTATATGTAGGAATTTTAAAAGAAATAAGGAAACGTACCAGTTACCAAATCTTAGGGCTCATGCCCCTGAGTGAGATCTAAAGTAAAAGCTTGTTAGTGATATTTCTGGTCCTGCCTTCCAGGTTGTCCATTGCCCACTGAGTAGAGGGGGTTTCTTGATGAACTGTCCACTGCAGACATTGGGACCTCAGATGCCCCGGTTGGTGGCAGTGGTAACAATTCCCTCGGAAGGGAGTAGTCACTTGCAAAGGAGGCTGGATAGGCTGGTAAGGAACTGTAGGTTGTGTCTTCTACTCCTGCTTGACCCGGGGACATTCTTGTCCCCCATTCTTCTGACCATTTTAGAATTTTTTACAATCTCGAGAAAACTTCTTCTTTCGATCAGACTTATGCTTTGAACTAGGCTGGGATAGGATTTCAACTGGTCTCTACTTCCGATTCTACACAATCATCTGATCAGCTTCCATAGCTTTGGACAACTCCACAATTTTTGTAATTCTTGAATGACAGACCATAATAAGAGCCTGCCTTAGAGAATCTCGCAAACCATTGTAGAAATGCTTCTCCACATCCCGATATGTCAAGGAGTAGTTGCCCGCAAAATGAGCTAAGTGACAGAACTCCCTCTAGTATTCCATAACCGAGAGGTTTCCTTGACAAAAATGAAGAAAACGCTATTGAAGTTCTTCTCTGTCAATGACAAGAATGAAATATTCTAGGAATACATCAGAGAACTCCTCCCACTCAATACTGGAAAAAAATCGTCCTCTAAAGTAGAAGTGTAGACTGGTCTCCACCACTGCCTAGCAAAATCTTCGAGCAATGTAATTGTCAGGGTAACAACCATCTCACTCGGGCATCTCACCCCAATGAGTAATTCCTGAACATGATCCAATCATTCCTCATTCTGAGCTATATTTTCAGTGCCTTTGAATATTGGAGGGGACAAACCCCTAAGAATGCTCATCAAATCCATTCGGGGTCAGGTAACGAAGCAGGTCTTTGGTTTAGAGAAGTCCTGAACGTGTTAAGAATGGCAGAAAGTGTTTGACACAACTCGGTTTGGTGGAATGGAGTGGGCTGCTCAGCGGGCAGAGGAGGAGCATGCTCAGTAGGTATATGAGTAGGATGAACTTCTAGCACATCTGGAGGTGTCTGAGCATAATATACTTGGATGATGTCTTCCAGAATATATGAATAGAAATGAGGTTTTGGTTTCGAAGATAGGTTTCTAGACATAAAACTACAATCTAATTTGAGAAATATATATTACTTATTGGGACTTACTCATTGGCCCACCAGCTTCCACGAAGTTCATCCTCGAACTCTTAGAACCAGGGTAAGCCTATGAGTATAGTAGTAACTTCCATATATAGAGATCCGGATAGGCTAAATCCAATTGTATATGAATACAAATTGTAGGATCCCTCTCCCGAGTCAGAGGGAGAACTTATTCCCAGAGTAACTTTCCCGCGATAGTAACATCTACCATGGCAGACACCACCATGAAATAATGCTTACACTGTCGACCATTCATCATAAATTCCCATAAGAGTATACATAAGTTAAAGTACAACGGAAGTAAGCGAACTAAAATATACTAGCATAAGCAATGTCACAAAATAATAACAACCATATCAAATATTGATGTAGCAAAATAGGGAAGATAAAAGCTACACATGCCCTGAAGAAATAATAAGACATATAATACTAATCAACAACAATAACTTCGACAATTCTCACATCCACTAGATCATCAAATGAATCAGTGGAAGAGTCTAAAACTTGGGGTGGAGCGATAGTCATCCTGACAACATGTCTTCTACCTCGGTACGTGTGGCACCTCAGCAGGTGCTCTCGTCGGGGTTCTACTGGTTCCTGCTCCTGGTGGTGTTTAATAATAAAATATTAGTCATCAACGACTAAGCAACATCCTCACACCCCTCGGTGCCCCCTGGGGCATTAGGCAAATAGGGTCAACATTTTATTAGCACATTAAACCATAATTAGTTACAAACTTATGTGATAAACACTTAAGTATCCTCATAACATCACATAATATTAACTTATTATAAGATCTCCCATACGAACTCATATAATAAGTGTACATGGTGATTCACAACATTATAAAAGTAACTTATCTTATTATAATGCCCATACACCAAATAAGATAAGGGTTCATGTATAGTAGCACAAGAACCTTACAAAATTCCTTAAGTAAAAAGGTTAAGTATAACACTAAGCAATAATAGTGCATGAAACCTATGTATTTCTATACTCTAGAAAATAATGTTTTTATGCCGACATAGTTAACCTTTTTAAGTAGGTAGTGATCATATGGGCTTCGTCGTAGATTTTTGAAGTGGAAGTGGAATGGTGTTGGGAGGTCTGCAGATGGGAGACCGCAGAGACTGCGCGGTCTGCGTTGGTGCTCTGGCCGGTCTTGTCTCAGGCGATCTGATCTGGGCGGTCTGATCTGGGAGACCGCTAATTGTCCGGGCGGCTTGCACGAGTTGTTCTGGCGACTTGTTCAAGTCGGCTAGATGTTCAAGTAGGTCTGCCTTCTTGCAGTGACCGGGCGGTCTGACGTGTTGTTCTAGTCGGTCTGGGTTACTGAAGAAGTTCTTTGATTTTGCAATAAGACCGGGCGGTCTGTTTTTTGATGACCGTGGTAACCGGGCGGTTTGTGTATAAGTGTATGGTTCAATAAGGGAGATGTTAGCCTTGCTGAGCTCGGGCGACCTGTCTTGTGAGACCGCTGGCGATCTGATGGGCGGTTATTGTATCCCGGTTTGTGTGGTTACGACATCCGTCTGCTCACCTAAAAAAAGGGGTGCAGGGCCCGTCATTAATAACGAAGAACTGTAAGAACCAAAGTTCGCTTGATTGTGCCGGTCTCAATTTGAGGTCGCGCGGTCTGAGATTTTGATTGACCAGTTTGTTTGTTCTCAGGTTAGAGACTAGCAGCTCGCGGTCAGCTTTTCTCCTTTCTTCCAGCTTTGAATAAACCAGTCTAGGCGGACTGTGTTTAGGTGTTCTTGGACTGTGCAGCGAACTCAGTTGATCAGGTGATCTTAAGTGGCCAGGCGATCTTGAGTTGCGTTCTGCATCAGGAAGCAGTTTTCGTTGGCAAGTGTTCGCGGGTTCTTCTGTGATCTTAAGACCGCGCGGTCTGGGCGATCAAGGAGTGCGAACTGGTTGTCTTTCAGCAGTTGAATAAAGCAGCAAGTCGGGCGGTCTGTGGTTGCGGTCTGACAGGTGTGGCTTGTGCTCTGCTCGCGCGGTCTCAGGGGTTGTCCGTCTGGCTTATCTGTTCGTGCGGTCTGGCGGTCTCAAGTTGTCAAGTCGCCAACAGCTTGTTGTTTGTTGTGTTTTGTGCTTCTCTCCTCCGTGATTCTTATGAATCATGTATCGCCATGTATACCTCGAATTGTAAAGAGATAGTTAATACCATAGCACTATTTGGTCTTCCCATTGTCATTGTGTTGTTACACTTGTGAAAAGTTTTGTGAAGTGTTCCACGTTTTACTTCATCTCCGGACCTCAAGTATTTCAACATGGTATCAGAGGAGGTTGCTGAGCTGTAGTTGCTGATACTTCTCTCGGGTTTCTCAAGTTGGTTAGCAATCAGTGGGATAGCAATGGAAGGAGGATATGCTAGAGGTCTTTGTATTGAGCTCTTTATGCAAACTAACTTCAAGAAGTGGAAGTCTTGCATGGAGAGCTATCTTCTTGGCGAGGATTTGTGGGAGGTTGTAGGAGGAGAAGCAAGACAAGCTGTTATTCCTGCTGAAGGGAATGCTGAGCTCGTGAAGGCTTAGAAGAGAACGAATGCTAAGGCGGAGTTCACTCTCAAGAGAGCTATCATTTTGGAGCTGTTTGATCACATCATCAGATGTAGATCAACTACTGAAATTTGGACAGCCTTGGATGGCTTGTTCAATAAGAAGAATGTAGCTAGGCTACAGTTCTTGGAGAATGAGTTAGCGAAAGAAACTCAGGGAGATTT
This sequence comes from Dactylorhiza incarnata, assembly GCA_033032865.1. Classification (NCBI taxonomy): domain Eukaryota; kingdom Viridiplantae; phylum Streptophyta; class Magnoliopsida; order Asparagales; family Orchidaceae; genus Dactylorhiza; species Dactylorhiza incarnata. The sequence continues at coordinate 1,190,234 of JAWHQI010000002.1, forward strand.
GTCTATCTCAACGTTCTTCTTAAATATGAAGAACCTTTTCGCAGAGATATTGGCGTTGGACCCGGATGAGCCTATCTCAGAAGCTAAGTTGAAGAGGCACATAATCCGCGGCTTGCGGAGGGAGTATGTGGCCTTTGTTACTTCTGTTCAAGGCTGGGCCAATCAGCCTTCGTTGCTGGAGCTGGAGAACTTACCTGCTTCGCAAGAAAGTTTGGCTAAGCAAAAGGCTGGAATGTCTGTCTTTGGGGGAGAAGGTGAGGTTCTCTTTTCTGGCAAGAAGAAGAGATGGGACAAGAAGAATAAGACATCTGGAGATGATGGTCCGTCTACTTCATATCAGCAGGAGAGGAGTTATGCTCCTAAGCGTGATGGGAAGAAGAAGGAAGGACCTAGATGCTTCAGGTGCAACAAGCTTGGTCACTTCAAGAGAGACTGCCATGTTAATCTTCAGTCAGGGCATGCTGCAGGAAAGGAGGAGGCTGGTTCCAATTCTGAAGGTAGTTGGGGTGGTGGAGGTGTATTCGTGATGAGCACGTGTGTTCGGGCCATGGATTCCATTAACTATCATGATGATTGGATAGTGGACTCTGGGTGTGGTCATCACCTCACCGGGGATGAGTCGAAGTTCTCCTCATTGCAGGCATATACAGGTAATTACGCTATTATTACGGTTGGTGATACTATATATGCAGTAGAGAAGGAGGGTGTGGTTTCTTTGAACGATGATAGAGGTACTCTTACGTTGAAGAGTGTCTATCATGTTCCGGGGATGAAGTAGAACCTCTTCTCTGTGACCAATGCGATGGATGCTGGCTATCACGTTCTGTTCGGTCCAACATAAGTGAAATTTCTCTGAAATGTTTCAGCTGTGAAAGCTGAGGTCACTCATATAGGGAGACAGGTGAAGAACTTGTTTGATCTTTCAACAAGTTCTTATGTTGATAAGATGAGGGCTAATGACATCGCCGCTATCTGACACGAAAGACTTGGGCATGTTGGGATGAATAAGTTGAAAGCTATGGCGGGAATAGGCCTGGTGAAAGGTCTGCCTAGCTTGTCATCTTTCGGGGAAGGTCATGTTTGTGCAGGTTGTCAGTTTGGTAAGGCTCAACGTCTTCCATTTGACAAATCACAAAGCATATGTAAAATACCATTGGAATGTATACATGGTGATCTGTTTGGACCTACCAACAATGCCAGTCTTGGAGGTAGTAGGTATATGCTGATTTTGGTTGATGACTTCACCAGATATACTTGGGTATATTTTTTGAAGGAGAAGTCGGAGGCGTTCGAGAGGTTTGTGGAGTTCAAGGAGCTGGTGGAAGGTCGGCTTAACCTGCGGGTCAAGAGGTTCAGAATTGACAATGGAGGGGAGTTTACCTCCAAGGCGTTCTTTAACTTCTGCAGGAAGCATGGCATCCAAAGGGAGCTTTTTTGTGCTCACACTCCACAACAGAACGGAGTTGCAGAGCGGAAGATCTGTCATCTGACGGAGACCTGCAAATGTTGGCTTCATGCCAAGAGTATTCCAATGTCCTTCTGGGCAGAGGGAATGCCTTGTGCGGCCTATGTTATCAACCGGATGCCTCTCAGTCCCATCAACATGAAGACCCCTCATGAGTTGATGTTCAAGGAGAAGCCAAACGTAGAACACTTTCGAGTGTTTGGTTCTACCTGCTACGTGCATGTTCCGGATGCCCTTCGAACGAAGCTAGATGCAAAGGCAAGGAAAGTAGTCTTCGTCGGAGATGCATGGATCCCGAGACATGGAGATACGTGGTCTCTAGGGATGTGGTATTTGATGAGCTGACGTCATACCAAGGTAGCTCTTATGTAGAGTTATAAGGAAGCAGGGTAGGTGGTGGACTAGAAGAAGCTGCAAAGGAAGTTCTGGTGGAGTTGCCTATTTCTCCAGGTGCTCTAGGATTCTCTAGCTCTAGGTCAGGTGCTTCAGGTTCTGGAAGCAGGGGGAGCGATGCTCCATGTCTACCTGAAAGGAGAGCTAGTCCAGAAGCTGCAGTGGAAGAGGTGGCTCAGAGTCAAGCTCTTAGGAGGTCCAAGAGGACCATTATTCCACCTGATCGGTATATGGGCGGAAACTTGGTGAGCTTTGTCTCATGTTTCTTTGCAGGTCCCCTAGATGAGTGAGAGCCATCTTGTTATGAAAATGCCGTTGGAGTCAAGGAGTGGGAACGAGCCATAGATGAAGAGATGGCTGCCCTCAGAAAGAATGAGACTTGGTACTTGGTGCTTAAGGTTGAGGGAGTTACTCCGGTGACTTGCAAGTGGGTTTTCAAACTGAAGAAGAAGGCTTATGGAAGTATTGAGTTGTACAAGGCTCGCCTTGTAGCTCGAGGTTTCTCTCAGAAGTATGGGGAGGATTATGAAGAGACGTTTAGCCTCGTTGCCAAGATGACTTTGATCTGGGTGGTGATCGCATTGGCAGCTTGCCAAGGGTGGAAGATTTGGCAACTCAACGCGAAGAACGCTTTCTTATATGACGAGATTGACAAGGATATCTTCATGGATCAGCCACATGGTTATGTATCCGAAGAGCACCCAAGATATGTTTGCAAGCTCAAGAAGGCTCTTTACGGCTTGAAGCAAGTGCCTCGGGCGTGGTACGGGAAGATCGCAGAATACCTCCAGCTCTGCGGATACTTTGCTTCTGATTCAGATTCAAGCTTATTCGTAAAGAAGACGGGAGAGCTTCAGGTCTTGGTGCTGCTATACGTTGACGATATGATCGTCATAGGGTATTCTGAAGTGAAGGTAGCTAGGCTTCGTGCTGAGCTAGCTATCAGATTTGAGATGAAGGATTTGGGTGAGCTCCACCATTTCCTTGGGCTCGAAGTGGAGAGGAAAGAGAGCGGTATACTTGTTTCCCAAAAAGGCTATGCGGATCGAATCGTGAAGAGGTTCGGCACGGAAGGGGGGAAGAGCAGCTCTACTCCACTGGAGGTTGGAGTTCATCTTCGACGAGATGAAGGGAAGGTTCTTACCGATCCTTTGGTGTTCCGGGCTTTGGTTGGAAGTCTGATATACTTGACGATCACGAGGCCAGATATTGCTTATGCAGTTGGCAGGGTGAGTCAGTTTATGGCAGAGCCTCGGAAACCTCATCTTGTGGCGGCTAGGAGTATCTTGAAATATGTCAAATCCACCTCGGATTTGGGTCTCTTCTACGGGAGAGATTCAGGCTTTTTCTTGCACGGGTACATGGATGCTGATTATGGAGGAGATTCGGATGATCAGAGATCGACGTTTGGATATGTCTTTATGACAGACTCTACAGTTATATCATGGTGCAGCAAGAAGCAGGATTCTGTGTCTGTCTCTACCACAGAAGCGGAGTACAAAGCTTCGGCTTTGGCGGCTCAGGAAGCCATATGGCTTAGGAGGCTTGTGGAGGACATTCATAGGGAGGTGCGAGGTCCTACTCTGCTACGTGGTGACAATTAGAGTGCTCTCAAACTGGTGAACAATCCAGTTTGTCACGCGCGTATGAAGCACATAGAGATTCATCACCATTTCATTCGTGAGAAGGTGTTGGAGGGATCTCTGACTGTAGAGCATGTGCAGAGCAAGGAGAATGTTGCTGACATACTTACTAAGCCACTGTCGAAGGGACCATTTGGTCGGTTGCGGAGTTTGCTTGGGCTGACTTCCACTTCCCACTTCAAGGGGGAGTGTTAAATTTTTGAAGTGGAAGTGGAATGGTGCTGGGCGGTCTGCAGATTGGAGACCGCAGAGACTGCGCGGTCTGCGTTGGTGCTCTGGCCGGTCTTATCTCAGGCGATCTGATCTGGGCGGTCTGATCTGGGAGACCGCTAATTGTCCGGGCGGCTTGCGCGGGTTGTTCTGGCGACTTGTTCAAGTCGGCCAAATGTTCAGTAGGTCTGCCTTCTTGCAGTGACCTGGCGGTCTGACGTGTTGTTCTAGTCGGTCTGGGTTACCGAAGAAGTTCTTTGCTTTTGCAATAAGACCGGGCGGTCTGTTTTTTGATGACCGTGGTAATCGGGCGGTTTGTGTATAACTGTATGGTTCAATAAGGGAGTTGTTAGCCTTGCTGAGCTCGGGCGGTCTGTCTTGTGAGACCGCTGGCGATCTAATGGACGGTTATTGTATCCCGGTTTATGCGGCGATGACATCCGCCTGCTCGCCTATAAAAAGGGGTGCAGGGCCTGTCATTAATAACGAAGAACTGTAAGAACCAAAGTTGGCTTGATTGTGCTAGTCTCAATTTGAGGTCGCGCGATCTGAGATTTTGACTGACCGGTTTGTTTGTTCGCAGGTTAGCGACTAGCAGCTCGCGGTAGCTTTTCTCCTTTCTTCCAGCTTTGAATAAACCAGTCCAGGCAGACTGTGTTTAGGTGTTCTTGGACTGTACAGCGAACTCAGTTGATCAGACGGTCTTAAGTGGCCAGGCGATCTTGAGTTGCGGTCTGCATCAGGAAGCAGTTTTCGTTGGCAAGTGTTCATGGGTTCTTCTGTGATTTTAAGACCATGCGGTCTGGGAGATCAAGGAGTGCGGACTGGTTATCTTTCAGCAGTTGAATGAAGCAGCATGTCGGGCGGTCTGTGGTTGCGGTCTGACAGGTGCGGCTTGTGCTCTGTTCACGCGGTCTCAGGTGTTGTCCGTCTGGCTTGTCTGTTCGTGCGGTCTGGCGGTCTCAAGTTGTCAAGTCGCCAGCAGCTTGTTGTTTGTTGTGTTTTGTGCTTCTCTCCTCCGTGATTCTTATGAATCATGTCTCGCCATGTATACCTCGAATTGTAAAGAGATAGTTAATACCATTGCACTATTCGGTCTTCCCATTGTCATTGTGTTGTTACACTTGTGGAAAGTTTTGTGAAGTGTTCCGCATTTTACTTCATCTCCGGACCTCAAGTTTTTCAACACATGTATAGTAGCACAAGAACCTTATAAAATTCCTTAAGTAAAAAGGTTAAGTATAACACTAAGCAATAATAGTGCATGAAACCTATGTATTTCTATACTCTAGAAAATAATGTTTTTATGTCGACATAGATAACCTTTTTAAGTAGGTAGTGATCATATGGGCTTCGTCGTAGTGGCAAGAAGACAACAACGGTACAATTACCACCACTTCTAGGAAAGTAACATACAACTCATCCTAGGTCCTCATGTATGAGTCAAGTCCGTACTGAGTCAGAGTAAATGACTAAGTCATATGCACGTACTGCAAATGTAAGATCCCTCTCATCCTTACCAGAGAGTTTTCGGATCTTATGCCCATAATTGCCACCTTATCGAACACCAACACAAGGGCTAGTCATCTCCGCAAGATGCCAATCCTGCTGGAAAGAACGATCAACTAGGCCAACATGAGATGAAAAGTAAACTATAATAAGCGAGTACATAATCACACATATACATATCAAAAAGTGCATAAATATTTAGTCCATCAATGAGCTCAGATGAAAGAGAGTAAGGGCTTATGCCCTGTACATGTCCAAAATAAATTAGAAACATACTCTCTCACTCTACATCCATGCGAAAGCTAACAAAACACTCATCAACTTGTCGTCGGGTAATAGTAATGCGCGATAACTACTCCTTAGGTCTTGCCACCACATCTTGCTGGTCATACTGCTGCTCCAGCTCTTCGGACCCCTAGTGTTACGGCCACATCCGACCGTTAGTCAAAAGACTAAGCCATTTTGTCCTCGCCTCCCCCCACGACTCCTAGGCACCATGTGGGAGGACGAAATGGAGGACAACAGGGGGTAAAAACAATGCAGGTGACATGGAACTAACTTGCAAGCATGTGCATATATAAACCACTATAAATAAACTACTATAGGATAAAAGCTATACTAACAGTTCTATATATAACTCAAACAACGTAAGAGAAATAAGTAAAGAATGGAAAACAGTAAGCATGGTAACAATTTAAGTAAGGTAGGAGCAACTACAAAAATAACTTTAACCTATATGAATGCTCATACAAACTTATAAGTTAAGAGATCTGACACTAAGGTAAACTCATCGTTAAAAGTGCCTATACTAGTTTATATGATGAGGTCTTGTTTATGAAATAATGTTATGCCATGTTTTGCAATGCAATGAGCAACTCACCCACTCGACTCTGTGCGTACATACCTTTTGTAAGTTCCCCCTGTTCAAGTGTGTCAACTCAGGTACCCCATTGAAGCAAATAGGGGCAGTGGATCGGGCATGTCCACTTCTAGGCTCCTTTCAATACCTCTCGACCTAGACCTTATGTACGCCCCTAAGAACACACAGGGTATCCGCGTACTATCTGGTAAGTAACGCCTCTATCCCGCTTTTCGATTCTCCGCTCAGGTACAACCCGTTGAGGTAAACAGGGGCAGTGGATCGGGTCCTCCACTCATAGGCTAGTATGACACTTCCAAGCCTAGACCTTATGTACGCCCCTAAGAACACACAAGGTATCTGCGTACTATCTGGTAAGTAACACCTCTTATTTGTATTTAACCCAAGCCTCCAGCTCGTCGGACTATCCGGTTCTCCTTATATAACACCGAGCCTACCGCTCGCAGGACTAACCCGTCCCAATATCATAATTCCCCGAGCCTCGAGCTTACATGACTAACAAGTCCTTGTACTAATCTGTCACATATTTTGGAAGGAGGATTATCTTACCAAGTTCCCCTACTTGACTACTCTTATTTAGCATTTAGTTGAACTTAGAAGTTTAGGGTGAACCTTGGACTTCCCGAGGGCTGCCCGGTGAAGGGCTCGCAACGGTACTAGGGGGTATGATGGGGTGACATCCCAAACCTCCCTTTCTCAAGATATTCAATCTTATTGATGGCTACACATTCTTATATACTCACTTTCTCTCTAGTTACTCTAACTTCATAAGGTGGTTTACAATTACCGGGACGGAAAGCGACGATGATCAATTGAACATCCATCATTGCCCTTTCTTAGTGACTAACTACATCTTCACGTTATCACTCAATCTCTATCTAATGGTTACACATTCTGATATTAATCATGACCTCTAGTTGTCGGTGAATCTCCCCTCATATCCCGTATCATATCGTTATCAAAATCCCATATTGATAATTTTACTAAATGCACCCCAAACCCAAACATTAAGTGCTGACGCTAATTGATTGATCTACCAATCAATCTATGATGTACCCAATGTTCTAGGAAATAATAATTCAGTGTGTAAAGATCAAATGGGGTCTAGATGAAATACTTCACTTTTACTAACCGCATATCAAATTGTCCTCAAACATGATATATGACCTAAAAGGGAGCTACATGGCCTTCATAACTAACATACATTCAAATATGGTTCCAGAAGTTGTACAAATGATAAGTTCCTAATTTGGATCCTCTTTACTTGAATGTGATTATATTTGGGGCTTAATAATCAAACTTTTAATATTTAGGGGAATCCATCAATTTGTACATGAAGTGTCAACTAGCATGACCCAAAAGGTAATACAATTTACTGAGTTTTCTTATGACTCAAAACAATGTCCAACAAATATTCATAATTTTCTCCCTAATAAAATTCCAGAAAATTAATTAAATATCCAAGGGTACTATTCATAACATTGTGAAGGGTCTACTACAATTATTCATCCAAATGTTGCAAATAAATATTCCAGGTATTTGTATAACTCTAAAATGAACATCAACATGGCTTGACATTTTTCTAATAGTAGTTTATCATCAAAGTTAATAAATCATAGAAACCCATTATTTCCACTTCGTGAAGGAGCTACTGTAAATCATCGTGAAATAAATACCACAAAATTTTCAGGGCATTATGGTGATATAAAAAGTTATCTGGCTAAGTCTTGCAAATTTCCATCTCCATTTCACCAGAAATAATAATTACTAAAGGAAAATGTTAAAACTCTTCTTTATGAAGGAACTATAGTAAATATTCATCAAATAAATAAAATAAAATTCCCAGAGACTACTAATGATTTCAAAAGTCTAACTACCTAGTTTCATGTCATTCAAAATTCATTTGCTCATAAAAAGGTGGGGTAAAGTAATTGGGGGTAATTTGGGTAAGTACAATTTAGTGGACTAAAATAGCTCTAAAGTTTCAACTAAAATTTCCAGGGTGTAATTACACCCTCTAAAGTAAGATTCCAGAGTTTCTTCATTATCTAGGGAGATTTGACCCTAGATTTCTCAATTGTACCTAATGTAACAAAATCACATAAACCCTAATTGCATAGGGAATTCAACCCCAATGTTCATGATTTTCCCTGAGATATGAGATTTCATGATATCAAGCGCATGTTTTGAATTTCATAAGAATTGACCAAGGGAATACCTATCAATTCACAAAACATCAAACTTGGCTAAGTGCACACCTAGTCACTTACACTATATGTACACATGCATGTGGATTACACCATCATGCAGAGGTCCAAATGACCTTAAATTTTGGTCTGAGACTAAGCATAATCAAATTATACATGTGCCCAAAAATTGGGTTATTTTTAGTTGATTTAACAATGTAAATCTAGTACTACATTATAGTGTTATATGCACACCATAGTCCTCTTTACATGCATGTGGAATGCACCAACATTCAGAGGTCCTAATGACCTTAAATTTTTATCAATGACTATTTATGGTCTAATTAGCATGCCACCCAAGATTTGGGTCAATTTGAGTTAGTTTGGTCATATTAATTTCATTTATATGAAAAATCATATTTCTGACAAAACTACAGAAAAAATATAATCCAAAAATTTCGATTTTTGTATGGTAGGTCCATCGACGTACCACTCATGCATGGCGACAATTTTAGGTCCATTCACACAACCTAGGAAAAGTTATTCACAAAATATTTTCTAGGGCACATTTAGGACACCCCTCAGTAAAGCTGAGATTCTGGGGATGTAGGGTACCAAATCAAGTGATTCAAAGCTCATTCAGAATTTAAGACCAGAAGATACAACTTTTATGTTGAGCACTTAAGCTATATCCATCTCTAAGTGGTTCAAAAATCAGTTTGAAGATACTGTCCAGAATGTGACAGTTTTAAAATGTTTAATTGAAACATTATTGTATAAATCTGTCCAGCACAGATCTTAAAGACTTATTGGACGACATTCACGCATCTTCCTCCTTCAGCCGACAGATGAGAATGAAACCACCCGGGCCACCTTCAAGGCCGATTATCAGGCCAACCCCTTCACTCCACGGCCGGCCACCACCACCACCACCACCACCTCCATTGAGGTGGTGGCTATCGACTGGCGGTGACTTGCCGGCCATAAAACATCTTTACGGGAAACGTAGACTAGGACAAATCAGCCATGAAAACCGAGATTTAAAACCTTGATCCATGCTATCTTGAGCTCAAATCAATGATGTAGGGATACCGTGTCTACGTGGACGTTACACTAACGGACAACATTCATCACCGAAAATAAAATAACATGGAAGGGCTCCGACCAAAAGCGAACGAAAGGGGTCGGTTGGCTCTCCAAATCTGATAGATAAAATATGCGGGACTCGATACAACGTCCTTAGGACCTACCTCTCCAACAAGCACACAACTCACCGTAAGCCATACTCGATACAACGTCCTTAAGACCTACCTCTCCAACAAGCACACAACTCACCACACCTACACAAGCATCTATTCCATCAATCGATTCATTTCAAAACGCAGCGGCAATTTTCCTGGAGCGGCGGTGAACATTCAAGCGGCGATAAAGCGTTATTTGAGATTAACTCCCTTGTTAGCGCCAAGTGCGCCAATCTTGGAGAGCAAATCAAGGCTAGGCCGAGTTTCGCTCCCGCACCGGATCTCCCTGATCCGGACAACAAGAGGTTCAATAACAACACTTGTATTCAGATTTTTGCAAGCGAAAATATTAAAATCCCGGATAAAACGATTCGACAAAACCTCCACAAACTAAGCGTAGAAAGAATCACTAGCAAGGAGAGAGGTTACCCAACCAAGAAGATGAACGCACAAGATAGATGTGGGAGAATCTCTCTCTCCACGATTCCACCGGCGTCGCACCGAATGGAGAAGCACCCTTTCTTCCTTGGAGTCGCACCGCGGAAGTCTCGCCGGAGTCGCACCGAAGAGGATGGAGGGAGGCGGCCTTGGAGTCACACCAAGAGGGGGGGCGGCGGCAAGGAGGAAGCCCAAGATTGGCCGAAATTCTCTAGGGGAGAGTTTTAGGGTTTTTAATCTTCAATGTTCTCATTCCTTCATAAAGACCCCTTTAAATAGGAGTTTACACAAAATCATAACCATCCATGATGGAGATGAAACCTCATCCATCCGTATGGTTAAATACACACCAAAATGAAATTAAGAATCAAATTAAAAATTACAACCATTTTAATAAATATAAAATTATCATCTAGCATGAAATAATTTTATATTTATTAATATATAAAATAAAAGTGCATGAATAAAAGTCTAATTTTTCATGGCGGTTTTGGCACGCCGCGGGCGGAGATTATAACGCGGTCTTCCATCAGCATCATCATGGCACCGCAGATCTTTGTGGCGCAGCGCCTCGGCAGCCGGGTCATCATCATCAAGGAGTGTCGGAGGGGACGCGCCATCAATCCTCCCGCACTCAAAATCAAGCATCTCTGATGCGTGGTCTGAGAGGTAGCGGCGGAGAAGATCAGCATCCAGTCGTTGAAGCTCCGTCGCGAGGACCCATGAATCGTCTGAAGGAGGGCGATCACGCCAACGGATGAGGAAGCGGTAAGTAGCACCCTCCGAGGTAGTAAGAGGATCTGCAGCAAGTATCATGTCCGGAGTGAGAAAAGTCTTCGGAAACCTGGGGAACATATCAGCAGTAGGAATAAAAGTATGCGACTTACCATCCGGTGAAATACCTGTGGGAACCGATAGAGAGAGGTCATCCGTACTACCACTCCCCAACCCATTAGAAGATTTGGTGGAAGGAGAAGACGTCAAGGAACTCAACTCCTGTGGAAGCGATACGAACATCGTTAAATCCGAGACGTTAAAAATAGGGGAGATTCCCCATTCGGCAGGCAAATCCCAAACAAAAGCTTTGTCACCTATTTTCTTGATGATCCGAAAAGGGCCGGCGCGCTTAGGTGCTAACTTTTTAACGGTGCCAGATGGCAAACGTTCGGGAATTAATCGTACTAAGACCAAATCGCCAACCTTGAAGTGTGACACTCTCCGATGTATATTGGCGTGTGCCTGATAAGAATCATACTGAGCAGTCAAGGTAGCTCGTATACGTGCATGAAGGTCGTGAATATGTTGGGCGAAGGATTGTGCAAATTGACTTGCCTTGTATGTTGGGGGCAAGGGAACCAAGTCAAGAGGCTCAGGGGCCTTGTACCCGTGGACAATCTCATTTGGCGACAAAACGGTGGACCGATTTTTGGAATTGTTGTAGGCTAACTGAGCGTGGGGAAGAAGAAGATCCCATGTGCCTTTATGATCACTCACGAGACATCTAAGAAGGTTCCCTAGGCTCCGGTTAACCACCTCAGTTTGCCCATCGGTTTGAGGATGATAGGCGGAGGAAACAATAGTTTGGTACCCATTAGGATCCAAAGTGTCTTCCAGAAGTAGCTCGTGTACTTAACATCCCTATCCGAGACAATTGTCTTCGACACTCCTCGGTGACTAACAACTTCCTTAAAATATAGCTTTGCGATATGAGATGCGTCGTCGGTTCTAGTACACGGTATAAAATATGCCATTTTGGAGAACCTATCCACAACTACGAAGATAGAATCGTGACGACGAAAAGTGGTGGGTAGGCCTAAGACAAAGTCCATGCTCACATCCTCCCAAGGTACAGATGGTATAGACAACGGAGTATATAACCCGACGTTAGTTTTGGTGCCCTTGGAAACTTGGCAAGTACGTTAACTACTCACTACCCGTCCTACCATTGCCTTCAAATTTGGCCAATAAAACTTTTCCTCAACCAGGGTGATAGTCTTATCCCTACCGAAATGGCCACTCAACCCGCCACTATGCAGTTCCCAGATGATATGGAGACGTAGAGATGACTGCGGAATACATAATTTCTCATGCCTAAAGAGGTAACCATCCTTGATAACGAACGCAGTAATAGTGGTGGGGGAACTATCCTGGGCAGATAGGTAAGAATCCTAAAAATCCGGGCATGTAGCGTACTCATCTTTGATTCGCTCGAACCCGACAACGTTAACCTCCATAGTGGTGACTAAAAGGGCTAGGTGACTAAGAGCGTCCGCAACCCGATTGTCCGCTCCCTTAAGGTGTTTGAGATTAAAAGTGTAACCCTGTAGGAAGGATACCCACTTGGCGTGACGCGGGCTGATTTTATGTTGGCCATTGATAAATCGTAATGCTTCGTGATCGGAAAGGATCACGAATTCCTTAGAGAGGAGATAATGCCGCCAGTGGTGCAAGCATCTAATGACCGCATAAAATTCCCTATCATAGTTGGAATAATTCAATTTAGCGCCCGCCAACTTTTCACTAAAGAAACTCACAGGGTGCCCTTCCTTACTCAAGACACCTCCTATTCCCACGCCCGAAGCGTCACAAGTAAGCTCAAAGACTTTCGAGAAGTCAGGTAGACGTAAGACGGGTGCCTCAGTCATAAGCTCTTTGATGCGTTGGAAAGCGAAGGTGGCGGACTTCGTCTAAGTAAACTCACCTTTTTTCACGCAGTCACTAATGGGGGCCATGATGCTGCTAAAGTCTTTGATGAAACGACGGTAGAAAGTTGCCAACCCATGGAAGCTCCTCACCTCACTTATCGTGGTCGGCACGGGCCAGTCCTTAATCACCTTAACCTTGCTAGGGTCGACTCTAATGCCCTCCGCTCCAACGATGTAGCCTAAGAACTCCACCTCCGTAACATGGAAAGTGCATTTCTTGAGATTCAGAAATAAAGTTTCCTTCCGTAGGGTGGAAAGAACCACTCTCATGTGGGAGATGTGCTCGGTGGTAGTAGTGTTGTAAACCAAGATGTCATCGAAGTAGACAACTACGAACTTCCCCATGAATGGCTGAAAGACATGCGTCATCATCCGGGAGAATGTGTTGGGGGCATTGGATAGCCCAAAGGGCATCACAAGCCACTCGTATAACCCGTCCTTAGACTTAAACGTCGTCTTCCACTCATCTCCCTCGCGGATCCTTATCTGGTGATAGCCGCTTCGTAAATCTAACTTAGAAAATATCGTGGCGCTAGACAAGACATCGAGAAGGTCATCTAAGCGCGGTATAGGAAATCGGTACTTGATGGTGATTTTGTTGATAGCGCGGCTATCAACACACATCCGCCATGTACCATCCTTCTTGGGGGCAAGAAGGGCTGGCACCGCACAAGGACTCATGCTAGTCCTGATGAATCCCTTTTTCATCAAATCCTCGATCTGAGTCTGCAGCTCTTTGTGGGCCGCAGGATGAAGCCTATAGTGGGGTTGGTTCGGCAGGCACGAACCCAGAATGAGATCTATCGCATGCTGTATGTTCCTCAATGGAGGTAACACAGAAGGCAATTCGTCTGGGTACACGTCCTTATATTCGTCCAAAAGTGCTCGTAACTCCCTAGGCAACTCATTCAACGCTTCTGATTCACCCTTCGCACTCATAAGAACTAAAGCGCACATAACTCCCTCAAGAAAAGGATCTCTCATGAACTCTCTCCTACCAACTAGGCTCAATGCCTTCCTCTCGGCCGGGATGGTAGTGTCCTTAGCCAAAGCTACCGGCTCCTTCAGAACGGTCGGTCTCAAAGTGATGGTCTTACCGTTAAATTTGAATTCATAAGTATTGGCTCGACCGAAATGTGTGACGTCACGGTCATAAAGCCAAGGGCGGCCTAATAACACGTGGCACGCGTCCATGGGGAGGACATCACACCAGACCTCATCCGTGTAATATTTAAAGGCAAGAGGGACCAGACAACGCTTGCTAATCGGGACGGTAACCTTGCTAATCCAAGCTACCTGGTAGGGTGTGGGGTGTGGTTCCGTGGTCAGATTCATACGTTTAACAGCGTTCTCAGAGATAACATTCACACAGCTACCGCTATCTATAATGAGCTTGCACAGCTTCTCACCGCTCTTAGAGATCAGAGAGAAGATACTCGTCCTCCTCCAATCATCTAGTGGACGTGGAGTGGTCAGAATACAACGCATCACCAAGAGGGGGGGATCATCTTCCAAATCGCTTGGGACCCCTTCAGGGTCGCTCTCCTCGGCGGCCTCATACACATAATCAGTAGAATCGGCGGCCATGTCTAAGAGGGCAACGGCCTTAGTCTTAATTGGGCATTCAAAGGCATAGTGGCCTTGAACACCGCAAGAATAACACGTGGTATTGGCCTTGCTAACTTTCCCAATGGGGACACGCTCACTCGTGGGGTTCCTAGTGTTCCTAGTGGTGATCACGACGGATTTAGACTCGGTGGTTCTAGACTTTCCCCTGTCCGGATAGGTGGAAGAAGACGCTCCAACGGCGGTCTTATTCCTCGTGTGGGAATAACGGGATTGAGCCTTGGCGGCTAAGTGTTTTTCAATGTCTAAGGCGGCATTAAAAGTCGTGTTCAAATCTGTGTGCCCGTAGCGCAAGAGCTTCCGCAGGATATCGGGTTGAAGCCCCTTACGAAACCTGGATAATGTGACCTCTTGGGGTTCCCTAAGCTCGCAACGCACCATACGGTCTTTCAACTCTCCCATATACTCGGCCACCGACTTTGAACCTTGCCGCAGGGTGGCTAGTTCATCGAACATTTGTGTACGGTGGTAAGCGGGAACGTATTGGTCGGTGAGCAAATTTTTCATCACCGCCCATCCGATAGGTGGGACTTCCTGTCCGGCTCCCAACCTCCTTTCCTCATTCAGCCAAAAGGTTTTCGCACGATCTGTCAACTTCATGCGGGCGATTTGGACCTTTTGGAGATCCGTGAGATTGTGCCACTGGTAGTAACACTCCATATCAACTACCCAGCTAAGGAAGACCTGGGGGTCTCCCATGCCATCGTAGGTGGGGACATCAATCTTGATGGCTCTAGTGATATCGAAACCACGCTCGGGGCGACGTTCTCGAGGGGGCACTCGGGGATGGTCCCCATCAGAATCCGAATCAGTGACCGGTTGTTGCCGGTTGGGCCCCCCAACATCACCGGGTGGTGGTGGCGGTCCTCCTTGATTCCGTAAAATTTGTTCTAACATCGTCCTAAGCTCAGTCATTTCGGTACGTAGACCTGCTATGGCCTCGGTGTTGTGATCATTGTGCTGATTCGCAGCCATTTTAGACGTAGACGGTGTCGTGTACTCCGTTCCTAGCCTAGTGCGCATTCAGGTTCAGGAAAAACTTTGGGAAGATGATTTTTCCTAGGGCTGTAGCTAGATTGACATTAGATATTTTTGTAGATTCCTGATGTGCGTATTACGGAGATCGTTAAATTTTTTTTTTTTGAATTTTGACAAAAATTTCGGATTTCAGACCGCTATTCGCATACCACCTGGACAGAATTACGACGCTTCCAATTTTTAGGCCGACCTAACGAGGATGAATCGAAAAAGTTTCAGTTTTAATGTTGCTGGAAATACGTGCAGGAAGCTACAGAAAAAGTTTCAGATTTTTTTGACAAGTTTTGAATTTCTGAGATTTTACTAAACGCAGACCAATCCGAAAATTTTCAAATTTTCCTATTTATTAGAACGACCAACAAGGATCGCAGCGAGGATGTTTGCAACGTGGGAGTTGAAACGACCGGCTTTGATACCAAATTGATGTAGGGATACCGTGTCTACGTGGACGTTACACTAACGGACAACATTCATCACATAAAATAAAATAACATGGAAAGGCTCCGACCAAAAGCGAACGAAAGGGGTCGGTTGGCTCTCCAAATCCGATAGATAAAATATGCGGGACTCGATACAACGTCTTTAGGACCTACCTCTCCAACAAGCACACAACTCACCGTAAGCCGGACTCGATACAACGTCCTTAAGACCTACCTCTCCAACAAGCACACAACTCACCGCACCTACACAAGCATCTATTCCATCAATCGATTCATTTCAAAACGCAGCGGCAATTTTCCTGGAGCGGCGGTGAACATTCAAGCGGCGATAAAGCGTTAGTTGAGATTAACTCCCTTGTTAGCGTCAAGTGCGCCAATCTTGGAGAGCAAATCAAGGCTAGGCTGAGTTTCGCTCCCGCACCGGATCTCCCCGATCCGGACAACAAGAGGTTCAATAACAACACTTGTATTCAGATTTTTGCAAGCGAAAATATTAAAATCCCGGATAAAACGATTCGACAAAACCTCCACAAACTAAGCGTAGAAAGAATCACTAGCAAGGAGAGAGGTCACCCAACCAAGAAGATGAACACACAAGATAGATGTGGGAGAATCTCTCTCTCCACGATTCCACCAGCGTCGCACCGAATGGAGAAGCACCCTTTCTTCCTTGGAGTCGCACCGCGGAAGTCTCACCGGAGTCGCACCGAAGAGGATGGAGGGAGGCGGCCTTGGAGTCACACCAAGAGGGGGGGGGGGGGGGGGGGGGGGGGCAAGGAGGAAGCCCAAGCTTGGCCGAAATTCTCTAGGGGAGAGTTTTAGGGTTTTTAATCTTCAATGTTCTCATTCCTTCATAAAGACCCCTTTAAATAGGAGTTTACACAAAATCATAACCATCCATGATGGAGATGAAACCTCATCCATCCGTATGGTTAAATACACACCAAAATGAAATTAAGAGTTCAAATTAAAAATTACAACCATTTTAATAAATATAAAATTATCATCTAGCATGAAATAATTTTATATTTATTAATATATAAAATAGAAGTGCATGAATAAAAGTCTAATTTTTCATGGCGGTTTTGGCACGCCGCGGGCGGAGATTATAACGCGGTCTTCTATCAGCATCATCATGGCACCGCAGATCTTTGTGGCGCAGCGCCTCGGCAGCCGGGTCATCATCATCAAGGAGTGTCAGAGGGGACGCGCCATCAATCAAGCCCTACACGATCTAAGAATCTAGCATAGAGGAAGGGGAGGATAAACATACCTTATTTGAAGCTTTTTGATGGGGAAATCATCTAGGTGCCATGACCGGCCACCTCAAGATGAGCTCCTTGCCGATTTTTCTACACTCCACCAATTCCTCTACTTCAAAATTCGATTTCAACTCCCTACCCTTTTCTGAAGCTAATGGTGTGCTCAGATCAGGGCGATAGTGGCTTAAACTGAAGATGCCATTAAGGCATGGTCAGCCAACACCTTGGTTGCTCCTTCTAGCTGCCAATTGGCACCACCTTTGCTGGAATTCAGCTGGGAATAACTGAAGGAGTTTAGTGAAGTGTATTGGGAGAGGAATTTGGAGCCATGTGGCACCCAATCCATAAATTCCTCTTTTGGATGTGAAATTGGGGAATTCTCCACTTTTCCCCCTTGCATGTCACCCTCATTCAAATTCAGGTGGTATTGCTAGTCTTTAGGTTGGCGGGCTACAGGAAGGGCTGCCCATGTGGGCTTTAGTCCATTGAATTTAGGTTAGCCCCTTGAAAATCCATATTTAGATCAATTTGAACTATGTTGACTTTTCTTGGTTGACTTGGTCAATTAAAGGTGGGGTTGACCCTACTGGATGGTCATGAGTCCCATGACATCACTCAATGCTCATTGGGCCATGGTGGGGCCACAATTGGGCTAATTGATCCATAAGGTGTGATTTTGACCAAGATTGGGCTAGGTTTTACTTTGGTCAAATTGGGTCAATTGGTTGACCAAATGATGAGGCTTTTGGTCAATTGAACCTCTTTGAGGGTTTGCCATGTATTGGTGGGGTCAATTTGACCATATGAAGTCTAATTGAGCCAATTTGGGTTGAATTGGGCTATCTTGACCTATGTTTGACTTTGGCCAATTTGGTTGACCGATTGATGAGCTTTTTGGTCAATTGAGTCTCTTTTAGGGTTATGGACATAGTGGTAAGGTCAATTTGTGCTTGTGAGGTCAATTTGAGCTAGTTTGACCTAAATTGACTTGTGTTCACTTGAGGGCACTAAGTAGATTTACCTTAACCCAATGTGTCTTAAGGTCACCTCCTTGTCTCAACTCACCATTCTCACCACATGTTATGCCCTAACATATGGTGAGAATGTTGATTAGGATTAGGGATGGTACAACAAAAGAATCCAAAAGAATATGATAACAGAGCCTACCGAGCAAGAATACCCTAGAAGGTAGTTAAGGCTCTCCTCAAGACCCACTGCTTTCAAGAGTCACATCCTATGCTCCCCGTCTGTGTGCTCTGTTTGAAAGAGTCGAAAGGAACCACCATACAACTAAATACCATCATAATTATGACGGTGACTCATGCATGTACATAATAATAAACATTTTACAAGACAAGACCGTCTTTAGATTACTATTGTTACGATCATGAACATTTCACAATAAATTTGTTAAATGAGAATAAGAACACTAAATAATACCGTTTGCAACATAATACATGAAATAATACTTTTACTAACAACATAATGAAATCTTATATACAAGCTTATCATGTGGTTAATCATGGACTAAGTGTTCTAGTTCATGTAAATAAGTAATAACTCATACAGAAGTTAAAGACAAGCCAATATTTGAAAAGTGAGCCACCAAGTTTCATAATTGACAAGTAAAATAACATCACAAGAGACAAGGTCCACTGAAATTTTAGAGAGCATACACCCCAAGAACTTAGGAGTTATGTCCTTGCACATTGAGTATGCATTCCACATAATACAAATCCATTGAGTGTAACACATATTGTGTAACTGACACACTTTGGAATAAGGCAATAACCTCACCTAAGTTCCCTCAAACTTCAAAAATACAAAGTTAACGAGACTACATAGGTTATGTAGAAAGTCCACATTTAAATAATTTATACATTGAAAACAATACAGAAAATAAACATATCATATAGTTTGATGTGACAAATTCAACCAAATCATGTTTATGCGACAAACAAAGATGTTTAGCTCTAAATGACACCAAATTTGAGCTATAGAGACTTCATGTCATGCCAAAGGGCTCACCAGAAATTAAGACCAAAATAAATAGCATAGATATCAATTATTTCATTTATTTGATTCTTATCACAAAGCAACATTTTAACAAAAACTTTAGGAAATTGTACTCCAAAAATTCCAATATTTATACAACAGCTTTATAATAAAATTTATATCTACCATACGATAATTCAATGGAAAATAACTTAAAACCTAAGATAAATACACAAAATACAATTTTCCCTAAGTTAATTTAGCCCTAACTTAGATTAATTGCACAAGGGTCTACAAATATCACCATGAGGGGTGACACCCCATTTTTGAAAGCTCTACGAGTCCTCTACACATTTCATGTTGAACACGTTTTCTGAAATTGAACAAAAGGTCTTCAATTTTGCATTATACATAAACTGGTTTAATTAAACAAATTCTCACACATTTAATTCATTTCATTCCTGGTCCGCAGATAGCGCACAACGCGCATCTGAACACAATCTGACAACACTGATTAAGTCCTACCGCAAACTAATAGCCATTACATCAGATTTGATCGTTATGATCCGCTGCACCGTTTCCAATCATTGTTGAGGTTAATAGTTGTCTCTAATGTCTTCTTCCTTATTTAGATCAACGACTCTGAGACTTCGACGGAGAAATCTCTTTCGCCATCACATTCCTGTGATCTCCATGGCGGAGCTCCACCACCAGTCGACTTGCTGATGGACGGCGAACAACTGGCTGGCAGTCTGGTGGTCAACTGCCACTGACACTCGCCGGAATAAATGAAATATCATTTTCCCGGGCCGCGACCGCTCAAATCTAACTTCTCCGGCGAAGGCAGCCGCTTCAAGGGCCTTAGGAAGAACCAGTGAGTTTCTGCCACCAATATGGTGCTCTCTAGTGAACATGAAAAGTTCTTGAGCGCTTCCACTAACGAAGGTGGTCGAAACAATGGGTGGCAAGGATAGGCCTTTCCGGTGGCAGGAAACCCTCATACTATCCAGTTATGTGATCTAAGCACTAAGGGGGTTTAGATAGCTACCTCAGGGGCCATGGTTGACGTTGATCTGAGACGTGGTATCATAGTGAAGTTGCGGTGGCGCAAACTATTCTCTCGCTCTCCAATCCTCGACGGCGAACTCCAACACTCACTCTCATTTCATTTGGGGTCGAATAGAGGAATAACATCAACATGGGGCTTTGTGGCTCATTAAATAACCGTTCGAGCCAAGTACCATGATAGGCAACCTTCCACACGATAATGATGGTCGCTTTGGCCTCACCACAACCTTTGATGGTGTTATTTCGGCAAGTGGAGGAATGCACCTCTTGGAGCCTAAAGATGGCCGGGCTCGTTTGGATTGAACCCAAGCTTAAAGGCTAGGGCTTGGTCAACCCTCATATTCATTGGTTTGACCTTTCTTGGTAAATACTTGACCAATAGGGTGACATGGCACTACCTTTGAGTGGTTTGAGTCCTATTAGGGTCTAATGGAGCCGAAGTGCCATCCAAAGTGGTCTAGGTTACAAGTATAAGCTTATTTTGACCTAAAGTTGCCTATTTAAGTGATGTGTCACACCATAGTTGGGCATTGATGTTCTTGGTTATATTCACTGCAAGAAAAACATTGATTAACAATGAGCAAAATTCCTTCCTAATAAGTTAAATTCCTTGCTAATTAAAGAATAAAAAAATTCCGTAGCTATGTCCCTAGCTAATTTTAGCAAGGAATTTTTCCCTTTCTAATTTGCAAGGAGTTTTTAGCAAGAGATTTTATCTTTCTTAAAATAGCAAGGAAATATAGTTTTGATGCTAATATTTTTATATTTTATGTAATTATTCTCTAAATAAAATAATATTTATATATAAACAAACAAAATAACTTTAATGAGGCATGCATGAATTTGAAGTGCAGACCTCTTGATCACAATACACCATGCTTAACCAACACACCTAACT
Source organism: Dactylorhiza incarnata (assembly GCA_033032865.1). Taxonomy (NCBI): domain Eukaryota; kingdom Viridiplantae; phylum Streptophyta; class Magnoliopsida; order Asparagales; family Orchidaceae; genus Dactylorhiza; species Dactylorhiza incarnata. The sequence goes on from JAWHQI010000002.1 coordinate 1,211,231, forward strand.
AACTCATTTGTTTTAAAGGGGCAATAATATATATATAAATAGATGCACTCACACGTATAAAATCATAAAATTTATATGTATAAAGTATAAACATGTGTGTCTATATATATATATTGTTAATTAAATAATTAATATATAAGTGTGTATATATATACACGTGATATATAGTTATTTATATATACATATATATTTCCTTATATATATATATCTTTATATAATTTATATAAATATATAATTATTTTATTATACAAATATATATATATATATATATATAATTTATCAAACTATACAAATATATATATATATAATTGTTTCATTGGATGATAATAATTTATGCTAATTTATAAATATATTTAAATACATTATAAATTATATACACAAATTTAATATACTAGTTATAATTATTTTGTCGAATATAAATAATTTTTGCTAATTTATAAATATATATAGACAAAAATTATATTTTATAAGAGAGGGGTAAGAAAATTAAATATTCTATTTTGTAAGAAAGAGAGATGAAATTTTTTTGAAGGAGATAAATATTTGGGTCATAAATATTTTGCAACAAAAAAATTTGTTGCTATTTTGCAACAAAAAATTTGCTACAAAAAAATTTGTTGCTAATTTAGCACAAAAAAATTACCAACAAAAAAATTAGTTGCTATTTTTTGCAACAAAAAATATCTCTTGCTATTTTTTTAGGTAAAATAAAAAAGTATTTACCTAGCTAAATTTGATGCTAATTAGGAAGAGATTATCTAGTCTTCCTAATTTCCCTTGCTAAATGGGAGTTTTCTTGTAGTGATTACCCACATTGTATAGAAAGGATAAATTGGTCATTAAATGTCTTAGGATGTCACACTCACCTTAGAGTGTCAAGACCAGGTCAAGATAAGTACAAATTCAGTTGAGTTAAAACTTGTGTCGAATAGGAGTCGACGCAACTTTGACTAGATGTCGATGTAACTCTGACTGAAAGTCGAAGCAACTCAATCAGCCTGTCGAAGTATAAGTCAAGTCGATGCAACGTCGAAAGATACTCTACGCGGAAGGAAGAGCCAGTCGAATCCATCTTAGAAGTCGACGCAACTTCGACTTCAATTTGACGCAGAAGATGAAGCTCAAGTCAAAGCCTTCAACTTGACGGATACGTCGATAAGTAATCGACGCAACGTCAACATCTGAGTTCGGCCAGAGCTAAGAAGGATTTCGAAGCTACTCCTATAAGAACTCAGAGGTGCGTCGATATGATGAATGATGAAGTCGACGCAGCGTCGAATACAGTCTGAAATAGAAGCTTTTTCAGCTGTCCTTTTAATATTTTTTCAGAAGGTCCACAATGCTGAACACAGTTCTCCAACATCTCGTTTATTGCCAAGAATAGAATGGAGTATTCCAGGAGATAACAAAAATATTCTTAGAATGTATTCAAATCTGATGGACGGGTCGGGAACAAAAGAAGAAAGGGAAATCAACTGTCCAATAGGAATTCCTTTTCAGGACAGACCAAAAGAAGATAGAAATTTAAATTCCAATCATGGAGAATAAATATGCTGAGAGGAGAAGAAAAGAGCAAGCATTGATTACATTATTTCCTGGCTGTCGAATAGGTCTTTCTCTCCTTCCTCCTTCAACCCTAAGACAGATCATAACATATTTCTCTGCACAGGAAAAATAATACAACTTCTTCTTCTTCTTCTTCACACAGCAGCAAGTTTACAAGAAGTGCTCAGAGATAAGGATCAAGCCAATAACCCTTGCAATCATCACAATCATAAGCAAGCGTTCATTATATTCAGATCCAGTGATAAATAGAAGCAGAAAATAGCTTCTGAAGAATTATGAAAGCAGAATTCTATTCTCCTCTTTCACTATTTCTTTTTCTTTATTCACCTACTATAAAAGAGTTTTATTAATCCATCTTTCAAAGAATTCAGTGGTTCTAAGAGTCTCCTTATCAAAAGACTCAGTGGTTCTAAGAGTCTCCTTATCAAAAGACTCAGTGGTTCTAAGAGTCTCCTTATCAAAAGACTCAGTGGTTCTAAGAGTCTCCTTATCAAAAGACTCAGGCACAGTTAGTGCAATCCTATCAGGGAGGTAGAAGAGTGGACTACCCACATTTTTGGGACCACTATAAAAACCTTGTGTCTTCTGTGTTTGCTTTTCTGTGCTGTCCCTGCTTACAGTTTTTTGTCCTTATATTTCCTGCAATCTTGTTTACTTTATTTTGCTATTGGGATTGTTGATTGCATAAGTACTTAGTTGTTTTATTGTATGTGAATAATTAGGGAAAAAGTTTTAAAACTCTATTCACCCCCACTAGAGAATACTCAGAGGCACACTGTGCACTTTTAATTGGTATCAGAGGGAGGTTGATCATTAAGAGGTTAACACCTTGATCAAAAGATCTCCTCACCCTCATTTCTTTATGTTAAATTAATTAAAACTATTTTCTAAAGAAAATGAGTTCTAAGGATTATGCATCAACAAAACCACCAGTGTGTAATCTAATAAGTTTATACTCTGAAAGACCAGAATAAAGCTTTACATGAACTCTATTGATGAAGACATCTTTGATGTTATAATTTCAGGTCCCCCAGCTCCAGTCAGACAAGATGCCAGTGGATCTTCAACACTAGAAGCTATTCCAAGGAATGAGTGGACAGAGGCTGAGAAGAAGCAGAAGGCATGTTATGTCAAGGCAATGAACATTTTGGTTTCCAGAATGTCAGATGACATTTTCAGAAAGTGGCTGACTGCCAATCCGCAAAAGAGATCTAGGAATCCCTTTACAGAATTTTTGAAGGAAGCTCTGATGAAAGAAAGGATATGAAGTCGCTTCTCATATCCCAATATGAGAACTTTCAAAAGAAAGCTGAAGAATGTGTTGCTGAAATGTATGACAGATTCAACATCATTATCAATGAGCTAAAGAGTCTGGACAAGGAGATATCCTTGACAGAGATCAATGATAAGATCCTCATGTGCTTCCCAAGCTCATGGGACTCAAGCATCTGGGCCATTAGAGAGTCCAGATGCCATAGAGAAATCTCTACTGTTGCTTTGCTAGGAAAGCTCAAATCTTATGAGATGCTACTGAAAAGCAGGGCTGAAATAGAGGCAAAGGAGACAATCTCAACTCCTATCCAAAGGAGCCTTGCTTTGAAGGTTGCTAAAGGAGAGCCCTACACTCCTGAAGATGAAATGTTCAGTCTCCTAGCAAGGAGATTCAGAAAGTGGGTCAAGACAGAAGACTCAAGTAGAAGAGAGAGGAGTTCAAAACCCAGATTTGATTAGACTCCAAAGAAGGAAGTGATGTGCGTCTCCTGCAACAAGCCAGGGCACATAGCCCCCACAAAAACAAAGGGACATGATCAACAACAAAGATGAGCAGAAGAAGAAGCCTTTCCGGAGGAAAGATATGAAGAAAGCTAAAGGTTTCATTGCTGAAACCTGGAGTGACTCTGAATCAGAGTTAAGCTCCTCCTCATCAGAAAGTGATGAAGAAGCTGTTGAAGCTGCCTGCATGATGGCATTAGGGATCTCCTCAGATGATGAAGAAGAACATGTATCATTATTTGATAATTTTGATTTTGACTCAGAAGACTTTAAAAATTATTTTAAAGAATTTTGCATTGATTACCTCTAAATGTAAAAAAATTTAGAAACAGATAGGGAAGAATTAAAAAACTTCAAGAAAGATGAATTATATTCAATAAATAATGATTTGAGAAATGAAATTCAGGATAAAGAAATAGAATTGTTGAGATAAGAAATGAAAATTAAAAATTAAAAGAAGAGCTAACAAAGGCAAAAGCCTTTGAGGACTCTCTCAATGAGAGAAGTCAAAAGCTCAAAAATATTACAAAAATCTCTCCATGATATTTAAGTATTTAGGTCTAGGAGCAGACCTATGCACTAGCACTAAAGTTACTAGTAGACCAGCCTAGAAAAATCCAGTTAGATTTATTAGACCTAGTGATTATCAACCAAGTGAGAGGAGTGCACTAACTAAGGATTAGGATATTAATAATTTAGATAAAATAAATGTATTTAAAGGAGCAAATTCAAACAAGGAAAAGAAATCTCTAGGCAAGAGTAATTCAGAGAAATTATTCAACAACAGTCAAAAGCCTAAAGCCAAAAGTAGAATAATTAGACAGTCTGCTGATTTATTATATTTGAATACATTCTATACACATTTCAAGTACCAGAATAATAAACATAGGTTTGATAAACTCATTCTCTGCCATCCTAAAGGATATCATGAAAGACCCTTCTACTCTTTCATAGAACCTTATAATGGTAAAAGCAAAGGGCCCAAGGTAACCTGAGTTCCTTCTAATGTTTGAGCTACTTGTGCAGGATTAGGTAGGATCCATTCTAAGAGATAATGGAGGAGGAAGGAAGATATATGGCCTTAATAAAGAACTAGATCCAACAAGGGAGTGATTCCTTCTCTGAAACCCCCTTTCTCATCTTCTTTAAGTTCATGAAAATAATAGTATAAATACTATTTTTCAATAAAAACCATTGCTGGAAAAAACAACAAGAAATTTCTAAAATAATAGAACTATTTATTCAGAGTTGCGTTTCATAGAACCTTATAGTGGTTAAAGCAAAGGGCCCAAGGTAACCTGAGTTCCTTCTAATGTTTGAGCTACTTGTGCAGGATTAGGTAGGATCCCTTTTAAGAGATAATGGAGGAGGAAGGAAGATCTAGGGCCTTAATAAAGAACTAGATCCAACAAGGGAGTGATTCCTTCTCTGAGACCCCTTTTTCATCTTCTTTAAGTTCATGAAAATAATAGTATAAATACTATTTTTCAATAAAAATCATTGCTAGAAAAAACAACAAGAAATTTCTAAAATAATAGAACTATTTATTCAGAGTTACGTCGAATAGAATTCGACGTACCGTCTAATTCTACTCGACGCCTGCTTTGAGAGCAAGCTATAATAGATAATTCGAATAGAATTCGACGTAACATTGACATCAAATCGACGCGTGCGTCGATTTAATAGTTGCTTATCAAATTCGAAGGTGCGTCGAGTTTTAATCGACGCAATGTCGACATCACAAGCACACACAGTTTCACTTCTAGAAGCTGCTTCGACACATTTTAGCGCGTTGACTATTAGTCTCTGTCGATGGTGCGTCGAATAAAACCCTAAGTTGTGACGAATCGTCTTCTTTTAAGAAACATAGGCTTCAAATTCATTACGCTTTCGAATTATCTCTTTCTTGCTCTCGTACTCTCCTTCTCTCCAGCTCTCTCTCCTTTCTTGTTTTCTCTCTCTCTTTTCTCTTGTGTTTGCAGGTACACTGATAAGATGGCTCCACCTAAGGTGAACTATGGTTTTGATGTGGATGTCGAATCCTTCAATGCAGCATCTGAAAACTTCAAAGCCATTCTTGTCTTGTTTTAAACTACTGGACTGGCAAAACTAATATCTACAAGGTGCAAGATTCTTGATGTTGAATTGATAGAGCTAAAGGACAACTCCCACATATGAGATGATGGATCCATCAATGAGAGAATATATGAAACTACTATTAACATTACAGAGGAGATGTTGTCTCAAACATATGATCTACCAGTTGGTAGTGATTCTGATGAATTAACAGGGGAAGAGACAAGAAAGGCATTACAAATAACACAGTTCAAAAAGGAGAAGGACATCAACCTAAAAAAGAATGATGTATCTGAAGAATACAGGTTCTTGGCAGACATAGTGGGAAAGGTGCTGCTTTGCAAAATATCAACACATGATGTTATCCCCAAGCAACAGTTGCAGATCATGGGTGTTCTAGTCCTTAATAAGAAGATAAACTGGGGGAGATGCCTCCTGAAACTGATTGGCCATAAATATTCACACAAAGAAAATGCCTATATGAGAATTATGAGCCAGGTGCTCTTCCACCATTATCCAATTGTGCGCAAGTCAAAAGGAGTGACTATTCCTCCAGGGAAAAGGATGAACATAGGAATATTATCCAAGTGGACCAGGCAGATTCTGACGCCTTGGCAAGTTGCCTCTTCACCTCCTCCTTCTCCAACTTCATAGGACACAGAGACAAATGTACCAGATCCCCCAAGGGATGACATTCCAGCATAGGTCCCTGCAGCAGCTCAACAAGATATCATCCCAGATGATACTCCATTCCAAAATCTGCAGTTCATTCCATCTACTACAGCTACATATCCAACACCTCAAATTCCTCTCCAACCACAACAACAACCATCCACCATAATTCTAGATAATCAGTCTACTCCCCTACCACAGTATCACATCCCTCTAAAAATGTATCAATCCAACTCCCCTATCTACCAAGATATTCCAGACTACAATGATAACTTCATAGCAACACATACTGTCTCTGCCACACATTCAACACCTTGCTTTGACTTTGAGCAAGTGATTTCAAAAAGCAGTAGGATTAGCTACTAGCACTTTTGCTGATCTGATGGCCTCTCAAGTAAGGAAGTTCAATATGAAGTACTCCCAGATGGAGTCAGAATTGCTAAAATCACAAGAGTCTTTCCTGGCACTAAAATCAACCATATCCTCCTCCATGGTAACTAAAGAGTTCTTAACCTCCTTGATAAGTAAGGTTAAGAAGGGGGAGAAGATCTATGAGGAGGAGAGGCTTAATCGGGAAATTATGAGTGTCCAGGAGAAGGACAAGAATGCACAAGAAGAGGTTGCCCCAAGTATCCCAACTACTGAGGTTCTTGACCCAAACAAGCTCACAATTTTTCAAACAGGAACAATCCAAGTGGAGCCTCTTGCAAATCCTCTAGAAAAACTTGTATCAACTAAGGGGGAGCTCCCAGAAGATGAACATATCTATTGGATGAAGTGGAAATGCTTGCTAAGGAGGCTGCTCTAAATGCTGAACAAGATGCGCATTCTCAGGGGGAGCCTCCAAAAGAGAAAGAAGCCCATCAAGAAGCTGACAGGACTGCTGAAAAAGAAAGTGAGCCTATTGTATTTGCTGCAAGAAAGGTAGTTCCTCTAGTCTTCTCAAGGAAGAGGAAAACTCTTGACAAAGAACAGTAAAGTCCAGGTATTCTGTAATTATGAACTCTTTACATTATAGCATCTGGAGGACAAAACAATTAATAACAATATAACTACTTGAAAATATATAAAATGGTCTGTGCTTCCATTTATTAATGTCTTTATTGTTTATGTATAGTTGTTTGTATTTGAGTCTATGCCAAAACATGCTTGAAATCACTTACCTTACTTTGTAAAAAAATTTTATGATAAATAGGGGGAGATTGTTGGGAAACCCTTGTGATTTATCTAACAAATTATTTTAAGTGATTTCATCTATTAGGTTATATTACCCACATTGTATAGAAAGGGTAAACTAGTCATTAGATGTCTTAGGATGTCACTCACCTTAGAGTGTCAAGACCAGGTCAAGATAAGTACAAATTCAGTTGAGTTAAAACTTGCGTTGAATAAAAGTTGACGCAACTTCGACTAGATGTCGATGTAACTCTAACTAAAAGTCTGTAACACCCTGCCAGTACGAATAGTATAACAGTAGGTCCGGCCGGGACCCCACGCCATACAAACCACACTAGCTAGGAGTTAAAAAGTGATAAACAGAAAGAACTACAACAGAGTAAACTAAACACTAGCGGACGCATAATGATTTAACATTTCATTTAGAACTGTCCACTATCATAGGAATGAAAGCATAAAATAGAGTTACGGCCTTAGGGCCTTACATTCACCAATGTACAAAACTCAGAACATACTTCGGCACGCAGGCCGGCAATACATGAGAAAGCAGAAAAGGGAGGCTGGCCTTCAAGGGCCAACTCGGCAATAGGGCCATCGCCCGCTATTTCCCACTAGTCTCACCTGCACCTGCATAAGAACATTCCACCGAGAGGTGGCAAACAAAGTAACGGTCAACATAGCTGACCAAATTATAACGACCCCACCCCTTTCCCGGGGTGGCGGAGCTTCTACCCTGCAAGCAAGACATACTAGCACAAGTACTAATATAAGGAAAGTGCAACTACAAAAGGTGAGGTTTCAAGCACAATCAATCTTCTAGGTTGAACATCAAAAACGAGGGAACCTAGGTATGCACATGATGTTGGTTGGGTTCACCCGAAGGTTCCCCACAACCGCCTAAACAACCGCATGAGGCTAACAACATCAATTCATCACAAACGTGGGTACACACAACCACACGCTCCATGCTCACACGACATGCACCAAAGGTACTTCTTCCCGAGCACCAACACCATCATGAGTCCGGAAACTTTAGATGGAAAAGAGCTTTTGGTCGGTCTAGGCCAAACACCTAACACGACCTCTCCCACGATCGCTCAGATTTACAAGAGATAACATCCCCCTACCGCCACACATGGAAACGGGTTCAGTTCAGCCAATTCCCGTGCTCTTGTCATCGATTGAACACACGATGCGGGTATGACATCACCTCGGCCCGTAAGGGTTTAGCACTTGTTAGTGCTACACAAAACATAAGTTACAACACCCAAACCTTCACGAGTACTTAGGCTTTACACGTAACCAAAAAGGAGGTACAAGACCACTCCTCTACAAATCTAGTGGTGAAGGTTTGCATTCAACCACTCGCATGCATGGGGCTTTCGTTAGGATCTTCACAAGACGCCTACGCTTAAATCCCGCAATACTATCGCATATATCACGGAGTCATTCTCTGGCACGCATTCTAGGCTTAACCTAAATGCAACGTCGTAATCCAAGCATCACCGATTCGGGCTCACGGCCACGAATAGGCTTTACACAAAATGCCTAAATCCGCACGACTACCGGATTTTCTACATGCAATATGCCGGGGACGGACACAAATAACCCGGAGTTCCGAAGAACTTGAGGAAATCCTACACTTCACCCATTTGGTAAAAGGGATTCCTCATGCAAGCATAGAAAGAGGAATGAAATGACAAATACAAGTCCAAAGTTCGGGAGGAAGAATCGTTATCCTAGAAGCGTTCTCCTTAGCCATGGATCTGAGATTTCACACGGAGGGAAAGGACCGCACCGGGCTGCACTCTCCAGATCTGGAAATGGCTCGCGGAACGGAGCTCCGGAGCTCCGTCAATGGCGGGATCTCCTCTTCTTCTTCCTTGCCTCCTTCTTCTTTCTCTAGCCTAGGAGAGAGAAAGCCCTCAAAATAATGAGGATTGATCTCCTCTCATAAGCCCTAATAGCCTCCAGCCAAAGCCCCCAGCCGTTGGATCAAATTCCAAGAATTTTGAACGGCCGGATCAACTTCTCCGTTCAATTTCGCGGAGCAGAATAAACAGTGCGCACGTTCACAGGCGCACAGTCACTGGTCGTGCGCGAAGAACCTCTGGTCGTGCGCGTAGCTTTTCAGCCGACCATAATTCCTCTCAATTAACGCACGATCATGCGCACGATCACTGGTCGTGCGCAAAGAAAGTCATTGGTCGTGCGCGTACACCCTTTCAGCCGACCCCTATTCCTCATAATTAACGCACGATCACTGGTCGTGCGCTAAGAAAGCCACTGACCGTGCGCTAGGAGTAGGTAGGGAAAATTCAGCCTACTTCGAGCGCAGCACTACCATTCCGTTTACTTCGATAAATTACGATTTTTGGGGTGTTACAAAGTCGAAGTAAATCAATCATCCTGTCGAATTATAAGTCAAGTCGACGCAACGTCGAAAGATACTCGACGCAGAAGGAAGAGCCTATCGAAACCATCTTAGAAGTTGATGCAAATTCGACTTCAATTAGACGCAGAAGATGAAGCTCAAGTCGAAGCCTTCAACTCGACGGATACATCGATAAGTAATCGATGCAACATCGACATCTGAGTTCAGCCAGAGCTAATAAGGAATTGGAAGCTACTCCTATAAGAACTCAGAGGTGCGTCGATATGAAGAATGATGAAGTCGACGCAGCGTCGAATATAGTCTGAAATATAAGCTTTTTAGCTGTGCTTTTAATACCTTTTCAGAAGGTCCACAATACTGAAGACAGTTCTCCAACGGCTCATTTATTGCCAAGAATGGAATGGAGTATTCCAGAAGACATCAAAAACATTCTTGGAATGTATTCAAATCTGATGGATCGGTCGGGAACAAAAGAAGAAAGGGAAATCAACTGTCCAATAGGAATTCCTTTTCAGGACAGACCAAAAGAAGAAAGAAATTCAAATTCCAATCATATAGAATAAATATGCTGAGAGGAGAAGAAAAGAACAAGCATTGATTACATTGTTTCCTGGCTGTCGAATAGGGCTTTCTCTCCTTCCTCCTTCAAACCTAAGACAGGTCAGAACATATTTCTCTGCACAGGAAAACAATACAACTTCTTATTCTTCATCACACAACTACAAGTTTACAAGAAGTGCTCAGAGAATAAGGATCAAGCCAATAACCCTTGCAATCATAACAATCATAAGCAAGGGTTTATTATATTCAGATCCAATGATAAACAGAAGCAGAAAATAGCTTCTGAAGAATTATGAAAGCAGAATTCCATTCTCCTATTTCTCTCTTTCATCTTCTTTGTTCACCTACTGTAAAAGAGTTTTATTAATCCCTCTTTCAAAGGATTTAGTGGTTCTAAGATGGACCAGACTTTGAGAAGTGGCTTGAGGCCATGAATCTGAAATGGACTCTATGCATATAAACCAAATTTGGACCTTGGTGGAACCACTTGAAGGGGTGTGCAAATGTGTTTTCAAGAAGAAGACCGACATAGATGAGAATGTGCAGACATTCAAAGGTAGATTAGTGGCTAAATGTTTCAAGCAAATTCATGACATTGACTATGATGAGAGTTTTTCCCCAATTGACATGGTTAAGTCCACCAGAATTCTGCTTGCTATTACCACATGTAACATCCCTAGAACTACTAGACCCATAAGGTGACTTTTGTCATGGCTAGAGTCATGACATTGGCTTAAGTCAACCAAAGTGGCCTTAGGAACCAAGTGGTTAGGTGAAATACCACATGGGGTGCTAATAGCAAATTTAAGCACTAACCTAGGCTTAGCCAAAAAAGGCCCCCAAAGTGATAAGTTGACCCCACCATTACTCCCCTAACCACTTAGGGAGTCCCTTGAACCATCATGAACCCATTGGGTTGCCCAAAATGGCCTTAGAAGTCTAAGTGACAAGATCAAAACACCTTGGTCTGCCTTTAGCAATTTTAGGTCACCTAGCCTAGGGTTAACCAAATGAGCCTCAATAAGTCAACATAACCTCACCTTGACCCTTATAATCCTTCAAGGAGGCCAAAAGGTCACTATGGACCCATTGCGACCAATCAAATGATTAAGTTAACCAAAGTCAACCCTAGCTCTAAATGGGTCAAACCTCTCTAATTGGAGTCAATTAGCTTTCCAATGGCCAATGTGACCCCACCATAACACTCCTAACCCCATAAAGAGTCCTTTGGGTCACTTAAGATCATATGGGGGTCAGCCCAATTGATCAAATTGACCAAAGTCAACCAAACCCTAAATGGGTCAAATCTCCTTAATTTAGAGTCCCATAGACATCTAATGACCCAATTGACCTCACCCAATTCTTCCTATTCCCTTAGGGAGCTTAAGGGGTCACCAATAATCCATTGTGTCAGGTTAAACTCTTGGTTTAGGTCAAAACCAACATTGGGCTCACTTAGCTCAAATTGGGCCAAATAGGTCAAGTGGACCCAAATTGACCTAACCTAGCCATAATTCACCCTAATTGGTGTCCATCAACCTAATAACTTCAATGTGGTTTAGACACATTGGCTAGGTTGACCTAGGGTCAACCCTAGCCCAACAAACTCAATTTGACCACTTTGGGTCAAGTGAGCCCAAAGCTCAATTTCAATTAGGATTAAACCAAGGATTAAGCCCACATGGATTAAATCAGAGGTTATTCCATGAATTAATGGAGGGAATGATCTAGGTCTAAGATTGAATCCAAGGAAAGTCCAAGAAAGGAGGTGGTCAGCCGCCCCATTTGGAATCCAAGGAGAGAAACATGGATTGAGTTCCAATTGGCACTCAATTCCCTCTCCCAAAGTTCCCTCTAGGCTTAGAGAATAATTCCCAGCATTCCCCAGGTCGGCCAGCTGCCAGATGGTGGATGAAATGACTCCTAAAGGTGGGATGAGAGGTGCCATAATGGCTCTCTTGGTTTAAGCTCTTCCCACTCCAATCCGACCACACCACCACCTTCAGAACTCCCTAAGCAGTAGAAGCCCCAACTTTGGAGAAGGACACAACCCCTGGAGAGCAGAATCGGCATAGGATCTCAACCTCACCCCTGACAATGGCATCCAAGAGAATAACCAGACAATCCATGACGAATCAGGCATGCTTCCCTTCCTCCTCCCTCTTTGCTAGATCTAGGATGCTTGTTGGTTCGATTCGAGCTCAATTGAGCTCGAATCAAGGGAGAAATCGGCTCAGATTTGAGACTATTTGTCCCTCTCCCATTCTCTATTCCGGCCACCGCCGGCCGGCTAACCGCCACCCAACGACAACAACCACATCGACGCAGGTGGTGGTGGTAGCCGGTCGGGAGAGGGCTCATGTGGCCGGGAAATAGTTATAAAAAATGGCTCGGGATAGGGTAATCTCGTCCCTTGGCTGGAGGTTGAAGATGACTTTCTGGACGTTGGATTGGGGCCTGATGGTTATATGCAGGACATATTCTATTTATTTGATTTTTTTGTCACACTAAATGTTGATATTTCATGCTAGATTTAAGGCCACATAGAGGCTGTTTTAGGAAAAGTGGTTCGAGACAAAAGTTGTAGCTCTGGGCATCTAGTTTCTATAAGAAGTTTAATCACCCTATTTGGAACATCGTAGCTCCCTTAAGACACATTTTAGTGTAGGGTGTACATAAGTGGCTCAAGTCACTTTTTTGAGTACCACCACCAAACCACTCACTTAAATGAGCTGAAATTTCATCCATGCATGTGTTATGAGCCAATGCACCCTTGACCAAAAATGGTAATTTTTGGGAAAAAAAATTCTAAGGTTTTGTAAACATTTAATTAACTATGCATGCATTAAATCGGTGAGCAAATGACCTAGAATTCATCCCAATTTTTGGTGGGTGCTTGCTTAGGTCAAAATTCGACCCTGGTCAAAATTATAGACCATTTGAGTTAGTGCATGTTGGGGAAAATTCACATGCATGTTAGCTTATGAATGTGGTAATGTGCATTTAGTACTTTCTACATGATTTTGTGATTCCCCTTGAATTCCTTGAAGTATGGTTGTGGAAAATTGTACATGCATGTGAAATGGTGATGTGAATCACCTCTGAGAGTTTAGAAGAAGTTGGAAATGATTTTGCATATTTATATTTTAATTAATTAATCTCATTTGCCTTCAAGGAAATATTTGAGACCAAAATATTTAGGGAAAATTACCAAGCTTTGTCACATGGACACTTATGTCAATTCACATTCCAGGAAACTTTTCAGGAATTTTTAGAGTTCAATTAATTATTCCCTTAAATGCCCTTAATTCAATTGTCACCATGGGTTACAAATAAAATAAGTGTGACAAAATGACTTTTGAAAAAATATAAAAAATTGTCAGTATACCTATTAGATCAAAATGGACCTTTGGAATTTTTATTTCAATTTTTTGTTAATGGTAATTAGTAGTTCCTTCATTATGTGGATTATTCATGATTTTGAATAATTAATTAATACTAGTGGAAATATATGTTAGAAAAAATATGAATTTCTGCTAGAATATATAAATGACCATTTATATCCACTAGAGAATTTTGGGGTATTTATTTGATGACTGAAATATTTTATATTAAAGATAATCTGTTGGATACATTTAGTAAAATTGGGTTATATGATTATTCCTATCTGAAAAATTATGAAATTGAGTAGTAGTTCATTTTGGATCATTAGTAAGCATTGAGAATTTTCTTGTAATTTTTAGTTTGTTAAAACATGGCGATCTTTTAATAATGAACTTATGACCATATTTAGTAGAATTTGTCTATGTGATTATTCTTATATGGAAAGTTATGAAATTTATCAGAAATTCATTTTTGATCATTAATAAGCCCTGAAAATTTTCTTGTAGTTCTTAGCTGGTTAAAACATGGTGATCTTTTAATTATGAACTTATGTCCATATTTAGTAAAATTTGGTTATGTGATTATCCCTCTCTAGAAAATTATGAAATTTAGTAAGAGTTGATTTTGGATTATTTATAAGCCCTGGGAATTTTCCTATAATTTTTGTTTAATAAAACATGGTGATCCTTCGTAAATATTGTTTAGGCCCCAATTTTTGTATTATTCATTATTGTCAGTAGAAAAATTAGAAAAATTACCAACTTCAGGAAATATTGATATTTGACCTAGGTGAATCTCTAGAAAAATTTTGTAGCATAGACAACCATCATAAAACAATACCTCATGTTGAATTTGGAAGTTAATAAATAATTATGAAAGATTAAATAATTAGGCCCTTTAATGGAAAATGAACAAGATTGATTATGATGACATTATTTAACATGTAGAACTTTAGGAATAAATTTGAAGTCCTTTGAACATGATATTCATATACACTTCATGAGGGCATTATATTACACCTAGAATTAAAGTTGGTCTGCAGATAGCAAAATTGTATTTAGTGATTTGGACACCTTTATATCATCATACACAAATCCAACAACCTTGGAATTATCATGTACAACTTAGTATGATATGCATGTCAATTCATATTGTATCAGTTCTCAAATTAGGATTGGGTGTGGTTAGTAAAATGCTTAATGTTGAATTTGTTAAGCATAGAGAGAGGGATGCGATGACATGAGCCACCAACAATAATGTGGTATGTTAAGCTTCTGGGATTAGACCCAGACAGTGGCCAAGTGATGATGAGTGGAGAAGTAGTCGGTTAACAAATAATGAGCAACATTGAGGTTGAAGATCAACGTTCTCCCTATTAACTATAATTCACCTTAGGGATCAAAGAGATTGTAGGAGGTATGGGTAGCCACTAATAATAATAAATATCTTGAGAAAGGGAGGTTTGGGATGTCACCCCATCATATCTCCTAGCATCGTTGTGAGTCCTTCACTGGGTAGACCTCGGGAAGTCCAAGATTCATCCTAAACATCTAAGTTTAACTAAAGTGTAGAAAAGATTAGAATGTTTAGGAAAGGTGAATGAATCCAATATACGCACACACCTTAGGTTAATGGTAGTTTATGGAGTGGAATGGACAAGTCGGTCCTTGGAGCTGTAGGCTCGGTATTTATAAAGGACGGGTTGGTCCTGCGAGCTTGAAGCTCAGATGATAGAGGCGGAACATAATTGCATGTGCACAGAATGTGGCAAGTCTTTGGTACTAGCCTAGTCGACACACCGACGGAAAATACGATGACTCAACAAGTGGTAGGTGTTCAGAGTGCCAGATTGTTTTACCGCGCGACCAAAAGGTCCCATTCCCTATTAACCCCACACTTAGTCTATTTAAGGTCTGGTTCCTATGGATCCAGCAAGAGCACGCAGGAGCTCATGAGTACTGAGGACAGGTGCCATAGCTTATGTTAGGACCTAGGTCTGGTAGTGTGTTATACCCACCTAGGTGAGGAGACGTCCGCTCCTTTGCCACCGTTTGACCGCGATGGGAGGTGCCCAATAGGTTAGTTACCTCCAAAAAGTGGGAACTAAAGGTCTGTACATGCGGAGTCGTGTGTGTGAGTTGCATGTGTATTAATTGATAGCACGGGCATTGCATTGCACCGCATATCATACGCCTCATAACATACTTCATAAACCCCCCATCATATAATCTAATATGGGCTCCTTTATAGGATGGGTCTATGCAAAACGACCCCTTAACTTATAAGTTTGTATGAACTTTTCTTATAAGTTAAGGTTACCTTTCTGTGATGATAGTTAGCCACACTTATTTTACTTGTTACTGCTCTCATTATTGCTCTTTACTTCCAGCTTTTACATAGTAGTATTGATAGTAATTCCTTGTAGTTGCTAGTAGATCTCTCAATAGCTAGACCATATGTTACTTGTTTAATACTATGTGAGAGATAGAGCACTATCACCTGCTTTTGATTCTTTTGACTTGTTGTCCCCCATTTTTCTTTCTCCCGCCCGGTACCTAGGAGTTACCGTGGGAGGGGTGGGGAAATTGCTTAGTCTTTTTGACTAACGAACGAATGTGGCATAACAATAGGAATACCAGGAGCACCAAAACCAGCACATCCATAGGACAGAGCGTGATGCAGTGGCCCGGCAGGACTCGGAGTTTCCGCAGCAGCTAGAGAAGCCCCTATGAGTGTGACTAGATATTATCTTCTGAATGCTATATTTCATCCTTTTCCTCACCAGTAGATTAACTTACTTCCGCGAGAGAATTTTGTAGTGAGGCATTTGATGTACAGGGCATAAGCTCTTATTTATCTCAATAATCTATTGTGCACTTATTTGTTTAATCTTATCTGTGGATGTTGGCTTTATTTATGATATGATGTGAAGTGGACTGGATTATATTTATAATTGCTTCTATTTACTCTGTGATGAATGGTTGGGCTGTGAATGTTGAATTGCCAGAAGAATCGATGTCTTGTGGTGAAAATCTCCCTGTGTGTTGGAGTCACCATAAGGCGGCGGTTCTAGGTATAAGACCCAGAAAATTAGCAAAAAAAATGGTCTTACAAACTGGTATCCGAGACATCTTAACCAAATTGACTTCCCGACAAGGAGGATTGTGCTGAGAAGCGGAGACACGGAGGTGGTCTTCAAAGGTATTACACCTGTCTCTCATACTTTAATCTCATCCGTTCAGGCCGTCAAGGCCCATTTGCAGGGAGACGAGGTGTACATGATTTGCTTCGAGATGGTGGAGGCGGAGGCTTCCCTAACTGACATCCCGGTGGCTCGAGGTTTCCTCGACATATTTTCTAGAGAAATTGTCGGGACTACCCCCACACAGGGACACTGACTTCCAGATCTAGTTGGCATCGAGTGCGAAACTAGTATCTAGAGCACCCTACAGGATGGCCCCAAAGGAGCTGGCGGAGTTCCGTACCTAGTTACAGGAGTTAGTAGACTCAGGGTTCATCCACCCGAGCTCATCACCATGGGGAGCACCGGTGCTGTTCATAAAGAAGAAGGATGGGACTCTTCAGTTGTGCAACGACTACATGGAGCTCAACCGACTAACAATGTGGAACACTTATCCTTTGCTCATGATTGATGAGTTGTTCGATCAGTTAGAAGGAGCACACTGGTTTTCGAAGCTAGATTTAAGATCGGGATACTATCAGCTGCGAATTTAGGAGGAGGACATCCTAAAGACGGACTTCAGTTCTAGGTATGGCCTATATGAGTTCACGGTGATGCCATTCGGGCTCACGAATGCCCCTTATGCATTCATGAGTTTGATGAACCATGTATTCATGGCCTACTTGGATGTATTCGTTATCATATTCTTCGGCGATATCCTGATTTATTCAAGGACTGAGGAGGAGCATGCCCGCCATTTAGCACTAGCATTGGGGAAGCTGAGGGAGCATCAGCTTTATGCTAAGTTCTCCAAGTGCCAATTTTGGTTGAAGGAGGTTGCATTCCTGGGCCACGTTATCAGCGGAGCAGGATTATCAGTGGACCCAACAAAGATTCAAGCGGCGCGGACTGGCCACAGCTGAAGACAACTTCTAACGTAAGAAGTTTCTTAGGACTTGCCCTATACTACCTGAAGTTCGTGGAAAGATTCTTCAAAATTGCCCTCTCACTTACATCTCTGACAAAGAAGGACGTACCATTTGTGTGGACACCACAGTGCGAAGCAGCCTTCCAGGAGTTGAAAGACAGACTCGCTACTGCCCTGATCCTTGCCCTTCCATCTGGGAAGGAAGGATTTCAGGTCTACACTGATGCATCGTATCAGGGAATGGGCGTCGTGCTGATGCAGCATGGCCATGTCAGTGATATGCTTCCCGCCAACTGAAGAAGCACGAGGAGAACTACCCAGAGCATGACCTCGAGTTGGGAGCGGTGATTTTTTGCATTGAAAATATGGAGGCATTACTTGTACGGGTTCCATTGCGATATTTTCTCTGATCACAAGAACCTAAAATATGTGGACACCTAGAAGGATTTGAACCTCTGACAAAGACGATGGATAGAGTTGCTCTGCGACTATCAGTACACTATGCACTATCATCCCAGAAAGGCGAACTTCATGGCAGACGCACTTAGCCGAAGAGCGAGAACATCCGATCCGGAGCCCCGACTGATGACCATGGAGCTAGTGCAAGTGCTAAAGGACATGCAGATCACTATGGTGTTCAAGACCGACCCTAAGGTTTATACAGAATATTTGACTTCGATGAGCATGGTTTGTGATATTCGGGACATCATCAAGTTAGGGCAGAGGAAGGACGCATCATTGGAGTCGGTGTTTTGGGCCCTAAAGTCAAGCCCTTCTGGAGATCTTTCTTTGCGTGATGATCTCGTTCACTTCCGAGGCCGAATATATATACCAGCGAGAGATAGGATCCTGGAGGACATCCTGGAGGAAGCACATAATAGCAAATATTCTGTGCACCCTGGGATCTCTAAGATGACAACGGACCTGAGGAGAATGATGTATTAACCCGGCATGAAGAAGGAGATTGCACATTTTGTTACGCACTGTGAATCCTGCCAAAGGGTGAAAGCCGAGTGCAAGAAGCTAGGAGGATTATTATAGCCACTACCAGTGCCAGAGTGGAAGTTCGAGGACATCTCTATGGACTTCGTACACAGTTTACCTCACTCTCGCTTCGGGCATGACTCTGTATGGGTAATCGTGGACATGCTGATGAAGGTCGCTAGGTTTATTCTCGTCCGGAAGGATGCTCCGGTCGGTACCTTAGTGTGGTTATTTGTGGAGCAGTTTGTATGATACCATAGAGTTCTCGGATCGATCGTGTCAGATCGGAATGACCGATTCACATCTAGGGAATTGAGAATGGTCCAGGATTATATGGGATCTCGGTTGACCTTTAGCATTGCTTTCCACCCTCAAACGGATGGCCAGACAGAGCGTACCATCAGGGCGATGGATGATTTGCTACGTCTTTGCATCCTGGATAGTGGAGAGCCGCGGGAGAGATTGCTGACGCTTATCGAGTTCTCTTACAACAATAGCCATCTATCCAGTACCGACGAGCGACCTGCTGTACCTCCGCGAGGACGCGCGCATCGCATCCTCCATGGCGGCAAACCTCTCCTCGTAAGCAGCCCTGTTCATCCAGTCCTGATCGTATAGCTCTCGCAGCATTAGAGTATGCTTCTGAAATATCTCGGTGACTCTCCTTTTCATCTGCTCCGAGTTGCCGGGGTCCCCTAGGGAATCTGCGACCTGGCTCGGCGAGGGTGGCGGCGACATCTCCACTTCCCCATGCTCTGACTCAGTGGGCGGGGTCGGGGGAACGCCTGCGAGTGAGAAGTCAGCACAAGAGGCAGTGAAAGAGACAATCGACAAAAATTGTTTAACTTGGCGAGATGAGAACGGTACGGTGTCGCAGGCGAGAAGAGCTTGGCTGGCCCTTGAATGCCTCAGTAAAGGCCGGGGTAATGGACTTTCCAGGCCAGGGAGGTGCGCCGTCTCATCTGCGACCTGTGGTTTGGCAAGTAGTGAGCCGCCCGGGCTCCGTTGGCCCAGAATGCCGGATCCAGGGGTGATGATGTTCGTTTTCGGAGGGGCCGGCGAGCAACCTTGGGCTTTAGCTTTCTAACAATGAGTCCTCTTTTCGTAGGGGCCGGTGATGATGTCCTCAAGACAGGGTATCTTGAGTAGGTCAGGATCATGCAAAGCATAACTCATTCATCTTTCCTCTTTAGCAACCTTGGGCTTTAGCCCGCTAAACTCCACCGCGAGCTATGCTACCCACACCACACACACGTTAGTGGAAAATGATGGTCAGCTATGAGCTGATCACAAACCATGTAATAACTCCTCCCCCGATCATCCTAGCGTACTCTAGGGCGAGTAGCTACACACCTGCAAGTACACACGAGCAACATGCAGTATATATCCAAAGTATAAAATAAAATTATACTATACAAGGTGAATGCTCAATCACAATCAATCTTTTAGGTTGCATAAGTATAAATGTTGACCAAAGAATGCATGACGGTTGGGTTAACCCAAGGGCACACCATAACCTCCTACCGCATCACTGCATGTACTAGTATAACAATCATAACAATCACGCTTGAATTGGTGCACTCATGACCACCAATTCCATACTTTAAGTAATCAAAAGATGAGGGAGGTCTAAGTTCATCTCAACCTTGTGGTGGGAGGTCTAGCATAATCTCAACCACTAGTCATTATGATAGGAAGTTTAGGTTCATCTTGATTATCATCTACACAAATATGGAGTTGTAAGGTCATCTCACCTCTTGGTGAGAGATCCAGGTTCATCTCAACCACCAAATACCATGTTAGGATATTAGTTACAAAACATCTCCTCTCAACTTTAACAAGCGCTCAATGACCTACCATAGCTTAGTCAATGATCACTGATCAGTCTCACTGGTAGCTGACTGGATCCCTTCGAACAACGATTGCTGACCAACCTCTCGATCGCCAATCGTCGATCGAACCAAACAGTCGTCGATCGTAGATCAGACCAACGATCAATGATTGCTGATTGACAATCAGACTCAACGGTCAACGATCACCAATCCTATATCCTCTTCCAGAGACTAATTTCCCTGAGCCACTTCAGGTTTGATGTACATGGTTCCTGTACATGGGTGTGTTCCATGTCGTGTCGACTTGGAGAGCCTATTGTTTAATTCTACAACCTTCACATGCTGATACACATCACTATGGGTTCACCCAATGTGCCAGTCATGATAAATATGGTGTTACACCGTCACGGTGGTAGGACCAAGAATTGTACATGTAGTCGATAAAGGCACCCGATCCCAATGTATCTGCGTGCATGATAATTCACATTCATGTGGGCATTGTATGATCATGTGCATGCAGACGACAGCTACCAGAATGTCCAGGAGAAGCACAAAAAACTCAACATGTCAATAGAGGATATTGTTCATGTGATACGAGGACAGCTAAACTTACAGAAGTTGACGCAGCTCTTAGAAGATACATACACTTGCAACTACAACGTCTACTACGAGAACCATCGTGACATTAAACACACGATAGAGGCATGTCTAGTAAGTCTATGAGAGATCATGGGTTATTGAAAAAGAGGAAACATCCATGTAGGAAATTAGAAGAGGTTTTATAGAATCTAATATAGCGCTGAGAACTAAATCTAACTGCCACCGATGATATAAGATGTCAAGTGGTTTCTCTTTCGAGTAGTTTATGAGACAAGCCTCCATGTTTCATAAACATAGAAATTGGAGCAGCCATATTCGAATGCACCTCCTCGAGAATGGATATGTTGTTGAAGTGCCCCATAAGAAGACAAAGCGTTGGATCAAAAAATGAACCTTGTTTTCCATATTCTTCATGGCAAGGTGCGAGCTTCCGAAGAAGATGATGTCGTCTTTTTGGGCCCAGTGTAGGAAACTTTGCGGAACACTCACAAGCTTCACTGAACCATCTCAATCCTCAAGTAGATGAGGTATACAATAATCCCAGAGAGAGATTTCACGTGAACATGCCCATATATTATCTTGTAGTATTAATGTTGGGGTGTCATCATCCCTCACTCGGCCCGTGGCGCGTTTGCTACTTCCTTAAGGGAAAAAGTAGCGCCCTTTTCATAAATTCGAGCTTATGGACCAGTTGGGTATGCGCTCTATCCTACAAGTTGTACCAGTGAGTTATGCAGGAGTACTCATCGAGTTGTTCAGAGCATTCACATAGTCCCGAGGTAACTTGGAACTACTCATGAGTTATCATCCTCTGAGTGATCTCCTTCAAAGCACTCGTCAAAACCCTTGGGGTACTCACATACATCAAAGCCAAATTCTAAGTATCACTTCATCGGAATGCACCATCCAAAAAATATTTTTCTTTATGTAGCCAAATATGTAACCTAACCGAGATTTTTGTATAGCGGGAAAATAGAACTATAGACTGCCCACTGGGCAGGGTCTCGAGTAGCATAAATAGAGGTGAATAATAGAGAGGTGAGGCACGACAAATAATCCTAAGATCCCGAATCTTAATGTGAAAAGTAACTGCTTATATCCTCACATCTCTCTTGCATAATTTCTTGATTGTGTGGGGCCTTCTCTCGTTAATCTGAATCTCACTGACTAGTTGTCTCTTTTGCTAAAACTCATGAACTAAGTAATCTCTATCAAGCAGTCTAACTCCTCGAAAGCACCAACAACCATTAAAGAAAACAAGATGGAGATAGTGCATACCTCCAAGATTTTGAACTATATTCGACATGTGATGTCGGTGAGTTGTGTGTGATTGGTGAGAACTTGTGCTACAAGTGCTAAGGAGTGTGCCAAAAAGTTAGAGTGTTACACCATGTAATACTTTGGTACGGCAAACCAAGTCATCAGAGCGGGTTGTGGCGTCCCCCCAAAAGCCATCATATTGGCAAAACCCTGCTGCAACATTAACATCCCACTAGAGAGGTCTTGGATCCATCATGCAATCTCCATCAGACGGGCTAGCCAACATCCATGCGAGCAGCCGACACAATGAGCTCATGATAGTGTAGTTCTGCAATTTTTGGCCGGTTCACATCTCTTATCGACAAAGACCATGACCACCATTATTTTAGGGCGAGGAAGTGCACATTGATGGAGGAGATCTCCACACACACTGATCCACTATGGATAGACGACCGACCACAACATTAGCACTTGCAATAGCTAATTCAACATCGCTTCCCCACCAATTTCTCGTAATGGCTCGTCAAGCTCCTACCTAAATGCGAAGGCAATCAAACCATCCACCAAGGAAGGAGACAAAAGGTTAGCATAAACTTATAGGATATGCCCATTTGGTCCAACGAGAAAAAACAATATTATGTGATTATTTGTGTTATTATTTAATTAATCAAGCAAAAAGTTCTATAGCCACACTCACATCACCCCTATTTGGGGTTGTACTTACAAATACTACTACAATGCACTACCTTAGCAAACTATCACAAACCTAGAGTTCAAGAATCATTTGTGTCACTTATTTAGCACATTGTAGATGTCTTATGTTAATGTACACATTTTTGGGGATTTTTATGTTGAAGTCATGTAGACGATTTTAAAGTAGTCTGAAGTCAATAAGCTTCTAAAATAGTCTTCCCATATATTATAGAAACGCCTAATATGTAGTGAACACATTTAAAACCTTCTAGATAAATCTAGGTGTTTGAAACCTTCTAGAAAGAAGTCTTTTAGAGATTTCTTAGTGTCTCTAAACAACATTATAGTATAGAGCAATGTGGATGGTATAAAAAGTTTGTAGATGTATTAAAGAGTGAAAAATATTTTAACGGAGTCTTCTGTAGGACGAAAATAGAGTATCCATAACATTGAAGTGAATGGACTAAGGTGGACTACAAAGGTCGATAACCCTCTCAATGGAAGCAACCCAAGTTTGGAACGAGTATTCCAAAGTGATCCTCAAATTATAATCATTTTCGCAATGCATTTTCACATTCTTTTTCTGTCTTGAGCTCTCTCTCTCCATCTCGACTTTTCTTGACACCCAATTCCTTAGAGAAGCTTCTTTAGGTATGTTTGACGTGACATTTTTGCTCCGGTGAGTTTGAAACAAAACACCACAATCATAAAATGTGTTTGGTATGACAACAATTACGACCGCCGCCAAGAAAAATAATAATCTATTTTTAACACAAAAGTAGATGGAGTTACTTAGGTGTGGTCCGACATTCACGAATGATGGTTCATAGTCACCAAGTTCAGGACTTCCGCCACCATGCCAAACGGATCCTTAGATGAACCGCAAGGAGCCGTGGATTGAGGTAAGGCCCATACAATATCATGAAGAAAATAAGTCTAGGTCAATAAGCCCCCATCGATCGATGCTCTGCTTTTACATGAGGAACACATTCTCTAGTATTACAACAACAAAAATGCAAATATGCAATTACATCAGTCCAACCATATGATGATCACCATTCGGACTCACATGCGTTTACCCGATCATTTAATTTCCTTACAATGTCTAAATCCCAAAGAAAAAACCTCAATCTCATATACATTCACCATACACTAATGTTACAGACCCTGAATCTATTAGAACATGACATTGTTAAATGATGTCTATTAGCCAACTCTCCATCTATCTGAGACTCTACGATGAGCAATACAATCACACCGAAGAATATTAATTGCTAACCATAGGATTTCCTCATGCCGTTGGCCCAACCGCTTTCTGGGTCTCGATTAACATCCAACCTGAATATGAGGCCTGAAGATCAAAGCAATCCACCATACGTAGCCCAACTCCGAGATACATGCAATGTCTTCTCACCTATTCAATATACTCTCCAGGAGAGAGCAGTTGAGTAGTGCGGTGATCAGAATTATTCTTGTTATATTAAGGCTCTATTTGGGGAAGCTCTATTGGAAGAGAGCTCCATTCTCATTACAACCGCTGAAATTGCTTTGTTTGTATGTGCAGCTGTTGGAAAATCACTTTTTTAAAAATGACATTTTAGGTTCTTTTCGAAAAGCAGACCCCATCTCATGTTTCTATCCCATCTCGAAAAGCATTCTCTTTTCTTCAACATCTCGATGATGATTTTTACTACCGTCGTTTCCCAAAATCACTATGAAGAACCCCATCGGAGGTTCGTACACCCTGACGATGATTTTTACTACTTTTCTCCGCATCATCTAAATCCCGCTAGGTTTGATCGTCCAAATCTTCCTTTCCTTATGGTTTCTGACCGCGATCTAGGCCCAATGGACATCAGAAGGCTTCTGTGCGAGCAAGATTGATTCTTGGGGGAGGTATCTAATTGGAGATACCCGTGGCATCTTAGATTCTTGGATGCACAAGAAAGCCGCTGCAGATAGCTTGCAAGCAGGTAGTCATCATTTTCTTATACCAGATTACTATTGATTTTGGATGGAGAAGAAGACAAGACTCCTTGCACGAGAAAGCCGTTGCAGATAGCTTGCAAGCAAGTGGTCATCATTTTATTGTATCAGTTTACTGTTGATTTTGGATGGAGAAGAAGACAAGACTCCTTGCAAGATCACAAATATCTGATTGGAAATACCCATGACACCTTAAGTTCTTGGATGCACGAGAAAGTCGTTGCAGATAGCTTGCAAGCAAGTAATCATCATTTTCTTGTACCAGTTTACTGCTGATTTTGGATGGAGAAGAATACAAGACTCCTTGCACGAGAAAGCCATTGCAGTTTGCTTGCAAGCAAGTAGTCATCATTTTCTTGTATTAGTTTACTGTTGATTTTGGATGGAGAAGAAGACAACACTCCTTGCATAATTACAAAAGCCAAAATCTTATGCTTATTTTGTTGATTTGAAGCTTCACAACCGTATAAATCTTGTTGGTTGTTAAGGATTACAAAAAAAGAAAAAGAAAAACACTTCGCGGAGTCATTTGAGTCTGTTTGAATTGCAGGTGGTGTAACGACCCATCTCAATCTTCAGCCGTCACATTTTACTTTATACTTTTATTTCTTACTGTGGATTTACAATAGCACAATTTTATCATCTCTTCTACAAGATACTGAGCTTTTCAAAATGTAAAATGTAATAAACTATACATCATATATGACATTTATAAAAGTTCTTACCTCGATTTCAAACTCTTTCTTTTAATAGATAAAATTTTAGAAATGTTTTTCTCGCTCTTTTCTTTAACCTAAAATATTAAAATATAAAATGTTAGTCATAATTGAGTAAATAAATTTTATTTCTTTAGCACTTACTTTGCTTATCTCCTGAAGTTCTTGCACATGAAGGAAACATTATCATTAATAAACATTAGATATATAATCAACAAAGAGATTACATGTAAAAACATTAACAAAGAGAAAATACATTCACATTCATAATGGATATACTTTAAGATTACATTAGTATTTTAATACTACTTACTACTTATTTTTCTTTAGTTCTTTATTTATCGCATATTCATCTTTTCAATTTTTATCTTCCGTCTTTATTTTCTTGTAACTTTTTTGATAGACTTTTTCTTTCCTTTGTAGTTTTCATTCATTCAACTCTTTTCATATTATTTTTTCCTTCCATCTTTACATTATTTCTTTATTTATGTTCTTTTCAACATTCTTTCATTTTGTTCTTTTCATCATTTCTTTTATTTTATTTTCTTTTCATCATTTCATTTATTTTTCTTTTTGGGCAATGTTAAGAATAAATTTCATCATTCATTCATTGGTGTCTTTTGTTTAGTAGACTCACATTTGTTAGATTCAAGGTTATCATCTAGCAATGATGTCCATTCAGGACTCCTGAACCGAAGAACATTCATAATGGAAAGACATTCACACCCCACCTCCACAAGTTAAGTCAATCCTTAACATAGCTCATTGCATCGATGCATCTTTCATATTATTTTCTTTTTCATCATTTATTCATATTTATACTTATTCATCATTGTAGTCATTCATTTAAAATGCTCATTAATTATTATTATACATAATATAATTTGCAATAAAAATATTTAATTGTAACACTTATTCAAGCCAAAACTATGATTTACAAGCATGTCTTCATATTATAAACATTCAATTGCAAGTATATTTCCTCACTATTATACACATTCAAATACTCGAGGTAATAATGAAGTTTGCAAACATTTTTTTATCATGTAATCACGCTAAAACTACCATGTACAAGCACTTGGAGAAATTTTTTATCATCATTCTTCATCATATCTATAAGTACGCATGATTGTATAAAACTGCATGAAAAGAATAAATAGAAATTAAGGAAATAATAACTCACCATAGCTTTCTTTTTTTATTCTTCCTTAGATTAGTGTCTATTTCTTATTGCAACATTTCCTATAGAGTTTATCATTAATTAGCTTTCGCAATATGACTTCCACATAAATTTTTATTTATTTAAATTTAATTCATGCATCATGTGATTTGCATTTACAAGAAAAAATGCCTTAATGTCGTTAAGGGAAGATAAATATTCATGAATCATACACATCATAATATGATCATTCTCACCCTAAGCGTCAAAAGATATCATATAAGAAAGGTGAGACTAAAAATCAAAGTAATCATAGTTTCATCTAGGGTTTGAGATTTCTTTGCATGAAAATGCACATGAATGTTCTAAATCCTCCATGAAATTAGAGAGGAGAAGAAATTTCTGAAAATAGAAACATTTATAATGATATCACTACTTTGAACTATTAATTACCTAAACCTCCATTAGGAGTTAGCATAATTACAAGTTGAACCCTTTGAATTCATTAAATTACACAAACAATTTTGATAACTCATCCGCCAACGCGGAAAATAAATGCCGGATACTACAAAAAAATGCATATAAATTAGGGGAAAAACAGATACACCATAACATGACAGAATGAACTAATGCAAATTTCAACCATTTATTTATTTATTTAAAGATTTGAATACATTTTCAAATGGCCAAAAAATTCAATCCAGGATTGTTTAACCAATGAACAACATTAACATTATATGTCGCAAGCCATCCTAAGACACAATGGAACCCCCACACATGAAAAACAGCGAACCGAGGGAAAAGAAAGCTAGGTCAAAAAAAAGTTTGGTATTACAAAGGGATAGGGAGGGTAAAAGTGAAGAACCTAAATGTGACACTAATAAAGGCACTACCCTTTTATACTGTAAAAAACATAAATAGTTACAGTTACAATGTTAAGTAGGAGAAAAGAGAAGAAATAAATAGCTCAAGCATCAAAAGGCTGAGACAATCACCAACCTCACCATGATTTCTGGGCTTGGATCACTAAAATCACACAAGAAATCCTGAATCAAATCTGAAACTTTTTGTGAGAGAAGATTGAGATCCAACCATTCAATTCAGATTATTTGAAATGTTTTGAAAGTCGTCCGCCCTTCAAAGCGCTTTTTAGTGGTGTTTCCTTTGAGGCGGAGATCTATTCCACCGGGGTCGAACCGCTAAAACACACATTAACTTATCATGAATCTGCAACTCGAGGAAGATAGCAGAGTTTATGTAGGATTTTTGTCGCCAACAAATTGAGAATGTGTCTCATCTGAAGAATTTGCATCCGACAGTTTGTTAGGATCTTCATTTTGTTCATGCATGATAGTGCCATAACTCGCATCTATGATAGCCATGACCGCAGAGTCACTTTGAGCATGGTCGGAGGGCTCAGCATCGTATGTCTTGTGTTTCTCTAATATGTACGAAAAACCAAATTTCTGATCATGTGTTAATACTGGGCAGAATCCCTGCAGGAGATTTAATGAACAGAGCTTAGAGAAAAGTAAGAATGAGCTTATGATACGCTTTTTGTAAGTAATTTGCAAGGCTAGTGTTGAGCAGAATCATCGAAACTCAAAAATTTCTGAATATTTTTACTCGAACTAAAAAGATTTGAGTCGTTTTTGGGCCATTAAAATCGGTTCGAATCAAATTTAATGTCGATTTTGAGTCTGGGTTGGCTAGCTCGAAAAATGATTCGAACAGGCTCAGTTTCAATTTCATTTCTACCTTAGCTTGATTTCGCTTCTAATTCATCTTGATCTCAATTTCGAGTAAACTCGATTCGATGTCAACATTAGCTATAAACATAGTCGACCCGACCACAATATTAAATCTGATAAAACATAATTGATGAGCTATTTTGTGAATTACTTGCAGAACTCTAAAATAAACATTTTCTGTAATCCTTCTCCTGGAGGAGGTATTACCTTGATAGAGCTTGAGGTGGAGGAGTCGTGCGCTTCTGACGACGAAAAAGGAGGAATCCAGGCATTGACGATTCTCGTATCATTTGCTTCATTGTAGCTGACTGAAATCCCCGCAGACACATCTCTCTTGCCGCCATCTTTGCAAAATGCCCCGAGATAGGAACACCGTTCGTTCGCCAAAGCTATTTCAGGAGTAGCAGGCAATAAGTGGCCTTCTGTGCTAAATATATACCTGCAATGGATTTTCTTTTCAGGCAGTACCCCTATTTCACAGTCTAGTCCTGTTTTGGGTGGCTTTTCGGGTGTGATAGAATGCCCTCCGACTGGGCCAAGTGTTAAGCTGGATGCTCGGATCTTCAAATAGGTCCGAAATATAACTTTTTATTAAAAGAAAGATGGTTATTTTTATGAAAAACTATAGGATACAAAATCTCATTTTAAGAAAGATGGTTATTTTTATTAAATTTTGGACTTTAAAAACAGGTCCGAGAATCGCGGGACTTGCCCTGTGTGGGGCGGCTACAATGGCCGCCACTTTCCTGCCACTAACTCACTCCCGTGTTCTGACGGTGGGGTTAGGAAAGGTGAGGCGTCATCTGCAGAATCCGCCCAAAATGGAGTTTAAGTACTATAAAAATGAACTTGAGCCGTGTGTTACCATGCTTACTTATATGGCCCATTTTCAACCATGTTATCTGGACCAACAGCCAAATCAAAAAGTAGCCACAGATACTTGACCTGTGAAATAGTGATTAGATGCATAAAGAAAACAAATAAAAATGATCTGCAATGGAAGGACTTTAAAGACAGACAATTTGAAACATACAATATAATCTGTTCTTATCATCTTCATTAGAATTAGCCTTATCACAACTATTTAGGTCGGCTCTATTATGAAGCACGGATACTTAAAAATGCCTCACGTATCGGCTCGAACGCATATCAAATACGAGAAACATCCGGAAACGCTATCTTTAATTAAAATTAAATACATATTACGGAGTTCCCGCCTTTTGAAGTCTCGTGGTGGGCTTTTCACGCTACCTATCCTACTGTTTAGGTTCGCGGAAGTCGAGCGCTCATTCATTTTTCATGTTGCAGCCTCCCTCGACGTACCTTCCATGTGCTCCTCGCTCGACGTCGCCCTGTTCTCCTCCCTCAACGTCGTCCTGTGCTTCGTGGTCGTGCTTCTTCTCCGTGGTCGTGCTTCTTCTCCGTGGTCGTGCTTCTTCTTCATGGTCGCGTCTCTTCTCCGTGGAAGCCCTCTCACGTGAACAACGTCTCAGGTGTGCTGTCGCCCTCTTCCATTATTGTCGACCTCTTTCCCTTCTTCGTGTTTTTTTGAAGGTCTGATTATCTATATTCCACCGCGAGACTTCAAAAGCCAATTTGTAGGTTTTATTTGATTCTTCTATGAAACTTCAAACTATTTTTTTGTTATGATTCTGAAAATGTACTCATTTCTACTCAGTGTTGTAGATGTCGGCCGACATGTCCGACATGTCGGCCGACATAAAGGTTTTGGGATAAAACTCAACGACATCGATATTTTAAACAAAAATGTCGTTTTTGAAAATATCGCCCGATATATCGGTTTAACCCGATATATCTGACGATATTTCGCGACCGATATATCGTTTCGTGCATCTCTTTAAGTCTAGCGTCGACGAGTTTCTCATCTCGCTCTCATTTGGTGATCTTTATGCCGTTTATTGCAGTCGGCATCTCTTTGATATGTAATTTATAAACATACATTATATGTATATATGTTTATTTTGTAGTTTATAAACATAAATTATGTATACAATTATACATATTTATAAAAATTGTGTATATATATGAATAAATTTATTTAAATATTAAAATCCGACATTATAAAATATCCCCGATATATCCTCGCAATCCGACATCCGACATTTCAAACTCAAACCGACATGAATCCGACATCCGACATCTACAACCTTGTTTCTACTAGTGCACTTCACATTTTTTTCATCATATAATTCTCTTGGTACTTGATATTGTTGCTTATAATCATAGTTCGCCGGCCCCTTCGCTTCAAACTATAGCTTTGAAGCTATTAGTACAACCATCTTCTACTTCATGCGCCGAGAGAAATTGTAGTACTTACTCCTTTATCCATTCAATGAGAAAAAACCGAATGACGCCGCAACGTGTTGAAGATTTAATAAGTATTTGAAGCAGTCTTCTTCCAAGAAGATATCAAAAATACAATGAAGGAGAGTCTAGTTTGTCGGATATTATCGGCGATGGCTGAGTCATTTGAAGATGTAGGTGCACTTGAGATAATCTATCGCTTGATGAAACCAAGGTAGGAGCTCTTGATTGTGGAAGATGATGATGAAATTGATATTATTGAAGAGAATGTTTAATTTTTGAACTATTGATATTTTGTATGTGCATGTAATGAAAAAT
Organism: Dactylorhiza incarnata; assembly: GCA_033032865.1. Taxonomy (NCBI): domain Eukaryota; kingdom Viridiplantae; phylum Streptophyta; class Magnoliopsida; order Asparagales; family Orchidaceae; genus Dactylorhiza; species Dactylorhiza incarnata. The sequence goes on from JAWHQI010000002.1 coordinate 1,242,567, forward strand.
TGAAACATTTATCAATTTATGTAATGATGTGGACATGCGGTACATTGGTGATTGGTTTTTATAATGCTTGTCTCACTGACTCTTTTCTATATTTCTTATAGCATTATGCCATTATATGAATAATGAAATGTGAATGATATATAATATATGTGTTGTAGTCATATAAAATTCTCTCTTTATAATTTAAGATATGTACACTTAGATTGTTAGTGGTCTTGTTTCCACATTAATTAATAATTATATTTAAATAATTAAATTTTTTTTAAAACATTTCCCAGATCCTAGTTTTTTGAAGATCACATTTCCCGTATCCGTTTCATATCGTATCCGGTCCCCGTCCCCATCCCCATCCCCGACCCCCCGTGCTACATAGCTATGTACCCATAATATCCAACTATCTCAGCGCTGCAAGGGATGCGTAAAAACTTCTGTTCATAACTCCCGTTGATCATGTGACCTTATTCTACTATTTCTCCATGACCCTTCAACTCTACTTTTATCTACTTGCGTATTTGGAGTATTTTCTGCACTTCAATGTACTATGTTAAAAACAATCTATTTTCAACAATCTTATCTTCGACAAATATTACTCCAATCATTCTCCTAATGTATGAACAATCCATAACTTATATTTCCTAGTTTTGCGACGGATCACACCTAATACTTTCATTTTTGTCATACTCAATTAAGGGATAATTTGGCTGCTCATAGCTAAAAAAGAGAGTTATTATAAGCAAATCACATTTAGCTATTCGCAATTACAAATAGCAAACCACCATTTTTTGAAACCGGTAATCACAAATCTTTTTGTTATTAGCAAACTAAATAATAAAAAAGTATAATTTTTGAAAGGAGAATCAACTATCATATAAAGGAGCAATGTTAATTAATACAACTGTCATGCTCAAAATATTGTATCATATACTACAATTAGAAAAAACTTTATTATATGTTATTATGACACAAATAGATTTGAAATTAAAGAAGAGAGTTCTACAAACGTACACTTGATACAGTGGGCCTCAGTCCCGTAAACAAGATACATATATGCATTCCCATGAACTTGCAACTTGGTATGATATTGTTACGGGTCCTTTTATGGCGTTATTAATTATTTCTTAATATGCTTATATTTTGTCTTAGAGTCGCGTCCTTATTGGGCGTCGTTATTTATGTTGTGTTTTTATAAGGTGTCCAAGTTTGTCTTATTTCCATTAGCATTATTTTCTTGTAGCTCTTTCCTTATTTGTGTCGATTGTAAGACCTATTTAAAGTACCCAGTGAGTCTTGTATTGGTATGAATAAATAAGTCTATTTTCCCAAACCCTAAAAGAGATCTTGGAAGCTCTCTCTCTCGAGCACGCCCTGCATAGGCAGCTGCGATCAAGGCTCCGTAGTATCTCCGCCTCCGTCATCTCAACCTTCGGCTTCTCTTCCGGTGACCTCCTAGTCGGCCCTTAACAACTTGGTATCAGAGCCTTTGATCCCCCTCGTCCGACGACACTCTCCAAACCCACTGCAATCCTTCCCCTTCATCACTTCGGCGTCAACAAACAACCCCGACACTTCTCCGAGTTCGATGACAACAACCTTCCACTCCTTCCCCGTGATAGTGCCTCTACCTGCCGTCTGTCCTACAAAACGCGATCATTCGCATTTCTGATTCGACGAAGCCCATCATCGGCCCCAGCCGCCGCGGATTTTCCCACGCCGACGCATCCTTAACCGCGCCTCTGTTCTTCGTTGATGTGATCGTTGCGGGACGCCAGCGTCTAGCCGTTCCTATTCCACGATGCCCGTGATCCGTCTGCGTCTGAGCCATTCTCTACTCCGCACGTGCCGCTTCGTCTCAATCCCCGCATAACTGCGCTATTCGCGCACGCGCCAACCCCCCGACCTTCTGTTTGGGGCGAAATTTCCTGATTAAGTTGTCGTTCCTGATTAAGCGTTGCTGCCCTTCCTGATTAAAGCGTTGATATCATCCGGTATTAAATGTTGCTGCCATTCCATCTTAAGTTGGGCTACCGCTCCTTCCTATTGAATTTATTTTTAATTGATTAATCATCTTCTGGATTAATTAATTATTAATAATATTTACTGCTTAATAATTCGTAAATTGAATTAATTAAGTAACCAAATTTTTGTTGCCACCATTGGGACACAACGCGGATCTCACGGCAACTCCCAAACAGCGGACTCCGAGCAATCTAGCCGTCCTATCACCCGCTCCATATCTTGTGTTACCTCCATCCACAATATGGTAGACTCGACTGACTTCTTGGATGCTATGAACCGGCCACACGTAGTTATATCCTCCATGGATGCACGCCTTCAAGACGTAGAGGCACGCTTTTGGGATGCCAACGCACGACATCAGGACGACATGACAACCCTCACCACCAAGCCTAACGGACTAACAACAGCACCTCCCGTGGTTACCACCCTACCCACGGATCACGCCAGCATCAGTCAAGTTTCGCTACCGCCGCTCATTCGCCATGAGCAGCCACCGCAGACCCTTTTACGCCCTGAAGCTGCTATTCTGCCGCGTTATACCTAGTTGGAATTCTCCACCTACGATGGGAAAACTGATCCCTTGGGCTGGCTCGCCAGGTGCGAACAATTCTTTGACCATCAACAAACTCCGGCAGCTGAACAACTCCCTCTGGCCTCCTTCCACCTTCTCGACTCGGCCTTGCTTTGGGCCACTCGTCTCCTCACTGACCAGTCGGGCCTAATGTGGGATGACTTCAAGCGATTTTGCAACCTGCGTTTCGGCCCTCCCATCCGCAGTAACCCCCTTGGTGCCCTCACAACACTACGCCAGACAGGCTCCGTGGACGACTATCTGGACCAGTTTCAACTTCTTCTGGCGCACGTCACGCTTTCCCCAGAGATGCAAGTCGACAACTTCACCGCCGGACTTCGCGATCGCCTGCGACTTGCTGTCGAATTTGAGGCTCCTCCAGACTTGTGACTGATATGAATCTAGCTAGGATATATGACTGACGCCTCCAACTAGCACATGAGGTCTACTTTCCCACCGACACGGGCATTCAGCCAAGTCATTCAGAGGGACATCCATCCCCACCAGCCCGAAAACTATCTCGGGACGAGATGATGGAACGGCGCGCCAAGGACTTATGTTTCAACTGCGACGAGTAGTATACTCGCGGACACAGGTGCAAACGGTTTTTCTATCTGCACGTCGAGGACTCTGATGATGAGGGTGTCGACTGACGCGGACACCATTGATCTCCCTCAAGCTTGAGGACAAGCTCGTTTTGCAAGGCGTGAGAGATGTTACAGGTTCTTTTATGGCGTTATTAATTATTTCTTAATATGCTTTTATTTTGTCTTAGAGTCGCGTCCTTATTGGGCGTAGTTATTTATGTCGTGTTTTTATATGGTGTCCAAGTTTATCTTATTTCCTTTAGCGTTATTTTTTTGTAGCTCTTTCCTTGTTTGTGTTGATTGTAAGTCCTATTTAAAGGACCCAGTGAGTCTTGTATTGGTGTGAATAAAGAAGTCTATTTTCCCAAACCCTAAATGAGATCTTGGAAGCTCTACCTCTCGAGCACACCTCGCATAGGCAGACGCGTTCAAGGCTCTGTAGTATCTCCGCCTCCGTCATCTCCACCTATGGCTTCTCTTCCGGCGACCTCCGAGTTGGTCCCTAACAGATATCTCCTCCAAGGAGAGTAGAGTTGTGGTAGGGAGCATCCTTCTTTCATGCATAATCCGACAAAATGATTTCCGTTAACAAATATGATGAAAATTATCTTTGGGATCGGTGTAACCGGTGAATCCATTGGAAGAAATGTGAAACATTGTGTATTAGATATTTGAACCACACCAAAGTTGTAGCATGAGAAAATAATTAATCTCATATTGAGCATGGACATCCACTTTTCCAATGGAGCGAGCACACTAATGCAATCAAGGGAGTTAAGTAATTCTTTTTGTTTAGGGTTTCCCAAAATGTCATCATACAAGTGCACCCTTTGTAGCAACTCATTCATTAGATCTATTTTAACTTGTTGTCAATTATCCCCTATATTTAGTGATTCACTTACCACACAGAAGCCACAATTTTCATTTACGGGCACATTAAAGACATCAACCATGTGTTCCAAAATGTAAGAAGGTAGTTGATGGCAAATGAGGTTCATTTATACTTTAAGCTTGGAATTTCCTTAGGTCTTCCTTTAAGCTTGGATGACAAAAGAGGCACTTTAGTTTTCACTTGCTGTTGGATCTATGATCTCACACAATTTTTTTTTACTTTCATTTATTGATGCTCATTTGTGCTTTTATACCTTTGTATGATCCTTCAAACCCAATCAATATATCTTGCTCTTCAGTTGCAAAGTCATCCTGCGGTTGAGCTATGTAATCATTGTACATAGACAAAGCTAATTGTTTCCAATACTTATGAACTAACCATATTGAAGAAGCCTTTTGTTGAAAGATATATGATATGATAAACTCAACAGCACAAGATAATCCAAGTGTGTTCTGATTTGTATGTAGATATCCTTCAAAACCAGCAAACCTACACTTGGAGTCTGCTTCTTTTTTGATCAAGTGCAATGCATGTAGTGACACATCAAAGTAGATCGTAGTACAAGTTGTTTTAAATTCTTTACTTGAATTGTGCCATGAAAAAAAGATATTCATATTTCCGTATATTGTAGATTTATCATTTGGTCGAAAACCTTCCAAATTGTTGTCAAATTACCAACAACTACTTTGAGAAATTTCTTCAACTGATTATGCCCGTTTCTAAACGGTTTGTTGTTTAGTTGTCAAAATATAAGTAATTATCAATCTATGCAGAAACACAAAAAAAATCTTGTAGGGTGCAATACAAGTTGAACATAGGACACGATGTTAGCGTAAGGAGAAGAATATCCCGTTAAAATAGCTTTGTACCTCAAATTGACTGATTTTTCTTGTATCCACCGTATGTTGCCAAACACCAAAAATTTTATCAAAATTCTTCTCATCATTAAAATATATTTGTACAATTTCCAAAGATAGTTCTATAAACATGTACTTGACACAAGATATGATTGGCATTTGAAAAGTGAATGACATTCATCAATGACCAATTTATGTCAATGACTAATACAATCGGCAAGGAAGTTTGATCCAAAATGCCCATGAAATGTTCTAGAACCCATTTATAACTAGACTCGGCCGCATTGGACAGAAAAACAATAGGCTAACAAAAACGTTTGTTGTGTTGATGTCACACCAATGACAGAAAGTAATGACAACGAATACCTTTTGTCTTGTATGTTTAGTCAAGGTTGCAGATGTCGGATGTAGGGGACACATAGGTTTGGATTTTTCATGTCGGTTTTAATATATCGAGGGATTTATCGGGGATATTTTATATATCGGGTTTCAATATTTAATTATATATCTTTAACTACTAAATGCAAGAACTTGCCTTTAGTGCAACATTCAGCTTGGGTCAATTATAACCTCAGCCTTTTACGTCAATGACTTAACATAACTCATAAAAAAAGGGAATTTTATAAAATATAAGGGATATTGGTGTAATAACACAATATCCAAATAATAAAAAAATTAAAACAAATTCAGAAATTCAAAAAGTTTTTACTAGAGCTCCTAAACCTACTAGCCTAGCTTATCATTACCTATTAAATAATACTTTAAAATGATTTTTTGTTAAAATATATATATATATATATTTTGCAAATTTTTTTATAAAATAGTAATTATAATTTTTTTTCGGTCATTTTGAGTACTCATATGTATATGTTATGGGCCCAGCCGGCTGAGACGAACACTATCCGCACCCCAGCCAACGAAGCCTATCCGCACCCCAGCTAAAAAATCAGAATTACAGCGTTCGTCGAACGCAGAAGGGCCACCGTTCGTCGAACTGCGGCACGCGTTCGACGAACGCGTGAACTCCTGCGTTCGATGAACGCTGAGTTCACGCGTTCGTCGAACGCGTGAACTCCTGCGTTCGATGAACGCTGAGTTCACGCGTTCGTCGAACGCGTGCCGCCGTTCGACGAACGACGGCTAAATTAATTCTCGATGCCCGCCTTTATTAAATTAATTCTATCCGCACCCCAACGAATTAAATTAATTCTCGAGTTCACGCGTTCGACGAACGGGGGCGGGCGAAGCCCGTCGGGGGGGCTGGCGAAGCCCGCCGGGGGGGGGGGGGGGGCTGGCGAAGCCCGCCTTGATTGTCAAGCGGGCGAAGCCCGCTTGATTACGGGCGAAGCCCGTAGCGACGCATCGAGAACGGGCGTAGCCCGTTCGAAGATGCTAGTATACTATATATAAAGATATATTGATGGCTTTTTAATTCCATGCATTTAAAAGCCATCAAACAAATTCTGTTCATTCGATCTGAAGATCTAATCCTGATGATGGACTGCAAATAACAATTCAAGGCAAATCCTTTTACCTCCCTCTCACTAAAATCCGAGCCCCCCATGGCTAATACCGAAGAGATAGAGAGAGGGGAGAGAGAGAGAGAAAGAAAGAGAGGAGAGAGGGAGAGAGAGAGGAAGAGAGAGAGAGAAAAAAAAATAATTTTTTTAAGAATATACTTATATTTTTTTACAAAATAAATATTGTAATATTGATGTATATTTTTTTACGGTCATTTTGAGTACTCATATGCATATGTTACAGGCGTAACCCGCAGACGCATCGAGCACGGGCGAAGCCCGTGCAGAGGCGGATGAAGCCCGCCTAGATGCGGCCGAAGGCCGATCGACAGCATCATGTCGGGGACGGGCGAAGCCCGCCATCGCCAGCCGTGTACTGTAGCACTTGGCTGTAGGGGTGGAGCCCCGTGTCGGGCACTCGTCTGTGTGTGTGTATATATATGTATATATATATGTATATATATATGTATATATATATGTATATATATATGTATATATATATAATTCTATAGTGGGATAAAGACTCGAGTGTTGTTGTTATATAAATAAATTATATGTAAATATTCTCATTTTTTAAATTTATGTATGTCAATATATTAACAATTTAACACATTAAAATTCTAAACCTTATAAACAACTATGAAACATTTATGCTACACAAATAAGAAAGGTATAATATGATAAGTAAAACATTGAACAAACATTGTAAAAATAATAATTTTAAGATGTTGGTGTTTTTGAATAAATATTATGTTTGCAATTGTAATATCAAAATTTTAAAGGTAAATTTCAAACACACCATATTCTTGATTTGTCACGTAGCCATAAAAAATCGGGATTGTAGATAGAATACAATCATCAATCGAAGAACTTGACATAAGATCCGCCTCGTCGCTCTCAAATACTTTTCTCTCTCCTTTTCTCTTTTCACTGATGGCTAAGTATTTGCTCATTATATTCTAGAAGACCTCCTTAAATCCAGATTAATTGTGGGTATCTTAAATCATCATATGTTGTCGAACGGAATGATAAAACAATTTATTGATAAACAAAGAAATTTATTGTCATTTTCCATGATACTTCAATTTTAATTTTAAAATAAGACAAAAACGAAGCTCACTATAAAATTTCTTTATGGAAATACCGTGTAAAGCAAGGCACCGCATCTATGAAATAAAGATCACACTCTTTAATAAGGAGATTCATAAAAGGAAAAGAGATACCAAGGAACCTCTTTTTATAATTGCTCTTATGCTACCAATTGCTCTTATGCTACCAACTAAGGTCTCTCTATATCAAGGCTCATCCAAATGATAGATCTAGTGCAATTTTCTCTCATTAAAACTAAGGTCTCTATATATCAAGGAGATTTATCCAAATGATAGATCTAGATACGTCTAGGGCTCGGCGAGGAGGAAGATGTGTCTAGGGCACACAAGGAGGAAGATGCGTCAACGGCTCACGAGGAGGAAGATGCGTCTAGAGCTTGACGAGGAAGAAGATGGCTTGGCGGAAGAGGCGTGAGATGGTCTGCACCGAAAAAAATGATAGGGTTTCATAAGATATAAATTTTAATATATTTTAAAATAAGGAGCGGTTTGCACTTAGCAGAAATTGATTTGCACATAACAATCACCTGTTTAAATGATCATTAAAAGTCAGAGTATCAAGAGAAAGATCACGAAGTGGAACAAAGTGGAAATTCAATAAGTAAGGTATGAGGTGAGTAAGATCAACCCGTGGGTTCATCATGTTGCATCCTACGCTCTCCTGTTAGACGTTTGCGTGCGTCTACTAAACATAGATCATCCGCATCAATTTGTTTACCTGGTGGAGTCAGTGAGCGCCACGAATTTTAATTTTGACCCTAAATTTAACGTTCAAAATTTGCCATAAAACCCTTAAAGCGTGTAGTGAATGTACTCTTTATCCTCCTAACACGGTGATGTCTAAATAGATTAATACTATGACAATGAAACTCTACGAGTTTGCTTATAATTGGTGAAAAAAAATACGCGGTCGTCAAATATAAAATCGATGTAGTGAGGTGCATGTGATAAGAGATCATCAAATATAACACAGGCAAACTTAGAAACACGCGGTGATGCATTAACAACCGATAAGAGTGACATCGAGCCAGGGCCATTTGGCACATTAGAGTCGCATTTTCCTACCTGGAGTGGGGGTCCATGTAGAAGGCGATGATGATGAATACGTAGTGAGTTCAATAGGGGGTGGGTTAGATGATGTTGAGGTCCTCTCGGGTGCCCTTAGAACAAGAGAGTTCTTCTGGGGAAGAAGAATGTTAGCAAATAGAACCGTAAAATTGATTATGCATGAATAGGGCCTCTTATATAAGAGGTTACAATAAGGGCTAATATAAAGCTAACACTCCCCCTCAAGTTGGACATGTTATATTCGTCATGCGCAACTTGTCGATGAAGCCACAGAAAACATTCACTCCCAGACTCTTAGTAAGAATATCAGCTAATTGTCCCTCTGAAGGAACAAAAGGAATACATATGATCTTTTTCTCAATGTTCTCCTTGATGAAGTGTCTGTCTGCTTCAATATGTTTGGTGCGGTCATGTTGAACAGGGTTGTTGGCGATAATGATTGCAGCTTTGTTGTCACAGTACAGACGGATAGGACTGCCCCCATGAAGTCCTAAATCTGCCCCCATGAAGTCCTAAATCAGACAATAGAGAACGTAACCACAATCCCTCACATATGTCATGTGTCATTGCTCTAAATTCGGTCTCTGCACTAGACCTTGAGACAACTGATTGTTTTTTACTTCTCCAAGTAACTAGGTTACCACCAACGAAAGAACAATACACAGATGTAGAGCGTCTGTCTTCTATAGACCCTGCCCAATCTGCATCAGTATGCAACTCAATTTTCAATTCAGTATTAGGAGTGAAAAGGATTCCTCTGCCTGACGATGTCTTCAAGTACCTCAAGATCCTATGAGCCACATCGAGATGTCTCGCCTTTGGGGAATGCATATCAATACCGGATATGTCAGGATGAGTATGGGATATTCCTTTGGGGAATGCTAACAACCCCCACAACATAAGTTATGTCAGGACGAATATGAGATAGATATATTAACCGTCCGATAAGACGTTGGTAACCAGTGACATCTTCAATGGGGTCTCTATCATCCCTTCCAAGGCTGTGGTTGACCTCCATAGGAGTATCAGCAGGTCTACACCCACTCATACCGGATTGATCCAGTAGATCGAGGACATATTTTATCGGAGAGATGAAAATACCCCGTTTGGATCTAGTAACTTCAATTCCCAAGAAATACTTCAGTTTGCCTAGATCTTTTACTTCAAACTCTTTAGCCAAATTCTTCTTCAAGACTTTCACTTCTTCAACATCATCTCCTGTTATGACAATGTCATCAACATGGACAATGAGGGCGGTTAACATATTATCCCTCTGTTTTATAAACAATGTATGGTCGGCGTGACTTTGTCGGTATCCCAGGGAGATCATGACTTTGTGAAAGCGACCAAACCAAGCCCTCGGTGATTGCTTCAGGCCGTAGATGACCTTTTTTAATTTGCACACTTTCCCTTCAGAACCAGAAGGAGAGAAACAAGGGGGAAGAGACATATATACTTATTCTTCTAAATTTTCATGAAGAAAAGCATTCTTTACATTCAATTGAGTGAGATCCCAATTCTTGCACACAACACACGATAGAAGAACTCATATAGAATTCATTTTTTCTACAGGGGCAAAAGTTTCTTGATAGTCGATACGTAGGGTTTGAGTATATCCCCTTGCCACCAACCTTGCTTTGAAACGTTCAACCAAACCTTCAAAGTTCTGCTTCACGATAAACACCATTTACATCCAACGGTCTTCTTACCGTATGGGAGGTGTGTTAAATCCCATGAATAATTTTTTTCCAAAGCCGTCATTTTTTCAATCATTGCCTCTTTCCACTTTCGATGCCCAAGAGCCTCCTGCCATGTGGACTTGTGGAGGGAATAGAAACAGACGCAAGAGAAGAAACAAAGGTTTTATGTGAAGGAGTTAAAGAGTCGTAAGAAACATAATGGTATGAGGGGTGTTGTGCGCAAGATCTGGTACCTTTACAAAGAGCAATGGGGAGTTCAGAGGAGTCTGTCAACGGAGTTGGCACTGAGACTGGTAGCGTGGGATTAGCCTTGTATGTTATGACCTTTACTCTGTCTGGTGTATACCTGTAATTCTTGCACTTTATGGGGAGACTCACCCTGATTGGAAGTCATGGTATAAGGTGACGGACATGGAGGAATGAAATATGGAGGAGGAATTGGTAAGGAGATAGTACGAGAGCTCACTTCTTCCATAGGTGCAGGCTCCCCCTGAAGTGAGGTCACATAACAGGATTCAAATTCGCGAAAGATAACATCTGTCGTGACAAATATTCACTGAGTCGTGGGATGATAACACTTATATCCTTTCTGGGTAGGCGAATATACAAGGAATACACAACGGAGAGCACGTGGGTCAAGCTTAGACCGGCCCGGAGAATGGATGTGAGCAAAGCAAACACAACCAAAAGTTTTCGGTTAGAGAGAAGTAGGTTTAACACCTAAGGTGAGAAAAGGGGTTTGATAGGCCAAAACCTAAGACAACAAGCGGTTGATAAGGTATGCAGCTATGAGAACAACATCACCCCAATAGAATTTAGGGAGGTTCATAGAGAAAAGTAAACACCGAGCAACCTCCAAGAGGTGGCGTTTTTTTTGCTCAGCGACCCCATTTTGAGAAGGAGAGTGAACACGGAATGTTTGGTGGAGAATGTCATGATCGGAAAGGTAGTGAGCAAAGGGAGAGTTGACATACTCCCGGCCATTATCACTGCAAAGAATTTTGATAGTAGCAGAGAATTGAGTAGAGACCATTTTTCGAAAGTTTTGAAAATTTGAAAAACTTCATTTTTATTTTTCATCAAATAAACCCACGTCGTGCGAGAGAAGCAATCAATAAAAGTAATAAACCAAGGACATCTAGAAATTGAAGCAACCGGGCAGGGCCCCCAAACATCAGTACTAACAAAATGAAATGGGGTAGTAGTTGGTAAAGAAACATGATGAACAGGATTACGGTGATGTTTAGCAACAACACATACATCACAAACAAAGTTTTTAAAAAACACAGAAGGAAAAAACAGGAAATAAACGTTGCATTGTAGCAATAGAGGGATGACCAACACGATGATGCTAGGTGAGCAGGTCGGAAGTCTGCGACGCATGGAGAGATTGCGGAGGACACCCAGTGGAGGAGTCAAACACATACAGACCATCATGCATGCTACTAGAGCCAATCACTTGCCCCGTCTTCAGATCCTGAAAAACACAATGAGAAGGAAAAAAGGTAATTGAGCAGTGATGAGAATTAGTCAAGTGACTAACAGAAAGCAAACTGCGAGAAATTTGGAACATGAAGCACAAAAGATAAAGTGAGAGAAGAACAAGGGATGGATCCTTTTCCAGCAATGGAGGAGAAAAAGCCATTAGCAATGCTCACTTTATCTCATCCAGAAAGAGGAGAATATGATACAAAACCGGAAGTTGATCCTGTCATGTGATCAGTGGCACCAGAATCGATAATCCAATGAGTAGAAGGATGAGCAGTAGCAGAATGAGCACCTGGAGTAACAGTGTGGGCAAGAGCAATGGGGGAAATGGCAGGCTCTGCAGTAAGACCAAGCATCATGCGTCGAAGGGCCAGCATCTCTTCAACAGAGAAGGAGGATGACTGAGAAGTAGGAGTAGGGCAAAGAACTCCAGAAAAACTGCTCTAAGGAACCTCGGTCAGATGAGCAGAATGATAGGTTCTCCCTGGATTTCTACCACAGCCGAGGCCACCACGCGATGACAAGCCTCCCCTGGAAAGACGAAATCCATGTAGACTGAAGCAGGTATCACGGGTATGACGAGGTTTGCCACAATAATCGCAAGTGAGATGGTCTCGATCTATAGGGTAAGGTTTGAAATAACGAGAACCACGACCGCCAGAAAAAGGCTGATGAGCAACCAATGCTGATCCCTCAGTAATAGTGGTGGCGTTCCAGGATTGTGGACGGTCCAACTCTTGCTGAACAATGTTGTAAACCTCTAGAAGCGAAGGAATAGGAACACATCCAAGGATCTGGACAGTAATCTGATCAAAATTTCGGTGTAACCCATGCAAAAATTCGAACACCCGATTACATTCCACGTGAGCCCGCGGTGAGAGTTGATCCATATTATAGACCATGAGGAGAGAATCAAAGTGGTCGTACTCCTGATAGAGTTGAGTAAACTCAAGATAATAAGCAGAAGGAGGGCGATCGCCCTAGCGAAGAAGAAAGATCTTGCGACGCAGTTGGTAGATCTGGGTTGCATTCCCCTTCCTGGAATAGGTAGCCTCAGCGTATTTCCAAATATCAGCAGCAGTGTCTAAAAAAAGGTAGTTGCGAGCAATGGATTCCTATATGGAATTTATGAGCCAAGACAAAACAAGGGAGTTATCTAACTCCCATTGAGACCAAGTTGTAGAGTCCTTAGCCGGAGCACTAGTGGCGCCGTTGATATAGCCAAAGTGACGACGACTCTTTAAGGCTAAAATGATGGAGCGAGACCATAATAGATAATTAGTATCGTCCAGTCTGGTCGTAGTAATCAGAGAGAAATTGTGATCCAATCCAGCTCGGGTAGATCCAGCGGGGGTCATGGAGGCACCCGAATCCGTCACTTCCGACATAAGAGAGGAACGCCTCCAAAAACACGATGGAGGGGAATGGAGAACACTTCTTCAAAGAGCGGAGTGGAAAGAGGGCTTCATTTGAGAGCTAGAAGCATTTCTCCTCTTAGGCCAAAAAACACGAGATCTGAGTCTGGGGAACATCCAAACGTTGGAATCTCTCAAGAAATCAGTAGAGCGATAAGCAAGCGAAAGCGAAACTTTTTCCAAAGTTTCAGGTCAATCGGACCGGCGGGGCTCTGGCGAGGGAAGCATCCCGTCAGTTAGTGTCGACTGACCGACATAGAGACTGCGTGGGACGGCCTGCTGGCAGAGAAGAGAGGGAAGGAGGGCGGCGGCAAGCGGCGGCTGGGAGAGAAGAAGCGGCAGGGAGCGACAACGAGCGGAAGACCACGCTAGGTTACGGCGAGGAGCTCCTCTGATACCATGGTAGCAAATATAACCGTAAAATTGATTATGCGTGAATATGGCCTCTTATATAAGAGGTT